>PSQN01000016.1:0-1256129 GCA_002989075.1 Arthonia radiata
CCTAACCCTAACCCTAACCCTAACCCTAACCCTAACCCTAACCCTAACCCTAACCCTAACCCTAACCCTAACCCTAACCCTAACCCTAACCCTAAAGATAGACGGTAAAGCATATTACTTTTAAATAGTTAAGAAACTTATATTTAAATATTAAGTTAATAGACTAAAGTCTATTCTAAGGTCGACCATTAGTTTAACTATATAGTTTAAGATATAAAGATATATTACTCTGTATTTAATGGTCCAATAATCTCTTTATTATATAATCGGAATTCTATTGCGATATAGCGACGTTGCTAACGTCGCTATATCGAAGTCGTCGGGTATACTGTATAATGCTCTAATAAGGCTGGGTGCGCTCAGCTCTGTACTAGTCTAATGTAGCAAGATCGTAATATAGAGTCTACTAAGCCGGCGCTCTAGCGTACGACTAATTAGCGTACAAATAACACCGTAACTCCGTCTTATTCCTCTCTACGCCGTATAGAACCCTAACCCAAGAGCTGGTAAAGATAATACAATATAATTTATATTAATTTAAGCTTAAATAATGTCTATTAAAGAGGCCTATTTAGTATATTACTTAAAGATAAGAGAATTTAATAGAGTCTATTAAGCTAATACTCTAACGTACAACCAATTAGCATATAAATAATACTATAACTCTGTCTTGTTTCTCTCTACGCCGCATAGAACTCTAACTCTAGAGCTAGTAAAAAATATATTAGAAAGTCTAGTATACTAAGCTTACTAAGCTATACTAAGACTACTATATAAAGACTAAGACTAGATATATCTACTAATTCTTATTATACAACTAGAATTAAAGCACTATAGGTAATAATCTAGTATTAGTATTACTAATAGAATTTATTATAATAGACTCCAAGATACACCTTACACCAATTGGTAGATTGCTGCATTCAGGTTGCAGTAGCTGGGTTCCGCTGGAGTCCGGCAAAACGACCACGTCCACCTTACCTACCTCTTTCCACGTCAGATGGCGAGCCGCAGCTACACGCTCTTCATAGCGCCTTTGCAGCTTGCAAAACGTCCGCTGAGCTCTACGCGACTTGGAAGGCTGACACCGCCTGCGCACCGGCAAGCATCCAGCAAGTCCCCGCAAATAGACAAGTCACGCATTCTTGAGAAGCCCACGCGCTTCAACCCGCCGTCCCATGGCGCCCGACGAGTCAAGCCGAGGATATACCCTGGGCCGAATTTGACCATCGAGGAGCAAGAGGCACAGTCCACAAGAAGATACCCGAACATGATGCCTCCGGAAGGCAGCTTCATGCATTGGTTTTTGACAAATCGCTTTCTGCACACTTGGATCACTCTGGTACAGAAGAACTGCTTCGGACCCAACGGCAGAGAGAGCAGACAGCTGACAGTTCAGTGCAGGGCATTTTGACAACGCTAGCTGTGTACAGCATCTCCCTGTCGTTCATGAACAGTACAGCGTTCCGCGATGAGTTGCCCTCATCATCCGACTTTACATCACACCCCATACAGTCAATAAAGCAATGGGTGCATGTATACCGACTGCATGTCGCGCATGAGTCGGAATTGGTCGCGGAGAAAAGACGCAAGAAATTGGAGGATGCAGAAAAGCGCAAAGAGTTTATGCGCGCCCATGGTGTCGAGCCTGGCTTCCTGACGGGGTCTTGGATGGAGAAATTTGGGACTGTGGAGGGAGACGCGGCAAGAGAGGTCATGCGTAAGCGGGTAGAGGAGGAAAAGGCGAGAGCGTCAGGCGGGTTCGATGAGCAAAGTCCAGTCGCGGACGGTACGATGGTCATTCAATCTGAGCGCCCGAAGAGAAAACTGTGGCTGGGTATCTGGTAGCGGCCGCGCATGACGAACACGAATCAGAGTCGCGGGGACATGCTATGAATCCACATCCACAAGACCTGCGAGGACATCCTCGCCAACTCCGCCTTTTTCCGTCACCATCTTAACGATCCTCATGAGCATCTGACGCTTCAATCCACCTCGCGGCGGACTCCACACTGCTCCCCTGTCCCTCTCAACCTGGAGATCCCGAGTCGCACCCGTCGGCCCCTGAGCATCGTTGGCTTGCTGTCCGCCTTGCGCCGCGGCTTGCGTCTGGCTTGTACTTGCAGCTTGTGGGATGCCAAGTGGCGTGAGTCGGCTCGGTGGATCGATGGTTCGCATGGCGATTACCTTCAAGCCTGCGTTGCTATCTTTCTGATGTGTGACGGAGATGGCAAGTACGTTGTCTGCCACCGCCAGCTCGTCCTTGCTGGGGTCAAAAATCACATTGTCAGCGACCGTCATCACAAGCAGTGTCACCGGAGGCTTCACTCCATTGCGAGCCTTGTCTTTCGGATTATACAGCGATATAGCGGCATCCCAATCGTCATCAAAAAGTGGGTCGTCTTCTGGGTCACTCGTTCGACGAGGCAAGCACGTATCAAGCAGCGCGAGATGCGTCGTCAGACTGAGAAGTGGCAGAGGATAGCTGAGCGGCTGGCTGAGTAGAAGGACATCGATATAGAGACGCCAGTGCCAACGCTCGTTGAGGTAAAGCTTGGAGAGAAGGGACGTCGATGATTGCAGAGACTCGTTAAGCATGGAAGAAAGAAAGATAGGAAGCTGGTCGTCGTCTCGTTGGCCGGGCATGTCGATAGAGAGCTCGACCCACGCTGTTGAGCCACGGGATACTGGTGGAGAGGGTTTGCCCGCGTCAGGCATACCCTCGTCTTCATCCATAGCGTCTGCTTCGTCGTTGCCGCTCGGGCTTCCATCGCTGTCTTGGGCGATGAATTGACGCGCTGTCCTCTCAACCTCTGCTTTGATACCTACGATCGCTTCTGTCCCGTCGCTAAAGCATACTCTTGCGCTGCCGTTCGCTGCGGGTAGTATGTTTGACTCGGCGACGAAAGGTCGGAATTGAGTCGCTCGCCTCAAATCGGGTCGGATTGGCGGGCTTTGTGAGAGTGACGTGTGTAGGTAGGAGAGTTCTGTGGGCGAAAACAATGTTTGCGCATTCTGAGGTGGCATTTTCGAAACGCGTATTCTGGATTGCAAAAGGAAGCTTCTGTGCAACTTACTCCTCAGGTCGTCACGTCTGACTATCTACATAACAGTCTAGTAGCAGAAAGGTTGACGAAATTAATACGATATGCCACTCGGCCGAGACCGCGTCCGCTCGCCAAGGCTTGAACCTCGTTGTATTTGGCTCTAAGAGCGCCTTTAGTTCCTGATGCGTATCCCCTTTATATAATACTTTTATATTAACTTTAGTCTTTATATAAGACTTTATATATATATAAGACCTTATAAGATCTAATATAGTGTTACGGGCACCAGCCCCAGACGGCCTAGCGTGCACCCAAGCATCAACCACCGCCAGTTATCTTAGCCCTACCAGCATTATTCCCGACTAAGCCTATAAACCCGCCGTAGGCATTATCGGACAAGACGGCTATGAGAGCCTACGTTCCCTATAAACCCGATATAGGCATTGTCGGGATTAACGGACATAGAGGAACTTCCCTATGTACCTTAGATTATATAGCCAGACTAATGGCCGACCTTAGGATAGACTTTAGTCTGTTAACTTAACATCTGAATACAAGTTTCTTAACTATATTCAGGTAACGTGCTTCACCTTCTGTCTACTTTAGTCAAGCCCCTTTTACCCTCTGTGATCTGTCTCGCCTCTCCTGTCTTTTAGTCTCTAGCACACGAGACACCTACCACCAAGGTCGACAAGCACACAAGGCAAGTGAGCCTTAGTTCGGTTCTCCCAGCGACCGGCGTTACACTTTAACAGACTCGCTACGAAAGCAGAGAAAGCAGATCAATTATGTCTACTACTTCGGCACCCAACAGCCGCGACGCTGCGGATAGATTGGCCAACAGAATAGCCAGCACAAGTAAGATATCGGACGTTAACACTAAGATGAGAAAAAGTTTCTTAGGTAAACGTTCCGAAGTCACTTCATTCTTGACACGCCTAGTTATGTACTTTAGAACTTACAAAGACTAGTTCCCGAACGATACTACTATAGTTCTATTCGCTACTTCTTGTATAAATAGAGACGCCTACAAGTAGGTCGAGTACTACCTCGACGATTTCTTGTTTACCTCGATAAAGAGCAGGCGCGAGGATACCGACGAGTTCTTCGCTAGCTTTGTCTTCTTTTAGAAGAAGCTTCGCGAAATCTTTAGACAGACCGACGCTGGACGCGTCGCTACCAGGAAGCTTAGGAACCTTAAGCAGACAGAACCAGCAAGCAGGTACGCCGCCGAATTTATACAGTATGCTAATTAAACAGGATAGGACGAGAAACCCCTAATCGAGACCTTTTACGAAGGACTCAAGGATCATATCAAGAAAATAATCCACATTCGTAGAGAAAAGTTTGATGATCTCGACAACTTCATACAACGAGCAAAGAAGATCGACGACAGCAACTTCAAAAGACAAATAAAAAAGAAGGGCAATCCCACCAACAGATTCTATGGAACAAAGAATCGAGCAAACTTACGACAAGACCGAGGCGATCTAATAGAGTTAGATTTCATAAAGCCTCGAGGGAAACTAAACAACCAAGAAAGAGAACACAGAATAAAGAACAAGCTATGCTTGTATTGCAGAAAACCAGGGCATTAAGTCAAAGAATACCGCTCTAAGAAACAGCAGTTCAACAGTACCGGCAGAAACGGGCATAACAATCGATCCCAGAAACCCCGTTTTCTACAACAACAGTTCAATATAACTATCCAGACACAGAAACACTACGGTCGCGATAAGGCAATAGAATTACTGGCAGACTTCTCCGACCGCTGACACATAAACCTAACCGGAGACCGTCCACTTCAAGCGTTTGGACTCCCACCTAAGATCAACCAGAACTAGTATAAGTACGTTACCGGACTAATCAAGGAGCAGAAGGACACCTACTGGGGTACCTTCTGTAACCAGGAAGACACTTATTTAGTTACTTCCGATAAGAAGCACAACGAACTAAACTTATTTAATTTACATAAAAACTGGGATACAGACAGTGAGTTATAGAAAGAAACAAAGGAACGACAAATAAAACAGGAACAATAAGACCTACAGGACTGGAACAACATTAACTGCACTATTCCGAGGCATTAGGTACAGAGTACCGTTGCACCACACGATATACTATCCTGGACCGCGTACTACAATAACGATTGCACGATCTACGAATCCGACAAACTAGGGTCAGGATGGTAGCCGAAGAAACCGACATCTCTCAAACAAGGTTCGACACAAGAACTAGGCCTCGCCCGAGGACGACCTAGGTCACCTTACCCAGAAACCCAAGGGGAATCTAAGGAAGAACAGACCGTAGAAGCTAAGTAAGACAGCAGCTACGATGCGTTACAGGCAAGACAACGACTCGAAGACGAAAACACGGATTCTAATGGTACAGAATCCTTGCTCGAGAACGACACTAACCAGGAAGAACAAACCCTAATCCGTTGGGAAGGAATAATATAGAGACTTTGTTAGTTGGCCTTCTACGATAGGAAGTTGAGCGCTGATAGAGACATTAACAACATCCCGGGATACATTTACTCACGCCTACGACGACCAGTAGACCACCTTATTAGGGGTCTAGAATTGCGTAGTCAGTACCAATATCTTCGACTAACAATATACAACCCACAGACACGACGAGTTTTAACTAGCGACGGTTGCATAATCAAAGCAGGGATCGTAAACGACAAACTAGACGTTATAATAAAAGCAGTACTAGAACACCCTACACAGAAATTCTTACAGCAAATCAACCGACAATGGGTTCCGGTACCTAGAATACTCCAGAACGTACACGATCAACAGAGAAAAGACCAGGCCGACTGCTTCGAGGGTAGTAGTACCGGCCCGTCTAACGGTTAGACCCTCTAGGAGTCTAGCTCTGCGCGAGCTCAGCTGCCTATAGAACATACCTGCACACTCGGGCAACAGTAAACTACAGAAACATTAAAGTTATAATCGATTTAGGCGCAACAGGCAACTTTATCTCAACACGCTGCGTTGAGGAGTGCCAGATACAAACACAAAAGAAGAAATCACCCTACGCACTGTCCAGATTTCAAGGGGCAGAGGGAAGAGTCGACTACGAGACTTCGCTAATAGGTATAACAATTAGGGACCATTAAGAAGAAATTACTTATAATATCGTAGATATTAACTAGTACCACGCTATGCTAGGTATACCTTAGTTGCAACAATATAACTCAAAAGTAGATTAGAGAACCAAGAAACTCCTCTTCACTAGGTATAAGCACTCTAAGCAAGAGTCGTTCTGCGGAACGAATACCTTACAAGCTAACTTTAGTAGTAAGGATAAGGAGCGCGATAAGGAACTTACGCGGGTTAGCACCACCACACTCCAACATTCAGACATCCTACGAGAGGAGTCTAACGCAGTATCTCGTCTGTAGCCAACTACACGCAAGTATAAATAAAAGACAACTGCACGCCAACGATTCTACACGACGACAAGTACTTAGTTAATTACTAAGATACCTGAGGAATACGATCAATTCCGACACCTGTTTAAAGAAGCTGAGCCAGACTCAGCTCTCCCAGAACACAAACCGTAGGATCACACAATACCTTTACAAGAAGGCAAAACGCCAACATTCGGTCCAATATACTCCCTATCAGAAGCAGAAAATTAAGCACTCCGCGATTATCTTAACAAGAACCTCAAGAAAGGATTTATCCGGAAATCAACATTACCAGCCGGATACCCGATACTCTTCGTACCCAAGAAGAATAGCAAACTACGACTCTACGTAGATTACAGACAACTGAACGGAGTAACTATCAAGAATCGATACCCTTTACTACGCATCGACGAAATAACAGACCGATTGTATGACGCGCAATAGTTCACTAAGTTTAACCTACGAGGAGCATACAACCTAATCCGTATAAAGGAGGGCGAAGAATGAAAAACGGCCTTCCGCACCAGACACGGACTTTTTGAATATTGCGTTATGCCCTTCGGGCTAATAAACGCTCCAGCATTATTTCAGAAACTAATTAACAACACACTTAGCGATTACCTGAATATATTTATAACTGCTTATCTGAACGATATCCTAGTGTACAGCCGTACACTAGAAGAACATAAGAAACATATTAAGAAGGTATTAGAAAGATTGGCGCGTGCCGATTTACGAATCGATATCGAGAAAACTTAGTTCTACCAACAATCTGTCGAATTTCTTAGATTTATAATTACCGAGCACGGTCTTCAAATAGAAGATTCGAAGATCTAATCCGTCCTAACCTAGCCTATACCAAAGAATGTGAAACAATTACAACAGTTTCTTAGTTTTGCCAACTACTACAGGCGATAGATATCCAACTTTGGCCGAATTACAGCACCGCTGTCTCAACAGACAAAACAATCGACAGGATTCTCCTGGACGCAGAAAGAACAATCAGTATTTAAAGAACTTAAAGAAGCTTTTAAGATCGGGCCTGTACTAGCAATATTTGACTCCAACCTACCGATCATCATAGAAACAGACGCGTTAGACTATGCAATCGGAGCATGTATAAGTTAAAACAACAAAGAAGGAAAGCTTAGACCAGTAGCTTTCTACTCAAGGAAAATGTTACCTACAGAACAGAACTACGACATTTACGATAAAGAGCTTTTAGCCATTATAGCAGCATTCGAGACATGGCGAGCTTACCTGGAAGGAGCAAACTATACGATTATAGTATATACAGACCACAAAAACCTAACTTATTTTACGACAACAAAGAAACTTAACCGCAGACAAGTTAAATGGTTAGAAACTATAGCTCCATACGACTTTATTATTACCTACAAGAAGGGTTCCGAGAACGACAGGGCCGACGCTCTAAGCCGACGACCGGATTACCTTAATAACAAGGAACACGTCGAGCATGCAATATTCCGAGAACACAATAACGAGATCAGATACAATCAATTGGCTATAACAACCGAGTTTGTTATTGAACTAGACAGCCGAATCCCAGACATCCTGAACGACCCTGAAACCTACCAAGAAAACGAGAAGCAACACCTAGGATTAACTAAGAACAACAAGAGATATTACGAATTCTAAGGCAAAATCTACGTCCCGAGGAATCTAATCCAGAACATTATCAGTAACTTCCACGATAACCCAACTAAAGGACATAAAGGCATCGACAATACCATAGAAAAGATCACAAGAACCTACTACATCCCAAGAATCCGACACCACGTCGAGAATTATATCCGAGAATGCGACATATGCGCAAGAACTAAGCACCCGAGGCATTTACTATACGGCGAACTACAACTACTGGAGACACCCAAGAGACTATAGTATACAGTCTTACTAGACTTTATTACCAAGTTACCTACTTCCAAGGATCTATTCACAGGAGTAGCTTACGACGCTGTCCTAGTTATATGCGACAAACTAACAAAGTACGCATACTTCGTACCTTATAAGGAAGCCAGCAACTCAGAACAGTTAGCATATACCTTCCTTCGGATTATCTTAGCAAACTATGGCCAACCCCAAAGAATTGTCTCAGACAGAGACCGGAAATTCGTCTCACGGTTTTAGACATCCCTGATGCAACAGCTAGAGACAAAACAAAAAATGTCAACATCATTCCATTTACAAACAGACGGACAGACAGAACGAACAAATTAAACACTAGAACAGTATCTCCGGGCATATATTAACTACCAGCAGAACAACTGGGTACAGTTACTACCAGTAGCGCAAGCAGCGCACAACGATACAAAGAACGATACAATCAAGACAACTCCGTTCTACGCCTTATATAGCTATCACCCTCTTTAGGGAAGACAACTACAAAATACCACAGAGAACGAATCAGCTACACGAATAGCTACGAACATAAAGCACCTGCACCAGCAGTTAAAGTCTGACAGCGAGTTTATTAACGAACGAACAAGAAAGTGGTATAACAAGTTAAGAACAACCCCAAACATAAGCATAAAAGAGGGGGGAAGAGCTTACTTGCTTATAAGAAACTTAAAAACTATCAGACCAAGCAAAAAACTCGACTATACCAAGACAGGACCGTTTAAAATCTTACAGCAATTGGGACCCGTAATATTTAGACTCGAACTCTCGAAGACAATAAGAATACATCCTGTATTTTACGTAGCGCTGTTGGAACCAGCCTACTCCCGAGAAGCAGAACGACCTAACCCAGAAATCCTTGCTGACAATCAAGAACCCGAGTATAAAGTCGAAACAATTCGAGCCCACAGACAACACCGAGGCAAACGACAGTATCTCATAAAGTAGAAAGGATATCCCAAACACGAAAATCAATGGGAACCGGAACGAAACCTGACTAACTATAAAGACACTATTCGACGATATTGGGACCAGAATATCAATCGGTCGTAGCAGCACTAACACCCTAATCTACTACCTGGTGTGCCTCGCCGGCACCCAGGTTACCCTCGAACGAACCAGCCCACCATGTTACAGGACCACCACCCAACACCGGGTAAGGGTTACTTCGAAAGTCAACGGATAACCCGCTCGGACATTCAAATGTATCACTACTAGCCATCGACGTAGCAAATTCTTCTTGCTCCAACAACTTATTCCGAGCTAACTTCGCTGCTGCCCGCGCACGAGTCTTCTTAACCTCCTCTTTCAACTTCCGGACCTTAGATCGGTTACGCTGCACAGCCGCAACCAACGCTGCTGCCTAAGCCTTTAACGCACGCAATTGGCTCTTCGCGCGCTGAAGGGCAGCCGACTAAGAGGAATATTGAGAATGAACCGAACGCGCTACAATCAAGTTAGTTCCAGTTACTACAAAAGGACACTAAAAAGGCATACTATCTACCATCGACACCCGTAAATTACAACTCTTTCTATCTTAAGTACACACCGAACACGTCGCCTTCTCAGACTGAACTACACACCTTTCCTTAGTCGACACATATCTAGAACAAGGAGGCATCTCGATACCGCAGGCTTTAATTAACAGGTATTAGCTATACTTTTTATTAGGACTCGCAGCAACGGACTTTATGCGAGGTATAGCGACTTACAGATTAGTTACGAAAGGAGGGACGAAACGTAACTTATAGGTGTTTAAAAGGCTGAGAGTCAATCGAGGACGATTTAACTAGAAGAGGGGGGATTGTATTACGGGTACCAGCCCCAGACGGCCTAGCGTGCACCCAAGCATCAACCATCGCCAGTTATCTTAGCCCTACCAGCATTATTCCCGACTAAGCCTATAAACCCGCTGTAGGCATTATCGGATAAGACGGCTATAAGAGCCTATATTCCCTACAAACCCGATATAGGCATTATTAAGATTAACGGACACAGAGGAACTTCCCTATGTACCTTAGATTATATAGCTAGACTGATGGCCGACCTTAGAATAGACTTTAGTCTGTTAACTTAACATCTAAATACGAGTTCCTTAACTATATTTAGGTAACGTGCTTTACCTTCTGTCTACTTTAGTTAAGCCCCTTTCACCCTCTATAATCTGTCTCGCCTCTCCTGTCTTTTAGTCTCTAGCACACGAGACACCCACCACCAAGGTCGACAAGCACACAAGGCAAGTGAGCCTTAGTTCGGTTCTCCCAGCGACCGGCGTTACATATAGTATAAATTAGTAAGTTATTTAGTTAGTAATATACTTAGATATATATACTATAGTACTATATATACTTAGACTTTTAATATATAATAATTTAACTTTTTAGCTAGATATAGTAAATATAGTATTAAAGCCTATTATTAGAATACTTCTTTAGATAATATAAGGTATTATAATTATATATAATATTAATAGTATAGAAAATTTCTAATAAAGCTAAAATCTTATTATATTTATTTAAAAGCTCTATATAAACTATATTTTATAGTAATTCTACTTTTAATTCTAATCTTATTAATAGTCTTATCTACTTCTATATAGTAGTAATAATAATAAGAATAAGATACTTGTTACGAGTATTAGTCTTAGACGGCTTAGTACGCTTTTAAGCATTAACTACTGCCAGTCGTCTTAGCCTTATGTTGGAAATTAACCAACTAGCTGGTTAGCCGGAACCCTTAGGGGCCCGGAGTATCGGACAGGTCCTACTAGCTGTCTTAGTCTAAAATAGAACAAGCCTTTTATCTAAAGGGTCGGGCCTAGTAGCTCGAGTCTAGGTTAAAAAGAAGCATTATACGATCCGTCTTAAACAGCTGGTCTGTAGTCTAAGACAACACGAAATAGACTTAGAGACTAACAGTTTTAGATAGACAGAATTACTGTCTTATGCGGTAAGTTACAGGTTATCTAGCTTTTATTAAAAAAACAGATATCTAGTAAGTTCTATATAGGCCGCTAAACTTAGATATATAAGCTAGAATCTCTCTAGAGGATTCTAGCTAATAAGACAGACAATATAACAACAGCTTCTCTTTGTTACTAAGTATTGTACCTATAATAAGCCTAAGTATTGTACTAGTTCTAAGCTAGTCTCGTCTTTCTACTCTTTATAGTAGTATTCTTCTTCTTCTCTACACCTTTTTAATATCTTATTAGCATTATTTCTAACTAAGCCTATAAACCCGCTATAAGTATTATTAAGCAAGACAGCTCTAAGAGCCTATATTCTTTATAAACTAAATATAAGTATTATCGAGACTAACAAATATAGAGAAACTCCTTTATATACCTTAAACTATATAGCTAGACTAATAGCTAGCCTTAGAATAGACTTTATTTTATTAATTTAATATTTAAATATAAGTTTTATAACTATATTTAAATAACGTACTTTATATTCTATCTACTTAGTTAAGTCTTTCTTATTCTTTATAATCTATCTCGTCTCTCTAGTCTTTTAGTCTCTAGTATATAAGATACCTACTACCAAGGTTAATAAGTATATAAGGTAAGTAAGCCTTAGTTTGATTCTTCCGGCAATTGGCGTTACAATACTATTTAATAGTAGTACTACTACTAAGAAGAAGAAGAAGAATATTAGTTAAATACTAGTAATCTAGGCTATATAACTAATATAGACGCTTTAGCCTAGTAATAAGAAGATAAAATAGTTTACTAGAAGAAATAAAAAGAATACTATAAAGGCTATAAAGAATATAGCTACTAAGAATACTAGTAAAAGTAAGAAAATCTAAAACTCTTAATTTTTATAGCTATAAGCTATAGTAGTATATTTTTGTAATACTTTTAAAGATAGTATTAAGCTAGAATATAAAATAATATTAGGCTATAAGCTAAAAGTATATACTCTAGTAATAGTAAGACTCTAAGAGTAGAATTCTAATTAGAATTTAGATATATACTAGTATTAAAGTAAGTTTAGTAATATAAAGAAAGACTACTTTATTTATAAAGAAGCTTTAAAGAATAGCTCTAGATCTAAAATAAATAAAGATATATAGGCTCATACTATATTTACTACTATATAGAATATATATATATAGAGAGAGCTAAAGATTAATAGATTTAAGTAGTAAAGATTATATATAGATTAAAATTAACTATATTTTATATTCTAAGAGACTAAGATAACTCTCTAGTATATAGCTATTAATTCTATAGCTATATATAATATCTAGAATAAAGCTAAGCTTAATTCTAATAATAAGAAAAATGAGGAGTATTATAAATTAGTAGCTATAGATAAAGATAAAGATAATATATCTTTAGTAAATAATCTTATTAACTCTATCTAGCTAATATTTATATCAATACTAATATCTATATTAATACCAATATCTATATAAATAAGACTATTAACTATATCTTAGAATAAGCCTTCTATATTAAGTTTAAACTTCTAGAAGTATACTATAGGCTTACTACTTCTAAAGTAATATTATAGTAATAATTTTATAGAGCTCTATAAGCTATTCTAAGATTTAGAGTAGTAGTAAGTTATATATATTAATTATAGTATATATAAATATATAGTATAAAAGATAGAAGTATTATTAAAAGATAATATTAATAGTATTATAGACATTTTATTATTACTAAGAATTATTAAGAACTATAAGATATTTATAGTATTTATAAATATTATACTAGTATAGAAATAGATTAAAAAGAAGCTCTCTAATATATAATATTATTATTACTATTATCTAGTTTATAATAGTATATAGTTAATCTAGATCTCTTAATATATTAGATATAAGCTTAGATTATATAAGAGCGGTAGTTTCTATATATAGATAGATTAATATAAAGTTTAATTCTATATTATCTAGTTCTAGTTTTATCTTTAGCTAATTAATTTTATAGTTACTACCCTAAAAATAATATTATAGTATAGTACTAAGACTACTAGAGAAAGTCTAAGACGTAGTATAAAAGTACTAAAAAATATCTATATAGAAAAAAATAGTAGTAACTTTTTATAGATAGAACTCTAAGAACTTATATAATTATAAAAGTACTAGTTTTAGTAATTCTAGTAGTCTAATTTTTCTTTCTAATTATATTAAATTTAGTATATTATCTCTATTTAAAGTTAGTAGACTAGTTAATTAGTATCTATATCTATTAGAGGCGCTCTAATAGTCTATATATATACTAGAACTTCTACTAATATTTAAAGTTATATATAATTTATCTATACTAAAGATATAAGAGTAAGACTATTAAAAAGCTTATAAAGAGCTCTTTCTATCAATATAAAGAATATAAAATATATTAAATTTCTTATAGTAACTATCTATACTCTAAGATTAAAATCTCTATATATAATAGGCTATTACTAGTATCTATACTACTTAGTATTCTATATATTATTTATAACATATTTTTAAATTAACTCTATCTTTAAGTATATAGCTTTATTAGTAGGTATCTTAGATATCTATAACTCTTATATAGAATCTAGGCTAGATACTATATCTTTAGAATTATTATTCTTATAGATCTAACTCTTTTAAATTATTAAATTATTAAATTATAAATTATAGTAAGTATAAATATAAGCTAGATCTATATCTAAATTAGATACTAGCTTCTAAACGTAAGTATCTTCTATTATACTTTCTAGATTCTAAAAATATACTTAATAATAATACAGAAAATTAAGTAGTATAAGTTAAATAGCTTCTTTATATTTTCTAGTATATAGAGAGTATTAGCTTATTTCTATAGAAAATACTATATACTCTATATAGAAGTATCTAGTATCTATAAGATAGTATTAACTCTTTAGAATTATAAGCTAGTAATATTTAAAACTTCTAGAGAGAATAGTATACTATAAGATATAGCTATTATAAATAGATCTTTCTACTTTAAATAAGATATAGTAGAATTATATATTAAAGCTATATACTCTAAGTATATTCTATACAATATTACTATATTTATCTTACTATAGCTCTTACTTACTAAATTTTATTAGAATTTTTATTCTATTAAGAGTACTAATATAGTCTTTAAACTATAGAAAGAAATATCTTTATTTATTATATATAGTAGTAACTAAAACTAGATTAGTAGACTTTAGTAGTCTTACTACCTTCTAGTAAAGAAAATAAAGCTCTTTTAATATCTAGTAGAAGTAATAATATATAGTATATATTAATATAAACTATTAATCTATAATATATACTACTATATACTATTTCTTCTTAATTATAATATATAAATATTCTAATAGTGAATTAGAATAAAATATTATCTCTTTAAAAAGACTATAATTCTAAAAGAATATCTTCTATCTAGTAGATATATTTCTTTTCTTTTTTTTTAATAATTAGCTTAAATATAAATAGAGCCTATTTAGACTCTTGTTACTATCTAATTACTTTCTATTTTATATCTAGATTATATTCTAATTATTTTAGGTCTATAAGAGAGATAGCTAGTAGTTAAATACCTTATTAATATTACTTAAAGGTTAATCTAGTATAATTAAGTATAGCTAAGACTCTATATATAAATTTAAATAAATAAATAATATTAAAATTAATTAATAGTTAGTACTAATAAGTATTATACTTAAAGAAAATAAGTAAAGAATTAAGTATATAATAGTAGTTACTTTATATCTACTAAATAAGTAAAATATAGAGTATAGTAAAATATAGCTAATACTAAAGAAGACTAGAATTCTTATATAAAATCTAGTAGTAATAATAATAAGTAAGAAGGCTTATAAGCTAGTAAATAGATACTAAGTAGATTATAAACTAAAGAAAATAATAGTTTAATCTAAGATAATAATAATAAAGATAAAGAAGCCTACTAAGGCTTAGACTATAATAAGTCTCTCTTTAGTATTTTCTTAAATACTAAAGTAAAATAATTAAGATAAGCAATATTAGTATAGTATTAATAATATACTATTAAAAAGCTTGAGCTTAAAAAGTAAATACTTAAAGTTAAGCTTTAGTCTATCTATAATTTAGAGGCTAGTAGTAAGTAGCTATAAAGTAATTTAAGCCTTCAAAGCTAAATTAATAAGCTTTTTAAGAAAAAGATATTTAAGCTTAAAAAAGCTATAAGATCTATAGATACTTAATAGACTTAAAATATTAAAAAAAGATATTAAATAGCTAATATATTAGACTCTGTTAATATTTATATTATTACTTAGTATATTTAGAAACTTACTAAAGATTTAGTAAATAGATAGTAAATTTATACTAAAGAGAATAAAAAAAAGATATTACTTTATATATAGGTATACTTTAAAGAATAGATAATAGAAAATATTATTAATCTAGCTATAGCTACTATAGCTAATAAAAAAAGTTTTTATATTAATATAAAGTTTAATATAGAAGCTTAAGAACTTTTTAAGCTTTTTATAGAATAAAGAAACTAAGTTACTAGATAGTAAGATATTAAACCTAAATTAAACTATATTTTACTATATATACTTATCTTTATAGATTAAAATAAAGCTAATTAAATAAGGTCTCTTAGAGAATCTACTTAAAGATATTAATAAGCTTCTAAAAAAGATTTATTAGTATATAAATATTAATTATAGTATAGTATAGAACTTCTATACTATTACTAATATAAGCTAAAATAACTTAGATAGTAGATAAAATATAACTTATAGTAGATATAATACTAGAGTAACTCTATAGAAGTTAAGCTATAAATAAGATAGTTTATACTAAGAATAAAATAACTTACTAGTCTAATAAATAGATACTAGTTCTACTATATAGAGATAAATAGAGTTAATATATAGTAAGATAAATATTATTTACTTTATATATAATTATAAAGGGTATTATACTACTAAGTATACTTTACTTTAAACTAGTATTAATTTAATACTAGTTAGATAAAAAAATAATAGGTCTTAAAAGTAAGTCTTATATCTTTAAAGCTTAAAGCTATTAATTAATAGTAAGAATAAATTAAAGTCTTAGTATAGCTAGATAGGTTACTATAAGAGGTTCTTATACTAGTAGGGTTTAGTATAAAGATTAACCTTATTAATTACTATATTATACTTAAATAAGAATAGTAAAAGTTATATAGAGTAGAGCTTCTATATACTAAGTTTCTTAATAAGAATAAGCTATAGCTCTATAGTATATATAATATAAATATAACTATAAAAAATATATAGAGAGAGAAATAGTATACTAACTCTATCTATATTTAGCTAGCTTTATAGATTATAGTCTTATTTTAGAATATCTATAGCTTAAGTAAGCTAAGCTCTAAATTAGCTAAATAATAAAAATTAATACTTAAAGAAATCTTTCTATATCTAAAAAATAGATAGCTAGAGCTAGATTTATTAAAATTATCAGTAAAGATATAATTCTAGTATACTTATAAAGAGATAAGTAGTACTATTCTGTAGCTCTATAGATAAAAGTAGATAAATACTATAAGTATTAGATAGTAGTTCTATTAGATATTAGTTTACTACTAAACTAGACTCTAGATAGTAAGTCTAAGAAAATAGAAAAGTAAGATAAGCTTTTTTTTTAGTATACTAAATATAAAGATATCTTTTCTAAAGAACTATTAAGTAAGCTTATACTACTTAGTAAGTATACTTATAAAATTAAACTTAAGAATAGTATAGAACCTCTATATAAGCTAACTTATTCTATATTAGAAAATAAGCTAAAAATACTTTAAAACTATCTAGATTTAGTAATTAAAAAAGAGTAGATATAACTTTTTACTAGTTTAGTAGATATTTTAGTTCTATTTATATTTAAGATAGATAGATTATTAACCCAACAATATATTAACTACTATAGTTTAAATAATATAAATATAAAAAATTACTATATATTACTACTAGTTTCTAAGATTCTTAATTATTTATAAGGCTTAAAGATATTTATAAAGCTTAATCTTTAAGATACTTACTACTATATTTATAATTATAAAGAAAATAAATAAAAGGTAGTATTTTATATTTAATATAGGTACTAAAAGTATCTAGTAATATCTTTTAGACTAGTAAATACTTCTACTATATTCTAGATATATATCTATAAAGCTATAAATAATCTTATTAATACTATATATATAGATAATATTTTAAATTTCTCTAAAGACAAGAAAAGCTATAAAGGCTATATTAAAGAAGTTCTATAAAGGCTTTATAAATAAAATTTATTTATAAAACTATTTAAGTATTAATTTTATACTACTAAGGTTTGTTTTTTAAAGTTTACTATAAAAGTTAATAGTATTAAAATAGACTTAAAAAGAGTATAGACTATAGCTAACTAGCTAGTTTCTACTATAGTAAGATAGATATTATTCTTTTTAAAATTTATAAACTTCTACTAGTACTTTATTTATAAATTTAGCTATATTATAGTATCTATAAATATATTAATAAAAGATATTAAGTTTAACTAGAATAAAGCTTAATAAAAAGCTTTTAAAGTACTAAAGTAAGCCTTTATAAATATATCTATACTAATATACTTTAATTTAGTACTACTAATATTACAATCTTACTATATTAGACTAGTACAAGGCTGAGCACAGTTAGCCTTATTAGAGCATTATATAGTATACCCAATAACTTTAATATAGCGACGTTACTAACGTCGCTATATCGTATTAGAATCTTAATAACGCGACAGAAGAGTTATTAAAACTATTAAATACAGAAGAATATACCTATATACCTTAGACTATATAGCTAAACTAATAGCTAACCTTAAGATAGACTTTAGTCTATTAACTTAATATTTAAATATAAGTTCTTTAACTATATTTAAGTAACGTACTTTACCTTCTATCTACTTAGTTAAGCCTCTCTTATTCTTTATAATCTATCTTGCCTCTCCTATCTTTTAGTCTCTAGTATATAAGATACCTACTACTAAGGTCAATAAGTATATAAGATAAGTAAGCCTTAGTTCGGTTCTCCTAGCGACTAGCATTATACTTTAATAGACTCGCTATAAAAGTAAAGAAAGTAGATTAATTATATCTACTATTTTAATATTGAATAGCTACAACGCTATAAACAGGCTAGCTAGCAAAATAGCCGCTATAAATAAGATATTGAACGTTAATACTAAAATAAGTAAGAGCTTCTCTAATAAACGTTCTAAACTTACTTTATTTCTAATACGCTTAGCTATATACTTTAAAACTTATAAGAATTATTTTCTAAATAACAGTACTATAATTTTATTTACCGCATTCTATATAAATAGTAAGGTATATAAATAGTTTAACTTCTATCTTAAAGACTATTTCTATAAGATACCTAATAAACAATAGAAAGTAACTAACAAGCTCTTCTCTAGCTTTACTACGTTTTAGCAAAAGCTCCGATAAGTGTATAGAGATACTAATTCTAGACGTACTGCTATACGTAAACTTAAAACACTCCGCTAGATAGAACCAGCTAGTCGATACGTCGCTAAGTTTCTGCAATATACTAACTAAATCGAATAGAATAAAGGATCCCTAGTCGACGCCTTTTACGAAGGCTTAAAGAACTATATTAAGGAAATTATCTATATCCGCGGAGAGAAGTTTACTGAACTAGAGAAGTTTATAGAACAAGCCAAGGAAATCGATAACAGCAACTTTAAACGACAGTTAGAAAAGAAAGAAGCTAATTTAGATAAGTTTACCTAAACTTAAAGTAAGCACAACTTAAATAAGACCGGGGTAATCTAATAGAATTAGACTTTATAAAGCCCTATAGAAAACTAAACAACTAAGAAAGAGAACACAAAATAAAGAACAAGCTATACTTGTATTACAGAAAACCAGGGCATTAAGTTAAGAAATACTGTTCTAAAAAATAACAGCTCAACAGTACTAGCAGAAGCGGGTACAATAATCGATCTTAGAAGCCCTACTTTCTGCGACAGGAGTTTAATATAACTACCCAGACATAAGAGGACAACGGTTGCAATAAGACAATAGAATTGCTAGTAGCCTTCTTTAATCGCTAATACGTAAATTTAATCAAGAGTCGTTCTCTTTAAGGACTAGGACTCTTACTAAAGATTGGCCAGAACTAGTATAAGAACGTTATTAAATTAACTAAGGAGCAGAAGAATATCTACTAGAGTATCTTTTATAACTAGAAAAATACTCACTAGATTACCTCTAACGAGAAGCACAACGAATTAAACTTATTTAAGTTACATAAAAACTAGAATATAAACAGTAAGTTATAGAAAGACACAAAGAAACAATAAATAAAATAGAAACAACAAAATCTATAGAACTAGAATAACATTAACTATACTATTTCAAGGTAATAGGTATAAAACATCGTTATACTACACAAAATACTATTTTAAACATATTAAAAAAGGTACAGAGAAGAAGAAGGATACTACTATAAAGAGTAGAAAGAAGAGACTAGCTTGAGACTAGTACAATACTTAAACTTAGTACAGGTACAATACTTAGTAGCAAGGAGAAGCTGTTGTTATATTGTCTGTCTTATTAGCTAGAATTCTCTAGAGAGATTCTAGCTTATATATTTAACTCTAGCGGCCTGTATAGAACTTACTAGATATCTGTTCTTTTTAATAGAAGCTAGATAACCTATAAATTACTGTACAAGATAGTAATTCTGTTTATCTAAAACTATTAGTCTCTAAGTCTATTCTGTGTTGTCTTAGACTACGGGCTAGCTGTCTAGGATAGATTGTATAATGCTTCTTTTTGTCCTAGATCCGGGCTACTAGGCCCGACCCTTTAGATAAAAGGCTTATTCTATTTTAGACTAAGACAGCTAATAGAACCTATTTAATACTTTAGACCTCTAGAGGTTCTAGCTAACCAGCTAGTTAGTTAATTTCTAATATACCTTCTTAATCGACTAGTTGTTTTAGCTAGATTATAAGCTAATTTAAGTTCTAAACGTTAGTATTTTAGCTAAGTCGATTAGTTTTATTAAACTGTCTGCTAATTGTTTCTTTATAGAAACGTATTTAAGCTCTATTTAGCCTGCCTAAACGTTTTCTCCAATGTAGTGATACTGTATATTAATATGCTTAGATTTAGCTTAGAAGGTAGGGTTTTTTGTAAGTTCTTTTGCTAAATTGCTGTCGGTAAGTAACAGTTTTACCAATAAAACCGGGGTCTCCGGTCTAATTTAACCGGCTTGCCTAGATAAATATATGCTTGTCTGGTGCATTGGAGTCCGCCGAGTCTTTTTATCTGTAGAATTTTTAAAAGTATTCGCTAAAACGGTAGTAATCAAATTTTCTTCAAAAATCCTAGACAGTTTAATAGCAATTAATCGAATAAATAACTGTTTCTTTATAGCTTCTTTAAGAGCCATATATTTAGCCTCACAAGAGCTTAAGGCGACCGTTTTTTATAGCTTCGAATTTCAGCTAAGAGCTCCGTTCCTGAGTAAAAAGATATAGCCGGTAGTCGATCTCCTAGTACCAAGGTTTCCCCTCCAATCTACGTTACAATAGCCGGTTATACCGTCTATTAAGGGAGATTTATAGTAAAGGCTAAGGTTAGAAGTTTTATCTAAGTAAGCCTAAAGGCTACTTAAAACTCTCTAGTACTCCTTGCTAGGATTCGATATATATCGGGCTAGTAGGCTAGTTATAAAGGCAATATCGGGTCTTGTCTTTGTTGTTAGATACAAAATTAACCCAATTTGTTGCTAATAATTAGAAATATTGGTACTACTAGCTTGGTTAGGATTCGGTATCAATTTTGAGCCGACGGGTTGCGGTATTTTCCCGGGCATTCGGCTGTTTTTCTTCGAGTATTTGGTTAAAATTTTAGCCAAATAAGTCGACTGGTCTAGACGAATCGTTTTCGCCGGGCGATCTCGAGTAATTTTAATTTCTAGAAACTTACTAACGTCTCCTAAGTTCTTAACCGTAAGAGTCTTATTTAGTTCTTAGTAGATTCTAGAGATTGTTTCGGTAGAATCGGATACAGCTAATATATTGTCTACATAGACAATTAAAATTGCCTACTTTCTAGTTTCTTAAATATAAATCGATTGATTAGATACTAGAGGTTTAAAACCTATTTCCCTTAGTAATTCTCGAAGATAAGCTTTCTACTGTCGGCCGACCTGTTTTAGATTATAAAGGACCTTCTTTATTTAACAAACTTTATTAGTTCCGTTAGATAGGCCAGTTGGTTGCTCGACATAGACAATCTTATCTAACTTTGCGTTAGAATAAGCTAATTTTACGTCTCATTGCTTTATTTTCTAGTCTTTCTCTGCTACTAAGGCTAGTATAAGCCGATAGATAATTAAATTTACTATATTTGTAAAGGTCTCTATAAAATTAAGGCTGGGTCTTTGCTGGCAGCTCTTAACTATCTAGCGGGCTTTAAAAATTAGCTCGCTCTTCAGAGGATACTTAATCTTCGGTATTCAGCGCTCTTTTAGCGCATTTCTATCCGGTAGCAGCTCGGTTAATATCTAGGTTTCTTAGTTAGCTAGCTCTTTGAGCTCCGACTACATTGTATTTAGCTAAGAAGATTAATCCTTAAATACTCTTATTTCTTTTAAGTTATTAGGCTCTTTAGTAACTGCGACTAAAGCCTGCTCGGCGTATTGTTTTAGATTATTATAGAACTCGTTAAACTAATTTTTGTCGGCGTTTTTGTATATAAAATCTATTTTCTGGGCGCAATCGATGTCTGCCCGGCCGAGGTCTTCAGTACTTCTATAATCCAACTTGATAGAAAGGTTACACTCGTTTAGAGCTCTAGTTTAATATAGTTCTTGTTTAGATTTGTCTGCTAGCTGTTAAAATATAGGGGAGGTATACTGTTTCTTATATAGAGGACTTTCTTCTTCATCAAGAGGTATCTCTCTATTATCTTAAGATTTAGCGGTCGGATTTAGCTCGTTTTTAAACTTAACTTCTAGTTATACTTCGAGCTCTTTAAAAATGCTCTTGATTGATCGATTAACCGTAGATCTCTATAGGTCTCAAACAAATTTTCCTTTCTAAACGTAGACGTCTCTTCTCTAGTAAACCTTCCGGCTATTAGAGTCTAAGAGCTTATATTAGTTTAATCTATAGTCTATTAGAATATAGGTAGTTGCTCTAGCGTCTAGTTTTTTTAGCTTAGGTTCTTTTAGATAAGTAACTAAGCTCTAGATTTTAATAGTACTAACATCTAGTTTTTTCTGTATTTTGCTTCGTACGGAGTAATAAACCCCGGTAATCTAGTATAAAAGGTCCTATTGTAGATATAGATAGCTGCTTTTAGTACTTTACTCTAATATATTCTAGGTAGCCCGACGGTATAAAGTATTGCTCGAACTTTACTAATAATTGTTTGGTTAAAGTATTTAGCTCGTCCGTTTTGCTGGGGGGTATACAGTATAGATATCGTTAGAATAGCTTCTTTTTGTTCTAGAAGCTGTTTTATCCAGCCTTCCTAATATTCTTTTGCGTTGTTTAAGTATAGTCTTTTAAAAGAATGCTCGAACTACGTTTCTTTCTAAGTAATGTAGATAGATAGTACGTTAAAAACCTAATCTTTAGACTATAGTACCTTAGTAGTTTTATACCGGGTTTTATTGTCTATAAAGCTAGTAAATAATTAATCTTTAGAAGTAGTTTGCGGTACAATTGGCCCGCAAATATCTAAGTAGACTTTTTCTAAATAATTAGCCAATTTGTCTAGAGTTTCTTAGCTAACTTTAGCCGTTGCCTTTGCTTTAAAGCAAATTTAGCAATTATCTCCTAATTTGTCTAAATAATCTATTTCTAGAGCAACCTTTTTAAGCTGTTTTAAGGCGTTTTCGCCTATATATCCTATCTATTAATGTTAAAGATTAGTTTTCGAAGAAATAGTATAGAGAGATTGGACTGTATTAATAGTCTAAGCTTCTATTACTATTAGACCGTCAATATACCGCCTCTCGGTAGTTAGTTGTTCGGCCTAATCAACTTTTAGCTTGTTTTAGCCAAGAGTTACCTTACCTCCCCTCTTTCTAAGCTTATTGAAGCTTAGAAGGTTAATTCTAAATTCCTTAACAAATAAAACTTTGTCTAGGACAATTGTTTTGCTTTGCCTGTCTAGAAGGCTTAAATTAACTTTCCCCCTCTCTAATAAATAATCCGGTTAGTTGGCTAGATATCCGTTAGAAGATCAATATTCGAGCAAATATAGCTTGTTGAGCTTGTATCGAGAATTTAAGAATTAGTAGAGTAATTGACTCTGTCTAGTAATACTGTAAAGCATTGTTCTTCTTGTAGGTTGGAACTATGTACAGAAAACATTAAAAAATCGGTGTTTTTGGAGCTTTTGTTGGAATTTAGCCGGAGGTTTGGGTATTTTTTCCAACAAGTTGCCAGTTTATGCCCCTTTTTGTTGCAAAAGGGGCATTTTTCTTGGTTTTTACTTAAAGATTTTAATTTTTCTCCGGTCCTTTGCGTCAATTTATTGTCTATTGCAGTAAAAACCTTTTCTGCTGGGGTACTACCGCGGATTCGGCGAGACTCGTTTATAAGTTAACTAAATAAGTCCTATAGACTTATATCGCTAGTCGTTTACCGGTAGCTTTAGCTAATAATAGCTACCGTATACTCGTATTTAGGGGTCAGATTGTAGAGGACGTAGGTAGCTACTACCTTATTGGATAGTACTAGTCCTCGGATTGCTAAATCGTTCGTTAATTGCCTAATTTTAGCAAGATAAAGCTTAAGATTTTTTACCTTACTAAGTATAGTACTAAAGACCTCCTTGCAAATTAGAAACTTGAAACTAAAACCTTTCGATTTATATAACCTTTTTAGGCTATTTCAAAGCTCTAGAGAGTTATAAATCCCCTTTATTTAAATAAGGGGACCGTCCTCTAAAGTTAGTCGAATAAGGGCTGCTGCCCTTGTCGACTGTTTCTGGCGGCTAGCTTTGGTAATATCTCTAGCTAAATAGCCGGAAAAGGGGATTATAACATTACCGTAGCCCTTTTTAGTTAAAAGAGCCTCCATTCAAATCGACCAAATGTCTCAATTAGTCGAGCCCTTGAGTTTAGAAATCTTATAGAAGGAGTCTATAGTCAAATATATAGTCGAAGATTTCCGAAAAAAAAAAGGAAATTCTGTTCTAATAGTTAAATTAGGCTAAAAATTTAGAGTCGATTAGTAATAGGATTATTCAAAGGTGCCGATAGGTGTCGTAGAGGAAATATTTTCTAAAAAGGAAATTTAAAAGGAATTGGTGCTAATTCGAACTTATAACCTGTTAAAGAGGTACAGAGAAGAAGAAGAATACTACTACAAAGGGTAGAAAGACGAGACTAGCTTAAGACTAGTACAATACTTAGGCTTAGTACAGGTATAATACTTAGTAGCAAGGAGAAGCTATTATTATATTGTCTGTCTTGTTAGCTAGAATTCTCTAGAGAAATTCTAGCTTATATATCTAAGTCTAGCGGTTTATATAGAACTTACTAGATATCTATTTTTTTTAATAGAAGCTAGATAATCTATAACTTACCGTATAAGATAGTAATTCTGTCTATCTAAAACTATTAGTCTTTAAGTTTATTCTGTATTGTCTTAGACTATAGGCCAGCTATCTAGAATAGATTGTATAATGCTTCTTTTTATCTTAGGCCCGGGCTACTAGGCCCGACTCTTTAGATAAAAGGCTTGTTCTATTTTAGACCGAGATAGCTGGTAGAACCTATCCAATACTCCGGGCCTCTGAGGGTTCTGGCTAACCAGCTAGTTGGTTAATTTTCAATAAAACGGCGTACTACAACAACAATTATACGATCTATAAATCTAACAAATTAAGATTAAAATAGTAGCTAAAGAAACTAATATCTCCGAAACAAGGTTCGATATAAGAACTAGGCCTTATTTAAGGACAATTTAGATTATCTTATCTAGAAACCTAAGAGAGATTTAAGAAAGAATAGACCGTAGAAGCTAAGTAAGATAGTAGCTACAATACGTTATAGATAAGATAACGACTCGAAGACAAAAATATAGATTCTAATAGTACAAAATTCTTTCTTAAGGACAATACTAATTAGAAAGAATAAATTCTAATTCGTTAGAAAGGAATAATATAGAGACTTTATTAGTTAGCCTTTTATAATAGAAAGTTAAGTGCTAATAGAGATATTAACAATATTTTGGGAGATATTTACTTACGCTTACGACGACTAGTAAACTACCTTATTAGGAGTTTAGAATTATATAGTTAGTACTAATATCTTTAACTAACAATATATAATCTATAAATATAACGAGTCTTAACTAGTAATAGTTATATAATTAAAGCAGAGATTATAAACAATAAACTAGACGTTATAATAAAAATAGTACTAAAACACCTTATATAGAAATTTTTATAGCAAATTAACCGATAATAGATTTCGATACTAAAAATACTTTAGAACGTATATAATTAACAGAAAAAGGACTAAACCGACTACTTTAAGAGCAGTAGTACCGATCTATCTAACAGTTAGACTCTTTAGAAGTTTAATTCTACGCAAGCTTAGCTATCTATAAAATATATCTATAAACTTAAACAACAATAAATTACAGAAATATTAGAATTACAATCAATTTAGACGCAATAGATAACTTTATCTCGATACGCTACGTCGAGGAGTACTAAATATAAATATAAAAAAAGAAATTACCTTATATACTGTTTAAGTTTTAAGGAGCAGAGAAAAGAGTTAACTATAAAACTTTGTTAATAAGTATAATTATTAAGAACTATTAGAAAGAAATTACTTATAATATTATAGATATTAATTAGTACTATACTATACTAGATATACCTTAGTTACAACAATATAATCTAAAAGTAAATTAGAGAACTAAGAAACTCCTCTTTACTAAATATAAGTACTTTAAATAAGAGTCGTTCTATAAAATAGATACCTTATAAGCTATTTTTAGTAGTAAGAATAAGAAGCGTAATAAAGAACTTATACGGGTTAGTACTACTATACTTCGATACTGAGATATTCTATAGAAGAAGTCTAACATAGTATCTTATCTGTAGCTAACTATACGTAGATATAAACTAGAGACAACTATACGTTAACGATTCTATACGACAATAAGTACTCAGTTAATTACTAAGATACTTAAGAAATACAATTAATTTTAATATCTATTTAAGGAAGCTAAGCCGGACTTAGCTTTCCTAGAATATAAACTGTAAGATTATACAATACCTTTATAAGAATGTAAAATACTAACGTTTGATCTAATATACTCTCTATTAGAAGTAAAAAATTAAGCGCTCCGCGGCTATTTCGATAAAAACCTTAAAAAGAGCTTTGTTTAAAAGTTAATATTACTAGCCGAATACTTGATACTCTTTATACTAAAAAAGAATAGCAAACTGCAACTTTATATAGATTATAGACAACTAAATAGAGTAACTATTAAAAAATTAGTATTCTTTATTATATATCGACAAAATAATAGATCGATTATATAATACGTAATAATTTACTAAGTTTAAGATATAAGGAGTCTATAACCTAATTTATATAAAGAAAGACGAAGAATAGAAAATAGCCTTCTATACTAAATATAGACTTTTTAAGTATTATGTTACATCTTTTAGGCTAATAAACGTACTAGCATTATTTTAGAAATTAATTAATAATATACTTAGTAATTACTTAGATATATTTATTACTACTTATTTAGACGATATCTTAGTATATAGCTGTACGCTAGAAAAATATAAAGAATATATTAAGAAGGTATTAGAAAGATTAGCGCGTACCGATTTATAAATTAATATTAAGAAAACCTAGTTTTACTAACAATCTGTCGAATTTCTTAAATTTATAATTATCGAGCACGGTCTCTAAATAAAAGATTCAAAAATTTAATTTATTCTAACCTAGCCTATACTAAAGAATATAAAATAACTACAATAGTTTCTTAGTTTTGCTAACTACTACAGGCAATAAATATTTAACTTTAGCTAAATTATAGTACCGCTGTCTTAATAAATAAAATAATCGATAGAATTCTCTTAAACGTAGAAAAAACAATTAGTATTTAAAGAGCTTAAGGAAGCTTTTAAGATTAGACCTATATTAGCAATATTTAACTCTAACTTACTAATTATTATAGAAACAGACGCGTTAGACTATATAATTAAAGTATATATAAGTTAAAATAATAAAGAAAGAAAGCTTAGACCAGTAGCTTTCTACTTAAAAAAAATATTACTTACAGAATAGAACTACAATGTTTATAATAAAGAGCTTTTAGTTATTATAGCAGTATTTAAGATATAGCAAGCTTACTTAAAAGAAGTAAACTATACAATTATAGTATATATAAACTATAAGAATCTAACTTACTTTATAACAACAAAGAAACTTAACTACAGACAAGTTAAATAGTTAAAAACTATAGCTCTATATAACTTTATTATTATCTATAAGAAGGGTTTTGAGAACGATAGAGCTGACGCTCTAAGTCGACATTTAAATTACCTTAATAATAAGGAATACGTTAAGCACACAATATTTTAAGAATATAATAACAAGATTAGATACAATTAATTAGCTATAACAACTAAATTTGTTATTGTTAAAAAGGTACAGGGAAGAAGAAGAATACTACTATAAAGAGTAGAAAGACGAGACCAGCTTAAGACTAGTACAATACTTAGGCTTAATACAGGTACAATACTTAGTAGCAAGGAGAAGCTATTATTATATTGTCTGTCTTATTAGCAAGAATCCTCTAAAGAGATCCTAGCTTATATATCTAAGTTTAGCGGTCTATATAGAACTTACTAGATATCTGTTTTTTTAATAGAAGCTAGATAACCTATAACTTACTATATAAGATAGTAATTCTGTCTATTTAAAACTGTTAGTCTTTAAGTCTATTCTATGTTGTTTTAGACTACAGGCCAGCTGTCTAGAATAGATCGTATAATGCTTCTTTTTGTCCTAGGTCCGGGCTACTAGGCCCAACTCTTTAGATAAAAGGCTTGTTCTATTTTAGACCGAGACAGTTAGTAGAACTTATTCGATACTCTAGGTCTCTAAGGGTTCCAGCTAACTAGCTAGTTGGTTAATTTCCAATAGTTATTAAACTAAATAGCCGAATCTTAGATATACTAAATAACTCTAAGACCTACTAAAAAAACGAGAAACAATCTCTAAAATTAACTAAGAATAGTAAGAGCTATTACAAATTTTAAGGTAAAATCTATATTCTAAGGAATCTAATTCAATATATTATTAGTAATTTCTATAATAACTCAATAAAAGAATATAAAGATATTAATAACACTATTAAAAAGATTATAAGGACCTACTATATCCCGAGAATCCGCTACTACGTTAAGAATTATATTTAGAAATATAATATATATATAAAGACTAAGCACCTAAAACATTTATTATATAGTAAATTACAACTACTAGAGATATCTAAGAGACTATAGTATATAGTCTTACTAGACTTTATTACTAAGTTACTAATCTTTAAGAATCTACTTATAAGAGTATCTTACAACGCTATTCTAGTTCTATACAACAAACTAACAAAGTACGCGTACTTTATATCTTATAAGAAAGTTAGTAATTTAGAATAATTAGTATATACCTTTCTTTAGATTATTTTAGCTAACTATAGTTAATTATAGAAAATTGTCTTAGACAGAGATTAAAAATTTATCTTACGATTTTAAATATCTTTAATATAATAACTAGAAATAAAACAAAAAATGTCTACTTTATTCTATTTATAGACAGACGGATAGATAGAACGGACAAACTAGACTCTAGAACAGTACCTTTAAGTATATATTAACTACTAGTAGAACGACTAGGTATAATTACTACTAGTAGCACAAGCTACGTATAATAATATTAAAAACGATGTAATAAAAATAACTCTGTTTTATACCTTATATAGCTACTACCCTCTTTAAAGAAGACAACTATAGAATACAATAAAAAATGAAACAGCTATACAAATAGCTATAAACATAAAAACTCTGTATTAACAGTTAAAGTCTAACAGCGAGTTTATTAACGAACGCACAAGAAAATAGTATAATAAGTTAAAAATAACCCCAATACAAGTATAAAACAGAAGGAAAGAGCTTACTTACTTATAAGAAACTTCAAGACTATTAAACTAAGTAAAAAACTTAACTATACTAAGACAAAACTATTTAAAATCTTATAGCAACTAAGATCTGTAATATTTAAACTTAAACTCTTAAAGACAATAAGAATATATTCTATATTCTACGTAGTACCATTAAAGCTAGTCTACTTTTAAGAAGTAGAATAACTTAATCTAAAAATCCTTTCTAACAACTAAGAACCCGAGTAAAAGGTCGAAACAATTCAAGCTTACAGACGATATTGAAGTAAACAACAGTATCTTATAAAATAGAAAGAATATCCTAAATATAAGAATTAATAGAAACTAAAATAAAACCTAACTAACTATAAAGACACTATTTAATAATATTAAAACTAAAATATTAGTTAGTTGTAGCAGTACTAATACTCTAATCTACTATCTAGTGCGTTCCGCCGGTACTTAGATTACCTATAAACAAACTAGTTTACTATATTAGAGGCCTACTATCTAACTTAGAGTACAAATTATCGCAAAAATCTGTACTTAGGCTACTTAGTACGTCTACAATATTACTACCAGATATAGCCGCCAGCTATTCTTTCTTAAACAATATATCGTTCTAATCTATTTTATTTTATATCTAGACGTACAACCTTTTAAGCTTCTTCTTTAAATCTGTAACCGCCGCTTTAATAGCTTTGCGCTGTCTTTTCGCTGTACAAACAATTTTCTTTTCTTCTACTAAACGCTTATATTGCCTCTAGAGGGTATCTAATACCTATAAGTACTAAGAATAGATACTCTAAGCTAAAATAAGTTAGAACTAATTTAAAACAAATATAAGATAGAACTAACTATTCTTTAACGACGAACGGACGTTATATAACTTCTTATCGCAAAGATATACAAAATACGATACCTTTCTAGACTTTAGAATATACTTCTTATCTAGATAAGAGCAACAGAAACACAGAGGTATCTCTCGACCGTAGACTTTAGTAAAGACGGTATTAATTTTAAATGCTTTATTAGCATTAAAAACCTTCTTAACTTTAAATATAACAACTTATAGAACTAAACCTAGTACTAAGCAACGATAAGATTTTAATGTCTTTAGAACTGTTAAGGACAACTAGCTTTAAAGAGAGAACCTTGTATTACGGTCTTACTACATTAAACTAGTATAAGACTAAGCGTAGCCAGCCTTATTAGAGTATTATATAGTATACCCAATAACTTTAATATAGCGATATTAGCAACGTTACTATATTGTATTAAGATCCCGACAACGCAACAGAAGAGTCGTTAAAACTATTAAGTATAGAGAAACATACCTATATACCTTAAACTATATAGCTAAACTAATAGCTAACCTTAAAATAAACTTTAGTCTATTAACTTAATATTTAAATATAGGTTTTTTAACTATATTTAAATAACGTACTTTACTTTCTATCTACTTAGTTAAGCTTCTTTTATTCTTTATAATCTATTTTGCCTCTCCTATCTTTTAGTCTCTAGTATATAAGATATCTACTACCAAGGTCGATAAGTATATAAGGTAAGTAAGCCTTAGTTTGGTTCTCTTAGCGACCGGCGTTACAACTAACTATCTTAACAACTAATATTTAGACTTTATAATAGTAGATATCTTACTCTAAATATAGAGAGATAGCTAATTAATATTTTTATTAAATATTAACTTAAGCTTATTTTCTCTAGTAGTAGTAGATACTATCTAAACTAGTACTAATAATAAGATAGATATATATCTATATCTAGTAGTATTCTTTTTAAAAAAGTTTATAGATACTAAGTTAATATAAAAGAGTATTATAGTTATAGTTAAGATATAACTAAGATATAGCTCTAGTGTAGCTCTATTAGACTACTAAAGTATAGAGTTTTATTTAAGAAGTAGAAGACATTTTTCTTCTATTTCTTAGAGATTAGTTCTACTATTAATATAAGGTATTATTCTACCTATTCTATACTACTAGAGTATCTATTTATAGTTAAGATATAATATCTATAATCAAGAGCTTATAGTAATATAGACTAGCTTTAAGTACTAGTACTATTATTTTATTAGTATATAGTACTTAGTAAAGATTTTAATAGACTATAATAATTTATAGTATTTTATAATAATAAAAGTATTATTTTACTAATAGGTATACTAAATAGAAAATCTATTAATATTCAATTTTAAAATACTATACTATATAGATAGTAAGAATCTAGTAAATATACTATTATACTATTTAGATTATAAAAATTTATATAAAATAAAGAAAAATATTACTAATAAAATATTACTAAGTCTATAGTAGAAGCTTAAGAAAGATACTACTTTATCTAGTACTAGAAAAGAGCTCTTTAGCCTAAAAGAAGATATAATTACTATCTTAATTATATTACTTAAGAATTAGTTTAAATACTATTAGTAGTTTAGCTACTAACTTAAAATTCTAGATGTAACTATAATTTAACTTAGAGATAAATTAGAGTTAGATATAGACTTTATATAGAATATCTTCTTATAATCTTAATTTTAGAAGTCTAATAAAGAAAAGTCTTTATAAAGTAGAAAGTATTAAAGTTAAAATTATTAGCTAGAACTAAAAACTAATGTAGTAATAAAATAGTAATAGATTACTATTAAGCTAGTAATAGATTACTATTAAGCTAGTAATAGATTACTATTAAGCTAGTAATAGATTACTATTAAGCTAGTATAAGAAAATACTATATAAGTTAAATTAACTTAAATACTCTAATAAGGCCTATTTTAAACTCTAAGTTATTAAAGTATATAGAATAGTTAGTTAATAGTTTTAAATTATTATACTAAGATAGTAAAATTTAAATTTTAGAATACTCTATATTAAAGTTAGAAATTATAAACTAAAATTATAATTATAAGCTTACTAGTTACTTTAAGATAAAAAAGACTCTAGAAATTCTTAAATATAAATATATATAAAGTAATATAGTAACGTATATTTAAAACTTTATTACTAAATATAATATATATTAATATACTACTATAAAAAGGTATAAGCTATATAGTAAAATAGTAGTAATACTAGTTCTAATTAGACTCTTTAAAGACCTATCTTTAGACTTTATTATTAAGCTACTAATAGTATACTTAAAGAATAGAAATATTATTATTTTAATTCTTATAGTTATTAACTACTTTTTAAAATTTATAATCTATATTCTAGTTAGTAAAACTATAGATACTATAGAGCTAGTAGAAGTACTCTATAAGTACTAGGCTAAAATATTAAGATTTCTAAAAAGTCTTTTATCTAATAAAGAATCTATATTTACTAGCTTATATTAAAGTACCTTCTATTAGTATTTAGCTATAAAATAAAAGTTAAGTATAGTATTTTACCTTTAAACCAATAGCTAGACTAAGTACTAGAGCTAGAAGCTTAAAAACTATTCATATGTTGTGATGCATAGACGTCCCGATGGCGAATTGGGACGGAATGTTGCCTATTTGGGAAGGCTGCGATCCTTGGAGGATATCTTCCCTCCAGTGGACGCATCCCTTTCTGGTCTCCTCAATAATTAGCTTGAACACCAGTAGGGCCTATCTGGGCCCTTTTTGCCACCTGACTGCTCCCTGCCCTACACCCAGATCACATTAGTACGCCTGTATCTTATACACATCTCCTCCCTNTGGCCGGTGCTGGCAAGTACCGTGTTCGAAGAGAACGAGCAAGGAACCAAGCACGCGACGGTGGTCGCTTTATATCCGCCGCACAAGCAGAATACAGAGCGTGGCAAAACATGGCCAACGCCGAAGAAGACCAGGACCCTTACATGGGATCCGGCGACGACGATGAGCAAGAGGGCTCACAAGCCGGCGAACAGACGCCGAGCAGATCGCGAACTGGGAAGGACGATGGTCTAAACCAAAACAATGACGACGACGAAGGGGCCTACCAAGGCTCTGACCGCGAAGAATCCCTCTTCAGCGCCTCCTTAAGCGTTGAGGTACGAAAGCTGAGACAAGAACTGCTAGCACAGCAGCAGCAGCACACTATTGAGAAGCTCAAGCTCGAAAAGCGAATGCTCGAAGTTGAGCTCCAGTCCGCCCGCAATTCGGGGGCTGGTAGCAAGCGGCTACGGGGCGATTCAAGCCTTCAAAGCCAGATCAACGAGCTCCTCAAGAAAGAGGCGCCCAAGCTCGAGAGAGCCATAGGCTCTGCGGGCACTCGATGGACTCAGACCATTGAGGAAAGATTTCAGATGGCCAACGTGTCGGACCCCGACGACGTTCGTGTCATTACCTGGTGCGTCCAGGGACTCCCCAGAGACCTGGCGGATAGGTGGCGAACTCACGCCGAAGAGAACAAAGAGAAGACGTCGCTCTACGTGTGGGCGTACTTCAAAGGATGGGTAATGGAATGCATCGTCGACCCAGCCACGGCTACTGCAGCCAACGCAGAAAAGTTCTTTACGTCGACGCAGAGTTCGACGCAGAAGCTCGAGGACTTCCTGAGCTTTCTGCAGAACGAAGAAACCAAGTTGCCAGGTGGCAAGATGCCGGACCCGAATCGGGCCGCATTCTACTACACGCGCTTGCCTTCATAGATCAAGGCGAAGCTAATTGAGCAAGGTCTCTTAGAGAATCTGCTCAAAGACACGAACGAGCTTCTGAAGAAAGTTCGTCAATATGTGAATGTTGATCGTGGTGTATCGCGGGACGCCCGCAACACCAACACAAACCGAGATCGCTCCGGTGGCGGATCGGGTATAAACCGTGGCGGTCATAACGCCAGAGCATCCCCACAGGGGTCGGGCCGCGGACGAGGCGGTTCATACCGAGGACGAGGCAACTTGCCGGTCCGACAAAGAGACAATGGCTCTGCCGCACAGGGGCAACCAGGGTCGACATACAGTAAGGCAAACATTACCTGCTTTACGTGCAATCAGAAAGGGCATTATGCCACTGAATGCACTACGCCCCAAACCGGTGTCAATTCGACGCCAGTTGGGCGGGGAAACGACAGGCCCCGAGGGTAAGCCTCGCGTCCCTGAAGCTTGGGGCTGTCGATCAACGGCGAGGACGAATTGAAGTCTCGGCACAGCTGGGCAGGTCGCCGCAAGAGGTCCTCGCGCTGGTAGATTCCGGTGCAGAGATCAACCTCATTGATCATCGTATTGTGCTTGAAAGAGGATGGCAAAAATCGCATGGAGTAAAGCTCCCGCATGCCAAGTTCCTTGATGAAAATAAGCTGCAGCTCTACGGCGCGTATAACGTGAATGTAACCGTGAGAGACGTGTATGGGGAGAAACGGCATTGCCAACTCCGCCTATATTCGGCCAACTTTGTAGGATACAGCCTCGTCTTGGGATACCCATGGCTTGAGCAAGTTGAGCCCCGGATCAGCTGGGCGATGAGAACAATCGCTTGGGGAAACCTCCCTGCGCCCGAAGAACGGGTGGCAGGAGCTGAATCTGTTGAGATCGTCAATGAAGACGTAATTTTAGCATGTTTGCAAAGAGGCGAACAGTGCTACTCCGCGATCCCGCAGATGGGAGCGGATGGACGTTATAAATATCAAATAGCGGTCCTATCAGACGTCAGTTCGCCGCCAGACCGGACCCCGGATGGCGAGCCTGAGAAAGTAGAGAAGCGAGATGAGCTTCCTCCTCAGTACGCTGAATATAAAGATATCTTTTCTGAAGAACTGTCGAGTGAGCTTGCGCCGCTTGGTGAGCAAACTCATAAGATCGAGCTCAAGGATGGCACGGAACCTCCGCATAAGCCAATCTACCCTGCATCGCAGGATGAGCTGAAGACGCTCCGGGAGTACCTAGATACTATGATCAAGAAAGGGTAGATACAACCCTCCACCAGTCCGGCGGGTGCCCCAGTCCTGTTCGTGCCCAAGGCAGACGGATCGTTGAGACTGTGTGTTGACTACCGCGGTTTGAACAATGTGACTGTAAAGAATCGCTACGCATTGCCGCTAGTCTCTGAGATTCTTGATCGCCTGCAAGGCTCGAAGGTGTTTACGAAGCTTAATCTTCGCGATGCCTATCACCGTATCCGCATCCGCAAAGGGGATGAGTGGAAGACGGCGTTTCGTACCCGATACGGGCACTATAAATACCTGGTGATGCCTTTTGGACTAGCAAACGCCCCTGCTACGTTCCAGGCATATATCCACAAAGCCATAGGCAATCTTGTTGATACCGTGTGAATCGTTTATATAGACGATATCTTGATTTTCTCTGAAGACGAGGAAAGCCATGAAGGCCATGTCAAAGAAGTCCTGCGAAGGCTCCGTAAATGGGGTTTATTTGCAAAGCTGTCCAAGTGTCAATTTTACACCACCAAGGTTTCTTTCCTAGGGTTCACCGTGGGAGTCGATGGTGTCGAAATGGACCCGGAAAGGGTGCGGACTATAGCCGAATGGCCAGTCCCCACCACCGCAAAGCAGATCCTGTCCTTCCTGGGATTCGCAAACTTCTACCGGCGATTTATCTACGGATTTAGCCGCATCGTAGCGCTAATGAACGCACTGACGAAAGACGTCAAGTTCGTCTAGGGCAAAGCCCAACAAGAAGCTTTTGAAGCGCTGAAGCAAGCCTTCATGAATGTACCAGTGCTGACGCACTTTGACCCGGCACTGTCGATCGTTTTGATGACTGACGCATCAGACTTTGCAATGGCAGGCATCTTACTTCAGCTGAGGGGAGATGGCCGATTGCCATTGCCGTTGAACATCAACTTAGGCTTGCCTACACTAGATGTGGCGGACACCGCCCGGACTGGCACCGATAACAAGGCGGACACACACCTGCATCCGGTAGCGTTCTTTTCGAAGAAATTCGTAGACGCTGAGCTAAGATATAATACCTATGACAAAGAGCTCATAGCAATATAGGCCAGCTTCAAGCACTGGCGCCATTACCTCATTGGTGCACAGCACTTAGTAAAGGTCGTGACAGACCACAATAATCTGCGGTATTTCATGACAACGAAAGTATTGTCTCGCCGACAGGCGCGCTGGGCAGAAGACCTGTCAGCATTTGACTTTGAAATACTATACCGTGTGGGTAGCAAGAACCCAGCAGACGCGCCGTCGCGCCGTCCAGATTACGAGAATTTGCGTGGAGCAAAGGAAGACAACGCCAACGAGATGTTGCCGAGCCTGCAGCAGAAGCTTAGGAGAGGTGCTGCTTTGCCTGGTGCTGGGGAAGAGCCCCCTAGCCCAGAAGAAGGTGTGATTGCTGCCTTAATTACATTGCTTGAAAATTAGTTTGAACACTGTCAGCGGTTTGGCCACCGACCTGAAACCCCGGACGCGACTGTGGCCCAAATCGGGGGCAGATCGGAGTCAGATACAGACCTCATGCAGGACGCCCAGGAGCGAGAAACGCGTCCGTCTTCCCCTGCTGATGCAGAGCCTTTTCCGGTAGCTCTCGTATCACGAGTTGAGGTAGTTGCAGCTACCGCTCTCGAAACAGCTTACAATGATACTCCTCGGGGTCTCGCGACCCTAATCCTCGAAGCCCAGCAGAGGGACGCCTTTGTGAAGCAGAAAGTATCGGAGTTGAAATCATTGGCTGGGACTGAAGGTCAGCAGAGTGACAAAACGGCAACGGATCGCCGTCAAGCCGGCACGAGAAAGCGCCGTGCGAGTCGAATCGACTCAGATGCCCCGACAGGGCCCGACTCGAACTCCGAGTCTCCAAAGCACGCAGAATGGTCAGTCGACAGCCACGGGTTGTTGCGCCAAGGTGGCAAAATCTGGATACCAGAATGCCCTGCGTTGAAGCTTGAAATCACAAGCAGAAATCATGATGATAAGCTTGCTGGCCACTTCAAGGTCGAGAAGACCCTCGAAATCCTGAGACGCAAATATGCGTGGGAAAAGATGGCAACGTATATCAAGAACTTTGTTGCTGAATGTAACATATGCCAACGGACAGCCGTAAAGAGGCATAAGCCATACGGCGAAATGGCGGCGATGCCGGTCCCGATTGGCCCCTTTGAGGACCTATCCTTGGACTTTGTTGTCAAACTACCGATGGTTCTTTTAAAGAACGGGGACATTGTTGATTCAATCCTCGTGGTCGTAGACCGCTTCTCTAAGTTTGTAACCTATATTCCAGTCAGTGAAACCATGGATGCCATGGAGCTGGCGGAAGTGCTTTACAAACACTGGGCGAAAACGTCGGGATTCCCGAGAAGCCTCTTGTCTGACAGAGGATCTGTGTTCACCAGCTCATATTGGAGCACCTTCTGCCAGCATTTGGCCGTAAAACGAAGGTTGAGCACAGCGTTTCACCCTCAAACTGATGGCCAAACCGAGCGCCAAAACCAGGAGCTTGAAAACTACCTGCGTATCTACATCTCTTGGGATCAAGATGACTGGCATGAGCATCTGGAAGAAGCTGCTTTTGCGTACAATTCAAAAGTTCATTCATCGACGAAAATTTCGCCGATTGAATGCGCGTTCGGTCGCGTTGCAGACGTACCAGACGGCGCGCCGCCGCCGGATCGGCACCACACCGTGGTCAAGCCGGACGACCTTCCTGTCGGCGAGGACACCTCCCGTCAAGGGGAGAGGCAGCCTAGGCCAGAACATCCTATGGCAGTTAAGCATATAGAAGAACGCCTTCTCCGCCAACAAGAAATGAAGCAGCAGCTAGAGAAAGCTCAGCGTCTGCAGACAGAATGGTACAACACCAAGCACACACCAAAACACTATGCAGTGGGTGACTTAGTGCTGCTGTCGTCAAAGAACCTTAAGACAAAGAGGCCAATAAAGAAGCTCGACGATCGAAGCTTAGGACCATTCAGGATCCTTAAGAAAGTAGGCAAACAAGCTTACCAGCTGGCACTGCCAAACTCCTACCGCATCCACTCTGTCTTCCACGTGTCCTTACTGGAGCCATATCGCCGTCGGCCCGGCACGGAACCGCCTGGTCCGGTCGAAGTCGATGGTGGTGAAGAATGGCTCGTTGAGGCGATCCGCTTTAAGGTCAAGAACAAAGACCAGTATTGGACCAAGTGGCAGGGGTGGTCGGAGGCAAATAACACGATGGAGCCGCGGGCACATCTTGAAGACTCTGACGCCCTCAAGAAATTTGAGAAGCGTGAAGACGCTGAGCCGAGAGGCAAGCGTCTGAGACGAACTAGGCAACGCGGATAAGAAAGGGCTACAAGCCTACGCGATTAGCCCACGATGTGACGCCGAATAGAAGGCGGAATACCTCGAGTACAGTTTAGAACATAGAATTGGTGTAGTATCAAACCCCAAGACTATTCATACATGATTGTGAAGCTCAAGCCATGAGAAAGCTGAAATGAGACTTGTACAGGAAGAAATGCAGAACAATTCCGATAAGCCAAGGAAAACCACTCACACAGACCAAACCCCAGCCAAACAAAAGGCAGAAAACCACGAAAAGACTACCCGAACTGGCACCGAAGTTAGTACGGATCGGCGGTATAATACTGTTTGACCCAGCCGCGACCACCGTCAACGCGGTCCCGAATCCAATCAACCAGACCTGCCATAGCCAGCTCGTGAGGAGCCTTATTCGCAGGCGGCTGAGGGCCGTACAACCCTATACCAGAATCGAAGCTCTGGCGTAGCGCCTTGATGCGCTCAAAATCGTCAGTATCGGCCTGCTCGACCGACTTGGTGCCCAGACCGCGCTGCCAGGCCTGCAGCTGAACGCAAAAGGCGCGAAGCAGAGTAAGATAGTCGTCGCGGAAAGACTCTTCGTCATCCCAGACGTCCTCGCCAGAGGTCAAGAAGAAGTTGGCGCGCACGAGGAGGTTGCAGGCACGTCTCCACCGAGCGGGGACCTAGCACATGTCAATATGGGGTCAATTAGTACCCAAGACGGGGGGGTATCAGACTTACCATCTCACACTTGTCTCCTGACCTCCCAACACTAGCACAGCGAGCACACTTAGCGTACTGCCCCTTGGGCCACTCGCAGGTCCAGTCCTCGTGATGCTTGAAATCGGAGTTCGCGGAAGGACCACCACGTGCAGCCATGTCGCCAAACAAGGCCTTCATGCAACGGCAGCACACTGGGACGTAAGCCTCTGGCTGAGGCTGGATTGACGCAGGCACGGCGCGAAAAGCGGGATTCGAGGAGGCAGACCGGCGAGACTTCGCAGGCGACTCGGGCTCATAAGCAGTGCCGCGGTAATAGGGAGAACGGACAATCTCGTCATCGTCGGAGTCGTCTTTACGGACGTGACGCTTTCAACGAGCTAGAATGCTAACAGTCAGACTAGGACAAAGCAATGAGAGATAGGAGACTTACGAGGAGTCGCAGGAGTCAGAGACACGCTACCTAGTTCGGGAGAGCGTAGAACAGGAGAAGCCGCAGATGATTCAGGAATTGGTGAAGCAACCTTGGGAGCTTTCTTCTTGCGGGCGTCACGAAGAAGAGCTTCAGGATCAACAGCGGCTTCAGGGTCCTCAATGCCGCGAGTTGAGCGGCGAGTTGGCGCTTCAGGAGAGCTCGCTCCAGCAGCGGGTTTGTTGACGGGGTTAAAACCCGACATAGTAGAGATTGTAAAGGCGAATTAAAGGCAATCTGACACCGGATTAGCTACGAACTTATCACCCAAGAAGAGAAGTAAAGGCCTACCAGAGAAGAGAAGCTTGCAGGCCAAGCAGAAGAGTATAATAATGTTGAAGAAAGAAAGAGGAAGTTCGAAAGAGCAAGAGCCTTGTTTTATGCCTATCGTCAGGTACCGATAACAAAGCTTCCGCCTACAGGTACGGATTTGGGAGCAAAGAAGCCCATTCACGCAGGTTGCTACTGCCTACAGGGGCAATTGATCGGCAAAAGCGTGCATGAGAGTATGCAAAAGAACGCGAAATTAGGTGAAAATGATACAAAACCTCACTACCGAGCTCACAACTCAGGCTCGGGAGCTTCAAATTAAAAGTAAAGCTCAGCACTACAACTCGGTGCTGCAGAAAACCAGTACCAAACGACGCGTAGGATGACAGTGAGCAACATCACTCTTTTCCCGACTGAACGCAGACATGAGCCAGCGGGTTTTTAACGAGGTTGTTGCCCTGCGTAAGACGATAAATGGAAGGTGCGATAGAGATGGCGGATTGTACCCGGATCGAGGGCGATCCTCCTTAAGGGGGAAGGCAGTTGTGATGCATAGACGTCCCGATGGCGAATTGGGACGGAATGTTGCCTATTTGGGAAGGCTGCGATTCTTGGAGGATATCTTCCCTCCAGTGGACGCATCCCTTTCTAGTCTCCTCAATAATTAGCTTGAACACTAGTAGAGCCTATCTGGGCCCTTTTTGCTACCTGACTGCTCCCTGCCCTACACCCAGATCACATATGTCTATATCTCTTAGAATTAAGATAATTAGTATAAGTACTTAAAAGAAGCTACTTTTATATATAACTTAAAAATCTATTTATTAATAAAAATACTACTTATTAAATATATATTTAATTATATTATAGATATACTAGATATTATACTACTACTAGATTAGTACTATACTATAGTTAGACTAAATAATCTTTCTATTAGTAAGAATATCTTCTACTAAAAAGAAAGGTAGCCTAGACTAGAATACTCTATAGTAGTTAAGTATATAGAAGAGTACATTTTCTACTAATAAAAAATAAAGTAGTAGCTAAAGAAAGCTTAGTATTTATAGATAGAATAGTATACTACTAAGTATATATTAAAAGACTATATAGTAGATAATTTAGTACTACTACTATTAAAGAACCTTGAAATAAAGAGACTAATAAAGAAGCTTAATAATTAAAGCTTAGAACTATTTAAAAATTTAAAAAAAGTAGATAAATAAGCTTACTAGCTAGTACTACTAAATCTCTACTATATTTACTCTATCTTTTATATATTTTTACTAAAGCTATATTACTTTAAAATTAAGAATAAAGACTAGTATTAGACTAAATAATAGAGATAGTTAAAAATAAATAATATAATAGAGCTATAAATATATCTTAAAGGCTCTAATACTCTTAAGAAATTTAAAAAGTATAAAGATACTAAGCTAAAAAGTAAGTATCTAAGATAAACTAGATAATATAGATAAAAAAGGGCTATAAGCCTATATAATTAGTCTATAATATAATACTAAAGAGAAGATAGAATATCTTAAGTATAGTTTAGAATATAAAATTAGTATAATATTAAGCTTTAAGACTATTTATATATATATAAAGCTTAAGCTATAAGAAAGCTAAAATAAGACTTATATAGAGAGAAAATATAGAACTATTTTAATAAGCTAAGAAAAACTACTTATATAGACTAAACTCTGGCTAAATAAAAGGTAGAAAACTATAAGAAGACTATTTAAACTAATACTAAAGTTAGTATAAATTAGTAGTATAATACTATCTAATCTAGCTATAATTACTATTAATATAGTTCTAAATCTAGTTAACTAAATCTACTATAGCTAGGTTATTAGAAGTCTTATTTATAGATAGCTAAGAGCTATATAACTCTATACTAGAATTAAAGCTCTAGTATAGTAACTTAATATACTTAAAGTTCTCAGTATTAGTTTTTTTAACTAACTTATTATTTAGATTATATTACTAGATCTATAGCTAAATATAAAAGATATAGAGTAGAGTAAAATAGTCTTTATAGAAAAACTCTTTATTATTCTAGATATTTTTGCTAGTAGTTAAAAAGAAATTAGTACATATAAGAAAGTTATAGATATATCTCTACTAAGTAAAGATCTAGTATATATTAATATAGAGTTAATTAGTATCTAAAATAGAGAGTATTAGACTTATTATCTTATACTTATCTTTTAATACTAGTATAGTAAGTATACTTAGTATACTATCTCTTAGACTACTTATAAGTCTAGTCTTTATAAAACTTAAAGTTAAAGTTTATAGAAGAACTACTATATATAGCTATATTACTAAATTAGTTCTTTATATAATAGTAGTATACTAAGATATAAGCCTCTATGTAATCTAGGTATAGGGCAGGAAGCAGTTAGGTAGCAAAAAGGGCCCAGATAGGCTCTACTAGTATTTAAGCTAATTATTGAGAAGACTAGAAAGGGATACGTTCACTGGAGGAAAGATATTCTTTAAGGATCGTAGCCTTTTTAAATAGACAACATTCCGTTCTAATTCGCTATCGGGACGTTTATACATTATAACTACCTTCCTCCTTAAGGAGGATCGCCCTCGATCCGGGTACAATCCGCTATCTCTATCGTACCTTCTATTTATTGTCTTACGTAGAGCAACAACCTCGTTAAAAACCCGCTGGCTTATATCTACGTTCAGTCGGAAAAAGAGTAATGTTGCTTACTATCATCCTACGCGTCGTTCGGTGCTAGTTTTCTGTAGCACCGAGTTATAGTGCTAAGCTTTACTTTTAATTTAAAGCTCCCGAGCCTGAGTTATAAGCTCGGTGATAAGGTTTTGTATTATTTTTACCTGATTTTACGTTCTTTTGTATGCTCTTATGCACGCTTTTACCAATTAATTGCCTCTATAGGTAGTAGCAACCTACGTAAATAAGCTTCTTTACTCTTAAATCCGTACCTGTAGGCGAAAGCTTTGTTATCGGTACCTAACAATAGGCATAAAACAAGGCTCTTGCTCTTTTAAACTTTCTCTTTCTTTCTTTAATATTATTATACTCTTCTGCTTAGCCTACAAGCTTCTCTTCTCTAGTAGGCCTTTACTTCTCTTCTTAGGTAATAAGTTTGTAGCTAATCTAGTGTCAGATTGCCTCCAATTCGCCTTTATAATCTCTACTATGTCGGGTTTCAACCCTATCAACAAACCCGCTGCTAGAGCGAGCTCTTCTGAAGCGCTAACTCGCCGCTTAACTCGCAGCATTAAGGACTCTAAAGCCGCTATTAATCTTAAAGCTCTTCTTTATAACGCCCGCAAGAAGAAAGCTTTTAAGATTGCTTTACTAATTTCTAAATTATCTGCGGCTTCTTCTGTTTTACGCTCTCCCGAACTAAGTAGCGTATCTCTAACTCCTACGACTCCTCGTAAGTCTTCTATCTCTTATTGCTTTGTCCTAGTCTAACTATTAGCATTCTAGCTCGTTAAAAGCGTTACGTCCGTAAAGACAACTTCGACGATAACGAGATCGTCCGTTCTCCCTATTACCGCGGTACTGCTTATAAGCCCGAGTCGTCTGCAAAGTCTCGCCGGTCTACCTCCTCGAATCCCGCTTTTTGCGCTGTATCTGCGTTAATCTAGCCTTAGCTAGAGGCTTATATCCTAGTATACTGCTATTGCATAAAGACCTTGTTTAGCGACATAGCTGTACGTAGTAGTCCTTCTGCGAACTCTGATTTTAAGTATTACGAGGACTAGACCTGCAAGTAACCTAAGAGGCAGTACGCTAAGTATGCTCGCTGTACTAGTGTTAGGAGGTTAGAAGACAAGTATAAGATAATAAGTCTAATACCCCCCCGTCTTAGATACTAATTAACTCTATATTGATATATGCTAGGTTTCCGCTTAATAGAGACGTATCTGCAACCTTCTCGTACGCGCTAACTTCTTCTTAACCTCTGGCGAGGACATCTAGGATAACGAAGAGTCTTTCCGCGACGACTATCTTACTCTACTTCGCGCCTTTTGCGTTTAGCTGTAGGCCTGGTAGCGCGGTCTAGGCACTAAGTCGGTCGAGTAGGCCGATACTGACGATTTTAAGCGTATTAAGGCGCTACGCCAGAGCTTCGATTCTAGTATAGAGTTGTACGGCCCTTAGCCGCCTACGAATAAGGCTTCTTACGAGCTAGCTATAGTAGGTCTGGTTGATTGGATTCGGGACCGCGTCGACGGTGGTTGCGGCTAGGTCAAGCAGTATTACACCGCCGATCCGTACTAACTTTGGCGCCAGTTCGGGTGGTCTTCTCGTAGTTTTCTACCTTTTGTTCGGCTAGGGTTTTAATCTGTGTAAGTAGTTTTCCTTGGCCTATCGAAATAGTTCTATATTTTCTCTCTATACAAGTCTTATTTTAGCTTTCTTATAGCTTAAGCTTTATAATTATATATAAATAGTCTTAGAGTTTAATACTATACTAATTCTATGTTTAAAACTATACTTCAGGTAATCTACCTTCTCTTCGGCGTTACATCGTAGGCTAATTGCGTAGGCTTGTAGCCCTTTCTTATCCGCGTTGCCTAGTTTGTCTCAGACGCTTGCCTCTCGGCTTAGCGTCTTTACGCTTCTCAAATTTCTTAAGGGCGTTAAAGTCTTTAAGATGTGCCCGCGGCTTTATCGTGTTATTTGCCTTCGACTACCCCTGCTACTTGGTCTAATACTGGTCTTTGTTCTTAACCTTAAAGCGGATCGCCTTAACGAGCCATTCTTTACTACTATCGACTTTAACTAGACCAGGCGGTTCCGTACCGGGCCGACGGCGATATAGCTCTAGTAAGGATACGTAGAAGACAGAGTAGATGCGGTAGGAGTCTAGTAGTGCCAGCTAGTAAGCTTATTTACCTACTTTCTTAAGGATTCTAAATAGTTCTAAGCTTCGATCGTCGAGCTTCTTTATTAGCCTCTTTGTCTTAAGGTTCTTTAACGACAGCAGCACTAAGTTACCTACTATATAGTATTTTAGTGTATACTTAGTATTATACTATTCTGTCTATAGACGCTAAGCTTTCTCTAGCTGCTGCTTTATTTCTTGTTAGCGGAGAAGGCGTTCTTTTATATGCTTAACTGCTATAGAATGTTCTGGCCTAGGCTACCTTTCTCCTTAACAGAAGATGTCCTTACCGATAGAAGGGTCGTTCGGCTTAACTACGGTACGGTGCCGATCTGGCGGCGGCGCGCCGTCTAGTACGTCTGCAACGCGACCGAACGTACATTCAATCGGCGAAATTTTTGTTAATAAATAAACTTTTAAATTGTACGCAAAAGCAGCTTCTTCTAGATACTTATACTAATTATCTTAATCTTAAGAGATATAGATACGCAGGTAGTTTTCAAGCTCCTGGTTCTAGCGCTCGGTTTAGCTATCAGTTTGAGGGTAAAATACTGTGCTTAACCTTCGTTTTACGGCCAAATGCTGATAAAAGGTGCTCTAATATAAGCTAGTAAATATAGATCCTCTGTTAAACAAGAGGCTTCTCGAGAATCCCGACGTTTTCGCCTAGTGTTTGTAAAGCACTTCTACTAGCTCTATAGCATCTATAGTTTTACTAACTAGAATATAGGTTACAAACTTAGAGAAGCGGTCTACGACTATAAAGATTAAATTAACAATGTTCCTATTCTTTAAAAGAACTATCGGTAGTTTAACAACAAAGTCTAAGGATAGGTCCTTAAAGGGGCTAATCGAAACCGACATTGCCGCTATTTTACTATATAGCTTATACCTCTTTACGGCTGTCCGTTAGCATATATTATATTTAGCAACAAAGTTCTTAATATACGTTACTATCTTTTCCTACGCATATTTACGTCTTAAAATTTTAAGGGTCTTCTCGACCTTAAAGTAGCCAGCAAGCTTATTATTATAATTTCTGCTTATAATTTTAAGCTTTAACGCAGAGTATTCTAGTATCTAGATTTTGCTATCTTGGCGCAACAACCTGTAGCTATCGACTAACTATTCTGCGTGCTTTAGAGACTCGGAGTCCGAGTTAGGCTCTATTAGGGCATCTAAGTCGATTCGACTCGTACGGCGCTTTCTTATACCGGCTTAACGGCAATCTGTTGCCGTTTTGTTACTCTGCTAACTTTTAGTCCCAGCTAATAATTTTAACTCCGATACTTTCTACTTTATAAAGGCGTCCCTCTACTAAGCTTCGAGGATTAGAGTCGCAAGACCCTAAGGAGTATTATTGTAAGCTGTTTTAAGAGCGGTAGCTGCAACTACCTTAACTCGTAATACGAGAGCTACCGGAAAAGGCTCTGTATTAGTAGAGAAAGACGGACGCGTTTCTCGCTCCTAGGCGTTCTGTATAAGGTCTGTATTTAACTCTAATCTGCCTTCGATTTAGGCTACAGTCGCGTTCAGGGTTTTAGATCGGTGGCTAAACCGCTAACAGTGTTCAAACTAATTTTTAAGCAATATAATTAAGGCAGCAATTATACCTTCTTCTAGGCTAGGGGGCTCTTTCCTAGTACTAGGCAAAGCAGCACCTCTCCTAAGCTTCTGCTGCAGGCTCGGCAATATCTTGTTGGCGTTGTCTTCCTTTGCTTTACGCAAATTCTTGTAATCTAGACGGCGCGACGGCGCGTCTACTGGGTTCTTGCTACCTATACGGTATAGTATTTCAAAGTTAAATACTAACAGGTCTTCTGCCTAGCGCGCCTATCGGCGAGATAATACTTTCGTTGTTATAAAATACCGCAGATTATTGTAGTCTGTTACGACCTTTACTAAGTGCTGTATATCAATAAAGTAATAGCGCTAGTACTTGAAGCTAGTCTATATTGCTATAAGTTCTTTATTATAGGTATTATATCTTAGCTCAGCGTCTACAAATTTCTTTAAAAAGAACGCTACTGAATACAGATATGTGTCCGCCTTGTTATTAGTACCAGTCTAGGCGGTGTCCGCTATATTTAGTATAGACAAGCTTAAGTTAATATTTAACGGCAATAGCAATCGGCTATCTTTCCTTAGCTAAAGTAAGATGTCTACTATTATAAAGTCTAATGCGTTAGTTATTAAAACGATCGATAGTACCGGATTAAAGTACGTTAGTACTAGTATATTTATAAAGGCTTGCTTTAGCGCTTTAAAAGCTTCTTGTTGGGCTTTACTCTAGACAAACTTAATGTCTTTCGTTAGTGCGTTTATTGGCGCTACGATGCGACTAAATCCGTAGATAAATCGCTGGTAGAAGTTTATGAATCTCAGGAAGGACAGAATCTGCTTTGCAGTAGTAGAGACTGGCTATTCGGCTATAGTCCGCACCCTTTTTAGGTCTATTTCGACACTATTGACTCTTACGGTGAACCCTAGAAAAGAAACCTTAGTAATATAAAATTGACACTTAGACAGCTTTGCAAATAAACTCTATTTACAGAGCCTTCGCAGGACTTCTTTAATATAGCCTTTATAACTTTCCTTGTCTTTAGAGAAAATTAAGATATCGTCTATATAAACGATATACACGATATCAACAAGATTGCCTATAGCTTTATAGATATATACCTAGAACGTAGTAGGGGCGTTTACTAGTTTAAAAGGTATTACTAGGTATTTATAGTGCCCGTATCGGGTACGAAACGCTGTCTTCTACTTATCCCCTTTACGGATGCGGATACAGTAATAGGCATCACAAAGATTAAGCTTTGTAAATACCTTCGAGCCTTGCAGACAATTAAGAATCTTAGAGACTAGCGGCAATGCGTAGCAATTCTTTACAGTTACATTGTTTAAACCGCGGTAGTTAACATACAGTCTCAACGATCCGTCTACTTTAAGCACAAACAGGACTGAGGCACCCGTCGGACTAGTAAAGGGTTGTATCTACCCTTTCTTAATTATAGCATTTAGGTACTCTCAGAGCGTCTTCAGCTCATTCTACGATACAGAGTAGATTAGCTTATACGGAGGTTCCGTACTATTCTTAAGCTTAATCTTATAAGTATGCTCACCAAGCGGCGCAAGCTTACTCGACAGTTCTTTAGAAAAGATATCTTTATATTCAGCGTACTGAGGAGGAAGCTTATTTCGCTTCTCTACTTTCTTAGGCTCGCTATCCGGGGTCCAGTCTAACGGCAAACTAACGTCTAATAGGACCGCTATTTAATACTTATAACGTTTATCCGCTCTTATCTATAGAATCGCGGAGTAGTACTGTTCGCCTCTTTACAAATATACTAAAATTACGTCTTTATTGACGATCTCAACAGATTTAGCTCCTATTACCCGTTCTTCGGGCGCAGAAAGATTTCCCCAAGCGATTGTTCTTATCGCCTAGCTAATTTAGGGCTTAACTTGCTCAAGCTATAGGTATCCTAAGACGAGGCTGTATCCTATAAAGTTAGCCGAATATAGGCGGAGTTAGCAATACCGTTTCTTCTTATATACGTCTCTTACGGTTATATTTACGTTATACGCGCCGTAAAGCTGCAGCTTATTTTTATTAAGGAATTTAGTATACGGGAGCTTTACTTTATACGATTTTTACTATCCTCTTTTAAGCACAATACGATAATTAATAAGATTAATCTCTGCACCAAAATCTACCAGCGCGAGGACCTCTTGCGGCGACCTACCCAGCTGTACCGAGACTTTAATTCGTCCTCGCCGTTGATCGACAGCCCCAAGCTTTAGGAACGCGAGGCTTACCCTCGGGGCCTATCGTTTCCCTACCTAACTAGCGTCGAATTAACACTGGTTTGGGGCGTAGTACATTTAGTAGTATAATACCCTTTCTAATTGTACGTAAAGCAGGTAATATTTGCCTTACTGTATATTAACCCTAGTTGCCCCTGTGCGGCAGAGCCATTGTCTCTTTGTTGGACCGGCAAGTTGCCTCGTCCTCGGTATAAACCGCCTCGTCCGCGGCCCGACCTCTGTAGGGATGCTCTGGCGTTATAACCGCTACAGTTTGTACCCGATCCGCTACCGGAGCGATCTCGGTTTGTATTGGTGTTGCAGGCGTCCTGCGATACACTACGATTAATATTTATATATTGACAAACTTTCTTTAGAAGCTCGTTCGTGTCTTTAAGCAGGTTCTCTAAGAAACCTTGCTCAATTAGCTTCGCCTTAATCTATAAAGACAAGCGTGTATAGTAGAATGCGGCCCGATTTAGGTCCGGTATCTTGCTACCTAGCAACTTAGTTTCTTCGTTCTGTAGAAAGCTTAGGAAGTCCTTGAGCTTCTGCGTCGAACTCTGTATCGACGTAAAGAACTTTTCTACGTTAGCTGTAGTAGCCGTAGCTAAGTCGACGATATATTCTATTACCTATCCTTTGAAGTACGCTTATACGTAGAGCGACGTCTTCTCTTTATTCTCTTCGGCGTAAGTTCGCTATCTATCTGCTAGGTCTCTAGGGAGTCTTTAAACGTACTAGATAATAATATAAACGTTGTTAAGGTCCAAAACGTTAGCTATCTAAAATCTTTCCTTAATAGTTTAAGTCTATCGAGTGCCCGTAGAGCCTATAGCTCTCTTAAGCTTAGGCGTCTCTTTCTTAAGAAGCTCGTTAATCTAGCTTTAAAGGCTTAAATCGCCCTATAGCCGCTTGCTACTAGCCTTCGAATTGCGAACAGACTGGAGCTTAACTTCGAGCATTCGCTTTTCGAGCTTAAGCTTCTTAATAGTGTGCTGCTACTACTATGCTAGCAGTTCTTGTCTTAGCTTTCGTACCTTAACGCTTAAGGAGGCGCTAAAGAGGGATTCTTTGCGGTTAGAGCCTTAGTAGGCCCCTTCGTCGTCGTTATTATTTTAGTTTAGACCATCGTTCTTCTTAGTTTACGATCTACTCGGCGTCTATTCGCCGGCTTATAAGCTCTCTTGCTTATCGTCGTCGCCGGATTTTATATAAGGGTCCTAGTCTTCTTCGGCGTTGGCTATGTTTTGCTACGCTCTGTATTCTGCTTGTACGGCGGATATAAAGCGACTACCGTCGTGTGCTTAGTTCCTTGCTCGTTCTCTTCGAATATGGTACTTACTAGCACCGATCATCAATTAATTTTAATATTATTTATTTTAACGTATATGCGGAGTCTCGGCTATACTTAATTATACCGGGTTGACCCCTAAGCGACGTCGATAAGGTACCTGACTGCCGGCCGCCCCCCTCGTAGGTTTAGAATAATTAGAATGTAATCTGGGTGTAGGACAGAAAGCAGTTAGGTAGCAAAAAGGGCCCAGATAGGCCCTACTAGTGTTCAAGCTAATTATTAAGGAGACCAGAAAGGGATGCGTTCACTAGAGGAAAGATATTCTCTAAGGATTGCAGCCTTCCTAAATAGGCAACATTCCGTCTTAATTCGCTATCGGGACGTTTATACATTATACTCTAGCTAGCGCTAGATTAATATAAATATACTATAAAAGATAGAATTTAAAGATATTGACTAGTAAAACTTTATAGATAACTTAGACTTATAAGTAGTACTATAATAAGGTAGAGAATAAATAATCTTATTATTATTAAAATTATTTTTATAGATAGAGTACTTTTAGTAAGCTAGAAATACTAATAGTTAGACTAGAATAAAGTAGTAAGAGATAGTAAACTTATAAGGAGTTTTAGAAGCTAGAGATATACTATCTAGTTTAAAAGAGTATAGAACTAAAAAAGCTACTAATAACTCTAAAATTAGTAAAGCTAGCTTTAAAGTCTTTTTTTTTATAAAAGCTATATAAAATAGCTTTAAAAGTAGTAGTAGCTTTAGAATTCTTAATACTATAAGTTAAGTAATAGATTAAAGTTATAAAGAAGCTAAGCTCTATATTAGATAGATTAATAGAAGTAAAACTTAATGTAGTAGAAATTATAAAGATAAATTAGAAATAATCTAATACTAAATTAGCTATAAACTTATTATTTAAAAAAAGAAGTAAAAATCTACTAAACAAGAGAAGCTTATAAGCTAAGTAGAAGAGTATAATAATATTAGAGAAAGAAAGAGATAGTTTAGAAGAGTGAAAACCTTATTTTATATATATTATTAGGTACTAATAATAAAGTTTTTACTTGTAAATACTAATATAGAAGTAAAGAAGCCTATTTATATAGATTACTACTACCTATAGAGGTATTTAATTAGTAAAAGTATATATAAGAGTATATAAATAAATATAAACTTAAATAAAAATAATATAAAACTTTACTAATAAGCTTATAACTTAGACTTAGAAGCTTTAAATTAGAGATAAAGCTTAGTACTATAACTTGGTACTCTAAAAAACTAATACTAAATAATATATAGAATAATAGTAAGTAATATTACTCTTTTTCTAACTAAATATAGATATAAGCTAGTATATTTTTAGTAAGATTATTACTCTATATAAGAGAATAAATAGAAGGTATAAGAGGTATAGTAGATTATATCTAAATTAAGAATAATTGTTTTCAAGAGGGAAGATAGTTATACTATATAAATATTCTAATAGTAAATTAGAATAGAATATTATTTCTTTAGAAAGACTATAATTTTAGAAGAATATCTTCTATTTAGTAGATATATTTCTTTTCTTTCTTCTTAATAATTAGTTTAAATATAAATAGAGTCTATTTAGACTCTATTAGAAATTAACCAACTAGCTAGTTAGTAGGAACTCTTAGGGGCCTAGAGTATCGAATAGGTCCTACCGGCTGTCTCGGTCTAAAATAGAACAAGCCTGTTATCTAAAGGATCGGGCCTAGTAGTCCGGACTTAGAACAAAAAGAAGCATTATACGATCTATCTTAGATAGCTAGCCTGTAGTCTAAAACAATTTAAAATAAACTTAGAGACTAATAGTTTTAAATAGATAGAATTACTATCTTATATAGTAAGTTACAGGTTATCTGGCCTCTATTAAAAAAATAGATATCTAGTAAGTTCTATATAAGCCGCTAAACTTAGATATATAAGCTAGAATCTCTTTAGAGAATTTTAGCTAATAAGACAGACAATATAATAACAGCTTCTCCTTATTATTAAGTATTATATCTCTAATAAGCTTAAGTATTGTACTAGTTCTAAGCTAATCTCGTCTTTCTACTCTTTATAGTAGTATTCTTCTTCTTTTCTGTACCTTTTAAACAGGTTATAAGTCCGAATTAGTACTAATTTCTTTTAAATTTCCTTCTTAGAAAATATTTCCTCTACTACATCTATCGGTATCTCCAAACGATCTTATTACCAATCAACTCTAAATTTTAAGCTTAATTTAACTATCTAAAAAGAATTTTCTTTTTTAGAAATCTTCGACCGTATATTTGGCTATAGACTCCTCTTACAAAATCTCTAAACTTAAGAGCTCAACTAATTGAAACATTTGGTCGATTTGAATAGAGGTTCTTTTAACTAAAAAGAGCTATAGTAATGTTATAATCCTCTTTTCCGGCTATTTAGCTAGAAATATTATTAAAGCTAGCCGTTAAAAACAGTTAACAAGGATAGTAGCTCTTATTCGACTAACTCTAGAGAACGGTCCTCTTATTTAAATAAAGAAAATTTATAACTCTCTAGAGCTTTAAAATAGCCTAAAAAGGTTATACGAATCGAAAGGTTTTAGTTTCCAGATTCTAATTTGTAAGGAGCTCTTTAGCACTATACTTAGTAAGATAAAAAACCTTAAGCTTTATCTTACTAAAATTAGACAATTAACGGACAATTTAGTAATCTGGAGACTAGTACTATCTAACAAGGTAGTAACGACCTATGTTCTTTACAATCTAACTTCCGAATACAAGCGCACGGTAGCTATTATTAGCTAAACCTATCGGCAAACGACTAGCGATATAAGTCTATAGAACTTATTTAGTTAACTTATAAACGAGTCTCGCCGAATCTACGGTAGTACCCTAGTAAAAAAGGTTTTTACTGCAATAGACAATAAATTAACGTAAAGGACCGAAGAAAAATTAAAACTTCTAAGTAAAAACTAAGAAAAATACCCCTTTTACAACAAAAAGGGGCATAAACCGGCAACTTATTAGAAAAAATACCTAGACCTCCGGCTAAATTCTAACAAAAGCTCTAAAAACACCAATTTTTTTAATATTTTCTGTACAAAGTTCTAACCTATAAAAAGAACAATGCTTTATAGCATTACTAGACAGAGTTAATTACTCTACTAATTCTTAGATCCTCGATATAAGCTTAATAAGCTATATTTGCTCGAATATTAATCTTCTAACGGATATTCGGCCGACTAACTAGATTATTCGTTAGAGAGGAGAAAAGTTAATCTGAGTCTTACAGATAAATAAAGCAAAACTATTCTTTAAGAATAAAATAATTGTTCTAGACAAAGTTTTATTTGTTAAGGAATTTAGAATTAACCTTCTAAGCTTCGATAAGCTTAGAAAGAGGAGAGCTAAGGTAATCTTTAGCTAAAATAAGCTAAAAGTTAATTAAGCCGGACAATTAACTACTAAGAGACGGTATATTAACGGTCTAATAGTAATAGAAGCTCAGACTATTAATATAGTCCAATCTATTTATACTATTTCTTCGAAAACTGACCTTTAGCATCAATAAATAAGATATATAGACGAAAACGCCTTAAAATATATAATGCCGGTCGCTAAGAGAACCGAACTAAGGCTTACTTACCTTATATACTTATTGACCTTAATAGTAGGTATCTCGTATATTAGAGACTAAAAGATAGGAGAGGCGAGATAGATTATAAAGGGTAAGAGGGACTTAACTAAAGTAGACAGAAGATAAAGTATATTATTTAAATATAGTTAAAAAACTTATATTTAGATATTAAGTTAACAGACTAAAGTTTATTCTAAGGTTAGCTATTAGTCTAGCTATATAGTTTAAGGTATATAGAGAGGTTCCTCTATATCCGTTAATATAATAATACTTATATTGGGTTTATAGAGAATATAAGTCTTTATAGCCGTCTTGTTTAATAATACCTATAGTAGGTTTATAGGCTTAGTCAGAAATAATACTAGTAGAGCTAAGATAACTAGCGGTAGTTAATACTTAGACGTACGCTAGGTCGTCTAGAGCTAATATCTATAATACAATCCCCCCTCTTTTAGTTAAATTGTTCTTGATTAACTCTTAGCTCGTTAAATACCTATAAGTTACGTATTTTCCTTTCTTCTGTAACTAATCTATAAGTCGCTATACCTCGTATAAAGTCTGTTGCTGCGGATTTTAACAAAAAGTATAGCTAATACCTACTAATCGAAGCTTACGGTATTAAAATATCTTCTTATTCTAAATATATATTAACTAAGAAAAGGTATATAGTCTAGTTTAGGAAGGCAATATATTTAGTATATACTTAGAATAAGAAGAGTTATAATTTATAAGTATTAATAATAGACAGTATGCCTTATTATTATTTTTTCTATAGTATCTAAAATTAACTTAGTTGTAGTACATTTAGTTTATTCTTAATATTTCTTTTAGTTAGCTGCCCTTTAGCGTACAAAGCGCTAATTACGTACGTTAAAGGCTTAGACAGCAGTATCGGTTGTAGCTATATAGTATAACTAATCTAAGATTTAAAAGTTAAAAGAGAAGGTTAAGAAGACTTATACGCGAACGGCAGCGAAGCTAACTTAAAATAAATTGTTAGAGTAAGAAAAGTTAGCCGCGTCGATAGCTAGCAACAATATATTTAAATGCTCAAGCAGGTTATCTATTAACTTTTAGAGTAACTCTTATTTAGAGTTAAATAGTAGTTCTATAAAGTAGTAAGCTAGTTTGTTTAAAGGTAATTTAAATGCTAGTAGTACGTATTAGATAGTAAACTAGAACGTTAGTACTACTATAACTAAATAACATTTTAATTCTAATATTGTTAAATAGTGTCCTTATAGTTAGTTAGATTTTATTCTAGTTTCTACTAATTTTTATATTTAAAATATTCTTTCTATTTTATAAGATACTATTGTTTGCTACGGTATTGTTTATAAGCTCGAATCGTTTTAACCTTATACTTAGGTTCTTAATTATTAGAAAGGATTTCTAAGTTAAATTATTCTGCTTCTTAAAAGTAGACTAGTTTTAATAGCGCTACATAGAATATAGAATATATTTTTATTGTTCTTAGAAGTTTAAGTTTAAATGTTATAAGTCTTAATTGCTGTAAGATTTTAAACAGTCTTGTCTTAGTATAGTTAAGTTTTTTACTTAGTTTAATAGTTTTTAAGTTTCTTATAAGCAAGTAAGCTCTTTCTTCTTCTTTTATACTTATATTTAGGATATTTTTAACTTATTATACTATTTTCTAGTTTGTTCGTTAATAAACTCGTTGTCAGACTTTAATTGCTGGTATAGAGTTTTTATACTTATAGCTATTTGTATAGCTATTTTGTTTTTAGTAGTATTCTATAGTTATCTGCTCTAAAGAGAGTAGTAGCTATATAAGACGTAGAACAGAGTTATTTTTATTATATTGTTCTTTATATTATTATACGCGGCTTACGCTACTAATAGTAATTGTACCTAGTCGTCTTACTAATAGTTAATATATACTCAGAGATAATATTCTAGTGTTTAATTTATTTGTTCTGTCTGTCCGTCTGTCTATAGATAGAATAACGTAGACATTTTTTTATTTTGTTTCTAGTTGCTGTATTAGAGATATCTAAAATCGTAACACAAATTTTTAATCTCTATCAGAGATAATTCTTTATAGTTGTCTATACTTAGCTAGAATAATTTAAAGGAATATATATACTAATTGTTCTAAATTACTAGCTTCCTTATAAAGTATAAAATACGCGTATTTTGTTAGTTCATTGTATATAACTAAGATAGCGTTATAAGATACTTTTATAAGTAGATTCTTAGAGATTAGTAACTTAGTAATAAAGTTTAATAAGACTATATACTATAGTCTTTTAGATATCTCTAACGGCTATAGTTTGCTGTATAGTAAATATTTCGGGTACTTAGTTCTTACGTATATATTATATTTCTAAATATAATTCTCGACGTAGTGTTAGATTTTCGGAATATAGTAGGTTTGCGTAATCTTTTTAATAGTATTATTAATACCTTTATATTCTTTTATTGAATTATTGTAGAAGTTACTAATAATATATTAAATTAGATTTCTTAGAATATAGATTTTACCTTAAAATTTGTAATAGCCCTTGTTGTTCTTAGTTAGTCCTAAGTATCGTTTTTCGTTTTTCTAGTAGATCTTAGAGTCGTTTAGGATAACTAGAATTTAGCTATCTAGTTTAATAACAGACTTAATTATTATAGCTAATTAATTGTATTTAATCTTATTATTATATTCTTAGAATATTGCGTGCTTAACGTATTCTTTATTATTAAGGTAATTTAAACGTTAGCTTAGAGCGTCGGCTCTATTGTTCTTAGAACCCTTCTTATAGGTAATAATAAAGTCGTATAAAGCTATAGTTTCTAACTATTTAACTTATCTGTAGTTAAGTTTCTTTATTGTTATAAAGTAAGTTAGACTTTTATAGTTTATATACACTATAATTGTATAGTTTGCTTCTTTTAAGTAAGCTTGCTATATCTCGAATACTGCTATAATAGCTAAAAACTCTTTATTATAAATATTGTAGTTTTATTTTATAAGTAATATTTTTCTTAAGTAAAAAGCTACTGGTCTAAGCTTTCTTTCTTTATTATTTTAATTTATATATACTCTAATTATATAGTCTAACGCGTCTATTTTTATAATAATTGGTAGATTAGAGTTAGATATTACTAGTATAGGCTCGATCTTAAAAGCTTTCTTAAGTTCTTTAAATACTAATTATTCTTTTTGCGTCTAAAAGAATTCTATCGATTATTTTGTCTGTTAAGACAGCGGTACTATAATTTAACTAAAGTTAGATATCTATTGTCTATAATAGTTAGTAAAACTAAGAAACTATTGTAGTTGTTTTATATTCTTTAATATAAGCTAGATTAAAATAGATTAAATCTTTAAATCTTTTATTTAGAGACTGTACTCGGTAATTATAAATTTAAGAAATTCGACAGATTATTAATAAAACTGGGTTTTCTTAATATTGTGATGTATAAACGTTTCGATAGCGAATTAGGACACAATATTGTCTATTTAGGAAGGCTGCGATCCTAGAAGGATATCTTCCCTCTAGTAAATATATTCCTTTCTAGTCTCCTTAATAATTAGCTTAAACACTAGTAGAGCCTATTTAGGCCCTTTTTGCTATCTAACTGCTCTCTGCTCTATATCTAGATTATATTTTAATTATTCTAAACCTACGAGGAGGACGGTTGGTAGTTAGGTACCTTATTAACGTCGCTTAAAGGTTAACCCGGTATAATCGAGTATAGCCGAGACTCCGTATATACATTAAAATAAATAATATTAAAATTAATTGATGACTGATGCTAGCAAGTACTATGTTTAAAGAGAATAAGCAAGGAATTAAGCACGCAACGGTAGTCGCTTTATATTCGCTATACAAGTAGAATACAGAGCGTAGCAAAATATAACTAACGCTAAAGAAGATTAGAACTCTTATATAAGATTCGGCGACAACGATAAATAAGAAGGCTTATAAGCTAGTAAATAGACGCCGAGTAGATTACAAACTAAGAAGAATAATAGTCTAAATTAAAACAATAACGACGACGAAGGAGCTTATTAAGACTCTAACCGCGAAGAATTTCTCTTTAGCGCCTTCTTAAGCGTTAAGATACAAAAGCTAAGACAAGAACTGCTAGCATAGTAGTAGCAGTATACTATTAAAAAGCTTAAGCTCGAAAAGCGAATACTCAAAGTTAAGCTCTAGTCTATTCGTAATTTAAGAGCTAGTAGTAAGCGGCTATAGGGCGATTTAAGCCTTTAAAGCTAGATTAACGAGCTTCTTAAGAAAGAGGCGTCTAAGCTTAAGAGAGCTATAAGCTCTATAGACACTTAATAGACTTAAACTATTAAGAAAAGATTTTAGATAGTTAATATATTGGACCCCGACAACGTTTATATTATTACTTAGTACGTTTAGAAACTCTCTAGAGACCTAGCAGATAGATAGCAAACTTACGCCGAAGAGAATAAAGAGAAGACGTCGCTTTACATATAAGCGTACTTTAAAGGATAGGTAATAGAATATATCGTTAACCTAGCTATAGCTACTATAGCTAACGTAGAAAAGTTCTTTACGTTAATATAGAGTTCGATATAGAAGCTCAAGGACTTTCTAAGCTTTCTACAGAACAAAGAAACTAAGTTGCTAGGTAGCAAGATACTAGACTCGAATTGGGCTGCATTCTACTATACGCGCTTACCTTTATAAATTAAGGCGAAGCTAATTAAGTAAGGTCTCTTAGAGAATCTGCTTAAAGATATAAACGAGCTTCTAAAGAAAGTTTATTAATATATAAATATTAATCGTAGTGTATCGCGGGACGCTTATAACACTAATATAAACTAAGATCGCTTCGGTAGCGGATCGGGTATAAACTATAGCAGTTATAACGCTAGAGCATCTCTATAGGGGTCGGACCGCGGACGAGGCAGTTTATACTAAGGACGAGACAACTTACCGGTCTAACAAAGAGACAATAGCTCTACCGCATAGAGGCAACTAGAGTTAATATATAGTAAGATAAATATTACCTACTTTATATACAATTAAAAAGGGCATTATACTACTAAATGTACTACGCCCTAAACCGGTGTCAATTTAACGCTAGTTAGGCGGAGAAACAATAGGCCTTAAGGGTAAGTCTCGCGTTTCTAAAGCTTAGGACTTTTAATTAACGGCGAGGATAAATTAAAGTCTCGGTACAGCTAGGTAGATCGCCGCAAGAGGTCCTCGTACTAGTAGATTTTAGTGTAGAGATTAATCTTATTAATTATCGTATTGTGCTTAAAAGAGGATAGTAAAAATTGTATAAAGTAAAGCTCCTGTATACTAAGTTTCTTAATAAAAATAAGCTATAGCTCTATAACGCTTATAACGTAAATATAACCGTAAGAAACGTATATAAGAAGAAACGGTATTACTAACTCTACCTATATTTAGCTAACTTTATAGGATATAGCCTTGTCTTAGGATACCTATAGCTTAAGCAAGTTAAGCCTTAGATTAGCTGAGCGATAAGAATAATCGCTTGGAGAAACCTCTCTACGCCTAAAGAACGGGTAATAGAAGCTAAATCTATTAAGATTGTTAATAAAGACGTAATTTTAGTATATTTACAAAGAGGCAAACAGTACTACTCCGCGATTCTATAGATAAGAGCGGATAAACGTTATAAGTATTAAATAGCGGTCCTATTAGACGTTAGTTCGCCGCTAGACCGGATTCTAAATAGCGAGCCTAAGAAAGTAGAGAAGCGAGATAAGCTTTCTTCTTAGTACGCTAAATATAAAGATATCTTTTCTAAAGAACTGTCGAGTAAGCTTGCGCCGCTTAGTAAGTATACTTATAAGATCGAGCTTAAGGATAGTATAGAACCTTCGTATAAGCTAATCTACTCTATATCGTAGGATAAGCTAAAGACGCTCCGAGAGTACCTAAATACTATAATTAAGAAAGAGTAAATACAACTCTCTACTAGTCCGGCGGGTGCCCTAGTTCTATTTATATTTAAAGTAGATAAATTGTTGAGACTATATATTAACTACCGCGGTTTAAACAATATAACTGTAAAGAATTGCTACGCATTACCGCTAGTCTCTAAGATTCTTAATCGCCTACAAGGCTCGAAAGTATTTATAAAGCTTAATCTTTACGATACCTATTACTGTATTTGTATCTATAAAGGGAATAAGTAGAAGACAGCGTTTTATACCCAATACGGGTACTATAAATATCTGATAATACCTTTTAAACTAGTAAACGCCTTTACTACGTTCTAGGTATATATCTATAAAGCTATAGGCAATCTTATTGATACCGTGTATATCGTTTATATAGACAATATCTTAATTTTCTCTGAAGACGAGAAAAGCTATAAAGACTATATTAAAGAAGTTCTATAAAGGCTCTGTAAATAGGGTTTATTTATAAAGCTGTCTAAGTATTAATTTTACACTACTAAGGTTTCTTTCCTAGAGTTTACCGTAGAAGTTAATAGTATCGAAATAGACCTAAAAAGGGTACAGACTATAGCTAAATAACTAGTCTCTACTACCGTAAAGCAGATCTTATCCTTTCTGAGATTTATAAACTTCTATCGGCGATTTATCTACGGATTTAGCCGCATCGTAGTGCCAATAAACGTACTAACGAAAGACATTAAGTTTATCTAGAGCAAAGCCTAATAAGAAGCTTTTAAAGCGCTAAAGCAAGCCTTTATAAATATACTAGTGCTAACGTACTTTAACTCGGTACTATCGATCGTTTTAATAACTAATGTATTAGACTTTATAATAGTAGGCATCTTACTTTAGTTAAGGGAAGATAGCCGATTACTATTGCTATTAAATATTAACTTAGGCTTGTCTATACTAAATATAGCGGACACCGTCTAGACTAGTATTAATAATAAGGCAGATATATACCTACATTCAGTAGCGTTCTTTTTAAAGAAATTTGTAGACGCTAAGCTAAGATATAATACCTATAATAAAGAGCTTATAGCAATATAGAGTAGCTTTAAGTATTAACGCTATTACCTTATTAATGTACAGTACTTAGTAAAGGTCGTAACAGACTATAATAATCTACAGTATTTTATAATAATAAAAGTATTGTCTTGCCGACAGACGCGCTAGATAGAAGACCTATTAGTATTTAACTTTAAAATACTATACTATACAGATAGCAAGAACTTAGCAGACGCGCCGTCGCGCCGTCTAGATTACAAGAATTTACGTGAAGCAAAGGAAGATAACGCCAACAAGATATTACCGAGTCTATAGCAGAAGCTTAGGAGAGATGCTACTTTGCCTAGTACTAGGAAAGAGCCCTCTAGCTTAGAAGAAGGTATAATTGCTGCCTTAATTATATTGCTTAAAAATTAGTTTAAACACTATTAGTAGTTTAACTACTAATCTAAAACACTAAACGCGACTGTAGCCTAAATTGAAGGTAAATCGGAGTTAGATACAGACCTTATATAGGACGCTTAGAAGCAAGAAACGCGTCCGTCTTTCTCTACTAATATAGAGCCTTTTTTAGTAGCTCTCGTATTACGAGTTAAGATAGTTGCAGCTATCGCTCTTAAAATAGCTTACAATAATACTTCTTGGGGTCTTGCGACCTTAATCCTCGAAGTCTAGTAGAGAAACGCCTTTATAAAGTAGAAAGTATCGGAGTTAAAATTATTAGCTGAGACTAAAGGTCAGCAGAGTAACAAAACGGCAACAGATTGTCGTTAAGTCGGTATAAGAAAGCGCTGTATAAGTCGAATCGACTTAGATGCTCTAATAGGGTCTAACTCGGACTCCAAGTCTCTAAAGTACATAGAATAGTTAGTCGATAGCTATAGGTTGTTGCGTTAAGATAGTAAAATCTAGATATTAGAATACTCTACGTTAAAGCTTAAAATTATAAGCAGAAATTATAATAATAAGCTTGCTGGCTATTTTAAAGTCGAGAAGACCCTTAAAATTCTAAGATATAAATATACTTAGGAAAAAATAGTAACATATATTAAGAACTTTGTTACTAAATATAATATATGCTAACGAACAGTTGTAAAGAGGTATAAGCTATATAGCAAAATAGCAGCGATATTAGTCTCAATTAGCCTCTTTAAGGACCTATCCTTAGACTTTATTGTTAAACTACCGATAGTTCTTTTAAAGAACAGAGACATTGTTAATTTAATTCTTGTAGTTATAAACCGCTTCTTTAAGTTTATAATCTATATTCTAGTTAGTAAAACTATAAATGCTATAGAGCTAGTAAAAGTACTTTATAAATACTAGGCAAAAATATTAGGATTTCTGAGAAGCCTCTTGTTTAATAGAGAATCTATATTTACTAGCTTATATTGAAGCACCTTCTGCCAGTATTTAGCCGTAAAACGAAGATTAAGCACAGTATTTTACCCTTAAACTGATAGTTAAACCGAGCGCTAGAACCAGAAGCTTAAAAACTACCTACGTATCTATATCTCTTAGAATTAAGATAATTGGTATAAGTATTTAAAAGAAGCTACTTTTACGTACAATTTAAAAGTTTATTTATCAACAAAAATTTTGCCGATTGAATGTACGTTCGGTCGCGTTACAGACGTATTAGACGGCGCGCCGCCGCTAGATCGGTACCGCACCGTAGTTAAGCCGAACAACCTTTCTATTAGTAAGAATACCTTCTGTTAAGGGGAAAGGTAGTCTAGACTAAAATATTCTATAGTAGTTAAGTATATAGAAGAACGCCTTCTTTGCTAATAAGAAATAAAGTAGCAGTTAAAGAAAGCTTAGTGTCTATAGACAGAATAGTACAATATTAAGTATATACTAAAATACTTTGTAGTAGGTAACTTAGTACTACTATCGTTAAAGAATCTTAAGACAAAGAGGCCAATAAAGAAGCTCGACGATCGAAGCTTAGGATTATTTAGAATCCTTAAGAAAGTAGGTAAACAAGCTTACTAGCTAGCACTACTAGACTCCTACCGTATCTACTCTATCTTTTATGTATCCTTACTAGAGCTATATCGCCGTTAGTCTGGTATAGAACCGTCTGGTCCGGTTAAAGTCGATAGTAGTAAAGAATAGCTTATTAAGGCGATTTGCTTTAAAATTAAGAATAAAGACTAGTATTGAACTAAGTAGTAGGGGTAATTAAAGGCAAATAACACGATAAAGCTATAGGTACATCTTAAAGACTCTAACGTCCTTAAGAAATTTAAGAAGCGTAAAGACGCTAAGCCGAGAGACAAGCGTCTGAGACAAACTAGGCAACGTAAATAAAAAAGGGGTACAAGCCTACGCAATTAGTCTACAATATAACGCCGAAAAGAAGGTAGATTACCTAAAGTATAGTTTAGAACATAGAATTAGTATAGTATTAAACTTTAAGACTATTTATATATAATTATAAAGCTTAAGCTATAAGAAAGCTAAAATAAGACTTGTATAGGGAGAAAATATAGAACTATTTCGATAGGCCAAGAAAAACTACTTATATAGACTAAAACCTTAGTCGAATAAAAGACAGAAAACTATAAGAAGACTACCTAAACTAGCACCGAAGTTAGTACAGATCGGCGGTATAATACTACTTAACCTAGCTATAACTACTATCGACGCAGTTTTAAATCTAATTAACTAGATTTACTATAGCTAGCTTGTAAGAAGCCTTATTTGTAGATGGCTGAGAGCCGTATAACTCTATATTAGAATCGAAGCTCTAGCGTAGTACCTTAATACGCTTAAAATCGTTAGTATCGGCCTACTCAACCGACTTAGTGCTTAGATCGCGCTACTAGGCCTATAGCTAAACGTAAAAAGCGCGAAGTAGAGTAAGATAGTTGTCGTAGAAAGACTCTTTGTTATTCTAGACGTCCTCGCTAGAGGTTAAAAACAAGTTAGCGCGTATAAGAAGGTTATAGATACGTCTTTATTGAGCAGAGACCTAGTATACGTTAATATAGAGTTAATTAGTATCTAAGACGAGAGAGTATTAGACTTACTATCTTATACTTGTCTTTCAACCTCTTAATACTAGTATAGCGAGCATACTTAGCGTACTATCTCTTAGATTACTTATAAGTTTAGTTCTTATAATACTTAAAATTAGAGTTTGTAGAAGAACTACTATATATAGCTATATTGCTAAATAAGGTCTTTATATAACGGTAGTATACTAAGACGTAAGCCTTTAGCTAAGGCTAAATTAACGTAAATACGGCGCAAAAAGCGAGATTCGAGGAAGCAGACCGGCGAGACTTTATAGACGACTCGGGCTTATAAGCAGTACCGCGGTAATAGAGAGAACGAACGATCTTATTATCGTTAGAGTCGTCTTTATAGACATAACGCTTTTAACGAGCTAGAATGCTAATATTTAGACTAGAATAAAGCAATAAGAGATAGTAAACTTACAAAGAGTCGTAGAAGTTAGAGATACGCTATTTAGTTTAGAAGAACGTAAACTAGAAGAAGCCGCAGATAATTTAGAAATTAGTAAAGTAACCTTAAAAGCTTTCTTCTTATAAACGTTATAAAGAAGAGCTTTAAGATTAACGGCGGCTTTAGAGTTCTTAATACCGTAAGTTAAGCGGCGAGTTGGCGCTTTAGAAGAGCTTGCTCTAGCAGCAGGTTTGTTAATAGGGTTAAACCTAATATAGTAGAGATTGTAAAGGCGAATTAAAGGTAATCTAATACTAGATTAGCTACAAACTTATTATCTAAGAAGAAAAGTAAAGGCCTATTAGAGAAGAGAAGCTTGTAGGCTAAGTAGAAGAGTATAATAATATTAAAGAAAGAAAGAGAAAGTTTGAAAGAGTAAGAGCCTTGTTTTATACCTATCGTTAGATACCGATAACAAAGCTTCCGCCTACAGATACTAATATAAGAGTAAAGAAGCCTATTTACGTAGGTTGCTACTATCTATAGGGGCAATTAATCGGTAAAAGCGTGCATAAGAGTATACAAAAGAACGTAAAATTAGGTAAAAATAATATACAACCTTACTACTAAGCTTATAACTTAGGCTCAGGAGCTTTAAATTAAAAGTAAAGCTTAGCACTATAACTCGGTACTATAGAAAACTAGCACCAAACAACGCGTAGAATGATAGTAAGCAATATTACTCTTTTTTCGACTAAACGTAGACATAAGCTAGCAAGTTTTTAATAAGGTTGTTGCTCTGCGTAAGACAATAAATAGAAGGTACGATAGAGATAGTAGATTGCACCCGGATTAAGAGCGATCCTCCTTAAGAGGAAAGGTAGTTGTAATATATAAACGTCCCGATAGTAAATTAAGACAGAATGTTGTCTATTTAGGAAGGCTACGATCCTAGGAGAATATCTTCCCTCTAGTAAACGTATCCCTTTCTAGTCTCCTTAATAATTAGCTTAAACACTAGTAGAGCCTATTTGGACCCTTTTTACTATCTAACTGCTCTCTGCCCTATATCTAGATTACAAATATCGATTTATAAATCGGTATACGCTAATCTTTCTAATACCTTTTTAATATATTTTTTATATTCTTTTAGTATACAGCTATATACTAGAATATTGTTTAGATAAGTAGTTATAAATATATTTAGATAATTACTAAGTATATTATTAATTAGTTTCTAAAATAATACTAATATGTTTATTAGTTTAAAGAATATAATATAGTATTTAAAAAGTCTATATTGAATATAAAAGGTTGTTTTCTATTCTTTACCTTTCTTTATATAGATTAAGTTTAAAACTTCTTAAAGGTTAAACTTAGTAAACTATTATACGTTGTATAATCGATCTATAATTTTGTTAATACGTAGCAACGAATATTAGTTTTTAATAGTTACTCCGTTTAATTATCTATAGTCTACGTAAAGTCGTAGTTTACTATTCTTCTTAAATATAAAGAGTATTGCATATTTAGCTAGTAATATTAATTTTTAGATAAAACCTTTCTTAAGATTTTTATTAAAATAGTCGCAGAGCGCTTAATTTTCTACTTCTAATAAAGAGTATATTAAACTAAATATTAGCGTTTTACCTTCTTATAAAGGTATTATATAATCTTACGGTTTATATTTTAGGAAAGCTAAGTTTAACTCAGCCTTCTTAAATAAATATTAGAATTAATTATATTTCTTGGGTATCTTAGCGATTAACTAAGTATCTATCGTTATATAGAATTATTAATGTACAGTCGTCTCTTATTTATACCTATATATATTTAGCTATAGATAAGATACAATAGTAAACTTCTCTTATAAAATATCTAAGTATCGAAGTATAGTAGTACTAATCTATATAAGTTCTTTATTACGCTCTTTATTCTTACTATTAAAAATAGCTTATAGAGTATTTATTCTGTAGAACGACTCTTATTTAGAGTACTTATATTTAATAAAGAGAAGTTTCTTAGTTCTTTAATCTACTTCTAGGTTATATTGTTGCAACTAAAGTATATTTAGTACAGTATAGTACTAGTTAAAATTTACGATATTATAAGTAACTTCTTTCTAATAGTCTTTAATTATTAAATCTATTAGTAAAGTCTTATAGTCGACTTTTTTCTCTGCTTCTTAGAATTTAAATAGTATATAGAATAATTTCTTCTTTTATATATATATTTAGTACTCCTTAACATAGCGTATCGAAATAAAGTTGTCTATTACGCTTAAATCGATTTTTATTTTAATGTTTCTATTGTTTATTGTTGCCCGAGTATATAGATATATTCTATAAGAAGCTAAGCTTGTATAGAGCTAAGCTTCTAGAGGATCTAACCGTTAAATGGGCTGGTACTACTGCCCTTAAAGTAGTCGGCTTAGTCTTTTTTCTGTCGAATATATACGTTCTAGAGTACTTTAGGTACTAAAATCTATTGTTAGTTAATTTATTATAAAAATTTCTGTATAAAATATCTTAGTACTACTTTTATTATAACGTTTAGTTTATTGTTTATGATCTCTGCTTTAATTATACAACTATTACTAATTAAAATTTGTTGTATTTATAGGTTGTATATTGTTAGTTAAAGATATTAGTACTAACTATATAATTCTAAACCTCTAATAAGATAGTTTACTAATTGTTATAAGCGTAAGTAAATATATCTTAGAATATTGTTAATATCTCTATTAGCGTTTAACTTTCTATTATAAAGGGCTAACTAACAAAGTCTCTATATTATTCCTTTCTAACAAATTAGAGTTTATTCTTTTTAGTTAGTATTGTCTTCGAGAGAGGATTCTGTACCATTAGAATCTATATTTTTGTCTTTAAGTTATTATCTTGCCTATAACGTATCGTAGATGCTATCTTACTTAGCTTCTATAATATATTCTTCCTCAAATTCCCCTTAAGTCTCTAAGTAAGGTAACTTAGGTTGTTTTTAGGTAAGATCTAGTTCTTGTGTTGAACCTTGTTTTAGAGATATCGGTTTCTTTGGCTACTATTCTAACTCTAGTTTATCGGATTTATAAATCGTACAATCGTTATTATAGCATACGGTCTAGAATAGTGTTTTATATAGTATAACGGCACTCTATATCTAATACCTTAAAATAGTGCGGTTAACATTGTTTCAGTCCTATAAATTCTATTGTTTCTGTCTTATTTATTGTTCCTTTATTTATTTCTATAACTTATTGTCGGTATCCTAATTCTAATAAAGTTTATATAGGTTTGATCGGTTTTTCTCTCTTAAGTCTTTTAAGATTAGCTGAGTTAGATCCATTCCTAATTCTAGGTAGTTGAACGCTTGTCTCTATACAGGGTTTAGGCTAGTAAGATATTCTAGCTAGAAGTCTCTTATATATATAAGTAAGCCTATCTAATCTAGACGTTGGTTAAGTCGTTCTCTAGCTGTAGTAACTAGGATAGTTATATTGAACTATTGTTGTAGCGAGCAGAGTTTTTGAAATTAATTGTTGTTGTGCCCGCTTCGCTTAGTACTGTTAAACTATTGTTTCTTAGAATAGTATTTCTTAACTTAATACTCTAGTTTTCTATAATATAAGTATAGCTTATTCTTTATTCTATGTTCTCTTTCCTAGTTATTTAGTTTCTCTTAAGGTTTTATAAAATCTAACTCTATTAGATTGCCTCAATCTTATCGTAAGTTTGCTCGATTCTTTATTTTATAGAACTTATTAGTAAGGTTACCCTTCTTCTTTATCTATCTTTTAAAGTTACTGTCGTTAATTTTCTTTGCTTGTTGTATAAAGCTATTGAAATTATTAAACTTCTTATTATAAATATAGATTATTTTCTTAATATAATTCTTAAGTTCTTTATAAAAGGTCTTAATAAAGAGTTTTTTGTTCTATTCTGTTTAATTAGCATACTATATAAATTTAGCGGCATACCTGCTTGCTGGTTCTATCTATTTTAGATTTTGAAGCTTCTTAATAGCGATACGTCTAGCGTTAGTCTGATTAAAGATCTCTCTAAGCTTTTTTTAGAAGAAGATAAAGCTAGCAAAGAATTTATTAGTATCTTTATGTCTACTCTTTATTAAGATAAATAAAAAGTCGTTAAAGTAATACTTAACCTACTTATAAGCGTCTCTGTCTATATAAGAGATAGCGAATAGAACTATAGTAGTATTATTCAGAAACTAATCTTTATAAGTTTTAAAGTATATAGCTAAGCGTATTAAGAATAAAGTAACTTTAAAACGTTTATTTAAGAAGCTTTTTTCTATCTTAATGTTAATATTTAATATCTTACTCGTACTAGCTATTCTGTTAGCTAACCTGTTTGTAGCGTCGCAGCTATTAGATACTAAAGTAGTAGACATAATTAATCTACTTTCTCTACTTTTGTAGCGAGTCTATTAAAGTATAACGCTAGTCGCTAAGAGAACTAAACTAAGGCTTACTTACCTTATATACTTATTAACCTTAATAGTAGGTATCTTGTGTGCTAGAGACTAAAAGGTAGGAGAGACAAGATAGATTATAAAGGGTAAGAAGGGCTTAACTAAAGTAGATAGAAGATAAAGTATATTACTTAAATACAGTTAAAGAACTTATACTTAGATATTAAGTTAATAGACTAAAGTCTATTCTAAGGTCGACTATTAGTCTAACTATATAGTTTAAGGTATATAGAAAAGTTTCTCTGTGTCTATTAATCCGACAATGCTTATATTAGGTTTATAGAGAATATAGGTCTTTATAGCCGTCTTGTTTAATAATGTCTATAGCGAGTTTATAGGCTTAGTCGGGAATAATACTAGTAGAGCTGAGATAACTGGCGGTAGTTAATACTTAAACGTACGCTAGGCCGTCTAGGGCTGGTATCCGTAATAAAACAGCTTAAAAAGGTTGCTCTAGGAATAAATTATTTAGACAAATTGAAAGATAATTGCTAAATTTACTTTAAAGCAAAGGCAACGGCTAAAGTTAGCTAAGAAACTTTAGATAAATTGGCTAATTATTTAGAAAAAGTTTACTTAAATATTTATAGGCTAATTATACCGCAAACCCCTTTTAAAGGTTAATTATTTACTAGCTTTATAGACAATAAAACTTGGTATACAACTACCGAGTTACTATAGTCTAAAGACTAGATTTTTAACGCACTATTTACTTATATTACTCAGAAAGAAACGTAGTTCGAGCATTCTTTTAAAAGATTATACTTAAACAACGTAAAAGAATATCGAGAAGGTTAGATAAAACAGCTTCTAGAACAAAAAGAAGCTATTTTAACGATATTTGTACTATATACTCTTTAGTAAAACGAACGAGCCAAACGCTTTAACCAAACAATTATTAGTAAAGTTCGAGCAATACTTTATACCGCTGGGCTACTTTAGATATATTAGAGTAAAGCGCTAAAAGCAGCTATCTATATTTATAATAGGACCCTTTATATTAGATTACTGGGGTTTATTACTCTGTATAAAGTAAAATACGGCAAAAAACCGAATATTAGTACTATTAAAATCTAGAACTTAGTTACTTACCTTAAAAAACCTAAACTAAAGAAACTAAACGCTAGAGCAACTACTTATATTCTAATAGACTATAGATCGAACTAATATAAGCTCTTAGATCCTAATAACTAGAAGGTTTACTAGGGGAAAGACGTCTATATTTAAGAAGAAAAATTTATTTGAGATCTATAGAGATCTACGGTTAATTAATTAATCGAGAGTATTTCTAAAGAGTTTAAAGAACAACTACAAGTTAAGTTTAAAAACGAGCTAAATCTAACTGTTAGATCTTAAAATAATAGAGAGGTACCTCTTAATAAAGAAGTAAGTCTTTTATACAAAAAACAGTATATCTCTTCTATATCTTAACAACTAGCGGATGAATCTAGATAAAAACTATACTAAACTAGAGCCCTAAATAAGTCTAATCTTCTTATTGAGTTAGATTATAGAAGTACTAAAGACCTTAGCCGAGTAAACATCGATTGCGCCCAAAAAAAAGATTTTATATACAAAAACATCGACAAAAATTAGTTTAATAAGTTCTACAATAATCTAAAATAATACGCCGAATAGGCTTTAGTCGCAGTTACTAAAGAGCTTACTAATTTAAAAGAAATAAGAGTATTTAAGAATTAGCCTTTTTAACTAGACGCAATATAGTCGGAGCTTAAAGAGCTAGCTAACTAAGAAACCTAAATATTAACCGAGCTGCTGCCGGGTAGAAAGGCGCTAAAAGGGCGCTGAATATTGAAGATTAAGTATCTTCTAAAGAGCAAGCCGATTTTTAAAGCCCACTAAATAGCTAAGAGCTGCTAGCAAAGACCCGGTCTTAATTTTATAGAGATCTTTTATAGAGACCTTTATAAATATAGTAAATCTAATTATCTACCGGCTTATACTAGCCTTAGTAGCAGAGAAAGACTAGAAAATAAAGCGATAGAACGTAAAATTAGCTTATTCTAACGCAAAGTTAGATAAAATTGTCTATATCGAGCAACTAACTGGCCTATCTAACGGAACTAATAAAGTTTATTAAATAAAGAAGGCCCTTTATAGTCTAAAATAGGCCGACCAACAGTAGAAAGCCTATCTTTGAGAATAACTAAGGAAAATAGATTTTGAACCCCTAGTATCTAATTAGTTGGTTTATATTCGAAGAACTAGAAAGCAGGCAATTTTAATCGCCTATATAGACAATATATTAGCTGTATCCAATTCTATTAAAACAATCTCTAGAATTTACTAGGAACTAAATAAGACTCTTACAGTTAAGAACTTAGAAGACGTTAGTAAGTTTCTAGAAATTAACATTACCCGAGATCGCCCGGCAAAAACAATTTGCTTAGACCAGTCGACTTATTTAGCTAAAATTTTAACTAAATATTTAAAGAAAAACGGCCGAATGCCTGAGAAAATACTGCAACCCGTCGGTTTAAAATTGACACCAAATCCTAACCAAGCTAGTAGTGCTAACATTTCTAATTATTAGCAACAAATTAGGTCGATTTTATATCTAATAACAAAGACAAGACCCAATATTGTCTTTATAACTAGCCTACTAGCCCGGTACATATCGAATCCTAGCGAGGAGCACTAGAGAGTTTTAAGTAGCCTTTAGGCTTACTTAGATAAAACTTCTAACTTTAGCCTTTACTATAAATCTCCCTTAATAAACGGTATAACTAGCTATTATAACGTAAATTGAGGGAGAAACCTTGGTACTAGGAGATTAACTATTGGCTATATCTTTCTACTTAGAAACAAGAAGCTATAAAGAAATAGTTATTTATTTAATTAATTGCTACCAAACTGTCTAGAATTTTTAAAGAAAATTCGATTACTATTGTTTTAGCGGGTACTCTTAAAAAGTCTGCGGATAAAAAGACTCGGCGGGCTCTAACGTACCAGACAAGCATAGATTTGCTCGGGTAAGCCAGTTAAATTAGACCGGAGACCCTAGTTTTACCGATAAAACTATTACTTATCGACAGCAATTTAGCAAAAGAACTTATAAAAAACTCTATCTTCTGAGCTAAATCTAAGTATATTGATATACAGTATTACTATGTTAGAGAAAACGTTTAGGTAGGCTAAATAGAGCTTAAATACATTTTTACAAAGAAACAATTAGCAGACAGTTTAACAAAACTAATTAACTTAGCTAAAATACTAACGTTTAGAACTTAAATTAGCTTATAATTCGGCTAAAATAATTAGTCGATTAAGAAGGTATATTAGAAATTAACTAACTAGCTAGTTAGTCGGAATCTCTAGGGCCTAGAGTATCGAATAGATTCTACCGGCTATCTCGGTCTAAAATAGAACAAGCCTGTTATCTAAAGGGTCGGGCCTAGTAGCCTAGGTTTAAGACAAAAAGAAGCATTGTATAACTTATTCTAGACAGCTGGCTTATAGTCTAAGATAACACAGAATAGACTTAAAGGCTAACAGTTTTAAATAGACAGAATTACTATCTTATACGGTAAGTTACAGGTTATTTAGCCTCTATTAAAAAGAATAGATATCTAGTAAGTCTTATATAAGCCGCTAGACTTAAATATATAAGCTAGAATCTCTTTAGAGAATTTTAGCTAATAAGACAGACAATATAACAACAGCTTCTTCTTGTTACTAAGTATTATATCTATACTAAGTCTAAGTATTGTACCAGTTCTAAGCTAATCTCGTCTTCCTACTCTTTATAGTAGTATTCTTCTTCTTCCCTGTACCTTTTAAATAGACCCTTTTTACTATTTAATTACTCTCTACTCTATATCTATATTATATTAATAATTACTATAAAGATTAGAAGTCTATCTAATAAGTCTAGTCTTATCTTTTTAATAAAATTATATCTTTCAAGCTACTAGTAAAGGGTAATAAATATTAGTTAATCTAAGTATTACGAGTATCAGCCCTAGACGGCCTAGCGTACATCTAAGCATTAACTACCGCCAGTTATCTTAGCTCTATAAGTATTATTCCCGACTAAGCCTATAAACCCGCTATAGGCATTATTAGACAAAATAGCTATAAAGGCCTATATTCCCTATAAACCTAATATAGACATTGTTAGGTTAACAGACATAAAGAAACTTCTCTATGTACCTTAAACTATATAGCTAGACTAATAGCCGACCTTAGAATAAACTTTAGTCTATTAATTTAATATTTGAATATAAGTTTCTTAACTATATTTAAGTAACGTGCTTTACCTTCTATCTACTTTAGTTAAGCTTCTCTTACTCTCTATAATTTATCTCGCCTCTCCTATCTTTTAGTCTCTAGCACATAAGATACCTACTACTAAGGTTAATAAGTATATAAGGTAAGTAAGTCTTAGTTCGGTTTTCCTAGCAACTAGCGTTATACTTTAATAGACTTGCTACGAAAGTAGAGAAAGTAGATTAGTTATATCTACTACTTCGGTACCCAATAGCCGCGACGCTGCAAATAAATTAGCTAAGAGAATAGCTAGTACGAGTAAGATATTAAACGTTAACACTAAGATAGAAAAAAGCTTCTTAGATAAACGTTTTAAAGTTACTTTATTCTTAATACGCCTAGCCGTATACTTTAAAACTTACAAAAACTAGTTTCTAAACAATATTACTATAGTTCTATTCGCTACCTCTTGTATAAATAGAGATACTTACAACTAGGTTAAGTACTACCTCGACAATTTCTTATTTACCTTAATAAAGAGTAGGCGCGAGAATACCGATAAGTTCTTCGCTAGCTTTATCTTCTTTTAGAAGAAGCTTTATAAAATCTTTAGATAGACCGACGCTAGACGCGTTGCTACTAGGAAGCTTAGGAACCTTAAGTAGATAGGACCAGCGAGCAGATACGCCGTTAAATTTATATAGTATGCTAATTAAACAGGATAGAACAAGAAACCCCTTATTAAGACCTTTTACGAGGAACTTAAGGACTATATTAAGGAAATAATCTATATCCGTAAAGAAAAGTTTAACGATCTCGATAACTTTATATAACGAGCAAAGGAGATCGACGATAGTAACTTTAAAAGATAGATAAAGAAGAAGAGTAACTCTACTAATAGGTTCTATAGAACAAAGAATCGAGCAAACTTACGATAAGACTGAGGCGATCCAATAGAGTTAGATTTTATAAGGCTTCAAGGGAAACTAAACAACTAGAAAAGAGAATATAGAATAAAGAACAAGCTATACTTATATTGCAGGAAACTAGGGCATTAAGTTAAGAAATATTGTTCTAAGAAACAACAGTTCAACAGTACAGAACAAAATAAGCACAATAATCGATCTTAGAAGCTCCGCTCTCTACAATAATAGTTCAATATAACTACCTAGACGCAGGAAGACAGCGGCCGCAATAAGACAATAGAATTACTAGCAACCTTCTCCGACCGTTGGTATATAGACCTAACCAGGGATCGTTCTCTACAAGAATTAGGTCTCCCACAGAAGATTATCTAGAACTAGTATAAGTACGTTACTAAACTAACTAAGGAGCAAAAAAATATTTACTAGAGTACTTTTTGCGACTAGAGGGACACTTACTAGGTTTCTTCCAATAAGAAGTACAACGGGTAAAACTTATTTAACTTATATAAAAACTAGAACACAGACAGTAAGTTATAGGAAGAAATAAAGGAACGACAAATAAAAAGGGAACAATAAAATCTACAGAACTGGAATAACATTAACCGTACTATTCCGAGGCAGTAGATATAAGATACTACTACACTATACAAAACACTATTCTAGACTGTATGCTATAATAACGATTATACGACCCACAAATCCGACAAATTGGGATTAGGATAGTAGCCGAAGAAACCGATATCTTCGAAATAAGGTTCGACACAAGAACTAGGTCTTACTTAAGAAAGACCTAGATCGCCTTATTTAGAAACTTAAGGGAAATTTAAGGAAGAACAGACCGTAGAGGCTAAGCAAGATAGCAGCTACGATGCGTTATAGGCAAGATAACAACTTAAAGACAAGAATATAAATTCTAATAGTACAGAATTCTTGCTTAAGAACAATACTAATTAAGAAGAATAAACCCTAATCCGTTGAGAAGGAATAATATAGAGACTTTATTAGTTAGCCTTCTACGATAGAAATTTAAGCGCTAATAAAGACTATAATAATATCTCGAGATATATTTACTTACGCCTACGACAACTAGTAGACTACCTTATTAGAGGTCTAGAATTGCGTAGTTAGTACTAATACCTTCGACTAACAATATACAACCTATAAACACAACAGGTTTTAACTAGTAATAGTTATATAATTAAAGCAGAGATTGTAAACAATAAACTAGACGTTATAATAAAAGCAGTACTAAAATACTCTATACAGGAATTCTTACAACAAATCAACCGACAATAGGTTTCGGTACCTAAAATACTCTAGAACGTACGCAATTAACAGGAAAAAGACTAGACCGACTACTTCGAGGGTAGTAGTACTAGCCCGTCTAACGGTTAAACCCTCTAGAAGTCTAGCTCTGCGCAAGCTCGGCTGTCTATAGAATATACCTACACACTTAAGCAACAATAAACTATAGAAACATTAAAATTATAATTAATTTAGGCGCAACAGGCAACTTTATCTTAATACGCTACGTCGAGGAGTACTAGATACAAACACAAAAAAAGAAATTACCCTACGTACTATCCAAATTTCAAGGAATAAAGAGAAGAGTCGACTATAAGACTTCGCCAATAGGTATAACTATTAGAAACTATTAGAAAGAAATTACTTATAATATCGTAGATATTAACCAGCACTACGCTATACTAGGTATACCTTAGTTGCAACAATATAATTTAGAAGTAGATTAGAGAACTAAGAAACTCCTCTTTACTAGATATAAGTACTCTAGACAAGAGTCGTTCTACGGAATAGATACCTTACAAGCTATTTTTAGTAGTAAGGATAAGGAGTACGATAAAGAACTTATACAAGTTAGTACCACTATACTTTAATATTTAGATATCTTATAAGAGAAGTCTAATATAGTATCTTGTCTATAGCCAGCTACACGCAAGTATAAACAAGAGACAACTGTACGCTAACGATTCTATACGACAATAAGTACTTAGTTAATTACTAAGATACCTAAGAAATACAATTAATTCTAATATCTGTTCGAGGAAGCTGAGCTAAACTTAGCTCTTCTAGAACATAAACCGTAAGATTACACTATACCTTTATAAAAAGATAAAACGCTAATATTCGGTCTAATATACTCTCTATTAGAAGCAGAAAATTAAGCGCTCTGCGACTACCTTAACGAAAATCTTAAGAAAGGATTTATCCGAAAATCGATATTACTAGCCGGATATTCGATACTCTTTATACTAAAGAAGAATAGTAAACTACAATTCTGTATAGATTATAGACAATTGAACGGAGTAACTATTAAAAACCGATACCCTTTACTACGTATTAACAAAATAACAGACCGATTGCACGATACGCAATAGTTTACTAAGTTTAACCTACAAGAAGCTTATAACCTAATTCGTATAAGAAAAGGCGAAGAATAGAAAATAGCCTTTCGTACCAGACACAGACTTTTTAAGTATTGTGTTATACTCTTTAGACTAATAAATGCACCAGCATTATTTTAGAAGCTAATTAATAACACACTTAGTAATTACCTTAACATATTTATAACTGCTTATCTAAACGATATTCTAGTATATAGCTGTATATTAGAAGAATATAAGAAATATATTAAGAAGGTATTAGAAAGATTAACGTATGCCGATTTATAAATTAACATCGAGAAAACCTAGTTTTACTAATAATCTGTCGAATTTCTTAGATTTATAATTACCGAGCACGGTCTTTAAATAGAAGATTTAAAGATCTAATCTGTTCTAACCTAATCTACACTAAAGAATATAAAACAATTGCAATAGTTTTTTAGTTTTGCTAACTACTACAGGCGATAGATATCTAACTTTAGCCGAATTATAGTACCGCTGTCTCAACAGACAAAACAATCGATAGAATTTTTCTAGACGTAAAAAGAACAATTAGCATTTAAAGAGCTTAAGAAAGCTTTTAAGATTAAGCCTGTACTAGTAATATTTGACCCCAACCTACCGATTATTATAGAAATAGACGCGTTAGACTATACAATTGGAGCATATATAAGTTAAAATAATAAAGAAGGAAAGCTTAGACTAGTAGCTTTCTACTCAAGAAAAATATTACTTACAGAACAGAACTATAATATTTACAATAAAGAGCTTTTAGCTATTATAGCAGCATTCGAAATATAGCGAGCTTACCTAAAAGGAGTAAAGTATACGATTATAGTATATATAGACTATAAAAATCTAACTTATTTTATAATAACAAAGAAACTTAACTACAGACAAGTTAGATAGTTAGAAACTATAGCTCTATACGACTTTATTATTACCTACAAGAAGGATTTCAAGAACGATAGAGCCGATACTCTAAGTCGACGACTAGATTACCTTAATAACAAGGAACACGTTAAATACGCAATATTCTGAGAATACAATAACGAGATTAGATACAATCAATTAGCTATAACAACAGAGTTTGTTATCGAACTAGATAGTCGAATCCCAGAGATCCTAAACGACCCTAAGACCTACTAGGAAAACGAGAAACAATATCTAGGACTAGTTAAGAACAATAAGGGCTATTATAAATTCTAAGGTAAGATCTATATCCCAAGGAATCTAATCTAACGTATTATTAGTAACTTCTACAATAACCCAATAAAAGGATATAAAGGTATTAATAACATTATAGAAAAGATTATAAGAACCTACTATATCTCAAGAATCTAACATTACGTCGAAAATTATATCCGAGAATATAATATATGCGTAAGAACTAAGCACCCGAGACATTTACTATACAACAAACTTTAGCTACTAGAAATACCTAAAAGACTATAATATACAGTCTTACTAGACTTTATTACTAAGTTACCAATCTCTAAGGATCTACTCACAGAAATAGCTTACGACGCTATTCTAGTTATATACGACAAACTAACAAAATACGCATACTTTGTACCTTACAAGGAAGCTAGCAATTTAGAACAATTAGTATATACATTCCTTCAGATTATCTTGGCCAATTACGGTTAACTACAGAGAATTATCTTAGACAGAGATTAAAAATTTGTCTTACGATTTTAGATATCTCTAATACAACAATTAGAAACGAAACAGAAAATGTCTATCTTATTCTATCTACAGACCGATAAATAGACAGAGAGAATAAATTAAACACTAAAACAGTATCTTCGAGCATATATTAACTACCAGCAAGACGACTAGGTATAGTTGCTACTAGTTGCGTAGGCCGCGTATAATAATACAAAGAACAATATAATAAAAATAACTTCGTTTTACGCCTTATATAGCTATTACCCTCTTTAGAGAAGATAACTATAAAATACTACAGAGAACAAATTAGCTACGCGAATAGCTATGAACATAAAATACCTGTACTAGTAGTTAAAGTCTAACAGCGAGTTTATTATCGAACGAACGAGAAAATAGTATAATAAATTAAGAACGACTCTAAATATAAGTATAAAAGAAGAGGGAAGAGCTTACTTACTTATAAGAAACTTAAAAACTATTAAACTAAGCAAGAAACTTAACTATACTAAGATAGAACCGTTTAAAATCTTACAGCAATTAGAACCTATAACATTTAAACTTAAACTCCTAAAGACAATAAGAATATATCCTGTATTCTACGTAGCGCTGTTAAAACCGGCCTACTCTTAAGAAGTAGAACGACCTAACCTAGAAATCCTTTTTAACAATTAAGAACCCGAGTATAAGGTTAAAACAATTTAAGCTTATAAACAATATTAAGGCAAACGACAGTATCTTATAAAGTAAAAAGGATATCTTAAATACAAAAATTAATAGAAACCGGAATGAAACCTAACTAACTATAAAGACACTATTTAATAATATTAAGACTAGAATATTAATCGGTCGTAGCAGCGCTAACACCCTAATCTACTACTTAGTGTATCTCGCCGGTACCTAAATTACTCTTAAACGAACCAGCTTACTACGTTATAGAACTACTATCTAACTTTAAATAGAGGTTACTTTAAAAGTTAATAGACAACCTGCTCGAACATTTAAATATATTACTACTAACTATTAATATAGTAAACTCCTCTTGCTTTAACAACTTATTTCGAGCTAACTTCGCTACTATCCGCGTACAAGTCTTCTTAACCTTCTCTTTTAACTTCTAGACCTTAGATTAGTTACGCTATACAGCCGCAATTAACGCTGCTGTCTAAGACTTTAACGCGCGTAACTAACGTTTTGTACGCTAAAGGGCAGCCGACTAAGAGAAATATTGAGAGTAAACTAAACGCGCTGCAACTAAGTTAGTACTAGGTATTACAGAAAAACAACAACAGAGCATACTATCTGCTATCAATACCCGTAAATTATAACTCTTCCTATCCTAAGTATATACCGAATACGTTGCCTTCTTAAACTAAACTATATACCTTTCTCTAGTCGATATATATTTAAAACAAGAAGGTATTTCGATACCGTAGGCTTTAATTAGCAGGTATTAGCTATACTTTTTATTAGAACCCGCAGCAATAAACTTTATACGAGGCATAGCGACTTACAGATTAGTTACAAAAGGAGGGGCGATACGCAACTTATAGGTATTTAAAAAACTAAGGGTTAATTGAGAACAATTTAACTAGAAGAGGGGGAATTATATTACGAGCACCAGCTCTAGACGGCCTAACGTACATCTAAGTATTAACTACCGCTAGTTATCTCAGCCCTACAAGCATTATTCTTAACTAAGTCTATAAACCCGCTATAGGTATTATTAAATAAGACGGCTATAAAGGCCTATATTCTCTATAAACTCGATATAAGCATTATTAAGTTAATAGACATAGAGGAACTTCCCTATGTACCTTAGACTATATAGCTAGACTAATGGTCGACCTTAGGATAGACTTTAGTCTATTAACTTAATATCTGAATACAAGTTTCTTAACTATATTTAAGTAACGTACTTTACCTTCTGCCTACTTTAGTTAAGCCCCTCTTACCCTCTGTGATCTGTCTCGCCTCTCCTACCTTTCAGTCTCTAGCACACAAGATACCCACCACCAAGGTCGACAAGCACACAAGGCAAGTAAGCCTTAGTTCGGTCCTCCCAGCGACCGGCGTTACACTAAGCTAGTAAGATTATAGAGCCTTTTAGACTTACTAAGAAGAATATTAAGCTATTTATATATAAAGTTATACCTCTTAGGTATAATCTATTTAACCTTTAAGTAGAATATAATATAATACTATAGTATTAACTCTTTCTTTAGTATAGACTTATGATAATAGCTTTTAGCTACTTAATTATATATCTTACTAGTTATCTTAGTAAAGAACAATTTAGTAGAATTTATAAGGAAATAGACTATATATTAGAAACTAAAGGCCTTCTTATATTACATATTAGAATACTAGATGAAAAGTACGCTTACTAAACTTAATATGCTCTAACAAAAAGCTAAAAGTTGATACAGGATAGGAGTGCGCATTAGGAACTAAAGGCGCCCTGAAGCATCCACGCATCACACACCTCCAGTGCCCAACTCTTGGGAGACCCACCAGCATATAGTTACAATGCCTTCAATCGAAGTCTTTCCACATCGCTGGCCCCTACACTCCATCACTCGCTCTCCATATAGCAGGGCGCACCGTCAAGAGCAAAATGACGAGGTAATGGACGCCGGCGCATTCTTCAGCACGCAACATGTCATGTAGCTTTCCACATGGTCGAACCAGCCTTCTTCAAGCAACGCCCCATCCGTGGTCGTGAGGTAGGTTTGCGATCTGGTTCAGCATCGAAGGTATAGGAAGCGTGTTTATTACTTTGAGAAAACAACGGCGTGATGATTGAAGCGTTTGTTGTATTTGTCGTCTATCCAGCGGAGGACCTGCTCATCGTATCCTCGCCGGTACTCCTCACTCTTCCTCTGGATTCGGCTGGCTGGAATTGGACTAGCTGATTGGGATCCTCGGCGCCTACACTTAGCTTTTCCTGTGGAATGTGCCTCATGGCCGCAGACCATGAGATGCAACCACTCCGCAGCCTCATACATATTGACACCATGAGGCCCAGTACCTTCATCCTTCGCCTCACGGATAGCGACGGTCAGATACCATTCCGGAGCTGCTTCTCGAACCACCAGATGCTGAGACTTAGGCATACTCCAGACCCGTCTCCCGCCCACTTCGCCATTGAGCGCTTTCTCCGTCGCCCGACGCATGGTGTCTCCCATGTCTAAAGTGTGCAGGTAGTCGACGTTATCGAGATCACCGCAGGCCTTCTTGAAACTTTCAACAAATTGCGCCTGCCCTTTTGGTGATGATGATGATTGGCGTCCGAAAAAGGCCTTCTCACGGACAACTTTCGCGGGTTTGAACAAGAACAGTATTCGGATCACGCCTGTCAGATCGACAAGCGTGTATACCTTGCCGTTCTTCGCCGCATACTTGTCGAGCCTCATCAGAAATTTGCGGAGTGACTCGGCTGTCAGGTCATTTGGCCCTATCACTGATGCTCCGTCTCCTCATTCTTCCCCATCTTCTCCTTCCCGGGCATGCGCTGGGGACGCGGTAGTAGGATGGTTCAACTTCAAATGATCCATCATGTGATGCAGCGAAGACGTTACAGGCGCCGGCGGACCCTGTGCTGGCTCAGCTCCTCCACTTTTACGCCTCAGGTATTTCTCGACGTTCGCGTCGAAATCCTCCAGCTTCACGTCGTCGTATTCCATACGTTTAGCATTGGTGTTCCACCAGCCTCCTAAATGAGGTACCCATTGCCTGAGATCTCCATCTTTGGACATTTGCACCGGCAGCGCCTTGCTGCGGCTGCTCTGGCGCTGTGGCACGCGATACGCATCATCGCCACCTGATGATGACTAAATCAATGATTCGCTGTAGGTTTCCTCAATACATTTCCGGCAAAACAGTGTTCCGCCGTCTCCATGGTCGTGGGTCGGATGGGCCACGCGATCCCGTATGCCGCCAGGAGGTGGTCGATATCCCGAACTACGGGCTTGTGCTTGCGCACTGGTGCGATTGTGTGGTGTAGATCGACTTGGCCCGGTGTAGCGTGGCGAGTAAAAAGGATCATCGTAATTTGGGGCTCTAGGGACATGCTGTGAGACAACTGGGTGTTGAGGGCCGAGCTTGCCAGCGCCAAATGCACTTCCATTGTACGGATCGTAATACTCTGGGTCCCCAGGTTGCTGAGCCCGATGAGATAGATGTGGGCTGTGGAACGCCGGACAAAGGCACACGCCGCGGTGCGGAGAGTGAGGTAGCCTGCCCAAGCTGATTCCACACCTACACTCTGTGGGATGGCGGGCATGAACTGTGCCATCGCAGCAGCATTCCGGATGCGCATTGTGCGCATACATGTACTTGGGACAATAGTACCAGGAATGTTGGTGCAAGAAATGCGTGTAGGGGACAGCGGGGCACGCACAAAGGCTGTGCTTGTCGAACATGGCTTATCAAGTTGACGTGTCTTGTAAACATCGGAACGGGTAATACAAGAGAACGGTCGAGATAGACGCGCAAACTCACGAGGGCCTACAGCAGTATATACCTGGGTTAAAGAATTTCGTGTGTTTCAACGTCCTAGCGAGCTCCTCGTCTTGTACTTGTTGCCAACACGTTCAAAGACTGGCTCGCTTCGTGACTGGTACAAATTCGCTATGAGATGCTACGTCAGGGGCCAGAGCATGATCCTCAGGCAGGTCCTTGGAGGGTCTTGCGGAAGTGTTGGGCTGGGAAGCGTTCTCCGTGATTGCGAAAAGAATACACGTACCTCGCAAGTTTGCAACATGTGACGCATGCGTATTCGCAAAGCGTCAATGCATAGAGAATTTGTAGAGAGACCCGTCAGCAATCAAGATCGAATAAAGGGTTTCACGCGAGCCGCGCTTCCGACCCTAGCGGAGAACTTGCCTTGGGTAAGAAAGCGTGGCCTTTGGGAGCCGCATGTACTCCGCAGAGAATGGAGGTCTAGAAAAGCTGTTGATGTACTCTGAATACTCGCATGAGCCACAGCTGATCGGAGGACATGTAATGGATACAGGGATTAAGATGATTGAAACAGTAGCCTTGCTTGATCTTTGTGGCTACAGGGACTTCAACTGTATTGAGCTTTACACTTCGCCGCCATGTAAGAGGCTGGTGATCTCAGACTGTAGCATCTACAACACGCGAACGCCTTCACATCACGAGGACCCGGGTAAGATAGTGCTGAGATAGGTCGGGTGTCTGTCTATCGTGCTATCCCAGCGGGTGCACTAGCGCTTTTTCATGCCTGCCGGGTCAGATTACCGCGCAGTGTCACTTCTGCCTTGAGAGCAACTCCGCTGGGGCCCAACGGAGGTGATTCGGGGGCCATGAAACCCCGGAAGAAAGACGGCGTCAGGACTCGGCAACCGATCCTGTCGTCAACAAGATACATACGTCCAGTGGGCACGTAGGCTTGCTGACGCCTGCACCCAGCATCAATTTTCAGCTCGGGAGTCTACAGTCCCTCTTATCGCCATATGCGGACGTTGGCTCCCCAGCATTCGAAAGGCGCGCAATGCTTGCCGGGCCCGAGAAGCGAGCCAGAGCCTCTCTCCCAACCACTTTACTTCCTCGGTCACACTTCACACGGCATCTCGGTGCTTAAGAATACCTACGTATGCACAGGAGTCGGCAAGACATCGACGTCAGGAGGAACGCCATGAACGTAGCGATAGTGGAGAAGAAGATGCGCGCCTTTTGGCATGAGGTCGAAGTCACTAGCCCTGGCCGTGACCATCCGGTCCCCACGATTGTCGCCAGAGATGTGCCCTACGTGAAGGATAACAACCGCCTGCAGAATCTGAATGTCTATTTGCCCGTAACTGCTTACAATCGCAATCTCGTCGAGACTCGCGACATTCCATCGTCACGACCAGGCTTACGCTGGCTAGTCTACATTCACGGGGGTGCTTGGCGGGACCCTCTCGTGCTCTCAAACTCCATCGAGCCGACGGTTGCACACACATTTGGTAGTCAGCAACAACCGATCGAAGCCGTCGTGTCAATCAACTACAGCCTTTCCCCATACCCAACACACCCGACAGACCCGTACGATCCATGGAAAGGGGATCAAAATGACGCTGCAAGGGAGGTGCAGCATCCAAGGCATGTCTTGGACGTCATTGCCGCACTGAACTTCTTGAGGGATGTGTTCGGAATGCAAGATGATGCGTATGTCCTTGTGGGTCACAGTTGCGGTGCTACGCTAGCTCTGCAGGCGACGCTGGTGGAGCCTAGCTTCTGGTTAGCAAAGGAAGCATTCCCTCAGCCACCTAGACCGGCCGCGATATTAGGTCTGAACGGTCTTTACGATCTATCATTGCTGGTACAAGAGCCAAGTACGCATGCCGAGCTTAGAGATGTGTATGCAGGATTTCTGAGGCTGGCGTTTGGTGACGATGAGGCTGATTGGAAAATCGCCAGCCCAGCTCAATTCGATAGAAAGGACATGGCCAAACGCGCGGAGGCGGGGGCATTGGCCAGGTTGATTGTGCTTGATCAAAGTAAGGAAGACCAGCTGGTGCCCATGAATCAGACTGAAGCGATGGAGCATATCCTGCAGGAAGTCAACGGGGTGAAGGTCATTAGGGATCGCAGAATGACTGGTCAGCATAACGAGGCGTGGGAGAGTCGAGCGATGATATTACACAGTATACAGAATATTATCCAGAAGCTCAGCTGATGCAAGAACTGGGTTGAAAAGCATCGAGCGGTCCAGCACTAATGACAGAATCCGAGCTGTGCAAGGCGTTTGGTTTGCTTGGCCACTGATACAATTAGTCGGACATGGAATTGTAAAGGTGTTTGTACAGGCGAAACGAAGCAGTGACGATCCGAATTATCGAGACCGTTCCGTCTCAGTCCTCATAGTCACTCTTGGGTTCATCGACGCGCCCGGGAACTCCTCTCGCGCCTTTCGCAATCCGATCAGCACGCTCCTCATTTTCCCTATCGACTTCGAAGACCCGCATCCGCGCGGCAATGCGCTCATCGAGTATCATTGGATCGAGCCATTCGAGTTCGCGTTCCCCCTCGTCGTCCGGTCGCTTATATACTGACTTCGGCCAATCTGGCTCTTCATGGCGCAGCACGTCTTGCTGCTCCCAAAAGCTTGCATGTAAGTCGGTAGTAATTTGTGCGCCGGACCCGCTGGCCGACTCTGGATCGAACGAGGAAGTCGACACTGAGGGCTCGTTTTGTCGAAAAGACCGATGCGTCGCGAGGACCGCTGCAGCTGTCTGCCTGCCGATGGCATCGGCATCGTACCGTCTATTGACGAAGCGCCACATCCGGATTGGTGTTCGGAGAAAGCCAAGCAGATGGGGGAAAGCAATCGGAGCGGTCGGTGTCAGCTCAGCAGGTGTGCTGCGAGCAAGCGGAGATGCGGGGTATGAAGAAGGTGTATTATGAGGCGGAGGCACCAGAGGCTTCGGAGGCGGCTCAGACTCTTTCTTTTTCCCCTCTTTCGGCTGAATGGATGAGGCATCCTTTTCAGTATCTTCGGAGCCCTTCGCAGCCAGTGAATCGGCCTCCGGCGTCACGAGAATGTCGGCATCGGGCGTTGCTGGTACGTCGGCATCTCTGCCTTTTTCGTCTTTCTGCCGCAAAACGTCACCGGGGCCTCGACCATGCTCCTGCCCAGCTTCCTTGATATCTTCAAGGGAGTCTAGTGGGCCGAGCCATCCCTCATGCAAGCCGCGGACGTACTCTTTCCACGCGTGCCTCCCGATGACCAGATCACCCCCGATACCGTCCCATTGCTCAACGCCAGTCTTGGCGCGATTCCTCTCAAGGGCTGTTTCGGTATCCAATATTTCTTCGTCTTCCTTTTTCAAAGTTTGCTCACCAGCTTTCCTTCTCTTCCGGCGTATCTTCTCTGCCAACCGCGCACGGATATCACCTTGTCTCCTTCCTTCGACGACCTCATAGTCCAGAGATGACGCCGAGAGCACGGGCTTCACGTACTCTATGAAATGCTCTCGTGCTGACCTCAGCCCATCTCCCGGCGGCGACTCAAGAAAGACTGTAAGCTTTCGCGGAAGCTTGTTGGTTGGCAAGGGGTCATGAGCGAGATGCGACACGAGCGTGCACCATTTTTGCTGCTGAATCTTCTTTTGCCGTCGGTCCCACAGAAGTGCAAGCGTCCATGAACCAGTCACACTCAAGAAAATGAGCCAATTCCGAGAGGGTAATCGAGGTCTCCAGTTTGGTAGACCTGTGGTGCATAATTAGCTGCATCACGCGCAAGCTCGTGAGGCCGGAACGTGCCTAATGCTTTGAATGCTGGGTTCTGTTTCCGGGGCTGGGCGTTCGACACCGAAGACTTTTGATTTGAGGTGTTTGTGGAGGGTTGTGCATTGTCGGCCATGTAATACCCAGACGATGAAGAAGCAAATTGTTTGACACTTACAGAGTTGGGAAGAAAGATCGTGAAGGCCCTGATTTGGAAACTTGCGGCACAGCGCGATGGCAGGCACGCGGCAAGGTCTTTGGTGAGAACGCTGATCTATTCACCACACGCTCTGCACATCACGCGAATAGAATAATACACGATATCTTATGAACGTAGTCCTACAGTCCGAACTCACCAGTTCAAGAACTGAGCCAGGTGAGGGTGCCGTGGAAGAGTCATCATGGGCACGTACATACCATTCGCGACGTCCTGCAAGCATTTCCAGTCACATCTGCGGATCATTTCTGACTGCATTTGGCACAATCTTCCTCATAGTGCTTTATGAGCAAGGACGGCGTACTACAGCCTTGATCGCCTCGTGCCAGAGCTGGCCATGCTCAGAGTCTTGGCTGGTCTCGCTAGCAGAGGTCCTGATGTAAGAATTCTGTAAGATTGTCACCAAGCGCTCCCAGAACGAAGACTACTTTCGTGCATCGTCCTCACCTCATTGTCATGGTCTATCTCGTTCTTTCCTTCGTCTCGTGTTCTACCTCTGCTCTTGCGTAATTACTAGATACCCAGTCGATACCGAGTTGAAAAAGTGAGCTCCCATGTCTTCTTCGAATTCACCAATGTTGCTCAACTTTGACGGGGCATTTGCTCCGAGTACGATTAGTAGCCAGAACGTGAATGTTCAAAAGTGTGGCGATCTGCTCGCTCCACCCGCATTCGAGCGACCTGATACTCCCATTAGAGGTCGCGAGCGGTTCAGGACGACAGAGACGGCCCCAGAAGAAGTCCCATACAAACCCACAGCAACAAAATCCAAGGATGGGTTAAAATGCGCTGATTGCTCCGGCGATGAGCTCTGTCCGCTCCATGACTTCATCAGCGAGGAGCCCAAAGACAGCAGTACCCCTTCGGACTTGGAACAGCTCCCATCGAAACCCGCACGCTCTTCGCTTGCTTCAAGAAGAGACCAACGGCCGAAATTGCGTCTCAAGACTCCAGGGAAGGTCCAAGAGCGACAGATACAAGCCAGCAGCATCACAGCGGAATCCAGATCGGTGAGCTTGAAGCAGTCAGATATTCGCAGGCATGCAACAAGAGACACAACGGGTAGTTCTCCCGCCAGTGGGTCTACACTTCTGGGTTCTGGCTCGACACCCGGCTCAGGGTCCAAGAAATGGGCCAAGCAAAGGGTGTCTTTTGCCGTCAATCCAGTCGACGAAGCGAGATCAGATAGCCGAGAGCCACTCCGACCCTACCTTCCTCGCGGCTCTTCCAACCGATCCAGCAAAGGCTCACCATCGCCGCAAAGCGGGAGCCAGAAGAGCGAGAAGAAGCGTCGTCTGTTCTTCTTCCAGAGGTACCCATCTTCAACGGCTAGTTCCGTGCGATCACAACGCGACACTGACTGGATGGCACGTCGTGATACACCCGTTCATACTCCTGTACAGCTCCCACGTCGTATCTCGCGCTTACCCTCCTTTTTCACTCGAGAGAGGCTTATTCTCCCAGAGAGGGTACAAAGGCGCGATGTGATGTTGCTGAGCCTTTCAATCGTCATGGCGATCATCTTCATCACGATCGCCATCGTCGCTGCGACCAGACCGGACAAGGTCTGTAGTGTACATTGGCTCGCGGTCACCATTGACAGCTTCTTACCAAACTTGGCCATTTCAACCCCATACACATTCCTTGTCGTTGGTTTTGCGGTCAGCCAAGCCGGACGAAAATGGATCAATGGAAGATACACGCCGCTCTTGTATGCTTTGACGGTGGCTCTGGGACGTGTGGCCGTAGGCGCGCTCAGTGGCAACATTACATGGAAGGTGTTCAACTGCGCCTGGGGTGGCGCGTGATTCTCATGTATCTCTGCCAACTTTCATGTACAGACTTGATCTGTAGAGTCATCAAAGCGTTCGTGACAGCGAGATACTCATGGCAGTCCACCGCCTGAATCGATGGCCTTTTGTACCTGGCTTGTATTCGGCCGGTTCTCTGCATACCTTTCGTAGCTGTCGATATAGAGGCTGTCCTCACTGGTCGTTGCCTTGACGCAGTCTGCGTGCTCAATCGCGTCTATCCACCTACCCCATCGACTTCCCTTCTCGGGCTCAGGCCAACCTCGATACGTGCCGAGCACTCTTCGCATGCGTATCATCCACGGCGCCAGCTGCACATCTACGAAGCTCATACTATCGCCCATGAAGAACGGTCCTTCCCTATCTGCGGCTTCTGTGAGTTTGGTAATCTGGTCACTCAACTCTTTGGCTAGCTGCGGCTGCTTCTCTATATCCGTACATTGCAGATATCGATAGAAGCCTGGTAGGATATGTCTGTTTACATGATCTGTCCACAGTCTTGAATGCGCTCTCTGTTTTGGATCTTTTGGCAACAACTGAGGCCCCTGTCCCGCCATATCTTCCAGATACTCCATCAATACGGAGCTTTCGTGACAGCTCCAATCGCCATGCCTCAGCGCCGGGACCAGGCCTCGCGGATTGACTTCAAGCAGATCCTTCGGTTTCGCATAAGGATCTACCTCATAGTATTGGTATTGCAGCTTTTTGAACTCGAGTGAAATCCAGACACGCTGGACGAACGGGCAGAAGCACGAGCCGAAGAGCTTGAGGTCATGCGGGGCGTCGTGAGCTTCGGCGGCACGTAAAGCTGCGCCAGAAGCTTGCTTGTGGTAGGTTTTCTTGCCCGACGTTTGCGTGGACATGTTTGTAGAAGCGGACGAACGCGACGCGAGGTGCTGGCTGCTGGAGCGTGATGCTGAGATTAGACTTAAAATCGCACAGCCACGTTGTGACCTCTGACTCGAAAGAGTGTACGTCAAGACGCTAGATGAGGCTGCTGGAAGTGCGATTATGCGCATGAAGTTGCGTCACGAAAGCAATCAGATTGTCCGGATAGATTCGAATTTCGGATCAAGAGATAGAGAGATGTAGGTGAGAGGCTGTTCGATGTGATGTCACACTCGGCCCGAAATGTCCGAGGAGTCCGAGCCACAGAGCTAAAGGTGCCAAGATACAGGAGCGCAGCTAGTCAATAGTCTTTCAAATCATATTGCTCAGCTTCAGCTTCAACGCCACCCATCTGTCGATTTGTAAAGACATCGCTCAAGAGTTAACCTTCGTTCGTGCATGGATTAGCCCTCAGAGCGTGGATCGGGGGGCGCGTGTACCGCAAGAATGGGAAAACAGATACCGAGGATACACGGTTCATGCTGGAGGTAACACAAGCTAGCTCGCGGAGAAGGATGCTTGTACAGTGAGAGGTGGGTTACACTCCATACCACTGAATTCGAACCACCTTCTTGAAAGCGCAAGATGCAGAAAGTGATCCTTCGACGTTTCAAGGCAGCAAACAGGATCTCTTGATGTCGAGTACTGGGGCAAAATCTACAGGGCTTGTAAGCACTTGCTACAGCCTATTGCAGCATACGTTCTGATGATCCTCGAAGACTGTACATGAGTGTACAGAGGTGAGTGAGCGATGAGACATCATAGGGTTCTGTCATATTGCAGTGAATGGAGTTCAATTCCTTTCTTTCGTTTGATACATGCAGTCGCCCGTCATAATGCCTAATTTGTACAGAAGCTTGCCGGTCCTACCATTGATGTTGTCATAGTCCCCATCACGTGTCTAGCAAGCGATTTGTCTCGCCGTACCAAGACCGCTCTGGGTGGAGGTGAAGAAAGCGGATGCCGCCCCTGTGTCTTTGCACAGGTCGAAATGAATTTGTGCACCGTACTGGTTGGGTACGTTGCACACAGGATTCCCATTGACCGGACAGAGGTTGTTAACGGTGACCTTGATAGTCTTAGAGGTGACGCTGTTGCCACTGTCGTCGGTGTTGATGGTAAGCTCATAGCAAGTCCCGCATGCTGGGCCGGCGCCTGCGCCAGGGCCTACGCCGAATTGCCTGCACAATCTAGTCAGCATATAGCATTCGACAAGTCGACATCTCGATGGACCCACTTCTGGGAGAGAGCTGCAGTGTAGCCGCTCTGATTAGGAGTACCACAGGCGTTGACGGTCGTTTTGCAGTTGGGTGAGCCATTGATGTCTCCAGAGCCGTACTCCGTGAATGAGGCTTGAGTTTGTGCATTGGCGAGGAAGGGAAGAGCCAATAGCGTGGCAGCGACTGTAGAAAATTGCATGTTGAATGAACGGATGTCGGCTAGCGATATGTGATTGTATCGTCTGAAAGACTGCCTTGAAAGGTCGCAGTGTGAGACTGATGGACTCTTGCAGCCAAATGCGTACCGACTGTCTCTTTATATAGCCTTTGCAGTGTGTACTCCGTACGTCTTCCTCTTCGCTCTCGACTGATGGCTTCGGGCGCTAGTTGTTGGAGTCATATCCTTGTTTCGGCACGTCAAATTAGCGGCGCTACGTCGATCGTGCAACGTCTGGCAGGTTTGACTTCACCCCTAGCTCGCACAAGCCTTGTTCGCACCATGGAAACGAGCTGAGAGCGACTTGTGCTACCTCTGAGGCGGTGGCGCAAAGCTCGGACGACTGACGGTGCTAACGCTTACGCATAAGGGTGAGAGAACTGACAGAGATGATAGTGCAGTGTGTTAAATGAATAAGGCAGGGAAAGGAGTGATCTTAATTGTCTTAATGAGATAAAATCGAGACCCACTAGGGACATGTGAAATGTACTACTCGTGCTGTCTTGCGCAAGTGACTTTGAGATCGAGTTGTCTGGTGAAAGGAGCGTATTGTGGGCCTTCACAAATGCCGGATCTTTGCCCGTGAGAGTTTCGCGCGTTCATGGATCGTGGAGGAAAGCGCGAACCCACGTGGAAGGTGCGGGCATCGTCCCTGTTTCCGATGTTGATCTCGTGAGACGTGTTGCACCATTTGATGAAGGGGTTGGCTGAAAGCCGGGCGGAAGGGACATGACACGGTCTTTGTCTTCGCGAGGAATAAACAACGATAGGGCTGACGTAGGGCACTGAGTGTTGATCTTCGATCCAGCGCGTTTGACCTCTCGACGCTAACACAGTCGACCAGCAACACCCCCGCGACTACTCGATTCTCTGTCGGCGCAATAATCAAGAGTTTGGCGGTTCGAAATTGCGATTGAGAGCTGTCAAGGCTCTGTTGATTCGAGAAGGGCTGGTCTTGGCGCCTGCGTCCTTACCATTTTGTCGCAAGGAGGTGTTGGGGGGACGCGGTGTTGGGGGGACACCTTCAGGGGCTTCCGCAAGCTGAACGTTGGCCAACAAATCTTCATTCATTGTGGAGCTTTAGCTACGCCGTCAGTAGAGATAGCGCGTCTGCATCGCTCGAGTGAAGAAGAGTGCAACGCTCAGGCGGTGAAGAAGAAAAAGGTTTCTGAACGCGTTGAAGCTGTCAACGGTGGCTGAGGCTGATAAGCCACACGCTAAGGGCATACAAGCGAGGTACACCGCGAGTCAGCAACAACGAAAGATCGCGGGCACGGCGGGCGAGAATGGCTGTCGCTTGAGACATTAATGATAATGAAAGCCGTTGCGAGATCTTGACGGGGGCTCATCTTGACTGGAGATCGTGCGAGGTATGTTCGGTGGGCGTCCGGTGTCGAGGGTACATGTCAGCCAAAGAGCGGTGTACCTTGGGTGTCTGGTCAGCTCAGGTCACTATTGAAACATCTGACTGGCCCCATGTAGTTGGGAGGGGCGAGCCTTATCGATCCTCTTGACGGCAGAGATCGATGACAAAGCGTAAGCTGAACCTCGAACCTCAACTATTACTTCGTATCAGCGTTTTTGGGCGTGTTTACTAAATGCTCGTCGAAGATGAGGTGCGAGCGCATCCGACAAAACAGACACGACACGACTTTCTAATGTCAGCGGTCTGTCTCTTCCAGCGGCTTGGATGACCTATCGATTCACGACAAGCTTGCAACTGCCAACGAAGGCACCGTCACGTCCGCCTTGCAAAGACTGTGCGGGGTACTGATGCAGTAGTCTTGCTTTCGAGGTGCGAATTGGCGAGAAAGGAGCAAGCTGACGAGGAAGCCAGTATCTGTACAAAACATGCTACTTTTGAGGCTATCTATGCATACCTATGCATCAGCGGGTATCTGCATCTCGAAACACGTCCAGTAGGACGAGCCACCCTGTAATCACTGCTCGATCATTGCTCAACCCAAGCGCGAAATTTCATACTCATACAATGTATCCCTGAGGGTCTCTGGGCGCTTGCATCGCTCCGCAGGAAGTTGGTGGCGGTGGTCCACCAGCTCCACCGACACCACCAGACCAGCCCCGGGACCACTGCTCTGGCGACAATGAGCTCGCAGGCCTCTCCCCCTGGTACTGTGATCTCGCCATGGCGAGGTTGCCGGTTGCTCGCTGAAAGTCAGCTACCGCCTGTTGGTAGAAGTCCGCAGATTGTCGTCGTGTAAGGTCATCCGGGATTTCTGAGGGATCTGGACATCCGGGATGAACACTGTCTCGTCGTGGCAACATCTCTGTAGGCTCTAGATACGTAGACGTCTCTGTGCTGGCCGTACTGCGTTGCTCCTCTCCGGATCCGCTGGAGAGACTATATTGGTCCTGACTGAAGCAGGACTGGCGAGATAGTCAGAGCTGAGCCAACTGTAGAGTGAGTTGTGCACTCACCATTGATCCATGCCTGTTCCCATCGAAAACTTCTATCCCTCCGTACGTTGGCCACCAGCCAGTCAAGAAGCTGGGATCGGCCCAGAGTGAGCTCCACTCCTGCGGAAACATCTCTGTCGCCTCGGTAGGCGGCTGTTGACTATACGCAGCCACGTCCTCGTCGGGTTGATAGTAGGAGAAGATGTTTGCGGAATGGCCCTGCTGAGGGTAGCGGAGGTGCTCGAGCGGAGGAGCCGATGTCGGTGGGCCACGGCTATCTGATGAGGAAGAGTGATGGTAGACCGGCTCTATGAAGGGCGTGTCTCTGGCATGACCTAAAGGCACAGTATCGTGTGGGACGAGACCTATGCTTTTCTGGCATGTGAGGTCTGGTGAGGCGGTGTCGTCTGTCCTGGTCCGACCCGAATGTAGCGATGACCTATTCCTTCCAGCACTGTGAGATGCTTTGAAGGATGACGAGTCAGTCTCAGGGTGTTACAAGATCTGGAGTTGCAAGGGTCGATGCTATATCTCACCTGGACGTTCAACGACAGCAGCTGGAATACCATCAGAGAGATCTTCGTGAGTGAGGACCTTGAAACGGATGCGGCGTGTTTGGTTTTTGTTCGCACATCCATTCCGTGCGAGGTTGCGACTGCCCTTGGGACGACCTTTGGATGTATACGTCTTACGGCGCGGTGCAGTCTCGTTCGTTTTCATCTCTTTGCAAGGTGACCTGGTGGAGTGGTTGATGGTGGTCGAGATATTGCAAGCCATGTTTATTCTCTTTCTCTGGTCGTATGTTCAACTTAAGAAGACGTCCAGAGCAAGATATAAGGTTAATTGCCAGATGTTCAAATTACCACTAGTACCTCCTGCAGGTTTTCCCCTCTTGGCTGGGACCCAGAGGACAGATCGACCTGTTTAAAATTCGAGTAATGCATTGGTTACCTGTCCGGAAGCCGCCAAGAATAGTGGTAGGTCCAGGATGTTGTGGTGATTGACACTACTCCATGTTCCGCGATCAGTCAAAATAAGCATACCCTTGAGCGAGCATGCTAACCTCTCCAGGCATGGCGGTTGAAGTGAGGTCCCAGATGAAGGTGGCGGGCACGGTTCCGAAACACGCTTGAATTACCCCGTCTGGTGCTAGAAGCTCAAGGCATTTTTTAAGCGGTCTCTTGGGAGGCTGGATGATGTAGACCGACCGCAGGCAAAGCTTTCACTCATCCGGGAAGTTTTGGGCGACCAAGAGCGTCGCCGGCGGCGGATAACAAGGTGGTGGCTACCCGGAAGTGCACCGACAACTGCGGGCGTTCCCGACCAACGTTGGAGAAGGTGGCCCAATGGTTGGTGACCGAACGCCGCATCAAGCAGGTTATCGTGGGGACCAGGCACCTCGATTCAGCGAGATGTGCAAAAAAAGATTCGCCTGCATGCATAGCTAGACGCGCCGGGGCTGCCAGTTGGTGGGTGCACGGGAAGGTGTGGCTTGAGGTGGGGATAGATTGGGATATACAAGCGTGCCCGACTTCTCAGGCATTCACGCAGAGACGCTAAGAGGGCACTTGCCGGGCCACTCACCAACCACATCCTCCACCACAGCCTTGTTTACTCTCCGAAGACGGTACCTTTCCACCCTCAACACCTTCACTTTGCACTATATTTGCAGCAACAACGGTCATTCTCGCGAGCACTGAGCGCGATCGCACCTCTGCGCTCTCCGTGTCTCAGTATTGATACGGCGCCCACGACAGTGCCGAAAGGACGCGCCCGCCAGTGTGATGCATCCGAGCCGCCTCAATACCCATAAACTCAAACAGTCCGCCCCAAGACTGCGCTGGACCTCTCGACGTATCACGCGCCCTTCGTCGATCTCCACAAGTATCTTGACGTTGACAGCTATGCATGGGTAACTCAAGCGAACAGGATGAAAGATATTAGTGAGGTCCCTGCATGCGCACGTGCCGTCTCGCATATAGCATACTTACATGGGTCTAGCTTCACCCCTCTTAGTGATGGCGCCTCGCCGAAAGGTTTCCTCTTTTACAACTTCTTAAAGAGCCTCTGACCGACGTTGACAGATTCACCTGGTCAGACGTGTGGCACACGCGCCCAACCATCTCTGTCCACATGTTGTTCGAAAACGTCTCCACTGGCTGACAAACCCCTTGCCTGCTATTGGAAGATTGCAAGGCCTCAAGGTCTCGCACGCTGCATGCCTTTCGTGGCTAAGGTCGTGCAACGGCAGCGTCTAGCGTCATGCCGCGAACATCCAAGCGTTGCGATGTGTGCAAGGCCAGAAAGCTGGGAGTACGATCGCAATGCTCTCGTTCCGCGGACGATACTGATCGAGCGCTGACCAAGTTCCAGTGCGTGATCACAGATGGGAAATGCTCCAACTGTGCGCGGTCTGGCATTCAATGTCCTGGACCTTCCAGCGAAGATCGCAAATGGAAACCGAGATTCAAAGAAGCTTCTGGTAAAACGGATCAGCGAAATTGGCGCGATGCATTGGAGACGACGGGTAAACCCACCCACGCAAGCGCGCTCTCCAACCCTTTCACGTCGATCACGCGTTGACCCACGTCTGACAGGCCGCGCTGTGGTCCACACACCGAATGAGCCTTCTGCTGCCGCACCAATGAGAACGCAAGCTTTCTGTCGCTTTCTCGATGTCTTCCTTGCGGACAAGGCCGCGACACGGGTTGGCTTTGATCATGTCTCATTTCTCAAACTATTTGCATCCCGAGACGAGGCCAATCCGGCATATCGTTCGGCTTTGGAAGCAACCAGCGTGGCGCATATGGGCGCCGAGCACAACGACCAGGACCTGATCAAGGATGCATCGCTGCTCTATCGAGGAGCGTTAGCGCAGCTCAACAAGACACTGACACAAGGTCCCGCTAATGAAGACACACTGGCTGCGTCCATGTTGCTCCAGATTTGCGAGGTGCGTTCTGTTTCTGCGATGGGCTCAACGCGCGCCAGAGGTGCGGACTTACTAATGCATGCGTCGGCAGTTCGCTCCTAGTGCAGGGAACAATGGCTTCGCTGTCCATACACTCGGTCAGGTTCATATGTTGTATACCATCGGCCCGGCAAACGTTGCAAAGTCGCCGTTCCTGTTCGAATTGTTTTTGTCTGTGAGGACGGCGGAGGTACGGCCCTGCGGGTTCTCAGTTCAATGATGATTGCTAATGCTCGTACAGATAGTCGTCGGTCTTCTGCAACGCAAGAAGATTAACTTGGCCAGGACAGAATGGCTGCCAATCACCGCCAACATGGGCCTCGTTGACCCTTGGGTTTCCGGATGCAATGTGTTGGCGCAGTGTCCCGAGCTATTCGAGAGGCTTGACGCATGTCTCAACTCTCGTGAAAAGGATCCATGCTTTCCATCTCAGCCCCATCAAGCTTCAATTACCGCAGTGAAACAACTGCTAGTGAAGTTGGAAGGGATGCTTGCACAGCACGATCGACAGTTCACACCGCATATTGCACCCTACGGACCGTGGGTGGTTTCTTATAGTACTCTTCGATACGTTCAAGATTTACCGCCGCCGTCAAGCCTTGAATTCGTCTATCGATTTGCAAATGGTCGCATGTCGTACGTGTACGGAAACTTTTGGTGGGCGCGATGGAGTCTTGTGTCCACTCGAGAAACGCTAGAGACGATGACCGACCAGCTACCCCCCTCGCCACTAGATACGACCAAAACGAAATCGTTCTGCGCCCTTGAAATAGCGAAGAGCTGCGCGTTCTGGTGTCAGCCGCGATTTGGCTCAGCTGGCCGCATCACTTGCCTCGCAGGGATGAAGTTCGCTGCTATGACCTTTCTATCAGAAGAGAGTATAGACGAGGCGAACTGGTGCTCATCACTCAGCGACCACCTTCTGGGAAACACACTATGTCAACCAAAGCTCTTCTCGATGGATGAAGAGTCACCAGCACCACGAGGAGATACAGCAGAGCGTTGAAAGTTTGCTCACGTGTTCATGATATGCAAGAGCATGTATTTTGATACCCTTACCAGCCAAAACCAAAAGTCTCTTGACCGAGTAGTCACATGACCGCAACACTTCAAGCCCCTGCACCGGCAGCTTCGCCGGCAGCCTCAATGGCTTGCGCCTTCTTCTTCTCCGCATACAATGCGACGATCAGTCCCACCGCCTGCAATTAGTCAGCTTGCGCGGCATGGTGGTGGAGGTGGCGACCGATGCTAAGGTATGTACTCCACTCACCAGTGCTTGGTCCAATCCTGCCTTGACTCGCACTTTAATCTCGTCCTTGTGGAAGTAGTGCTGCTCCACTACGGCTTCAATCACAGCTTGAGCGTTCCTCAACACCTGAACCTTCTTCTCGCCCTTCTCCTGCAGGGAAAGTGTCACATCGTCGTAGGGTGGCATTGCGTTTCGGAAGTGCGCTTCCCGCTTGGTTTTGAAGAACCCCCGTATTGCGACATTGAGCAGAATCTTCCCGCTGGCGGTCTCGAAGTCACAGGAATGTTCGCGCGAGGTCGATCGCGGGTTAATGATGAACAGGAGCTGGTCCTGCAGCGTCGAGACATCTAGTGGCCCGAGAGTCAGCCATGGACATGCCGTGAGCCCGGTGTATCACAGCCGCATCCGAACTCGCACATGGACTTGGGATCGCGTAGAGCATGCGATTGCAAAGGGTCGCATGATCTTGTGATATCAGGATCGCATTAAGTATGCCGTTTCAGGAGCTGTGCATGAGCTTCGCGTATGGATTTCGCATGGAGAATGCCGTTCTAACGATCTGCATGACGTCCTGACACGCGGTATCAGTCCAAGTATCTGTATAACGTCGCGGTGTCATGATCGCATCGAGAAGATGTTTCATGTTGTGGTGCAGCATTGTTGCATGGAGAATGCCGCGTGCCGAACGATGCATCACCTCCACGTATGAAGATCGCGTTGAGGCGTGCCGTCGATCTGCGTGACCTCATAAGGTATCAGGGTCGCATCAAGTGTTGTTCCAGAAACCTGCGTACATCGGTGTATTAAGGTCGCATTAAGAATACCGTTTCAAGCATCTGTTTGCGGCTCTTGCAGATGATCGACGCTTCCCAGACTAAACCTTCTTCGTCCCTGCAGGAGAGACCGAAACGCTCACCGGACGATCACGTTCTGGCCACGAGCACGTCACTTACCTTTCTTCGAGCTCCACGTGTGATCTTTCACCCTCAGCATGTCTGACCCGTTCCCCTTCACTTTATAATCCGAATCCGGTTTCAACGTCAATTCAACATCTTGTGGTGCGACCATCTGCGGTATCAGCGCGACGGGTCCCAACCCCTGGGGCACGTTGGAAGACGGCCCATACGGGGACGTTTGTGAAGGTGGAAAATATGCGTATTGTGATGGCAGCGACGAGGGCGGAAACTGTGGCGAGTACGAGTACGCTACCGATGGTGGAGGCTGCTGATAGTAACCGGATGGTGGAGGCTGTTGATAGTAGCCGGCTGGTGCCGGTGGGGTCGTGCCTCCACCTGGAGCAGATACGAACTGAGGCGGTTGGTTTGCATACTGCAGTGGCGGCGGCGGACCGTAACTGCCACGTCCCGGGTGTTGAGCCATCGTGTCTTGTGTGTCAAGTTTTCGTTTTACTTCCAACGAGTCGAGCCAAATGAAGAAAATCTTGGGCGGCCTTGATTTCTCGGTCTTTTCGAAGGTTATATTCTCTCCAATCAGCTTGGCCCCTACTGCCGTGCCGCAAACTCTGTCTCTTCAGCAGACTTCAAGACCTCCTGCATACCGTAATGTTTGCGGTGAGAATTTTCAGCAAGCCTTCAGCCGCAAGACGCGAGGCCCAACAGCGTTAGCCGCTGACCCCATTCGCCCCGGTATAGATTGCAATTACCGTAGTGCCGTTCAAAATTCTCAAGCAGATTGATTTGGTGTATTCGAAACAGGAGTAGGGAGGACAGTTCATGCACATGAACTGCGTGGACGTTTTTTGTGGAGCGAGTTATTTTTAGACTTGACTAGCCTGCTGAGACCGACAGTAGTCTTGACGGAAAGCCATCTGCAGCCTTACCTACATAACCGAAATTGCTTGAGCGATGGCAGTATTGAAGAGATGGTAATAGTAGCACAAGCAAAAGATCTGGCGACCTCGGGCAGAATTACGAGAATAGCAGTCGTGGCTTCCCAGCCGTATTTCATAAGCACTATGCGGTGATAACTTGCCTAACGACTACCTCTCTTCTTGGAGACCTTGGGTGCTCCGGGGACAAGGGCCCTCTGCGGAGGAAATGAGTCCATACGAGGAAGTACTGTTGTTCATGGTCTTGTCATGCGCAGTAGCTGACTGGTGAAGGGCACCGTGTAGCCTTGACTCATTTCACGAAGTCGAGTTCCTCAGGTGAACTTATAGGTTATGCAATACGATGCCTACGTGAACATGACAGTGGTCAAGACATTATGTGTGCGTCCCGAAACTCAGATCGACGGCCTTCTATCGCTATTGTAGGATACCGTGCTCCATACTCTGTACTCAAAGGAGCACTGTAGCACTACGGTCACGTGGCCGTGTAGCGGGGATGGAAGAGGCGCACGGACTAGGACTGGCGTATTCTTTCTGATTGAAATCGTGCGGTCTTTTCTAGTTGATTCAGGCCACGTATACTCCAAGCTGCGTGCGTCGTCTTTCCACCGCGAAAAAAAGGACGACGTGTGTGCGACAAGGCGCTACCAAGTCCTTCTCAAGTCTACATTACCGCCCAGAAGCAGCCGCTTGAGCGAGAGGTGCAACACTAGGATAGAAAATCCTCATCGCCGCGGCCCATTGAGATCCGCCATCTGCCATGACTGACGCCCCAGCGTACGCGCGCAACCCCCACCATTATTACTACTCAAGCATGTGCTAACGTTTTCTTAGGGGTGCGGCCGCCCTCAGAGGTGTGCAAATTGAAGCTCTGGTGTGGACCAACCTTTGGGAAGGCGACAGACATCAAACTAACTGCTGCAAAGGTCGTTATGAAAATCATCAAGCACTGCTCACAATCCTTCCCCACCATTACAACCGGGTCACTCGTGGGCATGGACGTCAACGGCATGCTCGAAATCACCAACTCCTTCCCCTACCCCACTCCAGACGCAGCATCCTTAGACGGGCATCAAGACACATTACAGAACCTCGCCGCATCAGCACCACGGACCAAAGCCAACGCCGCATATCAGAATGAGATGATCAAGTACCTGCGAGAAGTGAATGTCGACGCTAACAACGTCGGCTTCTATACGAGTACCAGCATGGGCAACTTTGTTAACGCGAGCTTGATCGAAAACCAATATCATTTCCAGAAAGAGTTGAATGAGCGGACAATTGCGTTAGTACACGATGTGAGCAGGAGCGTACAAGGGAGCCTCAGCTTGCGCGCGTTCCGATTGTCGCCCATTTTCATGTCCTCCTTCAAAGAGAACAAGTTCACCACGGACAGGTACGTGATACCTGCTTCAACCTTTTCTTCCCGCCGTTGCTAACATCTTCCGCAGCCTCCAGAAATCTGGCCTACGGTATCAGGACATCCTTGTCGAGCTCCCCGTCCAGATTCACAACTCGCATCTCCTCACGTCGCTACTGCATCAATTACCAACCGCCCCACCCAAACAACAACTCTCCTTCCCGCCCTCGCTCGCCGCTCTCAATGACGCCGTTACCACCCAGAACGTTACGGGCCAACCATTAGCACCCAATCTTGATACCCTGGACCTGTCCGTCGACCCTTTCCTCGAAAAGACATGCGACCTCATGCTCGACAGCATCGAGAATCACCACACCGAGCTGAACAACTACTCATACTACCAGCGATCACTCGCGCGTGAGCAGGGGAAGATCAAGGCGTGGCAAGAGAAGCGAAAAGCAGAGAACGCCGCGCGCACAGCGACGAAGCAGACCCCGTTGCCTGAGGACGAGTGGCAGCGGCTATTTAAGCTGCCGCAGGAACCGAATAGGCTGGAGACGATGCTGAATAGCCGGCAGATTGAGCAGTATGCGAAGCAGGTGGATGGATTCACGGCGAGCGTGAGCGGGAAGATGTTCGCGGTGAAGGGAGGTCTGCTGCCAGAGGGGTAGGGAGGATCGTCTCGTGGAACAGAATAAACATGGTGCATTCAAAAGCATTCACATGTGCTCGCAATGATTCATGAGGACAACCATTCAGCATACTGAATGTCATGGCGGCCCCAATCGCCGTCAGCACAAACATTTCGCCCTTTCTTCTCCCTTCGTGTTGGCTATCCGTGTGTACTGGTTTGTGCTGACTTGTCAATATCCGATGCTGCCAGTCGCTAGGCTCGTTGCAAAGTGCGGGCGCAGTATCTTCGAGACATTCAAGCCAGCTTTTTCCATTTCATCGTTCTCTACCTAGGTCAACAAGCCTCGCTCACTTTTCGAGCGGGATGTTATAGCTTTTGGGTCTTGGTGAAAAGGGAGCGAAGAGCTTGTTCGGCTTTCTTTCCATCAACCTAGAGTCTAGCCCACAGTAATCGCTTCGCCTGTCATACCACTTCCGTATTTCTTCCTGAACGCTTCCGTCGCCTCCCTCAGGTCCCTGGGAAAGCAAGGCTTGAGCCAGTAATCCCATCAACCCGGCTCCTTTGGACTTCCTACGCAGAGCTCCTCCAATAGCTGGTCGGTATACTCAACGATGTCGTATTGTAGATGAATACCAGCCTGGCCGTCGTTCAGGTACCGTCGTCGATTCCAGGCCACGTGTTCTGCCACCCTTACCCGCATCTTATCCTCTAAAGGCAGAGCAAGCTTTCCACGGAGGTAAGCGGTCACCCACATCGCCAGAATCCAGTATGGACGAAATTGGTTCGGCAGCTGCATGCAGCCGATGAAGGCAATGGAGTGTTCATCCCGATTATTGTTAGGCGCGATGGGATTAATTAGACGAAAAGGCGTCAGCTTCCAAGGCTTCGCGAACGCAGTCTGGCGGTCGTGCAAATCTGAGAGCGCTGGAGAGGAAGGGGAAGCCGTTGCCAGGAGTGGTTTGATGCTTTGCCTTAAAGTTCAAAGGGACGGCGAGCACCAAATGGCCAGAAGGTGAGCTGTGCGGCAACACCGCAGCTCTAAGAGACCACAGCAGCCCATACAAGCAACAACGAAACCGACCTAGGATGTTCTGGTGGTGGTCTTGCTCGACCGCTGCCCACTGCTGCTCGTTGGGGTCATCCGATGCGGCAGTGTGTGATATATCGAGCTCGCGGGCTGTTTCTGGGGAAAAGGTGTCGTTTGTCTTGAGCAGCCAGTAGCGCAGAGAATTGCATCTGCATTTAAGGACCTTGCCGCTGGATAGATGGATCGATTCTTCATCGAGTGAGACGATATCTGCGCGTTCGATTTGTGCATGCTTTGCTACCGTAGGCCAAAAATCATCAAGCTGCACGAGGCCCAGAGTATCGTTCGCCGAGAGCAGACTGGTACATCAGTAACGCACTTCAATGCAGATGTGACGAGGCGACTTACTCAACCGTCGATCTCTAATCCTGAAAGCCAGGCCGAGCTTCAAGACCGCTATCAAACACATTGCTGGTGATCTTTTTCTTCAGCGCGGTTCAGAAGCTTGTGATGAACCAGCGTCCAGTGCGGGTCTAGTCAAGGAACCACGTACACGAATTGTTCGGCGCGAATATCAAAGGCGGCAGTAGCGACAGCCAACGTGTCGCGCCTCGCTCTGCAGAGTTTTTGTACGGCGCCTTACCTTTGGCACTCACAAAGGCAGCTGGACCCGCGCCAGACGTTCTGATGAGCCAGGTAACGATTTTGCCGGCTTTTGTAGATGCGTAGACTATGTCTACCGCGGATTTTGCACCGGCAATGACCGTAACACTCTTGACAGCTAGGTCTGAGAGAACCCTTGAGCTTCCGAACTCATCTGGTGTATAATCTTGCCTTTGAACCTTTCCTGGCCCGGAAACGCGGGCATTCATGGCTCTGAAGTAAGTCCGAGTGCAACAATGAGTTTCGAGCAGGTGAACGTCCGCTGAGCTCCGTCGAGTCTTCCCTTTACCACCCACGCTCGGTTCTGATTCTCCACGCGTGTGATATCAAAGCCAAACGTCAACCGATCTTTCAGGCTCTTTCTGGAGTATTCGTGCTACCCCAAATACTCCTCCAATTACTTTGTGACGTGCTTGGCCTCCACGAATTCGTCCTGGATCTCGTCCTGGTGAGGACGCATCATGGGCATGTGGGAGTACTCGGCCATGCCCAGACCTATCTGCGACCAGAGAGTATCGTATGAGCGACCTGTGAGCTATTCTCTGTCATTTGTCGTTTCGACACGTCGAGAGAGGGTCTTACGAGGGTTCCATGTCCCTCCAGGGCACGTGTCCCGGTCAAGGATCGCAAGGCGGCATTGTAGAAGTATCTCGAGGTATTGTGCGGCGGCGGCGATTCTAGCAACGCCTGCGATGATTCTGTCACTTCATGTCTCCATGATGCGGAGGGTGGGGAGCTGAAGGGCGTAGGGGAGAGCAGAAGGAAGGCGGGCTCAAGCTGACCGGCGCCAAGCACAATGATGCCAAAACGGTCGTCGATTCACCATTGTCTTCCTTGCGCGTCGAAGCTCATCATGCATATGTTCGTGAAATGCTCATTCGTCCAGCACAACATGAGTTCGTGCTGTGGCCAGGCCGGTCTGCGTTCGGTTGGCACGAGCCTGCTCTTGATGGAAACCTAGTATCTGCTGATACCACGACGTTGGCTCAGTCCAGCACATCCAGGCGAGCAACCTCTGTGGAGCTTCGCTACAACAAGTGCTACGTCTCACAAGTTTGAGCAAGCAGTGTCATAGACGCAAGCGTTCATACGGCGCGGCTTCCCAGACGACATACTTGCTCACGTGCAGACTCTGCATACATGCTGGGGACCAAAGTCTGAAGATCGGGGTTTCATGGGGGTTTCATGGTAAGTGCTATTCTTTCTTATGCTCCATGACCCAAACGACTGCGTCCGGTTTGAAACCTGCATTATGAAGCTGTCGAGTTGGACCCTCTGCAGTCGAGCCCCTTGCAGCTCCTTCAGCTTCCATTGCAATGCCATTGAGATCATTGAGGCCACCGAGGCGCTCGCGACGTCTTTTAATCCTCTCTCCCGCTCGCATGGAAGCCATCGTGCACGCTGTTCTCAACTGAAGCTGGCATCCCACTGCTCCTTCCTGCGGCGCGCATTCTCCTCATCACGCTTCTTCTTGTTCTCCTTCTGCCTGTCCTGCTCTGCACGCTTTGCAGCGTCATTGCACTTGACACAGATTTTGCCTCTGGCGACAAGCTCGGTGGGATGTCTGGGGCAGCGCGTGAAATGTCCATCGGCTTCGCAAGTGGCTTTGACTGTCTTCTTGCAGACATCACTGCCATTCTGTGCTATCTATAGGATTGCAAACCTTTGGAGCAGATGTTCTGGTTACCAGTGATGTTTAGTTTTGTTCCTCCCGCCGATCCCTTTCGGCATCGTGCGCAGTTTGATAGCTTCGTGGTTTGCGGAGAGGCGGCCTTTGTTTCGTGAACTTGCGCTCCAATAATGCGGTTGTCTATGACGAGGTTGTCAATGAAGCAGTTGTGGCGTTTGCAAGTCATGAGCAGTCAGCGGGCTTGATGAAGAGCCCAGGAAATAACACTGTTCCAGCAGGTGTGAGGTGCGGCTCTCAAGGCAGAAGGCAACATCGCTCGGTGCAGGTAGCGACAGAGAGCGCTGCAAAGGTTTCTCGTTTGCTATTTGAGTATCTGACTGCGCTCATCATCTCCAATGCGTTTGTAGCGTGCACAAACGAGTTGTCAAACGCGGGAGCGTAAAACAAATAGCTCTGGCTCATCGGATAGGCACTGGAATTTTCTTACAAGATTACAGCCGACAATTTTCGATTTCACCAACTTTCATCCCACTCACCGCATCCTGCGTCTCCACGCAGTAGCGTCTCCGAAACACTCCCCGTGTTTGACCGACGATTTGACAGCTTATCAGACGACATGATGTCTCGCCAGTGTTCCAGCGACGCGCACGATTCCTGGGAACCGCATTCATCAGAACATACATCTGACAGCTTTGGTGAGGTGCTGAAACAAATGAATCTTGACAAAGTTGCGTCATTTGCGGTGCAGACACGTTGCGAACAAACCCTCACTAAGTGCAACGCCCCCAATGCTGCTCATCATTTTGGCAATGCGAGGGTGAGCCGAACACCGCTTTCCGGAGGATACAACATTCTCCTCCCAATACTCTTCGATGACGGGGTACGCTGGCTTCTTCGACTGCCGAAGCATGGCAATCGCAAAGACTTCGATGACGACGATGCGAGATCTTTTCGTTCGACTGTCGCGATCATGAAGCGACTCATCAGGGAGACCACTATCCCGATCCCACATATCTTTGCGTCTGATGCTGAGCTTGAAACCTTAGGGTGCCCCTTTATGCTCATGGAATACATCAACGGCAATACTCTCTATGATATGTGGTTTGAGAGAACTCTGTCTATGTCTACCCAGGAAGAAAAGAGGAATGCGGCTTTACACGACATCGCTGCCGCTGTTATTCAACTCTCTGCTTATACATTCTCCCAAGGAGGAATTCCAATCTTCAATCGCCGAGGCGAGCTCGACATTATGGGTCCGGACCGATTTGATTTCTTTCCCAAGCCGGACACTCCAGAAGAGCATGAGGACAACTCTATGGATGACCCAAACGAGGTTGGCCCGCACTCGGATACGCAGACCATGTTCTCCGCACTGATTGAGAAGGCCCGAAAGCGAGCAGACATGCAAGGTGAGAAAAAGCACAAGCTTGATTTGATGAGAGCCTTACTGGATGTTATTCCGTGGCCGAAGAATCCCGAGCAGCAATTTGTCCTCCATCATCCGGACTTTAACAGCACAAACATTCTAGTCTCGGACGACGGGCATGTCACCGCATTCATCGACTGGGACGGGCCGCTCTCGGCTTCGAAGATGATTGGAAATCTTTCTTACCCCAGCTTTCTCACCCGTGATTGGGACCCACAAATGTACGGCTATGATGAGGGCGAAAACGACGATGCTTCCAAGAGCGAGGGCTCTCCCGAGGACTCTGCGCAGACGCTTGCGTACTATCGCAAGGTCTACGCCAAATGTATGGAATCTCAGTTGGTGCAACGTGGACGACCAGCAAGTGACGTCTCGATCACTCGGCTCTCACTCCTTGTGGAGACCTTGTACACTGCTCTGACGTGGGACATGAGCTTCGCGAGAGTGCTTGAGAAGATCGTGTCTGAAGTATTGAAGACGATTGATGCCAGCGAAGATCTGACATGGCCCAGTGAAGGTTCAGACAGCGATCTATACGGAGATGTTGGAATCTGTGAGACAGAAAGCGCGGGGCCTATGCCAGTCCTCGAGAGCGAGCGAAGCCAAATGTCTGGATCAGCTATCGAGGATAGTATACGGCCGGGCGAGTCCGACACAGCGGTGAAGGATGACTGTGCTCAGAATCAAACCGCAGATCTATTCAAGGTGGCTGCGACGTTGGCAGACGACCCTGCGAGCGCCGCTTCATTCGACGTCGATTCGCGTTACTGGCCATTTCTCTTTGACTTGGAGGATGGAATCGACACGAGAAAGCGCATGCAGGCATTGAAGACAGGGTTCGCGAGGCTTTGGTCGCTGGTGGCGGGTGGCGAGAGGTATTGACAATCTGACAGCGATACTGCTCACAGCCATTGCAAACGTGGAAGATCCGTGTTTCTCTCCTTGTCTCGTCTTGCTAAGGGCTGATAGTGTACATGCAAAGATCGGGATCTCAAAGACTTACCGGTATTCGGAAGAGGATTCCCACTACTACCCTCCACAGGGTTCACGCGTGGCAGACTGGCAACACGTGCACTGTGCGTGCAGTCATTGTCACATCTCTCTTCATCTTGTAGCACAGGTAAAGCAGTCAATCTGCAGGACAACGCGAGGATCCCGGCCACAGCACTGGCCAGCACGAAAATCAACGAAAGTGGCATGCTTCTCCTGTTTGATTTTGATCAACGACATAACGCCACACCTCGACTTTGAGGATATGTTTGCTTTGCCATCGTACGTTATACACCAACTAAGCATCTCTTCAAACAGGTCTTCGAGATTTCTAACACACAAATGTCTCTCGACGTCGATCATGATACATCGAGAAAGGAGTCCCTCGTATTACGGCTAGATCAGAGTCTCGGGCTGTGCCATGATGAGGTCCCTCAAAGGCCTTAAAATATTACTGAAAGGAACAGCAGGTGAGTTGAAGTTCTCAAGCATAACACATAGTTTGGGTTGCACGCTCTCGGTCTAGTACCTTGAAGACTTCTTCTTGACTTCTTGATTATCCGGGAATGCGCGTGGTTGACAGTGCTGCAGGCCGTGAAACAAGCACACTGGATTGAAGAGGTCACGTGGAAAGTACGTTTTGAATGTCAAGAGAGCAGCCAGTCGGCTTTAAGACTAGGAGCACTTGGAGTCAATAACGATAGGGATAGGTCAGGATACTTCTTTGTCGTATTGCATCTCCATGAGTGCGTCGTAATGAGGTTTTTCGGTACACACTTATAGTTATCAATGAAGCTGAAATAGTCAATAAAGGGTTTGGCATGCTCATAAACGGATCGGTGGGGAAGTTTGGTTCAGAGATCGTTGCGCTCACTTTCAACTCACTCCCCCAATATGTTGGCACCACCTTCCCATCAACCGCTTTAGGAAGTTTCAGCCGACGTTGAGGCAAACAGATTGCTCTTCCCGGGATTGTCACGGCTTTAGATAATTTCTTTCCTACAGCCTCTGTCTGCGCTTATTCCCTGTCGAATGAAACTGCTAACGACAAAACAATCATGGAGCATGATCAAGACCCTAGACATGAAACGTCAACCACGCACTCTCACCCCAAGAGTCAATCAAGCAACCGGTCATATCGGTCCCATAAATGCGATGATCCTTTCGAAATATTTCAAGCTGTTCTGAAGGAGGTCGACCTCAACCGCGTGCCTCCTTTAGCAGTTCAATTGCGCCAACAGCATGAAGCGGCCGCAAAGTCGGATATGCTATCCTCGCCCCAACCTGTCACCTCAGCGACCCTCATCCGCAAGCCTATGTGGGGCTCGTATAATGTTCTTTTCCCCATTGACTTCAACGATGGTCAACAATGGCTCCTCAAGTTGCCCAAAGTCGGTACCCGGGAGCGATGGACTGAGACGGAATCGCGCAGACTGGTCTCGGAATACGGACTTCACGTGCGCTTGAGAGCACAGACAACCCTTCCTATCCCACAGGTCTACGGCTACGACGCTGGCTTTGAGAAGATCGGGGCCCCCTTTATGCTGATCGAGTCGATACCGGGAAAGCCTCTGTTTGACCTGTGGTTCGATCGCAGTCTGCCCAAGCATGCGCTTGAACAGAAGCGAACAACAGCCCTCAACGACATCGCATCAAACATGTTGAAGCTCTCTGCGCAGACCTATTCAAAATGCGGCACACTGATGTTTGACGAGGACGGTGAGCTGCTGAACATTGAGCCGGAGAGCCACCCCGACTTTCAAGGCACGTGGCGAGCAGCATGCGAGGAGAACATTGACGATCCCGACGTGCGTTTTGAACTAGGACCTCATGCGTCCGCACAGCAGGTATTCGCCAGCATGCTCGAGTGGAGTCGCCAAGGATTTGCAAGCTCGTGGAAGTTGATGCACGGTTCTCTCGAGCTGTTGCGGTTGTTCATGGAGTGGCTGCCATGTCCCGGCCCGGAGACGCCATTTGTTCTCACGCATCCCGACTCGAGTCTTTCAAACATCCTTGTCTCTGACGATGGGCATGTGGTCAGCTTTATTGACTGGTCAGAACCTAGGTCCGAGCCATCTAATCTTGGGTATCTCGAATACCCAGCCTGGTTGACTATCGATTGGGATCCTTATGCGTATCAGTACGAGGAAGTTGAAGAAGAATATCCGTCGCTGAGAGCCGCAGGCAATCCAGAAGACTCGCCAACCACCTTGGAGCATTATCGACAGGTATACCTGGACAGCATGATTGCGGCGCTACAAAGGGTGTCGATGTCTGTGAGTCAAGTCGAGATCACGCGTCGGTCGCTCCTCGTCCGGAAGCTGTACACAGCCGCGGCTGAAGGTGAACACTTGGACGATATCCTACAGAAGGTGTTTCGAGCCTGCCTCGAGATCATCGAGCAGGACAGTCAGCTCACGTACCCTTTGACCTACATGGATGAGCCTCAAGATCAGGCTAGAGAGCCTGCAAGCTCACCAAAAGCCGAAAGCATTACGAGTGAGAAAGTGGGTGTGAAGCGCGTTGTAAGCGGCGCGACTGCTCCAACGAAGGCCACCTCGGTCTCTCATCCAGATGAGCTGGAACCACCTGGAATAGAGGATCTGCGCATAGCAGAGAATGACATGGAAACAACGCACATAAGTCTTCAAGAGCCCTCCGATGGGGTTTCAGCGGCGCGAGAAGACACCATACCCAGCTGGATAAGCCATACGATCAGGGAGCAGTCCCTACAGCACCCTTCACGCTCCCCAAAGCCCGACAGTATATACACCGTAGAAGCCATACTCGAGTCCTTGAACAATCGACCATCGACGCCGAGTAGTTATGTGAAAGGAAAGAGCTCGTGCTCATCGAGCCCACCCGTCCAACTTGCTGCGTGGGAGCACCGTATGCGATCCCTGACCGAATACCTGGGTGGCAAAGATATTCGCGAGCAACAGATCCAGGTGCTGAAGTGCGCATTCGACAAGCTGTTGAGGACAGTCGTGTAGGGGAAGCAGAAGGCCTCGCAGTTATCGTGACTTTGGGTGTAGGTCGGCACTGACCTTGCGGAGAATCCAAAAACATGATCGTGAAAGAAGATTTCAAGCGCCAAGACCCTTGTCAGCCCCCCCTGCCACCGCTTTTCGGCCCCCTAACAATTTCATGAGATGAAGGTTAGCCCGGGGGTAAAGCCCCTAATAAGTATGAGATTCCCGGGTTTTTTGCCCTAGGCTCCACGGCCCAGAAGCCCCCCAAAAGAATCCAAGGTGGGGGAGCTGGGGGGTAAAGAGCGGCTAAATAAATTACCCGGGAAGCTACCCCATCTTGACATTGGCAATCCGCCTCCTCGCTCTCTCCTCATCTTCACTCCTCTTTTGGTCCACCAGCCTATTACCATCTGTAGCATATCGAGATCGTTAATGGCCCGGCTCACGAAGTCAGAGTCTGTAGCAACGTCGCGAAACCGCTCAGCCCATGCTTGCTAGGCCGGCCTTTATATGCTCCTATGCCAGTGAACGACGCCAGACTATCAAGCCGTCAGGCAATTGTCGAAGCATGTAGTAAGCGAGTAAGGTGATGCGCCGTTTGGCGCAAGTAGAAATCTTGTTCATAATGGACGGATGCGGGACTGCCTGTCAATCGTACTGTCAGGACAAGTTCTGTATCATGAGAAACAAGATGAGCCCCGTATCACACCCGTTCTTGATCCTTGCCTAAGCTCTCAGTACTGACGGTCTTCCTACTCCGTAAACTTCGTAACTTCGCCCTGATCATGCACGGCCTTCGAGTGTAAGGATGCATAAAGGCGACGGTGATGTTTCAGGAGACGTTAGCCATGCTTCCATCGCCGCCTCACTTCTTGACCTCGCTTACCGATACCCCACTCCACTGCAATTTCATCACACCTGCCTTGCAGACTTAGGATAAGCAGTGCGCTTGACGTTCAGCGGACGCTCCTTCGTTCTTCGGCGTATCCTCATTGACTTGCAGCTAGCACTCCAGATAATCAAGCATACGCCAGCGTTCGCAATGTTGACGGTTTCTTGAGTTCAATCACGCTTTCTCGATACCATGAGCGAAACAAGCGGACTAAGCCGTGACGTCGTCCCTTGTGACAGAGAACCCGAAGATTATGAAGAAGACTTCGCAGATGTACTCCGAGAACTTAGGTCGGATTCCGTGCCAGATCTTGCCGTCAAGATCCGCTGCGAGCGAAACTTTACAACTTGCCATCTACCGTCGTCAGTACACCACTTCGGGAAAGCACAGATCCTCGGATCACCAATGTGGGGCGCCTATAACATCCTTTTCCCTATTCTGTTCGGGGATGGTGTGAGGTGGCTCTTGAAGGTCCCAAGACACGGCACTGCGGACAGCTTTGGCCATGATGATGTTCGAGGCCTCTTGTCAGAGGTCGGCGTAATGAGGAAGATAAAGCGGGAGACGACTACACCAGTACCAGAGGTGTATCATTGTGACACTGGATTCGACAAGCTGGGCTGTCCCTTCATTCTGCTAGAGCACATCCCTGGACACCCGCTTTCCGAGCTCTGGTTCGACCATGCAGTGAGTGAAGAGACGCTCCGTCAACGACGGCTGCAGGCTCTCGATGATATGGCGGGTGCATTGGTCCAGCTCTCCAGGTGGTCTTGGTGCCAAGGCGGAAGCGTCGTGTTGGACAATCAAGGACAAATCTGTGATCCAGGGCCTATCCAATTCTACGATGCTGGCGGCTCTATTGAGCAAATGGATCAAGACGTGAACCCACTTCGAGAGCCCGCCTACGAGCTGGGCCCATTCACCAGCGTCGAGGCGTATTACGTGGAACACATTGACCGCCGTCTTGGGACCCTCGGCCTGGTTGACATTCAAAAGGGCAACCTGTTGCTGATCAAGATGATGCTAGATTGGCTATCATTACCCGGGGGTGAAGATCAGTTCGAGCTTGTACATCCCGACTATAACCACATGAATTGCATGGTATCCAAGGACGGTAGTTTGCGCGCTATCATTGACTGGGATGGCGTTTGTATCGTTCCCAAAGTCCTCGGGTGCCTCTCGTACCCGAGTTTCCTGACGCGAGATTGGGATCCTGCGATGTACACCTATGGCCTCACGGATGACCAAGGTCAGCCGATGGCTTTGGGCGAGGAAGACTCGCCCGAAACGCTGAGGGTCTACCGTGCTGCATACGTCTCAAACATCGAGAAGCACGTCAGAGCCATGCATGCGCTGGATCCAGACCTGAAGGACATCGTCAATTCAGCTGTGCAAACAACGAAGCGCTCCCTGCTTCTCGAGAATCTCTACATTGCCAGCAAAGATTCAATGAACACCATGAGCATCGTCGCAAAGGTGTTTGAAGAGATCAAGAACGTGGATGATCGCATTCGGCGCCTGGATATCTCCAAGAAGGACAGCGTAAGCTCAAGTGGAAGGGAACAAATAAGCATCGATGAAGGAAGCGATGCCACTGATTCTGAAGAAACAGAGGTCAAAGCACTAGACCACCTGAATGTGGTGCTTGCTCTTGCTGATGGAACTCTGGACAATGACATCGAACAGCGATTAAACGCAGCTTTCGAGCGGCTCGTCGCAGAGTTGCAGTGAGAGATCAAATCCCGCAGCCCAAATGTCATTCAAATAATATTCGTATGTGGTGTAAATGGTGCAGCAGTGGAAGTATCAGGAAGCTGTCAGGACAGTGAAGGCAATGCAAGATGCTGCAGACTTGAGCATACCAAACATTCCGTAGCTTTCATGCAACTGTACACCTAAGCCGCGCTTTCAAGTACTTTGAGTCGAGTCACGGTACCGTCCAACAACCCAATCCGCGGTGCTGTTTGTATAGAACCACTGGTACGTATGATGCGCACCATCGACCTCAGTCGGACTTGAGCAGCAAAAGTTGTCACCGCTATCACAGTAGTTCTGGTAGCCAGACGCAAACGGCGCACAGCCACGGGTGTCGACACGAGCCGTGATCTAGGTGTTTGCGTCAGTGAAGGTGTTCGTATGGTAGAGCATTGGTGTTGAACGATGAATGGCAAGCAGAGTGCATGCACGGCTCGGGTGAGAAGACACTTACGCCGGGCATGTACGCAGGACAGGTGCCTTGATTCCAAGGTTGTTCGGGTGCGCGTGTGAGGTCGCCCCAGACGACTGTGGCAACGACTGTGTCTGCTGTCAGCTCTTGCTTTGCTTCCACCTTTCAAACACGGCGGTCGGAGTTAGTATACGTACCGTTCTGCGCGTACCGCTCTTGCAGCGGCAGCGTTGGAATATATGGCAGGCTCGCCGTCCCGCAGATAGCGTTACTCACTGCTGTCGCGCCCTGTTTACGTCAGCATCATGTCTACATAGGGTCAACACTTACTCTCCCTCTGAAATCCTATCAAGATGTCACGGCGTGAGGGGACATACATCCGAATATCCTAGTATCCCCAGCTTACTTGCAGGACATGCAGCAACGTAGCTCTCCACGTAGTCCTGCAGCATCACAGTCCCATTGTTGATAGCATCGACCGGGTTTGGATCGCCGGCGTTGTATGGTAAGCCGGTGCTGGTGGATCCAGGTATAGCAGCGACAATATCGTTAGCGCTGTCGTGTTGGAACTGGTAGAGGTCCGGGTCGGCATTGTTCTGGTTCAGGCCACGGAGGACGACGATGTGGAGAGGTGCACAGGGCGCAAGATTTGAGGGCGTAGATTGGCGGATGTTGAGGGTCACGCTCGCGAAGGAGGTGGTAGCGAGAAAGAGAGGAAGCGAAAGCGTCAGCAATGAAGAAAGCATCGTGGGCGATCGCCTGAGTTGCCGCAGCCTTTGAATCGTTCCTGCTCTTTGCCAGGATCTATAGTCAAAGCTATTAGCCAGGGTGCATCGTTTAACGCTCAGTTGTAGTGTACGTGGATTTTTAGATCATCTGATATAAGCTCAAAAGATAAGTTCAATCAAGCTTGAGGGGCAGAGCCAGCGCTTATCACTTAATTCTCGCTAGACGAGAAACAGATTGAACGCGTGGGCTCGGCAACATCTTCCCAGACGTGGTGGGCAGTGCTGGGATACTTTGCATGTCCCAGGATTAGGCTCAGGATCATTTCCGAAATGGTGCTGGACGTTACGTGTAGCGTGCAGGCCTATTCACGACAAGCTTTGCACTTCGACGAGCGCGTGTATGTGCGTAACTCTTCGCCCAGTAATAATGGTGAGCATGGCCTGCAACAATCAGAAGACAGCAATGCTGTCATTAGCTGTTGCTTCTCAATAAAGGACCATCTTGCCTTCTTACTATGCAATCAGATAGTTGACGGTGTTGATATTGCTCAGATTTAAGTTCCAGTAGGAGTGACAGCGTGCGCAGATCACCTCGGATGTTTCTTGTTTCAAGCCTCTGAGGTCATCCATGTCGACATGCTAGTTGTCGTTCTCGCGCATCAATATACTACTTTAGTGATCACGAACAGCCATGCTATTCACGCTCCGAATAGCAGTGGCTTCTGAAAGGAGCGTCGATTGTTACGACGCCCTGGCCGGACAGCACACATGTAATAAAACGGACGCGTGGGAGGCAACACGACCTTTGTGCAACCGCCAGAACGCTCTTATCGAGTATGCAGGACCCTCCGTGGCTTGTAGTTAGTGAGCCATTACCCACGGCATCATTCTTTCCTCACAAGCCATTCCAGCTCTTGCTGCTGGTCCGTAGGAACCAACTTGCTGAAGGCGTCGTGCGTCAAGAAATCGTGATCTTTAAACTCGAAGCCAGGCACCACGGTCTGTATCCTCGTATCAGCGTTACAGCATCTGTGCCCCGTCGCTTCACCGTGAATTGTCACTCACCTCACTGATCAAGCATCCCTCCGCGCTGCTTGTTCCTCCATGTACATCTGGAAGCAGGAAGCTCGCTTTGAACTTTCCACCCTCCACAATCCATTGCAACTTCTCGCCGTTGGCGACATCCTGCCCCACCACGAACGTCTCTACCTTTCCGTCTTCGTTGACCAACACATATCTCGCGCGCCCTTTGTGAAGCGTATGCACTGTTCGCGCCTTGTTCCTGTGGAATGCGCCGAAAGAGCTGTTGGGCGTGAGCAGATAGAAAATCGTCGTACTCGCTGCGCGGCTGGCGTCATCTTGGCTTGAAGGCGCAAAAGGGTTTGGTACGCGAAGAGCGTCACGGTCGGTCTCGGCGAAGTAGCCGCCCTCCGGATGCTTCTGCAGCTTGAGTGCGGAGATGAGTGATTGGGTGGCAGACTCCTCTTCAGCCTGATCAGAGTTAACAGGGTCGAAATGAGATTTGAAGATGCCTGATCTGGAAGCCATTGTTATGCTGTGCTGTAGCTGAAGTCATGGTTTGGCTGGACGAAGAGATAATGTAATAAAGACGAAGAATTGGGCTGAGCTAACGGTAAGTAAGCATACGTCAGCATAGGTACGATATGATTACTGCAGCTTATCGCGCATATGACGAAACATGCGGTGAGACGGATGTGTGCCCGTTGACGCTTCGCGACGGACCGCGCAACGATCGATCTGACATCGGGTGGTATAACATCGATAGCGATGTATAACTTGCCGGGACATCAAAGTCAACTTCAGGTCCAGGAACTGTAATCAAGAACATGGTGTCGGAATTGTGACGTTCGCAGCGTATACTTCAAACATTAAGCTCGTTCATACAAGTATCTGAAAAGGTATGTACGACGATGTTGCACCAAAAATTCCGACGCTGTAACGGTCCAAGCTATTCACGCTAGGCGTCGCTATCCCATCCGGGCGCGTTCGTCAGAATCAAATCCATCCACTCAACCTCTACAGCATGAAAAGACCCGCAACACCAGCAACACCCAGCAGGCCGGCCCCGACCTTCTGCTGAGAGGCCGCACCAGTGTACATGGCGGGTGGGGTGGCAACGGGGCTGCGCACGGGTGTGTACACAGGGGTATAAATGGGGTAGACGGGCGTGACAGAGCTGGACGCAGCCGGGGCGCTCGTCGGTGCCTTAGGCTGGTTGTCGGCGATCTGCGAGATAGCGGAGCTGACAGCGGGTGCAGAAGGAGCGGCGATGGGCTGGTTGTCCGGAAGCTGTGTCACTGGAGTAGAGCCATAGCCAGTAGGCGCTGGAGCGCTGACGGGCGCAGAGGTGTAGCCCATGGCCGGCGGCGGGGGTGGAGGTGGTGGTGCGGTGCTACCACCGGCAACGGTGAAATTGCCAGAGTAGTTGAAGATGTTGCCGTTGGAGACTCTCAGGCCGTAGCCGGAAGTGGCAGGCTGGTTGACGGTCCATTGGTAGGTGCCGGCGCCAGCCGGGAGAGGAGCCGGGTTGATGGTCTGCGCAAACATACAATTGCTGGGGCAGCCGGTCAGGAGGTCGATGTTGACGGCCTGCGAAGTGAGTCAGTCAAGTCGACGAGGGAAAGCCATCAGTACTGAGGAGACTCACAGGGCCGGCGGCGGGCGCACTGTACGCGAGGGCATAAGATTGGCCGTTGGAGATGGTGTCACCTGGGGTAGAGACGGTGATGTCGGGGCTCTGGGCGAGCGCTGCGACAGCGAAGGCAGAGATGCCGATTACAGCTGCGGAGTACATCTCGACGGTATTATGGAGGTGGCTATGAAAATGTTGCTAGAGAATTAGATAGTTGAACGAAAGACTGGTGTGCTACTGAGTGAGCGACTGTGGTATATGACCTGCTGCTGAAACGAACGACTGCTGCTTATAATTTGGAAAGAGAGGAGAAGGTTGGAAGCACGGGGGCACGGCGTCACATTTATGGGTGGTGCGGATCCTCAAAGGGAGGAGCGTCGCCTGAAACTCTGGGGGCAGCCCGCGGGGGACGGCGAAGAGAGAAGCGGAGGGAGTGAGATTGCGAGGCGGCAGACCAACGTTGCAACGGCCTAGAAGGACTCAGGCGCCGTCTTGCTTCCTATTTCATCCCGCCGTGAGCCTCTTGCAGCCTGCTGGAGGATCGTTGGCCTGTCAATTGAAGGACTACATCCTGGCTGCGCCGACCAGGGCGCCAGAAGGCGGTGAGAGGTGGTGTCTATACTCGCTCATCCCGAGTAGTCGACAGAAGTGAGTGTACCAATAAGAGGAGGAGGGCGATTGGTGGGCCGTCACCGTACCTTGCAGGACACGCCATGTGCTGAGCACAGACCGTTGCCGCTTCAGGCCTAGCGCTCAATCCAACACGAGCTTAATCCTCCAGGGGTAACGTCAAGTCAGCCTCGCTCGAGCCCACCGCGAGGCCGGCACATTGGGAGATGATACGAAGTCTGATACTTTGCGGTTTGTAATACCTCGGCGAGCTCATGTGGTGCGCAAGCAGATTGTAGGGATTGGAGGGATCAGGATGCAGCGAAGAATAGATCAATGACTAGCAAGGATCTCCGACCGTTGACAGCTATTTCCTAATAAAGTAACGCGTCATGTGGAGGATTGGCAGGGGTGAAGCTGCTAGTGCTGATGGAGATTAGTGCTGACGTTGCGATCGGTGTACCCTCCGAGGTCTGGAACGACCAGGAGAGCAGACTTCTCCCTCGTTGACTTCTGCACGAAGTAGATAACCTCACGCTCAAAAGACGTTGCCGGAGAGTACGTCCTCGCGACTACCAAGGTGGAACACGGGAATGTGCTCCAGAGGCGCTGGGACAGTCACTGTCTGTCCGCCAGTATACGTCTCATTAGTCCACCAGTATGTCCATGGCTGCGAGCTGTTACCACTCGAGCCCGCTGGCTGAGGCAGATAGACGTCCCACTCGGTCGTGTTTGGCAGCGTCACTGGTGTCACCAGAAGGCGAGGCCCGAACATGTACTGCTGCGTCGTGGCATTGTCGTTGACGGCGGACCGATTGTTGATCTCTGGGTCGCTAACGCTGAAGTCCATGTACAGGGGCCTCATCATCATGCGTCCGGTGTTGTGAAACTGGTCAAAGATGGCCTGTAGATAGTCGTGGAGCTGGTAGCGCAAGTTGATGTAGCTTGCGATAATGGGTGTGTTGGACTCGCCGTAGGTCCAAGGCTCATTGTCACAGGTGTATGCGCTTTGGAAGTTACAAGCACGCGATCCGTGATTGCGCATGAAAGGCAAGAAAGTCGTCCATTGCTGCCAGCGCACATACAGTTCGCGGTATTCTGGCTCGTCGATATTGCCACTCCATGAAACGGTCGGGTCGCCTTGAAAGCCACCAGCATCACTGCAAATCATACGTCAGTCTCAACAAGTCGTGATCGAGATCGTCATTGGAATGTAGACTCACACTGTCCACCAGCCAAAACCGGTACCTGCCGCAGACAGCCCAGAAGCCACCTGCGCGCCAAGGGTCTCCCAGACCGCGGTTGTGTCGCCGGACCAGATCATGCTACAGAATCGCTGAGAGCCAATGTAGCCTGAGCGGCTGAGCGAAAGGTATTGGCAGGGCGCGCCAGCCTCTGTACTTGTGGCGTTGCGCAATCCTTCATCGATCATCTGTTGATGAGCCCACGGGTACAGCTTGCCTACGCTCATTTGCGTGCCAGCGGCATACAATACGTCAGCCAGCGGGTACGAGATGGACTGAATGTAGGTGCTTTGGCCGTTGTTCTCGTATGCTTCGCCGAGATTACCACCGTCAGCCTGGTCGATCCAGAAGTTTTTGATACCGAGATCATAGTAGTTGCGCTGCAGTTGACCCCAGAAGAACGCTCGTGCGGCGGGGTTAGTTGCGTCGTAGTTGCGGATGTACGACCCATTCCAAGAGTCGGTCGTGCCGGGGCCAGAGCGTGTAGCCGCAAGATAGCCATCGGCTTGCATGGTAGCATAGTTGACACTAGCATCTTCCACGGACGGCCAAGACGATGCCATCATCTCCGCGCCGGTCAGATTCTTGACCTGCGCGGTCATGGAAGCGACATCCGGCCACAAGCCGGCATCGAGTGACCAATCGCCCTGATGCGCCCAACTCTGGTAGTCGATGACGATCATGGAAACTGGGATGTTATACCTCACAAAGTTTTGAGCCAGCTGTATTACCTCAGACTGATTCTCATACCTCAGCTTCGAGTGGAGATAGCCCAGTGAGAAGTCCGGTGGTGTTGGGGCGCGTCCAGTCAATGCAGTCAAGCGCTGTTGAAGCTGGTCATAATTGCCTTGCGGCGCGCTGACGATCACATAGTCCACAAGTGTCGTCGAGTCGGATGTGATGCGAGTTCGCCGCGGACCGAATTCCATACGACCCTCAGCAGCCGAGTTCCACACCATGCCGTAGCCTTTGCTGCTCATGAACAAAGGCGTGGGGATGTACGAGTTGAAGTTGATGAGGTCAATGGTTTGGCCTTTCTTGTTGATCGCATGGTCCTGTTGGGTGCCAGTACCATAGATCTGCTCGTCAGCAGTCGCACTCCAGGAGAAGACCGTCGAAAATTCGTAGCCGGCACCGCTCCAGGAGTAGTAGCGGGGGTTGACGGATTTCAAGGGCGCATACTCGTTCGTGAGCAGCGTGTATGCGCCATCCTCTTCAACACGCCAAAAGGACAGCCGATACGCTCCTGTATCGGAGTTGTTTGTCTGAACGACGGTGTTGCCGTTGCGGATGGAGAAAGTCGAGTTGCCGTTAAGAGCAGTGTCAAAGGTCATGCCATGAGCTTGGCCATTTTCGGGCCCTTCGAGTGGCGGGTCATACAAGAAGCTTATCTCATTCCCGTTCGGCTGTGATGTGTATATTAGTACGAATGTGTTTGAAAGTCAAGGCTCGTCAAAGCTCACTGGACGGAAAGGCCACGCTCGCACGCGGAAGCCGTCAAACCCGAAAGGCTGGACAAGTACAGTCTCAAAGCCATGTTGCAGTCGGAAACCAGAGGAGCTAGGTGCGGCAGTGTTGTTGCTCAGATCCGAGTAGGTGATTTGAGCTGTGATAAGTATAGCACACCAAAGAGCCACAGCCCAAACTCGGCTGGCAATATTGCTAGCCATACTGACCGCACTGGCTTCGGCTTCGCAGTGAACGAGCCTCGCACATCATTCTGGACACTGGAGGCTCTCATTTTGTGTCATGTTGGTAGCTGGCATATTCCCCAGCTTCTGGTTCCACCCCTAGTCTTCTCCGCATTGTGTTCTCCGCAGCCAGGACGTTGGCGTCGGAGTACTTTAACGCGACCTGCCTCTTCCAGTGCTGACCCAAGGGTGTTGGTCATGGAATATGATGAACGAGATGAGCTCCAGCGATCCAGTGCAACCGTGTTGTGGGATTCAATAAGACTATTAGGGAAGCTCCAAGCAAGCAGCAGATGACTTGAGTGACTGGAGGGTACGTACTCTTGCAGCTCTTGCCAATCCGGGACGGACCGTGGGTCCAAGCCGAGCCTAGCAGACGCTAGCACCTGCAGCATGATTAATTATTGCGGTCAAGGTACGGTCTACGAAGTAGGAACAGAGGCAGGGTTGCCAGCAACATCTCAGATGGCAATGAATAGGGGTCACGGCGGTATTAACACATTATGTTTGCCCACGTCCTCGAATTGTCTCTGGCAGAGTAACTGAATACATGCACCGTTTCATACTGCATCATCATTGTCATTATCATCATTACTTCTTCATCGTCCTCAAATAAATCCGATCTTCCTCATCGCATTTTGCTCCGCGGTCCTCTGCGGGCTTTTCTTTCTTTTATTCTTTTCTCTACTGCCAGACTTGGTTGAACTCTTACTCTCGTTCCCCGTACCTGCCGTCCCTATCGTCCCTACCGTTTTCTCACTCCCACTGCTACCCAGTGAGTCCTCGCTCCTGGCAGAGTGGCGCGAGCTCGACATTGCACTTGCGGTCCCACTGCTTGTAAGTCTACCCCAGGGTATTTTAGACTTCTGAGAGGGTGGCGGATCCTCGGGATAGCGCCTAGCAGGTCCGAACGCGATGCCGCCAGCGGTCTTGGTATTCTTCTTCCTGTCCCGTGGGTCTCTTGGGTCTCGTGAGATAGCCGGAGGCGGAGGGGCGGCTGATCCAATCGTAGAGACTGTTTGCACTGTGTCGATGCTCTCGCGTGAATGTGTAGACATGGAGGAACGCGCATAGCCAGCTGATGTCACAGTAGCCGGGTAGGCGCTGCTCGTGCGACTGCCTTGGGACATTGGTCTGCCGCTGCGAAATGTCCAAAACAGATGCGGCGAAGCCTCGATACGTTCGGCGACGGTAGTCCACTTTACCGTAATGTTGTGTGCAGTAATGCCGCCTTCATCCTCACCAATTCTGTTCGACTCACGAGCTGCTTCTTCTAGCGCTCGCGTACGATATTGATCTGCTCGGTCCCGCAACTCTAAGCACAGGCGGTGCAACTGCGCTAGCTTGCTGTCAGGGTCACTAAGCTCCTTCGCGATAGGCTCAACGGCGTGACCATCGTGGACATCACCTGCCGCTGCGGCCGCTGCCGCTCGATGAAGCCGAACTTCAACGCTGTCCAGCCAAAGGTTGACCAACACTGCCAAATTCTTAGCGGGGTCGATGAGACCTGGCAACGTCAAGAGACCTTCGCGATTTGGCAAGCGGTCCAACACCATGCGAAGCGGATCTTGTAAAGGCAGATCTAGGGACGCCTTGCTCTTGAGCGATGTCGCGGAGTGGACAGTCGAGGGTGTTGTCACAGCTGTCTGCGCGCTTGAAGGTCGACTGAGCTCGGTGCTATTTGTGCGGCCGGACGAACCGCTCACTCTAGCCCGTAGCCTGGATATTGAAGGTGGAGGTGCGTCTTCAATGGCTTCTGAAGAGAAGCTTTGGACGTCGAAGCTCTCGATCTCGGGACTGGCCACAGCCGATTCGTAAATAGAGCTCTCGTCCCCAGCTTCCTCCATGATGCTGGCGTCGTCGCTGATGTATAGCCTACTCATCCTTGATGCCATGGACGCGCGACTTGATGCCCTGGTGTCGCTGCCCTTCAAGGGCGAAGCCGAACCTGCACGGTCGGATCCTACATAGATGACTGTATTCTGAGAGGCCACACTCATGCGCGAGCCTGCATTGCGTGGAATCGGTGACAAATTGGGAGATAATTCGTTTGCTCTAAACCTCCTCGCCATGATGCTGCTGGCCTCGTCAGGCTCGGCGAGCGAAAAGCTATCGGAATCCGGCGAAGGTGGTTCAACCGCAAAACTATTTGAATAAGCCAGAGAGTCAGCGGTGTTGAAATCCTCGGGAGAGGTGGGTTCCGAGTCCGCCAACCGTGAAGCTGCAACGACGCCGGCCGGTGGCTGAGCCACAGGGTCGTAGCTGTTTTTACTTGACGGCCTCATGGGATCTGCTTGCGATTGCGATTGCGTATGCGTATAAGAGCTTCCAGAACGCGCTTGAGGCTCTTCAAAGCTCGATCGTAGAGCAGTCGGCGATCTGAGCTGAGGCATAGGAGTGTCCGTTCTGCTGTTTCTCGAGCTTGGTCTCAATTCTAGCCTGCCCTCAGATGAGATACGGTTGCGCTCAAGCTCGTTGCGGCTTTCCAGAGCTCCTCGCGAAGCTTGAGCCTCAGTGGGTGGTTGCAGCTGCTCAGCTTGACCTGGCTCCTGGATTTCGACGTCACAGATGTCGTTGATAAACATCTCGAATTGGATGCGATTAGCGGTGCAGAAGGAATTCATTGGTGCCATCCAGTGTTCTTTGTTACCAAATGTGCTCATATTTGCAAGCCCTTGCAAAGACTTCGCAATTAGCATGAACGTCCGCTGTGCATTCGGACCCGGTTCCGCTACCTGCTGTTAGCGTCTATTGCGTGGTTGGACTGATGTTGCTACACACCTTTTATGAGCCCAAACAATCTAGGGTTTAGTATCGCTGCGCAGAAGAAGCGCAAGAAGAGGAAGCTCGAAACACTGGTGTATACCTTCGACGGCATCACCGTCCCAAAACGATGGTGTGCGAGGTCACGTATCGTTCTGAAGATCCGCCGTAGCTCCATAGGGCAGTTGAATGTCGAGTACCGTATGAAAGACCATACCTCTTTTGTGTTCGCGATCAATCGCTGCCAATTAGCACTGTGGTCCTCATCGTCCTCAAGTCTACTGGGGTCGACCTCGCATTCTTCTTCAGCGTCTGCAATGTCTTGTAGCTTTACACGTAGAGTCATTTCAAGGTAAGATTGACCCGTACGACGCATGAACGAATCAAGAGCTCTCGTGAGGAGGGTGTTGGCGCGGAAGAGGAGGAGTGCTTCATTCGTACGGTCACTTCCGGACTCGTTATTCTCGGTGTTTGAGAATGCGGGGTCTCGATCTGAAGTGACCGTAGTCTTGGATCCTTTCCGAATATGTCGTCGGGTATTATATATCTCGTCATGTACGAGGTGTCGCAACCACGCTTCAGCTGTCCCGTGAGCTTGGAAAATGTTGAGCAGGACATTGGCTAGCTCTGATGATTGGACTGGTGTGCGTGTGTACATGTCAAGCGTCACATCATTCGTGAAGGTTTCAAGGGTAGATACTAGACCATCGTAATCTGCCTCAGGTAAGACGAGCTGCTCTTCCCTTCGTAATCTCAACGACAGGGCACCTGCCATGTTTCCGTCTGAATCTTTCATCTCAAGTGTCAAATCGATGTCCTTTGAAATCTCCAACGTGGCGAGGTCAACCTCAACAACAGCGTGTACGGTGTCAAAAGCCGAATGCATGGATTTGACATACATGCCAGTCTTACTGGTCATGATCGAAGCTGTATCACTAATATCGGCTTCGCCGCTTTGTTGTACATGGCGCTTTTTAAGTCGAAAAGCGAGGCTCGACAAAACGCTAGGTAGATCCACCAGATCAAAACCCTCCGCCCAGAAGAGGTCTGACTTGTTGAGGGTCTTGACAGAGCTTTTGGCTTTGATCTGTTCGTCAATGAGCAACTCTACATAAAAGTCCATTGAAGCTTCGACGCGGGACTCGTGAGCCCCAGTATCGGTGATGAACCTGGCTCTCTCGATGCGCGCGTAAATAAAGTGCTCGATTCTGAAAATGCTGGACCCGTTTGGGCGCGCTGCAGCTTCTGATGAGGTATCTTTCGAAGCATTCGCAGTCTGTGTGATTGGCTGTGAAAGACAGTGGAGCTCTGGCAGAGTGAAAGCCTTCAACAAAACCAGGAGCATCTCGTAGGAATCCGTGTAGTTGAGAGATAAGTAGACTGGTCGCATGCTGGAGCAAGCGTTTTGATCGTGAGCGTATTGAGGATAGATGCCTATGGTGCGCGACAGTCCAAAAACGCTTTTGTGTAGCCGTTGAATCGCACTCCTCGGCAAAAGACGTAGCTGGATCGTAGCTAGCGTTCGGCGAGACTTGAGACCGTGTATGCTGAGCTCGCCCGTGCCTCTGACGGTACAGAACACCTCCGTAGCGGTGGTGTTGCTGGGGTATTCAATATTTGAGAAGTCAGGAGACCCTTCAACTAGTAGTAGAGCTCGTTCTGTTCGTATTGGAGCGTTTGTTCGAGGATGACTATGTGGCTGCTCGTACCTGACATTAGGCCGTAAGAAAGACTTTGCCTTGCTCTCGCTATCTACCAGCGGCTGACCAGGTAAGCACACCGACCAGCACAACAAAGCCGCGTACCACGAGTTGAAGTAATTCGGCCGCTCGGGTCGCAGGTGCAGAACGATATCTTCTTCATCATCGCTTCGGTACAGCACTTCCATAACGCTTGCGCCAAGCGAGGGTTCGTGCACGGTACGTATTTTCGCGCCACGAAGGTCTGGTATCAGGGTCGCAAAGGCATCATCGCTCGCCGCTCCTGAGATTTCAAAGAGCAACGCTCCAGACTCGGGATCGGTATAGCAGTAGGAGTTGATCCAGTCTTTTGAATGCGAGAGAATATCGCGAAAAGAGACGTTACCTTGCATGCGACCTCTGGTCTTGCGCATGAGCTGTAGCATGTCTTGGGGATCGGCTATTGGAGGCGCCGTGGGCGTAATTGAGCGATGGCTCGAGTCGGCGTGCCATGATGACCCAGAGAGTGCGCGAGTAGTTTGGGGAGTTCTGTGACCGGACATCGAGGCTCGCGCCACGTCCAGCGTCGTCAGGCAAGAGTGAAGGGACACACACACATCAGAATGGCATAGGTCGGGTTTGCGGATGCCTCAGTTGGCTTGTTGTATCGCTAAGTCAGGACAGAGTCGTCCAGGGAAAAGTCTCTACGACAAGGGTTATGAGGCTCTGCGGTGACTTCTGCAGGTGTTTTCAGAGTTTGACCGGAGCTATACGGCGTTGATGAGAGTGAGAAGGCCAGATATTGGCTAGAGCGAAGGGACGGCAGCTAGAGCGAGAACGTAGAGATTGAATGGATGGTCAGAGAGAACAGATGAGAAGGGAGGCTGGCGCAATGATTTCGCCTGAATCAACTGCACGAGTCAGGACGCCTGTCAACCAAAGGGAGCCCAGGATTAGGACGCGACGAGAGGGCGGTAGATGCGCGCCGACGCACCACCTTCCATTCCCGAACGTGATTATCGGCTGGTGACGATGCGCGCTTAACGGAAAACTTAAGGACGACGTGGACGAGCGCTGAGGTTGGCAACGTCGCTGGCACCGGCACGAGATTGATTGCGAAAGGGTCTGTGGGAAAGTTCAGAGATCAGCGGCGTCTCTCTCGTCAGCCCTACAAGCGGGGCAGTGCGCTAGTTCCTTAGCGCATACCAAGCAAGGACCATGTTCCGATCTGGTCCCCTTCCCCAGTTGCCGGACTTTGTTTATTGCTGCCTTTGACGGACTAGTCCTGATGCTGACGAGCTGCCCGAGACCTTGGAAGATGCACTCGAGCTGTCGCGTCTCTCGTGTCACAGTCTGGCTACAGCAAGATCCGAAAGACATGCATCAATGGAATCATTAAACGCTTTTCCAGAGACCGGGGACGTGGGAACGAAACCCCCACTAAGGCGATCCCTGACTAGCACGCCTGCATTTGACCTTCGGCACTTGTTGCCATTGGACGAGCTAGCAGCAATTTGTCACCCTGGACTCTTCGAAGCCAGCACAACTCCAAACATTATTTGCAATGAGTTCGTTTGCTATTCTCATTCACACGCTCAACCGTCTCTCGTGTTCTCCTGCAAATCAACAACCCCATGCTCAACGGGCTACAACAGTTCGCTCTCTCCCTCCACAAATCGACATCAATAGTGTCAGGCCTTTGACAAATCCAGATCAAGACTTGTACAACTTGGTCGAGACTTGTACCTCGTCTCAACTGGTCAACTTCCTCAACATCGTCCGCTCATTGCGCGTTTTAATCAGCACCTTGCGCGTTGGGCTCATTCTCGCCATCCTTCGTGGTTTGTTCATCCAACTCGATTTGCTGTCTTGACCTTGTAGGATTCCACGTCTTCCTGCTCAATCTAGCATCACGCGCAAGCCAGCATCGAGCGCGCGTGACGGAGGGTTTGATGCGGGTGTACAATGGTAGCATTCTAGGTAAACAGGCGCACAGTATGGCCATGCTGGGCTCGAGGCTTGTCCATATAACGGTATCGACCTGATTCCACGTGATGTCGGAGCCACTCGAGAGCTGAAGGAGAACAACGATTCTGATGATGGCGAATACGCATGTCAAAAGTCCAGTGGTAAAAACTGCCGCCAGGGGCAGGGCTCGTGTGGACCGCTCTCTGAGTTGCCAAAGAGCCTTGAAGGGCATGAACAGAATGACAAAGTCGGTAACAATGTTAGGAATTTGCATGCCGTAGTAGTAAGCGCGTATGTTGATGCATGACCCGGCGGCACCGGGATGCCAGGATTTATGGATCCTAGACGCAGCAATATCAGTGGGCCACATCGGAGGAACGGTGATGTTCACGGGACATACGGCCAGCAGACTACAACACGGACGCCGCAGCAGGCAGCCGCCCAGGCAACGACGATACTACTGACGAATACCACCAACTTCTTGATGTGCTTGAAGTCCAGACTTTGCCAATACAACGCCATGACTGAGAACTTGATCAAGCTGATGCAAGGAATGTAGACGAGCGACCAGACGTAGATTGTCTTCAGATATGCCGTGAGTGTTTTTGGGGCAATGACGTGCAGCTGCAGTCATAAGATGTCAATGAAAATAGCCAAAAAAATACTGCTGGTTCCATGATTAGAACTCACATGTGAGCCAAGACCGTACTGGACCAAGAGCAAGGAGCATATGTCGAGAGCCAACTTGAAGATCTGTAGGAGATGAGAATGTCGACGAAAGGTGATAGATTACAGGTCGTGAACAGACTTACGTAGCTGGCCACGGCTAGCCATCCGCTTAGGCGCAGAGGCTTGCGGTCAAGACGACCGCACATGAGCCGCGAAACGATCCCGATCGTCGAAACGGCAACTCCAAAGCCCGTAGCGACTTTCACTCTTGCAGCCTGGCTCCCAAAAGGCTTTTGTGGAAGCGGCATTTCCATTCGTGGTGCAGCCATATCGACTTCTGCTAAGATGATCCGGCAATGACTTTAGTACAAAAACTTCAGCGCGCCGGACGAGAACAGAACAGAACAGAACAATCAGGTGGGATGAGGCCCGTAGAATTGAAGAATGACACAAATGAAAGGAAAGAAATAGCAAGTTGCCGGTCGTCGTGCAGCGACGATAGCTGTCGCCGTCGAAATAAAAAGTAAATCGTCCTTCGGCGATGGCAGATCACCTCTAGTCAGATGCTAACCAAGGCTTCACGCAGCGATGTTCGAGGCAAGGTCGAATGAAGACGAAGAAGGCGCGCGCGGTGGTTATAGAGTCTCACTCTGTTCGCAACCCGGCGCGCGTCTTTGCATTACGTCATTGCAGTCGCCTCGACAAGCCATCTTCCAGCGTATCTCAGGATTCGTGGAGTTCCTGTGTAGCAGTCGGCCAAGCTGTGCAGGATGAGAGATCCAAGACCGTATATTGAGTACGGAGCACGTGACGAACATAAGAGCACGTACGAGACATGGCAAACCCTCCTTCCGAAAACAGTGCATGCTCCAACGTGATTGACGAGTGTTCAATATACCTGAAATGAGCTTTTAGACTGACGGTAGGCAGTTATGGTCGTCGCTTCATATACTAACTGGATGTCATGACTATACATTAAATACAAGCACGTTCACCACATGACCTAGCCTCCAATTCTGGCTGCTCAGTGAATCGTTATCTTTCATAATCCGTCCCATATATGCTAATCTCAACTTGACGCCGCTCTCCATGTTGGCTTCTGTTTGCACGCGCTTTAAGATCGCTTTCACGGCTTGTTCCTTATCAACGTGGAGCTTGACATCAGTGGCTCGATCGCTAAGCCGGAATGTAACTGTGACGGCATTTGAGCCAGAGGTCTCTTTATCTTTGCCCTTGTCGACACTGGTGTCCGCGTAATATTCAGTCATACTTTCTTTGGTTTCGTCCTCTTCCTCCGCGTCGTCGTCTTCAGCAACGTCTTCGTCATCCTCTTCACCAGCAGGCCCCTCAGCCACGTTGACGGGATCACTCGTGACCCACCGTGGAAGTTTATATAGTCTTCCTTGCTCGTCCCAAACACCATCACCGATGCGGCCAGTAGGGCACGTGCACCCGGACGCCTCCAAGACAGCCTTCGCACCCTTCAGGTCAGGGGGTCGTTGGTCATTGGCGTCTGCTGCAGTGCCCTTCATCATATCCGCAACTAGTCTTAGCGCTGCCCATATCTGTGGACTTCCGGTAACCTGCGTCTCCCAGAAGATCTCTCGTTCTCGAGCCAGTTGCTGCTTAGTCCAAGTGCGGCTTGTTGAGTGCCAGGCTTTGGGAGGCCGCAGATTGGCGTTAGGTCTTCGTGAGGTATTCGAACCGTTGCCACGACCGTTGGTTGTGCTTTCTGCTACGGCGACAGCCCCAGCGCTTGCTGTATCGTTTGTGCCGTCAATGCTGGTTCGCGAGTTGGTCGCAAGATTGGCGGGCGCAATGGCAGAGGGATCTTCGCGCGATGTACAACAGCCCTATTTGACTGGTTAACAAACCGCACTGTAGCTTCATCATGCCAATTCTCCGATGCAAGAAGAAATAGATCATTACCATCGTAGTCTCACGAGCCTCTGATCCGTTTCTGCGCTGCAGGCAAAGTCATGGTCCTGGCGAATACCAGCGTTCCTCGATGCAGTAGTGACAGAGTAGGTGGTCGGTGTACAAAGTGGCAAGTCGAAGGGCAGCGTTTGCAGTCTTAGATGTCTTGTGCATGAGCGGGTCACAGTGTGAGCGGAGAATGATCATCCATGTCACGTCTGCGCCCATCGAGCATTGGCCTTCTTGGCGCCGATAATCTCCGACTTATCCCCGCGGAGACCTCCCAGGTTCTTTAGTACGCGTTGCAAAAAGCACCTTCCTCTGCACGATCACTCCTCAGTCTAGGAACCCACACCCGCAGAAGAACGCTCAAGAACGCTCGGGAACGAGGGAAGCAACGCTAGAATTGAGCACTGGAGCAAACAAGGATATCGTCGGCTTTGATGATGGCGATTTGGGTATCTTGATGCAGCACATGGCGCGATAAAATCCACGAGCTATGTCTGTCCTTATGTACAGCGTCTCCTTCAGCCTATGCCACGACCTTCTATTAGAGGCCACCATCTTCGTTGTACCAGCAGTCGTTTTCAACCACTCTCACACCAGTATTTCCAAGTCGCCATTCGGAAGCTTTACACTCCCGCGCCCATCATATCTGGCCTGAAGTTGCCCAGTGCTCCATTCCCTCCCCGAACGCGTCGGCAGTACCCATCTCCCATGGGTTTCCCATCTGTTCATGCTCAAATTTGGGCTGATGCTCACTGGTCATGTCATTCCCGAATGGACTTCCCATTAGCAACATTGGATCTACCTGATGCCCGGCCGGACCCATGAAATTCTGCTCATGCTGCAGCATCCCATCGTAGCCTATGGCTGGCATGCCGGTCGGCATTGCGTTTTGGAAGCCATTCATCATGATTGGCTGATTGGCGAACCCCATATCTGAATGACCGTGGTAGCTCTGATCGTACTGTTCAAAGTGGTCATACTGATCAACACCGTATGGGGTCGATCTGGGCGGGTTCCACGGGTATCCGTTCATGCCGCCCTGTTCAAATCCGAGAGCTTGTTGTTCGAACATGCTGTTCAGATTCTGGTTGTTCGCTGGATATCCCGCTTCCCGTCCCTGCCGCTTGGGTCGCGTTCGAACCGATCCGCCATTCCGCGGTCGCCACTCCCAGTCTGGATCGCCTGACTCCGTACCATCATCTGCCTCCTCTTCATCCGAAATGTCAGTTCTCTTCTTCTTGGCGGCAGTCGGCGTCTTGCTCGGCGAGAACTTATAGCTTGGGTGTGCGTGAGCATGGTTCTCCCGCTCGATCTTTGCGAGATTGTTGTAGTGGTCCCTAACACTATCGGGTTCCAGCGGCCAACTCTCTCCGGACACGGACGAGACGACTTGGTGATTATTCTGTAGACACCATTGCTTCGTTCGCTCAGCGAAGGCAGATCGATACAACATGAAAGAATTCATGGGCCGGGTGACGTATCCGTTACGTTTCTCAACCTCTGCGTGCCTCTCCTCATCCGACCGGTTGACCCAAGCGACCATATCTCTTACTTGGATCTCCATGTCTTTGGTCAATTCACTGAGGGGTGCATCGAGCTTCGGTGTCCGGTTGTTGACAGCCTTGTTCGACCTGGACTTCTTCGGCCGTGATTTGGTCACTCGTGCGTTGGTCTGGCTGCCGAGAACAGAAGGTGAATCCGAACGAGCTGCTGAGCGGCCGCTTCGGGTGCGAACGCCAAAACTGGCATCAGATTGGGGAGTCATGGGCGTTTGGCTTAGGTGATCAACGTACTAGAGAAGAGCGTCAGCGTGGACCTTCCTTGTTTGTTGTAAATGTGGAAGAACTCACAGGGCTGCCTGAGAGAGCATCTGGACCCGAGGACAGATAATCAGGCTGCCCTGCGTATCCTGGATACTGTATGCCGAGACCGACTGTGCCCGAAGGTGAGTCTTCAGAGTACTGATCATCACCGTATGATTCGTTCAAGTAAGGGTCAGCGGACTGTTGCATTAACCCTGGCGATCCGTGATTCTGGTTCTGAGCATAGTCGTTGGCTGCCCTCCAGTCTTCGTGCAGTGGAGATGCTGCATTGTGTCGAGCGGTGTGGTGCAAGCCATATTGCAGCTCGTTTGATGGTGGTGTTGGAGTTGGGTGTTGCATAACGGCTGTTGACATCGCAGCACGTGAGGAATGCGATCTTGGGTGAGAGATGATTGGCTATACGTGCAACGATTCTAATGCTTGCAGGCTAAAAGAAGAGAGCGTATTTCCAATCTGTCGGACCAAACGGCTGTCCAGCTTGGGGTTTGAATCGAGATATCCTGGTTTCGCGGTCCCTGGAAGCTCGGTCAGCCTATAAGAAACTTGATGGGCCCACTCTGGGGGGTTCCAGAAACCTGGAAGAATTTGCTAATATGCAGCACCCGCTGCATGATGTTGCACGTACCCGTCGTCAGTGCACTGGCGCCTACGCGATGCACCTTTTGGCCAGAATCCTCGCTGTTCCAGATCCAGAAAAGGCAAGCGTCCTTGCTTGGCTCCTGGCTTGTTCGAAAGAGACTGTGTGCCTGTCTCAATTACACTGCATCTTTGTTTCAACGTGTTTGATCAGCAATCGCGGAACATGGCCATCGAATGAAGCCAGAAAGGATCAGAAACGTTCTTTGTCCAGGTGCTGGAAAACTTATGTATCCCAAATCGTCTGGGTTGGCAGCAAATCTAACCGAAAGAATGCTTTGTGACTGCGATGCTTTGGGAAGCGGTGCCGAATGCGGAAGTCTGCTTTATCCTCCAGATTTGCTTGCAGTCCAGTGCCTGTGTTTTCGATTCAGCGAGTGGCGATTGTTGCAAAACCATGGGGCAGACAAAAAGAAATGCCAAGCTCCAGTGATGAGGAACGGGATGAATAGGGTGAAGGACTTTTTCAAATATACCATGCATTGCGGAGCATGACCATTTTGGGCCGAACGACCCATTGACCTCGTGCTTGACTGTGCCAAGCTACGGCAATGGTTCGAACCGCCGACGATATCACAATATCACTTGCTACATGAGACTCCGGATGATCGACCTGAAGACGCACCATGAGCGGACTGCACTGACCTTCGCAACTAACTCTATTTTATTTCGGGTTGACAGGTGATGCGCGACAGTGGCTTGCAGAGACCAACTATCTCCGTGCATGTCAATTGGAAAGCCTATGGTGCTTTGCATGCATTCCTTCCAGCACTACGCCCCACATTCCGGCTCGACCTGACTGACGGCGGCTGATCAAATGAGCTGAGGAGATCGGTTGAGGCAGGCATCTTGCACATGGCTACCATGGTGCGGGAACGATGCAGCGGATACCCGCGTCAGGGGTCTTGGAGAGATGATGCTTCTCACGCTGGTTCTCGCTACAAGCACTCGCAACCTGGAGAAACACCACTAGAAACGAGGACTTCTCAAGTTTCTCACCCGTTGATGGCACAGACGACCGTTCGTAGTCCTCAGACTCGCACCCAATTGCATGAACGGGGATGGTGCTACCAAATCATCTGCTTTTCCAGTTACCCGGTTCATCCACCAGGTGGTCGAACGTTTGTACGATTATCGTACGCGGGAGCCAATGAGATATCGTCGGATGCCTGTCAAATCGGAGACCGTTGCTTGTGTAACCTCCGCTGACGTTAACTCATGCGCCTTGCCTGCAGGTAAGTAATGGTGCCGCATCTTGCGGCGCTTTGAATGCGACAACCGCAGCCATTAGGTGCTGATAATCATGGGTGAGCGAAAACTGTAGGTGCAGCAAGCGCGGACGACGGCGCGGTAGCAGTTGTGAATAGTGTCTTTTCGCCAACGCCCGCTTCGACTTGCACAATCTCGCAGATGAAGCAGGTGACACAAAGAAACCCTAGCTTCATCAGAACGCGGCGTAGTAGATCATCCGCACGTAGTGTTCGGCCTCTGACTGAAAATTAGGCTCAACGCGCAGAATGAAAAATGGGGCCAGCGAAAAAATAGTGTTTGCTAATATTGGAATCTGGATAATTCGTTCCAAATAAATCATCAGGCTCAATATTGCAGCATGCGCGAAAGAGCTTTCATCACACTCACGTCACCTCTTGAGCCTATCATCAACCAACCGAGCTTTCGAAAACGAGCCGGACATGGACCGATCCCTGGTACGACGAACTCACCATCTTGCTCCAGCACCCGCGGATCGAAAGGACCTGTTTATCTCAACGTTTGTCCGCACCCCGCTCAGATCACCGTCAGAACTCTCCCGGTTCTGCCTGGTAGAGTCTCCTTTTCTGGTAATCATACTCCGGGCGCGTACCTTTAACAGTTGAACCGAACTTCTACCTCCCTGCAGGCAGCCACTCTCGCTTCTCTATCCTGGTCTGAGGCTCATGGCCTGTCCCCCGCTTGCCGGCACCTAGACAGAGGCTACATGGCACACTGCTACATCGACTCCAGAAGCCGCCTTCTGTAGGCTCATGGACCTACTGTGCATTGAATAGTGTGTAATCAGAAGCCAGTCGGAACCGCCGTCATATGGCGGAGACTTTTGGCTCTTGATCATACTTTCTGGCCCCGAATTTGCTAGTCGAGCATCCACCATGTCAAAACAGCGGAGAACGGGGCGGACGGCCGCACTGTCGGTAATACCGACAGTCTGGATGCTCTGTCTATTCAACAATGGCGCTTCATCTTGCATTATATATGCAATCAACGTTTTTTTTGGTCCTTGTTGCCTTCACTGATGAAGCATTATGATATGAGCGAGATGCGCTCAGCGTTCACACCCAGTCAAGAAACATTTCCATTTCATCTGATGCTATTCTGGCTCAGATCGCCCCGCCACAGCAAACGCGCGACCTCGGAATGACTACCAGGTGAGTAGCCTACGTCTCAGCTTATCAGAAATGCTTTGGCGGCCTACTGCTTTACACGCCTGAAGCTACTGAAGGCCTTACGGCAACCCATGCTTCACGAGGATGCCCCGTGACCTCTTCAAAGGCAGCAGAAGTTTGTCATGGTAAGCTATGCTCAGTACACCAACTGACATACGCGACTCTGTCACAAGGCGCTATCACCGGCGAACAATTCCTCCGCCTCATCTCAGCGACTCTTCGACTGCTCCTCGTTCTGGCCCTGCATCACCCAGTTCGAATGCATCTTCGCATACGCCTCCTCGCCCTCCTTTGTCCGCATTGCCTCTTTCATTTCGAATTTCTCTGGCACGTTCAGCCCAGATTGCACGCCGGATCGAGCATTGATGGCGTCTAACCAGCGCTTCACATGCTTGAACTTGCCCCCGTCGCCGGCATTACTGCCTTGAGATACGAACTCATACACACCAGCCCATTCAGCCCCTGTGTGTAATTGTCAGTGGACAGTCGTTCTAGCGTGCGCATTCAAACCCCGTCTAGTACACACAGTTCACCCAGCAGAAGTTGCAAAGGTCTGCTATCGAATACCTGCCGCCAACCAGCCAAAGCCCTTTACCCTGCGCCTCTTGTTGTGCCAGGCGATCCTCCAGAACTTGATACAAGCGGCGCGTCTCAGTCTGATAGCGATTGATGCCGTACTCGATCTTCTCTGGCGCGTAGCGGTAAAAGTGGTTGGCCTGTCCTTGCATCGGACCTATGCCGGCGTTCTGCCAAAAGACCCAGCTTAGCATCTCCCAATAGTCGTCCGAGCCGTGGGAGAACGAGACATTGTGCTTGCTGTCGTACTTCTCGCACAGGTAGAGCATCAATGCGCCGCTCTCGAAAATGCGGCGACCTGAGGAAATGTCTGTGCGGTCGAGGATGGCGGGGATGCGACCGTTGGGGTTGATATCCAGGAACTGTTGTTCTTTTTGCTGGTTCTTTGAAAGGCTGATGGCGTGCAGATTGTAGGATAAGTCGAGCTCGTGAAGCAAGCAGGACGCCTTCTGGCCATTTGGGGTGCCAGACGTGTAGAGGTCGATGGTAGGTGGTTTGCTAGTCATGGCTGGAGTCTGATCGACAGTCACGTCGTGCTCGTTCTTGTTTTTTCTTTTTGGCCAAACGTGAGTTATTTGCACATGTCTCTTAAACGTCTGTTTAGATCTACAGGTAAACCTGGAGATGCTTTCGTCCTGACGTCACTAGCTGGAAGCTCTGGACAGCTTCCACCGTCCCCTCGTGCTCGTAAAGGCATAATGGAACTACCACCTGCTTTTTCTTTGGTATCAAAGTCAAGCATCGCGTGCTGCTAGCATAAGCGTTACTGTGCAGGACGTCACTTGCAACCATTGACGGGCGCAACCTCGAAACCTTACAAGGTGAGGACGCTGTAATCTTTCACATCTACGAAGAATGCATTGACAAACGAGTCTCCCTTCTCACGTTGTGCACGTGAGTCACAAATTATTTGTTTCGATCGGTCACGTTATGGCGCGTTCCCAGCATCCATCACCTCCATCCCAATAGTCCAGCCACTCAAGAAAAGCATGTCACCCTCCCATGCGGCCAACTCGCACAAGCGACCGCACTGCACGTCTTTGCGTGCTGCCACACGTGGTTGATACATTTGAGCTATTCGTCTGGTCAGCTTGCTCATGCCTCAACTTCTCCTTCGCTTGCAGTGTTTCTGCGGGCAAAGCTGGAAGTAATAGGAGACTCACCGCCTCTCCGTGATCTTCCGTGCATGTCATCCAGCCGTCGCCTTCTTTGCAGGGTTGGCCGGCAGCGTTGCGATTGGTGAGGGCGTGAGTGGTCGCGAGCAGACTGAAGACAGCCAAAGTGAGGGAGAGTGGCAGCTTCATGCTTAGCTCGGTGTACTGGAAGGGTTTAAAGTATAGTACTTGCAACGAGAACCGCCGCTAGCACTTGGGCGGATGCACAATGGTAAGTGATATGTTGTGCATCATGCGCCAAAAGGAGGACAAAGGTCAAAAGCGTTAAATGGCGAGAAATCGCATCGGGTGGTGAATAGATTTTGGCGGAGCGGCCATTCTATGTACAGCAGAAGCGATGCGCCAAAACATGCTCATGAGAAGTTTATACTGTCATTCAAGTCGTCGTCAAATACTAGCTGTCCATTATAGACGTCTAATGCACTCATGCTTAGGCCGAGCGCCATTCCAGGCAATGCCATGCGATGTCGTAATGCTTTGTCGTCGCGCTCGTAACGAAGATTCAGAGCTTAGACGTATCAAATGCCTTGCAAACTGTAGCGGTAACCGACGCATGTGGTAATGTCCAACCTGCTCTGCCCTCAGTAGCTGCTCACACTTACCTTTACCTACTGATGATGCGGAGTCTGGCCATCGGGCGTAGGACGGGGCTCAGCAGCCCCGTTTGTCATCCCCACGTCCCCCATCGCGGGACTCTTCACAGGCGTCATCTTCTTGACAGGCACAGCATTGCTGGCTCCATTCGTGTTAACGCTCGGACTCAAAGTCGGCGCACCATCCAGATTCATGCCCATGCTACTTGACGGCGCACGCTGTCCGGGTGTTTGCTGCTGCGAAGGTGGGAGGGAGATCTTGCCGGGCGACTGTGGCGGCAGCGGGCTTTGGCCAAAGCTTGAGGCAGGATTGCTGCCGAAGCTCGAGTGTGGTGGGCTCGCGTGCTTAACGGGGCTCACCCCACCCTGTTGCGGGACATTGCTATTAGGACTGTAGGCGTGGACGGCGCCGGGGCTGTGAGCTAGATTCGCGGCCGCCGAGAGGCGGCCAGAGGACGATGGCGGCTGCGCAGTTGGGGAGAAGCGTAGTGAAGTGTTGCCCTGAGTTGCAGCGAGAGATGGTGTCGGCGCATGATTGGCTGGAGATGTGAAGGTTGATTGTGACTTTGGTGCGACGCCATTTGCGATCGGGGTCTGCATCGGCTTGGGAGGTTGTGGATGTTGTGGGACTTGGTTGGAATAGGATTGTTGGTAAGGTGAAGATACGCCGGATGAGGAGCTCGACAGACGGCGAGATTGAGGTTGGTAGCCGGAGACTGGCGGCTGCGGCTGTTGATAGAGATTGTGATAAGAAGGCAAAGATTGTTTCGAAGGAGAAGGCGGAGGGTAGCCAGATCCGCCCTGTTTGGTCGCCCATGGAGCTCGATACAGGTCTTGTGCAGGCTGGGAAGGGCCTCGCTGGGTGTTTGGATAGCCATTTGGATTAGGGGGCGAGCCAGCGTATGCAGCGGGCTGTGAAGGTCTCGCCAGGGGTTGCTGGGGATGATTGTAGCCATGACCTGAGGGAGGGCGTGCAGCACCTGGAGGTGTCGGTTTGAACAGACCCAAGGGAGGACTCGCGGATGGACCAGTTTGGGGCACCTTGGCCACTGGCTTGACATCGGCCGATGCGCTTTCGCCTGTAGGCTTCACTAGTACGCCCGGAGGCGATGACTGGCCCAGTTTCAATTTGATGTTGGTCTTCGGCTTCTTGCAATGTGAGCACACAAACTTGAAGTTGTCCCGCTCGGCCTGTTGAGGTGTTATATCATGGCATGAGCTATGCTGCCACACTCCACATCGATCGCATGCTATACTATGAGTGCCGTCGTCGATGTTCTTCCCATGCACGCCACAGACTTCGCAGTCAAAATCCCAGTCCTCTGATTCTTCCTCTTTCAGTTTGGCAAGATCTCTTTGCTTCTTCTCAAGCTCTTTCACCCGGTTGCGTTCCGACATTCGTGCTGCCTCGCTGCTGTCGACACTCTGGCTGCGACCCTCCAGCTTTGATAGATCTTCCTCATGGAGAATCCTTCGCATCTCGCGATCACGTATGCGTTGCTCGCGGGTCATCATGCGAGACTCGCGGTCTTCTTCTTGCTTCATCTGGCGCTTGTGCTCTCTATGAGCCATCTCAAGTTCTTGCTGTCGCCTGAGCTCAGCAGTCTTCACTTCATCTTCCTGCTTCTGCTTTTCCTGTTTGTCTGCAAGACGACTTGATCGCTTTGCGGTGGCCATCTTCGAAAGACTCTCAAGTTCTTTTTGCCTTCTTTGCTCCTTGCGCGCTTTGGACTCTTCCGCCTTCAGCAACTCCGGCATAGCTTGTTCTTCCAAGACCTCAGCCATGTCTTTCTCGTCCGCGCTCTTGCTTCTTCGGAACCTCTCAATGACATCGCGATATTCGTCCAGTGTGACGGCAAGGCATTCCCACTTGGCGCCGCCAAGGCCGTCATCCCCATCGACATGGTCAACGGTGTCATCAGCTTGTTCTTCCTCTTCCTCGGAGACATCATCGTCGATGACTTTCTGTCGCTTGCTTGAACGGCCGCCGGTTTTCTTAGGCTTTGCCTTCGCTTTGAGTTTCTTGGGGGAGGGCTTGGCAGCAGGTGAGTCTGTCATCCGGTAAAGTCTGTTGTCATCGAGAAGGAAGTAGTGTCGTCCATCCTTATCGTCTCCAAAGGGCTCGACGCGCCAGGTGGACTGCTCCTTGTCAGTAGACTCCTCCATGCGCTCACGTATGCGGTCTGGGTTATTCAAGGTCCACACAGATAGTTGATGCAATACTTTGAGCTTGGTGAAGATGTCCATCTCTGTGAATTTCAGGGCCTCCTCTTCCTCTCCAAAAGGGTTGTGCTGAGGTGCTTTGGCGAGGTACTGTCGTCGCGTGTACTCATCGAAGATATCTGTGGTCAGGCCGCGATGCGACGAGACCCATTTGAGCATAGTCAAGGCCAGCTGTGCCAGTCGTTCTGAATTGGGCTTGAGGCATTCTTCTTCCAACACATCGATATCCAACTCATTGTCGATCCTAAGAGCAGAACCAAAGAATTGGATGTATTGCATGAGACAGGCAAATTGCCATGTATTGCGAATCTGCTTCAACAGATTTGTTGGTTCGGCGGGTGCATCGCTCGATATCTCCTGGTGGCCGCGTTTGCGGGAGACCATTGTCGGGAAACGCGCTCGCGAAGCGCGTCAAAAGGGCGAAATGACCAGTCAGCAGGAACGAAGGTCTGTTGAATAAAGGTCGTGAATGAAATTTGATTGCTGTAACGACGTCGAATGGATAGGAGACTTGTTGTCGAAGAGACAGCGGAATGAGGAGGAATGGGTGGATACAGAGACGGAGCAGGTGACGCGAATCGTGAAATGGGAGATGATTTCTTTCAATTGAGAACATCTTAGGGTTGATGAAATGACCTAAATAGACAGTTTTGTATGCAAGTCCTCAACTCGAAGCAAACAATCATCCAGTCTGCTATTCCTGCACAAGTCTCCACGCCGCGCTACACCCCTTTCCCAAGCATTCGTCGTCATCCAGCTGGCCTTCGACTTGTATCGATGCCATATCCTCTGCAGAGTGCGCTATGGCACGTGTGGAAATGCCCGGTCATCTCTCAGCTCGTCCCATGCAACTGGATCTGCATCGTCCATGATCATTTTTGCTGGGCCTTCCCCTTCCACTTCTTCAAATTGCGAAAGTGCATCGGCCAGGCGTAACTCAATCCGTCTCATGACTCCGTCGGTACACCTCTGGGGCAGGCCGTTGCGAACAGTGTATGAAATGCGAGGCGAGGAGGCAACGCTGAACTCAAAAGCGGCCTTGCGTGGGAGGTGCTTACCTGCTATTGCTTGAAACAATGTCAGGTCCGTTCTCCAGACTGCAAGTATCGACCAGAGGTGGGTGAAGATGCGGTTCTGTTCCGACAGCTGTGTATGCTCGTATTAGTACCGTTCAGAATTGGCCGGCTTTCACGATTTGACTCCAGCTTGAAGTGGCTTTGAGCACCGCCGGCACGGCCAAAGCGAATACGGTAGAAGAAAGAAAGACTGTGTGATGACGTCGAACTCACATCGTCCCAAAACATTGCATCTGCCCTGTGAGTTGATGTGCGTCAGAGACTTCCCATAGAGCCCAACAAGCAACCACTCAACCCCACACCGGTTCGTCAGAACCAGACTCACCAATGTCTAAAGTTGATCCGCATGATGTTGCTCAACAGGTGCGCCGGTCTATTGGCCAGAAAACTCAGCCATGTCTGTAGCGGTCAGCCAGTGAGCTTTGGTCCATCTTCAATCCTCAGAAGGCAATGACTTGCTCCGACAGTGACAATGGTTCTGTTCCACACACTCTCCACGTCGAGATTCCAAAGCCATGATACCGAGCGCAAACGCGATGGACGGACAAAGCGACCTCGGCCTACGCCAGCCGGGTTGGAGCGATACAGACCCCGCAGTGTTTTCAGTGGTAAAGTTAGATACACATTGGGAGGGCCGGCCTCAGAGCGGGGGTTGCGAAATCCAAGAGCCCATTCGCTGTTCACTGGGCCAGGTTCGACGACATACTCGAGTATGCGACGCCGAAGCTCGGTCGGTAAGCTGTGGAAAGTGACCAAGTTGGCTTGCGGCGGGGAAGGGCGAGCAACAGCCATGTTTTTATCGAGATTGTGAGTGCAATATAAGCTATTCAAATGTTCCCTATCTTGTACAGCTTATCCAGTATGTTGCTTGCTAAGGTTGGGTCAGATAACCAATGCTCCGGTACTCCGTAAAGTGCGGTGGATAGACCATCAAAGTACTAGACGCGAGGCAGGAAATGATGATGAACGTTATTTCTACATAATTACAGGCCGCGGTTGCCGTTTGTTGGTCCTTCACCTCAGGCCTTGACCTGCAATCGATACTCCGCCATACCGCATTCGTATGATGTCTAGATTTAGCCCTGTGGCATGAACGACAGCGCTAGAGCTCTCCTGTCTTAGCCCCAAACCCTGGTTCGTGCAACGATCGTCACGCGTCTTTTCTTGGTAGCAATACAGGAGCAAAAGTTCTTCACCAGTCGCTCGCTACCTGAACACTCTCAACACCGCTACCAGGATAGTGTAACGCGTGTGCGATCTATCACGAACGCACATCCAATACCGCGCCTCTCCATCGCCCCTACCTTCTCCAACAGTGTTGCCGCGCTTCATCCTCACCCTTCCATCCCGCCAGTCCGACATTCCATTGAAAAGCTAGGACGTGCTTCCGCAGCATGTTAGTCACAGCGGCCATACGGAGTGTGCAGTTCTTTTTGCGCACGGTGGTGGTCGCATCTTCAGAACAGAGATGAACAGTCGCATCACCGGTTGCACGACAATCCTCTAAGCATCTGATCTCGCCGGATCGCTGCATCCCATCACAATGGACGAGCAATCACATCGTCGAAGCCAAACGACTCAGTCAATACCCATGCGAGATCTCAGTCGCCCGCCAGAAGAGTCAGAATTACCACAAGACCCACATCGCCGCACGCTCAGCGAGCGGGGACGCATGTTGTTCGCCAGCAGCTCATCAAGACCGCGCAGCAGACGATACACTGCTCTTGATGCAGAATCACCCTCAGAGCGTACGACGCCTTCTGAATTACGGCATGAAGAGCATAGCTCCGGGCAGCGATCGTTTTTGGATGACGCTGATGAGCAAGAAGGCGTGCCAATGGATTCGCAATCGGACACATTCCACAGCGCACCGGGTGTTGCCGGACTCAGCATGAGCACTGATCCGTCATCAGATCCATTCAACGCGAGCTATCTACCCTCAAGTCGTCGTGGACTCGGCAAAATCATCGGCCACAACGACAGCGACTTTTCACTGACCGATGTGTCTCTAGAAGGCGACAGGGACGAGTCGCCTCCAGTCATCGATGATGATCGCGCACGTCTCACGGATACCAGAAACGTTCAACCTTTGGACGGGGCCGCTCCTTCCACTCCGAGTGGTCAACGCCACAAGAGGTTAAGCTCGCAGAACGTCCGATTTGCGACGCCCTCCAGTACACCGCAACGGTCTCGCCTCGGCGATGACCTTGCTGCCATGGAAGCGGGTTCCGTTTCGCCCCATAATCGATCGCGACGGAAAAGCTCGGTTTCCCGATCGCTGTCCCCGTCGTCTGCCGTCTCGCCACTCACGAGAGCCTCGACCGTCGTCCGCAATGTGTCACAACGCGTGGTCAACCTCAGCAATGAACAAGACGTTGTCGAGCAAGAGATCAGAAGACGAGGGTCGCAACGCCGCAGAGACGAAGACGAGCAGTCCAAGGCATCTACACAGCAACATGAGGGATCTCCAGTTCACTCCGAAAAGACAGCCTCTCCAGTCCCTGTGCAGCCCATGCCCAGCGACTGGGTCACGCTTGCGAATCCCCTACGTGGCAGAAGTCTGGGCATCTTTCCCCCCGATAACAAACTCAGGACAGTATTGTGTGATTTTATGACACATCCACTTACTGAGCCATGCATCCTGATCTTGGTCTTGTTGCAAACTGTGCTTCTTGCGGTGCAGGCCGCACCCAACGCCATGAATGATCCATACCCTTTGGACTGGAAGAATTCATGGATTGACTGGACACTTCTGGCACTTTTTGTCGTCTACACTGCGGAGATTGTCATCCGATGCATCGTTTCAGGCTTCGTTGTCAACCCCGTAGAATACAGTACGATCAACAGAAAGATTGGTTGGAAGGAAGCGCTGACCGCCAAGGCGCAGACACTCTTTGCTGTTGAGCATGATGAAGCTTACAAGGAACGCAGAGCGACGATTGCACCGATACAAGCTTCTATTATCAGAACCTTTACCACCCAGCCCATGGCGTCCAGATTTGCTACCGATAGTCGCCACGCTTCGCGCATGCGTTTGGCCCACCGAGCATTTCTGAGACACTCCTTCAATCGCTTAGATTTTGTTGCCGTTGTGTGTTACTGGATCAGCTTCTTATTGGCCATATCCGGCATAGAAGCACGATCTCACATCCACATATTTAGGATGTTGAGCTGTCTGCGCATCCTGAGACTGCTCAGCTTAACGAGCGGAACGTCCATCATTCTTCGCAGTCTCAAGAAAGCAGCTCCAATGTTGCTGAACGTGGCTCTGCTGATCGGGTTCTTTTGGCTGCTGTTCGCAATCATAGGAGTCCAGAGCTTTAAGGCCAGTCTAAGGCGCAATTGTGTCTGGGTCGATCCGGCTGGCCAGCAACCCAATTACACGACAAATCAATACGGCACATTTCAGTTTTGCGGAGGTTCGCTCAATAACGACGGTAATCCAATTCCATGGATGGACGTGAACGGTGTCAGCTCGAATGATCGCAAGGGATACTTGTGTCCTGTGCAGTCCTACTGCGTCTCCGACCAGAATCCCTTCAACGGCACCGTCAGCTTCGACAACATCTTCCAATCTCTTGAGCTTGTGTTCGTTGTCATCACCTCAAACACTTTCACGGACATTATGTATTACATCACGGACAGCGACTACCTTATAGTGGCCCTCTTTTTCGCGCTTGGCCTGGTCATCCTGACTTTCTGGCTGATGAACTTGCTCATAGCCGTTATTACTTCGTCTTTCCAGGTCATTCGAGAAGAGAGCCAGGTCAGTGCTTTCTCTACGGAGCATGAGCATCATCCTGGGGCCGAATTAGAGCACGAGGAGGGCGTTCGTCCCCATAAGAACTCAGCAAAAGAAGTCTATGACCGTACGCGCGTTTTTTGGATCGTCGTCATCACTTACGGTCTCATCTGTCAATGTCTCCGGTCTTCGACGATGCACGAGTCGCGTGCCAAATTCATTGATGTTTCCGAAACCGTGGTGACTCTGATGCTGCTCATCGAGATTATCGTCCGCTTTGCGGTCGACTGGCGAGATTTCTTCTCAAATCCGCGCAACAGTATCGACCTTGGACTTGTTGTGATCACAACCATTATCCAGCTCCCTCCAATTCACAATTCTGGGACGCCCTACTCCTGGCTGACGATCTTTCAAATACTGCGTATCTACAGGGTCGTCCTCGCGATTCCATGGACAAGAGATCTGATCATGCTGGTCTTGGGGAAGACGACTGGTTTTCTCAATTTGATTCTGTTCGTGTTCCTCCTCACGTTTCTTGTCGCAATCCTCGCTTCACAGCTCTTCCGTGGCGAGGTACCGCAAAAACAAGTCGACGGCAGCACCATCTACATTACCTTCAACACCATCTTCAATTCCTTCCTGGGCATGTACCAGGTGTTCTCTAGCGAGAATTGGACGACCATATTGTATAATGTTACGAGTAACGACGTCGGGTACAACACTGCATGGATCGGTGCAATGTTCTTCATTCTTTGGTTTATCCTGGGATTCTTTATAGTTTTGAGTATGTTTATTGCGGTCATTCAAGAGAACTTCGATGTGTCGGAAGACGAAAAGCGATTGCAGCAAGTCAAGGCCTTTCTACAACATAAAGAGCTTGGCGGGTCTTCTAATGGCACACTTTCATTGGCAGCAATGTTCAAATTGCGGACTCTTACGGGGAAGCGTCAAGATCCACTCGATTATGGGCCTGCCATGACGGAGATGCTGCTGAAAGACGCTGTGGTGAAGGACTTCCTGGATGAAAATGCAGATTCGATCGACGAGGCCGAGGCAAATAGTCATACGAACGGACATGCCAGTGGACACGGGGACAAGCGACTATCACGTCCACCTACCATGGACATGCGCGCGGCGTTATCACGAACATCCTTATGGCAGAAGTTCAAGACGAGAGTTTGGGATAGAGAGCCGAACCCTTTCCACTCCAGATACAAGCCTTCACGCGCGTACGAGGAATTAGACGCTCGAGCAATGGCCAAAGAAGCAGTCTCGGCGGCTGAGAAGCGGAAGCTCGCGCAAAGGGAATACTTGCAAAAGTATCCGACGTACAACAAGTCCTTCTTCATTTTTGACGCTCGCCACCCACTACGACGTTTCTGTCAGATGATTGTGGGTCCAGGGCGCGGCCAGGACCGCGCTGAGGGGTCACCACCATCTCCAATCGTCTGGTACGCATTCTCGGCGGTTCTGTATGCCGCCATTGTTGCTATGGTTCTGCTGGCTTGTGTTACTACGCCACTGTATCAAAAGCAATATTGGATCGATCACGAGTACAGTGTTTACAACTGGTTCGTTTTCACAGACCTGGGATTCGCAGTTCTCTTTTCTGTGGAGGCCATCATCCGAGTAGTCGCCGATGGCTTCTTTTGGACGCCCAACGCTTACTTTCGTAGCGCCTGGGGCTTCATTGATGGCATTGTGCTAATCACACTGTGGATTAATGTCACCACATCTTTGTACAGCCAAGGCGCAGTCTCGAGAGCTGTCGGTGCGTTTAAAGCTCTGCGAGCTCTTCGCTTGCTCAACATTAGCGATAGCGCTCGTGATCATTTTCACTCTGTCATTGTTCGGGGTGGCTGGAAGGTCATTTCCGCTGCATTTGTCTCCTTGAGTCTCTTGATTCCTTTCGCCATTTACGGCCTCAACCTGTTCTATGGTCAGATGTCGTCCTGCAACGACTCGGGCGCTGGAATCACTTCTCTCAACGACTGTGCAGGCGAGTATATGGCGTCGCCAAACAACTGGGACGTCTTAGCACCTCGAGAGGTAGCAAACGACTGGTTCAACTTCGATGATTTTGGCAGCTCGTTGTTCACGCTCTTTCAGATCGTTTCGCAGGAAGGCTGGACCGATGTCATGTGGCGGGCCGTCTCCATCGTCGGGGCCGGCAAACAACTTCAAGACTTTCACACGCAGGGCAATGCCGTTTTCTTCGTCATCTTCAATCTCTTGGGTGCGGTCTTCGTCCTGACGCTGTTCGTTTCCGTCTTTATGCGGAACTATACCGAACAGACCGGAGTCGCTTTCCTTACTACGGATCAGCGATCGTGGCTCGAATTGAGGAAGATCCTTCGTCAGATCTCTCCCTCAAAGCGGCCGCCACCAGCTCACCAGCGTGCGACATGGAAGCAGTGGTGCTATTTACGTGCGACGAGGAAGACCGGTCGATGGCAGCGAGCGTATACTATCGTCTTGGTCCTTCACTTAGCCATACTCTGCTCGGAGTCCTACCCTGAACCATTCTGGTGGGAACGCACTCGCGACTTTGTCTTCTTGGGATTGACGTTCTTCTACATCGCAAACATTGTCATCCGCATCGTCGGCTTGACCTGGACGCGCTTTCGAAGGAGCTCCTGGGACCTTTTCTCGCTTTTCGCAGTGGGCGGCACTTTCATCACGACGATCATCCTGCTTTCGAACTTCCAGCAGCGAGTCTACCAGCAGCTACATAAGCTGTTTCTTGTCTCGGTCGTCTTGCTCATCATTCCTCGCAACAATCAATTAGATCAGCTCTTCAAGACGGCTGCCGCCAGTCTGGCGGCGATTAGCAATTTGTTGGCAACCTGGTTTGTACTCTATTTGGCTTTCGCTATTGCCTTCACACAGACCTTTGGTCTCACACGCTTCGGCGGGAACGAGACCGACAACGTCAACTTCCGCAATGTCCCCAAGGCATTAATTGTCCTGTTCCGATGCAGTTCAGGCGAAGGCTGGGATCAGCTCATGGAAGACTTCGCTGGCATCAATCCGCCCTTCTGCACGGTCGGTGACAACTTCCTTGACGGCGACTGCGGCAGCCCAAATTGGGCTCGGGCCTTGTTCATTCTCTGGAACCTTCTCAGCATGTACATTTTTGTCAACATGTTTGTGTCACTCATCTACGAGAGCTTCTCGTACGTCTATCAACGCAGCAGTGGCCTTTCCGTCATCAGCAGGAAAGAGATTCGCCGATTCAAGCAGGCATGGGCCGAGTTCGACGAAAGCGGCAGTGGGTGGATCTCCAAAGAAGCGTTCCCACGTTTACTGGGCGAGCTAACGGGCATCTTCGAGATGCGTACATATCCCGAAGAGTTCACCGTCGGTAGCTTCAAAAGGGATTGCGGAACTCATCGACAAAGTGCAAAGCATCTTTTTGGCGACGATTCGATGTTTGCTCGGCCCGGCGAGATGGACATACATACGTTGAACGATAAGCTGGACAGAATGCCGGTCGACGAAATTCGAGCCCGGCGCCAACGCATGAGGGTCTTTTATGAGGAAGTGATGGTCTCTTCGGACCCTGACCGGGGTATCAACTTCACATCCTTGTTGATGGTGCTGGCTCATTACAAAGTCATCAATGATAACAAATCACTACGCCTGGAAGAGTTCCTAAGGCGGCGAGCACGCTTGCAAAGAGTCGAAGAAGCCGTCAGGCGGAATATCGTCATTGGCTTCTTCGACACCGTGTACTATCGCCGACGTTTCAAAGAGCACATGGCCAGGCAGCGATCGGCACATGTCCCAGACTTACCCGCACTTCAAGTGCCAGCAATCTTTGTAGAAGATGAAGATGATACAAGCAGTCCGAATACTCCAGGGTCCGGCTCAAAGTCTCCAGGCTCGAAGCTCAGGCCAGCGCTGCAACTCAACATACCAGGAGCGCCACTGAGCGCAGGTGCAAGCTTAGCTGATGTCGACCCGCAAGGCCAAGCATCTGGCTTTGCGCCAGAGACCAGCAACACTGGGTTGAGGAAACGATCAGATTCCATCCAAGTCTCGCCGATGGCTCTTCACGGTGGATCCAGGTCGAGATCAAGCCTCAGTCCAACAGGCAGCCGTGGCAGTCCAAAGCCATTTCATTATCCCAAAGCTCGCGATAGTGATCCTCCCGAAGGCGAATCATCAACTGACAATCCATTCGCAAGCTCAGGGCTGGGTGTCGACTTCCCTGGTCAGCCTTCTGGTCACAATCGCGGTTTGAGTGTCGAGCATGCACGCGAAAGATCTGGCTCGAGATCCGGTACATCGTTGGCTCACGATCGCAGCCGTTCCAATAGTAACGTCAGTGCTCGAGACGTGCTGAGCGCTTTTGACAACTCTGCGTGGGGCGAAAGTATGAGGAGGTCGTTCACAAGTAAAGGGAGTCACGGGCATAGTAGGAGCAAGAGCAGCATGGCCAGCCATGGTAGCAGTGCCGGTGGAAGCAGCGGACGGGGCGGCGAAGGTGTTTAGTGCGAACCGATGTCAAGATTTGTCGCCGGCGCACAGGGGAGGTTGGGAAAGCGTGCATACACGAAAGCATATGGGGTGGTGTTTTGACTGATTACGCATAGCGACGGTGCTCTGCGGAAGATAGGTTTGCAATAAGCACGTTTGAGGTTTTCAAGGCCCGAATGAAGCTATGAGGATGGTCGAAATTTGTCTTTTGTTCTTCTGATATGAAGCACTGCAGGTATCGCGGGTTGGCCACGCGATCGCGCAAAAACCGCACTTTGAGCAAATACCCTGCCTGGAAATGCGCCAGTTCAATGGCGTCGTCCGATCCCACACGTTTTGACCTCATTGCATCTAAACAAAGCTGAAGCGGGGAGATCTCAGATACCGACTCGACATTGTCCGGACGCCGCATGTAGATAGTCTCCGCGTACACCCAACCATGCGTCCACCGCGCAGCGCGATCCAGTGTGCCTCCATTCCCACATATCCACTTCAAACAAGACGTACCACACCTTTCACAACCCCCTCATATACACCACGCCGTCACCTCACAACGCCAGAACCGTTCACGATCATTCAACCGCCTCCGCCTCCGCCCGAGCTCTTCACACAGCAGTCCGCCGCCTCTACCACCTCGCCCATTCCACCCCCGATCCGGCGCAGACCCCTCCTGCAGCCCAGATCCCACAAACCCGCTGCGGATCGTAAGTCTCAGCTGCACCGACAGTACACATCCATTCTGCAAGGCACGCCGCTCATGCTCCTGTTCCAACACAACAATCTCAAGATGGCGGAGTGGACCGCCATACGGCGAGAGCTGGACGTCGCCATTCTGCGCGGCGCACGGCAGAACGAGGAGGACATGCGATTACACGACGAAGGAAGGAAACCGCGGGTAGTAATCGTGAGGAACGGCGTCTTCGGCGCCGCATTAAGAGTCATCGAGCATTATCTCCCCAGGTTCGAGGGCAGAGAAGAAAGACCGCAGCATCTCCTAAGCGAAGAAGCGTACCGCGCGGGACTGTACAAGACGAACGCAAGAGTGCCGGTGAAGCGAAAGACGAGTTTAGAGCCGTTATTAACGGGGCCGCTGGCGGTGGTGACGTTCCCGTCAGTGTCGCCGACGCAGCTCGCGACCGTGTTAAGCATACTTGCCCCGAAAGGCCCGGGCTTTCCAGCGCCGAAGAGACGGGAGCAGCCGGGCTTGTATGATAATAGTGTGCAGCAGGGGCTGGAGAAGCTGTTGCTGCTGGGGGCGAGGGTGAACGAAGGGAAGGGCGCGAAGGCGATGGATCATGAGGGAGCGAGGCTCCTGGGGAGTTTGGCGAAGAGAGGAGGTATGGAGGGACTGCGAGCGGAGGTGGTGAGACTGCTGCAGGGTGTGGGGATGGGGTTGGTAGGGAGCTTGGAGGGGGCTGGGCGGAGTGTGTGGGCTACGATGGAGGGGCGGAGGATGGATATGGAGGAGAAGAGTGGGGAGAAGACAGAGGCAGCGAAGAGCGATGCGTGAAATTTTTGGCAGTAGGGTCGAAGAGCTTGTACAGTATATTGTACGATATGTTGGTATATAGAAGCCGCGCCGCAAAGATATTGATGGCATGTCGCACTGACATTGTATGTCTGCCGAATGGAGTCGTACCCCATGTTAGCACTGATACTCCCTGCACATTGCGGATGTCCTGTCTAGGGCTGTGTCGTCTAGGCCGCGTGTGGAAAGAAAGTGTCTCCGGACAAGACATTCGGGATACCTCTTTTCTTTGCTATCGCAACGTACTCTGTGCGTTCCATTCATGGAGTAGGGCAAAAATAGCTGCGATGCGAAATTTGCGCCTGCCTCTGCGTCCTCGATAGATTTCACGCACTGATCATCAATAACACGATTCAGAGCGTCACGGTTTGGAGCGTCATCTTTGAGGTCAGATCTTAGCAGCAATGCAGGTTTGCAGCTCAGAGCACCCTCAAAAACATCCCATGATGCCTTTTCAGATGCCGAGGGGAACAACATGTCCTCAAAGCGTAATCAGGCAGAGTACGCACCAATGGATTGCTCAATTTTCCGCGCTTCGCTCAAATACTTCATACGCCGCCCTACAACTATGCAGCTGTGAAGACAGTTGACGCCGATTAGAGATATGGCATAACCGAGAAGTAGAGGCGCAACACTCAGTGAGCGCTGAACTTATGACGATTCCATCAGGCGGCCAGCTCCCTGGACGGAGGTTAGGCCTTTGGATCTGCGCTACTGGCGGCAGCTGCTACATGCTTTGATTGTGGGCAGTGTCACCGTCAAGGCTGACGGCTGATCTTGACGCCGATGAACCCTGGGGAGTAATATCGTGTTCTTGAGACGAATTCTTGGGGTCAGGTGCTGTTGACGACCTGGAACCAACTCGTAAGGCTGACGGACGCCCAAAGGACGTGGTTGGTCGTCCAGGCGTGACTGCTGGTTTCGAAATGACAGTGCTGGAGAAGAAGCCTCGCTGCTAGTGTTGAGAGTAGCAATATCGTCTTCACTTCGCTTTTGAGGTCATCCTGATCTTTGCTGCGGAGTAGTGCTTTGTGGACTGGGGATGAAAATTCGTCGCCGGTCTTACTCGAGCGGCAGTGGTAGATATATTGCGCTCTTCGGTCTGCTCCTGTGGCATTAATTTGGCTTGCTCTCTATTGGCTTCTTGCCGTGCTCGTAGAAGGACGCCTGAATGCTGAGGTTGGCAGGTCTTCGTGCGGTACGTCTTGGTTCGTTGTGCCGCCTGCTTCAATCGACTACGAGCCGGTAGCATATTGCCCGAGGCTACTGCGTGTACGGAATACCTGGACTGACTCCACGTTGTGTTTGTCGGTGATTAGCAGTACGCGATGGGTAGCGACCGAGTGCTCTCCTTATTTTGCCAGTCGCCAGTGTGACACTCACACTTCTTGGTGAAACACTACAGAAAGCCGCATGCGTATTTCAAGTAATGCTGCTCTTGCCACCTCGTGATGCGAAGCCAAATCCACTTTGGTCTGGTCCTCTCGGCTGTCGAATGATCTGCGCATCGACCTGCGTCTGTAGTGGTCCTCTGGAACCTGAGGTGAATGCGGGCCTCGAGGTGTACTCAGGATCGAATAGCTGGCGTTGGTTCTGCGGTGTAGCAATCCTCGCGGGTGACTGACTGGCGCTTGTTGGCCTTGAGCTGCCTCGTGAACTACCTCTTCCGCCACGACCACCACCTCGCGCTCGACCATTTGGACTCGCCGATGAAGATCCGCTAGGCTGGTCAGAAGCGCCATCGGTCTGACCAAATATTCGCCGGCGCGCCTCCTCATACTTTCTGGCCTTCTCTGCCCTCTCTACATGCGCTTGTTCTTGCCGTTGTTTCATCATTCTCTCCTGCTCTAATCTGGCCTCATCCTCGGAATCCAGCTCTTCCTCCTCGTCGGGCCTTTGCGCGACACTCATCACTTCAATTCGGTTCTCCAGTCCTGCCGCACCATTTTGTGATCTCCTCGCTAGCACAGGTTTTGCCGCGTCCTTAGGCTTTCGAGTCAGCACCTGTACCTGGCCTTTGTGATTTGTTTTGAGGGGCGGTTCGGTTGAGCCGGCATGAAGAAAGAAGGGTAGGCTGTTCTGATTTTCCGCTGTATCCCAAAGCGCTCTTTGTGACGCGGCATGCTGTGCTTTACGTTCTGCGCGGGTTGACTTGGCTACTTGCGCGGGGGTAGGATCGGGTTTGGTATCTGCAACGGCCTCGTAGTCGTCGTCCCAAGCGTCTGGGACCTTTTTGGACATGGTAAATTCCCGTGATTGACCACCCGAAGTTCTCCGATGCGGACAAGTCCGTCAGAGATCTGACTGTGTATATGTGTGAGCAGTCTGGAGAACGATAAATTCTTGGATTTGGAGGTAAAGGTGGAAGAAAGTAGTCAACAAAAAGCGGAGGGACAGATTACGTCGAAGTGACCCTGAGGCGGCGGAGATCTAGCGGCAGTCCCCGCCTTCTAAGCGCCAAAGTTTAGCGCTTGCGGCTGGTTTTAGCCCCCAGATCCATCGAAGCTTCTTCAATGCTTCTCTTGCTGTTGTGAGACGTCAAACTTGACGGCATTGAAAGCCACGTCACAAGTCCAACAATTGTCTGTACAACGCATTCATTCAATCATAATTCGACAATAAGCTAATCGAACTGTCGCTATGTCCAGCGATCAACCCACACCCATGGTAAGCTCCCACTCGAAGGCCACCCATTCGCAAGAGCTGCATATCTAGGCAGCAAGAGGAGCTGCTGTGCCGCAGATCGACTCTCAACTTTTCACTCGACTGCCATTTTCAAGCCTGCTGTATATATTCGATTCTCCAAACCCTCAGAGCAGACTTCGACTTCGACACCATGAAGCGTTCTCTATCCACGATGCTGACGCCAGAACCTCAGGACATCGCCTCCGACTCCACCTCAGCCCAGAACACGTTAAGCTTCGCCAATACCTCCAACTCATCAAGAAAAGTTGGCGAGCAACCACTACAGCAGGTTCATAGACAATCAGGCTACAAGTGGGACCGAGAGGAGGATGCGCCGGGGTACGCATGGAAGAGCAAGCGGGCGTATGATGAGATTCAGCGGTCTTGGGACTCGATCGTCCAGCGGGATACGTTTATTGGCGGTGAGTGCAAGCAGTCGGTCCGATCTGTGTAAGAGATGCTGATGCATGACAGCCAAATACGGCGACCCAGCTCTGCTCGCACCAATGAATACACCCTGGGACAAGATCATTTAGCGAATTACTGAAAGAGATCTTTCAATCGTGGGAGATCAACGCAAGACATCTAAGGCCTGCCTATTACCTCCAAGTATTAGCAGGTCACGAATACATGAGTAATAACTAACAACGTGGAGGAGAATCCAGTGCAGTGCACTCAAGCAGCAACATGGCATACCGTCTAGTGAGAGTCCGGAGTGAAGTCTGCATGTGCCATGCTACTTTCTTTGGCCATTTCGACCAGCCGAGTTGCTAGCCATGTCACCACAAAACCTAGAAAAGCATTCGCTGTGGAACTATCGATTTCGCCTTCGCCGGAAGGACGATTTGGAGCTTGATGTACAGCAAAGGTAGCTGCATGGTTGCGAACCACAATGAAATTCACTTCGGTGAGCATCTGCCTCGCTATATCTACGTGACGTGGAGTGTATCCGTTGCATTGCTCTGCGGTATTGCTGTACTGCTCGGCTGTGTTTGCTCTGCTGTGTTGACCCCTCGGTCCGAGACGGCGCAAGTTATTTCCCAATTTGGGTCCGACGCCCGCCATACCGCGGCTCTCTCCATCCTGGCCCATGAAATCTCGTGATCTTGCCATACTCTTCCTCATCTCAGCACATTCATGAACTTCTTTCGCGGATGACGCGCACCAGCCGTTTGGACCGATGGTGACAATGAGGCCAAAGTGACGCAGTATTGAACGCGTCGATTACGTTGAGCGAGCCAAGCAGGATGAGCAAATGCCCTTGAGCGTGAGCATACGCCGATAGGAAATCAGCAGCCTCATTTGACAGATTCTCGTGCTATGGCTGCTCCGATGGAGGGCATTCAGACAGGCGGTGAAGGTGGTGGGTTGGCGGGAGATGGCCAACACAAACATGAAGACGAGAGGAAATCTCCACTTCCATCGCAGACCGCTGCACCACCTTCAATCACCGCTCTCTCGTCTCGAGGATCAACCGGTGCAAACGCCAAGTCGCAACCAGCAGTTGTAGGCGCGCAAGAGCACTTGCCCAAAAGCGAGGCAGGAGATCCTCCACTTCCTCCCCCAAGTATCAATAGATCGCGTAAACCCTCAGGTGCGTCTGCGCCCGATTCCTCGCATGGTCTTTGTCAACATGCAGCCACAACTCGTTGGTCTGAGACTTATTGCTCCCCGTCCAGGCCCGCCCTCACTTACCGCCCTCTGCAAAATCGGCGGCATGGAAGTTCCTGCTCCTCGAAGCCAGACCATCGACCAGCACACGCGTGACGAGATCAAGTACATGTACATTCATGAATACGCCGAGGGTCTCAATAAGCTGCTCGAGACTCAATGGTACACCAATAACGGGCTCGACCGACTCTTTGCCAACTTTCAGCTCCAGCAACAGTTCGCCGGTACGCTTGAGTTGTTCACTCGAACCAAAAGCACAAACTTTGATGAATTTCTCAGACTGCCGCCGACAGAGCGAAAGCTGGTGATGGAGCTGATGCTGTTGCCAATGAAGGTGCCAAACCCAAACCCGGCGGACACTGAATTGCAGACTGTGAGTTTTCAAGCTTGCGCCGACTTTCGTCGTCTTGCGCAAGATGGTCACAGATGGTCACAGTTCTTAGCATCGTTGATCAAGCAACACACCGCTCTCGCCGCAGAGAGGAGTGCTGGCTAATGATTGGCAGGTCATTGCTCGCCTCCACGTCCTTGAGTGCCTTCTCACAGGCCGTGTAATCCAAGCGTCACCCATCATCGAAGGCCTGCCTCGACCGGGCATGGATCCTCGACAGAACCACTTCTGGAAACACCTGGGAGAAACCATCACTCAAGCCAGCCTTTGCAACCCGCAATACGGCGTGCCTACATGGCCGAATGCTTTTGAGAACGCGACACAAGCCCTCGCGCAGTTGCGGCCTGTATTGGATGGTATGGAGAACAGGGACGTTCTCTACAGCATGGCCGTGCTACGACACCTTGGTCCGAGACACCTGCAGGCTATTAGTCGAGGAGAAGGAGTCATTGACGATGGAAGGGAACGCGCTCGGGTGGCTGTTGCAAAGAAGTTCCTCGAGGACCAAGCAAGTGGGTGGGGGACGACACAGGTGGTGCAGAGAGTATGTGGAATGGTCATGACGGGGCTGAATCACTGGGGGCTGGTGTGACACTGGTCAGGACATGGAAGTCACGGAATGGGTTAGGAAACGGCGTTCGGACACCCGCAATGACTAGTCTGGGAGGATATCGATCCATGCGCATAGATGGCAAAGGGTGCCAATGGCAGCAATGCCGAGAGGTTGGGTGCTTAGGAAGGTGGCTGAGCTATAGCACCATTGGCATGAGTAGTAGATGAACGCTCACGTGGCGACTGCATGTAGTTTGATCAACGCCGGGTAATGGCAATATGAAGTTGTATCAGCGAGCTTGCTAAGAGCTGAACCTGGTGCGCGCCAGTGCCCTCATCCACGCGTCTGTCTTGGCGCGCCTTCTCCTTGAACCATCATCTCTTTCCCACTCTTCCTCGTTCCTCTCATCAAGCAGACTCTCTCATCAACACATACGTTCAGCTGATGTTGCTCTTCGATCTGCTCCGTTGAGCAGCCAGGGACGCTTGCTTTCTCGCTGTAATCTATCGCTACGCCCGATGTGCTCTCTCTTGCCTTCATTATCTGTCCCCCTTGCCTCAATCCAGTAGGTCTTTGCGAGAACACGCGAGCGCTTGAAGGTTGATAAGGAATGATATCTCGCGGAACAAAATACCTTTTCGAGCTCCCCTTTCCTCGCCGGCCGAACAAGGCCCGATAACACAAAGATAGCCCGAGCTATGTCATCTGTAAACACTGAAAAGTTGTTGAGCTTCACTCTCTATGCTAGCAACGAGATTTTGTTGCACTGGTAGCTCAAGAGCCTCTCGTACATTTCCACTCCCTCTCCAGAACGTCTGCAATAGCTCAAGAGCAAAGACATTCCACATTTGCCTATCAAGTCCCTTCGCGTCCGGCACAATCATGGCCAACAAACCCAAAGTCCTCCTCCTAGGCAACATAGACCAGTCCGTTACCCTCCCTTCCCTCGCCCATCCAAACAACTAACAGACCCGCAGCGCCTCGGACTTCTGGTCCCAACACATCGACCCCTTGGCAATCACCACCACCACCTCCGCCACCGACCGCGCCGCCTTCATCTCAGAATGCATATCCGGCAAACACGACGGCACCGTCGCCGCCTACCGGACTTTCGTCAGCGCCTCCCAGACCGGCCCATGGGACGCCGAGCTCTGCGCCGCCCTCCCGCGCTCCCTCCGCTTCGTCGCGCACAACGGCGCCGGGTACGACCAGCTCACGATTTCCGCGCTGTCGGAACACAACATCATCGCGATGAACGTCCCCACGGCCGTTGACGACGCCACCGCCGACACCGCGCTGTTCCTCATGCTCGGCGCGCTGCGCTTCCAATCGACGCAGTTTGCGCTCGCGGAGGGGAAGTGGCGCGGACAGCCCGCTCCGGCGCTAGGCAATGATCCTGAGGGCAAAACGCTCGGCATCCTGGGCATGGGCGGCATCGGCCGGAACTTCGTGCGGAAAAGCGCGCCCTTCGGCATGAAGGTGCTGTACCACAACCGGCGGAAGCTGGCGAAGGGCGAGGAGGAAGGCGCCGAGTACGTGAGTTTCGAGGAGTTGTTGGGGAGGAGCGACGTGCTGAGCGTGCATGTGCCGTTGAATCAGCATACGCGGCATTTGCTGGGGAAGGAGGAGTTGAAGAAGTGCAAGAAGGGGCAGTGCATCGTCAATACGGCACGGGGCGCGGTGATCGATGAGGCGGCGCTGGTGGAGGCGCTGGAGTCGAAGCAGATTGGGAGTGTGGGGTTGGATGTGTATGAGGAGGAGCCGAAGGTGCATGAGGGGTTGGTGAGGCATGAGCGGGCGTTCCTGCTGCCGCACATGGGGACATGGACGAAGGAGACGCAGGAGCGGATGGAGGAGTGGTGTATTGGGAATGTGGAGGCGGCCGTGAAGGGGTTGGGCGGGGACAAGGGAGCGTGGAAGGGGATGTCGGTGGTGCCTGAGCAGAAGGAGTTGATGGAGAAGTGGAGCAATGAGGGCGCGCCGGGGATGCAGAATGGGGTGCATTGAGAGCAGGTGTAATATGGAGGGTGCACGGAGTCATTGCGGGCTCGTGGAAGCTGCCATGACGGCGCATCTGATATGTCACGCTTGCTGAGGCAAAGCATGGCAGCATTAGACGCTGTGGTATGGTCGCAAGCACACTATTTCGCAGGATCGGCTAGACCCAAATCTTAGAATAGAGACCTACCGTAATTGAGAGCTTTCGAACACTTCAGGATCCTGTGTGCGCAGAGCCCTTTGCGAGCTCAAGCAACGGCGCTGCTTGCCGAACATCTTTGCAGACGACAGATGTCCAAGCAAGCCTGCTCCAATGAAGTCGGCACTCTAAGCAGCAAGCTCGCAAACACGCAAACACATCCTTGGGAACTCTCGTCTCTTTCTAGTGGCTCACACTCGCGCCTGATATCCCGTCCTGAGACTGGCCTGGCCTCACAGCAGGATAGTTGTAGTCGGTTCATGACAGACCTCATTGAGCGGAAGCATCACGAGGCAATACCATTTTGCACGAGAAAGGAAGAAGGACTGCGATGCTCGAGGATCTGTTATTCAACGGTGTTATCACGAGCTCTTCTCAACAGCGCTCGCCCAGCTCCTCCATAGATCATCGTCATCACCACTAGAAACTTCTTGCAGCTGCTCCAGGATCTTGTCGTCCTCGGGATCGTATGCGCCTCCCGCTTCACGGCGATCATCGACCATGTTACGCCATCTCCTGTACAAATCCTTTTCCTTTGACGAGTTTGCCCAGACTCGCTTCATACGTGATGGCGGTGCAGGCGTACTAAGCTCCTGCGTTGATCGTCGACCTATCGATGCAACTTGGTCTTGCTAATCGCGTCAGAAGTCATCCACCGGGTGCCCACCGGGCCTCATATACGAATTATGCATGTAGGAATCTTGCCGCATCCAAGCGTCAGCAACGGTGCGTGAAAGGCCTGCAGGGGCGTCAGAAGAGCCGCCGTCGCGCATCATACGTGTCGTGCCCGCACTTCTACCACACAAACTCGTCAGAAGGCGTCAGAGGGACAAGCGAGCACGCTGGCGTCTTCCACAGCAGACCTGGGCGATGCTCAACGGTGACTTGCGCTCATTTTGCGGGTAGAAGCACGCGCGCATGGCTGAGTGACCGGGTCAAGAGGAGGGAAAGGGGCGGGACTCACCCATTTGGTCGGCCACGTTGGCGACGTGGGAATTGTAGGAATGTCGTGATTCGGTCTTGGGTTGAAGGCGGGTGGCGTCGTACGGTGAGTATAGAAGTGGCTGGACACCGGGTTGGGTCGTTCGCGCGGCTTCCGTCGTTTGCGCTTGGGGTGCGAAGCGGTTGAGGTCGGCGTCATGCTGGTTGCTGGGTGCTACTGGAGCCTGGAGTATCAAAATTGTCAGCTTGGCTTCTCTGCACTACAGGCTGAAACATCGCAGACCATCAGCTAAGCAAAATCTCATCCACGCACCTCCTGAGGTTTGTCCACATCCACGACCTTGTCTCCCTCGACCTTGACTTCGTGATCCCGGAATTGCCGCATCAACGCGAGAAAGCTGCTCTGCTGAAACTTCTCGCTCTGATTGTCGGATACCGTGTCCAATAGCACACCAGCCGTGTGCGCCAGTTCTGCATCAACGTCAGGCTGGGCTTGCTCGGGCGGTTGTTTTTGTATCATGTCCGAAGCCGCTTCGTGACCAGGCATGCGTCGCATCGTCTCCATGTTGTGGTCCCCGGGTGGCAGTAAGCCATTAGCAGACAGCCGATTCTCGATGTCCTGACGCTGATCTTCCGCCCTCTCCTCTTGGTCTACCTGTTCAGTAGCTCGCTGCTCTTCTGTCACGCTGCGGAATGCCTCTTTCATATTTTGGCTGGCCATATCGATCGTGAACTGCGAATCGTAGCCCATGTCAATGGCAGAGTCCGCCTTCGTTGATTCGAACGATGCGTCGACTTGTTGCATCTGCTCCTTCGCTAATGCCTCAAATTCGGCCTCCCACGCTACGGATTCTTGAGCTTCTTCAGGTTGCCAACGTCCTTTGCCCTTCCATCGCTCCTCGCTTGAAGGTGTCTGATGCTGCAGAGACGTCGGCACGTAGCCAAGTGGTTGCTGAGCATTTGCGAAGGGTGACGGGCCATTCATGCCTCCAAAGCGCGGCTGGTATGGCTGAGCCTGCTGAGCAGAGGTTGGTTGGAATGTTTGCTGCGACCGCGCGAAGTCGGTGTGCCATGGCGACGTATGCGACTGCTGATGCTGGAATGGGCTTCGGTGCTGTGCCGCATGGTATTGAGGTTGCGCAGGTTGATGGGGAGAAATGTGTAGCTTTGCAAAGTCACTGGCCCATCCGCCTGCGCCCATGCCATTGTTGTGAAGTTGCGGTCGTTGGAAATGCGCGTGCTGTTGCTCGAAAGGCGAGCCATCTAATGGTCCAATGGGCAGCTGACCGGCTTGGAAGGCCTCGAATTCAGGATCCAGCAAGCCAGCCTCCGCGGGATTATCGGAGCGGAATCCCTGCGGACCATGCTGTTGGCGCGATACTAGACGGTCTTGCTGTAATGTGCGGTCTGCTTGTGCATGTTTCTGAAAGTTCTGTAATGGATTTGCGGGACCGCAGAGGGCGTCCGTCATGATGTTGAGGTGCTACTGCAACCCAATGGATTAGGCGGAGATGCTGAAAGCGGTCAGCGATGCTGCAAAATGCCGCCTGAATATGCAAAATGGAAGGACGCAGGCTGAAAGTATGCTGAGAAGGACGAGATCGTAGGGTTGAAGGTGTCACAAGCAGTCCGCCACACTTTGGACGAAGAAGAGCTCGTGAAAACGGACGCGACCGAGGTTTGAGTTCATTGATCGATCAGATAAGATCCCCGTCTGTAAGGATATCAACGATACTTATTACTCCGCAAAAGGCCGCAACCAAAACGTCCAATGTCTTTCACAAGACAACAGCATTCACTCAGCATTCTTTCTACACGCTTTTCACGCTGCCAAAATGGTACGACAACCCATCCCTACTATTCATCGATCTGGTGAGATACTAACACGCTCTACAGACTCAAACAATAACCAACCACGGCCACGACGACATGATTGTAAGCCTACTACACAAAGCCCAACCCCAAACCTTCACTCACCCATCCCACAGCACGACGCACAACTAGACTATTACGGCCGGCGCCTGGCGACCTGCTCCTCCGACCGCACCCTCTGCATCTTCGACATTGACCCGCAAACCAACAGCCACACCCTCACCGCAACGCTCAAAGGGCACGAAGCCCCCGTCTTCGCGCTCGCATGGGCGCACCCCAAGTACGGCGCGATCCTCGCCTCGTCCTCCTACGACGGCAAGGTCATCATCTGGCGGGAGGCGGCCCCGGCGCCGGGAGGGACGGCGCAGTGGACGCGCCTGGTGGACTTTGCGCTGCACACCGCCAGTGTCAATGGGATCGCGTGGTGTCCGCATGAGCTGGGGGCGCATCTCGCGTGCGCGAGCAGCGATGGGAGCGTGAGCGTGTTGAGCTTTAACGATACGCCGAGTGCGGCCCAGCCGGCCCAGAGTGCGTGGAGTCACACGATCATTCCGGCGCATCCGATTAGCACGAATGCGGTGTCTTGGGCGCCGTCGCTGTTGCCTGGTACGCTGGAGAAGGCTGCGACGCCGGGAAGTGCGGGACAGTCGCAAGGCGAGAGACGATTTGTGAGCGGTGGCAGCGACGGAAGCGTGAAGATATGGAGTTACTCACCTTCAAGCGGGTCGTACGAACAGACTGTTGAGCTGAAGGGGCACAGCGACTGGGTGCGAGACGTAGCGTGGTCGCCTTCACTCTTGTCAAAAACGTACATCGCGTCAGGCTCTCAGGATAAGACCGTACGGATCTGGACGTACAATGGCGCGGAAGGTAGCGATATCTCGAGTGAGAATGCCTGGCAGTGCTCAGAGCTGAAATTTGAGTGCGCGATATGGCGGGTGAGCTGGAGTCTGACGGGCAATGTGCTCGCGGTGAGTGGCGGAGATAACAAGGTGAGTTTGTGGAAGGAGCGGGTGAGGGATGGAGGATGGGAGTGCGTTAGGGTGATGGAGGAGTAGTGCTCTTCCGTGTTGATCAGAAGCAGAGTGATGGAGGCGCGTATGAAGCGCGTCCACGAGGAAGAAAAGTCGTTGCTTGACTAGATTTGTGGCCAATGAGCTACTTGTGGACATGGCGGAACGCCAATACCTCAAATCTTCATCGTCCTCTCACCAATCGATCGCGACGCTTGGGTCTTGGAAGAGGGACAAACGCAGAAGCGACGGTCACAATCATGAATGAAGGACCTTTAAGAGCAAGAGACACAATACGCATAGTCAGGTAGTTTGCTCTAGATACGCTAGATATCCAAGAATGCTTCCACATGCCTGCCGAGGTACTCAATATGCCTCCGCAGATGAAGGATAGCGCCGTTCTTTCTGAATGATCGTTATGATATCTGATGTGTCGTTAGTGGTGATTGTGGTTGTAATATGTGTGATGTCAATAGGAAATGTTTGCGCTAAAACCTCAACGAAGCGGTAATAGTCATTGTCAGTCGACCTTTCGTTGAAGTCCATTGTCGGTATGGCACGGTGAGTGCGATTGGCGCTGTTGAAGAGCGGTGAGTTGGTCGTGATCAGCTGGTGGACGACGTTGTAATAGAAGGCGCCGGGGTTTTGTTGAGTCAGCGTAAATGTCGCGGCGCTGATCGATGCTGGCGTTCCGAGATCAATCGACACACCACCACATGAACGGGCCCGAATACACGCCCTCACGCTCCTCCCTCCCCTTCTCCAACCCCAGCCCATCGCCAGTCCCCGGACTCCACCATCTTCCAACAACCACATTACCACCGGGCAAGACGACACCTTCATAAGCCCAGAGTCCATCAAGGCCAACATCGACCGCCAGATCCGCCACGATCTTCAGATCCCAGGCGTTCTTGTCCGTGCGCATGGCGAAGGCGACATCGTCAGGTTCTCTGGCGTTCTCGAGCTCCTCGGGCAGGAAGAACTTCATCATCGTGAAGCGCTGCCAGCCGGCAATGCCTTGTTGGGGGGGAAGCGCGGAGGTCCAGCCTGCGGTGAGGAAGCATTCCTCGTCGACGCCTTGGGCTTGGAAGGGGAGGAGAATGGGGGTTTGGACTGACGATGGGTTGGAACCGTTCTTGTTGTTGGGTGGGTAGTTGGAAGGGGTGTGTTTGAAGAGCTTGCTGCTTGACGCCAACGTTGGCGGCGAAGCAGAGCCAGTAGCTTGATCTTCGGGCCCATCATCAAGGACGGCTTTCGGGTTCTGCTTCAGCTGGGCGCGAGTTGTCTTGGGACGACGCGACTGCGGTGCTGTGCCGCCAGCATTGTGTTGTTTCGAGGTTTCTTCACGAAACTTCCTCATAGCGGCGATACTGGGATGATGCTTGGCTTTGAGATGGCGCTCGAAGCAGTTGGGCCAGGGCATGTATTTGTCGTCAGGCGCAAGCGCATCCACCTCGAGGGACTGGTATATGTGTAAGCTGGGTTCGATGTCATCAGGGCGCTTGTAACGGTTGTCACTGACCTGAAAGATGTCCTCGTTGTCGCACCAACGGTCCTCGAGGTCATCAGGTGGTGCAGAGGAGCGGATCTCATCGACTTCGTCATGGTCGAGGTACGCTAGGATACTATCAGCACGGCTATCATAGTGATACCTCAATGCCACAGGAAGAGGAATGTACGCACCGTAAGCACCCCTCCAGCTCTTGCCCAACGGCTGAGCCCCATGCTTGAGCTTCCGCGACCAGGGCTGCACACGCTCAGCTGGGTCTAGACTCTTGTAGAGCTGCTCCAGGGCGGCGAAGTTCGTCGAGTAATAATGCTTGAAGAAGTTGAGTGCATGCAAAATCCACTCGAGGTTGACATCCGTTCTGTCCTTGCCAGTGAAAATAGGTTGCTTGTGTGGGCTGCTATACGCTCTGATTTGTGACTCCTGGAACCCGAAGACCCTGAGGTTTAAAGTAGGATCGAAGCTGAGATGCGAGAGGAGGATCTGCACAGCCGTGAGGAGTGGACGAGGGTTGCCATGCCACTTAGGCTCCAAGACGCGCTTCAAGAGGTCTGTGTCCTGGCAGAAGCGCCGGAGTGCGATGAGGTTCTTGGAGGAGGCTGACTGAATAGATGAATTGAAGCTCTGGATGATGAGGTCGCGGAGGATCATGAGTGCCTCTTTTTGGTGCGACTTGGTGCCGTCGGTAAACTTGCGGTAGCGACGCTTGGTGAGGACAGACTTGCGCAGCTGGTAGAGGGTACGAATGACATTATTGGAGATTGTGCCGTCAAGATCGTCGAACTGTTGTGAGAAGAGGTTACGCCACAGAGGAGAGCTGTTGCAACCGACGGCGTTATGAGTGGCCTTGCAAGTGGCAGCGAGGGAGCAGACATCGCGGTCGGATAGATGGGAGGCGATTTCGATGGTGGTCTGCAGCAGCATTAGCAGGTCAAATATCCTGTGAAAGGAAGATGTAGTCAAAGATCCGTACTTCGACGGGGAGAAGGTCAAGAGCCATCCCTTGTCGAGGCGCTGCTGTCGGCTCAAGTTTGGTTGATCAGGTTGCGTAGGTGTTCGATGGAACTTGAAGAAGAATACGAAGACGTCTATGTGTATGCCAATGCAAGATGAAGATAGTGCGAGAAGAGACAACGCCGATGAGAATAGAAGACACCCAGCAGGCCGCGGTGGGAGAGAAGGGAAACGGTAGTCAGCAAGAACAGCCTACCAGGGATCCGGCGACGACTTGATATCGAATTTTCACTCTTATTGAGACCTTCACCTGCGGACTGGTTCGCTCTGACAGTGGGCGGATCCACTTTGCCAGCTCAGTACCTTGGGAGCCAGGAAGTCGCTTCTCGACCCATTTGAGTGGATACGGGCATTTTGCATTTGGTATGCCAATGCGTGGCATCTGAAACGCTCAGAGGATGTCAAGAAGTGCTTTTTGCGGAACTGCGAACGATTCTGATATAGTCGACAAAAACGCACGGCCGAAGTCGTAGGTAATGTCTTCGCTCTTTCGGCAGCAGAAGAGATATAATGTTTGCGGCTTATTGGAAGAGTGAGCGGCTAGGCCTGTGTATTGAGGAGAGATGATGAAGAGCATCGGCACGTGGTAGGCGTATCCGTGAAGAGAAGGTTGTGACTTCCCAAATCGTTCTGTTACAGATTTTGGCGATCTACACTTCGCAAGTGTGGCGCGACTACCTTGTCCTCTGATCAAAACATCACCACCTATCAAAAGCTGAGAGGTGTCACCGGTAATCCATATGTACTGCCGAACAGAGCCAAGACTATGGCTGACTCCTCGAACGCCCTACGTAATCAAACTTTACAGTCATGTTAGTATCATATCCACAGATGTGCAAACACTACAAATACTAGTGCCATCACAGCACTTATTCTTTCAACACTTGATCTTGGCGCGCCACTTTGCTGTGACGCGGTTGGCGCAGCCGTACTCGAGGAAGTGCTCGGTAACTCGACACTGCCCACATCGGCGCTCGCAGAAGGATCGGGGGTGGTACCTGGGTAGTTTCCAGCCTGTGTGATCAAGTAGATCTCGCCCGTTGAGTCCGAAGAGAAGTAGAGCCGACCTTGATTGTCAAAAGCCATTGCGACCGGCCTGAAGCATTCATCGGGACATTTGGAGTTGTCTTCGTTGGTGACGATGTCAATAAGCGCCGTGGTGCTATTAGATGGCTCCAGCGGTCCGTCAGGGCTGAAACGGACGGCTCCGACCTTGTAGCCAGACGGATCGCTGCGATCCCAGCTACCGTGGAAGGTTATCCAAGCTTCGCTGCCAGTGCGATCGAATTTGATGTCAAGAGGCGCCATGTGCGCTTGAAAGGTCAGTCGCGGCTGTGTGAACTCATCCTTACATTGGACGTCGTTGTTCATATCACTCGTAACGCCGATGGTAAATTGGTTGCCAACCTCGCCTGCAAAGTCAGGGATGGTCGAGGGACTCCAGGCTGCGAAGCATTTCGGATAGCCGAAGTTGGTGCCTTGGTTAGGCGATTGCTCGGTTCCGTTTGGAGGGATCATGTAACCAAGGAAATTCATCTCCTCGCCAGGATTGTCCTCGTGGATATCGTTACCGTTGCGAGCAACTTCGTCAGCAGAGTTCTCAACGCTGTACAAGCCGCCGTTGCAGGGCTCTTCATCAATTCCGACTTCATTTCGCAGGCCCCTGTCGTGCTGTTCGTCAGCACAAAGGAATATTGACCGAAAAGGTTTGCTTTTCTCATGACTTGAAGCGACTGCTCTAAAAGACGTGGGATAGGGAGCAAGTTCCCTGTGTCACAGAATGAGGGGCTAGTAACGTACCAGCCAAGGAGCTTCCCGTCTGCAGTGTAGTCATATGGCGTGCTAGGAATGTTAGTCAGGTTATACGCCTTGACTTGACTGACACCCGAATGGAGATCGTTGGCACCCGCATCAAGGTTTGATGTGCTACCACGAGTGACAATCAGTGTGCCATCCTCCTTCTTGGATAGGAGTAGAGTCCTCGTCTGTAAAAAGTCAGAATGAGAGCGCGAGCGACACCAAATAACAAAGCCAAGGGCTTACTGTATGCTGCGCGAAGAGTTAGCAGAATTCATGTCAAGGTTTGAACCAGCACGCACGTCTGATCCAGTCATTCCATTAATGATGGTGGTGTTCTCGCCAGTTGTCCGACCCGATGCCTCATCATACGGATAGCTGTAGACAGCCTCCGAGGACGAGGCATACAGAGTCTTCCCATCGAAAGAGACTGTGATGCCATGGTTGAGCTACGTTCATCCTCGTAAGCCTACACTCCTCTCGTTCACGGTGACAAACTTACCGAGGTATCGTTGACGACCGAATGTCTCGTCTTCTCAGACATGCACGACCCTCCGTAATCATTCAGCTCCAACGCTGTCACGCCCACATTCTGCTCAACAACCAGCAGATGTCCGTGGTAATCAAACTTGAGGCCGCGTGGGTCTTTCAATCCACTGGCGATCAGGCGCACCTCGAAGCCAGGGGCTACCGAAGGCGCTGGGACCGAGGCGGTCAAGCTGACGGGACATGCAGTCTGAGCAGCCGCGGACGCGACGAGCGCAAGGAAAACGTGGGCGAGGTTGTACAGTGTCATTGTCGGCGTCTTGGCTTTTGCCACTGAAGATCGGTTATACGCGTGTCAGGTGTCGAGAAGACGGTGGGTGTGGCATGTTTTGGTGCGGACGCGCCCTGGAATGTATAGCCACATGGCGGCCATAGAATCCCTTGCCCCGCTGGTGACGGTCATGCGAGAGCGTGTCGAAAAAGAAGGTTTCATGAAGGGTGGCCAGCATCAATCCTGGCAAACGTCATTTCGTTTGGGCTTGGCGTGAGGTTTAGTGACGCCGATGCACCTTTGTTGTTTACGAGGTGTCAGAAATAAACGACGCTGTCTTGGAATAAGAGCCCAAAGCGGCCGCGCATCCTACACGATAGATTCAAGGTGGTCTTATACCAGTGCAAGAGTAGTAGCTATCATATCAGACAACCGCCGGGCTTTCCACTTCAAAGACCCTCCTCCAGTCGAGACCACACCTTCCGCTTCTCCTCGAGCGACGTCTCCCTCACTAACCCTTGGCCATTCACACGCGATCGTACAGTGGCATAGTTCAGAAGGCACCTCCCATCTCATATGCATTACCATGCCATGATGCAAGCTCCCCAATGATACTCAAACGTCCTCCCCAATGCACATACATCAGGCACGGGTCCCGGAACTGCCTAATATATGCCCTTTTATGCTCGCTTCAATGCTTTGGATATAGAAAGCACACGCTTGCAATGCAAACAAACAGACTTTTTCAATGGCGCGCCTCTCGCGCCTTTTGCCGGTTCTGTTCTCCGACCGTTTAGTTTTGTGTTCATTCATACCGACGCCATCACTTCGTTCCGCGCCTTCATATCCACTCATACAGGGCGCATGACATCCCGTTTCATTACAACATTACACCTCACCGGACTGTTGCAACACCTAATCCGTTGCCATGGTTCTCGAATTCAAAATTTGCTCCAGTGGTGAGCTCATGAAGATACTGTTAGTACATGACGGTATCGTCAGCTCAAGTCCATCCTGCGCAATTGTTCCTCGAGATCTTCCTCTTCTTCCTCAAGCACGCCAGGAGCCGTGGGCAGGTCGGATGGGTTCCTCTGCAGTCGCAGCCGGAATTCTCTCTGAGCAGAGGGTGACTCAGGCCGGGCAGTCGGTGGACTCATCCTGCGCGAGAAGTTTGCATGCCGATCGGTCTTCGGACTTGTGTGAAGTCCCTCTGCCTCTTTGAGTAATTGCTTGACTTGCCGCATGAGGCTGTTGACATGTGGTACAATATGCTTCAGTGTGTTGGTGTCGAACGGCATCTTCTTCGCACGAGCTGACGAAGACGACGTCACAGTGCTCGACTCGGGCTCGCGACGTTTACCGCGCTGAAGGGCTTGAATGACAGACTGTGCCACTGCCTCGGAATCCTTTCGCGGTCGTGGGGCGCTTGGCTCGGATGACTCTGGAGGCCGGAAGTTGGGCGATGAGTTCACCGAATTATTTTGCTGCACGGCACGAAGCATCTCACTGGGAGACATCCGTGCCTGACCTGCGGGCAGGGAACGTGGGGGCGTAAATCCTTCATGCTCATCGTCACTGAAATGCGTCGATGATGGCGATCGCAACGTGCTAAGTGCGTCGTCCTCGTGCTCCTGGTCTGCAAGATCGATCATGGCATCCACTTCATCAAAGACGGCCGCGTGATCGTCACCGCGAATCCCCAAAGTCGCTGCACGTATCCGCAGGTCTTTGAGCTCTTCGATCAAGAGGCCCCATTCTTTGAGCAAGCCGATGTTGGCTAATACATTGTTCTGCTGCTTCTGGATATTATCTGGAATCCGCATGGCCGCGAAATTGTTCGGTGCATCGTCAGCCTGAGTTTTTGGGACAATGGGTGAGCTCTGAGATGGGTGCGCAAAGTCAAAGTCGTCGTCCCAATCTTCAGTTGCGCCCTTCCCACCGACGCCCCACGTACCAAACTTATGCGTCACGTCAGGTCGGCGGCCTGTGAGATCTTGGAAGGCTGGCACGCTCTGACTACGAGCATGAAGCCCGCCTTGAGTTCTGCGGCTGGTCGATTGGTTGCCAAGATTACCTTGACGCTTCTTGCCGTGGACTGTCTTCGGCCGTGGAGGAGTATCATGATCTGAACCTTTGTCGACTGGCGTCGGCTCAGACCAATCGAAGACGCTATTCCGCAGCCCAGGGTCGGCTCGAGGTGTTGCGCTTCTCGCGGGATCGTTTGGTGAGTGTGAGAACTTTGGCGTGTGCAGTCGAGGAGGTAGAAACGGGGAACGCCCGTGGCCATGCATGTCATTCGGAAAGCTATCCCAATCAGCCTCGTCGTCAGCAAAATCTTCACCCAAGTCCATCGCTGTCGCCCAGCTAGCTTCAGATGGGGGTGACCGCCTTGGTGTGATTGTTGACGGCGTTGCTTGAGCGGATACGAAGGAGGCTCTGTCATCTGTGCTGATAGTCTGCTGCGAGCCAGGCCGCCTGGGTGCCAAGAAAGGTGACCTTGCCTGAGGCTGATCGTTGACCGTAGTTGATGATTTGTCAAATAGCGTTTCCAATGGTTGCCGAGCAGTACCATACGAGCTTCTCGTGGTACCGGTGCGAAATGAATCATACACTGTCTCACTCGTGGAACCTTCTTCCTCACCTTCACCCCAACTGAAGACTCGTTGGCCGGCATACGAGCCATCAGGACTTGACGATGAAGGCCCAGAGGACGCCGAGACCTGCCGTGTGTGTGTTGGCGTCATTGCGGGCGGAGGGTGCCGCCTGACTGATGACGACCTGGTGGGAGGGAAATAACCAGACTCTGGACGAGGCGTGGAAGGATCCTTGGGGCTATGCCGCAAGTCCTGTCCACGAGGTGACCCCATTGGAGGAACTTGAGCTGCGGGTGCAGATGATATCCGTTGACTAAGCTTCCTCTTCAGCTTCGAAGCAGGGCCGTGGGAGCTGCTCAGCATGCGAGTGGGCGAATTCTTGAAGTTTGCAAACGACTGCCTTCGGTGTCGTTCAGACCGTAAATTTGTTTGTCCTGATGACGGATTCAGAGGGGAAGAGGCAGTTGTGGGGGAATATCGTTGCTCCGCAGAGAAGCTTTGCGGCGAATCAAGGTCTGAATCAGCCAAATCGACCTCCTCGATAGCTATTTGTGCTGGTATGACAGATTTGGCAAATAGCAACGTGAGCCGGGATCCATCAGGTCTTATGCGGCGTGTGGTCTCGGGGTCTTTATCTGTGAGATGCCTTGACAACCCCTTGATTGTCTTACGTGCTTTGACAATCCGTGGAAAGTGAACATAAGATTGGTTTTCAAAAGCTTGATTCCGTTCTTCCGAAACAGACACAGACTCTGAAAGCGGACTTGACTGCTCTGAACGACCACCTAAGTGTAGGCCCCACGATGCTGCCCTCTGATGGCTTGTTGCAGGGCGTCTGAACAATGGTTTCTGTGACAAGCTATCGCGGTTTTTTGTATTCCCTGCAACGTTCTGCGACAATGATCTTTTTACAAGCTTGTTCGGTCTATGTGTAGGGGGCCTTTCGGGCGTGAAGAACGGCTGCACTGAAGTGCTTGAGTATGTCGTAGACCTCCTCACAGCGTGCTCGCTTATAGAGGATGACGGCCTCTGCGATTGTGTGAAAGAGTCTGGGTATGCTTGAGCTATGGGTCTCGATCTATAGGTGAATTCCGTGTCCTCCCGGATTATCGACGAGCGATGGGAGTCCCACGCCGAAGGCGGACCATTGGAAGATGTCAACGGGCGAGGGGAAGGAGTGGATGTCTTTGAAGGTGTATAGCTTGTCATGAGTCTCGAGGAAGAGGGGCTGGCTTCTCGCTGGGGATGAGCTTCTCGCTGTGCGGTCTGTTGCTGGCGGCGTTGAGAGAGTTGTGCAGAGGGTGTTGAAAGGATTCGATCGTCGGGGGAACGGCCAAAGGTAAGGCCCAAGGGAGCGACGAGTACGGTGCTTGTTGCACAAAGCTGTTACACCACCAGTCAGCCAAAGACACATTTTGTGAGACCCGGAGGTTTTTCAGTATGCATGGGTGACCGTGGCTGCAGTGGAGACAGATGCGAGATGCGTGCGGTGAAGCACACCCGGGATCCGGGTAGCATGGACCTGGCAAAGCCTGATGGGGGGAAGGGTCAGGCAAGGGAGCTCCTCGGACTTACGGTGCTGATTGCAGAGGTCATTGCTCAGAGTTCGAAAAGGCAGCAGAGGGCATTGTGGCCTCCCGCCTCGAGAGCTGCTCGCATGGCGCGCAGGCTTAGAGGGAGTGCTGAGGTAATGGTGACCCAATGGTGGTGCGGTGGTTGAGGCAGAAGGGTCCGGAAAGAGTTGGTAGCATACGAGTCTAGAGAGTTCCGAGGGGGGCGGTGGCCGGAAGAAGCAATTAAGAACAGGGCTGAAGAGCCAAAGTGGAACTAGAAGCAAAGCAAAAAGAGTCAGCAGAGTAAGAAGCGAAGGAGCTTTGGGGGAAGAAGGGAAGCGAAACGTTGGCGGTGAGTGAAGTTGGCAGAAAACGGGTGCAGTGCTGAGCCAACTGAAATTGATCAGCACCGCACCGCAACAAGTGCGCACCGTCGGACCGTGTGTATTCGTCAACTGCCCCACGGCGAAAGGGAAAGCTTGAATTCAAGATTTGCCACTATACACTCTCGCTTGCTGTGCAGTAGCAGTCTGCCTTGCAGAGGTTGCTGCACATGCAGGCGACAGAGCGTCTAGCAACCACTAGACACGCAGCACATTTTAAGCATGATGGAAGAGGACCGATAATACGAGTCAAGCGCGTACAGCAGCTCGCGTCCAGTGTCACGGAGCACGGCCGGCATCACTCCTACAGCAGCAAGTTAAAGCAACGCTCCATGAGCGATTGGCAAGGTTCTGCTCACAGTCGCATGCCGATGCCGGTGACGAGCGAGCAGACAATCGCGCTCCCACAACAACAATGCTTTCCCCTGTCTGCGAGCGGACGGCGTATATAACAAGGCCCCCACGCTGCACTCCGCCGCGATTGGCATTCACGCACAAGCTTGCGGCTCGGCGAAGGAGCTTCTGAAGCAGATCGAGGCCCTCTTGAGTCTTGCGCATCGGACATCGACTTCCTTTGGTACATGATCCTGGTCCCGGCAACTATAGACTTTTGATGCCCCAGGTCGGTACTCTGACTGCCGTTCAGGCAACTCGACAATCTCTCCGGCGGCCCCTGGAGGCTGCAGAGCAATAAGGCCGAGTGAGACAGCTGAAAGCAAGGGCGAGGCGAAAGGGGCAGTTAACGGAAGATGAATGAAGGGCACGCAAGGAGATTTCGAACGAAGCACGCGAGTTAACGAAATTATTCAATGATCTCGGAGGTTGGATGTTTGCCGCATCCGGAGCGTGGGGATGCGTCCGTGCACGATGCCCCACCAAACGCTCGAGGCAGAGTCGCGCCATTGGACGAGAAGGGTTCTTCAGCTGGCCCGCATCAATCGTCTCGGTTTGAGCCACACCTCCCTCGAACTCTTCTCATCCTCCGGCCAGACACACCACCTTCCTGTCGCGACTCCATCAAGCGAGCGACTGCCTCGGTCCACTCGTACGCGTCCCTTCTTCTACTGCCGTCCCGTCACTCATCAAAACCTTCTTACCACGCCCCTCGTTTCCCTCGCAACACTACGGCCCCTCCAACCCGCCTCCCTCCAGGATCACAGCTTGGCAGAGACCGCGTCGAGCTCTCGACAGTTGTTCACGACGCCCGCAACAGTGAGCTACAGTCTCGAGCCGCATTGTACGGAGTAAAGCGCCTGCAGGATGCTCTAGGACTGACGATCCCCGTTGCCTGGCCATTTTCTATTCTTAATCCTGATACGCCCCTCACCTCCGTTTCATCATTCCATGCCGGATACATCCGCCGGCATGCTCATCCGCGCCATAGCCTCGTGATAACTCCACTGCGTGGCGGCCTCATTCGAGCAGGCAAGCGAGACTCGAATTTGACGGGTGGTCAGAGAGGAGACGTAAAGGTCTACACTCACCAAGAAAAACGTTCGTGGCATTGAGTGATTCATTTCTGCTTCATGACCACACCGGATGCATCAGCCTGGGCAGTGATGCGCTTCTTGTAGTCCTTCACGCCACCGTCGAAATGCTCTATCGTCCCCTGGTCGCACACCCACAGGCTGGTGCACACGTTCTGTAGCATCGTCACGTCGTGACTAACAATCACCACGCCGCCTGCGAAGTTCCTCAAAGCGTCACTCAAAGCATCCATCGCTTCGATATCCAAGTGATTGCTAGGCTCGTCAAGAACCAAGATATGCGGATTCTGCAAGCTGAGACAGGCAAAAGCAACTCTCGATTTCTGACCGCCAGAGAGCAGCTCCATCCGCTGGAGGCCAGTCATGCCCGTGATGCCAAATGCACCCAAATGTCGGCGATACTCTTCATCGCTCTTGCCATGGAACTTGGCTGCCATGAAGCTCACAGGACTCAGCTTCATGTCCAGAGCGTCAACGTGATGCTGTGCGAAGTATGCCATTCGCAGTCTTGGATTAGAACTAATGAGGCCCTTGGTTGGCTCCAGTTGCCCAATCAGCAGCTTCAACGCAGTCGTTTTACCTGCGCCATTGGGCCCAACGATGCCAATCCTGCTGTCCAGCTGGATGTCAAGGTCGACATTGTTGAGAATGGCGGGTTTTTCTTTATCGTAAGCGAAATTGACACCCGCCATTTGGATGATTGGTGGCGACAGCTTTTCCACGTCGCCAAACTTGAAATGCACGCTATATTCCGCTTCCGGCGCCTGGAGCTCTGGCATCTTCTCCAACTTCTTGATGCGACTCTGCGCTTCGGATGATTTCGCTGCGTTGTATCGAAACTTATCAATGAAAGCCTGTAAGTGTGCTCGCTGTTGCATCTGGTTTTCATACTCGCGCTTAGCAGTTTTGCGACGCTCCTCCTTCGTCGCGTAGAAGGAGGTGAAGTTGGCGCCTTTGTAGTAGTCGAGACGTTCTGAATGTTGGTGCATGATATCCGTAGCGACTTCATCCAAGAAGGAACGATCGTGGGAGACAACAAGGACTGTGTTAGGATAGCCTTGAAGGTAGTTTGAGAGGAAGGTGATGGAGGGGACATCCAACATGTTACTCGGCTCATCGAGCAGTAGCAGGTCTGGCTCACAAAAGAGCGCTCTTGCCAATGCGAGGCGCATTCGCCAACCTCCAGAAAAGGATTTCGTGGGGTATTGCTGACGCTCTGTGGAGAAGCCAAGACCGGCAAGAATACTAGCAGCTCGTGATTCGGCTTTGTCGGACTCCATCTCGGAGAGTTTAGAGTGGATATCGCTCAAGGTGATGTCCAGACCTTCACGTTGCTGGTCAAGCTTGGCAGCATCGCCGGAAGTGTCTGCCATTGATGCTCGTTGGGCTTCGAGCTCACTCAATTCCGCTCCAATCTTCTCTTGCTCCTTCAAGAGGTGCTTGCGCCAGACGTCGGCGTCCAACACTGCTTGAATGGCCGACGTGTCGTCACCATGAATCTCTTGCTCGACGTGCAGGATGGAGATGTGTGTAGGAATGGCCACCTCACGTCGACTCAGGGCGCGCAGTAGAGTACTCTTACCGATACCATTCTGGCCGACAAGGCCATATCGACGACCGTAGGACAGAGTGAGGTTAGTGTCACTGAGTATTCTCTTACCACTGATTGACACATCGATATTGTCGACCTTGATGTCTTTACTCTTGGACGCTGCATCAGATCCAAGTTGCAAAGGATTGACAGCCATGAAGAATTCTTCATACGACTGTGCCTCGTCCGGCTGATTGAGCAGTCGCGATGCCTCATATTCGACGTTCTTCATGACCTTTTTATCTTGCTTGGCACGGATCTTCCGCTCCGCCTTCTCGAGCTTCTTCTTGTCTACACGTGACTCCAACTTGCGCGAATTGGCAGACTCAAGGTCTACGCTCCCGCCTGCGAGACCAAGTGTCGAGGAAACATTACGTTGTGCTCCTACATTGATTGCTTGATCCAGTTTGCGAGCTGTCGGTGCCATTTGACGTTTCTCAGGATCCTCGCCACCGGCTTCGTTGAGCTGGGTGACGAGTTTCTCCACGAGGTTGGTGATGCCGACCCTGCTCTGCTCTGAGAAGTCGCCCGAGGCAGAAGTCAATAATTCTATGATTACATCCTGAGCCTCTGCTAAGGGAGAAGGTGTGCTTGGATCAGCATCTGGGATGTATGCATTTGATGCGTGGTTTAAGTAGCCCGTGGTATATTCTGAGACGACAGGGTCGATGTTCGGTATCAAAGCCCGTACTTCTGCCTCCATGATGAACGGGAAGTGGCGTTACGCTTATGGAACGACTCGTAGTGCTTGGCCTCTTCGATGAGGCGAGGATAAAGTTCAACTCTTCTTCCAAATGTTCTGTGCTGTTGCCCTATTTTTAAGGCTGCCATAATTCTGCAACTACTCTTCGTCTCGTGGACACGACCTGTTCGTTATTGACTCCACGCTTTGCATGTGATATGTCCTTTCGGATTACCTGCACTTTGATCAACACTCGTTCGACTTCATATCCCGTCGTCAATGCAACTCGATGACACAGAGTCATTCCACTATTGACCGGCCCCTGTTCTGACAGCACTTACTCAAACAAGACTGTTCCAGTGACTCGGCGAGCGTCGACACGTCACTAAGCAAAGCCTCACTTCATCTATCGCTGCTGCTCCCAAATGCTAGCAGCTCCAGGAATCTAGCAATATCATTAGAGCACCGCCAAAGTGTCCCCATCACTGAATCCACCTCCTTTCTCCTCCCTTCACTTCCCCTCGACGGTCACCCAATCCACTTATAAAGAGGAAGAAAGTTTTGAACACCAGCTTGAGGCACCTCCCGCATTCACAGAGCACGCGAGCGACCTCCAACCTTCTTCGTCCTCGAACGTTGAAGAGGAGACTAAAGCCGCCCTCCCCCGAGATCTCAAAGACTCCGCGGGCGCTAAAGATCTCGACGACGGCGAGCCTCCTCCACCCTATACTGAAGGCTCTAGTCCCCTCGAGGGATTCACATACGTCATGGCGGCGGCCGGAGGCGCGTCGAGTATCATAACGCAGGTCTCACAAGGTGGTGGCGGGCCGTTGAACGCGTTGTCAGGTGAGGACAAACTACCATGAGCGTTTGATACACAGTTGACAGTTTGTAGGAGTCGGCGCGGATGAGAACATCAATATTGACTTGCGGTATGTGCAACTTCCTGCAGCAGCTGCCATTTCAGTACTAATCAACCGCAGAGGCACGCGCTTTAGCATCTCCCGCGATGAGCTTCTCACCCTCCCTGAGTTCGTTCTGCTTTCACTGTTCCCAAACGGCCTTCTCCCAGAAGGTCATCTGAACGCCTTTCAAGAAGGCGACGTATACCCCGTCGACGTTAGTACATCCTCATCCCGTCCATCTTCAGCGTATGCATCTCCCTCACTCGGTCCGTCTTCTCCGGTCAGCGGCATGGTACATGCCATACCCGCAGGCAAGAGGTCGATCGAGCACATCCGTGCCTGTATTGCCAATAGAGAGTTCATATGGTCTAACTTTTACATCTACGAATCACAGTATGATCCTGTATCTTTACAGTACATGCTCGAATTCTTTAGGAACGTCGCGCAGTCCATGCCGAGTCGATCACCGTCGCCAACGAACGAGGGCGAGGCGTCCGTGCCAGAGCTTGTGCCGGGATCTGCGCAGCAGATGTTGCAAGATAGGGCAGGCATCATCGTCCTGAGAGAAGACCTCGACTACTACGTGATTCCGCCGAGGAAGAATATTGAACATGTTGAGATGGTCGAAGTCAAGCGAGCAGCGGGCAAGACGCTATTGCAGCAAAGTGGCATCTTCTCCGGCTTGCGAAAGAGTGAAGAGGCGGGCTCGACCGAGCAGCATCTTATTGAGATGCTGACTGCTGGGTATGCTCATCTCCTCTCCTGATCTGTCCGTCATTCACATGCCCAGTACTGACACTGATACCATGCAGTGGCTTCAACCACACGGACTCTTGGGGTCACCGCGCCGGCGAACCCAACAAAGCCGTCATCTGCTCCATCGCTCTCGCGCGCCTCCGCACGGATGTCAAGAACGCTGGTATTTCCGGCGGTAACAACTCCTCCGCTGATAGCAACGCTGTAGGTATGGCGCAGAAGCTTTTGCTATTCTGGCGAAAACCGGCTAGGCGCTGCTGGTGGGAGGGCGTGGACTTGACTGGCGTGGAAGGTGTGGAGGGCAGCCTAAAAGTCTGGGTCAGGCGAGTGTGGACGCTGGAGATGAGCGTGATCGGACTGAGGTAACGCATTCAAGATCCGGAGACAGAAGCGCGTGAAAAGTATTGTTGTTGAGACCTGAGGCAGCATGGTGTTCGAAAGTGCATTTGCCGGCGGAGCTGTTCAGTGTGCATACCCAGCATATACCTTCGATAAGAAGCTAATGGATGTTCAATGCCGAAAGGACTGATCTTAACGGAGCCAACAGATGTGCTCGCTTAAAACCTTCACGCCTGCCACCTTCAGGTTTTGCAATGACTCTTCCACACCACGCCAGCGCCCCGGGCGCAGAATCGGTCGCAAGCTATGTAGGGCAAACGCTGCGCAGAGACGAGACTACTCTCAAGCGCCTGTACACTCTCCTATACAGCCCTGAAAACATTGATCCTGACGACGTGAGCACCTTAGCATCGGCGGCAAAAGAAGGCAAGCTACGCAGTTGCTGCTCGATAAGCAAAACGCGACTCTAGTTGAGTAGCCGCATATATTGGGTATCTGAGATGGCTGCTTTCGCAGCGTCGCTACATTATATGACCGTTGAATGTCATGCTTTTCCCGTGCCCATGCTGTTGAACATCCAGGCGCCAAACTGTGCGCTCCAGCGTCTATGCGTTGAGATTCGTCTTTTCGTGTCCACTGCCCCCCTTGCCAAATCTATATTTCGCTCTAATACCTGTACATCTCGCTCTTGAACGGCCCCTCGCTCGGCAAGCCCAAGTACTCCGCCTGCTTCTCTGTCATCTGCGTCAGCTTCGCACCTACGTGCGCCAGATGCAGCCGTGCGACCTGCTCGTCCAGAATCTTCGGCAGCACGTAGACGCCGATGTCCAGCTTGCCCGTCTTGCCGAACTCGATGTACTTGTCGCCGAACGCCTTGTCCTCGGCCTTGTACAGCATGATCTGCGCGAGCACCTGGTTCGTGAAGGAGCAGCTCATGACGAAGGAGCTGTGGCCGGTCGCACAGCCCAGATTCACCAGTCGGCCTTCTGCGAGCAGGATGATGTGACGGCCCGACGGCATGTTAAAGCGGTCGACCTGCGGCTTGATGTTTTGAACCGACTTTGCGTTGGCCTTGAGCCATGCGACGTCGATTTCAATATCGAAGTGGCCAATGTTGCAGACGATGGCGTCGTTGGGCATGGCTTCAAAGTGCTTGCCCGTGATGATGTCGCGGCAGCCGGTGGTGGTGACGAAGATCTGGCCTTGGCTGGCGGCCTCGTCCATCGTTATGACCTGGTAGCCGGAGACGGCGGCTTGGAGCGCATTGATGGGATCAACTTCTGTTACGAGGACGCGCGCACCCATGCCGTGGAGTGCTTGCACACAGCCCTTGCCCACGTCGCCGAAGCCCGCTACAACGGCGACTTTGCCTGCAATCATGACATCGGTTGCGCGCTTGATGCCGTCGACGAGCGACTCGCGGCAGCCATAGAGGTTGTCAAATTTGCTCTTCGTCACGCTGTCGTTGACGTTGATGGCGGGGCAGAGGAGGCCATGGTCCTTGTTCTTGCCCTTCAGCATGCGGTAGAGGTGGTGTACGCCTGTTGTGGTCTCCTCGGAGATGCCGTAGCAGTCCTTCAGCATTTCGGGGTGCTTGGTGTGTACCAGCGCGGTGAGATCACCGCCGTCGTCGAGGATGAGGTTGAGGGGCTTGCCCGAGGGAAAGGCATTGATGGACTGCTCGATGCACCAGTTGTACTCATCTTCTGTCTCGCCTTTCCAGGCGAAGACGGGGACGCCTGCTGCAGCGATGGCGGCTGCGGCGTGATCTTGTGTGCTGAAGATGTTGCAAGATGACCATGTCACTTCGGCGCCGAGGGATGTGAGGGTTTCGATTAGGACGGCGGTTTGGATGGCTTTTTACAATTAGCTATCAGTCGTCCGGTGTGCGGGATGGGACGAAGAGAGCACGCACTCATGTGTAAACAGCCTACTATCCTTGCACCTTTCAGCGGCTGCTCTGAAGCGTACTTCTCCCTCGTCTCCATCAGACCTGGCATCTCTATCTCTGCCAGCTCGATTTCCCGACGACCAAAGGCCGCCAGGCCAATGTCGGACACCTTGTATTTTTGTGCTGGAGTTGCCATGATGAGTGTAGTAGATGTGGACTAGATGCAAGCTTCAAATACACAGAAATTTATTGTCAAGACGAGAGTGTGGGATGAGAAGGGAACTACCAGGACTGGAGGGGACATTGGTGGGATGCTCTTTGCGGTCGCTGACGTCGGCAAGTTCGTGAAATTTTGGCGCTAGTCCAGGCGGGGTTAGAGCAAGTTTTTCCAGCCTCGAGTTACTGGAGAACAATGGGAATTTCTTGAGCGCTCATTCTTCCACCTTCTTTGAACATCTGGCGATTTGTCTGACCGCTACGGCAATTCGGTTCTAGGAGCAAAGAGTCAAAGTAGGTAGCAGCATTCGCATAGTGCCGTTGATCACGATGCAGCGCGCGGCCGATCACTCAAGCCACGTCTCACCTCGTCCATCTTCGTTATCTGACATACACTGATATCCTTTTTCAAAACGGGTAGTGATGGTACCCGAAAGTACAGCTACCGTATCCTGCAGGCACTGCACGACCTGAAAGAAGTTATCTCGCCCTTTACGCGTTCATGCAACGACCCTGTAATGGCCAAGTTGAAACCCAGCATATCTCCCATCCGTCTCGCCCTCTGCTGTACCAACCTATAGCTGAGCCAGATCTGGTAGACGAAGATCTCAAGGTCCGCCTTGTAGCATTTGGAGTCATTCAATGAAGCCTTCATCAGCATCGTGGGAGCTCGCCCTTTCACCCATTGCGTGGCAAGGCCCAGTTCACTCGATCAAATACACGGTGAAACCACCGCTCATAAGTATGTTCCAATACGCAAGAGAGGTCTACAGGTGCTGAATGAGTCCCTCAAAGCACGTTGAATCGCAAGGTCCATTGCACATCCGACGTGTGAGCCTGAGGTCTGCTCGCCCCTTGCTCGCTTTTTGATTTACCCTCGCATACCTCACGCCAGACTATGCTGGCCTCTCCAAGTTTATTTGTAGACGCCACTATGCGCTTTGAAAGCGATGGCTTTACGTCGCTAGATCCCTCCAAGTCAAGAGTGGGAGGGACACCCTCCTCATGCAGCTTCAAGTATTCTCGCTCAACTTTTCCAGGTGTTTGCGTACTGGTTCAGGATCAAAGCCAGCCGTAGCAAGAAGATCATTGCCATATAGTCAGCTTCGTGGACTCGTTTCCGATATATCTTTTAAAGAGGTGAGAAGCCTGGCGGTTGGTCAGACGATAGAGTAATGATGCATGTGGGCGGGTTCGTGAAGGGTCTTACTCTGCTAGAGAACGGACCTCGGAAGGACGAAATCGCGAGAACATCCGGCGGCTGTTGAGGGCCGGCGGTCAAGGAATGCTTGGGAGCATACAATCGGTGTCGGGGTTGGTGTGCTTTGAGTCTGCGCAATGATTAAAGGGGTCACTGCGCGTCGCAGAGTCGATGATCACATAACTTTGTGGCTGTTGCGCCGATCGCTTCACATCAACGCGGCGACATAGACACTCATAGGCTGGCTTGGATAGTCACAATTGACTTCAATACACAAACCGCTGTTCAAGCGTCCAACGAAAATGGGTTGGACTTGGCTTCTTACGCCCATCAGTGCATTCCCGCCACGCCGAGCGTGTTCGGCATGACAAAGTCTCTGACAACGACCGCGATTTTCTTGCGCTCCATTTGTTAAAAAAGGTGCAGGGAAGAAGAAGGATATTACTACAAAGAGTAGGAAGACGAGACCAGCTTGAGACTGGTGCAATACTCAGGCTTGGTACAGGTACAATACTCAGTAGCAAGGAGAAGCTGTTATTATGTTGTCTGTCTTGTTAGCTAGAATCCTCTAAAGGGATTCTAGCTTATATATCTAAGTTTAGCAGCCCGTATAAGACTTACTAGATATCTGTTCTTTTTAATAGGAGTCAGATAACCCGTAACTTACTGTATAAGACAGTAATTCTGTCTATCTAAAATTATTAGTCTCTAAGTTTATTCTGTATTGTCTTAGACTACGGGCTAGCTGTCTAAGATAGGTCGTACAATACTTCTTTTTGTCTTAGGCTCGGGCTACTAGGCCCGACCCTTTAAATAAAAGGCTTGTTCTATTTTAGACCGAGACAGCTAGTAGGATCTATCCGATACTTTAGACCTCTAGGGGTTCTAACTAACCAGCTAGTTGGTTAATTTCTAATATACCTTCTTAATCGACTAGTTGTTTTAGCCGAATTATAAGCTAATTTAAGTTCTAAACGTTAGTATTTTAGCTAGGTCGATTAGTTTTGTTAAACTGTCTACTAATTGTTTCTTTGTAGAAACGTATTTAAGCTCTATTTAGCTTGCCTAAACGTTTTTTCTAATATAGTAATACTATATATTAATATACTTAGATTTAGCTTAGAAGATAGAGTTTTTTATAATTTCTTTTGTTAAATTGCTGTCGGTAAGTAACAGTTTTATTAGCAAAACTAGGGTCTTTGGTCTAATTTAATCGGCTTGCCCAAGCAAATATATACTTACCTAGTACGTTGAAGCCCGCCGAGTCTTTTTATCTGCAGACTTTTTAAAAGTACCCGCTAAAACGGTAGTAATTAAATTTTCTTTAAAAATTCTAGACAGTTTAGTAGCAATTAATCGGATAAATAACTGTTTCTTTATAGCTTTTTTAAGAACTATATATTCGGCCTTATAAGAGCTTAAGGGGACCATTTTTTGTAGCTTTAAATTTTAGCTAAGAGCTTCGTTTCTAAGTAGAAATATATAGCCGGTAGTCGATTTCCTGGTACCGAGGTCTTTCCTCCAATCTACGTTATAATAGCCAGTTATACTGTCTATTAAGAAAAATTTATAGTAAAGACTAAGGTTAAGAGTTTTATTTAAGTAAGCCTAAAGGCTACTTAAAACTCTTTAGTGCTCCTTACTAGGATTCAATATGTACCGGGCTAGTAGGCTAGTTATAAAGGCAATATCGAGTCTTATCTTTGTTATTAGATACAAAATTAATCTAATTTATTGCTAATAATTAGAAATATTGGTACTGCTAGCTTAGTTAAGATTCGATGTCAATTTTAAGCCGACGGGTTGTAGTATTTTTTTGGGCATTCGGCCGTTTTTCTTTGAGTATTTGGTTAAAATTTTAGCTAAATAAGTTAACTGGTCTAGACAAATTGTTTTCGCCGGACGATCTCGAGTAATTTTAATTTCTAGAAACTTACTAACGTCTTCTAAGTTCTTAATCGTAAGAGTCTTATTTAGTTTCTAGTAGATTTTAGAGATTGTTTCGATAAAATTGGATACAGCTAATATATCGTCTACTTAGACAATTAAAATTGCCTACTTTCTGGTTCTTTAAATATAAACCGACTAATTGGATACTAGAGGTTTAAAACCTATTTCCCTTAGTAATTCTTGAAAATAGGCTTTTTACTATCGATCGGCCTGTTTTAGACCGTAAAGGGCCTTCTTTATTTAATAAACTTTATTAGTTCTGTTAGATAGGCTAGTTGGTTGCTCAATATAGACAATTTTGTCTAACTTTGCGTTAGAATAAGCTAATTTTACGTCCTATTACTTTATTTTCTAGTCTTTCTCTGCTACTAAGGCTAGTATAAGCCGGTAGATAATTAAATTTACTATATTTATAAAGGTCTCTATAAAATTGAGGCTAGGTCTTTGCTAACAGCTCTTAGCTATCTAGCGGGCTTTAAAAATCGGCTCGCCCTCCGAAGAGTACTTAATCTTTAGTATCTAGCGCTCTTTTAGCGTATTTCTACCCGGCAGCAGCTTAGTTAATATCTAAGTTTCTTAGTTAGCTAGCTCTTTAAGCTCCGACTATATTGCGTCTAGCTAAGAAGGCTGATTCTTAGATACTCTTATTTTTTTTAAGTTATTAAGCTCTTTAGTAACTACAACTAAGGTCTGCTCGGCGTATTGTTTTAGATTATTATAGAACTTCCTAAACTAATTTTTATCGGCGTTTTTATATATAAAATCTATCTTCTGGGCACAATCGATATCTATTTAACCGGGGTCTTTAGTACTTCTGTAATCTAACTCGGTAAGAAGGTTAAACTTGTCTAGAGCTCTAGTTTAATATAGTTCTTGTTTAAATTTGTCTGCTAGTTATTAAGATATAGGAAGGGTATACTGTTTCTTATATAGAGAACTTCCTTCTTTATTAAGAGGTACCTTCCTATTATCTTAAGATTTAGCGGTTAGATTTAGCTTATTTTTAAACTTAACTTTTAGTTGTTCTTCGAGCTCTTTAGAAATACTCTTAATTAATTAATTAACCGTAGATCTCTGTAGGTTCTAAACAAATTTTTCTTTTTGAACGTAAACGTCTCTCCTTTAGTAAACTTTCCGGCTATTAAGGTCTAAGAGCTTATATTAGTTCGATCCGTAGTCTATTAGAATATAAGTAGTTGCTCTAGCGTCTAGTTTTTTTTAGTTTAAATTCTTTAAAATAAGTAACTGAGCTCTAGATTTTAATAGTACTGATATCTAGTTTTTTGCCGAATTTTGCTTCGTACGGGGTAATAAACCCCGGTAATCCGGTATAAGAGGTTCTATTATAAATATAGATAGCTACTTTTAGCGCTTTACTTCAATATATCTAGGGTAGCCCGGCGGTATAAAGTATTGCTTAAACTTTACTAACAATTGTTCGGTTAAAGTGTTCGGCTCGTCTATTTTACTAAGAGATATACAGTATAGATATTGTTAAAATAGCTTCTTTTTGTTTTAAAAGCTGTTTTACTTAACCTTTCCAATATTCTTTTGCGTTGTTTAAGTATAATCTTTTAAAAGAATACTTAAACTACGTTTTTTTCTAAGTAATATAAGTAAATAGTGCGTCGAAAATCTAGTCTTTAGACTATAGTACTTTAATAGTCGTATACCGGGTCTTATTGTCTATAAAGCTAGTAAATAATTGACCTTTAGAAGGGATTTGCGGTACAATCAGCCCGCAAATATTTAAGTAGACTTTTTTTCAATAATTAACTAATTTGTCTAAAGTTTTTTAGCTAACTTTAGCCGTTGCCTTTGCTTTAAAGTAAATTTAGCAATTATCTTCTAATTTGTCCGAATAATCTATTCCTAGGGCAACCTTTTTAAGCTGTTTTAAGGTGTTTTTGCCTATATATTCTATCTATTAATATTAAAGATTAGTTTTTAAAAAAATAGTATAGAGAGATCGAACTGTATTAATAGTCTGAGCTTCTATTACTATTAGACCGTTAATATACTGCCTCTCGGTAGTTAGTTGTCGAGCTTAATTAACTTTTAGCTTATTTTAGTTAAGAGTTATCTTACCTCCTCTCTTTCTAAGCTTATCGAAGCTTGGAAGGTTAATTCTAAATTTCTTAACAAACAAAACTTTGTTTAGAACAATTGTTTTGTTCTTAAAGAACAGTTTTGCTTTACCTGTCTAAAAGGCTTAGATTAAATTTCCCCCTTCTTAACAAATAATTTGGTTAGTTGGCCGGATATCCGTTAGAAGGTTAATATTCGAGTAAATATAGCTTGTTGAGCCTATATCGAGGATCTAAGAATTAGTAGAGTAATTAACTCTATCTAGTAATGCTGTAAAGCATTGTTCTTCTTGTAGGTTAGAACTATGTACAGAAAACATTAAAAAATCGGTATTTTTTCCAATAAGTTGTCGGTTTATGCCCCTTTTTGTTGCAAAAGGAGCATTTTTCTTAGTTTTTACTTAGAGGTTTTAATTTTTCTCCGGTCCTTTGCGTCGATTTATTGTCTATTGCAGTAAAAACCTTTTCTACTGAGGTACTACCGCAGATTTAGCGAGACTCGTTTATAAGTTAACTAAATAAGTCCTGTAGACTTATATCGCTAGTCGTTTGCTAATAGCTTTAGCTAATAATAGCTACCGTGTGCTTGTATTCGGGGGTCAGATTGTAGAGAACGTAGGCAGCTACCACCTTGTTGGGTAGTACTAGTCCTTAGGTTGCTAAATCGTCCGTTAATTACCTAATTTTAGCAAGATAAAGCTTAAGGTTTTTTATCTTATTAAGTGTAGTGCTAAAGAGCTTCTTACAAATTAGAAACTCGAAACTAAAACCTTTCGATTCGTATAACCTTTTTAGGCTATCTTAAAGCTCTAGAGAGTTATAAATCTCCTTTATTTAAATAAGGGGACCGTCCTCTAAAGTTAGTTAAATAAGGGCTACTGCCCTTATTGACCGTTTCTAGCGGCTAGCTTTAGTAATATCTTTAGCTAAATAGCCGGAAAAGGGGATTATAACATTACTGTAGCCCTTTTTAGTTAAAAGGGCCTCTATTCGAATCGACCAAATGTCCCAATTAGTTGAGCTCTTAAGTTTAAGAATCTTATAAGAGGAGTCTATAGCCGAATATATAGTCGGAGATTTCCGAAAAAAAAAGGAAATTCTATTCTAATAGTTAAATTGGGCTAAAAATTTAGAGTTGATTAATAATAGAATTGTTCGGAGGTGCCGATAGATGTCGTAGAGGAAATATTTTCTAAAAAGAAAATTTGAAAGAAATTAGTACTAACCCGGGCTTATAACCTGTTTGTTACGATCTTACTAGATTAGACTAGTACAAGGCTGAGCGCAGCTAGCCTTATTAGAGCATTATATAGTATATCCGATGACTTTAATATAGCGACGTTAGCAACGTCGCTATATCGCAATACGATTCTAACTACGCGACAAAGGGATTATTGAGACCGTCGGACACAGGGAAATATATCTTTGTACCTTAGGCTATATAGTTAGACTAATAGCCGACCTTAAGATAAACTTTAGTCTATTAACTTAATATTTAAATATAAGTTCTTTAACTATATTTAGGTAACATACTTTATTTTCTATCTACTTTAGTTAAGCTCCTCTTATCTTTTATAATCTGTTTTACCTCTTCTATCTTTTAGTCTTTAGTATACAAGATACCTACTACTAAGGTTAATAAGTATATAAAATAAGTAAGCCTTAGTTCGGTTCTCTTAGCAACCGGCGTTATACTTTAACAGACTCGCTACAAAAGTAGAGAAAGTAGATTAATTATATTTACTACTTTGGTACCTAATAGCCATAACGCAGCGGACAGGCTAGCCAGCAAGATAGTTGCTACAGATCAGATATCGGACGTTAACACTAAGATAGATAAAAGCTTCTTAAGTAAACGTTCTAAACTTACTTTATTTTTAACATACTTAGCTATATACTTTAAGACTTATAAGAATTAGTTTCTGAATAACAACACTATAGTTTTATTTACCGTATTCTGTATAGATAGTAAGATATATAAATAGTTTAACTTCTATCTTAAAGACTATCTTTATAAGGCACCTAATAAACGATAGGAAGAAACAGACGAGCTCTTCTCTAGCTTTACTACGTTTTAGCAAAAGCTTCGATAGATGTACGGAGATATAGATTCCGGACGTACTGCCGTACGCAAACTTAAGACACTCCGATAAATAGAACCGGTCAGCCAATACGCCGCTAAGTTTCTGCAATATACTAACCAAACCGAATAAGATAAAGGACCCTTAGTCGACGCCTTTTATAAAGGCTTAAAGGACTATATTAAGTAAATTATCTATATCCGCGGAGAAAAGTTTACTGAACTAGAAAAGTTTATAGAACGAGCCAAGAAAATCGATAACAGCAACTTTAAACGACAGTTAGAGAAGAAAGAAACTAACTTAGACAAGTTTATCTAAACTCAGAGTAAGTATAACTTACAATAAGACCGGAGTAATCTAATAGAATTAAACTTTACGAAGCTCTATAGAAAACTAAACAACTAGAAACAAGAACACAGAATAAAGAATAAGCTATACTTATATTACAGAAAACTAGAGTATTAAGTTAAAGAATACCGTTCTAAAAAATAACAGTTTAATAGTACTAGTAGAAACAGACATAATAATCGATCTTAGAAACCCTGTTTCCTACGACAATAGTTTAATATAACTACTTAGACACTAGAAGACAACGGTCGCAATAAGGCGATAGAATTACTAGCAGTCTTCTTCGACCGCTAATATATAAACTTAACCGGAGATCGTCCTCTTCAGGAGTTAGGTCTTTTATAGAAGATTATCTAGAACTAGTATAAGTACGTTACTAAACTAACTAAGAAGCAGAAGAACGTCTATTAAAGTGCCTTCTATAACTAGAAAAACACTTACTAGGCTTCTTCCAGCGAGAAGCACAACGAGTAGAATTTATTTAACTTAAACAAAAACTGGGATATAGACGTTGAGTTATAGAAAGAAATAAAGGAACGATAAATAAACTAAGAACGATAGAATCTGTAGGACTGAAACAATATTAACCGTACTATTCTAAGGCAGCAGATATAAGATACCGTTATACTATACGAAATACTATCTTAAACTACGTACTACAATAATAATTGTACAATCTATAAATTTAACAAATTGGGATTAAAATGGTGGTCGAGGAAACTAACACCTTTAAAACAAGGTTCGATATAGAAACTAGGCCTTATCCGAGGACAATCTAGGTCGCCTTATCTAGAAATCTAAGGGAAATTTAAGGAAGAATAGACTGTAAAGGCTAAGCAAGATAGCAGCTACGGTACGTTATAGACAAGATAACGACTTAAAGACAAAAATATAGATTCTAATGGTATAGAATCCTTGCTCGAGGACGATACTAACTAGAAAGAATAAACCTTAATCCGTTAGAAAGGAATACTATAGAGACTTTATTAGTTGGCCTTCTATAATAGAAAGTTAAGCGCTAATAAAGATATTAATAATATTCCGGGATATATTTACTTACGCCTACAACAACTAGTAGACTACCTTATTAGGGGTCTAGAATTATATAGTTAGTACTAATATCTTTAATTAACAATATACAACTTATAGATACGATAGGTTTTAACTAGCGATAGTTATATAATTAAGGCAGAGATTGTAAACGACAAACTAAACGTTATAATAAAGGTAGTACTAGAACACCTTATACAGAAATTCTTATAGCAGATTAACCGACAATAGGTTCCAGTACCTAGAATACTCTAGAACGTATACAATTAACAGGAAAAAGACTAGACCAACTACTTTAAGAGTAGCAGTACCGGCCCGTCTAACAGTTAAACTCTCTAAAAGCTTAGCTCTGTATAAGCTTAGCTCTGTATAAGCTTAGCTCTGTATAAGCTTAGCTTTCTATAAAACATATTTATACATTTAGGCAACAATAAACTATAGAAGCATTAAAATTATAATCGATTTAGACGCAATAGGTAACTTTATCTTAATACGCTACGTTAAGGAGTACTAAATATAAACACAAAAGAAGAAATTACCTTATATACTGTCTAAATTTTAAGGGGCAGAGGAAAGATTCGACTACAAGACTTTACTAATAGATATAATAATTAGGGACTATTAGAAAGGAATTACTTATAATATTGTAGATATTAACCAGTATTACGCTGTACTAGGTATACCTTAGTTATAACAATATAACTTAGAAGTAAATTAGAGAACTAAGAAACTTCTCTTTACTAGATATAAGTACTCTAAACAAGAGTCGTTCTGCGGAATAGATACCCTACAAGCTATTTTTAGTAGTAAGAATAAAGAGCGCAATAAAGAACTTATATAGGTTAGTACTACTATACTTCGACACTTAGATATTCTATAAGAGAAGTTTAATGTAGTATCTTGTCTATAGCTAACTATATATAAGTATAAATAAGAGACAACTGTATATTAACGATTCTATACGACAACAAGTACTTAGTTAATTACTAAGATACTTAAGAAATACAATTAATTCTAATATCTATTTAAGGAAGCTAAGCCAAACTCAGCTCTTCTAGAACACAAACCGTAGGATTATACAATACCTTTATAGAAAGGTAAGACGCCAACATTTAGTTTAATATACTCTCTATTAAAAGCAGAAAATTAAGCGCTCTGCGACTATCTTAACAAAAACCTTAAGAAAGAATTTATTTAGAAATTAACATTACTAGCCAGATACCCGATACTCTTTGTACTAAAGAAGAACAGTAAACTACGACTCTATATAGATTATAGACAATTGAACGGAGTAACTATTAAAAACCGATACCCTTTACTATACATTAACGAAATAACAGATTAATTATACAACATATAATAGTTTACTAAGTTTAACCTATAAAGAGCCTATAACCTAATCTATATAAAGAAAGGTAAAGAATAGAAAACAGTCTTCTATACTAGATATAGACTTTTTAAGTATTATATTATACCCTTTAGGCTAATAAACGTACTAGTATTATTCTAGAAACTAATTAACAACACACTTAGTAATTACTTAGATATATTTATAACTGCTTATCTAGACGATATCCTAGTATACAGCCGTATACTAGAAAAACATAAAAAATATATTAAGAAGGTATTAGAAAAATTAGCGCGTACCGATTTATAAATTAATATCGAGAAAATCTAGTTCTATCAACAATCCGTCGAATTTCTTAGATTTATAATTACTGAGCACAGTCTTTAAATAGAAGATTTAAAGATCTAATCCGTTCTAACTTAGCCTATACTAAAGAATATAAAATAATTGCAATAGTTTCTTAGTTTTGCTAACTACTATAGGCAATAGATATCTAACTTTAGCCAAATTATAGCACCGCTATTTCAACAGACAAAACAATCGATAGGATTCTTTTAGACGTAAAAAGAACAATTAGTATTTAAAGAGCTTAAGAAAGCTTTTAAGATTGTTATAAAAGGTACAGGGAAGAAGAAGAATACTACTATAAAGAGTAGAAAGACGAGACTAGCTTAGGACTGGTACAATACTTAGGCTTGTTACAGATACAATACTTAGTAACAAAGAGAAGCTGTTGTTGTATTATCTATCTTATTAGCTAGAATTCTCTAGAGGGATCTTAACTTATATATTTAAGTTTAGCGGCCCGTATAGAACTTAATAGATATCTGTTCTTTTGATAGAAGCCAGATAACCTATAACTTACTATATAAGATAGTAATTCTGTCTATCTAAAACTATTAGTCTTTAAGTTTATTCTAGATTGTCTTAGACTACAGGTCAGCTGTCTAGAACGGGTCGTATAATACTTCTTTTTGACCTAGATCCGGGCTACTAGGCCCGACCCTTTAAATAAAAGGCTTGTTCTATTCTAGACCGAGACAGCTAATAGAACCTGTCCGATACTCCGGGCCCCTAGAGGTTCCGGCTAACTAGCTAGTTAGTTAATTTCCAACAAAGATTAGATCTATACTAGCAATATTCGACCCTAATTTACTAATTATTATAAAAACAGACGCGTTAGACTATACTATTGGAGTATATATAAGTTAAAATAACAAGAAAAGAAAGCTTAGACCAGTAGCTTTCTACTTAAGGAAAATATTACCTATAAAATAGAATTATAACATTTACGATAAAGAGCTCTTAGCTATTATAGCAGCATTTAAGATATAGCGAGCTTATCTAGAAGGAGCAAACTATATAATTATAGTATATATAAACTATAAGAACCTAACTTACTTTACGATGATAAAGAAACTTAATTGCAGACAAGTTAGATAGTTAGAGACTATAGCTTTATACAACTATATTATTACCTACAAAAAGGGTTCTAAGAACGATAAAGCCGACGCTCTAAGCCGACGACTAGATTATCTTAACAACAAGAAATACGTCGAGCATACAATATTCTAAGAATATAATAATAAGATTAGATACAATCAATTAGCTATAACAATCGAGTTTATTATCGAGCTAAATAGCCGAATCCTAAATATCCTAAACGACTCTAAGACCTATTAGGAAAACGAGAAACAATATCTAGAACTAACTAAGAACAATAAAGGCTATTATAAATTCTAAGGCAAGATTTATGTCCCGAGGAATCTAATCCGACACATTATTAGTAACTTCTATAATAACCTAACAAAAAGACACAAGGGAATCAATAACATTATAGAAAAAATTACGAGAACTTATTATATCCCGAGAATCCGACACTACGTTAAGAATTATATCCGAGAATACAATATATACGTAAGAACGAAATACCCAAGGCATTTACTATACAGTAAACTACAACTACTAGAGACACCCGAAAGGCTATAGTATATAGTTCTACTAGACTTTATTACTAAATTACTAATTTCCGAGGATCTACTTATAGAAGTAGCTTACGACGCTATCTTAGTTATATACAACAAACTAATAAAATACGTATACTTCGTACCTTACAAGAAAGCTAGTAATTTAGAATAATTAGTATATATATTCCTTTGGATTATCCTAGCGAACTATAGTTAGCCACAAAGAATTGTCTTAGACAGAGATTAAAAATTCGTCTTACAATTTTAAATATCTCTAATATAACAACTAGAGACAAAATAAAAGATATCTATGTCGTTCTATCCGCAAACAGACGGATAGACGGAACGAACGAATTAAACACTAGAACAGTATCTCTGAGTATATATTAACTACCAGCAGAACAACTAGATACAATTGCTACTAGTAGCGCAAGCCGCGTACAATAATACACAAAGCGATACAATTAAAATAACTCCGTTCTATATCTTATATAGCTATTACCCTCTTTAAAGAAGATAACTACAAAATACTACAGAAAACGAATTAGCTATACGAATAGCTATAAGTATAAAAACCCTGTACTAACAGTTAAAGTCTAACAGCAAGTTTATTAATAAAGAAATAAAGAAATAGTATAATAAGTTAAGAATTATCCTGAATATAAGTATAAAAGAGAAGAAAAGAGCTTATCTGCTTATAAGAAATATAAAGACTATTAAACTAAGCAAGAAACTTAACTATACTAAGACAAAACTGTTTAAAATCTTATAGCAATTCGGACCTATAATATTTAAACTTAAACTCCTAAAGACAATAAGAATATATTCTATATTCTATATAGTACTATTAAAACTAGTCTACTTCTAAGAAGTAGAATAACCTAACTTAGAGATCCTTTCCGACAACTAAGAACCCGAGTATAAGGTTAAAACGATTCAAGCCTATAGACAATATTAAGGCAAACGACAGTATCTTATAAAATAGAAAGAATACTTTAAATACAAAAATAAATAGAAACCAGAATAAAACCTAACTAACTATAAAGACACTATTTAACGATATTAGAACTAAAATATTAATTGATCGTAGCAGCACTAATACTCTAATCTACTATTTAGTGTATCTTACTAATATCTAGGTTATCTATAAACAAGCTAGCTTACTATATTAGTGGCCTACTACCTAACTCTAGATATAGATTATTATAAAAATCTATACATAGGCTACTCGGTATATCTACGATATCGCTACTAAATATAACCGCCAACTATTCTTCCTTAAACAATATATTATTTTAATCTATTTTATTCTACGTCTAGATATACAATCTTTCGAGCTTCTTCTCTAAATCTATAACTACCGATTTAATAGCTTTGCGCTACCTTTTCGCTGTACAAACAACTTTCTTCTCTTCCGCTAAACGCTTACATTACCTTTAGAGAGTATTTAACACCTATAAGTACTAAGAACGGATACTCTAAGCTAAAATAAGTTAAATTTATATAAAAAATATACGTAAGATAGAAATTAACTATTCTCTAACAACAGGCGAACGTTATACAACTTTTTGTCGCAAGTACACACAAAATATAATACCTTTCTAAACTTTAGAACATACTTCTTATCTAGATAAGAGCAGCGGAAATACGGAAGCATCTCTCAACTATAGACTTCAGCAAGAACAGTATTAATATTAAGCGCTTTATTAGCGTTAAAAGCTTTCTTAACTTTAAGTATAACGACTTATAAAACTAGATCTATTATAGAGCAACAACAAAGTTTTAATGTCTCTAGAGCCGTTAAGAACAACTAGCCTTAAAGAGAAGATCTTATGTTACGATCTTACTATATTAGACTAGTATAAGGCTGAGCGCAGCTAACCTTATTAAAGTATTATATAGTATACCCAATAACTTTAATATAGCGATATCGGTAACGTTGCTATATCGTAATACGATTCTAACTATACAACAAAGGGATTGTTAGAACTATTAAATATAGGGAAATATACCTTTGTACCTTAAACTATATAGCTAGACTAATAGCTAACCTTAAGATAAACTTTAGTCTATTAACTTAATATTTAAATATAAGTTTCTTAACTATATTTAGGTAACGTACTTTACCTTCTGTCTACTTTAGTTAAGCCCTTCTTACCTTCTATAATCTGTTTTACTTCTCCTATCTTTTAGTCTCTAGTATACAAGATACCTACCACTAAGGTCGATAAGTATACAAGATAAGTAAGTCTTAGTTTAGTTCTCCTAGCGACTAGCGTTATACTGTTATAAAAGGTATAGGAAAGAAGAAGAATACTACTATAAAGGGTAGAAAGACGAGACTAGCTTAAAACTAATACAATACTTAAGCTTAATATAGATACAATACTTAGTAGTAAAGAGAAGCTATTATTATATTATCTGTCTTATTAGCTAGAATTCTCTAGAGAGATCTTAGCTTATATATTTAAGTTTAGCGATCTGTATAGAACTTACTAGATATCTATTCTTTTTAATAAAAGCTAGATAACCCGTAACTTACCGTATAAGATAGTAATTCTATTTATTTAAAACTATTTGTCTCTAAGTCTATTCTATATTGTCTTAGACTATAGGTTAGCTGTCTAGAATAGATTGTATAATGCTTCTTTTTGTCTTAGACCCGGGCTACTAGGCCCGACTCTTTAGATAAAAGGCTTGTTCTATTTTAGACCGAGATAGCTAATAGGACCTGTCCAATACTCCGGGCCCCTAGGGGTTCCGACTAATCAGCTAGTTGGTTAATTTCTAACAAAAATAAATTATAAGAGTAAAAGAAGTTAGATGCGTTAATAGCTAGCAATAATATATTTAAATATTTAAGTAGATTGTCTATTAACTTTTAAGGCGATTTATACTCTAAGTTAGGTAGTAAACCTATAACGTAGTAGACTAATTTATTTATAGATAGTTTTTGTACGTCGGACGTATACTAGATAGTAGATTAGAACATTAATAATACGAATACCGGTTAATATCTATCGAATTAAACTAGCTATTTTAAAGATTAAGGATATTTCTTTAATTTAGTTTGATTTTAGTATTATTTAACTTTCTTTTTATAGTTTATTAGATTTTATTCTAATTTCTATTAGTTTTTATGCTCGAAATATTCTTTCTATTTAATAAGGTACTATTGTTTGCCTCGATATTGTTTATAGATACAAACTATTTTAACCTTATATTTGGGTTCTTAGTTTTTATATAGAATTTTTAGATTAGATTATTCTACCTCTTATACGTATACTAGCTCTAATAGCGCTATATAGAATATAAAATATATTCTTATAGTTCTTAAGAGTTTAAGTTTAAACGTTGTAGACTTTAGTTGCTATAAGATTTTAAACGGCTCTATTTTTATATAGTTAAGTTTTTTGCTTAGTCTAATAGTTTTTAAGTTTCTTATAAGTAAGTAAGCTCTTTTCTCTTCTTTTGTATTTGTATTTAGAATAGTTCTTGTATTATTATACTATCTTTTAGTACGTTTATTAATAAACTTGCTGTTCGATTTTAACTATTAGTACAGAGTTTTTATATTTATAGCTATTTATATAGCTATTTTATTGTCTGTTATACTCTAAAGTTGTCTATCTTAAAGAGGATAGTAGCTATATAAGACGTAAAACGGAGTTATTTTAGTTATATTGTTCTTTATATTATTATACGCTATCTACGCTATTAATAATAGTTATACCCAATTATCTTATTAATAGTTAATATATACTTAAAGATACTATTTTAAGGTTTAGTTTATTCTTTCTATTTATCTGTCTGTTTGTAAATTAAATACAGTAGATATTTTTTACTTTGTCTCTAGTTATTGTATTAATAATATTTAGAACTGTAATATAAATTTTTAATCTCTGTTAGAGACAATTTTTTAGGGTTATCTATAGTTAGTTAGAATAATTTAAAGAAAGATATATACTAATTATTCTACATTACTAGCTTCTTTATATAGTATAAAGTATACGTATTTTATTAATTTATTGTATATTACTAGAATAGTATTATAAGCTACTTCTATAAACAAATTTTTAAAAGACAGTAGCTTACTTATAAAGTCTAGTAAAACTATATACTATAGTCTCTTAAATATTTTTAGTAGTTATAGTTTACTATAGAGTAAATATTTTAGGTGTTTTATTCTTATGTATATATTATATTCTCAAATATATTTTTTAATGTAATATTGAATTTTTAGAATATAGTACGTTCTTATAATCTTTTTAATTATATTATTAATACTTTTATATCCTTTAGTTGGGTTATTATAAAAGTTACTAATAAATTATTAAGTTAGATTGTTTAGAATATAAATATTTTTTAAAATTTATAGTAGCCTTTATTATTCTTTATTAGTTTTAGATATTATTTTTTGTCTTTTTAATATATCTCTAAATTATTTAGAATATCTAAGATTCGGCTGTTTAGTTTTATAATAAATTTAGTTATTATATTTAGTTAATTGTATCTAATTTTATTATTATATTCTTAAAATATTGCGTACTCAACGTGTTTCTTGTTATTAAAGTAGTCTAATTATTATCTAAGAGCGTCTACTTTATTGCTCTTAGATCTCTTTTTATAGATAATAATAAAGTTATATAAAACTATAGTTTTTAATTATTAAACTTACCTTTAATTAAGTTTCTTTGTTATAGTAAAGTAAGTTAAGTTTTTATAGTCTATTAGAAATTAACTAACTAGCTGGTTAGTTGGAACCTCTAGAAGCCTAGAGTATCGAATAGGTTCTATCGGCTGTCTTAGTCTAGAATAGAACAAGCCTTTTATCTAAAGGGTCGGGCCTAGTAGCCCGGACCTAAAACAAAAAGAAGCATTATACAACCTATTTTAAATAGCTGGCTCGTAGTTTAAAACAATATAGAATAAATTTAAAGACTAATAATTTTAGATAGATAAATTTACTGTCTTATATAGTAAGTTACAGGTTATCTAGTTTCTATTAAAAAGAATAGATATCTAATAAGTTTTGTATAGACTACTAAACTTAAATATATAAGCTAAAATTTCTTTAGAGAATTTTAGCTAATAAAATAGACAATATAACAATAGCTTTCTCTTACTACTAAATATTGTATCTATATTAAGCTTAAGTATTGTACTAGTCTTAAGCTAGTCTTGTCTTTCTACTCTTTATAGTAGTATTCTTCTTCTTCCCTGTATCTTATTAATAATAACTTTATTATTATTTATAAGAAAGGTTTTAAGAACAATAGAGTAGACACTCTTAGCTAACAACCTAACTACCTTAATAACAAAAAACATATTAAGTATATAATATTTTAAGAATATAATAACAGAGTTTGTTATAGAACCTAATAGCTAAATTTTAGATATTCTAAACAATTTAGAGACATACTAAGAGAACGAAAAACGATACTTAGAACTAACTAAGAACAATAAAGGCTATTACGAGTTTTAAGAAAAAATCTATGTTCCAAGAAATCTAATTTAACGTATTATCAGTAACTTTTATAACTACTCAATAAAGAAATATAAGAGTATCGATAATATAATTAAAAAAGTTATAAAAACTTATTATATTCTAAAGATACAACACTATATTTAGAATTATATCTAAGAATATAATATTTACGTAAGAACGAAGCATCCAAAGTATTTACCTTATAGTAAACTATAACCACTAAAAATATCTAAAAGACTATAGTATATAGTCTTACTAAACTTTATTACTAAGTTACTATCTTCTAAGAATCTACTTATAGAAGTAGCTTATAATGCTATCTTAGTTATATATAATAAGCTAATAAAATACGTATACTTTATACTATATAAGAAAGCTAGTAATTTAAAATAATTAGTATATACCTTTCTTTAGATTATTCTGGCAAACTATAGTTAACTACAAAGAATTATCTCTAATAGAGATTAAGAATTTGTCTTACGATTTTAAATATCCTTAATATAACAATTAGAAATAAAATAGAAAATATCTATATTATTTTATTTGTAGACAGATAGATAAACCGAAAGGATAAACTAAATTCTAAAATAATATCTCTGAGTATATATTAACTACTAGCAAGACGATTAGATACAATTATTATTAGTTACGCAAGCGGCGTATAATAACACAAGAAACAATATAATAAAGATAACTCTATTTTACGTCTTATACGGCTACTACCCTCTTTAAAGCAAATAACTATAGAATACCTTAGAAAACGAGACCGCTATCCGTATAGCAACTAACATAAAATATCTAGACTAGTAGTTAAAGTTAGATATCGAGTTTATTAATGAACGAACGCAAACTTAGTATAATAAATTAAGATTTACCCTAAAAATAGACATAAAAAAGAAGAAAAAAGTATAATTACTTATAAGAAACTTAAAAACTATTAGACTAAATAAGAAACTTAACTATATAAAGACAGAACCGTTTAAAATCTTATAGCAACTAAAGTCTATAATATTTAAACTTAAACTTTTAAAAATAATAAAGATATATCTTATATTCTACATAGCGCTATTAGAACTAGTCTACTCTTAAAAAGTAGAACTACCTAACTTAGAAATCCTTTTCGACAATTAAGAACCTAAATATAAGGTTCAGACAATTCGAGCTTATAGATAATATCGAGATAAACAATAGTATCTTATAAAGTAGAAAGAATACCTCGAATATAAAAACTAGTAGAAACCAAAATAGAATCTAAATAACTATAAAAACACTATTTAACAGTATTAAGACTAAAGTATTAATTATTTATAATAGTACTAACGTTCTAATTTACTATCTAGTACGCTCTATTAGTATCTAAATTACTTTTAAACGAACTAGCTTACTACGTTATAGATCTACTATCTAACTCTGAGTATAGATTACTCTAAAAATTCATAGACAATCCGCTCAAATATTTAAATATATTACTGCTAACTATCGACGCAACTAACTTCTTCTACTTTAATAATTTATTTTAAGCTAGCTTAGATATTATCCGTATTTAAGTCTTTTTAATCTCTTTCTTTAACTTTTAAATCTTCGATTGATTGCGCTATATAGCCGCGATTAACGCCGCTGTTTATATCTTTAACGTATATAATTAGTGTTTTATATACTAAAGGATAGCTAACTAAAAGAAATATTGAAAATAAACTAATTGTACTAAAACTAAGTTAACTTTAAGTATTATAGAACTATAACAGTAAAGTATACTGTTTACTAACAATACTTATAAATTATAACTCTTCTTATTTTAAGTATATACTAAATACATTGTCTTTTTAAACTTAACTATATATCTTTCTTTAGTCGATATATATTAAGAACAAGGAGGTATTTTAATACTATAGACTTTAATTAATAAATATTAACTATACTTTTTGTTAAAATTCGTAGTAATAGACTTTATACAAAGTATAGCAACTTATAGAATAATTATAGAAAAAGAGATAATACGTAACTTATAGGTATTTAACAAGCAAAAAGTTAATTAAAAATAATTTAATTAAAAGAGAGAAGATTATATTATAAATACTAGCTCTAAACGGCTTAGCGTACTTTTAAGTATTAACTACTACTAGTTATCTTAGTTCTACTAGCATTATTTTTAATTAAGCTTATAAATCTACTATAAGTATTATTAAATAAGATAGCTTTAAAAGTCTATATTCTTTATAAATCTAATATAAATATTATTAAGCTTAATAAATATAAAGAAACTTCCTTATATACTTTAAACTATATAGCTAAACTAATAGCCGATCTTTAAGAGACTTTAGTTTATTAACTTAATATTTAAATATAAGTTTTTTAACTATATTTAAGTAATATACTTTACCTTCTATTTACTTAGTTAAGCTCTTTTTATTTTCTATAATTTGTCTTGCTTCTTCTATCTTTTAGTCTTTAGTATATAAAATATCTATTGTTAAGGTTAATAAGTATATAAGATAAGTAAGCCTTAGTTTGGTTCTCTTAGCAACCGGCATTACATTAAGCTAAATATATATTATTTTATAAAGCTCTTCTAGAATTAAGTTATAATAACTTAATTTCTTTAAATATATATATATTTAAAAACATACTATAAGTTACTACTTTAGTATAGTTAAATTAAAAGATAAGGTAACTTAAGCTTCTTTAGTAGCTTAATAAGGATAAACTACTTTAAATAATTATTCAATATATAAATATTAAAATAAGTCTTAAATAAGTAATATAGTTTCTAGAATTTCTTATAACTATAGCTTTTATTGAAATACTTCTAAATTATATCTTTATAATAATATTTATTCTTACTCTTTATATTAATAAATAACTAGAGTATATAGTTAAGTTTTATATACTATATAAGCTTAAATTACTTTTTATTACTTATAGTAGTTACTTTATAGTTAAACGCTATATTAAACTTATTATAAATATTTATAGAATTTAGTTTATTTTAGTAGCTAGTAAATATAGCTAACTTAATAAATTTATAGAAAATTAAACTAGTACTAAGATATACGTAGTATACTCTCTAAATATTTAGTTCTTTATTAAAAAGATAGCTATACTTTTAGTATTTTAATAGTATATAGTATATTTAAATTATTAAATAAGGACTTATAAAGATTACTTTTATAGTAAGCTATACTATATTACATAATTAATTTTATTAAAATTAACTTTAAGATAGCAAGACTGTTAGAAATTAACCAACTAGCTAGTTAGCTGGAACCCTTAGAGGCCTAAAGTATTAAATAGATTCTACCAGCTATCTTAATCTAAAATGAAACAAGCCTTTTATCTAAAGGGTCGGGCCTAGTAGCCAGAATTTAGGTTAAAAAGAAGTATTATACGACCTATTTTAGATAGCTGGCCTGTAGTTTAAGACAACATAGAATAAACTTAAAGACTAATAGTTTTAAATAGACAGAATTACTATCTTATATAGTAAGTTATAGGTTATCTAGCCTCTATTAAAAGAATAGATATCTAGTAAGTTCTATATAGGCCGCTAAACTTAGATATATAAGCTAAAATTTCTTTAGAGAATTTTAGCTAATAAAATAGACAATATAACAATAGCTTTCTCTTACTACTAAATATTGTATCTATATTAAGCTTAAGTATTGTACTAGTCTTAAGCTAGTCTCGTCTTCCTACTCTTTATAGTAGTATTCTTCTTCTTTCCTGTACCTTTTTAACAGGTTATAAGCCCGGATTAGCACCAATTTCTTTTAAATTTCCTTTTTAGAAAATATTTTCTCTACGACACCTATCGGCACCTCCGAACAATCCTATTACCAATCGACTCTAAATTTTTAGCTCAATTTAACTATTAGAACAGAATTTCCTTTTTTTTTTGGAAATCTTCGACTATATATTCGGCTATAAACTCCTCTTATAAGATTCCTAAACTTAAGGGCTCGACTAATTGAGACATTTGGTCGATTCGAATAGAGGCTCTTTTAACTAAAAAGGGCTACAGTAATATTATAATCCCCTTTTCTGGCTATTTAGCTAGAGATATTATTAAAGCTAGCCGCTAGAAACGGTCGACAAGGGTAGCAGCCCTTATTCAACTAACTCTAGAGGACGGTCCCCTTATTCAAATAAAGGGGATTTATAACTCTCTAGAGCTTTAAAATAGCCTAAAAAAGGTTATACAAATCGAAAGGTTTTAGTTCCGAGTTTCTAATTTGCAAGGAGCTCTTTAGCACTATACTTAATAAGGTAAAAGACCTTAAGCTTTATTTTGCTAAAATTAGGCAATTAACGGACAATTTAGTAATCCGAGGACTAGCACTACCCAACAAGGTGGTAGCTACCTACGTCCTCTACAATCTAACTCCTAAATATAAGCACACGGTAGCTATTATTAGCCAAAGCTACTGGCAAACGACTAGCAATATAAGTCTATAGGACTTATTTAGTTAACTTATAGACGAGTCTCGCCGAATCCGCGGTAGTACCCTAGTAGAAAAGGTTTTTACTGCAATAGACAGCAAATCGACGTAAAGGACCGGAGAAAAATTAAAATCTCTAAGTAAAAACCAAGAAAAATGCCCCTTTTGCAACAAAAAAGGGTATAAGCCGGCAACTTGTTGGAAAAAATATCCAAACCTCCGGCCAAATTCCAATAAAAGCTCCAAAAATACCGATTTTTCAATATTTTCTGTACAGAGTTCCGATCTACAAGAAGAACAATGCTTTACAGTATTACTAGACGGAGTCAATCACTCTATTAATTCTTAAATCTTCGATACAGGCTTAACAAGCTATATTTGCTCGAATATTGACCTTCTAACGGATATCCGGCCAACTAACCGGATTATTTGTTAAAGAGGGGGGAAGTTAATTCAAGCCTTATAGATAAGCAAAGCAAAACTGTTCTTTAAGAACAAAACAATTGTCCTAGACGAAGTTTTGTTTATTAAGGAATTCGGAATTAACCTCCTAAGCTTTAATAAGCTTAAAAAGAGGAAAGGTAAGGTAACTCTTAGCTAAAACAAGCCAAAAGTTAATTAAGCCGGACAACTAACTACCGAGGGGCGGTATATTTACGGTCTAATAGTAATAGAAGCTTAGACAATCAATACAGTTTAATCTCTCTACACTATTTCTTCGAAAACTGACCTTTGGCATCAATAAATAGGACATATAGGCGAAAACGCCCTAAAACAGCTTAAAAAAGTTGCCCTAGAAACAGATTATTCGGACAAATTAGAAGATAATTACTAAATTTGCTTTGAAGTAAAGGCAATAGCTAAAGTTAGCTGAGAAACTCTAGACAAATCGGCTAATTATTTAAAAAAAGTCTACTTAAATATTTGCGGGCTAATTGTACCGCAAACCTCTTCTAAAGGTTAATTATTTACTAGCTTTATAGACAATAAAACTCGATATACAACTACCGAGGTACTATAGTCTAAAAACTAGGTTTTCAACGTACTATCTACCTATATTACTCAAAAAGAAACGTAGTCCGAGCATCCTTTTAAAAGATTATACTTAGACAACACAAAAGAATACCAGGAAGGCCGGATAAAACAGCTTCTAGAACAAAAAGGAGCTATTCTAGCGATATCTGTACTATATACTCTCTAGCAAAATAGACGAGCTGAACGCTTTAACCGAATAATTGTTAGTAAAGTTTGAGCAATGCTTTATACCGCCGGGCTACTCTAGATATATTGGGGTAAAGCGCTAAAAGCAGCTATCTATATTTACAATAGGACCTCTTATACCGGATTGCCGGGATTTATTACCCCGTACGAAGCAAAATACGGCAAAAAACTGGATGTTAGTATTATTCAAATCTGGAGCTTAGTTACTTATCTTAAAGAACCTAAACTAAAAAAACTAGACGCTAGAGCAACTACCTATATCCTAATAGGCTATAGATCGAACTAATATAAGCTCTTAGACCCCAATAGCCGGAAGATTTACTAAAGGAGAGACGTCTACGTTTAGAAAGGAAAATTTGTTTGAGACCTACGGAGATCTCTAGTTAATCGATTAACCAAGAGTATTTCTAAAGAGTCTAAAGAACAACTAAAAGTCGAGTTTAAAAACGAGCTATATCCGACCGCTAAATTTTAAGATAATAGGGAGGTACCTCCCGATGAAGGAGGAAGTCCTCTATATAAGAAACAGTATACCCCCCCTATATCTTAATAACTAGCGGACGAATCTAAATAAGAACTATACTAAACTAGAGCTCTAGACAAGTTTAACCTTCCTACCGAGTTAGATTATAGAAGTACCGAAGACCCCGGCCGAATAGACACCGATTGCGCCTAGAAAATAGATTTTATATACAAAAACGCCGACAAAAATTGGTTTAACGAGTTCTACAATAACCTAGAATAATACGCCGAGCAGGCCTTAGTCGTAGTTACTAAAGAGCCCAATAACTTAAAAGAAATAAGGGTATCCAAGGATTGGCCTTCTTAACTAGACGCAATATAGTTGGAGCTTAAAGAGCTAGCTAACTAAGAAACTTAAATATTAACCGAGCTGCTGCTGAGTAGAAAGGCGCTAAAAGGACGCTAAGTACCGAAGATTAAGTACCTCCCGGAGAGCGAGCCGATTTTTAAAGCCTGCTGGGTAGCTAAGAGCTGCCAGCAAAGATCTGGCCTCGATTTTATAGAGACCTTTGTAAATATAGTAAATTTAATTATCTACCGGCTTATACTAGCCTTAGCAGTAGAGAAAGACTAAAAAATAAAGCAATAGGACGTAAAATTAGCTTATTCTAACGTAAAGTTAGACAAGGTTGTCTATGTCGAGCAACTAACTAGCCTATCTAACGGAACTAATAAAGTTTGTCGAATAAAGAAGGCTCTTTACGGTCTAAAACAGGTCGACCGATAGTAGAAAGCCTATCTTCGAGAATTACTAAGGGAAATAGGTTTCGAACCTCTAGTATCCAATTAGTTAGTTTATATTCAAAGAACTAGAAAGCAGGCAATTTTAATTGCCTATATAGACGATATATTAGCTGTATCCGATTCTACCGAAACAATCTCTAGAATCTATTAGAAACTAAATAAGACTCTTACGGTTAAGAACTTAAGAGACGTTAGTAAGTTTCTAGGAATTAAAATTACCCGAGATCGTCCGACAAAAACAATTCGCCTAGACTAGTCGACTTATTTAACTAAAATTTTAACCAAATACTTAAAGAAAAACGGCCGAATACCCGGGAAAATATCGCAACCCGTCGGCTCAAAATTGGCACCGAATCCTAACTAAGCTAGTAGTGCCAATGTTTCTAATTACTAGCAACAAATTGGGTCGATTTTGTATCTAATAACAAAGACAAGACCCGATATTGCCTTTACAACTAGCCTACTAGCCCGGTACATGTCGAATCCTAGTAAGAAGTACTAGAGAGTTTTAAGTAGCTTTTAGGCTTACTTAGATAAAACTTCTAACCTTAGCCTTTACTACAAATCTCCCTTAATAGACGGTATAACCGGCTATTGTAACGTAGATTGGAGGCAGAACCTTGGTACCAGGAGATTGACTACCGGCTATATCTTTCTACTCAGGAACGGAGCCCTTAGCTAGAATTCAAAGCTATAAAAAACGGTCGCCTTAAGCTCTTGTAAGGCCGAATATATAGCCCTTAAAGAAGCTATAAAGGAACAGTTATTTATCTAATTAATTGCTACCGAACTATCTAGAATTTTTAAAGAAAATTCGATTACTACCATTTTAGCGGGTACTTTTAAAAAGTCTGCGGATAAAAAGACTTGGCGGGCACTAACGCACTAGGTAAGCACATATTTGCCCGGGCAAGCCGGTTAAATTAGACCGGAGACCCCGATTTTGCCGGTAAAACTGTTACTTACTGACAGTAATTCGGCAAAAGAACTTACAAAAAACCCTACCTTCTAAGCTAAATCTAAGCATATTGATATACAGTATCACTATGTTAGAGAAAACGTTTAGATAGGCCAAACAGAGCTTAAATACGTTTCTACAAAGAAACAATTAGCAGACAGTTTAACAAAACCGATTGACTTAGCTAAAACACTAACGTTTAGAACTCAAATTAGCTTAAAATCCGGCTAAAATAACTAGTCGATTAAGAAGGTGTGTTAAAAATTAACTAACTAGCTGGTTAGCCGGAACCCCTAGAAGCCTAGAGTATTAAATAGGTCCTATTAGCTATCTTAGTCTAAAATAGAACAAGCCTTTTACCTAAAGAATTGGGCCTAGTAGCCCGAGTCTAGGTTAAAAAGAAGCATTGTACGACTTATTCTAAACAGCTAGCCCGTAGTTTAAGACAATATAGAATAGACTTAAAGACTAATAGTTTTAGATAAATAGAATTACTGTCTTATACAGTAAATTATAGGTTATCTAGCCTCTATTAAAAGAATAGATATTTAGTAAGTTCTGTACGAACCGTTAAACTTAAATATATAAGCTAGGATCTCTCTAGAGAATTTTAGCTAATAAGATAGACAATATAACAACAGCTTCTCCTTGCTACTAAGTATTGTACCTATACTAAGTCTAAGTATTGTACTAGTCTTAAGCTAGTCTTATCTTTCTACTCTTTATAGTAGTATTCTTCTTCTTTCCTGCACCTTTTTAACAAAGACTTAATATAAATAATAATTTAAATTAAAAAGTTTTAGTTCTTTATTTATATATAACTATTATTTTAGTTCTTATTAGATATATAGAAGTAATATATTTATATAACTTTTTAAGTATAGTTAAGGTTTAAATATATCTACTTAAAAAGTTAATAATAAAGTATCTGTTAATAAGATACAGAAAAGAAGAAAGATACTACTATAAAGAGTAGAAAGACAAGACTAGCTTAAAACTAGTACAATATTTAAGCTTAATATAGATACAATATTTAGTAGTAAGAGGAAGCTATTGTTATATTGTCTGTCTTATTAGCTAAAATTCTCTAAAGAAATTTTAGCTTATATATCTAAGTTTAGTAGTTTATATAAAACTTACTAAGTATCTATTCTTTTTAATAGAGGTTAAATAATCAATAATTTACTGTATAAGATAATAATTCTATCTATTTAAAACTATTAGTCTCTAAATTTATTCTATATTGTCTTAAATTACAGGCTAACTGTCTAAAATAAGTCGTATAATGCTTCTTTTTATTTTAAGTTCGGGCTACTAGGCCCGACCCTTTAGATAAAAGGCTTATTCTATTTTAGACCGAGATAGCCGGTAGAATCTGTCCGATACTTTAGACTTCTAGAGGTTCCGACTAACTAGCTAGTTGGTTAATTTCTAACAGTATCTTAATATAGTTATATATCTTTTATTTAGAATTAATAGATATTAGTATCTTTAAGATATACTATATATAAAGCTTTCTTTATAGAGAAATTAATAATATTAAATATTATAAAGAATAGTACTATAAATAATTTCTTTTACTAAGTTAAAATTTAATAAATAATAAGCTTAAGAGTTATATTATTAATTAATTTTTAAATAATTTCGAAGTATTAAAAACTAGCTTACTATTTAACCTATCAATATAATTTTATATTTAATATTATAAAGTAGCTAAATATTAATATGCTATAACTAATTTATTAATGTAAATATTAGAGCTAAATAAATATTAAATAAAAGTTTTTTTTCTATTAGTTAATAAGATAGATCGTATTAATAAAAAGTATAACTAAATATACTTTAAAAAGTAAATTAATTAAGATTTAATAGAAAATACTAATAATAAGCTTTAATAATTTAAAAATATATATATATATAATATTTATTATAAATCTAAATAAAGAGGCTTTTATTATATAAGTTACTACTATTAAAAAAGATAAATTTAGTCTATATTAGTAAGTTAATTTTTATCTTTTACTTTCTATTTATATAGTTTAGTAGTATAATTATAATAGTAATACTATTATAATATAGAAAAAGTAGAGACTGTATAATAAAACTCTTTTTATAACTAGTATAAATAATAAAAATTACATTTTAAGGTTTATTTTTATTTATCTTTATAAAGAGATAATAAACTATCTCTTTTTATAAACTCTTAAGCTATAAACTAGTAAGATACTTAATAATTAAAAAAATTATAAACTACTATAAATTAACTAATATTAATAAGTAAATAAATAATAATTTTAAGATAGTAAGATATAGTATAAATACTAAAAGATACTAATAAAGTTATAAAAATTAAATATACTAAAATAAAGATATAATAATATTAAAGTAATAAAAAACAATATACTTAGTAAATTTATACTGAATAGTATTATTAAAAAGTATAAAAGTTAAAAAATTATATATAGATAATTATTTATTACTTTTATACTTATAAGTAAGTAAACAGAGATTTAAATTTAATATATATATATCTTTTATAATTAGTATAATACTTTTTAACTCTTTTTTTTTATAAAAGCTATATAGTAAATAGAAATAAACTAAATATTAATTAACTTATTAAATTTATAGTAGAAATATAATATTACTTATTTTTTTTATCTTACTTAAATAAATAATATAAAGAATAGTAACTATTAGTAACTATTAGTAAGTATATTACTATTAGTTAAATTTACTTTATATAAATACTTTATTTATAGGAAGTATTAGATATAAAAAATTCTAGAAAGTATATTTAAATTATAAACTTTAGCGTTAAAGCGTAATGTTATTAGTTTTTTAATATAATATAGTTAAAAATTAGTCTTATTAAAGCTAAAAAAAATATTAGTAATTTACTAACAAAATTTAGACTAACTATTAAAATTACTATAAGTTAAATTTAAACGCTTTAATAATTAATTAGCTAATTACTTATTTAAATATATATATATTTTTATATAGAATTTATATAGGATTTATATACCTTTTATAGGCAATTTATAGAGAATTTATAGTTAAATATCTGGCACAGGTTAGTAACCCTTAAAATTTTCGGAGCGGCTGAGGCCACTGAGACTAGCCCGTGGCCTTCAGATTCACAGCAAAGTCAATCGGCACAGGTCGCGGCAGATCAATTGAAATCAATCAGAATATCGAGGGCGCGAGAGTCATTAAGGGACCGCAGATAATTTGAGTTTGGATTTAGAGAGGAGGGAGGCCGAGATGAACAAACAAAAGGGCGAGGCGGGCGTGGCGGGACGCATGTCTTGGCATCGTCGTTTGCCATCACACAATCAAACACCCTTGCGCTTCTTAAACTGATCATTGTTTGAGGCTAGCAGGAGAAACAGAATCCATTGTCATCATTTCAAGGATGGTGTTGCCGTATGTACCACTTGGCGGGCTTGCAAATGGCCCACCCGCCCAGATACCAACATGAAGCTTGAGATATTAGACCCGGGCAGGCACCTCAGTACCGCTGCTCACTACTCATAAGGTCATCATCATGCTTAGAAAGCGTCAATGCTAGTACACGTCACGTCAAACCCGTCCATAATCTCCATAATACTCTACTCATCCTCATACCCAACATTCTTGCCCACCTCCGCGCATTCACAGAGCGCCGGCGTAAAGAACTGATCACCCTCGAAATTTTTCAAGTCGGCCCAGCTCACCTCACCGCGCTCGCACTGCTTCGCAAACTTTTGTAGGTATTGATCCTGTGCAGCGCAGCCCATGTCTTGACAGCGTTGGGCGCGACCGTCTGCGGCGCGCTGGAATATGACCTTCATTCCCTCACCTTCGCGCTTGCCCTCCGCGATTTCGTTGTTGAATTCAGCTGCGGCGTCAACAGCAGCTTTCGTTACCCACTTGCACAGCTGCAGGTGGCACGTCCCCTCGAAGCCGAACTGCCACATGCGGGATACCCAGGGATATCGAATGATCAAGATGACCGACTTGCTCTTTGACAGTTTGCTTGAGATGTCTTGAAAGAGATCCGAGAGTGTGTAGCCTTTCATATACGAATCAATAATAGCTGATGTCCGCTTAAATTGGAAGCCGAGAAACCGCTGAAAGAAGTGGAGATATACGTCGCCCTCGAAGTGAAGTTGAAGTTCGCAGACTTGCTGGAGTCGGGAGGGTGCGAAATCGGTCATGAATCGCTTGAGGTCTTTGGGAGCGGTGAACCCGAATATGTGCTCGTTGTACAGTGCGTCTAGTGCCAGTGCCCCAAAGGCCTTGCTTACTTGAAGCATCTGCAGCTGTGGACTTGAATGTCCAAGGTGCCACCACTGACGCTTGAAGGGGGCTTTGTAGGGGTAGATGACCCGTGGCGAGTCTCGAAACGTCGATGGACGAACAGCATAGCCGAGAATGATCGCGCGAATCTCCAAGGGTAGATTGGTGAACGCGTCTCCGACAGGTCGAATCTCATCTAGCCGCTGCTGATTGATCTTACAGTCAATTGCTTTGTTGATTGCTGACTCGACATGCTTGGTGTCACCGGGCATCAAATCGGAGCACAGAAGGCTTGCAGCAGCGATATTCAACTTCTCTGATTTAGCAGCGATCATCTGGACCCACGCCTCAAGCGATATCCAGTTCTTCTCCATGAGGAGCCACAGCCGAACTTCCGGAAGGCGCTCCCATATTCCCAGCAGGCGCTGAACAGATTCGTAGTCTTCAACGAACTCGAATCGGACCTGGAAGGTAAGGTGCATGCTTTCATGGTGGTTCAACTTTGGCTTCATCTCGATGTCAAGCAAAGTCGAGTCATCCGGAGCATGCGATGAGCATGCTATTGAAACGTGAGCCCGAATGTACTCTTCAGTAACCAGACGCGTCACAACGATAGCCAGAACTTGTAGAGATTTGTTGCTAGCTTCTGAAGGGAATTCGAAAGTGATCGCTGCTGCTTCGACCTCGTCTTCCACATCGAACTCTAATTCGGGTGGGCGGAAGGCGCAGGATTTTGGTGCAGGTATATGGTCGGCGATCTTTCTTGCGCGCCCAATGTTGCGCAGCGAGATTTCGCCGTGATGTCGAAACTGCCATGTGCAGTACACTTCCTTTGCGAGGCCATATATGAGTCGCGAGTACGGGCCTGGGAGGGTGTAAACGTCGACATCGCGCCAGGTGTGCGATGTACTCATTGACCAGCGGTCGGAGTCATCGTCGCACTCGTCCTGAACTTCTTCGTCACCATCCTCTTCTGCATGATTGCTGCCCGAACCGCTGTGAACTGCATTGTTTGCAGTGGTTATATCGTTCCCACTGTCAAGTCCTTGATCAGATTGATCTCCATTGCTTGAGCCACTTGCTCCTTTGTTACTCGGGCCGGCGTGCTCCTCGGGTACCGCATCGACGCTTTTTCTGCGACGAGCAATCAGTGTTGGTGGTCTATCTATCCCAGACGCATATGCGTCGGAGCTTCGAAAAGTCTCATTCGAATTATCAGATCCGCTATGGCTTTCCGCGTCCGAACCGGAGGTGTCCCAGGTATTAGCGATTCGGTTGTCATCGGCAGTCTGCTGTGAATTATCTGAAGACATGTTGGGTCAGCGCATACAATTTATTTGTTGATGGTCTCTCAATTCGCTTTTCCACAAATCTGTTGTGAAATCTCAAACAAAGACTGGCACAAACAAGGTAGGAATCGGAAATCAAACTCACAGATATATATAGGAGTTCGTAGGTAGAGGCAACGCTGCAGCTAGCAGGTAAACGCAGCGCTAGTCCTGTTTGATGAATTGTTTGTTACGGTAAAAGGTGATTAGGACGCGTCCGTCGCGGCGTTTTCATCTCCCGCACTGTGCAAGCCTTACAGGACCGCGACCAAGCGCGTGAAGCATCTTCAATCCGCACAATGCGACAGTGCATCGCTAGAGTGCGTTCGAAGAATGTCCGAATCCGCGTTGAGTAAGTCCACCTGCACTGAAAGCCTTGACCTCTGGCATCCCAGCGGCTGCGCTTCGTGAACGTTCGACCCTGATATTGATAGAGTCGCGCTGCTCCAACGGCGCACTCTCCGTTCAAACGGTGCGAGCGAATGCTGTGATAAACCCTGCATGACGCATGAAAGACTTGCGTTGCACGTTGAGAGCGCACATCATCGCGGTCGGGAGCCGGGACGCCGCGGGAGACCGGAAAACAACAGGGACGGCCAAAAATCAAGATCTTGACTGGTTCAGACCTCTTGTTTCTTCACTTTCTCAAGAAAATGCAGGTGGATTGCAGTGGAGTCTGTCCAGGCCACTACGTCGGTCGCCAGCAGGCTCGATAACCAAAGCATCGCGGTGACACAGCCTTGACCAAGGTCAAAGCACCTCCATCTTTAGTCATGATTCCAATTTGATCACAAGTAAGAACTCAATCCAAGAGCCACGTTCGCCTACGTCGATGAACAGCGGGTGCAGTAGAATAAATGATTATGGCGTATACGGCGGGCGACGCATCACCACAGTCTTTACTGCTTCACCTTCTGCATGACAGGTATGCGTCAGCACAGAGACTTCAGATCCTCCTGAAAACAAATCGTTATCAAGAAAGAGAGCAGACAGAGAAGAGGAAGAGAGAAAGAGGACCAGGAGATGAAGCCGGGAGTGAAGTCTTGGCGGCCGCGTTTGCCGTCACACAATCGACCCGCCATTCTTTCGTTTGTCACACTGAGCATGGTCTGTTGATGGACATGCTCGAAAGCATGCCAAATGCGGGTAATTTCGATGATAGAAGCCTGATGTATACCATATAGCAAGCGGCGTGGCCGCCGGAACACTGGCGTGAAGCCGCGGAGTCAAATGACCTAGTCAGTATCCGGTGGCCTTACTGCTGTGAGCGAGACCGTCAATCCGCTTCAAGAAATGTCCGGTCTAATGCACATCAGCTTTGCTGGCAATGTTTGAGGTGATGGGCCTTGCTGTCAAACAGGTCGATGCAAACTGAGCTACAGTGTAAGAGCAAGGCCAAGGCAAGCTCACATCATACTAGCTTACGTGATGTGATGTCTCACAAGCCACATATATCATATCAACGCGCAGGGCCACGAGCCATCTCAAGCTCAGCATACGGTAAGCAGGTAACGTTACTACCCAGAGCACACGCGGCTACATCGCCACGACCATCTCAACCAACACTCGCAGCAATCTGTGGTCCAACCGAACCAGACAGTGCAACACGCCTTCCAAAATCAATCACAACCTACCAACGCCGCTCCGCCACCTCCTTCTCCTACAAGTTCCCACGCTTCCTTGCCTCAACAGTCCTCAGCTCATACTCCTCGGGCGGCGCCAGATCGCCCCACTTCTGCATCACTATTACCACACTCTGTCGTTTATTGACCTTAATCCTCCTCTAGAAGGCGTGAACAGATACCTACCGCGCCCATCTTTGTATAGTCCCGCCCGTGCTTCCTTCAAGCTCCTCGCGCTTCTTCGCACACGCAAAATCAGCAGCCATATTTCCCATCTCCGTCTTCGCAGCGTTGACCTGGACTGTGAACAAGCGTCAATAGGTTATGTTCCGATGCTTTGTGTTCTTGAAGGTTCGAAACATCCTATTTTGCACGGGCGAGGTAAGCTGGCTCACACTACGGGGCTGTAGCTGGCAATCGTAGCATTTAACGGGAAGGGAAGGGATGGAGTACTGACATTGTACACGCTTAGGTGATGTGATGTCTTACAAGTCAGAGGACAATGCCAGCGACCTGGGTGGGTGAGGGAGCCACTTCATGTTATTTCGCCCTGTTCAGCATGGCCATCACGTCGTCGGCAAGCCGGCCACAATTGAACAATAATTGACGCACGCTCAAGAGTGAATAGAAGACACGTATGTGTTCAGAGGCCAAAGACCGCGTTGATGCATCATAATATGAACAACACAAAGCGAGCGTGCTCTCGTATTGCTTCAAGACCCGCACCCAAGACTCATCTTCCTCCACATCTCAAAATCTTCCCTCATGACCCTCTCAGCCAGTAAACAGCGCCGGACCGGGCATAGGGTAGTCGTTGTTCTGCTTGTACAAGTTGAACAGAATACCAGGATCATTCTCCGTATACAGCTTCGTGCCAACAACGCCCGCGGGCTTCGCAGCCCCCGAGCCTGTGACAGCGAAGTTTATACACTGCGGGTAACTCTGCGCCCCATCGACACTGCCCGCCGAATGCAGCGCCATAATCTCATGACGCACGACGTAGTTGCCGGCCGCCAAACTCTTGGGCACAGTGAAGGTCCACGTGTTGTTGTTAGCGATCAAGTCCTGCGTGGCCCAGTTGCCGGGACTACCGGGGGCAGTCAAGCCCTTGGCGTCGACCTTGAAGAATGCGAGGTTGGCTTTGTTGACCGTCTCGCAGGCGCCGTTGCAGTTCGCCATGTAGGTGATGACGGGGCCCAGGTGCGTGTCGGGCCAGGGCGTCCAGTAGAGGGTTACCGGCGAGCCGGCGGCGACGGGGATGTGGGTCTTGCCGTTGACGGCGGAGTTGTGGCAGACTGATGGGGTCAGTATGGAGGTGTTATGCGAGACGGAGGGGCGGGATGGACGTACTGATGTTGGGGTTCTGGAAGGCGTCGGGGGCGACGAAGCCGATGCCGAGGTCGTCGATGGTCCAGCCGGCGACGGTGGGTATTGGATTCATGTATTGAAACTTGGTTGGGTCATAGCCGGAGTAGTAGGTGCTGCCGACTTTGATCTGTTGGACGAAGCCGTGGGCGGCGGCCTTGGCGGCGAGCATGCCACCCAGGAGGGCGAGGGCGATGGTTGCCATGACTGCTTGATGGAAGTGGTGTTGAGTGAAGTGAACGGTTGGTAGAAGTGAGTGGCTGTACTGATCTTTGCAATGATTGTGGGAAGCGAGTGCTGCTGACTGAAAGGAAAAAGGAGGAGACTGTTCCCCAGCGGAAGTCCATGCTTTCTTATACGTGCCTTTGATGCGAATCAATTGAACCTTGAAAAGAGCGAAATACTACTCTATGAGACCAGACTCCGCAGCATGGTGACAGAGAATGATGTCGGCATCTCTAGCCTGGACGCTAGAACGTTGGAAAGGCGTTCAAAACGCTGGGCATCATTCTTGAAGTCACAAAAATCAATAACACTCACGGTATTTCTGTGCGAAGTGAACCCCTAGGTACCTAAAGGTACTTTACTTACCAGATGAGTCGAGACTTCGAGGCTCTGCTCTACAACGCCGTCCAGAGAAGGTAGGATCGCCATAGCGTGAGCTTCAAGGATCACCTATAAGTCGACCTGTATAGCTTCCAGGGTTGAGCTCAGGCCTCGCCACTGAGTTGGCCATCCACATGACCTCTCCGGACAAAGTGCCAGTCGATCGACGGCAAACGCTGCAAATATTGGCGTCTCGAGAAGAGTGCTCGCAGATGATGAGATCTAGGACTGGACGTGTTACGTTTTGCAGCCCTTCTCGGTTACTTAGTCATTCGAGCACCTAACCTGAAGCAAGCCATCGGGACGCCCCGAGTCAGACGCTGTCTTCACAGGAGAGCTGCTCAAAAGTATGAGTTGAGACTTTGCTACAATAGGTGTATTGTTGTAACCAACCCGAAGTCAAGCGCTGATTACATGGATTCATACTGCAGGTGACAGGCTGCCCGCATGTAGGTGGCCGGGCAGACGGTGGCGGCTGTTTAGTGGGGTAGACGACGCTGTGAACCAGGGGTGATACAGCGCAGCGTAGCACGAGGTCATGTTTAAACGCTAGTGTGCCTGTGCGGAAGTCAGTCGCTTTTCAGCAAGGGCGACGCCAGCAGACTACCATGACCAAGTTGGCGTTCTTCGGTCAAAAGAGGTGAAAGACATGTGAAGCGAGATAACCTTGCATTGAGAGGCGGGATGAAGCTCGTATGACACTTGATGAAGCAATTTTTCGTCGACAACGGCCAGGGTTGTTGCTTTTAGGACTTGAGATTGGATTTGGATGCAGGAGCACAGCACGGACTCGAAGTCGCCATGAAGCACAAACAACCGGAGTCATTATTCGTAGTCGCTAATATACAGTCTCCACTATATCGTATGTATCCAAATCCCGCAAATCCCAGATAGCGTGCAAGGGTATCAAGGTATCTCAAAATCAATTCAGCCTGTATCCAACGCCTTGCATTCAGGTGAATTAGATGACTTCCAAACGCCTTCAAAATCCAAACTTGGAGAACCAACCGCCACTTTGGCGTTTCGATGGCTTGTCCCCTTCAATGTCCATCGGATCACCAAGCGGTTCCGTTTCGAACATGCTGTCTCGTTTGAGATCGCCACTGCCGCCGTCGCTCTTTTTATCAGTTCTGGTACGCTCTCGGTCTTTGCGGTAGCTGCTCATGCGTGGTGCCTTCTCCTTTTTAGGGAGGCCGCGCTTGAGTGGAGGAGCGGCTGGACCGAGATCGGGTGGTCCATCAACGATGGTACCTTCCAGGGGCGGTGGTAGAGGAGGCTCAGCGTTGATGTTGTCAACCCAAGATGCTGTTTTGTCGGTGCCTTTACGCGTAAGGCCTGGACGCTCCGCTTTAGGAGGCGGCGCCACTGGCTCGGCAACAGATCTTCGTTTCGAAGAAGTTTTCGGAGGCAACTCGTCAGCAGCGACAGAACGTCTTCGGTCAGTACGGCGCTCATCTTTGCGATAACGTTCATCATCGGTCTCAGGAGCGTACGAGCGGCGTCGGCTGTCCTTATCCATGCGCGGTCTCGTCGCTGGGGGAAGCTCTGCGCTCTCTCGCTCTTTGCGGCGCCTTCTTCGCTCTTCGCGGTCCGTCTGCATGGCTTCGTCTGCCGAACGAAGTTTGTCCTCCTTCTCCTTCCTTCTAAGGCGTCGCTCCTCGTCCTTGGCTAGCATCGCGTCTTTCTCTTTCCGTCGCAGTTCACGATCCTTTTCTCGGCGCTGAGCCATTTTGTCCTCGGCGTCCTTCATGGCCTTCTCCTTCTCAGCTCTCCGCGCTCTGCGTTCCGCACGCCTGGCTTCCGCGTCTTCGAGCGCAGCCGGATCTTCGACGCCAGCGCCTGCATCTTTGCTGCGTTCGACACGGCGTGATTCACGCCGAAGCCGTCTCGCATCGTCGTCCGCCTCGATGATGGGCTTGTCTTTCTTGCGCTTGGAACCAAACAGCGAGCCCATCAACCCACCGGCACCAGCAGCTGCGGCAGAGTTGACAGCCGTAGTGCCGTCGATCGTATTCGTTTGCTTAGCAGAACTAGAGGCCCGCTTAAGCCCGGGTCGCTCCGGCTTCCTGGATGGAAGTGGCTCGCCAAGGATTGGGTCGTCATCCAAGAGCGAGTCACGCTTTGTCCGCTTCTCTGTCTTGCTCTTCTTCGCGTCTTTTGGTGGAGCGGGTGGGTTGACCGGAGCGTCAGGCATGAGCAGGTCCTCGTCATCAAGGGAGTAAGGGTCCGGCGTCTTTTTCGGCTTTGACTTCGAGCTTGATGTTGCTTTCCCAATGCCGAGTGTTTTCGCCGCCTTCGCTGCCACTTTGACCTTGACATCATCCTCAGGTGGTGGGGAGGGCAATCCAGACTTGACATCGACGGAGTTTCGACGCTTTGACAAGGAGTCGCGCTTTGAGCTCGGCTGCCGTGTAGATTGCGATCGTGACACTGGCGGCCCGCTGCCAAAGAAGGAAGAGAATGAATTGCCGCGTACAGGCTTTGCTGGGCGTTCCTTATCCTTGTCCTTGTCCTCGTCTGACCCTGAGCGCGATGACTTCTCGGCGTCCTTGTCCGTCGGTTTGCGCGCAGATGCTGAACGACTGAGTTTGGGCGCAGCGGAACGATCCTTGTTCTTGCTAGACGATGGCGGAAGCTCACGGGATTTGCTGCTTTGCTTCTTTTCTTTCTTGGCGTCTTTCGACTCGCTAGGCTCAGTGGATGGCTCGTCTTTGGCCCCTGAAGCGCCCCAGAAACCCCAAGATGAGCTGCCCTCGTCGCGCTTGGTCTTCGGACGATCCTTCTTCGAGTCCTTCTTCTCCTCAGGCTCTGGTGGCGGAGTGGGTAGCTTGGTGGGTGATGAGCTCTTGTCTTTCTTGGACGACGACTTATCTTTCTCCTTTTCCTTTTCCTTGGACTTGGAAGACTTATCCTTCTTCGACTCCTCGACTCCTGGTGGTGGCGGTGGAGGCGCTTCAACGATTTCAGGAGCCTGGGGAAAAGACTTTGACTTTTTGTCTACCTTGGCAGACTTCTTATACTTCTTCGACGAGTCTGCAGCGGGCATATCAAGCATACCCCAATCGTCGTCAGGAAATTCGCCTGGCAAAGGTGAGGGTGCGGAAACAATTTCCGGCTCTGGTTCAGGCGCAAGCCTGTTCTTCTTGCCAGAGGACGAGACTTCCTTGCGCGAGATGGAAGGCCTCTCTTTTTCTTTGCTGCTGGCTGATTTCTTGTCTTTGGACGAATCAGCAGGCAGCAGTCCGAATGCTGGAGAGGCGTCGGTCGCGGCTTTATCGGCTTTAGCGTCCTCGGATTCTCTCTTCTTCTCCTTCTCCGATTTCTTCTCTTCACCTTGCAGCCGTTTGATCTTTTCCGAAATGCTTTCCTTTGCGCCAGTCGATGCGATTTTGCTTGAAGAAGTCTTAGACGACGACAGCGCAGACTTTTTGGTAGCATCTTTGGTATTAGGGGTTGGCAACTCGGGCTCACCATCTCCCGCCGTCCCCTCATTGGTCCGATTGTCATTGGCAATTTCTTTGCGACTGAGGCCACCTGTCTTCTTGTCCTTCTCCTTTTCTTTCGCCTTCGACTTGGTCGATGCGCCCCAGAAACCCCACGGATCGTCCTGTTTGTCTTGCTTGTTGGCCAGATCGTCAAGTTGCGACTCGGGCACACCGTCCATGCCATCCAACAGTGCGTCGATGTCGTCCAAGTCGGCTTTCTTCTTCTTCTTGTCGTCTTTTGAATCAGCTTTGGGATCGGTCTTGCTGGTGGAAGATTTCTTGGACTTGGAATCTTTCGAGTCTTTGGAGTCCTTGGACTCTTTAGTGGCCGACTTCTTGAGCGCTGCGGAGTCGTCTGGGATAGCTTCTTCGCCAAAGATAGCTGCAAATTCGTCCTCTTGTGCCTGCTTCTTCGCGTCTGCCTCGTCTCTTTCCTTTTTGTCTTTGTCTTTCTTCTTCGTGTCGGTCGACGACGAGCCCCAGAGACTCCAAGAGCTCTTCGCCGCTTTGGCAGCAGAATCGTCCTTGGATTTCTCGGGCTTGACCTCCTCAACAGGTTCGGGTTCAGGCGAGGGTTCTTTCTTTGATAGCTTGGACGTCTTGGAGGATTTCTTGTCATCTTTCTTCTCTTCCTCTTTCGCGCCCTTCTTTTTCTTCTTGTCCGTCGGAGACATCCAATCGTCGAGGGCGAGAGGGTCTGGGTCGTCTCCGCCAGCTTGAGGATCGCTTCCTGGCGTGAGACCTTGGTTTGGTGGGGTCGGCACAGGTGGAGGCACCATCACCTCTGCCTTGCCTTTCTTGCCCTTCTTATCTTTCTTCCCCCATAAGCCAGCATAAGAATCGTCTTGTATGGGATCTGGCGTCATGATGTCGATGTCGGCAGCCTCGTTGCCCTTCACTTCTGTCCCAAGCCCCTTATCATTCTTCTTCTTGCCCTTCTTGCCTGTGGTCCAATCGCCCCACTCGTCGCCGGCGTCTTTGGCTTCCTCGACCTGATCTGCCTTCATCGTTTTAGTATCATCGACCGGCACTGGATCAGCGAACGCGCCCTTGGCACCTTTCTTAGCCTTCTTATCCTTCTTGCTCGTAGCCAACGTACTCGCAGCCCAGTCGTCGTTGTCTTCGATGGGCGCGACCGGCGGCGGTGGAGGTGGAGGCGGCGCAGCTTCTTCAATAATGTCTACCCCCTTCTTTTTCTTCTTATCTTTCTTGGACGTAGATGTGCCCCAATTCATCCAGTCGTCGTCGTTCTTGACCGGCTCTTCCTCAGGGATATCGAACGCGCTGAAGGACGTCCCTCCAGTAGCGGTCTTCTTGTCTTTCTCCTTGTCCTTTTTGCCACCGAGTCCCCATGTATCCCAGGAGTCGTCACCGGCGGTGCCACTGCCAAAGTCGGCCAGTGGATCCGGCTCTGGCTCTCTCTGGGGTTCTTCATCCTTCGCACCCTTCTTCTTCTTCTTGTCCTTCTTACTGGTAGCTGTTGCGAACGTGCCCCACATGTCGCCTTCGTCTTTCGGCGGAGGCTCAGCGGCAGCGGGAGGTGGAGGCGGAGGTGGAGGATCGGGCTCGAATGCGGCTGCACCCTTCTTCTTCTTGTCCTTCTTAGAACCCGCGGTACCCCACATGTCGTTCGCATCGGTATTCGTAGTAGTGTCATTAGCGAAATCGTCGAGGCCGGAAAAGGTGGATGCGCCCTTCTTGTCATCCTTCTTTTTCTTCGATCCGACCGTTGAAAAGGCAGACCAGGGGTCGGCACTCTCCTCCTTTTTGTCTTTTGCGCCTGCGTCACCTGGCAGACCAAAGTCAAAGTCACCCAGGGGATCAGTCTTGTCTTTCTTGTCCTTCTTGTCTGTGTCACCAAAGCCCCAGATGCTGCTCACATCCTTCTTCTTCTTGTCATCTTTCTTCTCGTCCACTCCGCCGAAGCTCCACTTTGAGCCCGTGTTCCAACCGCCGCCCCAGTCTCCGCCGAGATCGAAGCCGCTTTTGCCTTTGGAATCGCCGCCGAAACCTAAATCAATCTGTGGTGCAGAGTCTTCGAGATCAATATCTTCCATTAGAGAGTCGTTGTTCTTTGCGCCGGTTACTGGAGGTGGAGGAGGAGGAGCAGGTACTGGATCGGCCGCGCCGCCCTATGGAGGTTAGCACACGGACCACGTGAGCTTACATCCGCGCCACCAACTTGTGGCAGCAAACGGACGCATTATTGCACAACCATGACAGAATAGCTCACCTTTTTGCCCTTTTTCTTGTTCTTTTTACCGCCGGCAACTGTTCCCCACTCATCGATGGGATCCGCGTCGCCGGTTCCGCCCATCGTGTCGAATGCCGAACCACCACCACCTGTGGTGTCATTCATCTCGTCCGCCCAGGACGAATTCTTAGCGTCTGCAGCTTCATCCTCTTCCTTTTTCTTGTCTTCTTCTTGAGCAGCTTGTTGAGCAGCTTTCTTTGCCTTCTTTTGCTTTTTGCTGTTTCCACCAAAATTCCAATCGTCCTCCCCCCCGCCATCCCCTCCACCCGCGCCATCATCGCCGCCGTCACCGCCAGCAGCTCCTCCGCCTGAGCCGCCTGCGTCTCCACCACCCGCGTTGTCGCCACCACCGGCATCGCCTCCGCCTCCTTCCTTGTTCTCGTTATCAGAATCCCAGTCACCCGCCTTTGCTGCACCGCCCCTTTTCTTCTTTCCCTTGTGCTCACGCACATGACCGTCGTGTGAGAAATCAGGACGGGGCTGCGGCGGCGTGACTGGATCCAACGCTGACGTGTACGGCGGCGGGCTGGCAACCGCGTGTGGCTGGTGCTTTAGGTCATGGTTGGGTTGGGTCGATGGAATGGCGCAGGTGGTGGTGGAATCATAGCTGGGGGGCTCGTCCCGAACAGCATCCTCATAGAGAGGCAGAACACAATCGTCCTCTGGCGAGAGGCTGCATTCCAGCGATGGTCGGGTGGCCAGTGCGAATTTGGGCCTACTTGTTGACTTGGTGTCGTGGAATTTGCGGTTTGAAATAGGACATGTGTAAGGCTCACATTTGGAGCTCGAGTGGACATGAAAATTGAAATGTGTAAAATCTAGGGCTTTGGACATGTACGACATTGCATCGAGCATATCTTTGAGATCACTGCGGATTTGATCAGTACATTTTCGCACCTTGCGCACCTTTTCAGCCGTCCCAGTCGACGTCTTGAGTGATGTCGGTCGTTTCCGCGACTCGACGGCGTGGTGATCTCCTACGTGTGATGGGAGCGGAAGAGCCATGAGACGAGCGACTGCGTACTGGATCCGTGGAAGCTCGTTCCTGTTGCATTAGAGCCGGATGTGTGTGGTGTGACGTCGCACAGCGGTAGCGTGTTGTGGTTGGTGTAAAAGGTTGAGTGTGCGGAAATTACACAAAGTGCCGCCCTAACATTAAACAGACTCTAAGGGACAGAGCTGCAAGGAGAAGGGGGATGGAGCAAGTGGCAAAGGTTGAGGTCCGCTCTGAGGAGCTGTGGTGCGGCGCGGAGGCGTATCAGGAGAGGAGCAAGAGGTGTAGGTACCTGAGCGATGTAGCGAGGCTTCGGATTTGTGTGTGGGCGGGATGGAAAGGAATCCTTGACGGCGCGTGATTGGGCGCTTGGACGCGAGGAAAGCCGATGGCAGCAGACGAATGAGGTTGCCGCGGCAGGGAGGGTGAGCACAGAGCCCTTAGCGATCGTTGCCCTGAAACATGGCTCGTTTCGTCGTCGCTGGCGTCTTCACACCCACACACACGTGTACCAAAAGATATCAAGCAGAGAGAGGAGGCGAAAGAAGTCCAAACAAACACGAAAAGACTTTTCTCGGGCGGAAGCAGGGACTTTAGGGTGCCAGCGATCGCCCGGTAGAGAGCCGAGAAGCGCCGGAGACGAGGGCGTGACATGCATAATGGATGCCAAACTTCGCTGTCTTCACCGCCAGTATGCGGCAATCATGCATGATCCATAACGAGCTTCAGGAAAGCGAGTGGAGCTCCAAGTGCGGTAGCTAGAGCAGAGCTGGACTGAGTGGGTGGAAAGAGTGGGGAAGGAGCAGCTCTACTCAGACATCAGATAACTCTCTCGGCTCGGTCCTTTGTTCCACTGCATCATCCACCTGGTACCCTTTTCGCCCTTGCTTTGCATCGGGGGAGTATGACAAGATCAGTGACGTTGTAGTGATGGCATTGTTGGGTATATGTCAAAGTATGTGCTACATGTAAGCTGCTGTTGTACAAGTCAACCGTCTTCCTACTCCACAGCGGGACCAACTCCATGCTCGAACGCTGCGTCAAAATCAACAACTGGACTGTAACACTATCAGGAAGCTTGGTCGAGACTACAGCTCTCCGTTCAGCACTCGCTTTGCCACTTCGAGCCTCTCTCGTAGAGCTTTCATGTCGCGCGGCGATGTGCTGGGATGAATGGCTTCTAGACACAATGATCTCAAGCTGTCAGCACAACAGCGTATGAGCGCCTCGTCATCTTTCTCCAGAGGCCGTGGCAGGTCTGAGTTGTCTTCGGGCTGTAGGAGGGTCTGGAAGATGCTCGATAGCGGTCGCAATGCGCGGGCGGACGACTGTTCTTGCGAGAAGCTGCCCATCGTTGGGGTTGGCATCTGGCTACTCTCTCCAAACATCATTCGTGGGCTACCACCACTGACTGAAGGTGGCGGCATTGGCCATGGGTTCTGTAGGCCAGTCTGTAGCAAATCTTCATGTTGCTGCTCCGAGCCATCACTTCCAAAGTCACTGTCAATGTCCTCGTTGGCTGTCTCGAAAGATTGCGTTGTCGTCAACGAAGCCATGCTATCGTTCGCTAGGTGCATGTCATCCCACGAGCCGTCCCGTTCCTCTCCGCTGGCAGTCTGAGGTCCCTCGTCGTCTGCCGCGACTCCCTTCTCCGTCTCAACAGAACCATCTGACTTGTCTGATATTGATTGACCGGACGACTCCATCGTCTCGAAACTGCTCGACCTCACGATCCCTCTGCCCATGGCACTATGCAGAATGAATGTTTCATAGTCGAATGCATCGGCTCTGTCCTCATGAGCCGCTGCCATTGACTTCGTTTCGTCAAAATCTTCGTCGCCCAAAACATCTGGCAATTCTTCTGGCATCTCGTCATCGTCATCAAAGTACTCATCATCGGAAAATCCGTCCGCGTCTTCCCGCGCCTGATTACGCTCCAGTACCTGTTGCCATTCGCCACGAGGATCTTCTTGCACGGCCTGCTTGGAACTCCGAGACGCCTCCAGTTGCTGTATGACCTCTTCTTGCGATTCCAAGCTTCGCTTCAAGGCATCAACCTGAGTTTGGAAGGTGTGCTGATTATGCTCCGAGTTCGGACTCTCAGTGCTCAGGAGAGCGTCTTCTTGTGAGCGCTTCTGGAGGAATGCTATTCGATTTCGAAGCTCTTCAGCCTGGTCTCGCAGCTCATGTGCGGACTTTGGTGGAGGTGAGGACGCGCCGTATAGTGTCCTCAAACTTTGCATGGTAGCACCGGAGGCTGGCTCTTCGTTCTCACTGACCGTGTTCAAGCCAGCACCCTGTCTTATGGGAGAAGATGCGTGCTTACGTAGCTCGCCATTGTGCATGTACTCGAGGCTGCGGCTGCCTTTGACTGTTGCCCCACCTGGAGAAGGGACGGAAGTGTCGCTGAACATGCGAAGGTGACCAGACGGCGATCGCACCATCTGGTTGCTCTCCCGAAGATGACGGGGTGTGCCAAAGTTGATGCGGGGACTGATCTTGACAGTGCCATCGGTCGGACCGCTGATCTCAACTAAGGTTGGTGAGCTGTAGTTTGAGAAGCTCGACGCTGGCCAGAGTTCAGGTGTGGGTTGTGAGGTTAGAGAATGCCGTGCTTTCCCAAGATTGCCCTCAAGTAGCTGGGAAACGCATCAGTAAAGTCCTCTCTGAACTCCAGCCTCGCACTCACATTGAGTTTCCGCTTTGCATGGGCAAGAATGAAATCAGCGCGCTTGCTCAAGGTCGAATAGCTCATGTGTTCCAGCCCTTCCTGTGATTGATCAGCGCCACGCGCTTCCACATCGCCATTGAAGTCGTCTGCGACGCTGCCAGTCTCTGTCTCCACATCCTCTTCATCTACTTCGCGCAAGTCATCCTCCCGCAGCTCGGAGCCATCCCAGCGTAAGGTTCCCATGTCCTTGCTCAAGCGGAAGCTCGAAGCTTGACTAATTCTAGCCTTGTCATTCAGAAACCTCAGCGGGCTGCTGCCATGGTCTCTCATGAGCGGCGAAGATGCAATTGCGGTATCTGGAGAGAGATGGTCGTTGTCCATTGAGCTGCTGGAAGGCTGTGCGCTAGTCGCGTCGCGCGCCTGGGGGAGAACATCGCCGTGATCAGAGACCGGCATTGGGATTGTGTGGGGGTGGGAGAGAAAATGTGCGGAGACGCTGTGCGGTCAAGACGTGTGAGAGGGAGCACAAAGGGCGGAGGTGAGCTGGTGGTGGGGGCTGAGGTGCATGTCACAGCATTGCCAATCGGTTATGATACCTCATCTGGGCAGCCTCAGCCGTATATTGAAAAGTGTTCTGGTATGCGAGGCATCAAATAGTATTGTTGGAGACGGAAAGCTTTCGACGCTCTGAGGAAATTAAATTTCCGCCCGAGTCAGTCATCCGCCTAGCGTTCCAGCCTTCCATCCTTTCTCCACTCGACGCCTTTGTGTGTACTCCTACTCTGCACTCCAGTTGCCAAATTGCTTTTCAGAGCTTCACACGATTGGCAGTGCTGACGGTCACTATCTGAATTGTCTTCGCGGGCCGCTCCGCAATCTGAAGTGCTCATCATACCACGCGAACTAAGGATTCTGCGTGGTTGACCTACCTATGACTTACATTTTGATGGCGGCCGTAAGACACGCAAATGCACATCAGATCGGCCAACTGGCGCTCGCTGGCAAGAGAAGAAAAGAAGGCGACAGCTGTGTGAGAAATTTCCATTGCATTGTACATTCGAGAGCTGCCATTTACTCAACAATGTCCGCGCCTTGCCCACGTCCCAGCCCTTTCCTCACCTTGCCCTCATGACAATGCTGTGACCTCACTCGTCTCGGAATCATCTCTCAAAATGTGAATCTGTGTGACGCAAATTCGTGTCGAACATGTCGCTTTTTGGGATCTTATAATGAGTCATCTGTCAGCTGTAGTGCAATGGTGAGTAGGCCAGGTAAGCCACACAAGTGTGAAAGACCCTTTTTCCCACACCCTGCCCTCAGGTTCGTTCGAATTTTTCGTCAACGCCGAAGCTCAGCTCGAAACACGGACCCTGCTTTGCAGAGTATGGCCTTCACGGGGTCATGGGGAATGGGAGGCCTACCTTGATCATGTAGTTGCCAGACAGTCGATGATGAAAGAAATGCTTGCAACCATCGAGGACTCCCCGAGGTGTGTTGTGCATATCCGTTGCGTAGCGAGGGCTGCTTTGAAGCCTCAGCAATTGTGCTGGATGACTTCTCTGAGACTGGTCTGTAAGGGAGCGCGATGCTAGGTGGGATTATTGTCAAAGGAGGGAGTGTAGTCGAAAGTGAATCAGGAAATGTGTCCCACAGCGTCGAAGACCATGTATGGCGCGTGTGAACGAAGCTTCCAGATGAGTGAGTTGCGCTGCGAGGATCAAAGCGAAGAAGAGAAGGCTTGATGAGCAGCGGCGGGAAGGCGTGCAGAGAATGGTGAGATGCGAAGAGTGCCTTTGGCAGATAATGAGGAGATGAGGTTGAGAAAGTGGAAGAGGGAGAGGACTCAATCTTAAACAAATCGCTGTTGCTAAGCTAACGACAGAGTCAAGGGTGCGGTCCTTCCTCGAACGCTGTTTCGACCTCTGGAGTAGAAGGTGCTTAGGTTGCCCGAGCTCATTAGGGGAAGAGCAGCTGCTGTTGCGAGGGAAATACAACCTCAACTAGCAGCGACCGTCTTGCTAATGTGGGAGGAGACTGTGGTCAGGCAAGTGCGCTTGCAGTATGGCCGTCAAAGCTGATCTTGCTCACCACAACTAACAAGCTCAAGCAGTAAGAGCAGTATGCAATGTGGAAGGAACACGTATATCAGGTAAGTGCGCTTCTCAGCAGCGCTACATTACACAGCCATGTCTCGCGTCTGCTGTATTATCCAAGAGGGAGCGAAGTGGGCATCTTGGGTATGCATCAGGCTCAGACGACGCTCTCTACGTACTCGAGTCGGTCGCGTTAAGGAGAACTGGCATGTGCATCAAACGATACGGCTCTGACGCAAGATGGAACCAAATGCTATCGATTCTAAGGACACAGCTACAAGAGATTGATGGAAGGACATGTGACGCTTAGTGGCATTTTCAGAGCACACAGCGTCAAACCATTCTGTACGTGTTCGGAAGCAAACATATATTTCATAGCTTTGTTTTCGACGAATCATGATCGCCTTCAAGACAATGTTCAGTCTCAAAATAGGTCCCAGCCACGCAGCCCAATCGATGACAGCTTCGACGACTGTAGGCAGCACAATGCAGCTCCGCTAGTTCTGTTCGCTCAATGGCTGACCCTCTTATGGCCGGGATTGTGGCTGTTGCCTCTGGTCAAACTTTGCACGAGTACTCAGCAGAGCGTCCAAAGACCCGCGTCTTCATGAGTCGCCTCCATCAACGTATCAATCAAGTTGCCCTCCTCCTCGAGCTGAACCACGAAAGTCTCTTGTATTTGTCTGGCTTGTCCAGGACTCTCCATCACCATCACATGGTGCAGTGGTACTCCGCTCTCGTCTCGCCTGATCTTCTCTTGTGTTGCTCGTCTGGCGATGCTATCTGCCATCTCGTTGCCGCTGACGCCGGCGTGTCCTGGAACCCAGAGCAGCTGAATCTGGATGAAGAACATCTTCTCAAGGCGATAGAGCCAAAGGCAGATGCGTTGGCAGATTCTGTACCTGACTGGAAACCCGAGCTTGAGGTAATCCAGATACAGGGGCGATCCCTCTTGAAACTGCTCGACAGTACGTAGCGCAGACTGAGAGTCGGTGAGAATCTTGATTTTTCTCAGCGGTACCCCGCCGTGGTCGTCTTCATGCGTCGGTCTGACTCTTGATGAGGCCTCTTCCAATGCTACCTCCAGAGCCTTCTGTATTCCGAACAGCTCAGAGTCGTCCGTCTCTAGCCCAGGTACATTCAAGCAGTATGCTCTTTGCCTTCACCACTGTGCTTCAAGGTTAGCATAATGGCCACTTCGCTGGCGTGACGAGTAATTGCAAGGGTTAATCCGTCAGTCATCCAGCGTGAATGCGCGACTCACCCAATGCCGCCCTTGGGCGGTTCGTCTCCACGCGATGCCAGCTCCACACTCGGTACGGAGTCCGTTGCGCACGCCCGGCATACGAGCTCTATAGGAGCCATCGGTCCAGATGACAAGCTTGTGTGGGTCGTATGAGGATAGCCGACAATCCTCTTTTGCTTGAGCGTGCGCGATGTGAGGTTTGGTGCTGTGCTTGATTTGAATTGCACTGCGCCGGTCACATGGCTCTACCAGCCATGTCGGAAGGTCAGGCGCAAACACTGAAGGGCTTTCGAGAGCCATACTTGCGGGTACGTTGTTGGTGAGCTGCACCGAGAGTTCGAAGATGAAAGGCAAGCTTGTCTGACGCGAAAGGCAAGTGCAGCCTGGAACACATTTTTTTCAGATTGGAAGTCGCAAAGTTGTTACTTTTGGCCACCCCTCTTGCCTCTGTGCTCTGACCTCAAAGGGTTTCCATCTTTCTCTCACAGGATGCTTCTTCCAGGCAGGGCATCTCCAGTCACTTGTTCGTCATGCGACGAATCGATTAGTCGAACCTCGGGCTTTTGCTCGCTTGAGGGCAGCTTTCTTTGCTTCGTGGAAGTTGTTGCGTCTTTGCTACTGGTCATGCATTCTCTACTCAGATCCAACAGCAAACGACTCTAGTCACGCTCACAACGTGACATGCTTAAAGTACAGCATATTATTTCACAGTTCCCCTCGATCACCTTGCGTTGCTGCAACCAATCTCTCGTAAACACTGCGAGTAGCAGCTTGTGACGAAGATTCACTAAGATCAGACCAGGCGTAACATCCTTCGCCCGTGAAATAATGAAGCCTTCTGGCGAACCTCTATCACTTTCGGCTCGGTAGTGATTGGAGTGATTTTGCTACACGAAGTGGTAAGTTGGTAAAGAATTGGACTTTACAAGAAAAGCGTGTCTACGGACCTCGATCGACGCCTTTCGGAGCTCGGAGTCAATGTTGCCATAGTAGCAGCCGTAAAGCTTGTTGAGCGCCGACGCGGGTGCGGAGCTGCCAACAGACCATCATTTCCTTTGCTTTTGCTCACTGACAAGCGAGGCACTGCGTCTTGCATGAAAGAGTCATCGCAAGAACTACCACGCCCTACGATCCCCCCCCCCGCAGCTTCTACTGTAGCCATCATGAGTCAAGACGGAGCTACGTACCGTAAGTATAAATAGCATCCCAATGGCAAGACACTAGGCGAAGCATTGGAATATATATTCATACGTGTCTTGTCCTGCGCATTTCAAAGAATACCTGAAATCTAGACAGTAACTAAACACAATGCCCTTCGTCCTCGAACAACTCACCCTCGCCAACGTCCACGAAACGGCCGACATCCGCGTCGACGCCTTTGATGGTAGTCCCGCCCAGCGTGCGATGCGGCCACAAGGCAAGCCACCCTCTGTGTACGAATGGTATAGGAAGAAGCACGCACGGGAGATGAAGAACGATCCCGGCACGTACTTCATCGGCGTCCGTGACACTACGGACGGGGAGCTCGCAGCATACGGACAGTGGCAGCGTGATCTAGCCACCGATCGCGCAGCAGCCGCAGGCAAAGAACAGGGCGAGTGTGAAAAATACTCACCGGACAGTAACGTCGCTTGTCAGCGCGACTTCTGGGATCTGTTGCATAAGAGCGAGAGAGACTTTATGGGGGATACAGATTATTGGCGTGAGTAGCTACGCGTTTCTAATACTTAATCTGTGGATCGGTATTGACGAAGACTGCCGGACCAGACCTTCAATTACTAACAACAAAGAAGAAATACCAAGGTAAAGGCCTGGCAACCATGATTCTTCGGTGGGGACAGGAGCAAGCAACCAAGGAGCACTTACCTGCTTACTTGGACTCAACAGAAGAAGGACGGCGGGCTTACGACAAGGCTGGTTTTGTTCCTGGACCGGAATGGACGATTGATTTCATGCCGCACGGCGTGCATCACCTAAATACGCAGTGGCCAATGCGATGGACGCCGCCGGCGATGAACGGTTCAGCATAGAGCGGGGGTTGAACTCACTGTTTCATTCCATCTTCGGCTCATGCTATCTACAGCTCATTCGACACCTCCGCGAACTTCGTCACCATCTCCCAGCCTTTACCGCTCTCCACCGCCTGCCTAGCCAACCTCACGCCTTCTTTCCATCGCCCGCCGGCAGGTCCATGGTCCAGCACCACCTCCCCACCATCGCCAAACGCACTCTTTTCCGTATTCACAATCCCACTCACCACGAACAGCGCCGCTGTATTCATCAGCACGAACTGTAGCACCGGATCTTCCGCAGGCATCGCCCCAGTCAAAAGCAAATGCATGATCTCCGCATTGTCCGCTGGCTTCTTCCCCGGTCCAACTTCAGACAACGCATGCCTCTGCAGTCCAAAGTCCTCGGGCGCCAGCTTGAAATACTGTATGCCCGTCTCTTTGTGCCCGCTCTCTGTGTCGTGATCGGTGAGCCAGGCGCAGTGGGTGGGGCCAGCGCAGGATATCTCATCGAGATCTTCGTCCCCGCACACGACCATGGCCTTCTTGACGCCGTTCATTCTGAGTGCCTGTGCAAATACGGGAACAAGAGACGTATTCTTCACGCCGATGATGCGCGCTTCCATGCCGCTGTTTGCGGGGTTTGTGAGGGGTCCTAAGAGGTTGAAGATGGTGGGATGTGGCAGCTCTCTTCGCGTGCCGGCAACGTGCGCAAGACCCTTATGGAAGTTCGCGGCGAAGAGGAAGCCGTAGTTTGTGCGTTCGTAGACGGACGGGAGGGTGGAGGGTGTGATGTTGGAAAGTTGCGGCTTAGAGGGTGTGCGGAGGAGGGAAAGGACGTCGGAGGAGCCGGAGAGGGAGGTTGAGGCGCGGTTGCCGTGTTTGGCTATTAGCAGGAGGGAAGAGGCGAGAATGGAGGAAGCGGTGCTGATGTTGAAGGTGGAGTGGCCGTCGCCGCCAGTACCAACGATATCGCACTGTTGAGAGGTGTCAGTCGTTGCTGTAAGTAGAGGCGAGTAGGGGACATACAAGACCACCATGATAATTGCCGTGGCTGATGTTGCGAGACTTGATGGCTTGCTTGAGCTTATGTGTGTCCGGCAGCTCAGCGGCGTCGGTCATCACGCGGGCGCATTCTTTCAGCACTGCTGGGTGCTGGTCCAGACCAGTCAGGTGGAGGTCGTGGAGTAGTATAGCGGTTTGTACGGATGTGATCTCGTTGGTGAATACTTGTGAAACAGCCAAGGCGATCTCTTCAACAAGACCGTGCGAGATGTCCTCAGTAGGATTCTTGACGAGAGGCTCGAGCTGCTTAAGGAGTGGATTAATGGTCACCGGCGCCGCGGCAGGCGGCTCTACAGGTTGCGACGACATGACCATGTTATACACGTGAATCATCGGATGTGTTGTTGGAACTTAAAAAGGCAGGGGATTGGAGGAGGTTGATATGGAAGGAGGGCATCTCGTTATTGCGGGCCAAGGACGGAAGAGCTTATGAATCAGCATGAGGAACACAAGCTGTCATCTTCGACAGCGTAAACATGGGGTCACGCTGGTCGCATGCTACTGACGGCGCGTCGTGTCCTGCCGGCGCAGTGGGGCAATGTCGCGATGGAAAGGATGGATCGAAGTGGACATCTGGCTGCAAACACGCGATACTGTTAGGGTTGCTGGACCTTCCCTCTTGGCATACTACCCCAATGGAGCTTAGCGGGTTGGGAGGGTATGAGCAGACACGCAGAGGAGAGTGCTGCTATTTCCCCTACGCCTTAGCGAGCATCCACGTTACGGATGTCGCTCCGCCACTCCAGCACAGGAGTCTCGGTATGCCCTCGAAAGGGGATAGAAAATTCTACATGTGGGATTGCCTCTGGACCTTCCTCTGCACTCAACATAGCGGTCCATGACGACACATTTTGTTATAGCTATGCGCCCACAGTTTCATCATGGCCGGTGAATTCTTTGAACATGCCTCCAAACGCTGCTGAGGTGACGGTGTGTAAATCGTTCCGAGCTTGTAAGTTTCTTGCTCGGCTTGCAGACTCCAGAAGCCTTGCATGATTGAAGGCATTATGCCTGCCCTCGCCAGCAATACCATCCCCAGATAGTCGGCTTCGAACTCACGTTGCCACCACCAACGCCGTAACAGGCCCGGCGCCCGCTTCCCTGCCACCACCACGCCCAGCCATCGAACAGGAAACATCGTGAGCGGAACCATCGCAGCCAACAACAGACACCGGTCTTGAAAGTATTGCCCGCCCATAACGCGGGCAAGCTCTCGAGCCATGACGGCGGGTAGAAATATGGCTGACCTTTGATGAGTAAAGACGATTGGGTGAAGTCCTATAACGGGGTAGTGCTGTATAGGGTCTGAGTGCGGGAAGCACCAACGAAAGCTGCCCCACATTGGCCCTGCGCTGTCGAGGATTTCGATCTGGACACGTGGCAACTCATATCGATCCAGATTGCTCATGAGAGTCTCGAGCAGGCTTTGAGCCTCCACCAACCGTCTGTCAGCGGTTCTTTCATTCTTGATTCCTTCGATGTCATGTAGTAGAGGCGCGACCGTAGTTCTATGCCAAAACTTGGCACCAAACCTGTCGTCACGGGTGCTGACCAGACAGTCGTCTTCGTAAATGGATCGAACACGGGTCTCACTTCAGCATACAGTGTGACTAATGCGACAATACCAAGTCCCCGCAGGGAAGCAGCCAGGAGCTGCCGTAGCGTGTTCCGCACCAACTGCTTGCTGGAGGACTGGAAAGTAATGACGATGACTCTGCCAATTCGGGGTATAACAAGGGATGTGAACAGTGCAGGCTGATATCCTGAGGCTCCCTGCTGACTCAGCGAACTCATATTGCAACTACGACGCAGGCTCTGAAGGGGTCGACACTGATGCTGCGAGCTTTGAGATAGTGTAGGGCCGCTGTTACGTGCAGTGCCTCGCGAAAATGCACGTTACACAAGACGCCTACAGGGCATTTTTGTGTCACCGCGGAACGCCGTGTGCCCACATCAGCAATAACTTATGCTCTCCGTTGCAACGATCCACCGTTGGCAAGTCAATATATGTCTAGACATCGTCCGCAATCAAAGAGCAGACAGCGTTGAAATGCTCATCACGGCGCGAAATCACGTCGCCATCACGCGCTCGCGCATACGCACACGAGGACTTCTTGGCGAGCTGCGTGGATGTCGAGGCTATTCTAAAGACAACACGAGGACAAAATTTCCATAATTCCAGAGCTCATACTCGAGCTTTACATGGTGATTCCTCTGTCAGCGAAGCTCTCGCCCGCAGGGAAGTCAATCGAGCGGATCTGGCCTTCCCGGTATCAACATCACTAGGATCCAAACCGCTTACGTAAAATCTGGACCGATACTGCTAAGGGATTTTATAAACCGGTTAGTATTGTGGCCTGTTCATAGAGCTAGCAAGGTACAAAACTGGGCTAGATAAGGTCTTATACCTTATAAGCGTAGAACGGATACAGAACTATACGTTAAAGGCCTAAACTAAACCCTACTATAACTACGAAGACGAAAACCGGACCGCTTTAAGCGGTTAGAAACCGGAACATTTCATTAGGAACCGCTCCATTAACTTCACTGCTCACCCCTGTCAGCGAACCGACGATCCTACTTATGCTACTTGGCCCACGGGCATACTTCGCCTTTTGCGGAGCGGTTCGCTTCCTAAGCCACTTGTCGCGCAGAGAAAGATACGTCAAACCGATTACAGGACGCAGAGTCAGAGTTGCGTCTCTCGACACCCAACGCTGCACACAGGAGGCTACCAACTTGAGGCTCGCTAAGTTCGCGCATCGTTTCCCCAGAAACAGCAGACTCAGGACAGCTTTGGATATGCTCGATATCAACCGCGAGGCGCGCATAGTATCCGACGAAGAGTAAGTAAGATCTTGCTACCCCGAAGCATTCAGAACATTTTCGCAGTTGACGGCCTGCAAGGAGATCCCTGGCAGACAATGCTCACTTAGCACCTTATCAGTCACAGAATGTTGAGCGAACTTCAAGAGACTCTGACCAGACTTTTGAATGGTATGGATCGCGAGCAGCTGCCACCGATTCAATTGAAAGTTCTTCGCTGGTCTGCTTGTTCGAAAGCTTGCGCACTCACTGTTCCTGATTCGACACCCACAAAGCGTGGGAAAGTGGTGATTGGAGTCTCAGCCAAGTTGTTTGGGTATGACTGACATCTCAGAATCAAAGCGCCGATACTAGCACACGAGCTTTCCCATGCACTCGCAGATCACACGGGACACGGCTTTTTACGTCTTCACCTTGGGGTCAGCCTTCTCATTGCGATGCCTGTACTTTGGCCAGCTGTGGCCATTTTGATACATGGGATCATATCTGGCAGGTTTAGATCTCCATGGCCACGATTCTCTAAGAAGAATGAATATGAGGCGGATTACATGGCGATGATACTGCTAGCAAGAGCGGGATTTGAACCCTGGCTGGGACGTTGATCACCTGAAAGCCATCCGCGAAGAGGACAAAATTGGAGTGCATAACAAGGAAAGGCTTTTCAGTTCTCACCCTCCTATTTCCAAGCGGATTGAGGCACTGGATAAGCGAATACACGAAGGCGTGAACATTTGGCGCGGTACTCAAATTCAACATCCGCATGACATCAACATGATGGCGTAGCTTGATCTCTGAGCGCTTGCTCTGGAAGCCTTGCTGTGAATGAGAGGTCGGCACTGCAGACTGGACTTGCTCAAAGACAATGGTCCTGATCAGCTATCGGGTTGGGGGAAATGACAAGATAGATAGGATGCTCAAATAGATGATATCTAGCAGACTCTATAGAGTCAATCTAGAGGTGTATTTTCATGCTAGAGACCACTTTGCGGAATGAACGGTTGAAGATTGGTCGGCTCATCCGCAACGTATTTTGAACTGTGGGGCTCCTCGACGGTCACCTCCCCAATCGTCAAAAAGGCCTGAACCGTCGGTGTGTTCTTGAGGCGATTCTGGAACACGCAATTTCTGCGCAGACAAGAAGTTATTTATTGAAACTTCTTTGCGTATTTTGTATACTCTGTTACAGGTTCGCTACCGATTGATGCTGATGTAACGCACAGAAGCTCACGGGTATGCTCATTTCGCTGCGAACATGCTTCAGTGGATGCTGAGACCAGTAATGCTGAATTGTTGTAAGGTGTGTTACTTTCTTATTTTGACTGCTTGCGTTGCTCATAATTTGATGATACAGACAGAGCGAAGTGGGACAGCGCCCTCATCATTCGCTTTGCGTCGTAGTCCCTCTCCTTCGGCAGTTTCGAGAGCACCCTCAGCTAAGCCTCGCCACGGAGAATGCGCGCGCGACTTTGGGAGCTCTCAATACTGTTGTCCTGCTCGAAGCTGTTCAACTCGATGTTCTCGCTAGCAGCCGGCGTCGTCCTATCTTCTCTCGCGCGTTCAGGATCCTGAACCGCCTCTTCGCGCCTTGCTGACTTGTGATATGTGCCTTCACCGATGCGAATCCCGAACGCGCGATCGTTGCTCCGTGGACCCCATGCCCATCCTGCACCGCGACGAACCGGCATATGGTACCATCTGAAGCCGACCCAGGCGCAGATAATGCCTTCGACTGCGGAGAAGAAGACGTCAAAGCCGTGATGTTTGTAGTCTGTGAACCGGGAGGCCGCGACGTAGATTGCAGCGCCGGTGGGAATGAAAGCCAGGACAAAGAGGTAGAGGGGCGGGGCCGCGGTTTCGGTGCGTGGATTGGAGCGTTGGAGGAGACCGCCATTGTTAATCGGCCGGAATGATGGAGCGCTGTTGCGCGGTGTGGGAGACAGGGAAGGAATGGCGACCGAGAATTTGGCGGCGATAAAGAGAGAGAGGTAGATGAAGCCTACGAAGGCGACTAAAACAATGTGAGTATCTTAGGGCGGGTCGCTATACTAGCTGCTAGACTCGAGAGATATTTACTTGTACAGTGGCCGCTGGGAAAGCTGCGGAAACCATCGTTGAGAGCCGCCACATCTTTACTCGTCCCATTGATAGACCTGCAGATGAGGTGTGTCACGTGGACAGACGTGCCTTCCAGCGCCTCGCTCGTATATCCATCATCGACATATTGCGAATAGTTCTCTAAATCAGGATTGCACCTGGACAAGAAATCTGGACGTGGCTTCCCAAAAAGATTCTTGCCAGCTTGTGTCAAGAAGAAGCCTAGGATGACGGAAAAGGCCAGACCTAAAATGCCAGTGAACAGTTCCCAAAGTTTGCGACGCCAAACAAGGGGGTGGGAGCTGATAAGGCCACGGTGGTCGGGAAGCGTGACGAAGAGTAGCGTTACGGCGCAGACGATTGCAGCCGGGGCGACTACCGCAGCCAGAAAGAGGACGGTTACAGAGACGGTGTCTGGGAGATTGGGATATGAGATGGTGGGATCGGTCAGGGAGAAGAGGCGGCGGGTGGGAGGAACATAGTTGAGGGCTCCTCCTATGGCAGCAAGAACTCTGTTCGTGTCAGCACCGCTGTCACCAAGGCAAGTACGTGAAGGTAAAGGAAGTCCAATTCCATACACGAGAAGCAGAACATCAATGACGTAGGAAGCGATAAGCTTCTTGTTGCTCTTGCCCATCGCTGCACGTTCGAAGACAGCACACACCCAATACTCCGTTTGAGTAGGAGAGAACGGCTGCAGGGCCTTGTGTGAAACGAGATGCAGCTGTCGAGGACAGATCGACTGTCAAAGGTAGTGATGACAAGCCGCCGTAGTGAAGCAAAGAAGCAGAGACAAACCATGCGAAAGGGTCCGTGCATCGGCATGTCCCGACTTTTGCCCCAAACTCTACTTCATTCTGGTGTCGACATGACGGCTCAACCCAGGCATGGCTTTTTCATTGAAAAGGGCTTCAACCGGCCAAGTCCATTGTTGAAAGGTGTTCAATGGAGGCATCAGGAGTACCGAGTATCTCGACAAACGCCATTGTGATACTGATTTGGGGTGGGAATTAAGTGATTGAAACGGCCCGTGCTTACCTTGTTCTACTTTTTACCCTGCCTACTACTAAAGTTGAGATAGGTAGAAAGCTAACTTACTATTACTGTTAAAACTATAGATCTTGTTCTACTTTTAGATAGAATAAAGCTAAGAGTTAGTAGTAAGGATAAGTAATATAATAAAGGCTATAACTGCTTATAGCATTTATCTTAATTTTACTTTATATACTTAAGTTATTTATCTTCTTAAGCTTTAATAGTAACTAAACGCTATTACTAAGAAAGTTAGCTATAGTATAACAACTATTTATAACTATAAGACTAATTTATATATTTATAGATTAGTATTAGCGCTATTAGTATAGAAGAAGAGTAGATTATTTAAGATCTATACTACTATAGAGAAAGTTCTTCTTAATTATTTTAATTACTATTTATGAGTTTATTAAAATAAAAGCTGTATATTTCTTTTAAACAAGTTTAATATTAATATTGACTACTTTACTATTAGTAAGTTTCTAAAAAGAATATAATAGTTATAAAAAGTTAGAGAGCGTATAGATAATTACTAAAGTCTTTTTCTTTAGTATACTTAGTAAAAGAAGGCTCTTAAGTAAACTATAAAGATAATAGAATTTCTTAATAAGTTAATATTTAATAAAATAAGTAAGTAGCGTAAATAAATATATATACTAATTAGTAGTCTAAACTATTAGTATTAGAATCTTTATAAAAGTAAGTTATAGAGTGTTTTACTAGTATATACTCTATAAAATTATATTATTTATATTATTTATAAGAGCTAGCTTAATAGTAAGGCATTCTTTAACTTTATAATCTATACTATACTTTCTCTTTATAATCTCTATTCTAACTTAAATTTAATTATTATCTATAATAACGTTACTATTTATATTTAAAACTAACTTTAAAAAGCTATTAAAAGTAAAAGCTATCTACTTTAGTATCTATTACTATATTTACCTAACTTAAGGTTTATTAAGCTTACCTTTAGTATCTTAAAGAAGTAAATAAGATACAACTTCTATAATTAATAGCTAACTTTTTAACTTTTTAACTTTAAATTGTTTCTTTTATATATAATTATAAATAATAAGTATAATTAATAGCTATAGTAATACTTTAAGTATTTAGAAGTATATATCTTTAAAGAGAACCTAAAGGAGGTTAAATAGCTTACTTATATTAGTAGTATTAAAGATAAAGTTTACTCTTAAAGTTTAAAAATCTTATAGTATAGTACTTTATAATAATTCTATATAACTCTTACTAGATTATTATAATTAACTATAAGTTATAAATCTTCCATATAGTTATATAATAGTAGTAAAGTAATAAATTTAAACTATTTTAATTAGACTTTATTAGCTATTAATACTGACTATTAAATATTAAAAGTCTTCTTAGCTTGTTAAATTTAGAGCCGCTTTTATATACTACTTCTACTTAAACTTCTATAATTATATCTAAAAACATTAAATAAGACTATCTAAAAGACTAGCTTTAGTAGTAAGTTAATATATATAGTAAGATAAGTCTTCTATCTAATATAAATTATTCTTTAACTAAGTATTCTTAAGTATAATTTATTAAGTATATTTAATACTAGTATAAGTAAAATTAGATATTTACTATAGATATTATATAAAGAATTACTTAAAAGTAAGCTTAGCTTACTAGCTTTTTAATATAAGAGAACTAAATTAAATTAGTAGCTCTATATACTAGCTTTATAGTATTTATAGCTAATTCTATACTATTAGCTACTATAGTAGCGGCTATTACTAAAGAGAAGGTTACTAGAGAAAGAGCTATAGCTATAAGAAAGGTTAATACTAGAAAGAAGAAGAAGAAAAAGAATATTATAGTTAAACTACTTACTATTAAGAATACTAACTATTATCTTTAGATATTTCTTTTATTATTATCTTTCATAGCTTAAATATTTATTCTTTAAGTATTATATTATATAGCTAGTTAATATATAAATTAGTACTAGTAATCTAGCTAGCCTACGTCTAGCGCTCTTTCTTTCTTTAGATTGTCTTTTTTGTCTTTTAAACTAATAAGTCTAAATAATACTTATAATAATTAATAGAGCTCTACTTAATAAGCTAAATAATAATACTATTTAGGGACTTATTATTAACTATATTACTATAGTAGATAGTAAGTATCTATATCTTTATCTATAGCCTATTAAGTATAAAGTGCTAATATACATTATTAAAGTAGTAATAATTTAGATAATTAATATAGATTTTATTAGTATACTAATACCGCTTAATCAATACTAAATCTATAACTATAGCTCCTTCTTTTATCTTTTAATACTTATTTATAGTCTCTTCTAGCTAGTTTGTTTATATATAAAGATATTAATATAGTAGTAGTAGAGTTTCTTATAGAAGAGAAGAGAAGCTAGGTTCTAGATTCTCTTCTACTTTAAAACTAGTAGAAGTAGAATAGAAGTTAGTAGTAAAGTAGAAGTTTAAGCTTTAAGTTCTACTTTTACTTTTATAATACTAGAAGTAAAAGAGAATTTATTTGAAAGATAGAAGTTTAAAGTATTGCTTCTACTTCTACTTTTATTAATATAAAAGTAGAATAAAAGCTTTTAAATAGAATAAGAGTTAAGCTATACTTATTAATAATAATACTAAAAAGCTTAGAAAAATAAATACTATATAAATTAAGATAATCTTTTTATATTTTAAACTTATTATATATAAATTTTAGTATTTATAGCTATCTAAAGGTAGTCTTATATAATAGTAGAAGCTTTAGTATTTATAAGTTCTTTTTATCTCTAGTCTTAGCTATTTATATATTACTATCGCTAAAGTCTTTAAACTTGCTCTTATTACTAAATGTAACGCCGATCGCTAGGAGAACCAAACTAAGGCTTACTTACCTTGTATGCTTATCGACCTTAGTAGTAGGTATCTTGTGTGCTAGAGACTAAAAGATAGGAGAGGCGAAATAGATTATAAAGTATAAGAGAAGCTTAACTAAGTAGATAGAAGATAAAGTACGTTACTTAAATATAGTTAAAAAACTTATATTTAAATATTAAGTTAATAGACTAAAGTTTATTTTAAAGTTAGCTATTAGTTTAGCTATATAGTTTAAGATATATAAGTATATTTCTCTATACTTAATAGTTTTAACGACTCTTCTGTTACGTTATCGGAATTTTAATACAATATAGCGACGTTACCGACGTCGCTATATTAAAGTTATTAAGTATACTATATAATACTTTAATAAGGTTAGCTGCGCTTAGCCTTATATTAGTCTAATATAGTAAGATTATAACATAAAGTCTTCTCTTTGAGGCTAGTTATTCTTAACGACTCTAAAGATATTAAAACTTTATTGTTATTTAGTACTAGGTTTAATTCTATAAGTCGTTATACTTAAAGTTAAGAAGGTTTCTAACGCTAATAAAGTATTTAAGATTAATACTGTCTTCACTAAAGTCTATAGTTAAGAGATACCTCCGTATTTTTGTTGCTTTTATTTAAATAAGAGGTATATTCTAAAGTTTAGAAAGGTATCGTGTTTTATATATCTTTGCGATAAGAAGTTGTATAACGTCCGCCCGTTGTTAGAGGATAGTTAGTTCTGTCTTACGTTTATTTTAAATTAGTTTTAACTTATTTTAGCCCACAGTATCCGTTCTTAGTACTTACAGGTATCGAATACCCTTTAGAGACAACGTAAGCGTTTAGTAGAAGAAAAGGTAGTCGTTTGTACAGCGAAAAGATAGCGCGAAGCTATTAAAGCGGCGGTTATAGATTTAAAGAAGAAGCTTAAAAGATTATACGTTTAAGCATAGAACAAAATAGATTAGAACAATATATTGTTTAAGAAAGAATAGCTAGCGGCTATATTTAGTAATAATATTGTAGACGTACTAAGTAGTCTAAGTATAGATTTTTATAATAATTTATACTCTAAGTTAGGTAGTAGGCCTCTAATATAGTAGACTGGTTCGTTTATAGGTAATCTAGATACTAGCGGAGCGCACTAGATAGTAAATTAGAGTATTAGTACTACTACGACCGATTAACATTTTAGTTCTAATATCGTTAAATAGTATCTTTATATTTAGTTAGGTTTTATTCTAGTTTCTATTAATTCTTATATTTAGAGTATCCTTTCTATTTTATAAGATAGTATTGCTTGCCTCGGTATTGTTTATAAGCTTGAATCGTTTTAACCTTATACTCGGGTTTTTAGTTGTTAGAAAGGATTTCTAAGTTAGATCGTTCTACTTTTTAAAAGTAGACTAGTTTTAATAGCGCTATATAGAATATAGAATATATTCTTATTGTTTTTAAGAGTTTAAGTTTAAATATTATAAGTTCTAATTACTATAAGATTTTAAATAGTTCTGTCTTAATATAGTTAAGTTTCTTACTTAGTCTGTTAGTCTTTAAGTTTCTTATAAGTAAGTAGGCTCTTTCCCTCTCTTTTATGCTTATATTTAGGGTTATTCTTAACTTGTTATACTATTTCCTTATATATTTATTAATAAACTTGCTGTCGAACTTCAACTACTAATACAGGGTTTTTATATTCGTAGCTATTTATGTAGCTGTTTCGTTTTCTATTGTGTTCTATAGTTATCTTCTCTAAAAAGGATAGTAGCTATATAAGACGTAAAACAGAGTTATTTTCGTTAGATCGTTTCTAGTATTATTATATGCGGCTTACGCTACTAATAGTAATTGTACCTAGTTGTTCTACTAATAGTTAATATATACTCGGAGATACTATTCTAGAGTCTAGTTTATTTATTTTGTCTGTCCGTCTATCTATAGATAGAATAAAGTAGACATTTTTTATTTTGTTTCTAGTTATTGTATTAGAGATGTTTAAAATTATAAGACAAATTTTTAATCTTTGTTAAAGATAATTCTTTATAATTGTTTATAGTTAGCTAAGATAATCTAAAGGAAGATATATACTAATTGTTCTAAGTTACTAGCTTTCTTGTATAGTACGAAGTACGCGTACTTTGTTAGTTTGTCGCATATAACTAGAATAGCGTTATAAGCTACTCCTATAAGTAGATCCTTAGAGATTAGTAACTTAGTAATAAAGTCTAGTAAGACTGTATATTATAGTCTTTCAGATATTTTTAGTAGCTATAATTTACTGTATAGTAAATATCTTAGATGCTTAGTTCTTGCATATACGTCGTATTCTTAGATATAATTTTCGACGTAATGTTAGATTCTTAGAATATAGTAGGTTCTTATAATCTTTTTAATAGTATTGTCGATACCTTTATATCCTTTTATTAGGTTATCGTAGAAGTTACTAATAATATATTAGATTAGATTTCTTAAAACATAGATCTTGCCTTAAAATTTATAATAGCCTTTATTGTTCTTAGTTAATTCTAGGTGTCGTTTCTCGTTTTTCTAGTATATCTTAGAATCGTTTAAAATATTTAGAATTCGGCTATTTAGTTTGATAACAAACTCGATTGTTATAGCTAATTAATTGTATCTAATCTCGTTATTATATTCTTAGAATATTATGTGCTCGACGTGTTTCTTGTTATTAAGGTAATCTAGACGTTAGCTTAGAGCGTCGGCTCTATTGTTCTCGAAACCCTTCTTGTAGGTAATAATAAAGTTGTATAGAGCTATCGTTTTTAACTATCTAACTTATCTGCAGTTAAGTTTTCTTATTATTATAAAGTAAGTTAGATTCTTATAGTCCGTATATACTATAATTATATAGTTTACTTCTTTTAAGTAAGCTTACTATATCTCGAATACTGCTATAATAGCTAAAAGCTCTTTATTATAGATATCGTAGTTTTATTCTATAGGTAATATTTTTCTTAAGTAGAAAGCTACTGGTCTAAGCTTTCTTTTTTTATTATTTTAACTTATATATACTTTAATCGTATAGTCTAACTTGTCTATTTCTATAATAATTAATAGATTAGGGTTAAATATTACTAATACGGGTTTAATTTTAAAAGCTTCCTTAAGCTCTTTAAATACTAATTATTCTTTCTACGTCTAGAAAAATTCTATCAATTGTTTTATCTGTTAAGACAGCGGTGCTATAATTCGACTAAAGTTAAATATTTATTGTTTATAGTAGTTAGCAAAACTTAAAAACTGTTGTAGTTATTTTATATTCTTTAGTATAAGCTAGATTAAAACGGATTAGATCTTTAAATCTTTTATTTAGAGACCGTGCTCGGTAATTATAAATCTAAGAAATTCGACAGATTGTTAATAAAATTGAGTTTTCTCGATATTAATTTGTAAATCAATACATACTAATCTTTCTAATACCTTCTTAATATATTTCTTATATTCTTCTAGTATACAGCTATATACTAGAATATTGTTTAGATAAGTAGTTATAAATATATCTAAGTATTTACTAAGTGTATTGTTAATTAGTTTCTAAAATAATACTAGTGCGTTTATTAGCTTAAAGAGTATAACGCAATACTTAAAAAGTCTGTATCTAGTATAGAAGGCTGTTTTCTATTCTTCACCTTTCTTTATATAGATTAGATTATAGGCTTTTTGTAGGTTAAACTTAGTAAACTATTGCGCGTTATACAATTAATCTATTATTTTGTCGATATATAGTAAAGAATACTAGTTTTTAATAGTTACTCTATTTAGTTGTTTATAATCTACGTAGAGTCGTAATTTACTATTCTTTTTCGATATAAAGAGTATCGGATATTCGGCTAGTAATGTTAACTTCTAAATAAAGCTCTTCTTAAAGTTCTTGTCGAGATAGTTGCGAAGCGCTTAATTTTTTGCTTCTAATAGAAAGTATATTAAACTAAACGTTAGCGTTTTACCTTCTTATAAAGATATCGTATAATCCTACGGTTTGTATTTTGGGAGAGCTAAGCTTAGCTCAGCCTTCTCGAACAGATATTAAAATTAATTGTATTTCTCTAGTATCTTAGTAATTAACTGACTTGTTGTTGTTATATAGAATCGTTAGCGTATAGTTATCTCTTATTTACACCTACGTATAGTTAGCTACAGACGAGATACTGCGTTAGACTTCTCTTATAAAATATCTAAGTGTCGGAGTATAGTAGTATTAATCCGTATAAGTTCTTTATCGTACTTCTTATTCTTACTACTAAAAATAGCTTATAGGGTATCTATTCTATAGAACGACTCTTGTCTAAAGTACTTATACCTAGTAAAAAGGAGTTTTTTAGTTCTTTAATCTACTTCTAGGTTATATTGTTGTAACCAAGGTATACCTAGTATAGCGTAGTACTAGTTAATATTTACAATATTATAAGTAATTTCTTTTTAATAGTTCCTAATTATTATATCTATTAAAAAAGTCTTGTAGTCGAATCTTTCCTCTATACCTTAAAATTTAGATAGTACGTAGAATAATTTCTTTCTTTATATTTATATTTAGTACTCCTTAACGTAGCGTATTAAGATAAAGTTATCTATTACGTTTAAATTAATTATAATTTTAATGTTTCTATAGTTTATTGTTGTCTAAGTTTATAAGTAAGTTCTATAGATAGCCGAGCTTGTACAGAGTTAGACTTTTAAAGGGTCTAACCGTTAGACGGGCCGATACTGCTGCTCTTAAAGTAGTTGATCTAGTCTTTTTCCTACTAATTATATACGTTCTAGAGTATTTTAGGTACTAAAATCTATTGTCGGTTAATTTGCTATAAGAATTTCTATATTAGATATTTTAGTACTACTTTTATTATAACGTCTAGTTTGTTGTCTATAATCCTTATTTTTATTATACAACTATTACTAATTAGAACTCGTTATGTCTATAGATTGTATATTGTTAGTTAAAGATATTAGTACTAACTATACAATTCTAAACCTCTAATAAGGTAGTTTACTAGTTATTATAGACGTAAGTAAATATATCTTAAAATATTGTTAATATCTCTATTAGCGCTTAACTTTCCTTTATAAAAGGCTAACTAACAAAGTCTCTATATTATTCCTTTCTAACGGATTAGAGTTTACTCTTTCTAATTAGTATTGTTCTCGAGAGAAGATTTTATATTATTAGAATCTATATTTTTGTCTTTAAGTCGTTATCTTGTCTATAACGTATCGTACCTACTATCTTACTTAGCTTCTACGGTCCATTCTTTCTTAAATTTCTCTTAAGTTTCTAAGTAAAGTAACTTAGATTATTCTCGGATAAGGCCTAGCTTTTATGTTGAACCTTGCTTTAGAGATATCGGTTTCTTCGGCCACTATTCTAATCCTAGTTTATTAAATTTATAGATCGTACAATCGTTATTATAGCACATAGTTTAGAATAGTATTTTATATAATGTAACGGTGTCTCGTATCTATTGCCTTGGAATAGTGCAGTTAATATTATTTCAGTCCTATAAATTTTGTTGTTTCTGTTTTATTTATTGTTTCTTTGTTTCTTTTTATAACTTATTGTCTGTATCTTAGTTTTTATATAAATTAAATAAGTTTAATTTATTGTGTTTCTTGTTGAAAGTAGCCTAGTAAGTATTTTTCTAGTTATAAAAGATACTCTAGTAGATATTCTTCTGCTTCTTAGTTAATTTAGTAAAGTACTTATACTAGTTTTAGCTAATCTTTAGTAAGAGTTCTAGTTCTTAAAGAGAACGACCCTCGGTTAAGTCTACGTACTAGCGGTCGAAGAAGGCTACTAGCAATTCTATCGCCTTATTGCGACTATTGTTCTTCTGTATTTAGGTAGTTATATTAAACTATTGTTACAAAAAGCGAAGCTTCTAAGATCAATTGTTGTATCCGCTTCTGCTAGTACTGTTAAACTGTTATTTTTTAGAACGGTATTTCTTAACTTAATGCCCTAGTTTCCTGTAATATAAGTATAACTTGTTTTTTATTCTATATTCTCGTTTCTAGTTGTTTAGTTTTCTATAAAGCTTTATAAAGTCTAATTCTATTAGATTATTCCGGTCTTATTATAAGTTGTGCTTACTCTAAGTTTAGATAAACTTATCTAAGTTAGTTTCCTTCTTTTTTAACTGTCGTTTAAAGTTACTGTCGTCGATTTTCTTGGCTCGTTCTATAAACTTTTCTAGTTTAGTAAACTTCTTGCTATAGATATAGATAATTTCCTTAATATAGTTCTTTAGATCTTTATAAAAGGCGTCGACTAGGGGTTCTTTATTTTATTCGGTTTAGTTAGTATACTGCAGAAACTTAGCGGCGTACCGGCTAGCTAGTTCTATCTAGCGGAGTGTCTTAAGTTTATATACGGTAGTACGTCTAAAATCGGTATCTCTATACATCTATCGGAGCTTTTACTAAAACGTAGTAAAGCTAGAGAAGAGCTTATTAGTCTCTTTCTATCGTTTATTAGATACCTTATAGAGATAGTCTTTAAGATAAAAGTTAAACTATTTATATATCTCGCTATCTATATAAAATACAGCAAATAAAACTATAGTACTTGTTACGGGCAATGTCGAGAACAACTTATTAACTGCACAGAGGAACAGATAGAATTCTAAAGCTACAGAACAACTATTTAGGAAACTAGAACTGCTATTTAGTTAGTTGGAGCGGTTTGCCAAGCCTTTACCTTTTGCCTGGGCAACCGGAGATAAAGCTGGGAGAAGGTAAACTAGCAATTAATTGGTAGCAAAGAACAGTCTTTCTAATGCGGTAGGCGTGTTAACAGCTTCTAAAGGCGGTAGTTAGTTGATCTAAGGTAGTTCCGTAATACTATCTCTTCCTTCGAGAAGCTGGTTGCTCTCAATTAGCGAGATAACAGAGGGTTTTAACTACCTGGGTCTTGGCTTACTCGAATATTTCTCGTAAAAGCTCTCTAGTAGATTCTAAGTGTGTTTAAAGTCTTTAATCGGGTACTATTTTCGGTCTTCGTTGTAGCCGTACTATTTTGCGCGGGCCTAGATTCGTTTTTAACTTTTCTATACGTTAATAATGTCTTTAACGACCTATTCGTTGTTATTGTTAATTACAATAGGCTCTGGGTTAGAGTACTTTTAGCCTTCTAAAGGCTCGTTAGGGTCTCTTAACAACATCGAGAAATTAAATGTTTTATAGATTTCTATTGAATCTAGAAGATCTAGTATATAGGTATTTTCTCGGCGGTACGTAATTGTGTATAGTCCGATATACTTATAATTTAGCTTCTTTGATAGTCGCTCCGTTTAATTGTTCTTAGTTAATAGCTATACTTTGTCTCTAACTTCGAAGGTTATATTAAACCTCTGTTTATTAGCCTGCTCCGTTATCTTAAGTTAAGCTTATTTTATGTTCAATTTCTCTTCTTTCTACAATTCCTAAAAACGGTTGCTTACAGCCTCTACTTTGTCCGATTAAACCCTCTTGTAGGCAGTTTAATCCTAATTAACGGGTTTTATTATAGATTCGAAGCTTATTTAAGGTTTGTATCCGTAGGTTATGCTAAATAGTAACATTTTAGTTGTTTCAGACACCGTAGCATTCGCCGCAAACTCGGCCGCGGGAAGCTTGTCGTATTAGTCGTCTTAATAGTAATTTATAAATATTCTTAGGTGCACCTCTATACCTCGATAAGAGATCTTGGATTAGCTATCGGTTTAGAGGTAGTAAGCGGTTGCAAGTTTAGTATTTACTTCTAAGCGCTTTATTAAGTATCTTTAAACTACGCTGACAAACTATAGATTCTAGTTAGACGTTAGGAACCTCGGGAGTCCTTGTTTGTACTATACGTTCCGGTAAATTAGGTTTGCTATCGATTTGGTATCCGTTTCGCTAAGTTCAAACTTACAGAAGAGGAATATTTTTAGCTTCGCTAATCTGTTAACTAGCATTAAGATAGAATTATCTTTATTTAATCTAGACTCCGGCAGGTTGGTAATAAAATCTATGGTGTAGTTTAAGTTAGGCCTCTCGAAGGCCGATAACGGCTAAAGAAGCCCTGCTGGCTTCTTATTCCTTAGCTTAGCTCTTCTGTAGACATAGCAATTATCGACAAACTGCTTTATCTTTCTTAACAGTTAGGGAAACTAGTAGTATCTAGCGAGCTAATAAATTATGTTTCTAACTCCTAGGTGTTCTGTTTCTATTAAAGAATGTACCTTATTAATTACTTCGGTAACGTAGAAACTAGGTACTACTAAGCGTTCTTATACTAATAGCAGTTTATTAATATTTGAGTATAGTAGTAGATAATAGTCTTCAACGTTTCTGTCGATTAGATCGTCTTCTTTAAATTTAGCTAGGGCTTTATAAATACAATTAAAAGCTTTGTCTTTAGTATTCGCTTCTTTTATCAATTCTTTAAGTACCGCTAGAGGTTCGGTCTCGTCTTCCGTATCGATTGAGTACACTTAATAGTCTTCTTGAACCTCCGTAGACAGTTTGCTAGCGGGCAACAACGTCTAAAATATATTAGAATCTTCTTTTGCTCTTAGGTCTAGGGCTCTTCTTATTAAAGCGTCTGCCTTCCCGTCCGCCGCCCCTCTGCGGTATATAATTTTAAAATTAAATACTAAGAGAAACTCGGCCTATTAGGCTTATTGTCGGGTTAGTTGCTTAGTCGACATAAAGTACTTTAATACCTAGTAATCGGTAAGGATTTAGGTTGACTTATTAGTAGGTACAGACTATAGCTCCGGTCGGAACATTTTAAAGAACTTAACGATTGTCAATAATTCCTTGTTATAGATAGCGTAGTTTAGCTCCGTAGGGTTGAGGCTCGAGGACTAGTAGGCTACCGGTCTTAGTTAACTATCGTCGTTAAGTTGCGATAAAATACCTGCCGCTACCAAATCTAAAGAATCGTATTTCACAAATAATTGCTTGTTCGGATAGAAGTGCATTATAACTAGTTTCTTACTAACTTCCTCTTTAAGGTGCTCGAAGGCTCTATTACAGCTATTATCCTACGGTCCGCTATTCTTCTTTGTTAGGCTATTTAGCGGGCGGACTATTTTACTAAAGTTCCGGATAAATTGTCGATAGTAGTTGTAAAACCCTAGGAACCGCCGTACGGCAGTAATGTTACCTTGCTGAGGTCTTTCCTAGTCTTTAATTGCTTAAACCTTTTTGGAGTCTATTTTGGTTCTAGTTAACGTAATAACTAGGCCCAAATACTTAACCTCTTGCTTATAGAACTCGTACTTCTTAATGTCCGCGTATAGGCCGATTGACCTTAGCCGTAATAAGACCTATCAAATATGTTCCTTGTGTTTCTTCTTTAACTTACTAAAGATAAGTCTATCGTTTAGATAAATTGATACGTACTTGTTAAGTATATTCAAAAAGGAATCGTTTATAAATCGTTAAAAGGCCGAAGAGGCATTATACAGGCCGAACGGAACTATGTTGTACTTATAGTTTCTAAGGCGGGTAGCGAAAGTTGTAAGGTTCAAATCTTCTTCTAAAGCTATTCTTAGCCGGTAAAAGGCCTAACGGATATTAAGCTTCGAGAACTACTGTACTTTAGTAACCCTTGCCAAGGTTTTCTCGATTAACGGAAGCGGATAGGAGTCTCTCTAGGTAACCGCGTTTAGTCTCTAGTAATTAACATACAAACGGAGTCTACCTCCTAGTTTACGAACAAACAGAATCAGAGAGCTGTAATAAAAGTTGCTGGGCGAGATATACTGTTTAGCGAGGTTTAACCGTACGTAGTCTTCAACAAGACTAGCCTCTTCCGTTAATATTCTTCTTAAGGGTTCTCGGTAAGATAATTCGGAGCTAGGCTTCAGCTTTATCTTTAGGTCTTGTAGTCGGTAAGATAATAGCTTGTCCGCGCCGTTCTTGTTAAATATATTTAAAAACTTTCAGAACTCTTTAGGTAGCTTTAATTTTGGATTAATCGTTTCTTAGTCTTTTTTCCGATAGGATTCAATGTTCTTTATAGTTACAAAAAATACTTCGGCGTTCTTCTGCTTTGCTAGGTGTCGAAACGGAGCTGTATCTACAAAGTTAATCTACTAAGGGCTTCCAAGTATAGAGGTATCCTGTCGCTTTTTAAGTTGCGGCTTAGATTCCTTATATATCTCTTTCTTAAAGAAGGCCTCTTAAGTACCTCCCGCGGCAACCGACGCTCCTTGTCCTTAATTAATCGAGCTCGTTCTAGCGGGGCTAATCGGTATTTAGGGTTAAGCCTGCTAGTTAGCCTCGGGCCTCTTTAGTATTATTACCTTCGCTGACAGTAAGGGCCGCTTATCTTCTATAATTTGGCCGTCCCGAAATAGATCCGGATCGATTTAGGCTGGCCTTGAGTCGGGTAGAGATTTGGATATCGTTAACTAATTCTAAACCGGCTTCTGCTCGTACTTACAATCGTTTTTAAATTTTAGTAGTCCTTTCTTATAGTCTATCGACACGGAGTACGTTTCTAACCAGCGTTTCTCTAACAAGATCTTTTACGTTTCTAGCTGGGTAACGTAGAACAACGTACGCGGGATCCAGTAGTCTTATACCTGTACCAGCACAAATAGTCCCTTTCTAATAGTCTTTCCCGGCTGTCCTTTAAATCCTCGGGTAGTAATCGATTTATTTAGCTTTACTAAGCTAATCTCAAACGTTTAGTAAATCTTCTCTGCGAGGCGGTAATCTATAACGGCAGCGATCTAGCAACCTATATCTACTATTGCTAAGAACTTAAGTAGGGTTTAGTTTTGGTTGTTAGCTATTAACAGCTGTATCTAGATAAATAGATCGTCCTATATTTTTATATTATTTTCGATGTCGACTCGCTCTAGAGATAGAGAGTAGAGTTTATTAAACTTCTCTAAAGCTTAACTGCTGTCTAGTGCTAGCCGCTCCGACTAAACTTCGTAGAGGGCTACACGTTTCTCTATTCCGGCGCTAGAGTCTTCTTAAGAGGGCAGTTTCTCTGGTAATAGCCCTTCTTCTAATACTTGTAGTGTAACGCCGGTCGCTAAGAGAACCGAACTAAGGCTTACTTGCCTTGTGTGCTTATTGACCTTAGTAGTAGGTATCTTGTATACTAGAGACTAAAAGGTAGGAGAGGCGAGATAAATTATAGAGAGTAAGAGAGGCTTAATTAAAGTAGATAGAAAGTAAAGTACGTTACTTAAATATAGTTAAGAAACTTGTATTCAGATATTAAGTTAATAGACTAAAGTCTATCCTAAGGTCGGCCATTAGTCTAGCTATATAGTCTAAGGTATATAGGTATATTCTTCTGTGTCTAACGGTCCCGACAATCCCTTTGTCGCGTAGTTAGAATCCTATTGCGATATAGCAACGTTGCCGACGTCGCTATATTAGAGTCGTCGAGTATACTATATAATGCTCTAATAAGGTTAGCTGCGCTTAGCCTTATACTAGTCTAATATAGTAAGATTGTAATATAAGGTCTCCTCTTTAAGGCTAGTTGTCCTTAACGGCCCTAGAGACATTAAAACTTTATTGTTGCTCTATAGTAGATCTAGTTCTATAAGTCGTTATACTTAAAGTTAAGAAGGCTCCTAACGCTAATAAAGCGCTCGAGATTAATACTATTCTTGCTAAAGTCTATAGTCGAGAGATGCCTCTGTATTCCCGTTGCTCTTACCTAGATAAGAAGTGTGTTCTAAAGTCTAGAAAGGTATTGTGTTTTGTATATACTTGCGATAAGAAGTTGTATAACGTTCGTCTGTCGTTAAAGGATAGTTAGTTTCTATTCTACGTTTATTTTTTATGTTAGTTTAACTTATTTTTAGCTTAAAGTATCCGTTTTTAGTACTTGCGAGTGTTAGATACCCTCTAAGAGCAACGTAAGCGTCTAGCGAAAGAGAAGAAAGTTGTTTGTACGGCGAAAAGAAAGCGCGAAGCTATTAAAGCGGTAGTAATAGATTTAGAGAAAGAGCTCGAAAGGTTACGCGTCTAGGCGTAGAACAAAATAGATTAAAATAATATATTGTTTAAGGAGAAATGGCTAGCAGCTATGTCCGGTAGTAATATTGTAGATGTGTTAAGTAGCCTAAGTATAGATTTTCGTAATAATTTGTTTCTAAAGTTAGATAGTAGGCTACTAACATAGTAAGCTAGTTTGTTTGTAGGTAACCTAGGTACCAGCGAGGCGCACTAGATAGTAGATTAGAGTGTTAGCGCTACTACGACCGATTAATATTCTAGTTTCAATATCGTTAAATAGTATCTTTATAGTTAATTAGGTCTTATTTTGGTTTCCACTAATTTTTATATTTAGAATATCCTTTCTATTTTATAAGATACTGTTGTTTGCCTTGGTATTGTTTATAAGCTTAAATCGTTTCGACCTTATACTTAGATTCTTAATTGTTAGAAAGAATTTCTAGGTTGGGTCGTTCTGTCTCTTAAGAGTAGGCTAGCTTTAATAGCGCTATATAGAATATAGGATATATTCTTATTGTTTTTAGAAGTTTAAGTTTAAATATTACGGGTCCCAATTGCTATAAGATTTTAAACGGTTCTGTCTTAATATAGTTGAGTTTCTTACTTAGTCTAATAATTTTTATGTTTCTTATAAGCAAGTAAGCTCTTTTCCCCTCTTTTATACTTGTGTTTAGGGTAGTTCTTAACTTATTATACTATTTCCTTGTTCATTCGTTAATAAACTCGCTGTCAGCTTTTAACTGCTGATACAGGGTCTTTATATTCGTTGCTATTCGCGTAGCAGTGTTGTTTTCTGTAGTGTTTTATAGTTGTCTACCTTAAAGAGGGTAATAGCCGTATAAGATATAGAACGGTGTCGTTTTGGTTGTATCGTTTTTAGTATCGTTGTATGCTACTTACGCAATCGATAGTAATTGTACCCAGTCGTTTTGCTAGTAGTTAACGTATGCCCGTAGATATTGTTTTAACGTTTAATTTGTTCGTTCTGTCTATCTGTCTGTTTGCGGATAGAATAACGTAGATATCTTTTGTTTTGTTCTTAGTTGTTGTATTAGAGATATTTAAAATCGTAAGACAAATTTTTGGTCTCTGTCTAAGACAATTCTTTATGGTTAACTATAGTTTGCTAGGACGATTCGAAGGAATATATATACTAATTGTTCTAAATTGCTAGCTTCCTTGTAAGGTATAAAGTACGCGTACTTTGTTAGTTTGTCGTATATAACTAGAATAGCGTCGTAAGCTACTTCTATAAGTAAATCCTTAGATATTAGTAACTTAGTAATAAAGTCCAGTAAGACTATATATTATAGTCTCTTGGGTGTTTCTAGTAGTTGTAGTTTACTGTATAGTAAATGCCTTGCGTGCTTGGTTTTTGCGCATATATTATATTTTTGGATATAATTCTCAACATAATGTCGGATTCTTGGGATATAGTAGGTTCGTATAATCTTTTTAATAGTGTTGTCGATGCCCTTGTGTCCCTTCGTTAGGTTATTATAAAAGTTACTAATAATGTATTAGATTAGATTTCTTGGAACGTAGACTTTGCCTTAGAATTTATAATAGCTCTTATTGTTTTTTGTTAGTCCTAAGTATCGTTCCTCGTTTTCCTGGTAGGTTTTAGGATCGTTTAGGATGTCTGGGATTCGGCTGTCCGGTTCAATAACAAACTCTGTTGTTATAGCTAATTGATTGTATCTAATCTCGTTATTGTATTCTTAGAATATTGCGTGTTCGACGTGTTCCTTGTTATTAAGGTAATCTAGTTGTCGGCTTAGAGTATTGGCTCTATCGTTCTCGAAACCCTTTTTATAGGTAATAATAAAGTTGTATAGAGCTATAGTTTCTAACTATCTAACTTATCTACGGTTAAGTTTCTTTGTTGTTATAAAATAAGTTAGATTTTTATAGTTTATATATACTATAATCGTATAGTTTGCTTCTTCTAGGTAAGCTCGCTATGTCTCGAATACTGCTATAATAGCTAAAAGCTCTTTATTGTAAATGTCGTAGTTCTGTTCTGTGAGTAACATTTTTCTTGAGTAGAAAGCTACTGGTCTAAGCTTTCCTTCTTTGTTGTTTTAACTTATATATACTCTAATTATATAGTCTAACGCATCTATTTCTATAATAATCGGTAAGTTAGAGTTAAATATTGCTAGTACGGGCTCGATCTTAAAAGCCTTCTTAAGCTCTTTAAATACTAATTATTCTTTCTACGTTTAGAAGAATCCTATCGATTATTTTGTCTATTAAGACAGCGGTGCTATAATTCGGCCAATATTGAATATCTATCGCCTGTAGTAATTAGCAAAACTAAGAAACTGTTGCAATTGTTTTATATTCTTTAGTGTAGGCTAGATTAGAACAGATTAAATCTTTGAATCTTCTATTTAAAGACCGTACTCGGTAATTATAAATCTAAGAAATTCGACGGATTGTTGGTAAAACTAGGTTTTCTCGATGTCGATTCGTAAATCGGTACGCGCTAATCTTTTTAATACCTTCTTAATATATTTCTTATGTTCTTTTAGTATACGGCTATATACTAGGATATCGTCTAGATAAGCAGTTATAAATATATCTAAGTAATTACTAAGTGTATTGTTAATTAGTTTCTAAAATAATACTAGTGCGTTTATTAGCCTAAAAGGTATAACGCAATACTTAAAAAGTCTGTGTCTAGTACAGAAGGCTGTTTTCTATTCTTTGTCTTTCTTTATACAGATTAGGTTTTATGCTCCTTTTAGATTAAACTTAGTAAACTATTGCGCGTTATATAATCGGTCTGTTATTTCGTCGATATATAGCAAAGGGTACCGGTTTTTAATAGTTACCCTGTTTAATTGTCTATAATCTATATAAAGTCGTAGTTTACTATTCTTCTTTGGTACAAAGAGTATCAGGTATCCGGCTAATAATATTAATTTCTAGATAAATCTTTTCTTAAGATTTTCGTTAAGATAGTCGCAAAGTGCTTAATTTTCTGCTTTTAATAGAGAGTATATTAAACCGAATATTAGCGTCTTACCTTCTTATAAAGGTATTATATAATTTTACGGTTTGTATTCTGAGAGAGCTAAGTTCGGCTTAGCTTCCTCGAATAGATATTAGAATTGATCGTATTCCTCAGGTATCTTAGTAATTAACTAAGTACTTGTCGTCGTATAGAATCGTTGGCGTATAGTTGTCTCTTGTTTATACTTACGCGTAGTTGACTATAGACGAGATACTGCGTTAGACTCTTCTTATAGGATATTTAAATGTTAAAGTATAGTGATACTAACCCGCGTAAGTTCTTTATCGCGCTCCTTATCCTTACTACTAAAAATAGCTTATAGAGTATTTATTCTGTAGAACGACTCTTATCTAGAGTGCTTATACCTAGTAAAGAGGAGTTTCTTAGTTCTCTAATTTACTTTTAAATTATATTGTTGCAACTAAGGTATACCTAGTATAGCGTAGTGCTAATTAATATCTACGATATTATAAGTAATTTCTTTCTAATAGTTCTCAATTATTATACTTATTAGAGAAGTCTTGTAGTCGACTCTTTCCTCTGCTCCTTAAAATTTAGATAGTACGTAGGGTAATTTCTTCTTTTGTATTTGTATTTAGTACTCCTCGACGTAGCGTATCGAGATAAAGTTGCCTATTGCGTCTAAATCGATTATAATTTTAATGTTTCTATAGTTTATTGTTGCCTAAGTGTGTAAGTATGTTTCGTAGGCAGCCGAGCTCGCGTAGAGCTAGACTCTTAGAGGGTTTAACCGTTGAACGGGTCGGTACTACTACCCTTGAAGCAGTCGACCTAGTCTTTTTTCTGTTAATTGTGTACGTTCTAGAGTATTTTAGGTACTGAAACCCATTATCGGTTAATTTACTATAAGAATTCCTATGTAAGGTGTCCTAGTACTACTTTTATTATAACGTCTAGTTTATTGTTTACAATCTCTGCTTTAATTATACAACTATCGCTGGTTAAAACCTATTGTGTCTGTAGGTTATATATTGTTAGTTAAAGGTATTAATACTAACTACGCAATTCTAGACCCCTAATAAGGTAGTCTACTAGTCGTTATAGACGTAAGTAAATATATCCTAGAATATCGTTAATTTCTCTATTAATGCTTAACTTTCTCTTATAGAAGGCCAACTAACAAAGTCTCTATATTATTCCTTCTCAACGAATTAGAGTTTACTCTTTCTAGTTAGTATCGTCCTTAAGAAAGGATTCTGTACCATTAGAATCTATATTTTTGTCTTTAAGTCGTTGTCTTGCCTATAACGTATCGTAGCTGCTATCTTACTTAGCTTCTACGGTCTGTTTATCCTTAAATTTCCCTTAGGTTTCTAGGTAAGATAACCTAGGTCGTCCTCGGGTGAGGACTAGTTCTTATGTCGAACCTTGTTTCGAAGATATTAGTTTCCTTGGCTACTATTTTAATTCTAACTTGTCGGATTTATAAGTCGTATAATCGTTATTATAGCACGTAGTTTAAGATAGTGTTTTGTATAGTGCAACGGTATCTCGTACCTGCTGCCTTAAAATAGTGCGGTTAATGTTATTCTAGTTCTGTAAATTTTGTTGTTCCCTTTTTATTTATCGTTTCTTTGTTTCTTCCTATAACTTACTGTCTGTGTCTTAATTTTTGTATAAGTTAAATAAGTTCTACTTACTATATTTCTTGTTAAATAAAGCCTAATAAGTGTTCTTCTAGTTACAGAAGATACTCTAGTAGATATTCTTCTGCTTCTTGGTTAGTTTAGTAACGTACTTATACTAGTTCTAGATAATCTTCTGTGGGAGACCTAATTCTTGCAGAGAACGACCCTCGGTTGGGTCTATACACTAACGGTCGGAGAAGGCTGCTAGCAATTTTATTGCCTCATTGTAGCTATTGTTTCTCTGCGTCTAAGTAGTTATATTGAACTATTATCGTAGGAAACAGGGTTTTTAAGGTTGATTATTGTGCTCGTTTCATCCCGTACTATTAAACTGTTGTTTCTTAAAACAGTATTCTTTAACTTAATACTCTAGCTTTCTGTAATATAAGTATAGCTTGTTCTTTATTCTATATTCTCTTTCTTGATTGTTTAGTTTCCCTCGAGGCTTTATAAAATCTAACTTTATTGGATCGCCTCGGTCTTATTGTAAGTTTGCTCGATTCTTTGTTCTATAGAATCTATTAGTAGAGTTACCCTTCTTTTCTATCTATCTTTTAAAGTTACTGTCGTTAATCTCTTTTGCTCGTTGTATAAAGTTGTCGAGATTATTAAACTTCTCTCTACGAATATAGATTATTTTCTTAATATAGTTCTTAAGTTCCTTATAAAAGGTCTTAATAAGGGATTTCTTGTTCTATCTTATTTAATTAGCATACTATATAAATTCGGCGGCGTATCTGCTCGCTGGTCCTATCTACTTAAGGTTCTAAAGCTTCCTAGTAGCAATGCGTCTAGCGTCGGTCTATCTAAAGATTTCGCAAAGCTTTTTCTAAAAGAAGGCGAAGCTAGCGAAGAACTTATCAATATTCTCGCGTCTACTCTTTATTAAAGTAAACAAGAAATCGTTAAGGTAATACTTAACCTACTTGTAGGTATCTCTATCTATATAAAAGGTAGCGAATAGAACTATAGTAGTGTCGTTTAGAAACTAGTCTTTATAAGTTTTAAAGTATACGGCTAGGCGTATTAAGAATAAAGTAACTTCAGAACATTTATTTAAGAAGCTTTTTTCTATCTTAGTATTAACGTCTAATATCTTACTCGTACTAGCCATTCTATTGGCTAATCTATCCGCAGCGTTGCGGCTATTAGGTGCCAAAGTAGTAGATATAACTAATCTGCTTTCTCTACTTTCGTAGCGAGTCTGTTAAAGTGTAACGCTAATCGCTAAAAGGACCGAACTAAGGCTTACTTACCTTATGTACTTATCGACCTTAGTAGTAGGTATCTTATGTGCTAGAGACTAAAAGGTAGGAGAGGTAAGACAGATTATAGAGGATAAGAGAGGCTTAACTAAAGTAAATAGAAGGTAAAGCACGTTACTTAAATATAGTTAAAGAACTTGTATTTAGATATTAAGTTAATAGACTAAAGTTTATTCTAAGGTCGGCTATTAGTCTAGCTATATAGTCTAAGGTATATAGATATGTTTTTCTGTATCCGACGGTTTCGACAATCTCTTTGTCGTGTAGTTAGGATTCTATTGCGATATAGCGACGTCGCCGACGTCGCTATATCGAAGTCGTCGGGTATACTGTATAATGCTTTAATAAGGCTGGCTGCGCTTAGCCTTGTACTAGCCTAATGTAGTAAGATCGTAACATATAGCAAGTAATGTCTTCTACGTTTCGTTAAAAAGGGTTCGTGCTTAAAGTCGATTAACGTACTACTAGGGCAGCCGGAAGCTTAACGGCAGCGGTAGGAGTTCTGGTTCCTACTGGAGCTAAGTTCGTCCGCGACTATGAGGGTCGATTCGGTTGAGAGTTATTCTTCTTAACTGCGTTTACTCGAGACTTCGCCTTATTGATCTGCTGAATATTTTGGTCAGCGAATTAGAGTTTCTTAATATAACTAGCAACAGTCCTAGGCTTGTATAGCAGCGTAGCTTCCTTAAGGGGAATATTAATCTTGTCCTGTAAGTCGTATAGCTGAGTTAATTTATCGATATTAGCTTCGATCGCGTGTTTGTAGAACTGAACGAGAAACTCAGACAATTTCTTCTATCCTTGGCGTAGGTTGCGGTAGCCCTCGCGAGCAGTTTCTTCTTAAAACGAATCTCTGTACCGGTTCTCTAACGTCTGGTAGACGTCCTCCGGTATAGTCTCTTCGGCTTAGTCTAAGTAAGATTCTACGTACTAGGCGGCGGTTCTATTTAGACGTAATAAGATATAAGCTACTTTAGCCTCGTTTGTCGGATAGCAATTAGCGTTAATGTGTATCTTATTCTTTATACGATGTATTTATAACTTAAGCTCTTATAAGGCCCCGCCAGCGAAAATAGGAGGGTCGGGTACCTTCTCGGATTTCTCTTTATTGCCAATCTAACTCAACGCAGACGTCTCCTTAGTAGTCTCTTTGCGACTCTCCCTAATTGTTTAGGAATCAACATTCTAACGACAATTTCGACGCTCGTCCTCTTTAGTTTAGAGCTTATATAATTAAGCTTGAGTATCGGTATGTTCGGCGTAGAATTCTGTCCAAAATACGGAGAAGTCCTTCGGCCGGATTATTATTAGATTAATTATATTATTATCTGTCGCGTAGCTTCTAATATCTCTGTAGAATTACGTATTAGTATTATTATTACTAATTGGACGGTTTAGTAACGATTCTCGGGGTGCTATCTTGTATAACAGGTGTATAACTATTAAAGCTTTGTGCTTAGATAGAGTTAACAATACTTTTTACTACAGCGGAATCTATTCTACAAAGTCGGTTCAATTCGGTTCGGTTTCTACTAACTGCCTCGCTCGGCGTCTATTAGTTGTATCTTGCTAAAGAATGCTTAAATAGTTCGACGAGTTTGTTGGGTGCAGTATAACAGTCTTTAGTAAGTATTAATACTACTAATATCTGCTGCGTGCATATAGATAAAAGGGGTAGAGCTTTGGAATAATGTTACGGGCGATGTTAAGAACAACTTATTAACTGTACAGAGGAACAGATAGAATTCTAAAGCTATAGAACAACTATTTAGAAAACTAGAACTGCTATCTAGTTAGTTGGAGCGGTTTGCTAAGCCTTTACCTTTTGCCTAGGCAACCGGAGGTAAAGCTAGGAGAAGGTAAACTGGCAATTAATTAGTAGCAAAGAATAGTCTTTCTAATGCGGTAGGCGTGTTAACAGCTTCTAAAGGCGGTAGTTGGTTGATCTAAGATAGTTCCGTAACAGTACTATTATTTAGAAACTAATCTTTATAGGTCTTAAAGTATATAGCCAAGCATATTAAAAATAAAGTAAGTTTAGAACGTTTATTAAAGAAGCTTTTGTTTATTTTAGTGTTAACATCTAACATCTTACCTATAGCAGCTATTTTGCTGGCTAGCCTGTTTGTAGCGTTGCGGCTATTAGATATTTATTGGAAATTAACCAACTAGCTAGTTAGCCGGAACCCTTAGAGACCTAGAGTATCGGACAGGTTCTACTAGCTGTCTCGGTCTAGAATAGAACAAGCCTTTTACCTAAAGGGTCGGGCCTAGTAGCCCGGGCCTAGGTTAAAAAGAAGCATTGTACGACCCGTCCTAGACAGCTGGCCCGTAGTCTAAGACAATACAAAATAAACTTAAAGACTAACAGTTTTAGATAAATAGAATTACTGTCTTGTGCGGTAAGTTACAGGTTATCTAGCCTCTATCAAAAGAATAGATATCTAGTAAGTCCTATACGGGCCGCTAGACTTAGATATATAAGCTAGGATCTCTTTAGAGGATTCTAGCTAACAAGACAAACAACACAACAACAGCTTCTCTTTGTTACTAAGTATTGTACCTGTAACAAGCCTAAGTATTGCACTAGTTTTAAGCTAGTCTCGTCTTTCTACTCTTTGTAGTAGTATCCTTCTTCTTCCCTGCACCTTTTTAAACAGGTTATGAGCCCGGGTTAGCACCAATTCCTTTCAAATTTTCTTTTTAGGAAATATTTCCTCTACGACATCTATCGGCACCTCCGGACGATCCTATCACCAATCGACTCTAAATTTTAAGCTCAATTCAACTATTATAACAGGATTTCCTTTTTTGGAAATCTCCGACTATATATTCGGCTATAAACTCCTCTTATAAGATCCCTAAACTTAAGGGCTCTACTAATTGAAACATTTAATCGATTCGAATAGAGGCTCTTTTAACTAAAAAGGGCTATAGTAATGTTATGATCCCCTTTTCCGGCTATCTAGCTGAAGATATTACCGAAGCTAGCCGTTAGAAACGGTCGACAAGGGTAGCAGCCCTTATTCGACTAACTCTAGAGGACGGTCCTCTTATTTAAACAAAGGGGATTTATAACTCTCTAAAGCTTTAGAATAGCCTAAAAAGGTTATATAAATCGAAAGGTTTTAGTTTCGAGTTTCTAATTTGCAAGGAGCTCTTTAGTACTACACTAGGCAAGGTAAAAAACCTTGAGCTTTACCTTGCTAAAATTAGACAATTAACGGACGATTTGGTAACCCGAGGACTAGCACTACCCAACAAGATGGTAGCTGCCTACGTTCTTTAAAATCTGACCCTCAAATACGAGCACACGGTGGCTATTATTAGCCAAAGCTACCAGCAAACGACTCGCGATATAAGTCTATAGGACTTATTTAGTTAACTTATAAACGAGTCTCACCGAATCCGCGGTAGTACTCCAGCAGAAAAGGTTTTTACTGCAATAGACAACAAATCGACTTAAAGGACTAGAGATAAATTAAAATCTCCGGATAAAAACTAAGAAAAATGCCCCTTTTGCAACAAAAAAGGGTATAAGCCGGCAACTTGTTAGAAAAAATACCCAAATCTCCGGCCAAATTCCAACAAAAGCTCCGGAAATACCGATTTTTTAATATTTTCTGTACAGAGTTCCGATCTACAAGAAGAACAATACTTTACAGCATTACTAGACGGAGTCAACCACTCTATTAATACTTAAATCCTCGATATAGGCTTAACAAGCTATATTTGCTTGAATATTGACCTTCTAACGGATATCCGGCTAACTAACCGGATTATTCGTTGGGGAGGGGGGAAGTTAATTCGAGCCTTACAGACAGGCAAAGCAAAACTGTTCTTTAAGAATAAAACAATTGTTCTAGACAAAGTTTTGTTTGTTAAGGAATTTAGAATTAACCTCCTAAGCTTTAATAAGCTTAGAAAGAGAGGAGGTAAGGTAACTCTTAGCCAAAATAAGCCAAAAGTTGATTGGGCCGGACAACTAACCACCGAGGGGCGGTATATTGACGGCCTAATAGTAATAGAAGCTTAGACTATTAATACAGTCCGATCTCTCTACACTTTTTCTTCGAAAACTGACCTTTGGTATCAACAAATAAGATATATAGGCGAAAACGCCTTAAAACAGCTCAAAAAAGTTGCCCTAGGAACAGATCATTTGGACAAATTAGGAGATAATTGCTAAATTTGCTTCGAAGTAAAGGCAACGGCTAAAGTTAGCCGAGAAACTCCGGACAAATCGGCCAATTATTTGGAAAAAGTCTACTTAGATATTTGCGAGCTAATTGTACCGCAAACCCCTTCCAAAGGTCGATTATTTACTAACTTTATAGACAATAAAACTCGGTATACGACTACCGAAGTACTACAGTCTAAAGACTAGGTTGTCGATACACTATCTACCTATATTACCTAGAAAGAAACGCAGTCCGAGCATCCTTTTAAAAGACTATACTTAGACAACGCAAAAGAATACCGGGAAGGTCGGATAAAACAGCTTCTAGAACAAAAAGAAGCTATTCTAACGACATCCGTACTGTATATTCTCTAGTAAAACGGACAAGCCGAACGCTTTAACCGAATAATTGTTAGTAAAGTTCGAGCAATGCTTTATACCGCCGGGCTACCCTAGATATATTGGGGTAAAGCGCTAAAAGCAGCTACCTATATTTACAATAGGACCCCTTATACCGAATTACTGGGGTTTATTATCCCGTACGAAGCAAAATACGGCAAAAAACTGGATGTCAGTACTATCAAAATCTGGGGCTTAGTTACTTATCTCAAAGAACCCAAACCAAAAAAACTAGACGCCAGAGCAACTACCTATATCCTAATAGGCTACGGATCGAACTGATATAAGCTCTTAGACCCCAATAGCCGGAAGGTTTACTAAGGGAGAGACGTCTACGTTTAGGAAGAAAAATTTGTTTGGGACCTACAGGGATCTATAGTTAATCGATTAACCAAGAGCATTCCTAAAGAGCCCAAAGAACAACTAGAAGTTAAGTTCAAAAACGAGCTAAATCCGACCGCTAAATCTTAAGATAATAGGGAGGTACCTCCCGATGAAGGAGGAAGTCCTCTGTATAAGGAACAGTATACCCCTCCTATATCTTAACAACTAGCGGACGAATCTAAACAAGAACTATACTAAACTAGAGCTCTAGACAAGTCTAACCTTCCTACCGAGTTAGATTATAGAAGTACTAAAGACTTCAGCCGGATAGATACCGATTGCGCCCAGGAAATAGGTTTTATATACGAAAACGCTGACAAAATTGGTTTAACGAGTTTTACAATAATCTAGAACAATACGCCGAACAGGCCTTAGTCGCAGTTACTAAAGAGCCTACTAATTTAAAAGAAATAAGGGTATCTAAGGATTGACCTTCTTAGCTAGACGCAATGCAGTCGGAGCTCAAAGAGCTAGCTAACTAAGAAACCTAGATATTAACCGAGCTGCTGCCGGGTAGAAAGGCGCTAAAAGGGCGCTGGATACCGAAGATTAAGTACTCCCCGAAGGGCGAGCCGATTTTTAAAGCCCGCTGGGTAGCTAAGGGCTACCAGCAAAGATCCGGCCTTAATTTTATAGAGACCTTTGCAAATATAGTAAATCTAATTACCTACCGGCTTATACTAGCCTTAGCAGCAGAGAAAGACTAGAAAATAAAGCAATGGGACGTAAAATTAGCTTATCCTAACGCAAAGTTAGACGAGGTTGTCTATATCGAGCAACTAACTGGCCTATCTAACGGAACTAATAAAGTTTGTTGAATAAAGAAGGCCCTTTACGGTCTAAAACAGGCCGGCCGACAGTAGAAAGCCTATCTTCAAGAATTACTAAGGGGAATAGGTTTCAAACCTCTAGTATCCGATTAGTCGGTTTATATTTAAAGAACCGGAAAGCAGGCAATTTTAATCGCCTATATAGACGATATATTAGCTGTATTCGATTCTATTGAAACAATCTCTAGAATCTACTAGGAACTAAATAAGACTCTTACAGTTAAGAACTTAGGAGACGTTAGTAAGTTTCTAGAAATTAAAATTACCCGAGATCGTCCGACGAAAACGATTTGCCTAGACCAGTCGACTTATTTGGCTAAAATTTTAACCAAATACTTGAAGAAAAACGGCCGAATGCCCGGGAAAATACCGCAACCCATCGGCTCAAAATTGACACCAAATCCTAACTAAGCTAGTAGTGCCAATATTTCTAATTATCAGCAACAAATTGGGTCGATTTTGTATCTAATAACAAAGACAAGACCCGATATTGCCTTTACAACTGGCCTACTAGCCCGGTACATATCGAATCCTAGCAAGAAGCACTAGAGAGTTTTAAGTAGCCTTTAGGCTTACTTAGATAAAACTTCTAACCTTAGCCTTTACTACAAATCTCCCTTAATAGACGGTATAACCGGCTATTGTAACGTAGATTGGGGGAGGAACCTTGGCACCAGGAGATCGACTACCGGCTATATCTTTCTACTTAGGAACAGAGCCCTTAGCTAGAATTTAAAGCTATAAAAAACGGTCGCCTTAAGCTCTTATAAGGCCGAATATATAGCCCTTAAAGAAGCTATAAAGGAATAGTTATTTATCCAATTAATTGCTACCAAACTATCCGGAATTTTTAAAGAAAATTCGATTACTACCGTTTTAGCGGGTACTTTTAAAAAGTCTGCGGATAAAAAGACTCGGCGGGCTCTAACGCATCAGACAAGCATATATTTGCCCGGGCAAGCCGGTTAAATTAGACCGAAGACCCCAGTTTTGCCGGTAAAACTGTTACTTATCGACAGCAATTTAGCAAAAGAACTTACAAAAAACCCTACCTTCTAAGCTAAATTTAAGTATATTGATATACAGTATTACTATATTAGAGAAAACGTTTAGGCAGGCCAAATAGAGCTTAAATACGTTTTTATAAAGAAACAATTAGCAGACGGTTTAATAAAACCGATCGACTTAGCTAAAATACTAACGTTTAGAACTTAAATTAGCTTATAATCCGGCTAAAACAACTAGTCGATTAAGAAAGTATGTTGAAAATTAACTAACTAGCTGGTTAGCTAGAACTCTTAGAGGCTTAGAGTATTGGATAGGTTCTATCAGCTATCTCGGTCTAAAATAGAACAAGCCTTTTATCTAAAGGGTCGGGCCTAGTAGCCCGGACCTAGGACAAAAAGAAGCATTATACGATCTATTCTAGACAGCTAGCCCGTAGTCTAAGACAATACAGAATAAACTTAGAGACTAATAGTTTTAGATAGATAAAATTACTGTCTTATACAGTAAGTTACAGGTTATCTAGCTTCTATTAAAAAGAATAGATATTTAGTAAGTCCTATATAAGCTACTAAACTTAGATATATAAGCTAGAATCTCTCTAGAGAATTTTAGCTAACAAGACAGACAATATAACAACAGCTTCTCCTTGCTACTAAGTATTGTACCTGTACTAAGCCTAAGTATTGTACTAGTCTTAAGCTAGTCTCGTCTTTCTACTCTTTATAGTAGTATCCTTCTTCTTTCCTACACCTTTTTTAATAGTTTTATAAAGCAATAATTTATTAATAATAAATATTTATAAAGTAGATAGTATATATTTATTATAAATAATAAGTACTTTAAAGTAAATATTTAAGATTATATTAAATATTTTAAAAAGCTAAATATCTTTAATATACTAGTTTTCTTTAAAAAAATTTACTCTATATCTTTAAATAAAAGTTAAATAATAAAATTAAGTATTAACTACTTTAATTCTTTTTCTAAAATATTACTATAAATAGCTTTTTTAGTAGTTACTAAAGTAAGCTTACTTTTTTTATTTAAATAAGCTTATAGAACGTTTTTATAGTATTAGAAATTATTATATATAATAAGTAATTTCTCTTTTTTAAGCTAAAAAAGAATCTTATATAACTCTTTTATTTACTTATAAAGCTAAATTATAAGTATTTAGTAACTTTTATATAACTTTAAACTAAATAGTATATTAAAATATTAGTATTAAGCGCTAATAAAGTAAAAATAGATACTAAATATATATATTAACCTATTATATTACTCTTATATAAATATTCTTAAAAAAATTATAACTATAAGTATAATATATAGTAAATAATAATTAGAATTAAAAGAAGCGGTCTCTTATAATATATTACTAGCTTACTAAGATTAAAGTAGCTATTAAAGAAAATAATAAAGAAATAGTACTCTTACTTTAAAGTTTAACTAAATTAAATATAAAAATTATACAAATATAGTAGAAATAGTTTAGCTTACTTTACTATACAACTTTTTAAAGTATAACTAGTTATTATTTAGTTTTTTTAGATACTTTAATTCTTTATATACTTAGTATATAAGTATAATAGTAGATGTTATACTACTATTAACTAAAAACTTAGAAAATTAATATATATCTAATTAATAATAGTACTTTAATTTAAAGTATATATAAAAAACTTCTAATAAGTAGCTAGTATTTAGTATCTATTTTTTATAGTATTTAGTAGCTTTTTAACTAGTACCTTAAAAAACTTATATACTGTCTAATTAGCCTTATTAATTACTCTTAAAATTACTTTTAATTACTTTATATAAATTATATAGAGCTATTTTTACTCTACTTTTTTATATTAAGCTAACTAAGTATACTTTAGTATCTTTACTAAAATAAGATAGCAAAGATAGCTTATCTAACTAAAGTAGCTTATTAAAAGTTTTATAAAAATTTACTAATATTATGTAATAAAGTAATAATTACTGTATTAAAGATACTTATTAAAATACTTAAATACATTATAGTTATAAAGAATAAAGATATTTAGAGTTATTATTAAATATAAAATATATAACTACTAAAAAGCTATAAATTAAGCTTAGACTTTAAATATAAGGTAGTAAAAATTTCTATATTAAGTATTATATAACTATAAATCCCCTATGAATCCCCTATAAATCCTCTACGAAAGCCCTACGAAGAGGGTACTACAACCCTACGCACGCTTAAATATACTCTCCTGCCGAAAGGTTCAGGGTCTGAGTCAACTGAGACTAGCCACGGGCGGGCTATACAGCGGACCTTACCTCGTCTTGTCACCCTGGACTCTCGTCCTCATTACGCTTGGCCATGCACAAAGGCGGATACTGTATGAATGAAGATGTCTTGGCGGACCGGTTACAACTCTCAATCTCATACCATCGTGGCCAGCGGCAGTATAGCCGATGCACCGCTTAGTATGGGCCAGACTACGGAGCAGGGTTCGAGCACCATTATACTGCCACCTCAAACGGACTGAGAGAGACGCAATGCGATGTTCAATTGGGTTTGCGGCATGGAAGAGCAAAAGGCGAGGGTTGATAGTCTATGGTAGCACAGCTTGAGTGCGTGGCAGGCTTGGAGCCTTACTGATCGCTTACAGTTGACGCGGACGGCATGCTCTGCTCGTGCTTCTGTGCTGAACGTCCGAAGTCAATTTCAAGCGGTTGCTGATCGTTGCGCAGACGTCTTGCAACTCAATGAAGCTGGACTTCTCTGCGCAATTGCTGTAAGGCGCTTCGAACGCCCGAACGCGGTCTCGGGAGCAGCATTGTGGTGCTGGAAAACGGTGCACCAATGTGTCAGGTGCGTAAGCAGGTGCCGAAATAGCCTTCCCTTGACTACCTGTTGCCACCGCAAACAGATCCACTAAACAGTAATAGCGGTGCGTTTGCCTTCAGCAGCTGCTTCACCTTTACGGTGTGATATTTATGTATATATATATTTATACGACTCGATTCCTTCTAGATGTGATTTCACACCTTTGTCTGGAGAAGCCACAACAACAACAACAACTCACGACGCCTCCTGGCATACAAGGGACGTGACAGCCCTGACCAGCCATGGACTCAAATGTTCATGATGAAGCGAGACATGCAGACTCTGCCGCACCTGATGAAGGATCAAGCAGGAAATGTCCATATCTCTATGCTCTGGCAGTCTCGGGACCAAGAACCATTTCGGATAGAAACAGCAGAGAACGCGACTGCAATGCTGCGAAGCCTCAAAAGCATCAGTGTAGCCAGTGCTGCATGGTCGAGACCGCAATTGAAACGACACACCAACAAGGTGACACCAACGACGACGGCCGTGAGAGATGTCACGACTATTGCAAACAATGCTCGAACGCCAGTGATGACTGTATTCAGCATCCCTTTGTCTGCTGGAGCTCCCCTAGCGATTTTGATCCCTATCAAGACGTACCGGATCAAATCCACGATTTCCTTTATTGCGACCGTCAAGGTATGTTGGGCAACACACACATGGGTCTGTGGCAGTATGGTCACTTTGGTGAGATTTCCATCCGAAACACGAAGCGCGCTCTCGAGTATTCCATTTACGTACCTGTCACGGAGTTCCCACATCACCCAAAGCCGGATCACGATATATCTTCTGGGGTGTCCATGTCAGGAGGCCAGTCCATCTCGCCGGCACCTGCGGTCTCGTTTGAGGTGCCGCCGGTCTTGGCCGCGAATGCGAAATATGCTCTTGACAGGATTGTCGCTGAGCTCGCGCATTCCTATTACACTCGGGCTCATGTATGGGTGGACAAAGAGCAAGTCCAGCCTCAGACATTCAATACGTGGGCTTGCGCACCCTTCTATGACGACGTTACTATCATCGAGGTCATGCTGTTCGACAAATTTCCGGACCGACCCACCACCCGCCTTTCCATCCCGACCCAAGTTCAATATCATGGCTCTGATGAGGATGTGAGCTACGCTGTCTTCCACAACGTGATCCCCGAAATGACCGTGTGGGTTCTCTGTGGAATGCAGTGGATACAATCATCGGACTGGAAAGTAACTGTGCAAGCCGTGTCTGCAGAGATGAACATTGCGTGTGCGATGGATTATTGCCAGTTGAAGCAGCCTCCACAAGATGCGAAAAAAGCGGAGAGCTTGATGAACCAAGCCATCGAAGCCAAAATAGTTGACCAGAGAGTCAAAGAGACGGTCTCGCTTGGAGACTTCTTCGTTGTGCTTCCGACAGAGATTCGAGAGATGATACTAAGTCATGCACTTGGTCCAGCGCCCTACAGAAACGAAAGCGGCGTACTGTTCCCATACCGGCATTGGACGTTCGATCCCTGTTACCGCTCCGGCATCCCCGACCCTAAGGTACAGATCCTTTCAGTGTCGGGGCGATTCGCGCTCGACGCGCTCAACGCTGTCTACAACAATCACGTGCTTGGATTTACTATCCCGCGTAACGTCTTGCGATTCATGCAGACTTTTCCTCCCAATCGTTTACGTAACATTTCAACGATCCAGCTCCACTTCCGCGGCGACGTATACCTTCATTTCTTACGACCATTCTTAGGATTCCGGTTTATGCGAAGCTACTGCGTTAACAGCCACAATTTTAGTAGTCACCCAATTACGGAATTCTTCCATATGGAAGACAAAATTTGCCAACGCAAACTCTTTGTACTCTCGGTACATTATCCATGGGCATCTGAAACAGATGCATACGGATTTTCCGGTCGTTGTCATTTCCAGCTGTGTTAGCTCATTACCAAGGCATTTGTCGATGCTGTCGCCGCTTTCAACGAGAAGATGGCCGTGGGCCAGAGCAACGGTATGCGGATGCGATTGAGGTTCAAGCGTGGAGGCGATCAGTATGCGCAGAGGTGTCAAGGGATGGGGTGCACGCAGCAGGACAAGGCGCTTGAGGTGCTTGCGGAAGCTTGTGCAGAGGGTGGAGTCTCGTGGGAAGACCTCGGCGTGGAAACGGACTCACGGATATCAGCACCGAATCGCTGTGATTGTTCAAGGAGATTGGTTACTTACGCAGACGAGGATCCATTGACTGGGAAAGTTCGCGACGATGTCGATTACTGATGGAGGGCTACCGCCGTCAGGTAGGTGACTGGCAAAGTCGGCCAAGGTATACTAACACCAGAGATCTCAGTACATGATGGACTGGCGCTTTGTATGTGGACTGCAAGGGAATGCGCATTCCAAGCAAATTACAGAAGCACACCAGTATTGACGCTCGAGAGTCGAGGGAATCTTTGAGCTACCCTTGTTGTCACACGGCTGAGATGCCACTGGTTGTACCATGAGGTCTCTCACGACAGACACAGCACAATGAATGAATACTGAGCTTTCCTCTATCCGCTGTGCTCGTGCAAAGGTTTCTGTCTCGGACATTGGTGGATGAGTAAAGGCTTTCAGATTCCACTTGCCAGCTTCAATGCGTCAGAACATAACCGGGATTACGGGGTCAGCTCACGTGGCAGTATGTTGCTTGATGTAAAAAGTTGATAGACTCTTCAGTTCAGAGCTGCAATGTTGTCTGTTTAAATGGTAAGAGATATTGTTCGTCATAGCGACGGAGTTCCTCTGGGCCATGTCACCTAGAAAGGGCCCTTTCAGCGCTGTCTGATTTCTTATCAGTACTATGACCCGCTGCTTTTTTACAGCTCATTAGTCACTTCGTCCTGACACTCATAGTATACCTCCACCAACACCCACAATCTTTAATCCCCCCTCACCGTCTTTCCCACCACTGAAGCCGATCCAATAACGTCCTGGGTGCCACGCCACCTCGCCAACTCCCTTCTTCCTCCCCCCTCCCCCCTCCCCAGCCGCAACTGGCACCTTACAAACCTCCTCCCCACTCTCCACATGCACCACGCTCAAACCCTCGAACCTAGCGCCTCCATCTACATCCCCCGCCACAATGTACGCGCCATCAAAGCTGAAACTCAGACTCCGTGCTGGCCCGCTGAGCATACTTGGATACGTCTGCCTGCAGCTCAAATCCTTGCAGTCCCACAGCGCCACCAGCGAATCACTCGCGGCTGTGGCAATATGCCTACCCCTGGGATCCTGAATCGCACATGTGACGGCACTCGGGTGCGCGGCGATCACTTTCTTGACCTCCAGATCCGGATAGCTCACCAGACTCAGCGTCCCATTATACCCCGGCAGCATCAAGCCTTGCCCAGAATTGAGAAAATTGGGCACGCTCAGCGTGTGGTTCCACTGCTTCTCACCCTGCACGCTCATCATCCGCCGCGACGCCGACACGATCTTATCGTCCCGCGTTGTCGCTACGATTTCGTCGCCGCCGGCTTGTGGCGGTCGCCATGTTAGGCCAAGTCCCGAACTCCCAATTTGCAGCGAGGCGACCTGCGGCGAGCGCGCGCGCACGTCCCAGAGTCGCAACGTCCCATCCAGGCCAAGACTGCACAGCTCCGCGTCAGCCGAGGGGTTCCAGATCACACGCTCGGTGTTAGTAAGATGCGGCGGGGGTCTGGCGCGGGGATTCCTCAAACTCGCACTCCCCGCTGCACTCCCCGCCGCACCATTAGAGCCAGCAGAATCACTCGCCGGCGGCTTCAGCTCCGTGGAGAGCTTGACATCAGCCTTCTGCGGGTTCCAGACGCGGAGGACGCGGGAGTCGGCGGACGCGATGAGCGTGCCGAGGGGCGACCAGGAGAGCGAGCGGATGTCCTGGGGGGTGGTGCCGGATGTGGAGCGCGGGGGCGCGGAGGGGTAGACGAGCGGGTCGCGGAAGATGTGCGGTTTTACTAGGAGGAGGGCGGAGGCGAGGGAGGCGGGGGTGCGGGTTTTTTTTGTGAAAGGGATGTGCGTTGTGGGCGTGGTGGTGGTTGTTGTGGTGGCCATTTGGGGTGGGCTAGGGCGATGATTTGCTGCTAGTGAAGGGTGTAAGGAGGGCGAGATCGCCTATACTGCTTTCGAGACCGGTGTTTCTTTGATGACTAGCCAGACATGGTGGGCGTGTGAGCTTGTCGAATGTATTGAGCCCCCAGACTCAGCTGGACGCAACCGAGTCGAGAAAAGATATCTGTAATTGGCCCAGAAATTGCTCACACCTAGATGGCTCAAAGACTTGTATTTTTTGCTGTTTGATAGGAGGCAGTCGAGATGAAGGAGATGAAATACAGTGGTATGCCTAAATCGGTAAAGAGGCGTGTCGAGTGCACAGATCGTGGCACCAAGAGGAGACGATCATGATATTCGCGTCGACTTTCAGAGCGAGCGTTGCCTCGAACTTCGTAAACATCTTGGTATGCTGGACAAATCAAAAGGCCTAAAGTATCTATGTTTTTCTTATGCCGATTCCTGTTCCGTGATCCTCGCCAGGCATCAAGGTATCTCCTTGGCGCGCGGAGTGTAGCCTGCGTTCGACATCTCCCCATTCCGCGGATCCGCTTCTCTTCCTTGCGTTTTCGCAGTCGACTGCCGAAAGTCATTTGCTTGTGTCATGGCTGATGACCCTGCAGCAGGCTGTCTGTACTCGTTTGGGTGCCCCGCGTCGTGCATTGGAGTATGTTGTGATTGCTGCTGCGTCTGCATCCCGTTGTCTAGAGATGCAGTCTGAGCCTTCTTGTTACTCCTCCGCCGTCTGAGGAAGAGCACGCCTGCGATGAGCGCCCGTGCGATCACTCCACTCCCGACTGAAATGCCAAGGACGGCAGCATTGTTCGAGCCCGACGTCTGTTTCTCAGAAATCTGAGCGCTCCCTTCGGCTGCAGTCGAGCCTGGTTCAGCGGCTGCTTCAATAGCTCCAGATGCTCCAGCTATGCCTGTAGCTTTCATGGCCCGCGCCGAGTATGGCGAAGTGTAAGGCTCTGCAAGTGTCGACGGAACAACAACATGGCTGCCAGGTTCCGAATCGCAGCCAACGGCTGTAAGAGTGCTCGCGCTTACAATGTACTCGGACTAGTAGCAAGCTGGACGAGAGCAAGGACTAGAATAACTCTTGTCAGCGTCTCGCTGCTGTTCTGCTGCCCTGACGAGGCCTCGAACCTGCACCACTCACCAGACAAGATAGTTCTGGGGGTCGCAGGTACCAGGACATGCATCACTCCGCGTGTAATCATAGCAGCCAGTCGGCGGTCCGCAGAAACCTTTACTCGCCCAATCGCTGCCCGTCGAACAGCACCCGAAATAGCCTTCGCGTCGCGTGAAGAAACAGTAGCTGGCGGGACAGAATTCCGGGAAATCCTCATCGCCGTTGATGCAGCCATGAGCAAAAGCTGGTGCTTGCTTGCGTAGCTCTGCGGATAGATGGAAATCGTTTTCCGCTAGGGGTCGTACTGGTGCTGGCGTGGGCACGGGTGTCCAACCGAGTACTGCGTCACTGTCGGCACTGGATGCTGTTGCCTGTCGTTGCGCGACGGCGACGGCGATCGCTCGTACTGTGAAGTCGGCGCAGACGCAATAGATGACCATGAGCCACCGCATGGTGGGCACAAGGAGGCAGATCGCCGATCAAGTCGAGTCTCAAAGCTCCAACTAATGATACTCCAAGCAGTTCTTGGAAGGAAGCTATCTCGTTGTCGAGCGTTGGAAGTGCAAGTCCTTCGAAGCGCACGGGAGCTGGCGCTTGCAAGTACAGCGAGCTGAGACAGATGTGATGGAGGCGTCTAAAGTCTTAGATCCAGACGACGAGTCGCCAAGTCTCGGCGCTGGGCATCAGAGGAGCTGACCGACCTGTTCACTCTGGTCTCAACGCGGACCTGCGTAGACGCCTTGCTTTGCGATCCAAGGGCACCTGAGGCTCTGAAGTCTGGACGTGAGCTAGGCCGTGGAAGTTATACCATTCAGGCTAGCGCTTCGACGCAGGCCAGCGCTTGGCAACGCTGTGCTCGCTTAATCGGTATTGGCAAAGCTGAGCTTCTGTCTGCACGCGGTTGAGTGTTTGCGTCTGGGAGAATGCACGGGGGATGCGTTCTCAAATAGCCATCTGTTTCTGCGATACCACGCATCTGATAAGAGTCGACGTCATTTGTCTTTCATATGTTATATTTGAGGTATGTGTGGTCTAGCAAGGGTAGGCGTACACATCCTGGTAGTATACACCAGGTACCTGGAAAATCACCTTTTAGTATTTGCTTTTATGAGAGCGTCAGGCTAATAGCTTACACTTGACTTTACTTCAACCGTAGAAAGTAGCTGTCTTGAGTTCAAGAGCTGTAGCGATCGGTAGATTGTACAAAGCTGTTAATAATTTCGATTTTAGCAGTATTCACAGAGTAGTAGCAGCGCCTGTGGTTCGCGACTATCGTCCCACTGTACCGACAACAATCAGGCCCTTGCGTGTTTCTCTGCTAAATATAGAGACGATGAGAAAACGATGCAGAATATCACCGGACGTACGCGGATATGCCTTGAAGCCGGCCGGCTGTTTGAAGCTCAATCTGCGGGATGGGAGTGGCACCGACCTGGTGGTAAAAGCACGAGCTCCAGCGACGATGAATGTTATCGTACGCAGCCAACGCTTAGTCGTGGATGTCGAAGATACTTACCCATTGCAGCCTCATCCGAGTCATGCTTGTGCAGCGAAGGGTCCGCAGCGTGAAGAGCTCATGGGCGTGTCGTTGCTGTTCGTTCATCGGCTATCTGCAAACCCTAGTGACCTGCACCGGTCCGGCAGTCGTTTTTGCTCGGCCCAAACATCCGAGACGGGTGGCTGTTCTCCGGAAGGGATGACGGGATGTATCATCTCATGCTCATGCGGGTTGAGAACATTGAAAAGCATACGAACACCCAAAGTTTCTTGCACGGTGTGGTTGATTTCAACACTTGAATATTCCTGTATTCTTAAATTCCTGAGACCAAAGTAGCAAACCCCTTTTTCAGGCGCAGCAATAATGCCAGCCTTCGTAGCAGACAGCAGCCTCACACCTCGAAACGACACTTATCCGTTCATCGATCCCGCGCAATTCAAGGGAGGTCTCAGAGGCCGTAATGCTGTCATCACTGGTGGCGGCCGAGGTATCGGACGGGAGACTGCGCTGGCGTTTGCGTCTGCAGGCGCAGGTGAGTCGAGCCATCTTACTAAAGCTATAGCGGATTTGACAGGAAGCAGGTGTTGCCCTCGTCGCCCGTAGTGCCGATAGTGTAGGTCGGGTGCGAGCCGAGATCGAGGAAAAGTATGGAACGCCTGTGGCAGCCGTGCCTGCCGACGTGACAGATCCGGAAGCAGTCAGGCGCATCGTGAGCGAGACTGAGCGCATGTTGGGTCTTGTTGACGTTCTCGTGAATTGCGCTGGCGTCACACGCTTCAATACATTTGAGCTCGAAGCCGACGATCTGAGAGATTGGTGGAAAGTCATGGAGCTGAATGTGCATGGTCCTATTATGTTGACGAAGACTGTGTTGGGAGGTATGCTGGAGCGCCGTCGTGGAACGATCATCAACTTGACAAGGTCAGTCTTTGCCCGCGCGAGTCTTGATATACTTCCTGCTAGGATCACACAGTAGTAATCATCTGCGAAAGCTGCTCATACGCTTTACAGTACTTCTGGCGCCATCGATGTCGATTATCAGACGGCTTATGCAACGTCGAAGGCGGCCATCCTCAAATTCAGCCAGGGTCTGCATGCTGAGGTGGTCGATCGAGGTGTCAGTGTCTTCGCCGTCCACCCGGGCAGTGTGGACACCGGGATGGGTCAAGTGGATGGCGCGATGAATATGGAGGCACTTGAAAAGACACCTGGGATGCAGAAGATGGCATCCGAGTTCCAAGGCTACACTTACCAATCATCTCAGTAAGTCATGCATGTCTTAAATCGATCCTGAGAGCTTGAAGCCGATGTAGAACAGACTTCCCGCGCACACCATGGTGTGGCTTGCTGCTGCCCAGGACGCCAAGTTGCTCAGTGGGAAGTTTGTGGATTCCCAGTATGATTTAGAGCCTATGGTTGAGGATCTGAGAAAGGGAGAGGACAGCAAGATTCAGAGCCAGGATTTGTACAAGATGAAGGTCCGTGAGCTTTGACCTCTGTGTTCACAGGCGCGCGTTGTATGATTAGATTAGCTGTTTTTTGCGAACAGCGATGATTTGAATGCGAGCAGTGTCTCATCGTATTATGTCAATGCAAGGGCGCGTAGAGATTGGAAAGCAACCACTGAGCGAGGAGAATTAGTCGTATCAAGGGGCGTGAGGGGCTTTGCTGGGAGATGACTTTCAACGCTAGTCCTCAAGCGGTCTGAGGTGCACGTCGGAAGGATTGTGAGACTGAGATGGCTGACTCAACAGCGGCGCCAAGGTTTGTGATCGGCAGGACGATCTTCCGGAACGGTAAGTGCCGGCCCCCGCACTTCTGCATCATCCTCAGATTTGAAACATCGTCCACGTGTGCTACATGAGGAGGTCGAGCTCCTTGATTACCCCGGAGGACCCCCGTCAAATATCTGGTGTCTCCTGGGGCTTCTTTGAGTGCTAGTAGAGACAGCGAGCAGTCAACGACCCTGCTTACGATCAGACCACTCTCATCGAATGGGATGACCATGTACTTGGTAAGCAGAAGGCATGCAGGTGGTACAGCGGAAGATTGAACAATCTATGAATCGGGCCGTGAACTCTCCGTACGCGATTGTCTGAGTGCTAGCTAACATCTCTGGTGTCGTCTCTGAAGGCCGGTCCTTGAGTGAATGATATCCCTTTGGAAATGTTGAACAAAAGCTAGCATTTTGGAGCCGAGCACCTGCGTACTTCACCGTTTGCATCATCCATTGATTGCAATAAGACCCTAGAGAATATGAAACCACTCCCCACCGAATTGAAGACGCTGGTCGTCGACTACCTCGCCTCTCGCCTGGACTACGGCGGTCTCGCATCCCTCTCACTCACCTCAAAAGCATGGACGGACGTCTCCCGCCACGGCCTCTACCGCTCCTTCACCTTCGACGACACGCTCCACGACATGGATGTACTCTCGCGCTTTGTCTTCGTCCTCGTCCAGAACCCCAGCCTCGCCAAGCTCGTCCACCATGTCGACGTCAGCATCCGCCTCGAAGACAGCGATGGCTACCATCGCCTCGAGACCACGCAGACCATGCGGCCGATGTGGAAACTCATCATGGATCTCCGCCGCCAGCCCAATACAGGCGGCGTCCCAGAAATGCTGCGCGGAAAGCACCGCTCGGAAGTCCTCGCTATCCTCCTCACGCAGCTCCCCAACGTCCAGACCATGATCCTCGGCCTCCCCAAATGCCCCACCCAAGCCTACCTCACCACCGTCCTGCAATGGCTGCACAAGCCCGTTCCCGGCCTGACGCCCTCCCTCCGCCAATGCCATACCCTGTACATTTACCCGCGTGAACCCACCGCCTCCCCGCCCCACCGCTACGACTGGTTCGTCCGCGCGCCCTTAGCCCGCGACCTCCTCGCGCTCCCCGCCTTGACCAAAGTCTCCTTCCTTAACCTCGACGTCCTCGGCCCGGCTCACGACACCGCCACCACTATCTCTGCGCTCCAAGGCGCCGACTTTGGCGACCGCATCGAGTCGCTCGCCCTCGACTTCGAGAACAACAATTTCTCCCGCGACACCGTCATCTCCGTCATCGGCGCGTGCTCCGGTCTCAAAGAAGTCCGCTTTTCCGTGACTAAAGCAAGTGAATCCTGGACGACTTCACCTTTCCGCCGACGACTGGGTCAAGTACTGGCGCGGTCGAAGAGCACCTTACAGAAAATCGTCCTGCAACTACCCGAAGCAGAGGAAGACCCCGACCCCATCGGCGCCTTCACGGCCTTCACCCAATTACGCCACCTCTTCATCGACGCCTTCGCGCTCCTCGACACAACTCCCGAAACCGCGACGCCTCTCCCGCAGCTCCTCCCGCAAACCCTGGAGTCCCTCCACGTCGAAGGCTTCCAATACCCCGTTCCCTTGGGCGTTCCACTGCGCGCCCCCGTGACCTGGCTCGCCGAGAACGTCGACGCGCTCCTTCTCGCAAAACGAAACGGCCGCTTACCTCGCCTGCGCGCGTTCACGGACTCGGGCGTGTGGGCGCGGCTTGCGAAGCCGGGGCCGCCGTGGGAAGCGTGGGAGCAGCTGGGCGTGCGGCGGGAGATGGATGAGGAGGTACGGCGGCTGGTGGAGGTGGGAACGCCGGATGGGGTGTTTGCGGATGCGATCTACGCGATTGAGACCGATTGGAAGGTCTTGATGAGTCCGGGTGCGGAGGAGGAAAGCGATGTGACTGACCACGAGGATTTTGATGCTGAGGTTGAAGTGGGCGGTGAGGAGGATGAGGTCGATCTTGAAGTTGGTGACGCTGACGACGACGTGGAGGTTGATGGCGAGCTTGTGGATGGCATTGAAAGGGCGGGTCCCGACGAGGAAGACGGCGCGGAAGAATGGGGTGAGGGATTTGAAGAAATGAAGAAGCGGGCGCGAACGCATTCGCTGCAGGTCAGGGAGCGGAAGAGGCAATGTACTTGAATCTGCAATGGCGAGGTGGGACATGGGAGTTTGGAGGAAATTTTCAAGAGTTGGAAGGAGGTTCTTTGAAAACTTGTTTGGCTGTTCCTTTGGATAGCAATACTTGCTCGGTGCATTACTCGGTTTATGGACCCGCTCTATCCAATCTCCTACATGCAACATCATGATGATGGACCGTCGTCTCAAAAGTCGTTCTCGTCTCCCAAGATTTCCCTCATGACATCGTCAAGAACTGGCCCCTTCTTTGCCGCCAGCGCCCCCTTGCCGGTCTTCGCTGGCACTTTGAAAGGCTTTTGCGCCATTCCGCCCTGTTTTAAGCCTGGTCCTTGCAGCCTTGGCTGCCTGTTCGCATCCCCCGGCGAGAGGGATGCGAGAGGCTTCCTCGGCGACTTCTTCATGAGACTGACCGCTTTTCTTTTCGCTGGACTCACACTTTTCGCCTTGACAGGACTGCTTGGAATCGGCAGCGCGCTCGCTGGAGGCATCGCGTCTTCCCAGCCTTCTTCAACATCGAGCACACGCCCACTGTTCGCGAATAGCCCTACCATCCGTGCCAGCAGCTCATCACCGCGGCTGAACGTATTGCGACTTCCAACAATCAGAATCTTGCTTCTTGCCCTCGTCAGCGCCACATTGACTCTCCTCCAATCTTTCAGCAGATCCCCGACGTGATGTCTATCATTCGATCGGACGCAAGACAACACAACGACTTCTTTGTCCCGACCTTGAAAGCGGTCAGCCGTGTGTGCTTCGACATCTTTCGCCATTGGTCCGAGCGACGAGGTGAGCAAGGTTTTGATCAGGGCAAGTTGCGAACGGTATAACGTTATTACACCTATCGACCCTGCGGGGACACCGGCTGTTATAAGAGACCGGACGAGGGCGTTTGTTAGGGACGCCTCTAGCTGATTCGTGATGCGGGCGCCGTTTGCCGTCTCATGATGGTGTGGCGCGTGGCTGTCCGTGTTGAGAAGGACTAAGGGAGAGCTATCTGGCGAGAGGCATCCTTCAACCCAAGACGCTTTGACTGCTGCTGAGGAGATAGGAGCGTTCTGTGAGGGATGAATGTTCTCCCACTTTGGAAGATTCAGACGTCGCTTCGCCACAGCCTCGGAACCGCACTTCAGCTTCCCGTGATAGATGAGCGTGTTTGCTAGGCTCATGATCTCGGCGTTCATGCGGTACTGCACGCCAAGTTCGACCACAGCATCTGGATGATGTTCACAGAGACTACGGAAGAGACTCACGTCCAGGCCGCCTTCAAGCGCATCCCTGTTCTGGACCAGCGGAGGTAATTGGAAATGGTCGCCCACGAGTACAAAGGCGCACGCGAGTCTGATCGGGCCCAAGCACACTGGCAACGTGATCTGTGACGCCTCATCGACGATGCAGTAATCGAATGTACGCTGCTGGAAGATGGCATGATTGATGCCAAGACAGGTAGTAGCGACGACTTGAGGTTCCTGATAGAGTTTCTCCAGCTCCTCGACGGTGCCACGCGGCTCGGCGGCGAGCGCAGCGAAAGAACCGACGTCTGGGTGAATCTTCGCGAGCGTGCCGAGACGCAGTATGGATACTTTGTCGTCACGGAGCTTTAGAAGGATGTTGTCGACAGCGCTATGTGTATACGACGTGAGCAGGACTGACTTTCCCTTGGCAACCAGCGCTCGAATGATGTGTGCGATGGTCGTGGTTTTGCCCGTGCCTGGCATGCCGAGCGCGAGGGCATAGTCCTCCGCGCTCAAGATCTTCTCGATGGCTAGCCGTTGATCTGAATTTACGCTGGCTTGACTGGCGGGTCCTGAGATGGAATACGCCGTGGAGTGCGTTTTGAAGGTAGGCGGCTTCTTTTCAACGATCAAAGAGCGCAACTTGGTGGCATTGAAGGCGGTGTGCGACATTAGTGAAACGAGGTTGGCGCGCACCAGAGACATGCCATTTGAAAACTCGTCTTTGTCGACTCGGTAGAGCAATGGCGTAGGAGAAGTGCTGCTTGCGCTACTTGCTTGACTGCCTCTTTGTGGCGTGCTCGTCTTACTAAAGGGTTCAGTGATACCGGCGAAGACCTGGTTGTTCTCAGCGTCGAACCCAGGTAGCCGAGTGCGTGCGTTGTGAAGCTTGCGGTCCACAGCGACCTCAACATGCGTCTTCGTGAGTGAAGCAACGTAGCCTAACGCCAAAGCATAATGGCCTCGCTCGTCTGACACGACAATCGGATCACCAACAGCGATCTGTGACTCGGTGAAAGAGAAATCCGTGAGACCGTTGAGCTTTCGAAAGCTGTAGGTATAGCGATTGATTTTCGAAGAACTCTTGTCTTCAAAAGAACTCTCGGTAATCAAAGAGACATTGGCGAAGCATCGGCCGACCTTTTCACGTTCGTTGCTAAGCATGGTCCACAGCTCTCGCTTGAATTTCATCATCTCCGTTTCTTCTTTGGTGAGCAGATCATTCCATTTTTTGAAGAAGTCTTGATGGACTGCGCTGAGCTGTTTCGTCAAGGCATCGAATTTGTCTCGAAGACCGCTTGTCTCTCCATCGCCGCCTTCGACGAGTTTGTGATAGATAAAGCATGGGTCTTTGGCGTAGCAATGGTTGCAGGCGTGAGTGTTTCGGATCATTGGTGGTAAGGCGAGTCTTTCGCGTACATAGCACGCTAATTCGTTTCGCTGCATAATCATATGACGAAGCTCATGTCGAATGGCCGGAATGCGCGAAGTCTGAGAGGTTTCAATGTAGTACAAGATGCCGTAGGCTACAGCAACGTCGTATCGGTCTGAAAGAAGGAGCGTGTAAAGTGCGGTTTGTGCTCTATGTGAGGCGTTTTCTCGTTTGCCGGTCTTGAGTTCCAGAGGAACAGTCAATGTGCGAGGTTTCTCGCCGTCTTCACCGTCCATAGTCACTTGTATCGTAGCATCAACGTTACCTTTCAGTCCGTACATAGGTGACCAAACATGCTCCTCGACGTCTAGCAGTTTGTTGACGCTCATCTGGATTAGTCGGCCATTGCGATCCTTGACAGTACCAAAACCCTCATTCTTCGACTTTATAAAGACCTTCGCCCAAGCCTGCAGCTCAGGTATCTTACTTTGAAGGTGGAGTCTTGCGCTATCTAACGTCAAGCTTGTTTTATAGAGATCCTCGATATGGCGGTCCAATATTGTGCTGATACACTCCCCAAGCCACTCGTCGTCCCAGCGGTCGGCCTTCATGGCATCTTGGAAAATTTCGTGCAGTATAGTGCCATACAACATGGGCGGAGTCGATTCGCTTGTGGCTTTGATGCGGTCCTGCAGAGCAGCTTTGCGCATGCAACTGAAAGAGTCAGCTACAGCGAGTGCGGAAATGAGGTGGTCTGGATGCAGGATGAGCATGTTTTCAGCATCGTTGATGACGCAATGTCCATGCTCGTCAAAAGACCCGATGACGTGAACGTAGGAGCCTTCTGAACATCGAGTGTCAAACCACGACTCCCGCAAGGTGATGGCTTTGAGCGCTGAGGTCTTCTCATCTTGGACTGAGAGTATCTGCATAAGTGTCAGTCTGCCACCTGTATGAGAGGCTGTTGAATGATCACCAACCTTCTGCACTTGCTGCCTGCCGTTGTCAGCCAGGTAGTTACTCTCGATCACATCTTTTACGAGGTAACGTTGAATAGCACGACGCCTGCTCTTGAACTACTACACTCTTAGTATTCATAATTAAGTACGTGATGATCTAGGGTGTAAATACAGATGATTTGGGGCGGCTCGACACCGAATGTGACTGTGTTGCGGTCGCTTCTGCCGCGGCGAACAACTCTTCGTCCACGTCGTCGTTTTCGTCACCATCGTCATCGAAGTCGTCCAGCTCGTTCGCAATTTTGGCGGTCTGCGGAACTTCCTGCTCCACCTTCTGAGGGAGTTGCTGCTCTACAGCGTGCTTTGAGTCTGATACTGCAGTCAAATCGTCGAAATCGTCCGCAGAGAAGTCGAAGTCGTCTCCGAAGTCGTCTTCGTTAAGGGTGTCATTGGCGCCAGACATTTCGTGATTGGGTACAAATGAAGGTGCTGCGGCCTGCTGCGAGCGCAGGGTTTGTGAAGAGATGGCCTCGCTGCCGTAATCGGAAGGCGCGTTCGCGGCGGCCTCGCGCGTCGCACCAGACTCACCCGTCTGGCTTGCCTGCCTGGAAAGGTCTTCTTGTTCTGCTGATCTCCCCCTTGATTCAGGTGCGCGCATCGGCGATATCGACTGTCGATCAAAATCTTCCTGTCGAGCTGGGAGCGGAGAGGAGCTGGAAGGGCCACGCTCTGCTTGGGCAGCTTGCTTTGACCGCTCGAGGCTTTCCGATATCTTCTCAAGCAAAGTGCCTATGCGGCTGGCTTTGGCGCGGTCCTCTGATGCAGGCTCGTCGTCAGGATGTGGGTCTTCAAACACTTCTGCGAGCCGCTCCGTGCCGTGACTATGGTCGATTTTCCTCCTCTTTCGTTTCGAGCTCGGAAACTCCATGCCACAGCTCGTCCATCTTCGTAAACCACTGACATTGCCTGTCTGATCGTCATGGCTGTAGGGAGAAGAGGAGGTCTTCACCGCAGCAAGAGAAGCAAGCTGCTGGCCTAGCGGGGTGTCCTTCGAAACGCCGACATTATACTTGGCCCACAGGTCGGTTGCTGGATCCGTGTTCGGGGTCCGCAAAGACCGCTTAAGCTCTTCGAGATCAAGAGCGGCTCTATGCTTGGCTTTCTTGATCGCACTTCGTTGAGAAGCGGACGGTGGAGTAGAGCTGTGCGCTCGTTTATGCCCCCGTGTGCCTGGTGTAGCCTTTGAATTCGAGGAGCGAGGCGACCGATTTGCTTTCCATCCGAGTTGTTCTTCAGGCGAGACGACTGGCTTACGATAGCCGTGTCTCGCGTCCTCGTTTTCTCCTAGCAAGTCTGCTAGTGGCAGTCTCGTGGCGGGTGTTGAAGGTGGAAGCTTCGAGGGGGAGTCGAGCAATATTTGCGAAGAAGATTGACTCGACTTATGCTCGACTGAACGCAACTTCGTAGTTGCTGACGCTTCGGCTGCATTCTCTTTGTTCTCATCCAGCGGTGGTTTTGGTTTTCCTTCCGCAAAATGAAATGGCTTCATAGGCGGCCCTGTGCTATGTACCGACAGCATTTGCAGCTGAATGGAGAGGTATAGTGTAGACGACGGTATCCATTAGCTTGGCGTGTTCTGACAGATCGTAGCCTAAAATGAACTCACTCAGACATGGCATTGTCACGGAAAACGAATCGGGATGGAAGACGCGTCAAGAGCGCGTCGGATTGCCAAGACGACGCTAGTCGCTAGCGCCATTTGAGCAGCTGCCAAGCTAGTCCCATTCAGTCCATTCACCCATTCAAACAGATATTTCAAACTGCACTCAGAGCGCGACCATTGCGAATATTGCGATTTCTCCGGCGGGAATACAACCACGCGGCACACGAAATGATGGAGACCCCCCCGACGATAGAAGCTACGATGATTCCGACACTCGCTCCTAGGCCCATCCGCGAGTCATGGCCTCCTGGAGGACTGGCGCTGGGGGTGGACGATGATGATGGAGCAGCACTGCTTTGATATCACGATGTCAGTACATCACCTTCTGAACTACAAAGCGGCTTCAGAACAGGATGTGTAGCGAACAGGACTTACCTTCGAGCCGGTGGATAGACCGCACGAGAAAGTGAGGCGATACTGCTGCTGGAGAGTAGGTTGCCACAGGTCCCGTTATATGCCTATCACGGTCAGCTCCTTCCCGCCTTCTGTGGTGGGATTATCACCTACAGAGCCAAGGGTCGCGCATAGCAAAGCCAGGTTGACTTCACTGTTCACCCTGAGTCGATCACCGCTGCTCTGTATGGCATTGAGCTGGCTCGGATCCTGGGCTGCCTGCAGCTGCTTCGCCGACAACTCGTTGGCGGCTTCTGCTGCGTTGTAAGACCTGATGGCCCAGGCTCCGAAAATGAACGTTGCGATCAAGCCGATGACTGCTACTGCAATGCTGAGTACATCTCTCAGACTGAGCGTCGTGGGCGCGCTCGCTATGCCGGCTGGTCGTCGGTCAGGCGTGGTGTCGATAGGCTTGTCGGATTTCTCGGATGCCGACGGCAACTTCGCTGCTCCAGCTGTAGCTGGCGTCCTTGGAGGCCTTTGGGTTGGCGTTGCTGTAGCCATGACTTATTTGTCAATCGGAGAAACGTCTCTCGATCCTTCAGGCGCACGCATATTGCAACCACTATTACATCAACCGGTTTTCAGCTCGTCATTGCAAGGCAGATTTCGCGCTTCAGTGCTGACTCAGGCACTTGCGTCTGGGGCTGCAACATACGGCCACTCCCAACCTGCATCACCTGCTATTCGATCAATCATTCGACTAGCATCAAATGGTCAGCTGCCTGCGCGAGGGCCAGCTTGACTGAGAAGTCGTCCATGTAATCAGTGATTGATGATTCTGGCCCTGTTTGATCTTTCACAGGGCATAACATCAGTCGATATGGCTGAATCTATTACATTTGGACCCGAAAAAGCAGCCCTACTTCAAACTATACCCAACCTTCTGGGGAGTCCAACTCATGTTTTTGTATGTACGAGGAAAGCGGGGCATGAACATTCCCTGCGTGTCCTCTCATCCCTGTGCTTCCGCTACATGCTTGTCCAGTACCAGGCCGAGCTCGGCTCACTTTGTTGCCAACCTACAAAACTAGCCTCGAATTCACGTTTTCCGTAACTTCCGTGGCAATGCGGAGAAGTATGTACGCCCATGTCCCATAGTGAGCATTTAAGCGACAGAAGAAATCCGAACATTCCTTGCTGGGGATCTCCGAGAGACTTCCGCGATATTTTCGGGGTGCAACACCATGGAGTGCTATTCGCAAAGACGAGAGTAAGCCCATGCCCGTAAGCAATATGTGTCCGAGGATGTGGTAGGTATAGGAAAGCGAAGTTGTCAGAAGTTATATAAGCCCCCGTGACATTCCTTCCTGCGGAGTGACTTACATTGCAACAACTATGTCTCTTACCACAGAACAATCGTCAATCATCAAATCGACCGTACCAATCCTACAAGATCATGGCATCGCGCTCTGCGAGCTGTTCTACAAGAACATGCTGAGCGACAACCCAGGCCTCAACGCAGTCTTCTCACAGACCAACCAAAAGTCCGGAGCACAGCAGCGTGCGCTAGCCGGCTCGCTACTCGCCTACGCGCAGCACATCGACGACCCCTCAGCCCTGGCACCAGCACTTGAGCACATAAGTCAGAAGCATGCCTCAATGTATATTCTACCTGAGCAATACGAGACTGTGGCCACGTACCTTCTAAACACCATGGCGGAGCTTCTTGGGCCATCGACGTTTACTCATGAAGTAGAAGACGCATGGGCCGCGGGTTATTGGCAGCTTGCGAATTTGATGATCGAGCGTGAGAAGCAGCTGTACAAGACCGATCCAGAATGGAACAACTGGCGAAATTTTGTTGTTGAGAGGAAAGTACCAGAGGCGGAGGGGCTGGTGAGTCTTTATCTACGCCCTCAGGACGGACAGCAGCTGCCAGCGTACTTGCCTGGACAGTTCGTCAGCATCAACGTACACGTTCCGCAGCTGGGATACAACCAGACGAGACAATACTCTCTCAGCGACCAGTGGCGTCCTGATCATTACCGAGTAAGCATCAAGAAGGGCGAGACAGAGAATCGGCAGGACAACTTGCCCAACGGTGTGGTGAGCAATATCATTCACGACAATGTAAAAGTCGGGGACGTGATTGAGATGTCGAGACCGAGAGGTGTTTTCCACTTGGACCTGGATGATGATACGGACCGACCATTAGCGCTGCTGTCAGCTGGATCCGGCATCACGCCGATGATGGCCATCCTCGAATCACTCGCGAGCAAGAAGTCTCAAAGACAAGTGTGGTGGGTTCACGTCACGCGTAACTCAAAGGCGCATGCTTTCAAGGAACGCGTCGCGGAGCTTGCGCGCCAGCTCGGCACAGTCAAGATACTGACACTCTACACTCAGCCGCTGCCAGAGGATGAACAAGAACGAGATCATCACATCGCCGGTCGCATCTGCCCACACGACCTTCTGAGACATGGCAACCCGACTGGAAGCGACTGCTTTGTCTGTGGGCCCGCAGGCTTTATGAACAACATTTCGACTGAGCTTAAGAGCTGTGGTGTCCCTGAGGAAAGGATCAAGATGGAACTGTTTGGAACGGGTGGTTTGCCTGAACCCAGCGGCTGATGACTTGAAGCGTCCACGGACTTGCTCTGTCGCTCCAACGATGTCGACAATGACAAGTCCTGTAGTAATTATGTAGCCAATGTATGCTCGCCTCACGACCAACCACGTAAGCAGTCCACACCGCAGTGACCTTTGAGTCGCGGGCGCTCGCGACTGATGACCTTGGCATATTTTCACAATTGTGAGTGCATAGCAGCATTGCACCATCGCTGGGCATGTGCATATATTCAAGTCTATCACTGCCGCCCTTTGGCACGCCGAACTCCATGCGATACCAGACTCGCCCGCTATCCTTCCCTCATATTCCTGAAGAAGTCCATGACACCTGTGAACACCACCAGTAAGATACCTCCACCTGGCCCCAATCGCAACACCTTTGGCAAAAACCCCTTGTATAACGCCGAAAAGCCTTCTTCCCTCATCACGGTGCCCAACGCCGGCCACGCCCAGTTGTACTTCGGTACACTCCCCGCCACTTTCGGACTATTTTGTATCCTACTCTTCACCACGTCCATCGGCGTGTTCAACATCGTACCCACCGTGCCACCCACAGCCCCACTTGCCAAATCATTCATAACCTGACTCCGCTTATCCGTCGCCTTCGGCAGCAGCGCCCGCACCTGAAAGATGCACCCGAAATATCCACTATTCCACAGAATGTGCCGCCACATCGTGCTCTCCAACCCATTGTATAGCGCCAAGAGCCCCTCAGCCTTCACCGTCTTCGCGACACAGTCCAACATCCCATTATACTTGTGCGCCTGCGCCTTATCCTGCAATCGGATCTTGACAAGCTCAAACGGCACCACCACGAAGCTCTCCGTCGCTCCAGCGCTCGCGCCCGTCAAGATGCTCAAAGACTGACTCATCTTCTCCACCCCGAATGCCTTCTTGTACACCTTCCCCCACTCGTCGTTCGCAGCGAACTTGGTCGCGCGCTTGGGTGCCTCCATGAGGATCGGAGCCGTAATGCCGCGATATAAGCGGGAGGCGCCCTCTTTGGCGATGATCTTCCGGAAGCAGTCGACCATGCCTGTGTAGTGGTCGCCGCCTGCGACGGCTGGGCCTGTTTGCAGCTGTACGCGCGTTTTGACGACGTCCAGTGGGTACATGACGAGGATTTCGGAGACGCCGGCGATGGCGCCCGCAGCGAATTGGTAGATGAAGGGGAGGGGCTTGGCGTCGGTTGTCATGGCTGCGGAGGGGAGGGTGGTGGTTTGGGAAGGGTTGAGGTGGGTGGGTGGGTGGATGGATATCGGGTGTCGGGCGGAAAGGTGAAGGAGCTTAGAAGGAGGAGGGAAACGGGATGTAGAGCGCGTGATGCTATCTACTGAAGCGATGCCAGTGTCCGTTTGGAATGTCAGACTTATTCCGCAGGTCTTAAGGAGAAAGATGTGTGAGCGTTATCGTCGTTTGTTGATTCGACTTGACTTTGAGCTATATGTTTGCTGGTTGTGATGCCTCCCTCGCCGCCTCTTGCGTTACCACTTCCTCTCCAACCTTTCCTTTCTCTCTGCCTTCAATCTGACCTGCACACAGTCCTCCACGCCGTCCCAAAACGACATCAGATCTTTGACATTGTTGTTCGTACGTCTAGATTGACCAGACCGCCAATTAGCGTTACGACATTGCTTTGGAGTAGACTGCCCAACTTAGCGACAACTAATACTCCGATCAAAAGCAGCTCGCGAGCTGTCTCTTGACTTACATGTATTGCGAACCCAATATCCCAGTCTACGCCATTGCTTTCTGCGGCATTTGTGTTCTAAAAATGGGTGCAAAGCCCGCTTTCAAGGTCAAACAAAACGTGACTGATGTGGGAGATATTTCGTCCTGCTCCGATGCGGCCGTTTCCGTTATGTCCATACAATTGGCTGTGTTGACCTTTCTACTCTCTTCCGAATGGCAGACAAGACAAATCTGTTCAACAATACACCCCACATGTTTTCGCAAGGCTGTCAACATCTTGACCTTGCCATCTCGCCCGAGCGTGTCATCGTCCACGATATCGTCCCTGGCTATTTTCAAGAATAAGACTTACCGAGTGCATCGATCACGCGGACGCTCTCAAACAGACGGTTCGCTTTCACTGCACGACTTGACCACTAGACCTTGAGACGCACCGCGGTCATTGAAGTATTCCAGCCAATGTTGTAAGCGACAGAACGTCGCTACATTACAGCCATTGTCAACAGACTGGAGGCTAATGTACACATTCCACGACCTCTTGAAATACACTGATTCAGCTCGTGCAAGATGACTGCGATATTTGCGCAATAGGACCAGCCTGCCTACTGGTAGACTGGCACATGCGTCATTGCGCTTGAGCAGCAGCACTATCTGCGGCGGCTTCACAGGGATGAGCAACCATCGTTGCGGGCTCCTATGCTGCAGCCTTGGTTCATCCGACTGGCATCAGATCAAGAAAGGACAGCTTGACCTGCGAGAGTATTCCTCTGCGCTCCGCCGTGACCTATCGCGAAGTGGATAAACCAAGGTGAGGCAGTCGGATTGCAATCCGACGCTTTCTTAGTATTAAGACCTCACGGTGCTGCTATTTTTGGTGGCCATGCACGTTGATTGTCCAGCAGAAATAGTAGATCGTGCGCTCCACCTCCCAGGTTACAGATTTGTGGGACAATACTTTCACTGTGTATCTATTCCGATCCGGAAAGTACTTTGACAGCGCGGATATCCCAGGTAATGAATCTAATGAAAGAGTACGTTTCCGCATTTCTACGGCAACATTGACGTCAAGAGGCGCCCTGACAAGCATGAGTTACCGAGCGTCTCAGGAGTACAGATTCACCACTACCTCCGTTCTTGTCTCGCGTCTTGCGCCAGTCGTGTAATAGAACAGCCTGGCTAAGGATAACGGTAACGGATTGCGCTGGAGATGGATCTTCCGACTCTGAGAGATGAGTATAGAACCACTGAGCCAGGCGCTACACTGAGAATCCTGTATGAGCAGGACACATGTCGAACCCGAATCTACGAGATTCCGGCACGTGGACAAGGCGATTTCGCAGTGCTTGAAGGTGTAGGCGAACATCATCCAGGATACTCTTATCGCACCTGTGAGTCGGTCGCCTCATATTCCACAGGTCGGATAGACGCTGTGGAGTGCCTGTTGCTGATTTGCTATTGACTATGTTCCAGTCTACCGTGATCACTCTTCGAGGATCGCATACGAGCTTAAAGTGTCTCCAGAACGCTGTTCAATCATTGACACTCGGAATCGGCAGTCATACAACTTCCTTCGTGCATCGAGTGAGTGGCTGTTAAGCAACACCAGACTTGTAGTCGGCGCAAAGCTCCATGTCGGCACATTGAGACGGTCCATAACCATCGATTACGCCGGACGAAGGCTACATTCTACCCAAGCGCATATATGCTTCCGATTTGGACCCGGCATGCAGGACGAGACGGTCATCTACACTTTTCGCGACTTGCCACAAGGCATAGACTGCGCTCTGGTAAGCATCTCGAGAGCTGCAATCTTCAAGCGGCTGACCAATTTCAGATCGGCATGGTCACGGTGGCGGCTGAGCAACAACGATATCTCAGGCGTTTGCATGCACACGAACAGAGTGCCACGGGACTAGTTAGTAGATTGATGCGCCCTTGTTTCAATGGCCAAAGCCCGCCAACCATAAGAGGGACATCTCATCCCGAGCTCCCGGCTACTCTACACGAGATGGAGGGAACTCAGTTTGAACGAAGGACCCCAGAAGTTCTGCAAGGGCCCGATACTACTCAGCAAAAGTCACTGGAGACTCAACGAAGACCATCGCAACTGGATCTAGGAATGATTGGGACCGAACGCGAAGACCCTAGACGTAGACGCCAGCTTCCGCGAACCTTCCTTCCTGGTCCGAGATCTCCGAAGCAACGGTGAGCTGCAGCCCATGATGAATGGAGGAGCCCTGGCATTTCAGCGTCAGGGCCGTCCGAGCTGTGTCGCGACGGGATTTCTGCTAATTACCGAGGGTCTTGCGGAGTACTTTCGACGCAGTACTTTGCGGTTTCGGTCGCACGTTTACACGCGCGTCTTATTCAGCAACCGAATGTCGTTCTTAGCTACTATCATATGTGAAGAGATCCCGGTGCGCTCCTGGATGATCGACGCTTAGAGCAGGTATTATCTTTCGCTTTCGCCGCTTTGTAACAGCGGAAGGAGTCTCTCCGTATGACCGTCAACTTTGTTCTAGGCTGATATTCTCGTTATTACGCAATAGCTCCCTGAAGATCGCATCAGACAATCTTGCTGACGTGTAGATAGCCACGATGAACCGAGATAAAGAGACGTGGGTTGGACTTCAGTCTGTCAAGAGTCCTTGACTGGCTTCTCGACCTCCGAGTCGTCACTAAATCGTCACTGCGCTCATGCGCTGTATCATCTCGCTTTCTATGTGCAGATCGTCCTGACCTGATCGGTCATGGCAGTACCGCTGCTGGGTAGACCCGAGTTCGTGATCAACCAGGTAACCACCTTGAACATAGAACATCAACAGGACACTGCGGACTTGTCAATATGGTACAGTCTACCGACTCGCCCGGGGATAGAGTTTCCAGTGCTTCGAAGCAGGATTACATTGCAAGATTCGCGGAGCACACATTACCGCAAGTCCATCCTATCACTCCCCCGCACAGCTTCTCGAAGCGTCAAAGCAGTTGATGCGCAGCTTCCAGCGTGTTGCTGACCTCCACGCCACAGTCTTCAGGAATCGAAACAACGAAAGCCAATACGAGCTTTTCGTCGCGCCCGAAGGCGCCGTCATGGTCGACGCGCGGGTCCCCAACCGCCGCGACGCCCGCAGGGTCATCTTTACCTTCGACCCGGCAAACCATACACTTCGCAACGACTCTCTCCGCATCCGTGGACATCTTGAACACGACATGTTCTCAACATACTCAACTCACATTACGTACGGTAATCGCACCCTGCACGCCACGGGCCCTGTGCGCTTTCCATTCGGTTTCGGCCGTGATAGGATGGTGAGGGAGGTGATGACTTGGTATCACAACGTTGAGGCTGGTACGGATTTGGCGTTGGTAAGTGTCTGTGAGTGATGGAGCGCCTATAAAGCGTGTCGGCTGATGAATCTCGTAGATCGCTCTGCTTACTATCGCGCTTGAGGAGATGGACCGCATCCACAGAATTGAAAATCCAGGACGTCGAATGCGGACTCAATATTTCAATCTTGGAGAGTGATACTGGTACCGCATCGCAAGGACAAAGACCCAGAAACGTTTGTCAGCGTTGGTAATGGGGGTCATATTGCTGCCAGCCACGCTGTACGATCATTCTCTCCGGCGTGCCTCGCCTGGGGACGCTACCATATAGCAGCAGTCTTCATCAAATGCTGTCGTGCTCGATGGAATGTTGGAACCGATGCCCATCGAAGACGTAACGGCGACTCTGCAGCTCATGCAGCTCAAGCAGCTCAAGCAGCAGAGAGCAGCGCTGTACGGGCACTCCGAGTTCCTCGTTCACCTCTTCCTGAACGAATACTCGGGAGCTAGCATCGCTTTGGCTATGACGATCTTGCTCATGCTTAGAGCTTGCTGAGTTTTCGTTCGTGCGAGGCTGATCGCGGAATGACCGGTGCGTTCATCGAGATAAATAGCCAGGGATTTTTTGAGTTGTAGGATAACTTGGAGAGATGAGCTCCTTGGACTGGCATGCCATAATGCCGCCTTCAGCCATCGATAGGACTGGGACAACTTATGCAACGCGTAATATCATACAGCTCAAGTCACCGTGGCATGTATAAAAAGCATGCACCGGGTGTCAACCTATCACCTACTCGACAATTTGCTCTGCAGTCAGTCTCAAGAGGCTGAGAAGTGACAAAGCTCTTTCATCTTCACGGGCTCAGCTAATGCTCTTCATCAAGCCGCATCAGGCTCGACATGAACACGCCTCGTCGCATTGCAGATTGAAATCAATTCGATCCACTGCGCCCCGTGCGGTAAACTTCACCAGTGCAGAGCCACGCAACAACACTCCAGGGTGCGGCGGCATCGAGACCACGAGTACCAAGCACGTCATACTCAGCAGATGATGCACAAGACCAGAATAAGCGCTCGAACGGCAGGCCTGATGTCCGCACGATCTCTGCAGCCATCCATCAATCTGTCCACGTCTTTGACACCCGAGAGTAGTACTCCCTTCAACAAATTCTAGCAAAGTTGAAGGGCACTTCACAGTCTTGGAAATTCACGTCCTCACTACCATACTGTCCGACCGAAGGTCCTTCCTCACCCGCCCGTGCCGCCATCCACAATTTCGACGCTATTTCTTGGACGGCCGTCGGCTGTCTGCACCAACGGTTTGTATTCATCACATCTATCTTGTTCATAAACTTACTAAACGAGAGCTCGACGAGATTGCTGCGCTTCTCCGACCCGAGAGACTCGTCGCATGGACTGAACGACGCCAATGGTAGTCGAGGTCGATCAAGCAGGCTTACTGTGATTCTCAAGCCCCCAATTCCAAAAAGACCACAACCCGGCTACTTGAAGGTGGAAACAAAGACAAGCGACGAGACGGCTACTGAGAATGCCTGCGCCGTTGGCCACGGCTTGGTCTGAAACGCTCAAAGCTCCGATCTCGCTGAGCGCCTGCACCATTCAGATCAGCGTTGTGCGGAGCAACATGGTCCTCATCGTGGTGATTCCTACGAAAAGGCAAGTGCGCGTGTCCAAACATACCCGCAATCCTCGAGCCTCCATTGCTGTCCAGGGACGAGCTCGAGGAAGTACGACTGCTGTTCGATGGAGAGGGCGTGTCGCGAATCCAGGATGAGGAGATCGCCAAGGTATCGCCCTGAAATTCGCGCCGCTCACGTGTTCGCCGCCATGTCCTATCGTTGTGATCGATGTATAGCGGAAGGCGATCGCCTATAAGTGCGGGCGCATGCAGTGGCATGTGATGCCATGCTCTTTCAACGAGCGGGATTGTGGACATTCGACGGTAGTACAGCATTATCCGTCCTACATCTTGACCGAAAGTGCGGTTTTCGCTCTCCCGCTCCCAAAGTGCTCCACCCATCTCCACGCGGGGAAGGAGGCCGTTCGGTGGTGATGAAGAAGATGACGACTGTGAAGATGATATACTAGGATGGTGAAGAAGGTGCATCTCATGGAGGGCACGGTGGTGTGCATCGTCGTAGTTCACAGGCGATTCGCTGCGAACCCACCCGTCGTTGCCGAAGACGAAGCCTTCCGTGGATCCTGCATCAACTCGACCATGATGGCGGGCGTCCTGCACCCGGCTGTGTTCTTGCTCCTGTGAATGGGTGCTTCGATGAGCCTGGTTATCGTCAGACGACTGCGCTCCGTGGTTGGAAGCTCTCTCGGTATGCTGGTGATGAGTGAGTCCATCACAAGAGTCACGCCTGCAGTAACTTCGCCTGCGAAGACCCATGGCATAGATGTATCGCGTAGGATTACCTGACCCTTCGGAGGTGCGACATTGCCGTTGATTGAGTGTATTGAGTTCTCTGACAGGAAATGTCGTTTTCAAAGTCGTGGCCACGAGGCAGCGAGTACTGCTACGTCTGAGGGCACTATGGTGAGCCAGAATGCAATCTGTTGTCACCACGTGTTGACGCATAACATCCAACATCGGCCCCTGTCGTATATGCATCGGGATGTCAGTTGCGAGTGATGCGATATGCCTCGGTCGCCCACGGCCCCCCGATTTCAACAGCTTGGTCAAATCTCACGCTTTGTGAATGATAGACGAGTAGCCACCCACCGTGATGCATACTCATTGGTGTTGCGTCACAAATATAGCGCTGTTTATCATTCACTCTCGACACGCTTCTCAGCGCCAGCCACCAACCCTCCCTTCACTCCACCTTGCACCCCTCTCCCGTCTCAGCTCGACCTTCTCCCTCGCTTTTCTCACACCTTTTACCCAGTCGCCAACCACTCTTTCACTGGCCGTGCCCTCTTGTCCAAGGAAGCTTTCCACCAAAACGCCGAGCTCTTCTTCGCCTTCTCTCGTTGCTTGCGCAAGCCGCCTGTGCAGCGCACGTGGACTAAAGCTCTCGATAGCATCTTCGTGAGCGTGCTGACGAGTCCTAAACGTTTGCTCGAGTCCGCGCGTGCGGAGAAGCTGAGCTTGTGTCTTTGCGCGCTCGCGCTCGACGTGGGTTGCTGTCTGAGAAGCCTGATCAGCGAGATTTGAGATATTGCGCAAACCGTCTTGCAGGTTTTGATTGGAAGTTTTCAGGATCTCGGGTTGTGTGGACGGGTGGTGCAACAGAGCTGTGAGGAGCGAAGGCGTGCGTAGCAGGTGCTCGAGATCGGACTTCGTCTTGTTCTTTACTATCTCTGGCACCCAGTCGGGAGGCGGAGGAGCTGCTTGCGCATGTGGATTCTGCTGCCGATACGGTTGTTGCTGCCGGCTTTCGTTTCGTGAGGGTGGTTGCGGAAGTTGAGAGGTCAGGGCTTGGTCAATCGAGCCTTGACGCCGGCCAGCGGCGTACACTGCCGCGGCATTGCTTGACTCATCACCACCGAGTTCAGCGGGAGCTGCGTGAGACTCGTAGACTTGAGGTGGTGACTGCGGGTTGCTCTCGGCGTATGACAGCGCGGGATGGGACGGTGGTCGTGGAGGGCGCGCTGGAGGATCCTGGCCGGGACGCGGCGACTGATACTGAGATCCGAACTCCTTGTATGGAGGAACAGGAGGTGTGGATGTTGGATGCACAGCTTGTGGAAGGTCGGCGTGTGTTTTAGGGGGAGGCGGTGGTGGTGCATCGGAGGAGAGCTGAGGAGTACTGGTGGAGGAGTAGGACATGTTTTGATAGGGTTTCAGCCACTACCGTCTGAGCCAAACACGTTTGGAGCCGTGTGGTCTGAAGCAATTCATGTGCGCCGCTGAAATGCACCTTGAAACAGCAGTAAAGCTATCATTGACGCTGCTCGTGAGAAGCGCGAGCTTCGGACATAAGATCTCTCGGCCGATACATATTGATACAGGACGGGAACAGCAGGGACACTTGTCCTTACCTCAAGGTGTCTAAGACCGCGGGCAAGTGCTTGAGCAGACGCATGAACAAGCGGAAAGCTCACATGCTGGACAGTAGCAATACTTCATCAGAGTGAGCATCAATTGTCACTCCGCTTGCTAATAATGAGTGAGAACGATCTGGCATTCTTCTCAAACATGACCTTAACGCGTAGACTGGCTGAAAAAGAGCATGCTGCTGGTGCAGTACTCAATACTCCCTAAGCAATGGTCGAAAGGGATAGATCAAAGCTCGCCAGGGGAGTCGAGCGTGTGTGAGATGGGAAAGGTTGAAGCAATTGCTCTTCAATAGCTTGGGTATCGCATAGTCTCTCCCCCACCCTCTTCTATGCCTCTGGAGACCACATTTCCGCCACGCTCTCTACCGCTAGCTCCTCGTCTCTATCCATTATAACACGGGCATGCTCTTCTGTCGCCCAATCCCAACGCCCCATTACTTGGTTGTTCTTCCCAACCTTTCTCCTCTCAACACCCAGGCTCTTCCACTCCTTCTCTTCCGCTGAGCGCAGCCGTCCAAAGTCCACCCACCGCTCCAGCACGAAATGCACACGGGTTGGTTCCTCGGTCCACCAGATATCGTCTACTTCGCGCTTTCGCGCGCTCGAAAAGCGCCGCCCCGCGGTCAAGCGCCGGCTACTGAGGCTGAGCCGGTGTTCTGATGGGCAGTGTGGGCACCGCCAGACCTTAGTCGTGATGTCAGGCTGCAACCCGACAAGCTCGCCGCTCTTCAGCAGCTCTGACCGCTCTTGAGCTGTGCGCTTCATCTTCTTCAGCACTGGCAGTAAGGCACTTTCGTCAATGTGGCTGCAGAATGGCAACTCCAGCAGATCGTCATACTCAATTGCCTGCGTCACCTCCACAAAGCTCAGCAGCTTTGCATAGACCTGGCGCTCTTGCTTGCGAACCAGTACGAAGTGACCGGTTTCACCGCCGGCGCTCGGGAGTCGGATCTTGAGCGAAGAGCGTATGCGAGCGAGGTGTCGGACTAGCTTGAATTTGAACGTGCCAGCATCACGGAGGTTGAGAATGCGATCGGGCTTGAGCCTTTTGCGTATACGCTTTTTGAGTCTGTGGCTGAACTTGAGTATGTTGGCTTGGGCACGATGTGTGAGTTTGAGCTTAGGTGTCGGAAGGCGGAGGTTAGTCTCTGTAGTTGATTCTGAGGTGTGTGTTGGCGCTACTGTAGGTACTGTGTGCTCCATGTCAGCGTATGCAGCAGAAGTGTTAGTGTTCTGCATTGTGGGATCTTTGACGGCGCCGGTCTCTGGATCCACGATCTCGAGTTTCTGTGAAAGCAGAGTGACATCGGAGAGGCTGTAGTCGACGTCATTTTGAAGGTGGGCTGTTTGAAAGTAAACAGAGTGACTCTCACTCTCTCCAACCTGCTGTTTGCCCGGTCATCGAAAGTAGTACCGTTCGTTTCAGACTTCCATTTCCGGCGAATGATCGATCGATGTAATAGGCCACGTCAATGGGTGAGGGCCAAATACGGCATCCGTCTGAACACGTATTTTGATGCTACAGCAAGGTGGCCGCTAACCAATAATAAGAGACGAATACCCTTTCACATTGGATATTCCACTCACTATGCAAATTCAATCCGCCTGGCGCGCCTTTAAACACCACATTCATTCCAGTACATCTTCCATTCGTTCTTCTGTTTCTTCGATGCTGTCGCCAGCCAGTCTTGAACAGCTTGATGATGTCGCACCGTGGCACACCGACGTAGAAGGTGTGCCGTGGATACCACCGCCTCCGATCATGTATGGCAACAAACGAAACCTGCATGCGTTTGCCCATGCCGAACATGATGGCGAAACGCCTGCTTGGCAGGTCGACCATACCCTAGAAATATCAGAGCGAAATTTAGAATACGCACACAAGCAGATTATAGACGCTCGACAACCCTGGGGTCGGCCAGACTCGTTGTTAGATGTCAAGCCCTTCAACTACATTAGTGCCTGTGTCACAGCAGAAGCAGGCCTGCTCACAGAAGAGAACTCTTGGAACTGCCGCAACATTGCTGCGATACTAGTAGTTCAGCTAAGGAAGATACCTTATTGTCGAGCAATAGTTTCAAAGGTCGACCTGGCTCGTGTGGAGTGTGCTGAGTCTTCAAGTCCCGCCGATACTTTCCGCATCACCCTCTCCCCGAAGATGCGACAACAGGAGAGACAAACGGATGGCGTCCATATACCTGGTGTGCATCGACCATTCACGCTTCTAGTTGCTGCGAGGATCCGAATGACGCCGGGCAGTGAGGATACCTGCAGTTGCAAGTCTCACACCGGCGTGCACAAGGAGGGCGAGATGCACGACCCCAAGACGGATGTCTTCATCAAGGTCGCCGGTCGCAAGTGGGAGACGTTAGATCGTTTCCTGAAGAAGGTCGAGAAGCTGTGCGGATCCTTCAACATCAAGTTAGCGCAAACCTTCTGCAGCGTCAAGACATCCAATCCCAAAGACGCCGAGACTACGATGAACAACGAGATCGAACGACAAGCCAACCGAATTCGTCTTGATAACATTGGCCTTGTTGAGGGACTCGACAGATTACCTCCAGAGCTAAGGATCCAGATTTGGAGCTACGCTGTCAAACCATACTACTTCCTCGAGCGTCGTGAAACACCCATCTGGACTTACCGACCGACTCGACTAATGCAAGGCAACAACCTGACTGAAGACGAGGAAAGCGTACATCCACGCCCCGACGTCCAGCTGATGACCGCCTTGAACAAACAATACTACGCCGAAGCAGCGCACGCTTTGTACGCTGGCAACGGCTTCGCTTTTTGGAAGATGCCGCACGCGCAGAAGTTCTTCCAGCAGGTGCAACCACAAAACTTATTACTTACCAGACGATACACCCTCGCCTTCGACGCTTTAGATTACCTTTGCTTCATCGATCCTGTCTTCGGAGCGAAGCAAAACTTTTTCGGCGGCTGCCAGTGCTGCCTCGACAAACACTACACCTATAACGTATGCGACTTTTTGAAGGATCTTGCAACCAAGACGGCGTGCAACCAGCAATCGCCATCGCATCAGCCCACTCGCCTACGGATACTGCTGCCACGGAGCGACCAGATGCGTGTCCTGCCCAAGGTCCATTTCTCTTGCCATCTCCTACTTTGCTGCCGCATCGTCAAGGCGTTTGTGGATGCTCTCGCGCCCTACCGCGGCCAGATCATCCCAGAATTCCGATGGAGCGGCAAGCGCGGCCAGAAGTGCAAGCAATTCGGCAATATGGGAATGACCATCAAGCGACAACTGACATTCTTGTGGCTTCTGCAGGAGCGAGCAGAGCAAGGTGCTGTCGCGTGGAAGCACCTCGACATTTATCATGATGTTGTTGAGGGTGAGCAGGAAGGCTGTGACTGCTCGGATTACGCGAACGACATATTTGATGAGGACATCGAGTTCCTAGAGGAGGACGAAGACTTCAGCTCAACTGAAGAGGACGAGCGTGAGCATGAAAGCAGAGGCCCAAAGGGTCTCCAACGATCAGTAGCGAGTAGGGATCTAGAGGAGGAGCTCGGCCCAGGACACCTTGACTTAATGGTGTTGCTTTTCAGCGATGTGGATGTGTTAGATGGGGGCGAGCCCGACATCTTGCATAGTATGTTCGATGAGCCTGCAATGCGATGAGAGGAAAAATGTAAAAAGGGTTCCAACTGGGTATCACAGCACCATTTGATGACATCGGCCACGTCGGATTAATATCGAAGCCTTGTCACGATCTAGCTTGTTCCGGCCTAGTGGTGGCATTGCGACTTCGTCTCGCAAACCTTCGCTGCCCGCGTCCCTTACTAAGGGCCTCTTTACTTTCGCGCCAAGCCTGCCTCCCAACATCAAATTTCTAAGCCAATATGCCGCAATTGCTGATATATCTTAATATTAGGTAAGTTATTTACTTCTAATAAAGCTAATATAATCGCACAATTAGTACATTTAGTTAAATTTAAACTTAACGCTAAGAAGATAGAGTTTTCTTTATAAAAAGCCGCTCTAGCGCCTTATCGCCATATACAGTACGTAGTTTAGCCATTCTATAGAAAAACCTAAGAGAATACTTAATATTTACTATCTACTTCTAAAACTACTAATACGTGTTATTGTTAGCTTTATAGTTTATCTATCTCTAATTATTTCTATTATATTATAGCTTCTTAAGCCTTACTATCCTCTTAAGTCCCTCTATCCTTAGAAAGCATTATCTAGGGGAATAAGGTAATTTCGGTAATATAAGACGAAGTAGCTTAGTAAGACAGCAAGTTGTAGAATTAGTAGCTAGACTAAATTAATAAGATACTTATATATCTAAAGGAGTAGCCTAAGGTATCTAGTAGTTATTAAAAGAAGATCTAGTCTAATATAGAAAAAAGACCTGAAGAAAAGTAGCTATATTATAAATAGACTATATAAAAGTATTATAATAAGTATAAGGCCTTTAAAAGGGAATATTATATATGTTATATAGTTACTACTTATTCTAGCTTTAGTATAGATAAGGAAGGTAGTAAGGTTATTACTATAGATATTATATAGAGTAACTATATTACTAAACATTTAAAGGCTAGGAAATACTATTAATAAGGTCTAAATATAAGTAAAGTCTTATATAATAAGGTCTATATAGAGGCGTATACTTTAGAAGAATTTATAACTATAAATCTTAGTACTATATAGCCTATAGAAGATAATACTAGCGATAGTAATAATAAGATTATACTATCTAGTATAGACGCTATATAGGAGCCTTCTACTTCTATATAGAATTAAGACTCTAACAATTAGGCTTATACTAAATATAGTAGCGCCGTACTGATATCTATCTCTAGTAATAAGAGAAAAAAGTATAGAGTAGAAATATAGGCTCTTAGAAAGAAATTAGCTAAGACTATTATTAATTATAAATACTAAAGCGTTATATATACTAATATAATTAAGTCTATATAAGAAAGAGTAGTTAAGGGTATCTAGAAGCTCTTTAGTAATAATAAGAAGGCGTTAGATAAGATAAAGAACGCTTTTAAGCTCTTTAAAGATAAGAATAATATTAACATATCTAATAGTATATCTAGTATAGAGAAATTATAAAGAGCTTAGATTAAAAAAAAGCTTATATACGTCTATAACTATAACTAGTAGACATAGAATAGTCTTTTATTATAGACCTATAGTACTACTACCTAATTTAACTAAGAAAATAGCTCTTTTAACTAGCAATATAATAATAATAATAATAATAATAATAATAAAGTAGAGTTTTAAGCTACTAAGGCTATAAGATAAGTTAGTAGAGTAGTTTCTCCTAGATACTATAGTTATTTCTATACTAACAAAAAGCCTAAATTAAGCTATATCTTTTAGTCTATCTAGTACGCTCTATCCTCTATTATTGCTTGTTATAGGCCTCTAGAGGAATTAGTATATAAAGTACTAAGACTTCTACGCTATATTTCTGTACTACTAAAAATCTATATATAGGCGATTTTAGAGTAGGTAGAATTAATATAGAATCCTAGAGAGTTAAGTATATTAGAAAGAGCTACTTTTAGTATCTCTTATAATATATTTTATATATTTTTACAATTTTTTTTAGCTTACTATCCTTAGCTAAAGTAGCTAGATTACTAGCTTTATCTATATAAAAGTTAGAGAGCCTCTAAGTATTATAATATACTAGGATATTATACTAGAACCTCTACCTTTTTTAGTAAAAACTAGCTTATTAGAATTATCTTATTAAGAGCTCTTTAAGATACTTTAAAATATAAAATATAATTAAGTAAAAGATAAGATAATATCTTATATAGATTACTATGGCGGTATTATATAAAAGAGTAGCTTATTAAGAATACGTCTAAGAGGTATATATATTTAGAAAAGAAGCAATATCGATAATAAGATTATATATAGCTAAAGTATTAGATTTCTATTCTATTGTATAAGCTTATAGTCTATACGCCTTTTTCCCTCCTTATTTAATTAGAATTATAAATATCCTTCTTATTTATAAATACTAGCTTAATATTAAAGAGGTTAAAGACGGCCTAATATATATAAGTAGTACTAATACTACGTCTATATTATCTTAGTAACCTTATTACACTTAGCTTCTATCGTTAATTAATAAGCCTACTCTTTAGCTGTTTCTAGGAGAATTTAAGCCTACTAACGTAGAGAATTAATCTCTATAGCTATAGTAACCTTATTATTATTAAGAGAACATCTTAAATATATGTTTTTCTACCTGTAATACTTAGTAAAATTGTATACTATAGCGAGGGTAAATACTAGTTTAATCTACGCTAGAAACATATATTTAGGGCCGCTACTAGTAAGAATATTAAACTTATGCTTCTAGATACTAAATATCTTTTTAATTATAATATATAGGCTACTATACTAAAGGTTATAGAGCTTCTCTAGTGTCTATAGGTAATAATCTTACTAGACCTATTCTTTATAATAATACTATATATCGCGATACAGTATTAATATAAATACTAAGCAGTAATAGCTAGCGTTAGTAAGATAGTATCTACTGTTACGAACACTAAGCCTAAAACGGCTAAGCGAACCCTCAAGCATTAATACCTGCTACTCGCTAAGACGCTAACAGGCACTAGCGCACCTTTAGCCGATAAAACCTCTTTTGTCGACAGCGACCAAAGCAGGTACGTCGAGCTAGAAAGCCGCGGTTACTTATAAGAACACCGGCGGCTATAGCGGCTCTAAAGAACTTCTCTTGTACTTTAGACTATATAGCTAAACTAATAGCCGACCTTAGAATAAACTTTAGTTTATTAACTTAATATTTAAATATAAGTTTCTTAACTATTCTTAAGTAACGTACTTTATCTTCTGTTTACTTTAGTTAAGCCCCTCTTACCCTCTATAATCTGTCTTATCTCTCCTGTCTTTTAGTCTCTAGCACACAAAATACCCCTTACTAAGGTCGATAAGTATATAAGGTAAGTAAGCCTTAGTTCGGTTCTCTCAGCGATCGGCGTTACACTTTAATAGACTTACTACAAAAGTAGAGTATAACGCCGGTCGCTGGGAGAACCAAACTAAGGCTTACTTACCTTGTATACTTATCGACCTTAGTAGTAGGTATCTTGTGTACTAGAGACTAAAAGACAGAAGAGACGAAATAGATTATAGAGGGTAAGAGAGGCTTAACTAAAGTAGATAGAAGATAAAGTATGTTACCTAAATATAGTTAAAGAACTTATATTTAAATATTGAGTTAATAGACTAAAGTCTATCCTAAGGTTAGCCATTAGTTTAGCTATATAGTCTAAGGTATATAAGTATATTTCTCTGTATCTAACGGTCCCGATAATCTCTTTGTCGCGTAGTCGGGATTCTATTGCAATATAGCGACGTCGCTAACGTTGCTATATTGGAGTCGTCGGGTATATTGTATAATACTTTAATAAGGCTAGCTGCGCTTAGCCTTGTACTAGCCTAATGTAGTAAGATTGTAACATAGAGAAAGTAGATTAGTTATGTTTACTACCTCGGTACCCAATAGCTACAACGCTACAAATAGATTGGCCAATAGAATAATTAGTATAAGTAAGATATTAGACGTTAACATTAAGATAGAAAAAAGCTTCTTAGATAAACGTTCTAAAGTTACTTTATTCTTAATACGTCTACTTATATACTTTAGAACTTACAAAGACTAGTTCCCGAACGATACTACTATAGTTCTATTCGCTACCTCTTATATGGATAGAGATGCCTACAAGTGGGTCGAGTACTACCTCGACGATTTCTTGTTTACCTCGATAAAGAGCAGGCGCGAGGACACCGACGAGTTCTTCGCCAGCTTTACCTTCTTTCAGAAGAAGCTTCGCGAAATCTTTAGACAGACCGACGCTGGACGCGTCGCTACCAGGAAGCTTAGAAACCTTAAGCAGATAGGACCAGTAAGCAGGTACGCCGCCGAATTTATACAGTATGCTAATTAAACAGGATAGGACGAGAAACCCCTGATCGAGACCTTTTACGAAGGACTCAAGGATTATGTCAAGGAAATAATCTACATTCGTGGAGAAAAGTTTGATGATCTCGACAACTTTATACAACGAGCAAAGGAGATCGACGACAGCAACTTCGAAAGACAAATAGAAAAGAAGGGCAACCCCACTAACAGGTTCTATAGAACAAAGAATCGAGCAAACTTACGACAAGACTGAGGCGATCTAATAGAGTTAGATTTTATAAAGCCTCAAGGGAAACTAAATAACCAAGAAAGAGAACACAGAATAAAGAACAAGCTATGCTTGTATTGCGGAAAACTAGGGCATCAAGTTAAAGAATGCCGCTCTAAGAAATAACAGTTCAACAGTACCGGCAGAAACGGGCATAATAATCGATCTTAGAAACCCCGTCTCCCACGACAACAGTTCAATATAACTATCTAGACACAGGAACACTACGGTTGCGATAAGGCAATAGAATTACTGACAGCCTTCTCCGACCGCTGGCATATAAACTTAACCGGGGACCGTCCACTTCAAGCGTTTAGACTCCTACCTAAGATCAACTAGAACTAGTGTAAGTACGTTACCGGACTAACTAAGGAGCAGAAGGACACCTACTGGGATGCCTTCTGTAATCAGAAAGACACTCATTTAGTTACTTCCGATGGGAAGCATAACGAACTAAACTTGTTTAATTTACACAAAAACTGGGATACAGACAGTAAGTCATAGGAAGAAACAAAGGAACGACAAATAAAACAGGAACAACAAGACTTATAGGACTAGAACAACATTAACCGCACTATTCCGAGGCATTAGGTACAGAGTACCGTTACACTACACGATACACTATCCTAAACCGCGTGCTACAATAACGATTACACGATCTACGAATCCGACAAACTAGGGTTAGGATGGTGGCCGAAGAAACCGACATCTCCCAAACAAGGTTCGACACAAGAACTAGGCCTCACCCGAAGACGACCTAGGTCACCTTACCTAGAAACCCAAGGGGAATCTAAGGAAGAACAGACCGTAGAAGCTGAGCAAGATAGCAGCTACGATGCGTTACAGACAAGATAACGACTCGAAGACAAAAACATAGATTCTAATGGTACGGAATCCTCGCTCGAGGACGATACTAACCAGGAAGAACAAACCCCAATCCGTTGAGAAGGAATAATATAAAGACTTTATTAGTTAGCCTTCTACAATAGGAAGTTGAGCGCTAATAGAGACATTAACGACATCTCGGGATATATTTACTTACGCCTACGACGACCAGTAGACTACCTTATTAGGGGTCTAGAATTGCGTAGTCAGTACTAATATCTTCGACCAACAATGTACAACCTACAGACACAACGAGTTTTAACCAGCGATGGTTGCATAATCAAAGCAGGGATCGTAAACGACAAACCAGACGTTATAATAAAAGCAGTATTAGAACACTCTACACAGGAATTCTTACAACAAATCAACCGACAATGGGTTCCGGTACCCAAAATACTCCAGAACGTATACGATTAACAGGGAAAAGACCAGGCCGACTGCTTTAAGGGCAGCAGTACCGGCTCGTCCAACGGTCAGACCCTCTAGGAGTCCAGCTCTACGCGAGCTCGGCTGCCTATAGAACATACCTGCACACTCGGGCAACAGTAAACTACAGAAACATTAAAGTTATAATCGATTTAGGCGTAACAGGCAACTTTATCTTAATACGCTACGTTAAGGAGTGTCAGATACAAATATAAAAGAAGAAATTACCCTACGTACTGTCCAGATTTCAAGGGGCAGAGGGAAAAGTCGACTACGAGACTTCGCTAATAGGTATAACAATTGAGGACTATTAAGAAGAAATTACTTATAATATCGTAGATATTAACCAGCACTACGCTGTGCTAGGTATACCTTGGTTGCAACAATATAACCTAGAAGTGGATTAGAGAACTAAGAAACTCCTCTTTACTAGGTACAAGCATTCTAAGCAAGAGTCGTTCTGCGGAACGAATACCTTACAAGCTAATTTTAGTAGTAAGGATGAGGAGCGCGATAAGGAACTTACGCGGGTTAGCACCACTACACTCTAACATTTAGACATCCTACGAGAGGAGTCTAACGCAGTATCTCGTCTATGGCCAACTACACGCAAGTATAAACAAGAGACGACTGCACGCCAACGATTCTATACGACGACAAGTACTTAGTTGATTACTAAGATACCTAAGGAATACAATTAATTCCGACACCTATTTAAAGAAGCTGAGCCGGACTCAGCTCTCCCAGAACACAAACCGTGGGATCACACAATACCTTTACAAGAAGGCAAAACGCCAACATTCGGTCCAATATACTCCCTATCAGAAGCAGAAAATCAAGCGCTCCGTGATTATCTTGACGAGAACCTTAAGAAAGGATTTATCCGGAAATTAACATTACCAGCCGGATACCCGATACTCTTCGTACCTAAGAAGAATAGCAAACTGCGACTCTGCGTAGATTACAGACAACTGAACGGAGTAACTATTAAAAATCGATACCCTTTACTACGCATCGACGAAATAACAGACCGATTGCATAACGCGCAATAGTTTACTAAGTTTGACCTACGAGGAGCATATAACCTGATCCGTATAAAGGAGGGCGAAGAATAGAAAACGGCCTTCCGTACTAGACACAGACTTTTCGAGTATTGCGTTATGCCCTTCGGGCTAATAAACGCTCCCGTATCATTTTAGAAACTAATTAACAACACACTTAGCGATTACCTGGATATATTTATAACTGCTTATCTAGACGATATCCTAGTATACAGCCGTACACTAGAAGAACATAAGGAACATATTAAGAAGGTATTAAAAAGATTGGCGCGTGCCGATTTACGAATCGACATCAAGAAAACTCAGTTCTACCAACAATTCGTCGAATTTCTTAGATTCATAATTACCGAGCACGGTCTCTAAATAGAAGATTCGAAGATCTAATCCGTCCTAACCTGGCCTATACCAAAGAATATAAAACAATTACAACAGTTTCTTAGTTTTGCCAACTACTACAGGCGATGGATATCTAACTTTGGCAGAATTACAGCACCGCTGTCTCAACAGACGAAACAATCGATAGGATTTTCCTGGACGCAAAAAGAATAATCAGTATTTAAAGAACTTAAAGAAGCTTTTAAGATTAGGCCTGTACTAGCAATATTTGACTCTAACCTGCCGATTATTATAGAAACAGACGCGTCAGACTATGCAATTAGAGTATGTATAAGTTAAAATAACAAAGAAGGAAAGCTTAGACCAGTAGCTTTCTACTCAAGGAAAATGTTACCCACAGAACAGAACTACGACATTCACGACAAAGAGCTTTTAGCTATTATAGCAGCATTCGAGACATAGCGAGCTTACCTGGAAGGAGCAAACTATACGATTATAGTATACACAGACCACAAAAACCTGACTTATTTTACGACAACAAAGAAACTTAACCGCAAATAAGTTAGATAGTCAGAAACTATAGCTCTATACGACTTTATTATTACCTACAAGAAGGGTTCCAAAAACGACAGGGCCGACGCTCTGAGCCGACGACCGGATTACCTTAATGACAAGGAACACGTCGAGTATGCAATATTTTGAGAACATAATAACGAGATTAGATACAATTAATTGGCTATAATAACCGAGTTTGTTATTGAACCAGACAGCCGAATCCCAGATATCCTGAACGACCCTAAAACCTACTAAGAAAACGAGAAACGACACCTAGAATTAACTAAGAACAATAAGGGATATTACAAATTCTAAGGCAAAATCTACGTCCCAAGGAATCTAATCCGGAACATTATTGGTGACTTCTACGATAACCCAACTAAAGGACATAAAGGCATCGACAATACTATAGAAAAGATTACGAGAACCTACTACATCCCGAGAATCCGACACTACGTCGAGAATTACATCCGAGAATACGACATATGCGCAAGAACCAAGCACCCGAGGCATTTACCATACGGTGAACTACAACTACTAGAGACACTCAAAAGACTATAGCACACAGTCTTACTAGACTTTATTACTAAGTTACTAACTTCCAAGGATCTATTTACAGGAGTAGCTTACGACGCTATCTTGGTTATATGCGACAAACTAACAAAGTACGCGTACTTCGTACCTTACAAGAAAGCCAGCAACTCAGAACATTTAGTATATACCTTCCTTCGGATTATCTTAGCAAACTATGGCCAACCCCAAAGAATTGTCTTAGACAGAGACCGGAAATTCGTCTCACGGTTTTAGACATCCCTGATGCAACAGCTAGAAACAAAACAAAAAATGTTAACATCATTCTATCTACAAATAGACGGACAGACAGAACGAACAAATTAAACACTAGAACAGTATCTCCGGGCATACATCAACTACCAGCAGAACGACTAGGTATAGTTACTACCAGTAGCGCAAGCAGCGCACAACGATACAAAGAACGATACAATTAAGATAACTCCGTTCTACGCCTTATATAGCTATTACCCTCTTTAGGGAAGACAACTACAAAATACAACAGAAAACGAATAAGCTACACGAATAGCTACGAACATAAAACACCTACACCAGCAGTTAAAGTCTGACAGCGAGTTTATTAACGAACGAACAAGAAAGTAGTATAATAAGTTAAGAACAACCCTAAATACAAGCATAAAAGAGGGGGGAAGAGCTTACTTGCTTATAAGAAACTTAAAAACTATTAGACTAAGCAAAAAACTCGACTATATTAAGACAGGACCGTTTAAAATCTTACAGTAATTGAGACTCGTAACATTTAAACTTAAACTCCCGAAGACAATAAGAATACATCCTGTATTTTACGTAGCGCTGTTGGAACTAGCCTACTCCCAAAAAGCAGAACGACCTAACCCAGAAATCCTTTCTAACAATTAAGAACCCGAGTATGAAGTCGAAGCAATTCGAGCTCATAGACAATACCGAGGCAAACGACAGTATCTTATAAAGTAAAAAGGATATCCCGAACACAAAAATTAATGGGAATCGGAACGAAACCTGACCAACTGTAAAGACACTATTCGACGATACTGGGACCAGAATATTAATCGGTCGTAGCAGCACTAACACCCTGATCTACTACCTGGTATGCCTCGCCGGCACCCAGGTCACCCTCAAACGAACCAGCCCACTATGTTACAGGACTACTACCCAACACCGGGTAGGGGTCACTCCGAAAGTCAACGGATAACCCGCTTAGACATTTAAATGTATTACTACCAGCTACCGACGCAGTAAATTCTTCTTGCTCTAACAACTTATCCCGAGCTAACTTCGCTGCTGCCCGCGTATAAGTCTTCTTAACCTCCTTTTTCAACTTCCGGACCTCGGATCGGTTACGCTGCACAGCCGCAACCAACGCTGCTGCCTGAGCCTTTAACGCACACAATTAGCTCTTCGCGCGCTGAAGGGCAGCCGACTAAGAGGAATATTGAGAATAAACCGAACGCGCTACAATTAAGTTAGTTCTAGTTACTACAAAAGGACACTGAAAAGGCATACTATCTGCTATCGACACCCGTAAATTACAACTCTTTCTATCTCGAGTATATACCGAATACGTCGCCTTCCTAGACTGAACCACACACCTTTCCTTAGTCGACATATATTTAGAACAAGGAGGTATCTCGATACCGTAGGCTTCAATTAACAGGTATTAGCTGTACTTTTTATTAGGACCTGCAGTAACGGACTTTATGCGAGGCATAGCGACTTACAGATTAGTTACGAAAGGAGGGACGAAACGCAACTTATAGGTGTTTAAAAGGCTAAGGGTCAATTGAGGACGATTTAACTAAAAGAGGAGGGATTGTGTTACGGGCACTAGCCCCAGACGGCCTAGCGTGCACCCAAGCATCGACCACCGCCAGTCATCTTAGCCCTACCAGCATTATTCCCGACTAAGCCTATAAACCCGCCGTAGGCATTATCGGACAAGACGGCTTTAAGAGCCTACGTTCCTTATAAACCCGATATAGGCATTGTCGAGATTAACGGACATAGAGGAACTTCCCTATATACCTTAGATTATATAGCCAGACTAATGGCCGACCTTAGAATAAACTTTAGTCTATTAACTTAACATCTAAATACGAGTTCCTTAACTATATTTAGGTAACGTACTTCACCTTCTATCTACTTTAGTTAAGCCCCTCTTACCCTCTGTAATCTGTCTCGCCTCTCCTGTCTTTCAGTCTCTAGCATACGAGACACCCACTACCAAGGTCGACAAGCACACAAGGCAAGTGAGCCTTAGTTTGGTTCTCCCAGCGACCGGCGTTACATAGAACTACAACATTTACGACAAAGAGCTTTTAGCTATTATAGCAGTATTTAAAATATAGCGAGCTTACCTAAAAGGAGCAAACTATACAATTATAGTATATATAGACTATAAAAACCTAACTTATTTTATAACAACAAAGAAACTTAACCGCAGATAAGTTAGATAGTTAGAAACTATAGCTCTATACGACTTTATTATTACCTACAAGAAGGGTTCTAAGAACGATAAAGCCGATGCTCTAAGCCGACGACTAGATTACCTTAATAACAAGGAACACGTCGAGCATGCAATATTTTGAGAATACAATAATAAGATTAGATACAATTAATTGGCTATAACAACCGAGTTTATTATTAAACTAAACAGTTGAATCCTAGACATCTTAAACGACCCTAAAACCTACTAAGAAAACGAGAAACAACATCTAGAATTAACTAAGAACAATAAGGAATATTACAAATTCTAAGGCAAAATCTACGTCCCAAGGAATCTAATCCGAAACATTATTAGTAACTTCTACGATAACCTAACTAAAGAACATAAAGGTATCGACAATACTATAGAAAAGATTATAAGAACCTACTATATTCCGAGGATTCAACACTACGTTGAGAACTATATCTAAGAATACGATATATGCGTAAGAACTAAGCACCCAAAGCATTTATTATACGGTAAACTACAATTACTCGAGATACCTGAAAGACTATAGTATACAGTCTTACTAGACTTTATTACTAAGTTACTAATATCTAAGGATCTACTTATAGGAGTAGTATACGACGCTATCCTAGTTATATGCGACAAACTAACAAAGTACGCGTACTTTGTACCTTACAAGGAAGCTAGTAACTTAGAACAGTTAGTATATACCTTCCTTTAGATTATCTTAGCAAACTATAGCTAACCGCAAAGAATTGTTTTAAACAGAGACTAGAAATTTGTCTTACAATTTTAAATATTCCTAATGCAATAGCTAGAGACAAAACAAAAAATATTAACGTTATTCTATCTACAAACAGACGGACAAACAGAACGAACAAACTAAACACTAGAATAGTATCTCTAGATATACATTAACTACTAGTAGAACGACTAGGTATAGTTACTACTAGTAGCGCAAGCAGTATATAACGATACAAAGAACGATACAACTAAGATAACTCCGTTCTACGCCTTATATAGCTATTACCCTCTTTAGAGAAGACAACTACAAAATACTATAGAGAACGAATTAGCTACACAAATAGCTACAAATATAAAATACCTGCATTAGTAGTTAAAGGCTAACAGCGAGTTTATTATAAAACAAACGAAAAAATAGTATAATAAGTTAAGAACGACCCTAAATATAGGCATAAAAGAGGAGGAAAGAGCTTACTTGCTTATAAGAAACTTAAAAACTATCAGACTAAGCAAAAAACTCGACTATACTAAGACAGAACCGTTTAAAATTCTATAGCAATTAAAACCCGTAATATTTAAACTTAAACTTCTAAAGATAATAAGAATACATCCTGTATTCTACGTAGCGCTGTTAAAACTAGTCTACTTCCGAGAAGTAGAACGATCTAACTTAGAAATCCTTTCTAACAATTAAGAACTCGAGTATAAGGTCGAAATAATTTAAGCCTATAGACAATACCGAAGCAAACGACAGTATCTTATAAAGTAAAAAGGATATTCTGAATACAAAAATTAATAGAAACTAGAACGAAACCTAACTAACTATAAAAACACTATTCAACAATATTAGGACTAGAATATTAATTGGTCGTAGCAGTACTAACACCCTAATTTACTATCTAGTGTACTTTATTAGCACCTAGGTTATTTATAAACGAACCAGCCCACTATATTAGTAGCTTACTACCTAACTCTAGGAACAAATTGTTATAAAAATCTATACTTAGACTACTCAGTATATCTACAATATTACTACTAAACATAGCCGCCAGCTATTCTTCTTCAAACAATATATTATTTTAATTTATTTTGTTCTGCGCCTAGATACGTAACCTTTTAAGCTTCTTCTTTAAATCTATAACCGCCGCTTTAATAACTTTGCGCTACCTTTTCGCCGTACAAACGACTTCCTTCTCTTCCGCTAAACGCTTGCGTTGCTCCTAGAGAGCATTTAATACCTATAAGTACTAAGAACGGATACTCTAAGCTAAAATAAGTTAGACTTACATTAAAAATAGACATAGAATAAGAACTAACTATCCTCTAACAACGGACAAACGTTATACGACTTCTTATTACAAGTATATATAAAACACGATACCTTCCTAGACTTTAGAACACACTTCTTACTTAGATAAGCGTAGCAGAAATACAGAGGCATCTCTCGATTATAGACTTTAGCGAGGATAGTATTAATCTTAAGCGCTTTATTAGCGTTAGGAACTTTCTTAACTTTAGGTATAACAACTTATAGAACTAGATCTACTATAGAGGGGCAACAAAGTTTTAATGTCTCTAAGGCCGTTAAGGACGACTAGCCTTAAAGAGAAGACCTTGTGTTACGATCTTACTACATTAGGCTAGTACAGAGCTAAGCGCAGCTAGCCTTATTAGAGCATTATATAGTATACCCGACGACCCCGATATAGCGACGTCGGCGACGTCGCTATATTGCAATAGAATCTCAACTACGCGACAAAGAAAGTGTCGAGACCGTTAGACACAGAGAAACATACCTTTATACCTTAGACTATATAGTTAGACTAATAGCCGACCTTAGAATAGACTTTAGTCTATTAACTTAACATTTAAATATAAATTTCTTAACTATATTTAAGTAACGTACTTTACTTTCTGTCTACTTTAGTTAAGCCCCTCTTACCCTCTATAATCTATCTCGCCTCTCCTACCTTTTAGTCTCTAGCATACAAGACACCCACTACCAAGGTCGATAAGCACACAAGGCAAGTGAGCCTTAGTTCGATCCTCCCAGCGACCGGCGTTACAAAAGAATACTCTGAACACAAAAATTAATAGGAACCGAAACAAAATCTAACTAACTATAAAGACACTATTTAACGATATTAGAACTAGAATATTAATTAATTGTAGTAGTACTAATACTCTAATCTACTACCTAGTGCGTCTTACTAATACTTAGGTTATCTATAAACGAGCTAGCTTACTATATTATAGGTCCACTACCTAATTTAGAAAACAGATCTTTATAGAAACCTATAGATAGCCCGCTAAGCGTATCTAGCACATTACTACCCGATATAGCAGCAGACAACTCTTTCTGCTCTAATAGCTTATTACAATTTAATTTGTCTAAGGTAGACGCTTGCAACGCGTCTACCTTCTTCTTTAGCTGCGAGACTTTTTATTTCTTACAAAGCCACTTTTCTAAAGCAATCCGAGCTTTTTCCTCCGCTTCTTCCTTCGACTGCTTCTTCTCGGCACGACGCTTCTTAGCGCGTTAAAGAGCATCGGATGTTTAAAGGTATTGAGAACGAATAGAGTTGGCTGACGGGCGCGTTAGCAAAAGAATAGGAAGTAAGCAGAAGAGAGACCAACCATCAGCTAGCGAGGGACGAACGTTACAGAGCTTCTCTGCACGAGTATAGCCTGCACACATACACCGACCAGATACCAAAAAACAACGCTGGCTTAGACGAGCGCAACGAGAACAAGGAGGCATTTCGTCGCCGCAAGTTTCGATCAAGGAGGCACGGACCTATTTTCGATCAGCACTGGACAGTAACACAGCAATCTTGGGCATAACGACTTACAGAACAAACCTAAGAGACTACGGCGAGTCGTACTTATACGGTGTTAAAAAGAGTAAGGAGCAAAGGTCAGTTAGGGACGACTTAACTAAAAGAAGGGGGATTGTGTTACGAACGCTAAGCCTGGGACGGCTGAGCGAACCTCCGAGCATCAACACCTACTACTCGCTAGGACGCTAACAGGCACTAGCGCACCTTTAGCCGACAAAACCTCTTTTGCCGACAGCGGCCAAAGCGGGCACGTCGGGCTAGAAAGCCGCGGTTACCTACAAGGACACCGGCGGCTACGGCGGCCCTAGAGAACTTCTCTTGTATCTTAAACTATATAGCTAGACTAATAGCTAACCTTAGGATAAACTTTAGTCTATTAACTTAATATCTAAATACAAGTTTCTTAACTATATTTAAGTAACGTGCTTTACCTTCTATCTACTTTAGTTAAGCTCCTCTTACCCTCTATAATCTGTCTCGCCTCTCCTACCTTTTAGTCTCTAGCACACAAGACACCCCTTATCAAGGTTAATAAGCACACAAGGCAAGTAAGCCTTAGTTCGGTTCTCCCAGCGACCGGCGTTATATCTACCCTTAGAGATTCTAAAGCTCTTATTAACAACTATAGCGTACTATAAAATATATATATTGTATATAGAGCCTTTCTAGTCTACTAGTATATAGATAAAATTCTAGTTAAATTATTGTTAAAAAAGGTGCAGGGAAGAAGAAGGATACTACTACAAAGAGTAGAAAGACGAGACTAGCTTAAGACTAGTACAATACTTAGGCTTGGTACAGGTACAATACTTAGTAGCAAGGAGAAGCTGTTGTTATATTGTCTGTCTTGTTAGCTAAAATCCTTTAAAGAGATCTTAGCTTATATATCTAAGTTTAGCGGTCTATATAGGACTTACTAGATATCTATTCTTTTAATAGAGGCTAGATAACCTGTAACTTACTGTATAAGACAGTAATTTTATTTATCTAAAACTATTAGTCTCTAAGTCTATTCCGTGTCGTCTTAGACTACGGGCCAGCTGTCTAGGACAGGTTGTATAATGCTTCTTTTTGTCCTAGACCCGGGCCACTAGGCCCGACCCTTTAGGTAAAAGACTTGTTCTATTCTAGACCGAGACAGCTAGTAGAACCTGTCCAATACTCCGGGCCCCTGGGAGTTCTAGCTAACCAGCTAGTTGGTTAATTTCCAACAATTATATACCTCTAGGACGTTTTATAATAATCTACTATAATAATTCTAAAACGCTATAGCTTTAGCTACTAGTACTCTTATAGGTACCTACATACTATCTAGTATACTAATATATTTATTAAAAAAGAGCGAGAACCTCTTATTATACATAATCTTAGCTAGAATTAGCGTATCTAGTCTAGATAACTTAATATATTTCTAATATATCCTATACAATCCTTATAGAATAGAGTAAAAAGCGACTAAAACTATTCTTAATAATACCTAGAACTGCATAGCTATAAGGCTAATAGGTAGATTATATTAATAGATATAAAGGAACATAAGAAGGTATATCTAAGACTTAATTTATATAGTTCTTATTGTCCTAGACGTAACTAGAGCTTTATCTAGTATCTTAAATATATATTTTTAAGCCTAGTATACTCTTTTAAGTCTCCTTCTACCGTAGTAACGTTAATAAAGCGTATATAGCCTTTCTAGTAGGTAATCTTAGACAGGTAACTACCCTTAAGTATATATTTCTAATACTATTAGGCGACAATATCTATAACTAGTAAGACGCGTATATTTCTAAATTTTACTATACATTAAGAGCTATATTTCATTATAATTATAGAAATAGTAGGAGATAGTTTAAATTAATAAAGATTATCAGCTTACTCCGCACTTTAGTATAGCGCCTACTAATTATAAAGTAAACTCCAACTTACTAATAGAATTAGTAACTTAATTATGATATTACACACTAAGAAAGCTAAAATTTTGGCGCCTGGGCATTAGGAATTGGTGTTGGAAGGCGAAGTAAAGAGGCCCTAAGATTGCTGGCTGTTCTGGTCTGCCTGCCGGCGGTGGGCTTACGCTCACAATGCCTGCTGAACTTAGACTGCTGGTGCTGGACGTGCATGTCAGATATTGTCCCGGAATCCGGAGGTGCTCGGGAGTCCAGAAAACGACGTGGGTACCATGCGTTCGTGATTCGACGTCGACGGAACGTTCGGCTCGAGAATCGTGGAGTTTCCCTTCAGAAAGACATCATCGGCGCTCCCAGCCAGACTCGTTCTATTTCTGCGATCTCTGCCGCTCCTAGCTCGTTCTCGAAGCCATGGCTCCAAAGCAGTGCTTACCGTGATACGGATTTCTGATGCCACTCGCTCATAGGAACCTGAATGTAAGCGGATAGCCCGGTTGCGAGCCACCGAGCGCAGCATCATGCCATAAGCGTAGACAGCATCACGAGCAAGGGCGTGCGTGCCCGTCTGTCTCATAAGAGCTGATTATCGCGGGCTGGCTCTTTGGTCTCGCTTTTCTCTTTTGGCTTTCCTTCAATTCAACTGCTTTTTCTCTCTGGTCACATTGTCATTGCTTCATAGTTGATACACAGTCATGGCCCAGCTCCCCAGCTCTGCTCGACGCGGTTACCGGACACTGACCGAGGCTTTCGACGAGTGGGTTACACACAGACCGGACGACGTCTACGCTCACGTCCCCTTCACAGACGATCTGTCTCACGGCTTCTATGATGTTCCGTACCGCAACATGGGGCGAGCTGTTGACTGCTGCGCGCACTGGCTACTGGAACAGAGCAATGGCAAGCGCGACGACTCGGAAACGCTGGCATACATAGGCACATATGATCTCTCTTACGCCATGCTATTTTTTGCAGCGGTCAAATGCGGCAAGAAGATGTTGTTCCTCAACCCAGGTAACGCTGTGAATCAGAGTCTCAAAGTCATGGCTGCAGTGGACTGCAACAAATTCTATTGCACGCCAGACAAGCAAGCCATTGGCGAGGCGCTCAAGGCGGCCAAGCATGAGCTGGATATCATACATGTTGAGCCATTCGACACGTTTGTCAAGGGCTATACGACTGCATTTGCCTTCGACAGGCCATTTGAGCAAGCACAGTGGGACAATGTTTGCGTATTACACACCTCAGGCAGTACTGGTACGCTTGAACCAATCTTTGACGTTTCCACCCGCTAATCCAACGCCATAGGTGATCCGAAGCCAGTAGTCCTCAACAACGGCTACTTCGCATCTGTCGATAGAGATGTGCAATCGGTTGACGGCCGCGCAACTGTCAGCATGCGCAAAGCGGATATGAAAATTGGCGGCAAGGTATTCGCCAGCTTCTTGCCGTTCCACCTCGCTGGTAAGCCCAGTCCCAACATTTGATCCTGTCGGGTGACTGATCACTGACTGTTCAGGCCTCGTTACGCAGGTCTACTTTTCAACATTCGCTTGTGAAGCGACTCCCATTCTTGGCCCACCTACACGCATGGTCACCGGCGAGGACATCAAAGCCGTCCTCAATCAAGTTCCCATCCATTTCCTATTCGGCGTCCCGTTTGCCATCGAAAGAACCGCAAACCTCCCTGGGGGCTTGGAGCAACTTGCTAAGGTCGACACGATCATGTATGCGGGCGGTCCTCTGAGTCCAGCAATTGGCGATAAGCTGGCGAAAGTCACCGACATTGTTTGCTTCTTTGGCAGCATAGAGTCCGGGCTGTTCTGGATGGTCCAGCCACCACGCGAAGATTGGGAGTGGCTGCAACCGTAAGTCTACAGCCTCCATACAGTCTCTTCTGCTGTTCTTTGAGGGGGCTTTCAGTCGATGAAAAGGAGGCGCTGTTTGTAATACGCGCATTCTGAAAGCAGAACATACCCGCGTGGGGCCCCTTCGGCATGCATTGTGCTAATACGTAGCGCTCTAGCCACCCGGCCTACAACGCGGAGTTCGAACCACAAGAGCTGGACGGCGTCTATGAGTATGTTATTCATAAGAGCGATGACCCTTTCACAAGAGAACTTCGAGGCATCTACTGGACACATCCACACCTTGATAAATGGCATTCCAACGATCTGTTCAAGCCACATCCGACTAAGCCGGGATTGTGGAAGTTCTTCGGTCGCAAAGATGATGTTCTGCTGCTATCGATTGGGCAGAAGCTCAATCCGGTCCCCGCTGAGAATAGCATCCAAGGACATCCGAAGCTGAGCGGTGCGCTTGTCGTCGGTACTGGCAGACCGGTGTCCGCGATCTTGCTTGAGCCTGTGGATGACGCAATGTCGCACGGCGAGCTCATCCGTGAGGTACAGCCGCTCATTGACGAGGCTAACTCAAAAATTGCAGTCGAGGTCGGTATCCGAAAGGCCGTTGTTGTGTCTCCCAAGTCCTTCGTGCGGGCTGGCAAGGGAACTGTATGTTCCAATTTCAGGTACTTCAGGGCGTTGCTGACATACAATAGGTCATTCGCAAAGTGACCACCACAAAGTTCGCAGACACGATAGATGCGCTATATAACTCTGAAGACCCACTCGCAGAGACCAAGGTTGCAGAGCCACATCTCAACGGCAGGATCGAAGAGCCGCACTTCAAAGGCAAGAGCAACGAGCCCCAACTCAACGGTACGACTACAACCCCTCACCTTAACGGCACCGGTGGCGTCAACGGTGTGAACGGTGTGAACGGCATGAACGGCCATGCGGCATGAGCGCTATGCCCTAAGTGCACTCGAACAGAAGAATATGTAGGCCGGTCCAATCGGTGATCCAGCAGACGCAACAGAAAATCGAGGATCCCGACACTAGCAATGATTTCACTCGTGTGCCCCTCTTTCCCTTCATCAATTTCTTTCATACCCTTGCAGCATCCTCTACCCTTTACTGAGATCATTGACGCTCTGCCCATCCTCACACCTCAGCTGTCTGAGGTTGCACTCCGCATCGGGACAGCTCGTGCATAACACCGTTTGAGGGTCGGACTCGATCCTGTAACGCTTGCCGTACCGCATGCTTCCAACTGGCACTTTCAATATCTTGACACAGAAGATGACATTGCTTCTGGGGTCTTCTTTTACAAGACCATTTTGCTTTGCACCTAGCCTTTCCTCTTCCCTTCACTTTACTTGCTACATATTTGTGAAAGTACTTGGGAAGATCTGTAAAAGTCCCCTTCCAATCGAAATAACCATCATGTCCACCGATCCCCCAACAAACTCAAAGGACATCACCGCCGCCCTAAACGCGCACTCAAGGGAGGCTACAACCACTACTTCAACAAAAAGAGCGCAGAGAAGGTACGTGAGGGCGAGCGCGCGCCGCAGCACCCAAGCAAAGGTGCTTACAATCACTTCTGGAAACGAGTCACCCCGGGGGAGGGGGAAAACGCAGAGGAGGAGAAAACCGCCGAGGAGGAACAGAAACGTTGACATCAAGGAGTCGAAGCGGCGTGCATTGGTGCATTTGGGTCTGATGGAGAAAGTACAGACCCGGGTGAAAAGGGACAAGGAATAGGAGAGGGAGAAGGAGAATACGAAAGAGGGGTCGGCTGAGGGCGAGACGGGCGGAAAGCAGTGGCTGGTCGTTCGCGAGGGTGTGCGAGGTGGCCAGGTGTTGGACGGAGGCGCTCTGTGGGGCCTGACGATGGACGTATGCGATTTGCTCCGTATTGAAACACGTGCGAGCACCCGACGATTGGTTTTCATCGCTACTCCGGAAGCGTCGCTCTCTATCGTTTCATATGCCACATTTCGTACCTATACATTCGTCGCCCCTCACGGGTCGGCTCGCCATTCGCACCGTATAAGATACATGCCACGTGGCCTTTCGTTCCGGTAGCGATCTAGGAAGTGAATCCTCCGACTCAGACAATGCGCACAGGAGAGCTTACCAGCCCTCTGCGTGCTTCACTACACTACGTGCTGTAAGGTGGAGTCGCGGTTCAGTTACAGGCTGACCATCCAACCCCCAAGCCATCATTCTCCCAGCGACGCAGAGCGACGCAGAGCGACAGTACTCCTCTGGACATATCTGCACTCAATAGCGCCGGCATGCCTCTCCACCCCTACAGCCACATAAACTCCATCACCACAATCACCGAGATCACCGCGCACGCCGAAGACACAGATCCTACGTTTCAGCCCTGGCACGGCGCTGAAAGTCCGGCGAAGGATGCATCGATACGGGAGCGGACTCGGGCGTTCCTTACGCGTCGGCGGTCGCAGATCTCATCATATACATTGGGTAATAGCTCGCCCTCTGCAGCTTCGAGCATCAAGTCTGCCAGTGGTGATGGCTCTCCGTGAGTCTGAAGCGACTTGCCGATAGTGGGGGTGGTGGCGCTGCTCCGGAACAAAGAAGTCCAGCTTGCAAAGGCGTCTGGGCTGCGTTCGTTAGTTGAGATGTCGATAATGCGGAGGTCAAACGAGAGAGTCCCAGGGAGTTTTGATGTGGATGCCTGAGGAGGCGACCACAAGGGAGAGTCAAATCGGGGTTGATCAGTACTTGAACATAAGGATTCTCCGCCAGTGAGGAGGAGCAAAGGTCTGTCGTATGTTATAGTGCATGGTTGCTGGCATCACTATGCCGAGGGAAGACCTCCTCGAGTCGATCTTTTGGTTTTCGCTCATACCCCTGGCATAGATTACTGTGATGGCCGTTGCGAGCAGGATTCTAGTATCAGTCAGTGATTCGTAATACCCAGATGATCCAGTATATTGCAGTGTCGCAATTTGAAACTAGCACAAGAGTTGCCTCGTTGGCACTGTCTCATGTCCATGCTGCGTCGCGCGACATACTCTACAGGGATCGCCGCACATCCGCATCGCACAAACTACTTTATTGCTTTCTTCACACGTTGCGAATCCACAAATAATGACACATTGTCAGGAACTCGTTCATCGGAGGATTTTAAGAAAGCGGGTACTCACCGCCGCCCTTCCCACAATCATCATCCAAGCTTCCATCCTTACGCCAAGTCCACAATGTCAAGCACCAACCATGCTCACACAAATGGTTACACCAATGGCGACACAAACGGCCACTCACCTCGCTCCACGAACAACCACTCACCTCACTCCTCAAACGGACATCCCCCTCGCTCCACAAACCATCAGCAACACGCGACCACTAACGGCACATTCACTCCCAACGGGACCCAACCCAACGGACGCGAGGGTTCCCCCGACTCCCAAGGCTCCACCAGATCCCTCCGCAACGGCTTTGGCCTCCTAGATCGCAATCGCTGGCACCACAGCCCGCCCCAATCAATATCACCCCCTCCACTACATGAAGGGGAGACACCGCGTCATAGATGGAACCCTGTTGCAGTGGTGGGAGACCTCGTAGCCGGTCGGCCACGCCGAAACGCCCTTGATGTAGGCTCATTCAACACTGAGGGCGTAGGTGGGCGACTGAATGGACATGCGAACGATCACGCCGACAACCACCTGAATGGTTCGCAAGCCGGCGGACCAACCACGAACGGGGACACTGCGCATCGAGCTAACGACACCGAGTCAAGCGAGCCCGTGGAGAACGAGGCGGTTGCTGATAATGAAAGTTTTATCAGACGAGCGCCGTTGACGGATGCGCTAACGTCGGTTTCGCATGGGCGTCGCAGAGGCGGACAGAGGAGTGAGGGAGAGCGAAGGGGAGGGGGGAGGGCACGGCACCCTTGGGAATGGTGAAATTGATGTTGATACGATGGCCTCGCTTGGCTCTAGCAGAGGATAGCTGATTGTTGGTTATACCGGTCTCGTTACTTGGGTGCCGCCCGCTTGTGAGCAGAAGGCTCTAAGATAGCAACGTTTTGCGAAGCTGCGCTGATGATTGCAAGCCTTCAAGGACCGAGTTAGAGTGTTCGTGTAGGCCCTCATACCAGCGTGTCTCGCTTCGAAACTAGATGAGTTCAGTCTAGTCGCGCAAAGTACTTCCAATGGTGACGAACGAGTTGCAACATGCCACGGATCGATGATATGGGAATTGCCGAGAGACCGTATGACGGAGTTGCTTCTACATTCAAAGAGATTGCCATGTGAACCAGCATACTTCTTTCCCGGACAATTTTTAGAGCCAATCGTTCAAGAAGATCACTGCTTGCGAAGCTGACAATTTAATCATATTACTGCGTTTACTGACCCCAGTGTAAATCATCATGTCCTCAGATAGCTCGAGCGGCCATCATGGGGACACTCATAGCAACAATCAACAGCAATTCGACTGGAGGCGATGGCACGACCAGTACATCTCACCGAGGCCGCTCGAGATCTCCTCACTCGTAAGCTTCACGCTAGTCGTTGTTGGGGTACGTCAGGCCCACGGCGCAGTCAGCTCTCAATCGAAGTCACTCACTCTCTCGCTCTTCTTCAAATGCGTCAGCGGGTGTTCCAGACGAGGCGAGCGGACTAAGGCGGCTGGGAGTCAACATACTCGGCACCATGAGCGGTCGGCAGATTGGTCGTTGGCACGGCACGTCGACTTCTCCCAGCGAGCAGGCTGCGTCTGGCGATGCTCCGCGTGACGGTGACATGTGACAAACGGCGATGCAGTCAGCGACCACGATGGTAATCGGAGCAACGGCAATGGGAGAAGCAGTATGGCTGATTGGACCGACGCGACATTTGACAATCGCAGCTTCTTGAGACGGGCTGCCGACCTGCTGGGTCTTGACACCACCGAGATCACCGGACATAACTTTGAGTTAACGGCAGCACGCGCAGCACGAGAGGGTATCTGAGGGTAGTATGAGCGCGGAGCGTGAGAGAAATGCGGAGGATGGCACAAGAGGCTGGACGAACGAGAGAACAGAACAAGAACGAAGGATTAGTGATTTTTGGTCAAAGATGTTCATAACCGAGGCAACGACGGTCGACGCGTAGGCACGAGAAAGGCTCAACGAGAACGATGCGGCTGGTGGAGGTGGAGATGAAGAACTGTCCGCAATCGAGAAGCCGTATTAACGCATTTCAGCATTCTATCTGACGGTTGTGCACTAACTGCAAGGCCCTAGACTTGGATCAGCAAACGAGTGGTCGCCGTGGAATGCATAATGAGCATTAGATGACAGCGTTTCAGTTCTCCAAGGTGAATCGATATAGATTTTTCCGCATGAAGTTCAGAAAGAACACAGCAAAATGTTGGTGATCATCATAGTCAACAGCTTTATAACATTGGAGCTCACTCACAGGAATTAAGCTAAATCAGGACGCCAGCCGATTGAATATCTGCAAGACAGCCGCTGGTCAGCAGTGATCGTTGTGCCTTTCTTGGAGATCAAGGATAATTCTTGATATGGGTCAGGCTACAGTGAAGTCAGCTTCATGCTCAGTAGAGGGGCATTAGAGTACAGATGGGCGGACCTCATTAAATCAGTATTTTCAGTGTTTAATGTTCACGACCGGCAGCGCTCGTTAGGCATCACCGGTTCAAACAGTGTGAATAATTGTTCATCATGTGAGGCGGGCGTGTGCCTCTGCTTGTCTGGAACAGGCGGGCCGAAACGTACCTCTTACAAATCATGCGCCACAGTGACCATGTCTTGCCAGATTCTTGCTAATCGCTAATGTCACCGTATACCTGCTAGCCTGTACCGAAAGGTCAGTACCATGTTCGTCGATCCGCTCGCTTGGCCGTGCTCCTCGATCATATGTTTGTCAGTCCCTGCATAATCACCATTCATCCCACACGGCACCGCCCACGAGGTTTGTACGCCTCGCTGTCTAGGAGCGGACGCGAAGGCTGATAAGTTCGCACGTCACAGTAACATGTTCATCATTTAGATCTTTCTCTCGCTCTTTCAAGGCCGTACGAAGAGTGGGGTGGATTTACCTGGGCTTTAGTGTCAGCAAAAGGAACGTGGGATTGAAGTGCACTGGTATCGAGAACGTGTAAAGCGATCAGACAAGGCTGAAACTATGACAATTCCACATGGAGATTCGGTTCGAGGAATTCCTATGGTATGTGTGTCTTGCGTTCATCATTTGAGGGTGGAAGTGGCAGCGGTGAGCCAAGGCGTGGAAAAATATACCTTTGTATAACGCTCGAGGAGTTGAGGCACGAGAGAGTGCTGAAAGAAGTGTCAGCGTCAAACTCTTTCCCGAATATCAGTGCTCAATGAGTAGAAGCAGTCAAGTCAGAATAATTCTAGAGCATTTTTCATCCGTCAAGGTGGTTAGGAGTTGGATTGTTATGTTTTCCACATCATTTGAAGGCTTCTTCACTGCAAAAGGGCAATCACTCACCAGCTACAGCTCCTCGAGCAAATTTGCGTCGTTGTTGACGGTGCGCACAGTTCGTGCGTTGAACAAAAGTTGATTCGGGTTGGAGATTCCTCTTAGGGCTGTTCAAACCCTGGAGCCCAAATTTCTGGAAATACTTCTATCGTCAGTGATGAGCTTCACACCATCCAACCGCAATGTCCGAATACTGGAAATCCACGCCCCGCGTCTGGTGCAAACACTGCCGAACCTTCTATCGTGACACGCCATTCGACACACAACAGCACAATCAAACCGGGCGTCACCAGTCCGCCGTGCAGCGCTCGATCCGGAATTTACACAAGGAAACCGAGCGCGAGGACCGCCAGACACAGCGCGCCAAAGATGAAGTGGCGCGGTTGAATGGCGTGGTGTCCGGCAAGCCCGTTGCGAAGAACGCTGGTGCATGCGCTGCAGGGAGCGTGGGAAGCACAGGGCTGAGCGAGAGCGAGCGGAGACGCCAGATCGCGCAGCTCGCGGCGATGGGTGTGCAGGTCCCGGAGAACTATGCGAAGGAGCTGGCGGTCGCGGGCGGGTGGACGACGGTGAGCGAGCGGCGGTTTGATCCAGTAAAGAAGGATGAGGAGGCGTTTGAGGAGGTTAAGAAGGAGGATGTGGAGACGTGGGAGCCGAGTGTTGGTGTGCGGAAGAGGCGAAATGATGAGGATGAGGAAGAAGATGAGAGTGCTCGGTTGGGGAGGCAGACGGGGGAGAAAGGGTGGGGACGGAGGGTGAAGATGGTGAGGAGAGAGGAGGGCGATGTGGATATTGGCAGCTTGATGGGGGAAAGCATCGGAGGGGAGGTTGACAGGTCAGTGCAAACAAATGCACAGCAGGGGCAACGAGAGACAGGTGAAGATGCAGATGTGGACAGGAAGAATGAAGACGGCGCGACGACGGAGGCTGCGGAAGAAGCGACGACACCGGTCAAGGCAGAGTGTCCGGCTGCAGCGCCGGCAGCGTCTGCGGTGGTGTTCAAAAAGCGGAAGAATAAAGCTAGGGCTGGCGGTTGAGGCCAAGAGAGCAGCCAAAGATAGGACAGGAGCGCAAGCAACGATCATGGTCACCACAATCCCGCAGGTCGATGCACCCAGCAGAAGCAGCATATATCGGCAGATATCGCTCGGAGGTGAAGCACACGCTCCGAGAAAGCGCCTGAAGTGCTGGCTATGGTCTCGTTGCGCTGCTTGATAGCAGCTCGCGACGACAAGATGTGTATGGGTCAGCGAAGCGCCGCATGATCAAACTACATTGACTGCGATCGATGGGCACATGCCCTTATCATACATACTCATTCCGGTATGAATGAATGAATCGACTACGAGCTGAATCCAATCTTCACTTCGGACCCTTCAACAGCTCCTCCGCAACCTTGTCCCTCGTAGCATTGCTTCCGGTTCGCTCGTGCGTTGCCAGGCTGTCCCTCCTCTGCTTGTCGCTCGGCCCACCATGCACATCACCAGCGGCCTTTTTCAGCCTGTCGGTGTCCTCTTGTCGAAAATCATGCTTCTTCTCTTCTTTCTCTTTCTCCTTCTCCTCCTCACTGTCCCCCAGTGCGAAGGGATCATTGTCGTCACCATCTGGCGCCGGTGCAACACTTGTCAAGGGCTGCCACTTCTTGGTTTTGTTTCCGCCTGATGGTGATGGCTGGCGATTGGAGGAGTCGGGCGCAGAGTAAAGAGCGTCGACCTCGTCGACTGGTCCTGACTGCGGGGCTGCTGGCGTCGGCTTGAACAGGTCAGGGTTCGCGAGCGGTCGCTGTGGCTTCTTTGGCGCCTTCTCATCCAGTGATTCTGCATGTGCGTCAGCATCCTCCAATCCGCTGCCTGGAACGCAGCAGGTATCCAACATACCCTCGTCGTGCATCTCCAACTGCGTGAAGTCATCACTCAGTACCTTCGGATCCGCATCATATCGATCCTGATCTGTGCTCTTTCGTCCTTGTGTTCCCATTTGCCTAATTCCTTGCATCTGTCGAGTCTGACTTGGGCCAAAGTTCTGGCGCTGCGGCTGCGCAGGGCCCGGGCCGATCTCGTCTTCGTCTTCACCGTCGATTTTCTTCTTAAAATCTGTGATCCACTTGTTGACTTTGGTTTGCGTGGTGAGGAAGCCTTGACGAACATTTTCGCGGATAGCAGCAAAGTCATCTAGACGAAGATAAGATTAGCGGGGCACTTCAGACGAGCAGCAAAGCAGGGTGTCGGACGACGTACCTTCCTCCTCGTCTGACTCTGGACGGTGTTGTCTCTGTTGAGGTGCCATCGACCTCGGTGCTCGAGGTGCTTGGCCATAGTGATCGCCGGAGTTATAGTGGGCTGCGAGTTGGCGGGCATACATCTCGTCATCCTGCATCTGCTTTTGCTGGGCAGATGGTCGTGGTGGTCGTGGAGGTGGTTGTTCCTCTTCCTGTTCTGGTTCTTGGAAGTCTGGATCTGACATCTCTGAGCTGACCGTCAGCAAACATCCTCGAGTACTTCCGGGCTCATTCTTAGAACATACTCAGTAGCGCATTGAATGCCTTCTCGACGTTATTTCCGCTTGCGTCCAGGACCGCCTTTACAACTTTTGTATCAACAGTGGGGAATGCTTCGATAAGAGTCGCTTGAGCTTGCTCCTTTGCACTCATCGGTCGCGGTGGCTTTTTTGGAGGAGCTTCCTCGCTTGGGTCGTTTTCAACTGTTGGTTGCATTGAGCTTGTTCGAGGGGGCTTCGCTGGTGTGGATGTGGAGGTAGTTGTGCCGTCATGGGCAATCGTGCCGGTCTCTTGCATGTCGTCGTCAAAATCGAGCGGTTGTGCAGTCGTTGGAGACTCTGCTGTGTCTTCAGACGATTTGTGCTGCGAGGACAAGTCAGACGCGGGGGCCATAAGAGCCGCGGACGGGACCTACGCTCTTCTCCGGGGTCGCTGGCTCTGCCATAGTTGCAACACGATCAGCTTGCTTTGCGTAAGTGCTATGGATGTCGGCGGAGATGTTCTAGGATCAAGTTCGGAGCTTCGTTTGGTGGAATGTAGGTGCCTGTGTTACTGCGCCACGCATGTGACGACACCGCCACGCATCTTTAACAGAAGTATGTACTGCGGGGTGACCAGGTGTTACGCCGCAACACGAAACATTCATGATTCCCAATGGTCATAAGCAGCTTTCTAGAGAAATGCCAGAGAGCAGACAGCTAACATCCCCACCATAATAAAGGAGTTGGGGGTTGCAGGACGTCAGTCCAGTGAATGAGACACTCGAACAGGGTCGGATAGATTTCCCTGGAAACAAGCAAATTGCAAATATACTGTACTCTGTTGCATTCAGATACTGGTCATGTTGAAGGCCAGAGCCTGACCCACGAGGACGCCCGCCATCATATCGTACACCGTTTGTATCCAAAAGCGCAGATGATGCGCTTCCAATTAGTCTCTCCTCCTCATTCGGCTTTCATTTCTCTTGTGACCACTTGCGTTCGCGCAGCGGCACCTCCATTCCGCTTCTCTTCCTGCTCCCGTCCATCTCTGCTTTCCAAGCCCAATACTCCCCAAGCCTTGTTTCTGCGTAAGTGACATAGTCGAAGTCGATGCTGGATATTGTCGATTGAATGATGGCCCAGGTACCCCAGTACAGGCCCGGTATGCCTCGATATTGGTCCACTTCATCCATAAGGATGTCAATGTCGTGACCCACACTGTGGGAGCTTTCACCATTCACGTAGCCATTCATGTGGCCATCGATCCCTTTGGCTTTATTCTTTTGATGTTCCTTGAAGTTCCTTACATATTGCTCAACAAAGGCTCGTCGTGTGGCTCGCGTTGGTATGTTGTTCATATCGCAGTCCAGGCCAATCCACTCCGCGAAATGATTCGCTAGGTCGAAAGCTTGCGGCGCTGGCGTAGTGTATTCATAGTCGATGAAACTGACCGTCTGTTCACTGCCTTTGACGTGTCCGGAGCCCTCCGGATGAATAATGACATTCCCGCTCAGAAGGTCGGTATGGCTGAGAACATACTGGCCATCACTCAACCTTGATACGCTACCCAGTAGCTTTGCGGATGTCTCAAGCTCCTCTTGTAACGTGTGCTGTCGTTGCTGCTCCTCTTGAGTCGACTGTGGTAGTGCTTTCATCCAACGCTGAAGGACTGTCCACACATTTGGAACCGGCTTTCCCGGTAGAAGTCTGTTTATGTCCTCGTACTGATGGTCTTCTTGTCGGCTTCCAGCCACGGCCTCCGCGACGGGCAATACGGCATGCCAATGCCCCAACTCTCTTGCTGTAGCTGGCCACACGTCAGGCCGGCTGAGATCTGCGGGTGTGCAGGGCGTGCCTTCGATGAACGAGTACAGTAGACCATTGTTGAAGCGAGCTCGTAGTGCAGGCGCAAGGCTGTGACGAGCCAGGAGTGAGTGCGAACGCGCTTCTCCTGCAATGGAATCAGGTGTCAGTTCCTTCGCGAGCTTGGAGGGTCATAGCTGGGGCTGAACCTACTTTCACGGTCAATAAGCACCTCAGTTCCGTTCCCGTAGGCACGTAACAGGACTGCCTCTTGGTCGATCTGCCGCCCAGAGTAGCCTGGACGCTTTTTGACGGCCTTGAAGAGCTGCGAAAATGGTTAATCAGCGTCGTCTCGAGGCGCAAATACACATTCAGCAGGCATACTGTGTTTGTAATACCGTCTTTGAAGCGGATGAACTCAACGTCACCGGGGGAGGATTCCCAGTCCGGATTGAGAGCAAAGACAAGCTTTCGAGCAGAACCTTCCGAGTCGTTTACATTATAGGCAAGGTCAATGATCCGTACAGAGTCTAGAGCAGACATGGCTGTGCGTTTATTGGATCTGCGTGGTGCTCGTTGACACCACTCCTCAACTCAGAATACACAAAGAGAAAGGATGCGCTACTAGATTGCATGAGAGGCTCGTACTAGGGTCTGTGAGGTATTTGAGGTGTGAGTGCGCAGAAGGAGGAGCGAGACAAGGCTGTTCAGGCCAGTAGGCAGAGATTTAGTGTCAAATGGGAAGCTGCGAGCTTCACAAAAGGGACGTCATATGCAGCCTGCTGGGGAGATCGTTTTCCGACCTGCGGCGGCAATGATGAATGTCGGAGGCGGTAGCTCTTGTTGAGAAGAGAGCAAGCAAATTGAAAGCGGCGACCAATCAGCATTTCTCCGCTAATACCGCCACGAGAAGCAAACAAAGACTGCGCTCGTGGTCGTGTGCCCAAACCGACTCAATGGTGATGACCCCACGCTCGGACCATCCGGCGGAGGGAGGTTACAGAGGGGCTCGGAGTCGCTCCGAAGAATAACTTCAAGGCTACCGTATTAGCGCCCGCTAGCGTGCTACACCCTGATGCGTGTCACGCCTTTTCGACATCTGTCACTTCCATCGCGAACACTTCCGTTCGAGACACCTCGATCACCGTGCAAATACCCGCCGCGCATTTATCTACTCCACCGTGTTTCAATTCGTAAACACTACGATGCCTCTAGGCCTTCTCATAATGCCCATAGAACTATAAACGCGCCGCTGCGGCTGAGAAGGCCACCTATGAGTCCCCTTCCAGTGATGCAATCCAATGGCTTACCTGTCCATTCCCGTCCACATTGCCTTGTTTCGTTCTTTTGCCTCCTATAATGCGATTCATACTCACGCTACATTTCCTTCTCGAGCAGTCAACCGCTCGATCTTCATTCTTTTTGTATGTAATTGATCAAGGATGACTAGAAAACACAATCTTCATGGCGAGCGAGCGCCTCTGTTGTCACCCCTTCTGCAGCGGACCGGAAAGAAACATGATGGCGACGCAGACCCTTTCCACCGATCGCAGTCCTATCTCGGGGGTAGCGCAATTGGCGAACGCATGCCGTATAATGACTACACCACCATCGACTGGCTCCATGATCTCGTGCGTTCTCCGGTCGCGTCAGTGGCCGTCTTACTAGACTGACCGATCCACAGGTTAAAGACTCATACCGGCACCGCATTGTCCATGGTGGCAAAAGCATACGACAAAAGCTCTACGCCTACTTCGATTCTATGTCTGGTTGGATAGCTGCAGTGGTCATGGGTATACTTACCGCTTGTGTCGGCCTCTTCGTCGATCGCTCCGAGGCCACGCTGAGTGACATCAAATTCGGCTACTGCGCACGTAACCCAATACTGTCACGTGATGCATGCTGCGAAGGCTCATCGTCACTGAGAATGCCACCCGACAGTGAGATGGGCGTAGACTGCGAGCAATTTCAAAGATGGTCGGAGGACCCATGGATCTCCTTCACAGCTTATGCTGGCTTTGCCTTACTTTTCGGCTTGATCGCTTGCGCACTCACCTTGACGACAAAAGCTTCGCTACCCGTTGCTGAGCCCGAGAAGGGTCTTGAACGTACGGACACGAGCGAAACAAAGGCTGCTCCGAAGGGCAAGACCATGTACATGGCAGCTGGCTCTGGCATACCGGAGATCAAAACCATTTTGTCTGGGTTCGCCATACCTCATTTTCTCGGTCTTAGGGTGCTACTTGTAAAGGCAATTGGTGCAGCTTTCGCAGTGTCTAGTACAATGTCCATTGGCAAGGAAGGACCATTCGTGCACATCTCGGCTTGTGTCGGCAACCTTGTTGCGTTGCGGTTTGGTAAGTTTCGAACCAATCCACGGAAGTATCGCGAGATCATGGCTGCTGCCATCGCCGCTGGAATGTCTGCTGCATTCGGCGCTCCCATTGGAGGGGTTTTGTTCGCTTACGAAGAGATCGCGACTTACTTCCCACGGACGACACTCTGGCGAGCATTTCTGTGTTCGGCTTTCGCTGCTATTATCCTTAAGGCCTTCAATCCAGCCGGCGCTGGCAAGCTTATTCTCTATGAGACACACTATGGTGAGTGGTGGGCGTTGCAAAAGTCCTCAGATGGCACTGACACTGATTTAGGGACCAAATACCTGCCTTCACACTACGCTGCTTTCGTTCTGCTTGGCGTAGCTGGTGGTCTGTGGGGAGGAGTATTCTGCAGACTCAGCTATCACTGGGTACGACGCCTTATCGTTGCAATCACCGATCAAAGCTAACGTATTCCAGGGCAAATGGTTCCGATCTTTCAAGATTATCAAGAACCAACCCATTCTTGAGGTGCTTCTTGTCGTAGCGGTTTCAGTCGTGGTTCAGTATCCGAATCCGTTGACGCGCGTTGGCGGCGAGAGAATCATCAAAAACAACCTCGTGGATTGCGTGAATGAGACCACCTCCAACTCTTGGATTTGCCGCAACGAAAGCCAACCTACCATACAATGGGGTTACGTTGGGTGGTTGATCCACGGCTGCCTGGCGAAGCTTGTTCTGACGATGGCAGCGCACGGCACGAAAGTGCCAGCTGGTCTGATCATCCCAGCCCTTGGTGCTGGCTCATTCTTCGGAAGATTGCTTGGACAATCTATCACTACTATTTCACCCGGCATCTTCGCTATGGTCGGGGCTGGTGCGTTTCTTGCTGGCGTCAGCAAGATGACCATCTCACTCTGCGTCATCATGCTGGAGTTGACCGGAGACCTGCAATACATTCTTCCCCACATGCTCGCAATTCTCGTGGCGAAATGGACATCAGACCTCATCTCGGACGAGGGTGTCTACGACTTGGCGCAGGCGTCACTGGGCCACCCATTCCTAGACGCCGACAGAGCAATGCGGCTGGTGCAGAGGCAAGATCCACCTCATACTCTGGGCCGGCTGAAACCCTCGATGCTTCGAATGGACGAGATGACTATCACTGTTGATGCCGACAAGAAGGTTTCGCGGCATGTGCTCGAGTCGCGGCTCTATCAGCTCAAATCCCTCGGCCTTCTGGACGGAGGACTGGTGCTTCTTCAGAATGGCATGCTGCGGGGCTTCCTGGGCGAAAATGAGCTCGAATTTGGTCTTCGGGACTTGGGAAAGCACTATCCAAAGGACTGTCGAGTGCGGCTCCTGGGTCAGCACACAGACATCACTACGAGCTATTCACCCATGGACGAGGAACGATCGCCGCTGGTCAACGAGGCCCTTAAACTAGGCAAGGACCTCGATCTGAGTACCTTCGTTGACCGAAGCCCAATCTCGATGAATGAAATCGCACCTATGGAGTTTGCTCTAGAGTGCTTTGGAAAGATGGGTGTGCGCCATCTTATGATCACGCAGGATGGCAGCCACCGGGTCATAGGTGTGGTGAGCAAGAAGCGGTTGGTAGCATATGTGGAGGGTCTGAACTGAGGTGGGCCGTAATGGACACAAAGTGTCTGCACAAATCTGGTATGATGTACACGTCCTAGATGAAATTGAAATGGAAATGAACAGACCGGGCTTCTTATCCAGAATTCGAAGTTGAGTGCCCCAAGACGCCACGGCGCGTCCGCGAGCCAACGCGTGCAACGGAGCTCGGTTCTACGGGCAGGAGTCAGCCGAGATGACGTCGTTTCCATTGACAAGAATCTTCTTTTCGAGATGGAACGCTTTGGCGATTCCACTTGTAAGCACAGCATCCACCTATAACATGTCCGTATCGACTCGAGCCCTACGACCGTCATCGAGACTGTCACAACTCACAGCTCAGCTCCGACCCAGAGCTTTCCAGACAACACAACGGCGACATGCTACGCAAGATACCCGAGTGAATCTGAACAATGGCGACACGATACCAGCCATTGGGTTTGGGACCTGGCGTGACCCCGAGCAGTAAGTGAGAAGCTCTTCCTCGCGTTCTCGTGCGCGCGACAGCCGTTATGGCGGCGCCGTGGCGATCGAGATCGTCGCCAGGTTCCCAGCGAGCAGAAAGTACTGACACGGGTACTATAGCCAGCAAGCTGCAGTCTTGCATGCTCTTCGAAACGGCTACCGTCACATCGACGGTGCCCGAGTCTATGGCACCGAGCCAGCCGTCGCCAAAGCGATGAGCGAGTCCGGTGTCCCAAGAGGCGACATCTTCCTGACAACGAAGCTATGGAACAACTCACATCATCCAGAAGACGTGGAAAAGGCTTGCGATGCATCTTTGAAAGACTTGAATACTGATTACTTGGACCTGTACCTCATGCACTGGCCATCGCCATTCGCGCGGAGTAACCAACTCCAGCCGAAGGACAAAGATGGGAACATTCTGAAAGGAGAGACGGACTACATTGACACATGGGCGGCGATGGAGCAGCTGCAGAAGAAGGGTAAAGTGAAGGCTATCGGTATCTCGAACTTTTCGAAAGCGGAAGTCGAGCGTCTGGTGCAGAACTCGAAGATTATGCCGGCGGTCCACCAAATTGAGATGCATCCATGGTTGCAACAGAAGTCTTGTAAGTCATCTACACCGAGGATGTGATTTCTGTGGAACAACGCACTAACAGTAAGCCTGCAGTTGATGAGTTCCACAAAAGACACCAAATACACGTCACTCAGTACTCACCGTTCGGCAACAAGAACGACATCTACTCTGATGGGCAGAAGATGGGCCAGCTGATGGACGACCCCGTGCTCGTCAGCATTGGCAAGAAGCACGGCAAGAGCGGTGCTCAGGTCGCGCTCGCTTGGGGAATACAGTCCGGCCACAGTGTAATTCCCAAATCAAAGACGCCGAAGCGCATCGAGGAGAACATCGATCTGCCCACGCTTGATCAGACCGAGATGCGAGACATTGCAGGCATTGACAAGAAGTTACGGTTTAATGATCCGAGTGCAAGATTTGGATGGAACTTTTATGCTGATTTGGATGGCAAACAGTGAGCAGCTTCCTCAAGGACAGTGAGTCGCTCGGTGGTGTACGACACGGTCGGTGAGAATTTTGCCGTCGAAACCAATGTATAATAGATAGACTTGAAGGCCTGCGAGCAATATCGGCCATTCGAGAAATCGATCTTGTTGATTAAGTTCAAGCTACCTAAGCTTTCCGCTGCATTACGGAATGCGAGAAATCAGATGCAACCTGGTGGATTTCTGGTTTGAGTCGAATGCCACCGCCGCTTCTCCCAAACTGGTTTAGCCTTGCTGCCCGTCCGTGGAGGCTGCGAAGAAGACAGTCCTTTCCCTCCTATTGCGCCCAATAAAAATAGTAATACCGGTGAAGCGATGGCACCTCCATGTCCGAGGTCAGCAGCATGCAGTGCTACGTGGAGACAGCGCAGGAGCTTGTCTCAGCCGCTGTCCAATTCAAAAGGTGCGCCGACGCCACCCTGGTCAGCGCTGCTTGTAGGCTTACTGCATGACCGTAAGACTTGACCTGTGACGAGTCTCCGCTGCGGTTTATGCCAGTACTGCAGGGCTTCGTGTAGCAGATACGCAGCTGAAAGCCTCAAGCTCTGCAGAGGTGATTTTGAGTGCTGAGGAGAACATAGCCATTCTTTGAGACGACGAGTACACCGACTAACGTCTCCGTGATTGTCATTTGCAGCGGCGCGCGCATTCGAGGGATTTGCGAATCACAGATATGTTACCGACAGCCGGCAGAATCTTGACCAGGTGCATTCTGGGTTGCTTGGTGTTCTTCGCTGCGCCAGTCTCCCCTACGCTCCATGATGGGCCGCCAACAACCAGCAACTCTTTCGATTTCGTCATAGTCGGCGGCGGAACCTCTGGCCTCGTCCTCGCAAACCGCCTCTCGGCTGACCCTGGCATTTCTGTCGCTGTCATCGAAGCAGGTTCCTCGCAGCTTAACAACCCCAACGTCACCACTCTGGGTACTTATGGCCTCGGGCTGGGTACCGATATCGATTGGGTGTATCAGAGCGCTCCTCAAGTCTTTGCAGATGGTCAGCCACGCACCTACGACCAAGGCAAAGGTCTTGGCGGAACGAGTCTGATCAATGGCGCCACTTACGTTCGAGCTGCGACTGCGCAGATTGATGCTTGGGAGAGTCGATTCGGAAATGAAGGATGGAACTGGGCGAACCTGTTTCCGTACTACCTGAAGAGCGAGACGTTTCAGGTGCCAGACGAGGGTCAGATGGAAGCAGGACTCAATTACACTGCACCGGTGCATGGCGAAAGTGGGCCGATGGACGTCGGATGGTTCCAGCCGATTGCACCGCGCGAGACGTATCTGAATGTCCGTCATGCATGGGAAGACGCTGGCTATGAGTGGATCCCTGACCCTAACACTGGCAACTCTAGCGGTGCTTCGACGTGGCCATTGACTGTCAATCGGGATTTGAATATTCGATGGGACTCTGCGCGAGCGTACTTGTATCCCGATGTGATTGCTCAGCGGCCCAACTTGTTTGTCTTTGAGAACACCATGGCGCAGAAGATAGTATGGGAAGACGATGCCAAAGATGGCGAAGCTCGAGCATCTGGGGTCGAGGTGAAAGGCGCAGACGGTACTGTTGGAACCATACCTGCTGCTCGAGAGGTCATCCTGAGCGCAGGCACCATCAAGTCCCCAGTACTTCTTGAGGCCTCGGGCGTGGGCAATACGGATGTTCTCAGCTCCAACAACATCCCGGTAAAAGTAGACCTACCATCAGTCGGCGCCAACCTACAAGATCAGACCAACTGCAATATACTGAGTAACGCCAGCGGCGGCAACAACTTCACTGGCTACCCGACCTATGTGACATATGCCACCGCGATTGATCTTTTTGGCGACAACACCACAAACGTGGAGGACTATGTACGATCGCAGATACCGAGCTACGCGGAAACCATCACATCTCGTGCTGCCGCCAACGCCACGACTTCTCAGATTCAAGAGCAGCTGCTCAACGACCAGGCAGACCTCATCTTCAAGGACTTGATTCCCGTTACGGAGATCCTTACCGCGCCCTTCACTACCATTCTGTCTGTACCATTCTGGGGCCTCTTGCCCTTCTCCAGAGGCAGCGTCCACATCAGTGGCTCCTCGGTCGAGAACTTGCCCATCATCGATCCCAACTTCTTCATGATCGAGTGGGACAACATACTGCAGGCGGCGACTGCTCGTCAAGCTCGGCGTTTCCTCGCTGAGGGTGCTGCGGCTGGCTGGGTCGGCGAAGAGCTCGTGCCTGGCACGGCCACCGTCTCAACAGACGCGACGGATGAGGAATGGCTGGCATTCTTCAAGAGCTCGGCGCAGCCAAACAGTCATCCCATCGGGACGTGTGCGATGATGAAGAAGGAACTCGGCGGCGTGGTGGACGCAAGCTTGAAGGTATACGGCACGAGCAACGTGCGCGTTATGGATGCGTCAATCCTGCCAGCCCAAATCGACGGCCATTTGACAAGCACGCTGTATGCCGTGGCTGAACGAGCGGCCGACATCATCTTGAGTGAGTATTACCAAGGCGCATATCAATAGAGAGTAGAAAAATCGGCGGTGCCACAAACTCTGATACTAGCGCGTCTGCTTTCCCTTGGTGCTCGGGTCTTGGCATTACGCTAGCGTGCAACGCGTGCACACGCGAGATCTCATCTGAACATCACCGACTTCAACGTCGCCCACGCCCTATCTGAAAGTCGATAGACATCAGGATTATACATCAGCTGCAGCAAGCCCGAGTATCTGAATCAGGCATGAAAATGTGCTTGCCCGATCTCAGCAGCGGCGTAGGCAAACAATGCCGCAGGTTTGATTTCAGGAAAAACAAACTGTGTGCTCATCAGGGCTCACGATGAGGCGGTGAACGCCGCATTTCAGAAAAGCTCTCGTCCGCCGCAAATGTTCGCACTGAGTATCTCGCGCAATCAGCCTTCGCTTCAATGCACCTTGACAGTAAGAAAGTGAACAGACTATGGCAAGAGTGAAGATCGAACCACGTGCTGCGTGACCCGAATCGGGCAGTCGCAGACCTTGCTTACTTCGTCGATGGGAATAAATAGTCCTCCCCATCTGCAGATGCTTCCTCTCCGCTTCTTCCTCTTCACACCGAATTTACCCTCCTTCTATCTCTTTATGCAACACTATCGCTTCTGATCTATCTTCTTCTTTGATCATCTGCTCATTCTCTGCGGTTGCTTGTCAGCTGCGAGCCCCGGCTCTGCTATGAGCTGCTAGCTGATTGCCCAGCTGATCTTCGCCTCGGCAAACATTGCCCACCCGTCTTTCTCTCTTAGCAGCATACACTTCACCAGCGTGTCTTCGAAGTCTTCGCCCCACACTTTCGCCGAGACAGACTGAGCAATGTCGGCAAACACTCCAACCTTCTTCAAGTAAGGCCTTCAAAATGTGCTCTATGGAATGAAGCTGACTGCAAGCCTTAGGAATGACGGCCAAAATCCCACTATCGACGCTCGTGTCGCCGTCGTTGAGCAAAAGTTCGTCGCGCTAGACATCACCGCTCAGCTACAGCGAATGGACCTCCAGTCTGAATTCCCTTTGCGCCCGGGGTATGGCCAAGCGGGACGTCGGACTGAGGTTTGGAGCAACCAGTTCACACTTGATCCAAAGCATGATATGACGATTGGTCGGTACGAAATCAGCTTCAGCCCAGTACCTTCCGCGAGGAAAGCGAACAACATGATGCGGAACTTCCTCCAATCACGTGAAATGGCGTCAGTCCGAGGCAAAGTTGCTACCGACTTTAGACGATACTTGGTCTCGGTCAAACCGATCCCCCCCAAAGTTCTCGCGAAGCGGCAGATGATCGTCATGGAAGAAGAAGAGGACGAGCCTGACAATCCGAACGCTGTCCACGTCAACCGAAAGTTCACGATCGAGTTCGGCAATGCGACATTGTTCCCTGTTTCGGAATTACTGGCGAGCCTTCGGGCACCTGAGCAAGCAGTGAAGACTAACAAAGCCGAGATCGTAGCATGTCTCAACATGATCATGAACCACGATGCGAAATTGCAATCTCTGGGGACGTATCCAGCTCTGATGGCCACCAGCGCTAATCGCTTTTTTTATTACAACGGCGTGAGAATAAAGAGCCTTGAAGGCGGACTCATGGCCGCTGAAGGCTATCAGACATCGGTGAGGCCAGCTGCTGGTAGGCTGCTGTGGAACGTTCAGATTCGCTACGGCGTTTTGCTCAAGGACGGCCCGCTTCGTTTCGTATACGACGAGTTCCGCAAAGATCGCACTAAGCACGATGCTCGCACAGGATCACGCTTCTTGCGGATGAAGCGAGTGGTACTGAATCATTTCCCCGCTAAGAAGAACAAGGCTGGGAAAAATATTCCAGCCATCCGGACAATCATCGGTCTCGCAAAGGAGAACGAGACTAAGACCGCCCGATGTCCTTTTGACGGAGCTCCGCCGTCAAAGGTCTCTTTCAAACACACTGATGATACGAATGGGAAGAGCGAGTGGCGCACAGTGAAAGACCATTTCAAGAAAGGTGAGCAAATTGTGACATTTCGGTGAGCATGGCTAACTCATCACTTTTAGCATGGGATGTCACGGTGGGCGATAGCTATCCTGTCGTGAATGTCGGCGACGAGAAGAACCCAAAATACTTCCCCATGGAAGTACTTGACCTCCTTCCCGGCCAAGACATGAGAATGCACCTCACACCCCAACAGACGGCAAATCTCACCAAACAGTTCGCCATCTGTCCGGCTCACCAGAACGCGTACAGCGTCGCACACTCATCGCAAGCAATGCTTCGGGCGAACTCTCCCAACGCGACCTTGGTAAGTTTGTCAACCTTTCCGTGTTATCTTCTGCTGATGTGCCTCAGCAACAAATGGGGTTGACACTGGGAGCTCAACTCATTCGAGTACCTGCGCGCGTCCTCAATGCTCCGGTCATCGCGTATAGCGGCAAGCCAAATACACCGATGTTTGGGTCGTGGAATTTGCAGAACAGCAAATTCTCGAAACCAGTGACGAAATTCAGCTGGGGTGTTGTCCGCATCTTCTCAGCTCAGAATCGGGACAACGCCGTGTTTCAGCAAACTACCTACGACAATTGCATCAAAGAATTCAAGAAGCAGATGGACGCAGTTGGTCTCGGCGCCAAAGAGCCCATGCAGACTTGGGACTTTCATGGGTTTCGGTCGGAGGACATCAACGAAGACTCACTTGAACAGCTGGAACAAATGCTGCGCACCATTCTCAAGTCCAAGCTGTACGCTGCAGAAAATCCGTTCATGCTCATCATCGCGCCAGAACATCCCAAACTACACAGCTATATCAAGACAGTCTTTGACACCAAGCTGGGTATGCGCTCTACTAAGGTCCGCTGCGACAAATTTATCAAGGCCTCGGCACAGATGTACGCAAACATATTGATGAAGATCAATCTCCAGTTGGGCGGCATTAATCAGATCCTCGCTAAAGGCTACGGTGGTCTCTATGGCGACGGCGAGACACTCTTCATTGGTTGGGACATCACCCATCCGGACGATGATAGCCGCATTGACGCGCCCAGCGTCGCCGCCTATGGCTGCCAGCGCAGAAAGGACAAAGTGGATCCCACGAAGAGACAGGCAGAAGAGCCCGCGGCGCACCTCGAGGAAGCTGCTCACTGGTTCTGTAAAGGATGGATATTCTACCATGACGGGAAGATGCCTAAGCGCTTCGTCGGCTATCGTGGTGGAGTCTCCGACGGTCAGCTGGCGATGGTGAAGAACGTTGAAGTCCCAGCAATCAGACGAGGTTGTGAGAAGGCCGCCAAAGAAGCTAAGCTTGACTGCAACATCAGCATTGCTGTCTTGTTTGCGGTAAGAGGCACAGTCTACGCTTCTACCCAGCGTCCAATGGACCCAACGACATCGACTCTAGGTCTGAGAGTGCGCCGGCTGGCACCGTCGTCGACAGCAATGTCACAGCACCCGAGATGTTTGACTGTTACCTGCAAGCCCACGTCGCCATCCAAGGAACCTCGAAGTCTGCGCACTACACCGTTGTCTACGACGAAATTTTCGTGCCGCAGTTCAAGTCACTGCCACCATTGACTCCGGCGGTTAGATCAGGAGCCGAATATTTTCAGCAAATGACCAACAACATTTGCTACCTTTTTGGGCGGGCGACTCCCTCGTACTACGCCGATCTTGCAGCGGAGAGAGCTCGCCTGTGGCTTGCGAAGTTTTTTGGTCCGTCTTCTTCAGATCGAGGATGTGACAAAGGTGCTGCGGCCGCAGCAGCGGACGATAGCCCGACCGTGGAGCTTCACAACAAGCTTTCAAAGGTCATGAACTACATCTGACATCGACGTTGCAGCCAGGATCTGCCGACGTCTTGAATATTTGGCGTCCGATCAATCCCTTCATGACGACCTCTCATCTACGACCATCTGAGCTCGTGACAGTTGCACGGCTCTTATTTCGAGTCCATAAAAACTTCGAGCGATCTCATCAGCATTTGCGAACATCGAAATATACGTGGCAAGCTAATGCTAAGCCAGGGTTTCACTCACCATGATGCTTCCGCCGGCATCATTGGCATCATTTTTCCTACATCGCTGTCAAGAGCTACGCTGAGCGCACAAATCAGAGATCTCCGTTCGTCCGCGGAGAAGCAACAAAGGCTTTGCGCCTGCTCAATATCATCTGTCAGAAGGACATCTCATTCAGATCATGTGACTGAGCTCTCACTCGGACAGCTTCCAACCTGCTGGAAATCGAGCACGCCGCAGCAACGAGTGAGGGGCCGCTATTTTCAACCTCCCGTGGCCACCGCGCCACCAATATTTCCCCTTATGTATGGCGGCACTCGTCCCGCATCGAATTTGACGATATCGCCGAGCCCATTCAGCACATCTCCGCACCATGAAGAACACAAATCTCAGCACAGTCAATCGCACACATTTCCACACACGTCCATCACCAACCCTACGCACGCATAGCAAGGTATGATTAGATAGCATGAATGTAATGACTCACGACATTGCAGACAGGACTCTTTTTGTGGAGCGTGGTCATGTCAATGCCTTGTGAAACGTCTCGATTTTCATATCTGCTTTTTGCATACAAGCTGTCAGAGACGCGTTTTGCACACGTCGAAGCATCTTGCCCGGGGCGTGCCAATGCGAACATCTCGACTAATCCACCGCGACCACGAGAAGCTTCACCAGACCACAACGCTCGTTCGCGCACAGCACAATCCAGCCTTCAATGACCCTTGCTAGCCCCTTCTCAACACCCAACTCGGCGGCGACACCCTTCCCACTACTCTCTTTCATCGATTTTTCTCCTCGTCATAGGCTCTGCCTCTCTCCCAGTTTAATCTACTTCCTCGGCCCTTTCTCAGCGGTCAACCCCTTCAGGCTTCCCAATGACAACGCTAAGCCTTGCGATCGCGATCGGATGCGCACGAAACCGGTGACGGGGCCGCCAGGCGTTTCTTGCTCGACTGAGAGGTTGGCGAGAGCGTCTTCGCCTATTTTGGTTTGATGTTAGCGCTGGTGGGCAATCGAATATTGCATTAGGTGGTGTTGGAGGTAAAAGAAGGGTGGTAGATTGATTTGGGTCTCGGGTGTCAGGGAAGGTGAGTAGTGCGTCGGCAAATTTATCCGAGAGAATACAAGGGGAAAGAAGTGGGGGAAGTGCTGAAAAGGAGGATGCAACGGAAAGAAAGCACAACATACCAAACACCGACCGCGCGTACAAATTCGCGCTCAAAAACGCACAATCCCCCTTCATGCTCGCCGCGGGCGTCAAGCACGCCATATTCGTCGACCCCTGCAGGCGCGCCAGGAACGCGCGCAGGTCCGGCGCCTTGGTGTTGATGTTGACCTTGTTCTCCCACTCGAACTCGGTCCACATGCTGCGGAACTGCGTCTCGGTGCACTGCGCCGGCTGGATGTAGTCCATGATGTCCACGTGGACGTCGTTGAGGATGACGACGGCGTGGTCGCCTGCGGAGGCGCCGTCGTAGACTACGTTGCCGAAGATGACGCCTGTGTCGGTGGAGGAGACTTTGATGGTTGATTGGACGTTCTGCGTGGAGCGTTAGCAGATCCTGAATGGGTGTTCGGGTAGTTGGGAGTAAGCGAGTGAAGTGGGTGGAGGACATACCTGGAAATCGTGCGGCGCTAAGTTCTGCGTCGTCGGCCGCTCTACGACCTTCAGATCGCCTAACGTCGCAAACTCGACACAGAGATTTTGAAGCGTGCTCGTCGTCTGATTCACGAGCAACACATCCAACACGATGTCGAACTGATGCACCTTGACATACGCTTCTGCGTACACTGGATCGCTGAAACCTGTCAACTGCACCACCCGGCTCAGCTTGCTGCTTAGATCGACGCCGCCAGCTTCGTCGCCCATTGCACCGCTGAGGTCATCCACAACATCTTCGGGCGTGTTCTTCTTCGTGAGCTGTCGAATCGATACGACATCGTCGACTTGTGTCGCGGTCTTGGCCCGCTCCGCCGCGTCTTTCGCCGCACGCTTCTTTTCCTCTGCTGCAACCATCGCGCGGAAAGCTTTGCGCGTGTCGTCCAAGAAGACCGTCTCGAGCTGTTTGCGTTGCGCGAACTCTGCCAGAGAGCGCACGCAGGACATGATGCGGTCCACGGAATCCTCATCGATCGGCGCTTTCACGAATTGAGACTGACCGACGCGCACGATGGAGATCATGATGAGCATCGCTTCTGCTCTGAGCGCGTTCGTGCGTGCGGTGTCTGTGGAGATCTCGGAATGGCGCATGACAAGCTTGGTGAGGGTGCTGGAGAGGACGGTAGCCAAGTAATAGTCACCATCAAGAATGAGCTGACGCAGTGGCGGCTTCTGCGCGGCTTTGACGGCTTCGAGCTTGGCGGAGGCATGGGACGTGAGGGCGGACTCAGAGGCGTACGTGCCGTCTGCGAGGACTTTGCGGGAGTTGCCAGGAGTATTCGAGGAGCCAGGCTTCGGCTTGGGGGTGTCACCGTTTACCTGACCGTTCATCTCAGATGCTTTGCTGAGGTCATTGGGAGCACCGGTGTCGGGTTGATCATCGAGAAGGCGTTGTTCAGAAGACAGGATGGGGATCTCGCCGAGGGATGCTCGGATGCGCTTCCAGGCGTCGCGGATATCTTGAGCCTCGAGAGAATACTCGCCAACAATCCAGAGCGCGCCACGATAGACCTTGCCTGCTCGGACTTCCTGGAGGGTGGAGACGAGACGCTCGACAATAGTAGGACGGAGCTTTGGGAACTTTTCCACGACCTCCTTAACAAATGAGATGACATCAACAGCCGACGCAGAGTTGAAGTCGGCGATGAAGTCCATGAGCAAACCGACAACGGACGCAGCAATCTCAGAAAACTTGATGGCGCACTGGTGGATCGAGTGGACGAGCAGTGAGCGATATTCGTTGTTCTTCTCGTACTGCTCGTCAACAGTCTTGGCAAGCTCTTTCTTCAGCAACATGACCAGCTCCTCCACGTTCTTCGAAGAGACCATATCAAGGGCAATGGTGAGGGACTTCCGTCGGACCTCAAGATCTGGCGACGTGAGCACCCGCAGTATTTCCATCGTAAGGTCATCAAGAACACCCTCATTTCGTTGCCGCAGTTGATTGACCCTTTCGAGAGCGATGAGCTTGACATTGTTGTCAGACTCTTTGATCGCAAGGTCGATGAACTTCTGTGCCGCTGCTTTCACAGCTACTGGGTTGTTGGTAAGAGATGTCAGGGAAGAAGCGGCTTCGTAAACGACGGTATGCGCGGGTGCCTCGAGGAGGTCAAAGATCACGCGCAGGTATTTTGACTTGTTTTGTTGGTTCTGCACAGCATCTTTTCGCATGAACTCAAGCTCACTGAGTTGGAGCAGCTCATGCGCGTTCGGTATGCCGTCAAAGACGCGACTTAAATATGCCAGCGCCCTCTCATGACTGATCGTCTGTAGCGCAACAAAGGCGTTGCGCTTGCACGTGTGGTCGCTCTCGGTGTCCAGAAAGTTTTCAATCAGTTCCGGCGCATCTGGAATCATGTTCTCGGAGTGCTGGTGGATCGACGAGACAGCGAAGACAGCGTTCTTGCGGACGTAAGCATGCCGATGTTCGAGACATGACCGTGCGGAAGAAAGAAGTGGCTCAATCAGTTCGGGTTCTCGTAGCTTGCAGAGAAAGCGGAGGGTGTTGCCGCGGATGTATTCGTTGGGGTGCTGTAGGTCATTCCGGATGCCATTGCTACACGATGCGTCAGTCTGCACAAGCTGTACATGCCTCGAGGGAGGTCCGCATACCAGACGAGGATCATCTCCTGCTTGAGCTTCCCTTGCGCATCCAGTTTGGGACATATCTCGTAATAGAAGTACAATAGCTTTTTCAACGGCTTGTGCTTCGAGGGCATAACAAATCGTATGATGTGCATAAGAATCTGAGGCATCGGGTCGCCATTTAGCATTAACGTTAATATTCGTTTCATCGTCTCCATCTTGGAATCGTCAGTGCCCTTCTCCAACTGCGTCTTGAGCTCTTGCAGTGATGGCTGATCTGCGGCATTGTCCTGGTGAATGAGGGTGTAGGCGTTCTCAAGGAAGCTGCCCATGTTGACGGTAGCGAGCGGATTGGGCTCTCACTGTAACGAGAGCCCGACGTTGCTGTAAAGCCTAGCAGGCCTGCGTGGAATCCTAGTAAATTTGTGGAGGGAGTTGCGGAAGGGCTGGTGGAACAACGGTGGAAGTAGTGCAGCACTGGGAGAAGTGACCGCTATCTGCAATTCGTGAAATCCGGCTGGATGGTTAGCATGCTCCCCCCGAGTTACGCGTCGCTGTCAATGTTCGTTGGCTGAAGTCGCACTCGACCCTCATTCACCTGCGTCCACTCCGGAATTTTGGTCATAAGTCTTGGCATCAGCCTTACAAGGCGCCTACATACTCGGCCAGTCGTTTAGTAAGGCTTGGGATCATCTCTCGGTGCTGGGTCGTTGCAATGTTTTGAAAGCATTGAACCCGTCGCTGATTAGATAGTATTCGAAAGATCTTAGAGACCTGTGCGTACCACACTCGAAGCTTTGACGACGACTTTCCGCGGAAATGTCGACACAAAACGAGCCTTTCTATCTCAGATATTAGTAGGTCTCATGCGTGCGAGAGAAATAGCAAGACGTAGTGCTAACAAGATGAAGTTCCGGTCATTCAGGTCGCTTTGGTCACGAATTCTTGGGTGTGTTACTCCCTCTGATGCATTTCCGCATTTTCTGACCAGCCAGAATTCGATTTTCGAGCGATAGGGGACGGCCGTAGCGCGTCTACTCGATATGCCAATAACTCAAACTACCGCAATGACTCGCTCATCAGGAAAGAGAGTAAGACGAGGTTGTCGGACAGCCGATGCAAAACTGACGGGGCGGTAGTGTGTGTCAGCGGCTTGATGATCCAAGAAATAAAGCGTATTGTCAAGGACAGTGAAATCATGAAGTAAGCCGTGACAGACTTAACGGTTCAAATGCGGTGCTGACGACAAGCAGGGAAGACGATACCAAATGGCCACAGAAGAACAAAGATGGGAGGCAGGAGCTTGAGATACGACTCGGCAGCGAGCACATCTCATTCGAGGTTTGTAGCTACCTGTGAAACAACCTTTTTGAAGTGCCGTGGTGCTAACAAGGTGACAGACTGCGAAGATCGGGTCACTCGTGGACGTGACCGAGTCCGAGGATCCTGAAGGCCTTCGAGTGTTCTACTACCTGGTGCAGGATCTCAAGGCACTGGTGTTCTCGCTCATATCACTGCACTTCAAGGTATGGCGATCTGGCTTGCTCATTGACAGTGGCAGCACTGACGTCCCGCAGATCAAGCCAATCTGATGAGACTCAGAACGAGATATCCTCTTTCAATCAGCTCACGACCAGTCTGTCTCGTCATATCGCACCCTCGATGGAAGCTTGGCAGTCCTATTTACCGCTTAGAACAGTCCCGCAGACTGCCCTTTATTCCAGCGTCCAAGGTCATCGAACTTTTGAGAGCTCTCTCAAAAGCCCACAAGCCTTAGTCTTGATCTGCGGAAACAACGACTGGCCAACTCGTGTCCAGCCGAGCTGCTCGTGGCTAGCCGGAGTACATAGCAGTTTTTTCGAAGGCAGGGACGTGAGAGGCTTTCCAAAAGACGCGGAGAACGTGGATGGAAAGAGGTTTGGAGGAAGGCCTGGGGGCTTTGTAACCAGTAAAAGATGAGATGGCGCCCCCAGTGGAGACCCCCGAGACCCCACCAAGCCCCAAGAATTAGTGGGACCGAGGGAGTGCGACTCCGGAGGGAAGCTCTGGCGCGACGACCTGCCAGATTGACCTCTTCTGATGATCGCATCTTCTGCTCTCCACCTCAACAATCATACCTACCTCGTCGCAATGGCTGTCATCACTTGTCCTGTGGCCTAAACCCACATTGTTATTGCCTTCCTTGTCTGGCTACCTAATGCGCCAACTCTGTCCCCTGAAGCATGCCCACCCACGACGAGACCACCCTGCTTCCGCCATTGGAGCGTACCTCAAACCTCGATATCTCTGCACACGCGACTTGTCCTCCTGATGACGGCAGCCCGATCATTACAGCACATGCATCTCCTGGACAGCAGACTCTCGCTTCCTTAGCCCTCTCCTCACCCAACGCGCTCGCAGACCATCATACAGAGGATGCACGCGCTGAGGTCTCTCAAGCAGCTCTCGGTGCGGCGGAGCTTCCCACCTCGTTGAGAGACTCCCCATCCACTCCACAACCAAACGAGGAAACCACTATAGGCGCGACCAGCAGCACTAGCTCCGCGACACCGGAACCGCTCGCCAGACATCGCGACGAGGTGAAGTCTGACGAGACCCGATCATCTCGTTGCGCAACCTCACCTCTTCCTCCGCCTCCTCGTCAAGCGCTCACACCACCCGACGCATACGTAAGCTGTCATCAATATACACATACATTGCGAACAAAACAATAACCACCCATGCAGCGCATCAACCAACACACCTCGTCCTTCCTCAGGCATGGCAGCAAGTTCGTCGGCACGCAACAGTCGGACCGCCAGGTATACAATGTCACAGTCGAGCTTAAGCATGTTGATATGCGAGAGTCGTTTCTGTGTGGCTACTTGCGCATCGAGGGTAGGTCCTGGAGGAGTGGGCGTTTATGATCGTGGTCACTAACCGCGACAGGCCTCACCGACCAGCAAAAGATTCTAACCACATATTTCGAGGGCGAAATCATTGGGACCAAATACACCTTCATGACACGAAACTCAGACTGGGGCTCCAACATGAAGGTCGACATGCAACATTGGAATAGGTTCCCTGCATGGCGACCACTCGCGCGACAAGCGCAGCAAGACGGCTTCAACTATCGCGACTATGCTCAGCGGGAACACTTGTTCATGCGATGGAAAGAGCACTTCCTAGTGCCCGATCACCGTGTCACGCATATCACTGGCGCCAGCTTTGAGGGCTTTTACTTTATTTGCTTCAATCAAGTGCAGGGAACCATCAGTGGTATCTATTTCCACTCTAAGAGCGAAAAGTAAGCTTGCCTCACATCCGTGGTACAGCGAGGATACTAATTGAAGCAGCAGGTTCCAGCAGCTGGAGTTAAAGCACGTCCACGACTTCGGGTGCAAAGGTGCCATGGAGTTTGCATGAGCCACGATTGAATGAGATTACGAATATGAAAGCGATGTTGAGCATGGCATGGTCAGCGTGGAGTTCTGGGCATTTGTTGCGGGAAACTTCAAGACGGAGCTCTGTGATCGCTGGTCGACTCGATCGTTGTCCTACCTCTGTATAACCGCTGCATGGACCGGCGGCCCTTTTGCTTTGGATCACGCACATATCTACATACCGCACTGCTCTCCACATAGTCATGCACGACTTCACTTCGCATATAACCACCATAGAACCGCTCAACTCTTCAAAATGAACGAATAGTGCTGTCTTGCAGCACGCTAGTCCAGTTTCGGCATGACCAATCCTATGCTTCAAAACACCCATTGACTTCTAAGCTGCTCTTCAGCACCCTCCTCGCAGATATTAGACACCACAATATGGCTCGCGGGCGCTCTCACAAGCGCAAACATCAAAACGAGCAAGCTGAACCTTCAGCCAAGCCACACGTCACCGGTCCAGCCGTGAAGAAGCAAAAACGCGAGGAAGACCGCAAAGATGGCGAGCTGCCCAGGAAGAAGTTCTACCGGCAGCGTGCTCATGCAAATCCGTTCTCTGATCATGCCTTGACATAGTCCGTAAGCTCCTAATTTATTGCTCGTGTGTCTATAGCCTCGGTCTCGGGCAGCATGAAACGCAAGCTAACAGAATATTTTGTCAGTCCGCTGAACCCCCAGTCCATGGACTGGTCGAAGCATTATCCAGCATTCGCGGCGACAAAGATTGGCGACAAAACTGCGGGCAGTCACGAAGCGGGTTCGTCCCCGCCAATGACACAGCAAGTGGAGGTTGCAGACATTGGGTGTGGCTTTGGAGGGCTTTTGTTCGCTCTGGCGCCGAGAATGCCTGATACATTGATTTTGGGTAACGTCTTTGCTGTCACAGAACCGAAGGTGCCATTCAGCAATGCTGACTAACACAGGCATGGAGATCCGCATGTCTGTAACCGAGTTTGTTGATAACAAGATCCGCGCTTTGCGTCAACAGCAGACCTCCCACGCCACGTCGTCGTCATCCACGACCAGCGCAAGAAATGTCGCATCCGAAAACGTAGTGACGAACGATGAAACAACGCCAGTCTCCACCACCATTGCTGCGGATGAGCCTGCACCCTCATCAGATCCGTCAAAATTACCACATTCACGATCTGAGGTCTCACCTGCCATACCCGCAGAGTCCTCCTCGCCCAAAACAAGCGCTCACGTTCCCGGCGCTTATAACAACATCTCCGTCCTCCGCGCCAACAGCATGAAATTCCTTCCCAACTTCTTCTTCGGCTCTCAGCTCTCAGCGATTTACCTCTGCTTTCCAGATCCGCATTTCAAGCAGCGCAAGCACAAAGCGCGGATCGTCTCGTCCACCTTGAACTCTGAGTATGCTTACGTACTAAGACCGGGAGGACTGGTATATACGATCACGGATGTCGAGGCACTGCATGAGTGGATGTGCGAGCATTTTGAGGAGCATGAGTTGTTCGAAAGAGTCAGTGAGGAGGACTTGGATGAGACGGAGAAGGTGGGCTGGAACGTGATGCATCTTGAGACAGAGGAGGGGCGAAAGGTTGAGAGGAACGGTGGGAAGAAGTTCGCTGCTGTATGGAGGAGGAGAGAGGACCCGCCGTGGCCGGGTGAAGAGTAAGTATGAGAGTAGTCGACAGCATCAACAGGCGCGACACCAGGGTCGAGCCAGAAGCGATCGCGAGATCTATGATGTTGGACCCATTCAGAAAGATGCTCCCCTTACTGGACCACAGCCTTGCCTTGTCTGAGCGTACATCAGAATCATCTGGACATGGGCCGACACCCGCGCATGTTTTGACCGTATCCATCTCATCTCACGTATACTCCACAACATGCTCTGACAGCAGCACGCTCAGACGCCTCTATGTATAAGACTTTCTTTTCCTCCTCTATTCCTCCTCTATTCCTCCTCTTCACGTTTCTACTCAGCAAAGGAGAACGATTGTATACTACCCACCCTCAAGCAATAACGCGCGAATTGCAATCCCGCAGCAACCAAAACATACAGTTGACAGGGACAGCGCATTATCAGCACTGATCATGTCCACTTTCAACACCCATAATTCCAACGCCCACAACTCCAACCCATTCCCCATTCATCCCCCGGCGGAAACCAATGAGCCCCTACCGCCGCCGCCATACAGTGAAAGCGCTCCATATGCCGGCCCCAGTTTAAGTCGCAGCTCCCTCGCGCCACGTACACCAAGGCTTCCAATGGACATCGAGCGGCGTCAGTGGGATACGCTGGAAGAATATGAGCGTAGGACTGCTCAACATCTGCTGGCCCAGCAGGATTTCAGTTTCCCCTCAGTTCACACCGGGATGTCGCCAGAGCCCCGAGTGCAGATGATCGCTTCTCGGCCTCGTCGGCGTGACCCAGTCTCTGAGCCTCAAACCGCGCCTCCACCTCCACGTATCCTGCCGTCCCATCAGCATTTCAGTCCGCCTTCAATACACACCGGCATGTCGCCAGAGCCGCGAATTCCGATGATCGCTTCTCGGCCTCGTAGGTGTGCCCCAGTCCCTGAGCAGCAACCTGCGCCTCCACCTCCTCGTATCCTGCCATTAGACCGAGGCTTGTTTTCGAGTCCAGAGCAGCTATCACGTTCACTGCCTCGGTCAGTATTCTCCGAGCGTCGGGTTGACGATCCTGTAAATGACTTCATTGCTCGCGAACCGACGCCTTTGTCTCTGGGTGCGCCGGCACTTCCGGATGGGGTAATGATTTGCCAACGCTGTGGCTTGCAACATCCTCCGCGATACGGTCAGCCAGATCCTCGATCCTCGCCGCGCAGGTACCCTAGGCGTCCTAAACCGGCGTTACTCCAAGCGGCGCTTCAATCGCAGAAGTATCGTCCAGCGTCGTCTCCGCAGTTCAGTCAGTCAGAGACCAGATACAACGACGGTTTCGCACATCGAGCTCTACTCTCATTTCAGCAACTATCGTCGCCTTACCAATCAGCTCACCGAAGGAGTCAGCGCGATTCCGTACCAAGAGCGCACGACCATGCCATCGCCGGCAATCCCAGCGAGCCAAGTCAGACGTCGAATCTGTGGACTGCAGAGCAAAGAGCGACCTGGTCAGTGGACCAGCCGCGGGTGCAGACTGAAAGGCGGCTGAAGGCAGTTGACCGAATGAGAGAAAAAGAGACACAGGAGACGCAACGAAAGACGACGGACGCAGAGAACGAAACGCCGAGAAGAAAAACAACAGCACGGCCGCTCCTCCTACCGCGTCCAGGTATCGGCGGTGCCATCGTTGAACGCACCACGGTGGGAACAGTCGCGCAACGGCGTCTGCGCCTGGACTTTGGCGACGATGCGATACCTTACTCGATGGAAGGCAATGCGGAAAGGGGCCGCGAGGTGCTGAACCCGTTCTGCGATTACGACTGGGAAGTGTTGAAGGCGGAGGTTGAGGAGTTGGATCGGATTAGAGATGAGGTGGGGAGGGAGTTTAGGAGGCATCATCTGAGGATGCAGAGGGCGTTAAATGAAGATTGGGATGTTTAAGTGTAGTGAGCGGTGAGTGATGAAGTGATACTTATGTTAGTAATACAGCGACTTGAAGAGAACGCTTGGGCAAGGTGGGTGGGTAGAATAGCGGCGCCTGAAGCGTAGATCTTGAAACTATTCATTGCCTACGGGGCATGTCGCTCTAGAATGTATCAAGACAGTGCAATCAAAGGCACCACTTCGATCACCGCTGCTGTCCCTCGTATTCGACGTTTCGTGCAAGTGAGCTTGACTGTTATCCGAGCAGCCGGCTCGCCTCCTGCCAAGCCTGGGAAACAGATGAGGGGTGCAAGAAAAGGAAATGCGCGACATGCAGTATCGAACCAATGCGGTGCCAGAGTGCCACGCCTTTTCCAACCGCCTCTCAAACAGCTTGTCATTTCCCGCAGTTGCTCGTCACCTCGTTCTTCAATCCTACTTACTGCCTTAACATATTCTAAGATGTCATTCAGATCACTCCACATCCCCTCCCCTTCGTGTCCGCCTGCGTTGTCCCCTGTGCAATGCCGTAGAGGCCCGATTCCGCGGCCACTTGGCCATTGAAACCCTCGCAGTCCTCTGGTCAGCAGATGCCGCCGTGTCAGCACGCAGCGAAGAACCATGTTTCAGTGTCTGACAGACTCGTTCGGGTTGATGTCTGTGACTGTGTCGTCGCTACGTTGCCTTAAGATGACTGCCAGACGTATAATTTGTCGACGCTGTCTTGTACCACTTGCAGGCTGGAAGGCGGCTTTCTCGTCATTCAGCAGGTTTGCACAGGCAAATTGAGATTGCTATAGGTGCACGTTCTGCATAGGCTAAAGCTCGAGTATTAGCTGGTCATACATCAAGTCGTCGACACATACCGCACTGCGAAACCCCAGACGATGGACAGACTGCTCGGACGACAGCATAACCTTTACTTCGACCTCAGTGGAGTTCCAAATCCCAATATCGCCGAAAGCCCACGCCTCTTGTATTGCTTCGTCATTGAGCGGACCTTAAAAGAGTGTTTCAACGATTGCGGTTCCCTCGAGCCCCTTAGGACAGAGAAGACCCCATTCAACACGGGCCACAGCTCAAAGTATATGACCTTTGACATAGAAAAGATCTCTCCGCAAGATTGGAAAGTCGGCAAACCAAAGGCTGCAAAATGGTTCGGGAATGGAGGATGGGAGACGACACTGCACATGAGAAAGGAAATCCACAGACCAAAGCATCCTAAAGACACTCCAACTGAGAATGATCAAGAGATGAAGAAGTTGCGGGATAAAATGGCATTATTGCTTGCTAGGCAGAGCCAGGGCAGGTTCAAGACCGCACCAGACGGATCCGACACGGCTACCTCTTGACACATGTCATGGCTTGATGGCCCGTCGCATGAGGCCGATTCCACTGCGGGAAGCAGGAATTGCATTGGAACTGTTCTGTGACCACCTCTCATTGTGCCTCTGAAGCTCTCGATTGACTGTAAACGTTACGCCCTTCGACGCGTGTGTGTCAACTGCGTGAAGTGGCTTTGACAACAATCTTGTGCGCCATCGACTTGATATGTAGGCCAAAGACTCGAGAATACATATTAGCAGATAGCTGGACTGAATGCGATGAACGTTGCAGCTCCACACAACCTATGTAGGTACAACCCTGCGTCAGGACGGTAGGTATTGAAGTGCTTGATCGAACCTGGGCTAATGGGCGATGCTAGACCGTTACGGCTCGCTATATCAACGCTTCTTGGATCAATGCCTGCCGCACGCGGCCATGCGAACGTATCGACCCGATTGGGTGCTTGTCGACGGAATTCCGTGGAAACGATTTTCTATGGACATCGCCCAAAATTCGACATGCTCCATTCTATTATTACTTACATTAGCATGCCGACTGGCAACACTGGCCTCCGGCTTGCGATGAACCAGTGTCCTCTTCACTCCGTCTTTAAAGCACTGTTGCTTTTTGCAATGTTCGAACAACCGCGTTGGCCAGTACTAACTTTACTCATCAAGAACTTGTCCTCTATTGAGTGCAAACGACCTCCGCAGCATCACCGCAAACACTGAAAAACAAGCACACCCCCGCCGCAAGAAAATGAAGCTTCATTACCACATTCTCGATAGTACCAAAAAGATCCGCATCGACCTCAGCAAAGTTGGACCGGCACATGAAAACAACTGGGCGGTTTGGTATGAGTCCAAACTCGCCAAGTGCTACGGCAAACAGCGCCGAGAGTGCCCAATGAAGCAGGTCGATAAGCTGCAACGTCAATGGGAGTTTGAACATCCCGACAAGCTGCTGCCTTTGATGAAAGACCACAACGGCGACAAGGCGGCGAAGGAGTGGCTCGAGAAGGAGTCTATCAAGGAGGAAGATGCAAGCGTGGGCATTCCGAAGTGGCGCCCCAAAGAACCCAAGACTACGCCGCCTACAATCCCGCCTGAAGACGAGTCGTTCGACCCGAATAGCTCCTTTGCCAAAGACAGGAGACGGCTGAGTGGCAGCTTCCAAGGCTAAAGGATTGTTGTATCCGCCCCTCGGGGTGCCAGCACTATGAATGCTTGGTGTCGTGCTCGAAGCCTGCACATGTTTGGTCCAATCCGATGGCGTGGACAGTGTGGAAGCGTTCTGTAACAGTTTGAAGATCCTCGTTTACTCAAAAGAAAAGATCCTCGAAGGAATGTGGCACTCAGTTTAGTTCTGCTGCAAGCACATTCCCTGACTGCAAGAATTCCATTGAACACCTGCCGCTTTCAAAGTCAAGAACTCTGAGAACTTCATCCTTCATGTGTCCGAGTCTAAGTCAGTCAATCCGGACTTTGACAGCCTGCGACGTCGATAATAAATTGGAGCTTGCGCCTGGTCACCATGCGAGCGTTGCATCATGCCTTGCGGCATAAGTGTACGGCATAAGTGATACACGTGTTCGCACCTGGATCCACGGTCGTTTCAAAGTCCTCCAGTATGTCTCCGCCTTTGGAACTCTTAACAGATGTTGTACCGAAACCCGGGGTCGCCCGTGCTGATACACGGTAATCCTGCGGTAAGGGCTGGTCCGCACTATTGACTTCGGCCCCTATGCTTCAGTGGTCCGTAAGCCGCGTAGCAATCGTGCATCAGTGACAAGGCATTGTAAGATGGCCTGGAGCGAGCCGTTGTCTCACAGAGTGCATTAATGGTTGGACAGCTCTGTTCTCACTGTTATCCGTCCACAATCCCAAACCGCCGCATATACCCACTGACCACGCTGTGCAGTTCCCACGTTGTCACACTGATCAATTGGCCCTAGACCGTCCTCGAAAAGGGTAACGGTTTCGTGTTCTAGTACAATGCGTGAAACAGTAAGACGTCAGCGCCAGTATGATCAAGTCGCCGCCGGCATGAATGGTCTGACCATCTCAGCTTACCGAAAAGCGTCAATGACGCCCACGCTCGCACCGCAAGCTCGCATCACAAATCGCTTAGACTTCCATATTTGGCGCAACATTGATCGGAAGATCTTATGACCTACAGCTGTGTACGTCCCACGTTGGAGTCAGTGCGGATAAGCAAGTCGCCTGTTGCGTCACCGTAAGACCGGCAAAGAAGCCTGAACAAGTGACACGTAGGCTCGCGCAGGACACCGACGAATGGCCGCATTTTCGGAAAGATTCACCAGTGTATACGCACATTGTTAGCGACATGCAAACACTGCTGTGTTCTGGCAAGCTGCTTTACAAAAAAGGTGCCGTGCCTTGTTCTTCCCCAGCTTCTCCGGCAAACTCGAGCATTTCCCCCCTCCTTTCACATCCAGCCTTTAAAGCCCACTCAAAGCATCGTCCGTGTGTGCGTACATCCCAAGACACCCCCGGCCCACTGCACCAGTTTCAAACAGTCCAGCCATGCCCGCCAACATCCTCCACGGCGACAACAGCTTCTGGTTCACTCTCGAGGAAGTCGAGCCTGACCTGCGCAAGCAGCTCTGGGGCCTTCACTTCCACAACAGCCTCTACAAAATCTATCAAACCGGTGATTGGGAGGAAGTACCCGATGAGGCGGGCATGCATCGCTACTCTCTGGGCAATGGCCCCATCGAGAACCACGAAGAAAAGCTAAAAAGAGCTGAAGAGCTACTGAGCAATGACCGGTTTCACCGGCACTTGAGTTTTAGACATAGACGCTTTATCTGGGCGCCGAGGAAGCCGGAGTCGAACCCGCCTGGTCAGGGGCCGGGTGTTGAATAAGGTGCGGCGGGATCGCGACGGAGTAGGGCACCATAGGTTGGCCAATGGGTTCTGATGCTTCGACGCTATGGGGGCGCCCTTTTAGAGGTTGTTACCGAGTGTGGGCTCGAGATGCTAGGTCGTCGGCTCAATGCCAGTCGTAAGTATAGACACGCGTATCCAGAGACAGCTCGACTTGATAAGATCTCGAATCAGCCACCGACAACGCTTCACCATCTACCGGTATGATTAATGGTATACATACTCAGCAGGTCTTCCCAGCATGTTGCCACTCGTACAGGGCGGTCTTCATAAGTCAGGTAAGCTTGCAGCACAGCAGCAGAAGGTATATACTACACTGGCAGGTTAGTTGGCCTCTTGCATGCTCGTTACGGGTCGCAACTACGCTGCGCTCTGTTTGGTTTTAGCAAGTCGTGCTTTCTTCATCTAGCACGCTTTCCAGCAATATTGGCATTGTATTCACTTCCTGCTCCCTTCACTTCCTGCTTCCTGCTTCTCCGCGCCATCACATCGGCACTCCACACTGGATCCTCCATGAGTGGACCATGTAAGCATAGTTACGTAACAACCTCAACATCCACAGATGCAGGCTGCATCCAGTGACGCCCTTCGCCCTCTTCCCGGGCCGAAATGGGCGAGGTTCCAGCAGACTTGAATCCACCAGTACAGCTAACACACTCTGCCGCGCTTCACACCAGATCCAGATAACGTCGTGCTCTCACGTCCACCGTTGCACACTGCCCCTGCCACTCTCAAACACATCCTGAGCGTGTCCTTCACAATTCCCATAAAGCGTCGCTTCGTCTCCGTGGGTACGTATACCACGGCCATTGTTGCATCTCAGTACAGCGATAGTGTCTTTGGCTGGTTTCGGGTAGACGAGACAGACGCCTACAACAAGACCGATTTCAGCAGTGCCAAGGACACAACTTTGGCTTCAATACCTGAAAGACGCTCAAAGCCACTGCCAAAGCCATCTCAATTTGAAACAGGATGAGTAACGACAGCGCCTGCCGCTCACTGAACAAGCCACAGCTCGCTCGACTAGTCTTTCGTCTTCTAAGCTAGTGTATCGCTACCTGCTCCGGCTTTTAAGTCACCATGCCTCACATCATGAACCTGCGGCCTGTTGACGTGCGAGAGGTGCTTTTCACACCTGGCTATGGGCGCGTGATTACTCGAGATCGCATACGAGAGCTACCCGGTACGAGTGCGAGCACCAATTTCGCCCTGTTCGCGATGAAATTGATCCGCTGCATATGCTGTGGGCGAGGAATACGCGCATAGGCAAGGCGAGGTGCGCTTTGAGCGATTAGGTGTTGTTCTCTCCTGATAGCACGAACGACACATGAGCGGAAAGTCTACGCTGGGATAGTATAGGACGATAGCGAGTGTGGGCGAACGAGAGGAAGATGGGTACAGATCAGTAGAAAGGAGAAGTGGAAGAACGGCGGGAGCGAAAGAAGGAGACGCGTGACTGATGAGCAGTGATTCCCAAGTCGGCGCGGGCGGAGTTGTGGGGCTTATGTTGTGGGTACTGTTGGGTTTGCAAGGGGAGTTCTGCTGTTGCTGTGTGCTGTGAGGTGTGATTCTGCGCTCGATGATCTGCTCTCGGGTCCCGAGCATTCTAGAAAGCAGCGTTTAACCCCTTGAAGCCTCACCAGCCTCAACATGCATATCGATGCCGCTCGCTTGTCCAGAGATATCACCGCGATTTCGCTGTTGCAGTAAGAGACATCTGTGTGGTCGTGAGTATGCAAGATGATTGCTGCTGCGACGGTCCGACGGATTTCAGAAGGCGGGTTGAGCGGTAGATCACATAACAAGACGGAACAGGATGAAGGAAGTGAGAGGTGAAGTCAAAGTTCACTTGTCTGCTGGTGACTCTGCTACAAAGTACTGTGATCTGCGAAGGCGTCTCAGCGCGCTGCTTGCGATGAACGCAGACTGGCTGGTTGTTGGAGCGTTGGGAACGGGCTTTCGTGCCCTTGCTCTGCTGGTGTCTGCCACTTACTCTGTACAGTTTGTCTTCCATCTACGGCATCGTGTATGTCCCATTCGATAACCATGTCCATTCCTCTATGACCCAGTCATCATCGTTTCGAGTCTATCCTTACCACAAGTCTTCGACCAGTCAGCCACCCCTTGCCGCCTCAGCAAAGCACTCTCGGGTCCAGCCAAACCATCTGTTCATGCGCTTACCAATCCATCGGAGCCTGAGATCGGATAGTTCTGCAATTGGATGAGGACGATGGATGGCAATCTTTTCACCTCTTCGCGGATTGTTGAAGGTGACGGAGGAGCCGCTTCCCCCAGTCGTCGCGAAACCCGCCTCTGCCATACTCGTCACGAAGTCAGCCCATCGTGTCTTGTTGCTAGGTTGTTCTCCGGCGTTAGGCTTGGGAAACATGCGATAGAATAGCGGCAAGACTCTTGAGTTGACCCGAATCGAGCTTTGCTGCGCAAGCTTAGGCTTGGGGTCAGCAGTAATGCTGTGGTGACGCTCGATCTGATCGGATTGTGTAGTTTGATTGGAACGCTTCTTGAGCTTGTCTTTGATTGCTATATTTTTCAGCTCCTCTCTTAACCTAGACACGTTGTCGTCACCCCATATACTCTGCAAAGGAACGTCACCACGGGCTGGAGTCGGAACCGTCTTATGCGGCCTTGGTTGTGCATTGAGGTTGTCTAAACGTTTCTCATCCTCTCCGAGTTGAGCCTCATGCTCGGAGGAAAACGCGAAATGGAAAGGCGCTGACTCCTCCAATCTCTCTAGGATATTGAGCTTTAGACCTCCCTGAATCTTTATGAAGATATCATACGTTGACGTCCAGAAATCGAATAACGCCCTCCGTGCTTTAACCGATTTTTCCAGATTCGACTTTGTCTCTCGGCCTGCTGGCAGACTGAGTATGCTCATGTCAAGCATCATTTTACCGATCTTTTCACTGTCTTCTGGGCCGAACTCCGTCATATCAGTCTCGCCGGCGAGCTGACGCCAAAGCAAACGACGTCTTGCGCTTTCGTTGACACAATGCAGACAGGATTTCTTTGACCATGGAGACGGACGTTGCAGACGGATTGTTGAATACAGCTCGTCGATCGCGGCCATGTTCGAGAGGTGGTTCCATAACCTCTGGTCTATGCGTGTGCGTTCGCGGTGGTCTGCTTTGTCCAAATGCGTCTCCAAGCAGCTGAAGATTACGGCGTGATCAATGTGATCCTCAGCAAACACATCGACGTCTAGGGCCAAGATGAGTCGATGAAGCCAATCATTTCTCAAATGTTGGCAGGAGCAAACTTTACTCCGACAATGCTTCTTGAGCGTCGACATGATCTCACCGTCCGAGTCTCTCTCGTATGTGTAATTGCCTTCGAAACCAGGAGCTGTGGTCACCAAGGCTCGGACCTCCTTACGTAGGAAACTCCAGCATCTAAACAGCTTGAGCTCCAAAGCGTCCACCATTGCTTCGTAGATTTCGACGGTTGCTAAGCGAGGCACGCCGCGACGGCTATTGAAGACTTGACAGAGATCTGCGCATTCGTTTTCTATGGCATACCAGTAGCGTGCCGTTCGCATTGAGCTGCTGACAATTTCCCAAGTGAGAGCGGTGGTGTTCTCTTTCTCGGTGCTGAGTCCGAAGACGTGAGACATCTTGCGCACTCGTATTTCTGCTTGCATGTAAGCTGGATCCGTCTGCAGCAACCATAAGTGATCATCGCAAGCTTGGCGCTGAGTCTTTGCTACCTCGTAGAAGTGCGATGGATCTGCGAATGGAGGTCGGCCGAATGGACGGGTCAAGTACCAGGATTGAGAGCCTTTGGAGGTGTCGATGCAGCAGCTGGCATTGATAAACGCCTGCCATTGTCCCGCTCTGCCCTGGGCTTTACCCTTGTCTTTGACGATGAGGCTGACAGTGTCCCTCATTCGTTGATAGAGTAATGCTTGCGCCTGAAGAGTCAACTTTGCTCTCGGGAAACCTACTAGCATCCATGTATGGGCTAGCGGGCCGTCGAATGGCTTCAAAGAACCAAAGTCTGGCCCAGCAGTCAAGTCCACACAACGACCATTGTAATCCAGGGGTAATAGACCCATAGTATACGCAATTCTATGCCATTGCAAGTCGGACGTTATGAAACACTGGTGCGAGTAATAGGTGCGGTGATGCAGAAGGCTGAGAAAGCTGGCTGTATGGTCCGCGAGCTCTTCAACGTTGTAGAATGGCAATAGAAACGTCTCCAGATGTCGGACCCGTATTTCATGCCATCCTCTAGCTGGTGTGATCACCCATTTCTCTGGTAGAGGTCTGGGACTGATGTTGGGTGCTGCCTGGCGAAGGTAAACGGCGCGACCCTGTGGCATAGCCTTGAACCAGCGTGCCATTATTTTGTCGCCATGTTCTTGAAGCGCCTTTCGAAGCCACTGAATGTTTTGCTTAATGTCTGCGAGATATTCTCGAAGAATGCTAGAAGCTTCTTCATCGTCAAAGATATTCTCGTAAACTTCTTCGACCGTCGAACCATCGGTGTATTTGCGCCACTGTTGAAGGCAACGTTTGCAATCGCAAGGAGGATCGGGAAGTTCTACTCCTGCGGATGAAGGTATATCCAACCGTCCTGTTGCAAGTTGGCCGGGGATAATCCCTGCTGCAGACAAAGCTCGTTCGAGATTGTTCATGGCGTACAAGTTAGTCTATGCCATGGAAGAGTATATAGCGTCTGGCGAAAGGATTGTCTTGAGCGAGGAGCTGGACGTGGGAATGATAGAGATCCAATGCGTTGAACGTGGGAAATGCCGCAAAAAGTAGGATTTGGAAGATCAGGCGAGAATTTAGCTGCGTCTGTCAATCTGCGAAGCCGACGCACGGTTATTATATGAGGGCCAGAGACAACTGAATCAATTTGAAAATCAGAGGCAGATATCGTGGTGGAGAGTGACACAGCTTGATCAGAAGGTCTTTAATCGTTAGGCAGCTACCCCAACCCCCAACAGAAGCAAGCGCCTCACTTCAAGGCCCGCGTCATTAACAATGCCCCACACCACCTCTTCAAGTATCTCTACGCGAAGTGTCTTGGCAGCTTGCACCTCTGCAACGACCAACATGTGGCGGCAAGGTGGACAAGTGTGGGGCTCGGAGAAGAGAACTCGGAGATCATCTTCAGGTGTCGGCGGCTGACAGCTGTGTTCGACCACATGCGACTTAAATGTGGCCCACACAAGCCTATTCGAGGGTTCCGCAAGTCGATAATTTTCGCAGCGGTGATGATGCGCAGAGTCATCATGCTGGCTCGAAAGCGTGCGTGGATGAAAGCTGATGATGGATCATCAGGGTGCTTCTCGCCTGACCCGCTCCAATCTCAAGCGTTATCTCGCATGGCATGAAAGTGCTGTCAAGTGTCATGAGTGGGAACCGCATCCGCAGGTTTTCGCGCGTTCATAACGGCCACGTTGAAGAAGACTACTACGCCGACGCTGTGCGAGTAAAGACGCCAGGGTCAAAAGCGATGCTCAGTGATCATCATCGTACGTACGATCACGCTGCTATTGCACGACACATCGATATAGAGAGGGAAGTGAAGATGGAGGCAAGTGATCGGGATTGAAGGAAGTGAGAGCGCACAGGACGCGAGGTGACGCGCCAAGAGCTTTTCACGCTACTGATTCCAGATGCGGCTAGCAGATCACTGGTGGGACAGAATAGTCTCAGCCCGCTCAGACCCCTCGGGGCGGCTATTTTTACGTCCCAATCGTGTAACGGATGCCTGAGGGGTCTGAGGCGCGAGAGCAGCATATTTAGCGCGTCTTTTTCAACTCGCTCAAATATTAATCAATAGATACTTAAATTGACACATATATAGAACTGGTTAGGCGGAATTAGTTACTCAAGTTTAAGAACGATCGAGCTTATCGTTCTGTCGTTATTCCTATCGGCGCAAGACGACTTCAAAAAAGTCGAAAGTCGCATATTTCAACCTTCCTGCACGCCTACCCTATTACGCTAGGATAGAAACAAAAGATATAAGGCTATAGAGCTTCTCTTAAAATATATATCTATACAAATTTGTTAACAAAAAGGTGTTATAAGCGTACGCAATATCTGCTCAAAAAGAGAGGACTTTACCCTGCAGAGGTCCCAAAAAGCTACTATCGGGCCTCAGGCTCGTTGGGCATCGCATACTAAAAAGAGTAATTACTGCCTAATACAGTATATACAGGTACCGCGCTACGTACTGCGCTTGCAGCAGAAACGTATGCTAGTAGTAAGACCGCCCCACGAGCCTGAGTTGACTGAGGCTAGGAACAGGAAATGGCACAGCGTTTATAGCAGGGAGAGTGGAATTACGCAGATAATCTAGGAAGAGAATGTGGCATAGCATGAGATTGATATGTAGCTGCAGTGGTGCAATAGCACGCTCACCACCCACGCCTTCCCAAGCATCACGCCGATGCACCTCCTTGATACTGATTCATGTCAGCAAGAGCGTTGGGAGTGATGTGTAAGCTATTCGTGCTTGACGCGAGCGACGCGGACGACGGGGTGAGTGGTCGAGCGACGAGCGATCTGGGCCGCGGCCTGGGCAATGGAGTGGTCGGTCTCTTCGTCCAATGTCGCCACAGACTTGACACCCTTGAAGTCGCCTTTGATGTCCGATGGCGTCTGCTCGTCTCCCATTTCGAAGTAGTGGCCGTCATAATCACTGGCATTTGGACCCATAGCGGGCACGTTGGCGCTCGTGACACCTTGGAGTAGCGAAGCGTTGACCATGGTTACTTTGATAGCAACGGTGCGGGTGAAGTCCCAGTCAGACTGATTGTATGGATCTTTCTTGATGTTCTGTTTGATGACACCACCGGCGCCGAGGCTCATCTCTGGTACGTCACCTCCGCCGCGTAGCCTGAGCGCGAGGTGGATCGACTGCAAAACATGTTAGTAAGTACTCTGGACATCGGTGAGGTCGTTCAACATACTGATTCATTTTGGATGTTGTAATCATCGACTGGACAGAATATTAGCACATTCACGACAGAGATTAGCTCGGCTCGTTATCGTAGACTCACTGGTTCGTGTGCCTTCCAGCTGCTTGCCTGCGAAGATGTAACGCTGCTGATCGAGTGGAATGCCCTCCATGATGTGAACCATGTTTTTGACTTCTTCGATCGTTGTGGACAATGTGACCGGAAGGATTATTTTCTTGCCAGTCAAGATTTTGACGAAGACATTCCGAATCGAAGAATCGGGTGACACGGGAAGAGCAGGTGTCGGAGGCGCGGACAGGTTACGCTTCTCCAACGGGACCACGTCAGTCTTCAGAGGTGTGACTTCAAAACGAAAGCCACCAAGATCAACGCCTGTAAGTTGCGCATCGACAGCATAGCCTGACTCCAATGGCACGGCGACAAATTGACGGACCTTACCACCCTCAGTAGCATAGCCGTCCAGCCAACTCTGTGCAGGAACAGTCACGTAGTCCTGTTCTGAAAGAGAGTCTTCGGGTTCTTGAATACTGGGCGTCTCGTCCGCAATTTCTTTCTTGATCAATGTCTGCTTGCCAGAGACCGCGTTGATGCTGCCAGTGAAGATGCGGATCATATGGGGCGATGTGGCTTTGAAGTTGAGCCAGAGAGCTTCACGGACTGCATTTTATCAGAACCTGAGGCTTTTGAAAGGTGACAAAACTCACGGTGAATGGGCAACAGCACCGAACCTTCTCGCAGCTCATTGGGAAGGCCAGATAATTCAGCAACGTTGAACAGCGGAAAGTTACCCAGATCAGGGGGAAGATAGCTAGTCCCGGCGTTGTCATCGACTTTGACAGTGCGCTTGAAACTGATCTCCACGGAACAATTATCACCTGTCTGGCTGACCACGAGAGTTGAATAGTTGCCGTCAGGCTTCTGAGAGCCGAGCGAAGCTTCCAGAGGGCTTGCGCTTGCCATTTCCTGTGCGTGTAATTCAGAGTGCTGGTTGCTGATGACAGAAGCGAAGACGTCTCGATCTTTTTGTAAAGGCTGAGACTGGAAGCTGCAGACTTGGACGGCTTTAGAAGATCTCCGGACTCCCGTGTGAATAGCAAACAAGTCTTGGCCACAAACATGTCCGCGTTTGCTCAAATGCAAGCACCCGAATCCAGATCACTAGCCCTGAGGCGAAAAGGTGAATTTCTCAGGCAACCTCCAATGTCCTTTCTCGTATTTCCAAAGCGTCAGGCCCTGCGCTTCACCGTGCACACTGCGCAAATCATCATCGATCTCCTTTATCGCAGTTTGTATTACTTCCTCGTCCTCCACCTTGTTCATAACGGTATAGTGCCCCTGAAAGCCACCTCTGTCCTGCTGGCTCAACCAATCATGCCACCTCTCTTTCATCTGCGTTTGCAACTCCTTCGCCGGATATGTCCCCTTCACTAGCAGTGCTACGCCTCGTTTGAGCCGTTTTGTGGATCCCGTTGATAGCTTAAACGGGCTTTGAGCCTCAGCAATCTGGAAGAGATCTGTACGTATGCCGTCGAGCTTGGAGCCGGGGAGTGCGTGGAAAAGCGTGATATGCGCGGGTGTCTTGTTCAGCCTCTGTGGAAAGTATTTGCGGCGTAAGGCGTTGGCTGCATCGTATATCTCTGGTGTTGTATGGAGAGTGAGGATATAGCTTGACGTCTCATCTTGGCCTGTTTTTGGGATGTGGGCGGGATCCGGCTGATACTTTGGAGTTGAGGGCGGTCTTTGATCGGCTTGTGGATGTTGGCCGTTATTTGGATGTGCGGGCACTGATCCTGTAGCACCACTCTGCTGCAGTGGTGCCTTTGCGGGAGCATTGTGACCAGTGTTCTGAGCACCGGCGATTGAAGCATAGCTTGAGGACATCATCGTTTGATTGTGACACAATTTTAGCGCACTTGGCCGAGAAGAGACAAGACGCCGCAGCATGCCACGCGGAAATAGCAATGGTGCAAGCGCTACACGAGCCTTTCTTTACCCCGTGGAGCAGTGTGTGACCAGGTACTCAGACTGGCTGAGGGATCGTTATCCGGGGTTGCAGGCGTGAAAGGCTATCCTATCTAGATCTGACAAATCGAGGAGCAGGTAGACGTTATAGAGAATTGTCAAAGCCATGTTGTCGAGACGAGATGACTAGATATTGGCTTTGCAGGCTTGACCAGATCGGAGTGAAGGTGGAAAGAATGCGCGTCATGGACGCGTCCGGATGAGATCTCGGATGTCATTACGCCGAGCCACGAAGCAATATAGATCAGAGGATGTTTTCAGTCTGCCAGCATTTGAGATGGGTCGTATCTAGTCACAATGAACGCTTTGCAGCGTCTCTCTCAATGATTTCTCCAGAGGCGTCCACTCATGCTGTCCCAGCCGCTTCAACAATTCCACGTTCCGCTGCTCAGTCGTGACCTTGCTCAAATCTTTATCCTGGTTCACAGCCGGTGGGAACTCCTTCTGCGGGTTGATCTTTGCAAACACATCTACCAACATCTGATAGTTGAGAGGCTTGGCCATGCTGAAGATACGCTCGTTGGCCACATCCTTGTATATCAGTGCGGCCACATGATGTTTCGCTGTGTCCTTGACGTCGACATAGTGCAAGGGCGGTTGATAGCGCAGCCACGTCGCTCCAGGTTGTTCGCCCTTGTACAATTGCTCGAGAAGACTTGGTGTCGACATCGGAGCTTGTTCTGGGAGTAGCTTTTCGCCTGTGGTGAAGCTAGGCAGGACAGCGTTGAATTCAAAACCTGGTTTCTCCGTCTTCATGAACTCCCATGCAGCTTTCTCGTCGGCAATCTTGGAGGCCGCGTAAACAGCGAGAATGCGCTCCTCCGTATAGGGTGGTGGTGCCCATGCTGTGACCAAGTCGGTCTCGTTCCAGTCATCGGCGGTGACTTGGAACTCCTTGTTGGGCGCGGGTTTCACCGCCGCGATGGAGGATGAAGTAAGCACAACACGCTTGATGGTCGGACAAGCTTTAGCTGCGTTGAGGAGGTTAAGAGTGGTCTGTTTGACGGCTGGGATGGTGACGTTTGGGTCTGGAGCAGGCTGTATGGCCGAAGCTACGTGCGCGACCGCGTCGCATCCTACGCTACGAGTCAAAAGATGGACATTGATCGTGACCAGTCGCCGCGAGCAGCGACGCTTGTGGATTGAGCCTCACCTTTCATCGCTTCACCGAAAGCATTCGGAGCCAGGAAATCCTTCACCACGACGGACTCAAAACCGCCTTTGCCGTGTCGCCGCTCAAAGACTTCAGCAATGCGCTTTGCTTTTTCCTCGGTGCGCGTTGTGCCTCTGACCTTGTATCCGGCGGTCAAAAGCTGGTCAACAACGTGGCTGGCAATATAGCCATTGCAACCGGTGACTAAAACCAGGGAGCCTTTTGGCAAGATTAGCTCGGACGACATACCGGCTTCGAATGAGTTGATGTGCTTGCAACTCTGTTACGAGACTGTATATTTTACGCCAGCTTGTGGCTTCCTGAGCTACAGAGCGATACTTATACGCAAGAGCAAGGACGCAGGTACGGGGCACAGTGGAGCTAAGGTACTGAGCGTTCCTACTTTCTGATCAATAGGCCTGAGCATGTTGCCGAGTGTAGATAGGCGCGAAGCAGGATGTCCATTGGCATCATTTCTGCTTCGAAACACATCAATGATGATAGGCTGTCAGACGGTTGCGGCGTCGCAGTCCTTGGTGAGCAGAGGGCTGTTTAACCAGCATTGTATGAAGATTGTCGATTTGCCCCGCACGCGTCTCGCTTGTCTGCGTAGTGGTGAACGCCATTCTGCAGCCCGTACAAAAGTCTGCAGTAGCGAGAGATGATCCATTCCGTCGATGTTCGCCGAGTGCCAGGCTAGCGAAGCCATTGGGTGGTCTTGGCGGCCTGCAAGCTTCAGCTTAGCTACCTCCATTTTCTCGTCAAATGTCAATCTGGAGATTGGTTGGGTCAACTTGGATTCTGTTTTGAAAGATGGCCGGAAAGCTTTGCGAGCAAGATGTTTGAAAGCCTTGAAAACGCCTCCGCTATGCCTCTCATTACCGTACAAACAGCCCAATGGCGTCCCTTCGTCAGCGGTCATATACAATCACCATGCTTTCTTGATCGTCGCTTCGCTGCTGAGTTTTTTTGAAAGATGCGACACCTCATTGTGATATCAATGACCGCAATCCCAGTTCTTCATACCCATCAGAGAATGAGCAGCCCGCCAATAGCGATACCCAGCGCCAAACCAGCTCCGACCTTTGTCCCTTCTTGAGCTACGTCTGCTCTCCTCTTGCCAGCTGCTGCAAATATCGTCGCACCGCCGTCTCCTGCGGTCGCGCTCAAGCTGCCACCAAGGATGCTAACCTGGCCGCCTGTGCCATCAGTGGCAGTCGTTGCTGATGCGCTTGATGATATGACGCCACCTCCTGCTGCTCCACCTGCTGCTCCACCGCCTGCCGCCGTTGAAGTTGCTGCCGACGTTTGTTGCGATACAATGCCCGTGCACGCCGCGCCATGGGGGCAGCACCCGACCATCCCGGCAGCGTCGGGCAGACATTGGGAGTTCGAAGGGCAGCACAGAGACGGCATGCCCGGACATTGTGTGTATGAGGATGCGCAAGGGTCTGAGCCGGCTTGTCGTGGTGTGAGCGGGAAGGCTCGTAGGTCTAGTGTGTTATCTGGAAGTGTTGGAGAGGGTGGTGGCGATGTCGAATCCGAGCCATTATCGGCTGAGGTATCGTTGAGGGCCAAGAGTGCTGGAGTGAACGGAGAGAAGTCTTCGGCGGCGACGCTTTGCGTCAAATTCAGAGCGAGCAAAAAGATGATGTGCGATCGGAGCATTTTTGCAGATCGTCTTCGAGAGAGGAATGCTTGGCGATGTGTGGATGGATTTGTGCCCCAAAATGCTGATTGTGAGACAAGATCAGTGGAGTGTGTCAATGCCTGCCATGCTCAATTATGGTCATAATAGCAGAGATCGAGTTGCTCGCATAGAACGAAAAACCAATTTGGGAGGTGTTGAGTAAGGCCCGAGGACAATGCTGGCCAGCTCATCAATTGGCCCCATTCGTTGCGGGGGCAACGCACACGTCAGCATTCCATCTCCAACGCGACCTTTTCTCTCTTCTTCAAGACGCTCAATTGCGCATGATCGAATATCCATTATGCTGGCCAAATGAGCATCTCTTGCAACGCATGACGCTGCTTTTCCTTTCGAAGGAGTCCATCGCCACTCCCATGCTGTTTGGTCCCTGGCTGATGCACGACTCATTTCCACGTGTTTGTCCCTTCAAGCCAGCGGTATTTCGGACCGCAAGCTCAACGTGGCTTTTGAGTCGTAAATCTTTTGAGTCGTAAATGGAGAAAACCATACAGCGTACTGCGGCATCCACGGCAATCATTTCTCATAGAATGAGGGCCATACAAGATTAAGAGAACTCATCCGCTCCGGTTTAGGTCCCCCGTCTGCAGTGCCAGCGCGATCGTGTTGTGCTGACGAGCTCGCGCCGCTGAAGAAGGAGCAGAGACTACCGCCTGAATTTCAAGCCTGATGTGCCGCGTAACGCGGACTCGGAGTACACCAGCTCCCTGAGAACACTTCGCCCATCCAGGCTTCCTTGTATTCCAGCAGAACGGCGGCATGACAAGAGTAGCTGCTATCTTCACTTCTTTCGGCGCCGCTTTATTGCCTCTGGTCAATTCACACCTCACAGTTGCACAGCACCGCGTAGGCGTCGGGTGTAGTACTCTGTCGGCATCAGAAGCCTGCGATGGGACAGACGTGTAAGGATCAATGCCGACTTGCTGGTCATTGTCCCATCACAGTAACGCCACCGGCTACAAGAAAGCTTCCCTCGTGTCACACATGACCACCTGATGGAATCCCGCCTCGCCAAGTTGCATGGCCATTACATCTTGCTACTTTACTCATGGAAAAGAATCGCCGCCATGCTTCAGACTCACAATCTATGAAAGGCAACATAGACCACTTCCACCTGTACATTTGATATTGATTTCAAACTGCGTGCGTCTAAAAGCACGCCTTGTTCAAATGGAGGTATCCGCCAGACTGTTCACGGCCATCATTATTTCACTCTTCAAAGATCCTAGAAGCTTTTGCTCATGAAGAGGAGCTCACTCAGCAGCGTGTATTGGTTGCGCATGATTCCTGCCCAGTCTGCGTCTCTCAACATCAGCTCAGTTGGCCAGACATGCACAATATCAAACCTCCTCAAAACTTCCTTGGGGCACCTGTAAGCTTTGTGATGTCAATATGAGGTCTAACTTTGAAGCGTCTACTCCACCTCCTTACTCACCAAACACTGTTGTAATATTCGAACCAGGGCACATCAAATTACTGTTCGAGTATTCCTCATGGAGATGCTGTGACATCTCGTATCTATTCTTCTACTATGAGGTCTAATTTCTACCCTCAACACCAAAGCTTGCCCGTGAGAAGAACTCAAACAAAATAAAAGAGCACAGCACAGCCATGCTCAAACCGTCATTCATTGACATGATTATCACACCTCTTTGTTTTAGTCGAGGTGAGAGCTACTTTCAAGCCCGGGCTGCTATTCAAGCCGCAGGGGTAGGAGGACTCGTGCGCTTCAGGAATCAGCTACTTGATGCGCCTGTTGAAGCTGGCAGTCTACCCTCAAAGCCGATGTGCAATGGGATCATCAACCAGACACTTCCGCAACAGGTTCTTACTTTTAACGACGCATCTGAAATGGCTGTCTGAGACCACTTGGGCTGTCATGTACTCTGGTAGAATAGTCACTGTCGAAGCCTCTTGCACACAACATTGTGCTTTGACATATATGGGTGAAGCGGCTGTGTAACTTCACGCAAATAGTGTCTTGAAGTCAACCGGTATGTATGCATACTCTCAAAGAATACAATATAGGCTAAGTTCTTGCAAGAATACTCAAGCACTCAAGATAGACACATGGTGACATGACAGCCGTGTCCAGGTATGCGCTAATGACTAGCGTGCCAAGAGCGAGCAGCTAGAAAGACAAACCCCGTGCAGCGTCCGCTACATCAATCCTGGCTCCACAAAATTGTCATATTTGAAGTTTTCCTCGAAATCTGGGGTGGTGCGCAGGCCAGCGTAGTAGGCATAAGTTCATATGCGGCTGCGTGAAGGAAATGCTGGTTGCATGGAATACAAAGCACTAAGCACTTCGGGACTAGTGCGCCAAGCATCATCCGTTACTCTACCTAAGGCTTCGAGATTTGCCACAGGTAGTAAGAAAAGCAGACCTCGTCGAAGAATTGGCGCAACACGACGTCTGCTCCCATCAAAATCTGAGCCTTACGAGTAGCGCCGCTAAGTCGGGAAAGCTGGAAATGAATGACGCCACTAGAAGATAAAGCCCAGGTCAGCGATTTGGGAGCGAATAATGTTTCAGACAGGTTTGGCAAGGCATCGATATTTCCAAGTCGTGTCAGCCATGCGCGACTGTTTCCAAAGGCGCACAGATTTGCCTACTCTTATCTCTTAATAGGCATTCCTGTGACGCCTGAAGGAGTGAACGGCAATGTATTAACTGCCGATGTTAAAGAACGCGGATGGCTTTCCGTCGAAGGCGAGGAGCACCTCGAGCGAGGCGCAAAGACGTTGAACGAGAAGATCGATGACTATCTCGTATCGATCGTAAGTTGTGAACAATCTATAGCTCATGTTGATTTAGAAAGTTGACAGTGACAGGGACATTCACGAGCCGAATTCCCGCATGTGTATTTGGTGTGTGCGCCGAGGGTGTTTGGCTATCAGTTCAATCCGGCATCTTTCTGGTATCTCTACGATACCAACAAGGTTCTGAAGGCAATGTTGGTTGAAGTCAACAATACCTTCGGCGAACGGCGGCTTTACTGGTGTCCCAGAACGCAGCCTCACTCGGAAGAAGGCAACGATGGTCCGCCAGCTGACAAGCATCACGAGGCTGGGCTGCAATTTGGTTGGCAAAAAGACTTCCACGTTTCGCCGTTCAACTCACGAAAGGGAACTTACGCCTTATCTTCTATGGATCCATTTGCAGACGGTCGAGAGCCAAACCACCTAATTGACAACCGCATCACACTGTTATCGAACCATGGCCGAGCGAAGCTTGTCGCCCGTGCTCGATCTAGCGATGAGCCTCTCGATCCTGAGTTCATGTCGAGGTCGGACACGATCAAGATACTGACACTATGGTGGTGGGTTGGCTTCGCTACGTTTCCAAGGATCGCTGCGCAAGCAGCAAGGCTCTATTTCACTCACAAGCTACATGTGTGGTTCCGCCCAGAGGTCAAAGCTACCTCCATCTCTCAAGCGCCCACTTCAGACGAGCGCACCCTGGAGTATTTCTTCCGCTTGTATCTGATTGATTTGACTCGGCGCCTACCTCCTATAGTATCCTTGAGATATACTGCGCCGTTCGAGCCATCATTCTCGGTCAAAGACATAGCACCGAGCTCTGCGCAGACGCTCGCGCCAGCGAAGCCTCTGAGAGAGCTGCACATGAGTGTCAGCTCGCCAGCTTTCTACTCGCGCATGATATACTACGACAGTGTCCGCACAGCTCTATTGCGGGAGGGCATCTATTGTCGCGACGAGAATCGCACCGTGCACGTCACGCACCCGGGAAAGTTTGAGGACGTCCTACCGGAGACTCAAGACAAGCTGGGCGGTACTCGCAGTCTTCTTAGGTGGCTGTTAGTTGGACTTCGCAGCAAGCCTCCGCCTGCCAGCTATCCCGAGCCAGACTCAATGCCTGCCGAAGACACCCTTGGCTCTACGCCGAAGGTGTCCGAGTTGGACAACTTTGTACTCACTAAGTGTTCGACCACCGATCAGCGCACCTACATGAAGACGGTTGTAAGAATGTTTGTGCTGAAGAGAGTCGCCGATCGGCTGGGTTTACTGCTCATCCTGATCATCTCGTCTGGCCTAGGTGTCTGGATTACGCGAACTTGTCGTACACAGACTCACCAAATCAATAGTCAGTATAGATGACTAAAACACTCTTCCGCCGCCTTCACGCCCCACTTTTTGCCGTACAACGTATATCGAGTATCAAATCCACCGGAGTTGACAGCGCTACACCCGCTTTGGCACCGCGCATGTTCACCCATCCCCCGGACCCTCAAAGTTACGTGGATCCTCCTACGGGTACCCTCTTCCTACGCTACGCTGTAGATGGATCCTCTTGCAGGCCCCTCCTGAGTTCGCGCTCTGCCTACGATTTGGAAGCAAACTATGTTTTGGGGGGAAAAGGCTACTGTCCCTTGTTTGCGGGCAACTCCAAAGACTATGTATTTCTTTAGTAGCTCTCCGGGCGCAGACGCGATTTGTGTATAACGATTTACATCGGGTGTGGCACTAGTAGATGGGGTGTGCGGCGCTAGCAGCTCCGATAATCCACCACTACACCCCTAATACGATGGCGGCGTAAGCGCTAACCATTATCCGAGTCTCTGCAGAATCTTGCAAGGCGCTTTATAAGACGTCTTCCCAGCCCTCATAGAAGAAAGATTCCTCCATCCTTGTGTCCATATTCTCCAGCTGATACTACTTTGCCATCAGCCTCTTGCAATCCTGAAAGGTCGCTGCTGGGATTCATCAAGCGCAGCTGAGGTCACAATCTGGGAGCTATCTCATCGCTTCAAGAACTAGAGGCGGCGCTAATGCCTCTTCTTGCGTACTAGACTAGTCCAAGAGGGCGTTGATATTCAGAGTCAATTTCACTGAGAGGTTGCGTCCCTTTCGAGTCGAGGTGATACCCTTCCCGACGCTCACGAATGATCTGAGCTTCGAGCTCTGCCACTTGTGCCATCCAAGACCATCAGTACAGCTTCTTAAAAAGGCACTAGACCATGTCCACTATTGACGAACAGAAGAAGATACTCAAGGCGTTCCAAAAGAGTTTTCGAAGCAGATCGCAGACCACTGTTGGTAAAACGCAAGCGTTCTTTCCCAGTAGCGCCCCAGTCAAAGGACCAGTATGGATAGCGCAAGACGACATTCATGTCGCCGCCGAGACCGCCGTCCGCAACGCAGTATTTGAAGCCATTCAATTTGCGAAGACCGAGCACATCGTTCTACCGCCACGGTCTGAGATCGATGCTCGCGATGTGCATATCGAGTGGGTTGGCCAGCGGCGAGGTGCGGGTGCCAACGCTTGTCAACCTGCTGAGATGCCTGACGACAGCATATTTGAAAAGCTCCAAGCAGATGTGGAGCATGATGTGACCGTAATATTCGCCCATGGAGGTGCTTTTTAGTGAGTGAAACGCGACGACCTTTCGCGCAGCTTGACTGACCGATCGTAAGTGGTGGAACACATGTCACCGCCCGTCCAGCTTCGACCAAACTTGCTCGACTCACCAAGGGTCGCGTGGTCTCTATCGACTATCGACTGTCTCCGCAAAGCCAATTCCCAGGCGCTCTACTTGATCTGCTTCTAGTATATCTGGCGCTCCAGCATCCGCCACCAAGGTCACGACATCTGCCGGTACCTCACAACAAGATTGTCATTGCCGGTGAAAGCTCTGGCGGAGGCTTGTGCTTATCTCTGATTCAGCTAATTCTCCAAATGCGACACCTGCAGAAGACAGATACACCGAAGGTCCGGTTTAATAATCAAGAGGTGGTAGTGCCGATGCCTGCAGGTGTTTCAGTCCTTGGTGCCGAAGTAGATCGGACCATATCGCTCCCCTCCACTGGAAATAACGCCGATGTCGACTTTCTCCTGCCTCAGGCCACCGCAAATACCCCGCTCCAAGAGCCCGACGATATCTGGCCTTCGAAAACGCCGCGGCACGATGTCTATTGTCATTCCTCAGCATACTTGCACCCGGTTTCGAATCCTTGTACGGCTACAGACTGGGCTGGCTCACCGCCGATGTGGTTGGCGTATGGCGAAGAAAGGGTTATCGATGGTGGTAAGATGCTTGCGTCGACTGCCGCCACGCAAGGCGTGCCGGTGCAGTTCAAGGAGTACCTGGGCATGCCTCACATCTTCCCTATGATTTTCTCAAAGTTTCCGCAGTCTGTCATGTGCTTCGCAGAGTGGGCTCACGTATGCCGGCATATGGCTGAGGGCCGACCTATGGCTAGTCGTGCGAGCGTGGTATCGTCGGTCAAAACGCCGGCTGATGTCATGCAGGACACGGATATCGCCAAGCTACTTTCACTGAGTCGAGAGGAAGCAATGGCCATCATACGTCGTGCAAAAGAAACAAGGCCCTTGTATACCGGCAAAGGTCGTTCAAAAGCTGCGCTGTAACATGGCTCGTTTGAGCTCAGTAGATCTGAAGATCATTGTGAGAAGGTTCCTGTCAAGAAGAGTTACCGATGGTCTCGATTTGCCACTAATGCTCTTATGCCCTCGTCCTGCAGGACGCGTTCTTATGTTCTCGCAGGGTACGGTGTGGCCATTATCACTCTATTCTCGTCCTGCAGTACGCGCTCTTATGTCCTCGTCCTGCAGGAGGCACTCTTAGGTCCTCGCAGGGCATGGCGTGGTCATAACACCCTATGCTGCCCTCACCAGGCACAGTCTGGCTCAAATTGACTAATCTGCTTCCAGATGAGCATTCTTCTCATACCACTCGGTAAAATTCTCTCGACTCTCTCTCACTTTCGCAAGATCACTTTCGTCTAAAAGTGACCATCACGTGAAAGTTTTCAGTAACATGTGATCGCGCCAAGAACTCACTAACGTTGATGACTTCCTTCCTCTTTCTGTATTAACATCGCACCTTCGTTCTTCCTCTTCTTCCCTTCTATCCCGGATCAAACCGTTCGCCACCGCTAAGCTCATTCACATTGAGATCTTCTTGTTATACTGGTTGCACTGGAGCCAGGAATCTAGCCAGTATCATCATCCACGAAAGCAGTTTGGCATCCATTCATGTCTTCACTCATGGCCGACGGCGACGATGCCGACCGGCAGGCGGGCGACTTTATCAAGACCGTAGACGATCAAAGCCAGGGATCACCGACTAGTCCATCATTCCAAGCACAGCAACAAGCGGTGGCCGGTGAAGTGATCATCCTTGGTGGCCAGCATTCTCGAGGCCTTTCGACACAGCGTGCCCCTGCAAGCCCGAAATTCCCAGCAGTACAAGCACGGGATCTTTCAGATACTCTCGCACCACACATAACGCCTCCTAGGCTAAGCAACGCTCAGCGTTCGGGTGCTTCGGCAACAGGCGAGATTTCACATATGACAGGTGACTTCTCATTTGGATCACGTAACGTACACATAAACTCATCATAGTGCGATGGAAGCTAATATGTTGATGGCAGATATGGAGGAAACGTTCAATGACTTGTATTTCGGTCTTTCTGAACTCGCTGACAACACTGCGTCAGCTGCAAACGAGGCCGAAGGTGCGGCTGAAACCCCGCCTGACATCAACATGGACGAGAACTTCGGGGATGCTTCTCAGAACATGGCCATGGACAATCAAGCCACGGCAGCACTGCTCCGGTCCCTCAAACACAAGTCCACCGTACCCATGGAGCTCGAAGGACCTGCAAAACAATACGAAGACAGAGACCAGACGCCTGGAATGGTGAGCCCCATTCAGTCCTCTTCACCTCGGAAATCCGGGCAGCACTCTCCTCGGCTCGAGACAACTCATGGTGAGCACGATGTTGAGAATTTGGGTGATGAGTACTTCGGCAACACCGAAATCGACGACTCCAATTTCATGCCAATAGAAGATATGCCAAGTTTTGCTGGTAACAAACAGGGCAAACACAAGGGCGAATATGCACCGAGCTATGAGATTGAGGCAGCGCCCACGAAGTACTTGCGGGGACTTTTATGCGGCCTTGAAACCCTACATGTATCAATGACGTTGCAGCATCAAGACACACATCCTCCTTCCATCGAACAGGTGGGTGATGATCTTCGGGCCGGGCGCAATTATGGGGGAGGTGAACGGGTTACATGCGTGAGGGCCTGCAGAGTCCGAAAAGAGTTTCACTTCTACCGCTTCCCCGTGGGCTGGAGCCACACAGAGTTCAACGGACAGTTGTTATTACCCAGGATTGCCATCCTACCCTTCAAGCAGGGGCGAAGGTTCACGTTATGTGCTACTTTCAGTTCAAGGTATGGTGAATAACAGAATGCTCAGACGCGGCGGAACACGATGCAGATCCGCACCATCATGAGCCTCTACCATATTTTCAAAGCTGGGTTCGATGTTGGAGGTCACGCAACGCCAGCTATTGGGGCACAGCAGGGATGATGAGATCTTATCTGTCTTGAAGCCCCTCAGCTGTCGTTAGTGTATGTCGTAAACGATTCATGTCTAAGGGCGCAGGCCAATGCACTCTGCTATGAATGAACGGTCACAGTGCAACTGTTCAGTGCACACCCATGCTAGGAGAAGATGAGTCAACTCACTGACTGAGAAATGTTCATGAAATTGCCATTTATCATTGAAATACATCTAATGCCAATTTACTCACAGGGGGCTCAATGAGCTGCGCAATCCTGCCTGTCTGCTCAGCAACGGGTTTCTAACAAGATCTTTTTTCATTGTTGTATATACGATGCGAGATGCCGGAGTGCATCAACTTACTCCTTCTCACGCTATGCCGGCGCAGCTTTCGACATTCTGTCCGGCAAATACGTCGTTTTCGACTCCACAAGAGCCTGTTTCCCCTTCAGCGTCGACTTCGAATCTCATAAAAGTGAGACTATCTCTAAAGCTCAGACGGTCATGGCCAGAACGCATGTCTCTCGAAAGCTCAAGCATGCCGCGTTTCGCGTGGCTGTACGCCTTCTGTATCTACTGAAAGCCGATGAAGCAGCGATGATACCAAATAGTAAGGATCAACGCTATGATCAAGACATGAACCTTAACAATATTGAGGGTATCCCTTTGGCTTTGGTAGATTTTTCCCTGTTGGTACATCGATGGCACTGCAGAGTCGTCGGGGACAGGCGGTGATCACCGCCATTCAGAGAACGCTGCAGTGCAATATAGCTTCTCAATTTTTTACAACGTCAATCTGCGATCTTTCCTCTCCGCTGTTTACGACTTGCATGACTGATCACTTATGTTGCAGATAGGCAGCCCCTGTTTCTACGCCCTATTGCTCCTACGCACGCTTGAGCACATTTCGAGCACATCGAGCCTTTTGCATTAGTCATTCAGATTTATAGAGGTAAAATGGGCCGTGTTAGTCATATCATCAAGCGCTGGCGTGTCTCAAGGTTTGAAAATGAACATCGCTACAGGGACAATATGCAGAGACTTTCAGCTTTGCTTCGTATAGCAACCTGCTCGAAGAGGGGCCAGCTCTCGAACCCTACGCGCTTCTGTCTTTGCCAAGATTTGATTCTCATATCTTATCTCGTTTGCGGCGTCCAGAGCGACACATATTTCCACAGTGATGAGTGTCATCACAACGAGATGCGCCGACAGTTTTCAGACGTTTCGGCGTTGCTGTCTCAGACACACCAGCAATTCTTGGAAACGTGACCCCCTACCAACGACCCTTCTCCATTTCCTTTGCCGTTGAAGACATGTGCATCTCTCAATGATGTCTCAGTCAACAGCTTTACACCTCAAACATCACTCGATAATACGTCCTTGAAGCCGCACCAGTATACAGCGAGCCTTAGTAGCCAGTCAGTAACTCACAGGAACAGGTCCGAGACTGGTGATCGCATGTTTCAACGCCGATATGCTGGGGAAATCACGATGTAAGACTTCTAACAGGGGCTTCATGTGGAGCTCTTGGAGTTCCGGTCCACTTGCAGACTGCCCGATATCTTCACACGAATAGGTTCGTCATGAGAAGTCTCTGTTACAATGATGCGCTTCACTGCAGCACGAGCCGTAGCATTGTAAGCCGCTTTGAGACTCGGATTGGAGCTTGCGCTTCAACGCACAAAGGCTCGGTCTTAAATGCGCGCTTTTTTGGTCGCATTTGAAAGCGCAAAGCCCCTCACATTGCAACATCCACCATGTCTGCTAGCTGGTGACATTATCGGTGCCGTCGAAGTATGCGCTGCAGTCGTTCATATACGCCAAAACCGCCGCTGCCGGTGTATCAGCATGGTTGCAAGCCTCATTTGAGCGCCGAACAACCTTCTGGACAATGCTGAGGGCTCACCACTCCAGCGGCTCAAAAAACCCTTTGACAGATCGAAAAGCGTACTTGAACGTAGTCCTGTATGCATCGTATGATCGTATTGCGATTACATATGCAGGTGTAATGAGCTTCGATATACGCTTATCCGAGGATGATGTTCAGCATCATGATGCGCAGCCTGCGATTAGCATGGCCTGCAATGGTGATACCAAGGGCTCATGCAAGGAAGGACAGTACTATACCTAATTCGTACTGAGAAGGGCAGCACATTGATACACATAGCCCCTGGCAATCCATTATCCCAATTGCTTTCGAAGTACGTGTGTCTTGATGACCATTCTCAAGGATTCAGCATCATGGCTTTCAGCCTATATACTGTCCTACTTGGCTCGACTTGCACACTGAGCAGCCAAAGTTGACCTCGAAGATCTGACACTCACCACGTACTTCTTTTGCGTACAAGTAGAACGATAGTCCCTCATTCTGGCTGGCTCATCTCAAGAAGGACTCACAGAGAACTTCTTGATTTGCAAGCAAGCAGAGGGGGATGTTCTTGGCCAACCTCTAGTGAGCTTTCTCCGTTTGATGATCCTGCGGCGTGCCCTCAGACATTGGTGTTGATACTGATGATCCAGCGATACTACTCATCATCTCGACCCACCGTGAAGCTGGAGTCAAGCCTGGCTCCTGAAGAAAGAACTCGTCCGTCTGAACCACGCGCTTGAATTATAGTCTGAGCCCCTCGAACTTGCTTACGCCCATATTTTGCTCCTTGTAAGAAGTATCTCTGTGGACTCATCCAATGATGTGCGGCTCGTCCTCTTAAAGACCGCTGCGCTCTTCTCTGTGAGTCATACCACATGGTGCTATTGCGCTCCGCGTCGCCATGACAAGCGCCTATTAAAGCACAGAAGCATCACTTCGGATGGTGGACACATCAGACCGATAGGCAAGTGATTGGACAGGTTGGCTCATAGGGGCTCAGCAACTCCACTTTATCTCTTCTGCCTCTCTTACTGCATTATTAGACTTCGTGTCTCCCCCGTGAGCCCACTAGGGCTTGAGACATGAGTGATCCAGCAGTGGTGACGCTCATCATCTCTTAAGCTTCACGTAGCCAGCTGTTGTCGCTACGCTATCTCTCCGTCAGCTATGTTCGAATATTCGCAAGCACCGTAGGTAATAACTTTCACATCCCCTACGATGGTTGCTCATCTTCACTTCTCCCCTGGTCTTCGATAGTGTTTCCAGGCAAACGCCAGCGTCCGAACGTGAATATTGTTCACGGGATAATCGAGGCCGCAATCTCTTCAAGTTATTCACGAAGACCTGCAGATGCTACCTTACTTGGACGTAGTGCAATACGTTGTTATACTCCTATAAAGCCTACGCTGGCATCGCAAGCAAGACTCACATGCACCGAGAGGATTAGTCAACGAGCAGGTTTGGCCCCGCTGTGGGAGGGGCTCAAGATGAGAGCAACAGGTAGCAGCGTTGTCTTTTGCAGACCATAACAAGATTTCCTGCGCGCTGGGAGCAACGCAACCGTACTCGTAGGACGAGAGAGGCGTTGATGATGTTCGTCGCCGCTAATTATCATGTAGCTCCGCTGCAAAGAAGTCATCGCGCGAGTATATGGACAGACTGTAGTGCATTGTTTTCCACTCCCCTATCGAAACACATCACGTCCGATTTTCCGAGCATCAGCCCTCGAATGGAAAAGAAAGATAAGCTATGCGGACAACACTCTTACTTATAACTCTGATAGAACTTCGAGGCTGGTCGTGCCGGGAGAATAATGCAATACCGAAGTCCACAGCTACAAAAGCAAGTTGATAAGGTTCTTCAAGTACCCATAAGTCGTATTGGGCCACGAATCGGAAAACTCGATGCTGGAAGGGGCTCGCTTACAGCACGTTCCGCCTGCATTTGTCCTTTGAGAGCCTCCGAGCAGGAGCCATTGCATGATGCTCTTACGCATGAGCCAGCTTGAGCGACGCCAGGGCCACGTTGCCGATGTTCATCGTTAGCTCTCAAAGCCAGACATGAATGATGCTCGCACTCATACACCTCTCTCACTCTGATCGCATGACAGTCTGATGCATCCCCTGAGAAGAAAGAGGTTGCCTTCCTCAAAGTCTCAGTTGCTCATACTCCAACAAGAAAGTCAGCACATCGTTTGAATACCAGTCGACACCATACTGAACCACCAGGACTGCCACTTGCGCATTCAACGGTGCACATATTGTTTCAAGATGCATCGTTCAATTTTGTGAGTACTCGGCGAAGACTCGCTTAGCTAGATAGTACAGACGTTTCCCTAGTTGTAGGGGACAGCCAGCAACTATCTGCATTGCGTGCGAAACTTGGTGCCTGACGTCGCGCTCCGCTCGCGCTGCATTTTGTAGTCGTAAAATCATCAGGATGTGCTGAATTTGGTGCTGGTCATCTCGATTCGAAGGGTTTCCTGTGGAGTCAGCTAAAGCACAAATAATTGCCGCCGGTTTGGGCTGATTGTTTTATGCCCCTGAAGATGCTGCTCGCTAGAACAACTTTTGTACGACAGTATTGAATTGACGACTCGTAACGTAGTTGTGATCAGTGCTTAACCCAATCTTCCGGGAATGACCCGCTTGCCTATCTCAACCCGGCCGCGTCATCAACGTTAAGCGATACCAAAGCCGCTCTCCGATCCCGTATCGAATCTTCTGTCCAGTATGAAGCACTAACGTCCACTCAGCGATCTGCTCGATCGCAACAGGGGCCTTCTCAACGCGCGCAGACTCCTACTGTCACAGATGAGACATTAAGACCTCCACAGACTGGATCGGTCTTTTGAGAAGACGGAGAATAAGCGATGATGACAACGCTGATGATCACGATCAGCAATTACGACCAAGACGCTCGAATCTCGTGAATTCCGAAAGCGCTCATGTTCTCTCTACGCACTTCAGCGACTCCAGACCCAAGAGCTCAAACTCATCGACGTGACTGTCCGCCCCTGCGTTCATACCCCCTCGCGATCACCTCCCTGGTCTAAATGAGGTTAAAAGGAGGTTGGCGGTTGAAGCTGGCGACTCGTGTTGCTGACGGGCCATTCCTCGTAGGTTAAGATAGCGGAAGCCGAGGCCAACATTGACATGAACTACACCAGCCGTGCGGCAGCAGGCCTGGAACAGGCAGTATTTGTCGACTTACAAGCATGGCACGCAGCGTCTGCACCCTGTCATTCGTATACGTATGTCACGAAATTCTTCTGTCGCGTCAGCACAGGCTTCAGGTAAATTTGAGAAGCGTTCAACGTCTATTCCGTCATTCGGGTACATACGAGACTGCTACCCAATCGATGTCAGCCGCTCGAATCGTACGGCATTGCTAATACAAACCGAGAAGCAAACATGCCAACCCACTAAGCGTATATCATGCAGATCATTGCCGTGCATTGTCGCACATCTCAATGAAACGATAAATGCCCTCGAAGTCCTGATACTCCAGCGGATCGTTCTGCGACGCATTCATGCTCCTCTTCGGACTTGCTTTCGAGGCTGACTTCATACTGCCATATCCTTCAGGAGATTCGTCGTCACTCGACAGCCACGGATTAGGCTCGTCCGGTGCTGACAGCTGCTCGAAGCTGTGCTCTGATTGTGTTGAGTAGCGATCACCTGCGAAGACATTGCCCGGAGCTTGTTGCGCGTAGAACAGCGACTCCATGTCGTCCTCGCTAGCTTCATTGCTGGGCGCGAATGGGAAGAGCAGCGCGATCTCTGTGCCAGCATAGGCGTCGAAGAAGTCGTCTTGAACGACGACGCCGCGGCTGATGTTCAACTCTTGACAGATCTTCTCGACCGTGTCTGAATCGCAGCCTGGGAAGTGTATCCGCAAGGTGTTGGAATCCAAGTATGTAATCGGTAGGTCTCCCAGACCCGCAAGCTTCTTCATATCCGCCAGTATCACCGACAGATCCTTCAGCGCCCTGCTGAAATCAGTCGAAAGCACGTCAAGGAGACCGGTGCTGTTCAAGTGGTCATCAGAACCACAGAACGCCGCTTTGGCGCCCTCAGAGCCAGCAACATGGCTGAGTGGGGTCAAAGCCGTAATGGTGGGGTTGACCTTGAATTCGACCCATGAGCCGGGTGTCTGCATGGGCAAGCTCTCCATCTTCTTCAAAGCCTTGTGCTGCGTCTCGCTCACGGATTTCCATCTCTTGCCGCCACAAGTGCCGTGGCTCTGACCGTCGTATTGGGCTTTCTTGCCGCCTAGGTAGAAGGCACGGACGGCTTGAGAGACGTTCTGGATGACCTCACGGGCAGGCGCTGGGCCGTGGCTGAAGTATCGTGCCCCGCCCACGCTTCCGCTACCCATACCGTAGCCGCCCGCTGTGCGGCCGAGGGCGCCGCCAGTGAGATTCGGACGTAACGTCGAAGCGAATGGCGCACGCCCAGTGTATTGAGCGACAGCAGTCGCAGTTCTGGACGCTGGGAATGTCGATCGGTCATACTTGACACCACGTGCGGAGCTCTCTTTGGCGATGGTGATGTAGCCACGCTTGGCCGCACGGGCGGCAGTGGAGAACCATCGGCTTCTGCTTTGTTTCAAGAGAGCTATAGGATGGATAGGATGATTTGTTGCTCGAACATGGATCGGCTCGAAAGCAGTCTGCTGAGGGCCATAGGATCGAAGGATGGGCGTGAGCTTGTGCGACGCCTGCTTATATATGTGTTTGATGAGTTTGGCATTCTTGGCCACCAGCTGGTGCAGGCGGCCAATACCAGGAGCCATTTTGATAGAGTCTCACCGATGAGAGCGGGGAGTGTTGATGGGGAAAGAGTGACGTCCAGGGAAGTGGAGAACATGGTGGACAATGCACCGCCACATCCCAGCGAGTCATGTGATCAACGGCCTGAGCACAGACCAGTGGCTAGAACACCAAGTCGTTTTCGCCACAAAACCATCCCTCACGCCAAACGACAATGACATGCAACCGCCAATGCTCATTCAAGTAGGTACAACATTGAGACCGCAGGCATTATGACCGTTACCATCTACATTACAATGACAACCTGGCGGCCGCGGAATCTTCTCCATTAGCTTGAGACTCCACGCTGCGGTACTGCCAGGAATCCAAGCAGCCGCAGTCTGGCAAACCCCCGGTTCTGAGAGGGCCCGCGGCGTGCTACTCGCGCCGCTACATTGTGGCTCCTGGTACATCATTAGCAAACAAGAACCTACGCCCAATGCACCTCCTGCTAGGCTGAGAGCACTGGAGGCAGCCGGCGTCAAACTCACACTGAAGAGCTGGAGCTCAATACAGGGGTTCCCGCCTTGATAGAAGAAGTTCTCCGTCGCTGATGTCTTGTCAGCACTCATACTTCTAAATTCGGGACGTGGCGCTTGTTCAATACTCACAAGGGTGCCATGAGCTACAGCCGTCCTGAGCGAGTCTCTCGAAAGTTTTGACGAAGTCGTAAGTAATATTTCCCAGCAAGTCTTGAGGGTAGCATTGGACGCCAATTTGGGGCAGAGAGTTGCAGCGCGGAGAGTAGCTGAAGACTTGGTACGGAGCCGCGGTTTGAGCGACCGTTGCCGCGAGAACGGTAGACGAGGACGCCTCGGTGCCTGTGCAGCTTGCAGTCTGCGTTACGCCCTCTGCGCATGCACGAGAAGATAACACAGAAAACAGAGCGATGGAAATGACTCGAAGCATCGTAAGCACTTGCGGGCTGTTCTGTAAGACGGTAAGGCGGAAGAATTTCACTGCTGTGCAGTTGTTTAGACTCTATATACTGTAGTCGCAACCTCAGACAAGCCACTTATACCCGCGCCTCGAAGGATCGCACGGCGTGTTCAACTGACCTACAACATACGTGGTCGGAGCTATTCTCGGGCGTGTTATGGTTGCAGGCGGAGATGAAGGATCGAAGAATCCTCGTTATGATCCTGTCATGATGTCGAGCCTCCATTCTGCCTACTTGATGGGGCGAGAGCACTGTGCTTGTCAAGAAAAGCTTGCCGAGAGTTTAGGGGCCTTTCGCCCCGAATGCGTCCGTTTGGAGGAAAATCCGGGTTTCAGCGGGCACAGCTGTAGGGAAACGCCTCTTGCAGAGAAGACACGAGATGCACAATGACATGCATCGATATCATTCGACCAACACAACTCATTGCCGAGCTTTTCGCCAGACTGCAACTCAACTAAAACACCACAGCATGGTTCTGCCTATTCAAGCTCAGAGAAGACCTCCACAGATCTGCTGCCCTCACATTCCTCCTGGGTCTCAACGTCCGTCCTCCGACTGAATGCAGCAGCCGCCACGATATCATCTTCCGCTTGTGTCCCAGTCTTGAATGAGAACAGGTGATGCCAGCGCACGTGCGGAGCGCAAACCTCTAGACCCTCCATGCCGGCTTTGACTCTTTCTAGACGCCTTCTGGTCAGCTGTAAGTCCCGGTAGTCATCCCTGTCAGTAATGACGAGTGTGCGCAGGCCAGGAAAATGAGCCTTGATGACATTGGGCTCGTAGCATTTGCGCATTGGAGCTTGACTGAAGTCGATGACAAGGTGAAGGTGCTGTATCTTGGCAAGGTGGTCACTCGGCGTCTTTTCGCAGAATATCGTCAGCATTTGCAGACTGCGAAATTCAAAGTTAAGTGACTGGTAAAGTGTGATGATAGCCTCCGAATACACTTGACGACAGACATGAAGCAGCGCGGCCCTATTATTGTCCGTCATGCCATTCCGCGCGTGACGCAAAACACGACGGCCAGAAGAGAGACGCATCATTGGAGACTGAGTCCCTTGCAAAGCCCGGTGCTTGAATGTCATGCAGGGCGCTACGCTGAACACTCCGATTAACGATCGCGTTGGCGCGGATGCCGGGTTAGCAGCACTTGACGAGTAGATGTGCCTCGACGAAGCTGTCTGACGATCATGGTGCAGTGGCTTTTCGTTGATTGCCACAATCCTGGAGTGTTCGATCTTCCGATTGATCTGACCTGAGTTGAAAGACACCTTAGACAAGATGAAGCCAAGCCCTTTGATTAAGCTATAGCCCAGTATATCTGCGGCAGGAAGCATCAGTAGCTCATGTTCAACAAAGCATCTTCGGCGATCATCAGCACACAGCGGCTCTTTCCACGCGAGCTTCACCTTGGATGTGCATGCGTGGACATCGAATTGCGTCAGCCGTCCAAAGACGTATATGATGCGAGTCTGCTCATTGCCAATAACAAGGCTCCGGATATGCTGCCGAGCCTTAGCAGATATGCGATGGAGTAGTGTGCTCTTTTCCTGAACATCGAATCTTCCACTAAGTGTTGGTCTACAGCACATTGGCCGTATCGCTCAATGAAACTCGCGTTGCTGTAGAACTCTGGGACTATTAGGAGGAAACACTGGGAGCGAGATCTCGACATTCCCTTGTGCCCTTTTTATGTACCAGTGATGCCGGTTGAGAAGAGTCGTGAAACATGAAGCAGGCACAATTCCCGCGCGAACCATGTCCACATTGCATGCCCGTGTAACGTTTACATCTCGAAAAGGGAAGCCACTAGGTCTTTTGCGATCATCAGCAGGCATCAAAGCCCTTGTCACGGCGCAACAGACTGCTCGGTGGACCGCTTCGCGCAGCTTTTGGGTTAGTGAAGCTCATGGGACTGCAGACCTCGGTGCAATGGACTGGGTATTCTCCGATATTATCATGCGCACATTCAGGCAACATCGCATAGCGTCGAATCGTCACTTTAGACCATCACAATCCGCGACGTCGGCGACCAAGCTTCACCAGTCTCGGCAGTGCTGTACCGCTGATGATTGTCTCCCGTGAAGCAAGATATCGGGATACGATCAGGCGGCCCGCTGAGCGGATTTATTGAGGGAGCGTCAAGTTGGGCCGAATATGAGAGTAGTGGATGAGTAGCGAACGTCCTGCTGTCCACATCAGGGAGATAGATTCAGCGCAAGTATGGGGCAGACTGAGCTTTTCGCTGAAGCTGATAGCGACATGGACGAAAACTGGCTCGCTCCAAGAGGGTCTTGGTGATCCTATCCAAGGAACGGTAGATATCTGAGTGATCCGTTAGCAGTGCAGATTTTTATATCCTTCTTCTGATTACCAGCAATAGACATCGCAGCAAGAGATAGCGAAGCTTTGGGTTGATATCGCTCCGCGATAGAAAGGAATAACTATGAAGTCCTAAGACATTTCGTAACATTTGTATTTCATAGAGCAGAGAATGAACGAGCAGTGTCCTTGCAAGGCGCTCAGATGTCTTTGCGCACGACGCAAGTACGCTCTGCTAAAATAGTAGAAGATAAAAGGGTTGTGTAGCGGCTCGATCGCTCATGCGCGCGTCTGTCAAGTGGCTCCAACATCCCATCCGAACGGCGCAGTGAAGAGACCAAACTCTTCACCCTCAGCCAATTCAGGGTCCGGAATCTGCGTCGCTCGAGCGAGATCACAAAACACCTTCTCGACGCGTCCTCCCGGTAGGACAGGCCAGATACGCCGCAAGCACACCCTTGGCGCGCACTCCTCAAACCCATGGAAAGCCATCGCCGCGTCCCTCACCATGTGAGCTACGAACTCGTCCGTGTCGTCATCACTGATCATCTTGTGGAACGCTGTTTCGGCGAATGTCAACGTCGCAGACTGCAAGGTGGGAAACCAAGCATCGATCTTCTTCCCACACTCGGTTTTCCGCCAAGAGTCGGCTGTTGGGCCCAGGAAAAGCTCGACCGCTCGAACTTTGGCGCGATGCGATTTTGGCTTCTTACGGGCGAATTTGGTGAGAGTATCGACGTCGTTGAAGACGAATGTCGGGTATGCGTAGAGCGAGTCGATCGCCTCGGCGTAGATTTGGCGACACGTTGAGAGAACGGCAGACCTCCCTACCGCGCTGGAGGGCTCTTTATCGCTCCCCAGCCTCACACTTTGTGAGGCGCGAGCCAACCAGTCTGAAGTAATCGAGATGTAGCCGTGTTTCGTCGACGTTGTTGTGGCATTCTGCGTTTTCAGTGGGGATGGTCGGGGGGTTTGGGTTGTCGCTTTGGAACATATCCCCAGCTTGGCATGCTCAATTTATTCCATCGCGTATTGACCATCGTGGCGACCAACGGAAAGCTCTGTTACAAGGCATGCCTCTTCCTCGAAGTACGGTAAGAGGAGTTGTTTGTCTTTACTCAAAGGTTTGCTGGACACCCGTGGGAAGATTCTTTGTTTCTCACAAGTACCGGCCATTAGGTTGGCTTGACTAAGAGCGATGTGCGCCAGATGTTCGTTCCACGACACGACGTGGAACAGCTCGCCTTCCCACACATGTTTCCAGATGAGCTGTCTGATTTCAAGTGGGAGATGGTTCAGTAATAGACTTGCTCTCTGCGGCGCAGGGTTCATACATGGACGCTTCCGGCGACGTCTCTGCTGGGTGTCGCTAGGTTTGCTGGTTGGTAGCTGCTGATTTTCGGGGGTTCGAAAGCTGTGTTGTGGCTTTTCCTTTATGAGAATTGGAAGTGCAACCAACGCAGCCAAGGCTGAAAATGCGAGCATAGTTCGAAGCCCCAGCATGGCGTTCATCCTCGATGGCATCGAAGGTAGAGGATATTGGTTCAGGCCGGAAGATAGTTATGAAGTGTTTAATGTTCCGAACATTGGAAATCGTCGGGGTATGCTCGTCGAACTTTCTTGCACGATCCCGAGGTAACAACATTGTGGAATTTCGCTAGGCAGGCACGTGGAGCGCGTCAAACGGGGAATTCCACGCGCTCGGGTCTGATGCCCTTTATTCGCTTTCGCTACCCTCCTCATCCTCATCCTCATCCTCATGTCTCTCGCCAGTGTCGTCATCCTGCTCCTGGTCACCACCATCTTCAACCTCGTCATCAGAGAGCTCATCCTCGACCTCATCTTCCTCGTCCTGATCATCGCCCTCATTCTCATCAATTGTGTCATCGCCTTCGTCCATACCGTTCATCATAGAATCGTCATTGGCATCCGTGCCAGCACCATTCGAGAGACGCGGCTTCTTCGCCGCAGGTTCTCCATCCACGTGGCTTGTGCTCCCATTGACCGCCGGCCCGCTCTCTCCATTCTCTCCGCCTGTACCACTCTTCTCCGCTTCGGTTTTCTCCTTCTCTCTAAGTCGGCGGCGGTAGTCGTTGCGTTTGTTGTTTAGCATAGCGGCGAAGCCTAAGCCATTGTCAGTATGATTAAGTGGCAGCAACCGAGGGAGGATAATCTTACGCTTCTCTTCCTCCTGGCACTGCTCGACCATTTCTTCGAACTCGAGATCTTTCAATGCCTCGAACACGTCATCTGGCTGTATCGTCTTCTTGTTGTTCAGAGTCGCTCGGTCGTTTGCGCTGCAACGGCAATCGTTAGCATGTGATATATTCTCCAGCACATTGAAGGGAGATTGTGCTACACATGAGCGGTTTCGTACAACATACTGGCTGGCGAGATAGTTCACGAATACAGTTGCGCTCTTTGATATCGCAAGTATCGCGTCCTTCTGCACTTGTGTGTTGGGCGGCATGACGCCTTTAGCGATTCGAGCGACCATTGAGCGTGGGAGGTTTAGGTCCTATAAAGCGTCGCGATCAGCTCCTTTTCAGTCTAAGCCAGTGCATAGGACAGGGAGGAAAGTCTTATACTTCTACACCCAAATTTTGAATCAGTTTCCGGGTCGTATAGGGCGCGGCATCGAACTCGTCGTCCGCGGACGTCTTGGGCTTCTTTGTAGGCATGTTGCTATCGAGGGCGGGTGAGGATGCGAGAGAATGATCTATTCGGAGAAGTGTAGGATCGCAGCACTTGCAGGGTCCGTGTTCGTTTAGCAAGCTTGAGAGGGTGGTCAATAGAAGGGAAACGTGATGGCGTTCATGAGAAAGGGCAAACTTGGTCAATAATTTGAACAAGAGGTGAGTAGACGCGCTACGCGGGGCAACCAGACGCGTCTTTTGGTGATGCTTGGCATTGCAAGGGGTCACTCCTTAATTGCGCCCCGGGTCATTCCTATTCTTGAGTACTCCACCATGTGAGGGATTCTTCTTACGAGTAGATGGGTATCTATTCCTCCCCGAAAGCGAGTACCGAGAAACAAGTCCATCATACCACGCTCGAAAGGAAAACATCTGCATACAACAGGTCTGTTCATCATCTATAGTAACTCGTCACAGTCGTCATCGTCCCACCCCAACGAAGCGTATAAGGAGGCACCAGGTGTGGCCCCAGCCCTGGTATCGGATTCTGGCGGCCGCGAAGACTGCCGTTCGGGCGAGACTTGTCGCTCAGAGTCGCGCCTCTCGTCCGATTCGCCCACTTGCGGCGGTGATGACTGCAGAACTAATTCCTCTGTCCGGCGCACCGCTTTTACTGGGGTTGACGTGGACACTTTGACGTTCGTTGGCTTTTGCGTGGATGCAGGCACCATATCATGATCTGGATCACGAGTGCCTACAAGCAAGGCTGGCTGCTTCCGTTTGCTGAGTCGATGTGATGGCGTTTGGAAAACGTCAGCCTGGTCCGAAGGCGGCAGTCTGGCAGCTACGTTTGGCTTCGAGGTGCTGTCACCGATCTCAGATACCCTTCGTGGCGTGGCGGCTGCATGTGGATCAGTAGAAGGGATAGGGAAATCGCTGTCTGGCACTGCTGTATCTAAAATGCAACCAGCAGCAGTCATTGCATCTTTGGTCTTCTGTTCTCTACGCGGCGTAGCTCCAACCTCAACGCCCAATCGACTTTTGAGCCAAGGTTTTTTCGGTATTTGCACTTTCTTGGTCTCGAGCGAGTTGGCATATTCCTGCACAGCTTTCCCTCGGTTGGGCTTTTTGAGCGTAGCAATGGCCTCTTGCAACTCGGTATCCACGCTGGGCTTGCGCTTAACCCTCGACTGGCTAAACCGAGAGATAGCAGTCATATCGACTTCTCGCTGGCTCAGCTTCGTCGACGAGCTGATACTACTGGCTCGCGACAAGGTACGCCTCGGCGGTTTCATTGGCTCATCAAACGGTGTGCTGCTCGACTCACGCGTCTTCGCTCGTAATACTGAGTCTGTGGCTGACCTCACCAGCGAAGGCGGCTTCTGCTGCACGCCGCTAGCTGAGCTGATCCTTTGCAGCCGACGTTCACGGGCCTGTGGCGGAATCCGACGAATTTCCGTCCCCGGTGCAATCTTTTCGCCACCTTTGCCAGGTAACGGCCGAGTCGGAGAGGACTGCGATGACACACCCATCCGCTTTGCAATCTCTTCGACTTTCAACCTCAGTCGTGGTGCGTAGAACGGAATCAACACATGCTGACAGAAGTCTTGAAATTTATCCTTACTTGCTGGTGGATCACATGTGCTGGGGTTATACGCACTTCGAGCGTTGATTTCCTTGGCTTTCTCTTCATGATCAACGGCTTCAATCGATTGCCATATGCACAATCGATCAACGAGCATCTCGAGTGCCGCATCCAGATTCTGTGGCTTCTTGCTTTTCCGGTATAGAGGCTGAGAAGCTTGCTGAGAATTTTCGTGTGGAGCTTCTGGCAACGACGAGGCTTGCGTGTCTGCTGACTTGGCCATACTTGCCTCAAGCGCGATCACTTCTAGGACTAAGATAATCTGTAGGAGGGTTTCTCTGAGCCTAAGATCTACCTGCATGGCTTTACTGTGATTCTGGTTCGAAGCCGCTTCCGCCGTCACGTCTTGGCCATGCCACCATCTAATCATCATCTGGACCTCAGACGAATACATGCCGTTCTTGCCAGGCTTGGGCTTCTTCAATTTCTTTGTTTTCTGCATGCGCGCATTGCCATTCGTATGGGCAGCATCAGATCCTGATGTGAGATCTTTGATGGCTTCTGGTATTGTCTGACGGTACTTCTTATCAAAAGTGGAGGGACTCAGGATCATCAATCGAAGGCTTCCGACGAGTTGCAGCTTGCGCGACGACTCTGTTTCCCCGGGCCCTACAGCAGCTCGCGCTCGTGGCAATGTACTCTTCGCAAAGTAGGCCAGAGATGCCTTTGACAGGTAAAGCGCTTCGAGATATTGCTCTGCAAGGCTCCTTGCAATCTCGTCAACGGAGAGGAGAGATGCATCGCGTGGAGCGACCTGGGGTTCGTCTGGCGACTCCGGGTGTCCATTTGCCTCCGTGGCTGTAGTTGGGGTTGACGGTGACCGTGCTTTCTCTTGTTGGACTTCGCGTGCAAGTGTAGCAGTCCTAGCAGCTGCTCGGCGTTCAGGCGATCGAGTAATCAACTGCGCTGACCTCCACCATTCCTCTCGCGTCTCAGTGCCAACAGTCAGCTTTTGTATCTTTCGCGGTCGAACCGCGCCAGTCAGCGGTTGAGGCAGAACACTTGTGATATCTATACCTGGTATAAAGGGTGTTATGGAGTACAAATTGGCATCGACATGTTCGACGGCGGCCAGGCGAGAGGTATGGTTGACCTGCACCAGCAAGATATGTGGCTGATCTGTGGCGCTGTTATCGAGGTAGGCGTCTAATTCCGGATTGACAGCTTGAAAAAGGCGTCGTTGTGCAAGCGCATCGTTCGTATCTGCAAAGTCGAAGAGGTGAAGGGGAATTTGCGATTTCGCTACGGTGCGGAGTGGCTCAACGGTCACGGCCGGTCGGTTGGGACACTGGAAGCGTTAATGGCGGACTGGTAGCTTGCGTACTGATCGATGCATACTTTTATCTCAAAAGCGCCGAAGAGCAAGGAAATCGGAGAAGAATGGGGCTTTTTGCGCTTGCGCAGAGATTCTGTGGGCTGTGGGTGTCGTGGCGCGTTTTGGAGCGGTGCTACATGCTCAACATTGACATCCGTGGACATAGCATCGTAGCAATGTGTAAGTATACTTCTTAATGGTACAAGATGATACTGATGACAGCAGAGTGATGTTATGGGGTTAGAGAAGGTGGCTGGTGTACTAGCGTTGGTCATGGAGTCGGGAAACGCGTCCGAGACGCGTCGTTTCGAAAAGAGTGATGTCATCTCAATTCGAACGAACACAGTCTCACGGAGAATCTTGAATTTTACAAAAGCACTAACGAATCTCGGCATTATCTTACGAGTTCAAACAGAGGCGATCACATTTAAAATGGAGACCAAGTATTCGGGATGCTGTCACGCGAAATGGAAGGAGAGTTAACCCTCGTTACGGGTTTTAACCCCCCTCCGAGGTGCGGTCATTTCATATTCAATCTATCGGCGAGCGCACTTTATTGCAGTCGAGCTGCAAACCGGAGATTCCTGGTACCCGGAAATAGCCACGGGTAGGCCTTTTGCATCTCTTCCGGACTCAGTCCTTTCTGAGTATAGCTATCGTCGTCCAGGAGTTCGGCCTCAAGATGCCACGATGTGTTCGTCTCTTTGCCAAGCTGCTCCCTGCGCATCCCACTGTTAGTATGCTTTGGAATCGTGTTGTATGGCGAAGATCAGGATGTACGCACATTAAGGCTTGAAATGAGACAGCGTTGTGATAGAAAGCCTTCAAATTCTTGTCTCCCATTTTTGGCGCGTACGTGCCAGACGTCTCGTTGCCAATTTGACGACCGACGATCAAGCTGCCCGGCTTCTTGCGCATCAGTTTGATCACCTTGTGCACAGCCGCCATCTGGTTTTGGTATTCGAAAACATGTAGGAAGGACGAGAGATTGGCAATGTCCATCTCACCTTCCAATGGCTGAAGGCTGGCGCTCACTGTCGGATCGAGCATGTTCTCAGCGACGCATGAGCTCTTTGCAAGCTTGTTCCCATCCCGATACAGCGCAAAGCCTTGATCGAGAAAGCCTTGCTCAACATCGATGCCATACACGTTACCAGGGGGGACCCCGTCCACGATCAGCTTGCGTAGATCTGTGCCAAAACAGCAGCCAACGTCAACGACATTCTCACCAGCTTTCGCTCTGGCAAGGATCTCTGGATACAAGGGATGTTTGCTCAAATTGATGTTGAGAAATTTGCCCTGGCCGATGCAAGCTACCCTTTCTGGTCAGCGCGCGGTGTGCATCAGGCAGCTCGGTATGAACCCTACGATAGGGTACAACAGCGAACGCTTCACGCCTCTGATGAGTATGTCAGCACCGGGTCCGTGTCATCGTCGTTCAAGTCATCCATTCGCACCACACGGTCCACATGATCCACCACTTCCTCTGGCGGCACGCCGCTGTACTGCACAAGGATTTGGCGTGCATCACTCGGTATGTCCTCGATCTTTTTGCTGAACCATGCTTGTGCTTTGCTCGCTTCGAACTTTATGCTCATAGTGTTTTGCAACGACGGGGCAGATGGGATAAGGAGAAGAAGACGTAAGCCGTGTTGGTCTACTTATGTATTCATGTCAGCCCCACTTTGCGACGGCTACACGACGCTTTCCTGCAGCTATCAGCACAGGAACATGGTTCGCCGGTGATCTGTTCCAATCAGAGCAGTGTAAGATTGCGGATGAGTACGTGTCCGTGGTATCACGGAGGGACTTGGTCTTCCGTTTCCGTCTGAATGGAAGGTAATGAACCACCATTGGACGCAGAAGAGCATTCCAGAGACGAGCACACAGGATACCATCAGTGAATCTTGATTTAACATACTACCCTCCAGCCCCAACGCCTGTATAGAAGAATAAAAAACTGCTGGCCATACCTGGGGTTTATCGCAAAGGCATTCGCGAAGCTAGTCCCCAAAAGGCTCCGCGGAATCGTTCCGCGGAGCATTTCACTTGGCAGGGCAGGCCGACTTGGCCTTCAAATGTTCAAATTCATTCTTCTCACTCACTGAGCACCCAAGGCATTCATCGTTCGGTGCAGACGTTTCAATTGTCGTTAACCGCGGTAAAGCCGCTTGAGTAGCATCGAAAGCCGCACAACGGCCACTGTAATCATTATCAAGATATTACACCGAGGAGGCTTTCCTCGACTACTTCCACTTCAACGTTGTCGCCTCTCACAAGTACGGGCACACGACCTACACATAAGTCCAGATCGAGCACACGATGGACTACCAGAACCGCGCTGGCTCCAAGTTCGGTGGCGGCGGGGTTGCCTCTCAATCCGCATCAAACGCCGACCGGCGCGAACGACTCCGCAAGCTCGCTCTCGAAACCATTGACCTTGACAAGGACCCCTACTTCTTCAAGAACAATGTCGGGTCGTTCGAGTGCCGGCTATGCCTCACAGTCCACCAAAATGACGGATCGTACCTGGCGCATACGCAAGGGCGAAAGCATCAGACAAATCTTGCCAGACGCGCAGCCCGCGAGGAGAAGGAGGGCAAAAACAGAGACGAGAAGCTGAACGCAGGCCTGCTAAGCGGCGTGCAGGTCAAGAAGAATGTGGTAAAGATTGGACGGCCGGGTTATAAGATCAACAAGGTGCGACATCAGGTCACAAAGCAACAAGGGCTGCTGTTTCATCTACAGTATCCTGAGATCGGCCGCGATGTGGTGCCCAAGATTCGCTACATGAGCGCATGGGAGCAGAAGATCGAGGAGCCGGACAAGGGCTATCAGTACTTGCTGATTGCAGCGGAGCCATACGAGACGTGCGCTTTCAAGTTGGAGGCACGGGAGATCGATCGCGAAGCCCAGTGGGAGTGGTTCGATGAGGACAGCAAAGAGTTCTGGGTGCAGATCATGTTCAAGACTGAGCGAGACGAGCGGTATGCAGGTGTGCCCGGCTTGGTGAGAAGATGAGAGACCGCAGTAGTCGTGATGAAGATCTCAGTCATCGATTGTAAGATCTAGAGACAGCGGACCGAAGAGGACGATCCGGAGCGCACGACCTGCCAGTTAGGTGCCCGAAGCGAGTGTGATTTTGAGTTATTGAGTGCTGAGCTCAATCTCAAAATATATGACCAGCGGTTGACAACAGCACGGAGCGGATATCGCGGAGAACGCGGCTCCAAGTGCGCGGTGGCGGACTCACTCGACGAGCTCGAGGCTTTCCAGGCTGCGGATAGATCAGCCTTCGACCTGGTTGCTGGGAAGCATAGGCGCATTGACGCCCTACACTATGGTGTGAAGCTGTTCTTCATCTCGGTCATGGCGTTGACCTGCCATGTTGGCGACGCTCCAAACTCATACTTCTCTTGGGAAGATCGAGTGAAACAACAACCGTCTTCCACAATCGCTTTCAGGTCTCAATTTTCGTCTTCTCTACCCCCTCCGCAAGCGCATCAACACCTTCATCTTCCTCCTCTTCACCGCGCCCAGCCAGACCCTTCACCCACAGCTCCCTTCCTGTCATCTTCTTCTCCTCATCCTTCACTGCCTTCGCTCCCAGCTTCTTGACCAGCTCCGCCCGCTCTGCCTCCTTGCGTTTATCATCCACTTCTTTCATCTCTTTTCTGAACGCTTCCCGCCATCCAAGAAACCTCTCCGCGGTAACCTTTTCACCCTCAAACTTCGCATTCTCTTCCTCTTCCGCCTTACGACTTTCTTCCTCGCGCTCGCGCTCGCCTTGACTGAGTCGGTCGATAATGAGGTTCTCAATGAGCTCCTTGAGCGTAGAGTGCACGGCAAAGATCATAGCCATGCCTAGGTTCTCCTCAATCGTCGGGCCCAGCATCTCCATGACGGTGTCCTTGTCCGAGTAGAGATCGAAATGTGGTATTCGCGGGGCGTTGGGCGGAAGAGCGAGGTCAAGTTCGGGCGCACTCTCGGGATATTGCTCTGGTAGCGAGACGCGCAGGAGAAGGGTGGCTTTGGGCTCCTCGTCATCCGAGTCTTCAGGGGAGGGAAAGGTTCCCTCGGGGAGCTCCAGTGTCATCGCTATGCGCCATTCCGTCTCGGAGACGTCTGTAATCTCCTCGGGGAAAATGCTTTCGAGAACTTCGCGCTCTTCCTTTTGGTCGTCGCGTCCCATATTGGGTGGTAAGTTCGGCGCTTCGAAGTGGTAGGATAGAAGCTCAAGGATTGCGCATGTCAAGCCGGCAGTCTCTCAGCGTAATGCGAACGCCTATGAAATATGAGCCCGTGGGTATGTGCCTGCTTTCGAATAGTTCGCTCGGTTCCATCGTAGAGGATGCGGAGGATGTATAAAGACGAGTGTTGGTGATTTAGTGGGGGGCTTGCATAGGGGCGGCTACGGAACCGTCCTTGCTGTGCTCCATCAGTGAATCCTCGCGTTCTCTTCATCGTCTCAAGTATCACAAACTCATATCTGCGATTGACGCATAGGCCTACGCATCGACGGTACAGAGGCATGGCAGACAAGTTCCACCTCGACCAGAGGTTATCATACGATGGTCACTTATGTACTGTCCGCTATATTGGGTCTGTGAAAGGCACGAATGGAACGTGGCTCGGCGTGGAATGGGATAACGGCGAACGTGGAAAACATGCTGGGACACATCACGATGTGAAATACTTCAAATGTAGGCGTTGGCAGATTCGTCCTCACGTCGAAGATTAATGTACAAATAGATAGGCGTCAGTAGGGTTCCTACAGCAGCGTCATTTGTCCGACCTTCACGACCCACAGATTCAGTAAATGACTTCGTCGACGCCGTCAAACAAAAGTACGCGTCTGACCTTGGAAACGGGGTCTACAATGTGCGATTCAACACTTCAGACGACACGATCAAGATCAGCGGCAAAGAAGTCGAAGAAGTCGGCTTCGACAAGATTCGCAGGCAGCAAGCAAACTTGCGACAGTTGCGTATCGTCGTCGTAGACACGCATTGTATCTCTCGCGCTAACGCAGTGAAAGCTGAGCTGAATGCTCGGAATATCCAGCATGACACGGACGTTCTCCAGGCCATACCCAATGTTCTGGATCTTGACCTGAGCCGCAATTTGTTCGAGGCGTGGAGCGAAATTGTGGACATTTGTCGACAATTGAAACATCTGACAAGCTTACGTGCAGATGGCAACCGGCTTGCGAGTGCAGATCATCAGCTTGTTTTGCAGCAACTGGAAACGGCGCCTTTCAATCGGATCAAGTCCCTATCCCTGAACACCACCTTGTTGCGATGGGACGATGTCGCTACCATCGCTAGGACTCTGCCAGCTCTCACGAATCTTTCAGCAAACGGCAACGAATATACTGACCTCACTGATGCTGATTTGCCTTCCAGTATTGAGAGCCTGAGCCTGGAAGGAAACCTATTCCAGAGTCTCGAATCTGTCAAGACTATAACTAGCCTACCCAACCTTCGGCACTTGGACCTCAGAGACAATCCTATACATAGTGTGGCCAATGACAGCCTCTCGAAAGGCCCCATCACCCCCTTCTCCTTCCCCTTGTCACTGGTGGAGCTCAACATACCCTACTGTTCCATCGACGGTTGGTCCTTGATCGACGCTCTTGGCCGTGTCTTCCCTGGGCTCTCCGCTCTCCGAGTCTCCCACAACCCCCTATATGAATGCCTGACTAGCGCTGATGGCAAGCCCCTCACTGCCGACGACGGCTACATGCTCACCCTTGCACGGCTGGGGCAATTGAACAGATTGAATTTCAGTTCGATCACACCGAAAGAGCGCCTGAATGCGGAACTGTATTATTTGTCGCAGATCCAGCTGGAAGTGTCATTGGCCAAGGAAGAAGACGCACGTTCTGTCCTGGAGAAGCACACCCGCTACCCGCACTTATGCCGACTTTACGGCCAACCAGGAGCACGGAAGTCTACCCTTCGACAAATTGTAGACCCCCTTTCTCTTGCTGCCGCTCTCGTCACGGTCTCTTTCAACATCGATGTGAGTATGACTCAGACGGCTTTTCTCGATGCCGGCAAGTTTAATCCAGACCACCCAAGGGCCCGGAGCTGGGTCTGCGAGTTGCCGAAGAGTTACAGCGTGTACAAACTCGTTGGTCTGGTTGCACGACACTTTGCGCTCAGACCTTTATCACTTCAGCTGAAGTTAGAGTGTCCCAACGATGACACAGGGCCTGGCCGGGCTGAGTCAGATCTATCTTCGGACAGCAACGATGACGACTCCGATGCTGGAAGCAATAGCAAATCTTTTCCGCAGCTTGCTCAGATGCAACAATCGAGGCACACGCTTTCATCGCTCACACGCTCACTTGATACATGGGTGGAAGGCAACCAAGCCACGATATGGGTTTGCAAACGGCCGGAAGTCCCGTAGGAGGCGTTGCCAAGCCAGCCACGCGAACGGGAAGATCCCAAATGTTATAACACCGTTTGTAACGCAATCACGTGTGCGGGATCAGATAATGCAGACTTCATGGAGTAGAGCGTATCAATACTCGAAGCGCACGTGATGGCATTACTATGTTATTGCGTGTAGATGCAAGAATAATCATACATCGATGTGGGGAATCTCGTTATCCAACCGTGGCTTGCCCTTGCAAAGCCAGAACCAATGCAGCGCACTCTTTCATTTCGAGTCGACATTCAGAAACTCATCAAACGGATTGACCTCCGGATCGACCAACTCGGCGGAGCGTGGCGGCGTGGGGTACCGGTTGCCGTGCTGTGCCCATTGCACCAGGGCATCGTCGGGATATTTGCTCTCAGCAGCCTGTAACCAATGAGCTGATTAGCCTTTTGCCGCGAGGCATGCAGAAACATACACAAGAGACGAAAAGGAAAGCAGGTCACCGGACGTGACTGCGCTGGGGCTGATTTACATTGTAATGGTTCGCCCAAGGCGGACTGTCATGCTGCTGCCATGACTGCAGATGCGACGGCGCATGCTCGCTCTGCGTAGATGACCAGGAGCCCCAGCTGTCTTCGTGGCTGCCGCGCGACCAATACTGCGAATCGGATCGTGAAGCTGGCGTACTCGTTGATGACACGTTGGGTGAATACGTGTAGGAGCTAGGATAGCTGCTGCCGGCGGTGCTCGCGTGGTGCAATGGCGTGGCGTAATAGCCCGAGTGCTGCACAGATGCCGTCCATGGCGATTGCGTCACAGCAGGTAATGAGTACCTCGAGTGGTCGACACCAGTGTACGCGGTGGATTCCAAAAGCGGCGGTGATGGTGGGGGCGGCGGTGATGGCTGAGCACAGAATTGATACCCCAGCGAACGCGAGTCACTGTGGTCATATGACTGACCGAAGAGGTTGAGATGCTGGACGTCGAAGTTGCCTCGCGCTGACGAAGATACCGACGGTGGATCTAATGTCCGCCTTCGGCGGGCGGGGCCAACTTTTACGCCGACGGAGTGCTCGATCTCGCGACTCGGACTGCGCTCTGGGCTGGCGGAGGGTGATGCAGAGCCACGCTCGAGTTCCTCCAGACGACGCTTGAGCTTTTGACCTGATGAGGTGACAGTGTTAGGAGGATGCCACGGACTGTTGCAGGTCGAAGGATTGCATAACAATAATGAAAGGTCACGTACGATAATTACGTTGTGCAATGCGGTTCTGAATGCGTCGACGCTCGGCCAGGTCGGAAACCTGTGTCCAGTCCTCGTTTGGCTGTGCGTTTTTGCTGAAGGCACTGCTGTTGCTGTGTGCGCCTGTATATCGCGGCGTATGTGTTTGGGAGGATGTGTAAGGAGAGGAAGCGGTCCGGCGAGGGGGGTTGTGAGCCATGATGATGGATGACGCGAGGAGGGTTGGGATAGACAGTTCGGGTAGGGCAGCAGTAGTGAGGAGGATCAGTTATGCTTATGGAAAAAGGTGCAAAACGAGGAAAGAGAGGGAGGAGGCGGAGGAGATATAGGCTTCTGAGCAGAGCAGAGCAGAGCAAGCACGACCGCTACTTGCCAGCAATGGGCCTATGGGAAACGGATAGCTGCACCAGCAATACAAATAACGAGTGGCATTCGAGATGGGGCCAGAGAAGCGATCCTCGAGACTTGCATGCACTACATCCCGGCAAGACCCATACTTTTTATTCTGCCATACCGCCTCCTCCCACGCCCTGTAGGAAGGAAGCGAGAATGGACGCACGGACGAAGCAGGCAAGCGATGGAAACCGGACACCCCTGTCCCCCCGGCGCACCCGTTATTCCACACCACCCTCCGCCCACACCACCCTCTTGCGCGCCCGCTAGCGCCTACGGATGGGGACGAGGTCCAGCTCTCGAGCGCGCGGATCATGCCGCCCAGTGCGTGCTCCTCCGTGCATCATCATCAACAAGCAAGCTGTTCCTGAGCCTACTCTGCTGTTGGCCTCTCCCACGCAAACGCCCTCCGCAAGGCTACTGATCCTACTCTATCCCAACTACGAACACCTTGCCCCTCGTTACTTTGTCACTATTTCCAACCACCACTATGTCCCCTGCCCATCACACCCGGGTCCGTGCGTGCAATCAACACACAACTCGGCAGGTCTGTGGGCATCCCTGCTGCAAATGGCGGAACCGCTTCTGAGTGGATAGTGAGCATGCTACCACACGTGGACGCCATGCAGCCTCGCAAGAAGCTATTTCGCGGTACACAAGACTTCGCTACATCTCACCCTCGCAGCCAGGTACCCCATCGGTCCCCTGCTCGGGCACGCGCGCCTGTTGTGGGCTGCATGAGCACCACGAGGGTACAACGATTCCTCATCACCAGCCTTACCGCTGCACGCACACCACGGTTCGCAGCTCGGCCACCAGAAGCGTCGGTCAGCTGTGACTATACTTGCGCCAAGAGGGGACTAGCGCAGCCCAACAGGCCGCCCCAAAATTGTGCGCGTCCACGACTCAATCGTCTCGCTCTTCTGTCGCAACAACTGTCCTTCTGCAGCATTTGCGCTTTTCTGGTGCCCGGCATCAGCGCGCGCCGTATCGGCCGCCAGAACTCCGAGCGATCCTTTGGGTAGAGGAAGGATTCTTTGACGTGCTTCTCCTCGAAACCTTCCGCTTCCTCATCCCTTCCGAGCGTTCCGCACTAGGCGATCTTCCGCGCGTTGCAGCTCTGGGGCCACCCCGCCGGGTCCTTTTACATTGTCTGCTCTGGGCATGGCGTAGAGCGGCTCATTGCCGGCCGGAGCCTAAGGTGTCCCGCGCAACAAGACCAGATGGCCTGTCTACTTTGCACGGCGCCGAAGTGTATCACCTATTAGTGATGAAGCATGAACTACGACAGATGCGGCCATCACCAGAGCACTTCAGCCCTGGCAGGCTCACTACTTCGTCTTTCTGGAGCACATCCTGGAATAGCTGAGCCAATACGAGCTATCCCAGATGCAGGCTTCCCCTTTAGTCATCCGAGCAGGCCCTCCTGACCCTGAAGCGACCGAACCGAGACGTGCAAATACGTACACGCCTTCAGCCGCGGGCAAGGCCAAGCGACGTCACCTTCGTGTTGTACACAGCATCGCAAGAGCCATGACAGGCAAATTCAGCACACTTGTCAATTACTGGAGCTTTACTACTCGACATGTGTCCGCTGAAAATATTCAGCATGCGAAAAACAGAAGTTAACCCGACAAAAGTTTCAATATGCCAGTTTCGAAACACAGCTATTTGTGGTATCTGCGAAATTACGAAGTACAGGCCACGATCCCACGCATCCCTACGGGGCTTCTATTGACCACTGACTAAGCGCACGCGAGCAATACCTAATCTCGATCGACTTTGATTATATGTTATGGATGAGCACCCGGCGTTACTAACGTATCTGGCGAAGCGGCCGCGTGCGCCAAATGATGATGTGCGGACGGCAGTCTCAGTACTCGAAACTCCATCGAATGATAAGCACAAGGCGATCTGAAAGACTGCAAAGCACTTTAAACAAGCGCGGGAGGAGTACCTTGGGGCCAGAAGAAGCCAACATCAGGGCTACCCGCCCAGGAACTGCAATAGCAACCCGCCGCGTCTGTTGCCTGTCGATCATGATTGGGTCTGCGGCCTTGGCTACTCAAGAGTCAGTCCATTGTCCCGACTTGGTTAACTTCTACCAACTGCCGAGGGCGCTTTCTCGCACGCATGACTCAGGACTTTCCGCAAAACAGTTCGCCGTAAAACCCGTTGAAGCGCAGACCGCATGCACGGTTTCACGGTCAAAGACGCTTGCAGCAGTCGTCCGCCTCAATGATCTGGTACCTGATTACACTCTGCGCGCGCGCGCAAATTGTACCTGACGCGCGGCGGCCGCATGAGTCAAGGCGCTGGCGAGAGGGATTACACGCGCACTCCTGCCAGAAACACGTTGCACCATCGTGGCTGGCCCCTCCCAGGCAACTACCCTTTCTGGCTGTTGCAAATTGTAGACTGGGAGATCGGAGCCCTCGGATCCGACAACTAAATACAGCCTCGAGTCAAGTAACCACCAAAGAAGAAGCTCGCAGAGACGACAGATCGTCTCTTCGCGACCGTGCACACGCATACTGGATCTGGATGCGGCCCTCCCACTTCCCTTGCACCTCCTCTCAATGGTCTAGTGTCCACTCGGCAAGAGGACAGGTCCATTCTCTAAATGATCCCTTGCGAAAGTGTCCATCCGAAGCGGGATGCTGTTTCCACATCACTAGAAGTAGTGGTTGCTCGGCAGAAGCCATCTTTAGGGCGCGTGTGGAGGCTACCGTGCCTTTTCTCGCGCGGTCAGTATTGGCCGCACGGCCTTATTGTCTTTGGACGCACGGTATGTATAACACGCCAGAGCCAAGTTACTTGTTGCAACGGAACGCAATTGCCCATTGGGTGCATACGTTGGCCTAGACGAAGCAAGATGCTTGCGGGGCAGCTATAAGATGCTCACTCTGTTATACTATGCAGCGATCAGCACTAGAAACGTTTCGCCCAGGAGATCATGCGAGAGTCAGTCGCGATGGATAGCCGCACGTCTCTCCTGCACGGTCGCGTAGTCCATCCCGCACGCTCCGAACGGCGCCATCGACCAGATGTGGTAATACGCAACGAGTTGTCCCCGTTCGGACACTCTGGCTTGGGAGGGATGACACGAACTCAATATTTCGGTTCAAGAACAGCGCGAGTGCCATGGCGCAACGGTCTTTGGCAATCGTACACGAAGGAGCCGAATGCGGATGAAGATGCACATCAACGAGCTTGAAACATGCGCCCTTGCAGTGATGTGGAATTGAGCAAGCCCCGAGACTGCTGATCAGTCGTCGATCCTCACGCTGCCACGTGTGGTGTCAGATTGTGGGGCGCTTTCGCATGGCAGATCGTCGAGTAATGCCTGACCTGCGTTTCGCGCAACGGCGCTCCATTCGCTGTCCGCCGAAAAGTCAGTTGAGGAATCCACGGCTTGGCTGCGGAGTAAAGCTTGGCCCCTATCGAATTTCGTACTCAAGTCCCTGACTGGTTGCGATCTAATTCGGGACCGAGAAATCTCGGCGCGCGTGCAGCTGCTATGTATCCCAAGCGTGACGTCGTATCGCCACGTTGCGCTCGAGACTGCATGCATTTAGCAGCAGCACCTTGCAAGGCTGTAGCACAGATTCAGGTGCGGAAGTCTAGAACGTCTGCTCCAAGCGCTCAGGTGCGCAGTCTTGTGCAGGTTCGTCTTTCGCTTTGTGCCACAGACGTCATGCTAGGTTTGCGAAGCGGTGACTCTTGAGACTTATCGAATGTTGCGGCTCCACGGAAAACGCTCAAAGCAAACGGGGTGGTAGATTGAGGCCCTTTGCGCAGGCGGTGACCTCTACTCCGTATGCAAGCACAAGACCGCACAGAAACGACGGGGTCCGGTAGTACACCCTGGCTCCTGGGCGTGCTTGGACAGCCTGGTGGGGCAACGCCTGGAGGTGTGACGCCAGCAAACACACTTTGAAGCTTCCCCAGACACCAATTCTTTGGACAACAACCCAACAAGGCAGTCAAGCGGTGACTCTAAGCCTCGTGAGGTCGCATCCATGCCTGCAATCATCACTTGGGCGCCCTCGTACACACATCACAGGCAACAGCATCCGCCAAGGCAGTGACTCCGCGAGAATAGGCAACAATAATGCGACGTAGCCAAAGGGCACTCCTGCAAGCCACGCCCGGCACAGCAACTTCCACTTGCATGGAGCGGTGAACAAATCCACAATATAGCCTCGCCTAAATTTCTCAAACCAGACCCGCGCCGTGTTGGCCAATGTCTCGTGACAAGGCCAGTTGATTGATCAGCTCCTGTTCGTACACTTCTTGACTCACATTCTAAAGTACAAGCCTGCAGCCAACACTTCCATTACCCAAATACAGTAGTACCGGAACCACCGAAGGGCATGCCATCCTTAAGAACTTCGACACCGCTGAAAACTCTGCTCTCGGTCAGAAGTATACTTCTCTGAAGTATGCGCGCTACTTCCTGCCGCCTTTGCTTCTACGAGCACTCTTGCGTGCATTGCTGGGCGCGCTCTTGACGGCATCAGTAGCCTTTGCATCGGACACAGGCTTCTTCTTCGACCTTGGCTTGCCCGATGGCTCATCGTCCTCGTGCTTCGATTTCCCCCGTGCCCCCCGTCTTGACTTTGGTGCCGGCTCCTCATCCACATCCTCATCAGTCCCCTCAGGTCCTTCTGCGTCGTCATCATCTTCCTTCGCGACCTTCGACTTCCTCTTCTTCGACGGCCTGCCCTCCGCTTCCTCCTCCTGTTTCGCAACGGCTCCAGGGCCGTGTCCTTGCCTACTTGGCACAACCGCACTGGTCCGTCCGCCAACGGTGATCCGCACAATCTTCTCACCGCTGGGAAGTACACCCGCATTCTCTGTCTTGTCCAAGCGCCAGCGATGCCGCATGAGCCAGTCGTCAGGAAACTTGTGAGAGTCACCCAGCGCGTCGATCGCCGCAATCTTGCAGACCGACTTCAGCTGCTCGGCTAATCTCTTGATCTCGTTCTCGTTCAGCGCATTCGCTATCTTCTCGGGATGTATTTGCGCGTGGAACAGTACCTCGTCCGCTACCCAATTCCCCACACCGCTTAGCGCATGCTGATCAAGCAGAAATGCTTTGATCGCCACTTTGCGTTTCGTTAATGTCTCGTCCAGCCAGTCCGGCGTCAGCTTGTCGGCCTCAAGCACGGGATCAGGCCCGTTCGATGCGAGCGGCTCGGTATCGCGGATACTCTTGCCACTTTCCGGGTGCACCATCTGTATCTTCGAGAAACGACGACCGTCCACGAACGCGAATTCTGTGACCTCTCCTGAGTCCGACGTGGCTTCAAACAGCATCTTTGCGAAGCGCGGCGGCCATTCGTCTTTAGGCACCTCTTGGGGCCTCTCCGCGCTCTCATCCTCACCATCGACCGCCTCCTCGTCCTCATCTTCGTCTTTCGCCGTCTTCCGCTTATCCCGCTTACCGCCATCCTCCTTCCTGCCTTCCGTCTTCCCCTCCCAATACTCGACACCTTTTCCCTTCGACCCCTTGTACTTGACCCACCCGGTCATCCCAAAATGAAACAGCGGGTGTGGCGGGCTCTCCATCTCCAGCCAGAAATACTTGCCCAGGCGGCCCACATCTTTCACTTTCTTCCCGGCGAGACTCTTACAAAAGGACGCGGCGTCTAGGCCGGTCTTGGCTGTGTCGAAGATCTTCGGGTCGTTGTGGAGCGTCGCGGGGTTCGAGTTTGTGGCGGGCGGACAGTAGGACGCGCGTAGGGTGTGCGGGGTGGAGAGGAGGTAGAGGCGGAGGAAGTGGGTTGCGCGGTGGACTTCGGGGAGCTCGGGCATGCTGAGGACGGGGATTCAGGAGTGAGAGTTATGTGGCCGGCGAGTAGGGTCTATGCTTGATTTGGAGCATGATGCATCATGAGCGGGTGGAGTGAGGCCACAAACTGGTCGGTCGCTAGAGAAGGCAGTATAACGATAACCTTCTTTCGTCTCACTGTCGAGAGAGCTTGATGCAGGTACATTTTCTGACGTAACGCGTCAGCTTGGCACGTGCGCACGCGCCTTTCTCGTGTCACATCTCGCTCTTGCGTTTCTTTCTTTTCCTTCTCTTGCCTATCGTCTACACACATAGAGACATCAGCCATCCCTGAACAGCAGTCATTATGAACCATATCACCAGGAAACCACATCTGACTCCAGCACCATCCAGCAACGCTTTTCCGATGCCAATCTCACAGCTCAGTTTCTCATTCTTACCCTCGATTGCCTTTTGGCAGTTTCTTGCACATCTAGACCATCGACGGCTCAGCAAACCTCACTACGAGAAAACACTCAGTGCTTAAAACGCGAAAAATGTTGATCGTTTCTTTGCCGTCATTTTTTTGCTGATACTGGCGTGCTGCAAGCTGGTAAACATAAAATGTATACTTTGCTGTTATCCTCAAACACGATGCAAAGAACAACGATGTTGTGTGTTGGTCAAGCAGAGACAGTTGGAGAACATGGCTTGAGAGGCTCATAAAAAGATTCTGCATCTCTCCTGTCTCCTTTGAATCCCCATCCTTGCGAGCTGTGTCCTCAAGGTTACACCATGTCCAATCCTGATGCACCTAAAGTGCCCGTCAATTGGTTGTTAGTAGTGTATGATGCAGAGCGGCTCGCTCTAACGGTCATGGCCAACGTTCTTCTTTGCACATTTGAATGCAGACTTCTCAAATTCACGAGAGAGCAGTCGATTCCCAATCAGCCTCTACGTATTCACTTGAACGCATCTAACAGAGCAAACGATAGGTTTCCGGGTGGACCTGCCACCAAGCAGGAAGAGTTCGAGATCCGCAACCTGCTTACGGCATGCCCGGGCAACTTCATTCAGATCCTGATTGGCTCAGAAGGGCAGCTGCCACAGGAGTTGCACGTTCCAATCTTTTGGAGACATGAGCTGGCCCCTGGAAGCACTGATTTACGAATCAATCCCACGGATCAACGCATTGGTTTGGAGCATTCGTTTCATCTCAGAGGATCTCAAATCTCCGACGCCGAGGTCCTTTCCACCAAGGTCGGAGGGGTGTTTTCCGTGACCAGACAATTGGACAAAGACTCCCCAGTTGCCGAATTGCGATACTGTTCGCCGTGGCTTCGACTCCACCAAACGGACAATCTTGCCGATCGCACGACCTGGTCATTTACTGCCGCGAGCAGGGGTTACGCCCTGATCCTTACAGAGATGCCGAGACAAGAGACACCTTCTCGTGCGCAATTTTCGATTGTGCAAGTAACTACGAATGACGACCAAGCACCGACCAGGGTTGATAATGTCAACCACACCGAGTGTGAGCTCCCAAGCGATAAGCAGCAAGGACAGGAGTGTGAATTCCTCAAGCACATCCGCGACATAACGCGTCTTACCCGGGTGGACTATCCGGGAGCACAGTTGATGGTAGTGATGGCACGTCCACGAACTTTTCTTCGACAGACGGATGAGGTGCAAGAGTGTACGCAAATCCGCTGCGTTGTGAGTACCGACAAGAGTGGTTAGGGTCCGATACGAAAGCTGACATGGACTAGTTCTCCGCATGGCACCCAGTACACCCTGACTTGCCCGGCACTGTAAGAGTCAACAGTGACCTTCAAGAGCAGACGATCACCAGCGACTTCCTACCCGGTGCTGTTCAGAACCGAAGAGAGTTGAATGTCGAGACCTTGAAACTGGATTTGGACTTCGGAGCAGAAATCATCAAGAGAGCTTACGGGAGTCTGGATCCATTCATTTGTGTCAGCCTTGCGCATCTGTCATCGCAACCGAACCCAAGCTTCATGTTCGATGGTCTTCGCAAATCAATCATTGTGGACACAGGGAGCCGGCGCGTGATATTGAAGCTCAAATCCTTGCCTGGAGGAATGTGATGTTGACGCCTGGCACTAGATGCGAGGTAGGGGTCGTCAGGAGCTTTCCCGTCAAAGGATGCCCCGTGTACTGTTGCCCTACTTTAGAGAGCGTGCAATTGTAATCGTTGTGTCCAGTCTATGAAGAAGTACATTGATTGTTTCAACAGCATTGGCAATTCTTTGCGTTCGGTATCTGGTTAAGAATCTTTCTGCAAGACAGCGTTAGGGGAGGGATGCTGGATGAAAGGTGAGCTGGAGCTGCCATCTTTTAAGAGATGGGTGTGCTCATGACATTGAGAATATCTCTGCGGCCACCAAGCAGTGTCGTAGTATCAAAGCCTTTATGATCAACTAGCTAAGACGAGACTAGTAGCCGCCCCTCTCCAGCGCCAAGCCCACTAGTGACTACTCGCACCTCTTCCTTCACGCTTCGTCCCGTCCGCGTACATCATTCGCTTGTTGTTCATCCATTCCATGTGAATCGCTCCGTGCGTAGCTTCGGACGACCGACAATAGATCCTGTTACGGATTTCCTCTCGCGAACCATGGTTCTGTATGATTGTGATACTGGACGTGCCAGATGGCAACCCGGGTAGAGGACAAGTCTCGTCGGCCCCTGAAGGATCAAGTGGACGGACGAGGTGGCCAACCTTCTTTTTACACTTCAACAGCGTAGTGTTGGCTCATGCGCGTCAAACCACGCTATCGAGCTAGATACATAGGTAAGTAGGTCTGTAGTCAAGCAGGCGGCTCAACCTCCACCATGGACCTCCCATCGCTCTTCTGGACCGCGTTTCAGATCCTCTTACTATCGGCGCTCGGCTACTGCTCATTCCTTGCGCTCATCGCCATCCCGTACTTTCAGAACCATGTGATATACCTGCATAAGTGGAAGATGACCTGGTTTCAAGACGTCAATGTACCCGAGCAGTGGGGTTTCCTGCACAATCAAGTCACTCCCTTCCTTCTCAATACTCCGGACGGAGAGACACTGCACGCCTGGCACGTTCTCCCGCTCGAGCTATACCGCCGCCATGAGGACACACTGCTCTCCGAACCCTCGGGTCTCGCCTCAGACATCACTAAACGGCACTGTTTCAAGCTCCTACAGGCCGATCCGAGGACGCTACTCGTCCTATACTTACATGGTGCGGGAGGGACCGTGGCCGCGGGTGTCCGTCCGCAAAGTTATCGCGCTTGCTATGACGGCGCGCCCGATCGGATCCATACTGTTGTCGTCGAGTATCGTGGCTTCGGCGTCAGCACTGGCGAACCCTCTGAGCACGGACTCATTACGGACGCGCTCACGCTTGCGGACTGGGCTACGAACACCGCCGGCATCCCACCTGAGCGCATCGTCGTATATGGTCAGTCGCTCGGCACTGCAGTCGCTATTGCATTGGCGCATCGCCTGGCTTTGCGGCCTGAGCCCGTTTGCTTCGCAGGCATGGTGCTTATAGCGCCTTTTGCGGACGTCGAGACCTTAACGCGGACGTACCGCGTGGCCGGCATCATTCCCCTCCTATCGCCTCTGGCCCACTTCCCAGTGTTGATGAAATACTTCAACAGCTTCATCGTGAGCAAGTGGCGGAGCGGGGAGCGGCTGAGTGAGCTTATGCGTGCTTATGAGAAGCATGCGATGAACACCGGCAAAGAGTACGACATCACTCTAATGCACGCAGAAGACGACACCGACATCCCTTGGGTGCACACTGAGATGCTGTACGAGCGTGCTGTCAATGCTATCAGCGCTCTGAGAAATGAAGACCAAAACCCGGACACGAAAACGCGGCTGAGCAAAAGAGAGATCAGAGCTGGGGGTTGGACGGTCCAGCATAACTCGGAGCGTGGCACTATCAGAAAGCAGATCGTGAAGTGGGGGAACCACACAACTATCCAGGGTTACCCGGTAGTAAGCCTCGCTATCCTGAAGGCGTTTGGCATTTGAAGGACGGGCTTTCGGTAAGCCTGGATGCTTAGTTGTATCGGTACTGTGCAAAATTCATCATATTCAATGCTGGACTATACGGCAATATCTTGGGCCAACCTGATTCGAGCTTGATAATATCAATTGCCTTCAAGATCGTCAGCAAGATGTGAACATGTACTGGCCGCCGTCTTCAACGAAGTGAGGACGACACAACTTTATTTCTCACTCAAAGCTCTCCCCACTCTCGCTTGAGCTGTCGTCCTCTTCCTCTGCTTCTGTGACAGCTTCACGGTAATCTCTACATCGCCAAGATTCAAAGGCCGCTCTTTAGCAGTCCGCTCTGCAACATACGCTTCTTCCCGCTCGTTACGGTGCTTCCTCACCAGCTCCGGCGGCAGACGCTGCTTTGGTCCATTTCCTGGCCAAGCTGCGGGCAGAGACTCCAGCGTCCCTCCCGTTGAGACGAGCTTCTGCTGCTCGGGCGTCATGAGTGCTGCTGCTAGCAAAGTGCACATCTCGAAGTGGGCGTCGTTTCCAGCGTTGTGTCGATAGCCTGTTTGCACGCCCAGCAAGGAAGCGCAGTCTTCCAGGCTCACGCGATGTGTCCGACCAGGCGAGTGCATCACCTCAGCGGCGAGACTCTGCGTATCGAACTCAGCGCCGCCGCGGACGAAAGGCCAGGTTATGCCGAGAGACATGATCCACTTGGCGTCGTGCGAATTGTCGAAAGCACCTTGAATGAAGCGTAGCTCAGTTCTCTGATATTCCGGTAGGCGTCCAACAAAGTCGATGATATCGTCTGCAGGAGCCTCGGGCAACCGTACAGTATTGACGTGGACATAGTCGTCGTCCGACGTTTGATCGTCTACGTGGGGTATAGCATTCGGTATGCTATCGCTGTCCAAGCTGAGTACCGAATATGCACTCTCCACCTCAGTCGTGGTTTCATCGGAACTACTCAAGTCACCAGACTCTCTGCGTCTGCTATCTGTGGTAGCTGTTTCTGTCAGAGTACGTGTGGCTCCAAGAGATCTCAGCCACTGTCGAATCACGGGCCCAATCTTGGCCTCAGGGACGTATTCGCTCACACCGAAGAGGAAGTTCTGCGCATTGCCAGCCACCCAGCGCTTGTTCTGTTTGCGCCAATGTTCGTCGATGCGGTAATGGATGGTCTTGATCTTCGACGTCCATCCACATCCACGGTCGACTGGCGGTACTCCTACAACATCTCCAAGACGAAGCGCTGCGAGTCCGATTTCGGTCACGATATTCGTCTGCCGCTCGTAGGCTTCGACATCGATAGTGAGAATCACTGTATTGGCGATCCATCTGTGAAGGGTATGCTCGGTGCAGCTCGCAACATATTTGAATAACTCCTCGAAGCGCTGAACGTTGAACCACCCACGGTCCATGATGAACCGTCAAACTTTTGAGAAGGGTGCTGAAGGAATGTTCCACAGGAGTCAGAAAAGCGCGATAAATAGTATACGCTGCTCAAACGCATAGCGAACGCGCTCGTTTATACAATGTCAACGCCACACCCACCGCTGACGTGGCATGACTGGCGAACGAAGCGTCACTGTACGAACGCAACGGCGCGTTTGCTGCAAAGACGTCGTGCGCGGAAGCGGTACGATTCTTCCAGACTCAAGCACGCCGAAGACAAGGAAAACTTATACCGTCTGGAGCTGATGGCGAGAACGGCTTGTGCAAATGCCAACGGTGTGCTTGACGAAACCCGATTCGATGGACAAGCAATTGCTGAGTGCGATTTGGCAACCCTGCATTCATGTGCCATCTCGGCCTTCCAATCATCTCAAGCAACTCGTCGCGAGCAGGATACACTTAGCACTCAAGAAACGCAGTAAATGCGGCCAGCTTGCCCCATGAGAAGCTATGTCATCCGGCATTTTGGCAACACATCTCAGCAGCGTCGGGTTGAGACGGGTCGTAGTCGTGGCAGCAGCGGCAGTCGTTCATCCACGTATTTAAAACGAGCGGATAAACACAGTACCCAGTCTCCGCCTCAACCTCATTCACGCCGCCAAACGCTCACTTCTCACCCCTGGCCGGGAACGTCTCGGACTCCTCTCCTTATCCAGATCGAGCACGTGGTGTAAATCTAGCGCTGGGCTGTGCGACCGAGTGGAGGGAAAGGCGACTGGCCGAAAGACGACTATACAAACCTTAATTATCCCTTGCGACTGGTCAGATCTTGCGAAGACTGAGTCACTCTTGAAACGCCTGGGAACATTATGGATAGGACAGCATTGTTCTGTTCTGTAAATGCACTTGGGGCAACAAGCACGTGGTGTGCGACTAACTACGATGTTTCTTTGTTCCCTTCCCGGCCAGCCGGGCGAGACCACCCTCTTACTCGCCGGCATGCCAAATCTTCTCATGCCAGCCCACATACTTCGTCGTGGCTATGAAGCCGCAGCCCTTCGAGCAGAGCGTCACCTCGGACTCTAGTTCGCCACCCGGCTTTCTCACCTGGCGGCATGTTTTCTGGTGCTCGATCATGTCGGCAAGTACCTCATCTCGAGAGAATCCCTTGCTCTCCTTCCTACATCTACAATTGAGACGCTGCCTCTTGTCCGCAAGGTCTCCCCGCCCGTTTCCTAAACACGAATGGGTCGCGCGGTCATGGTGACGCTCCTCGCAGTCCCCGCACATGTGCTTGCCGTGAGTAGGGAATATGTGCTTTTCAAAGAAGTCCTTCCACGAGGAGATTCCGTGCTTGTCATTGAATCCGTTGCCGCAACGCGTGCATCTGTATCACTTTCCGGCCGGGTCTGTAACCTCCTGTCCTTCATTCTCTCGGATTGCGGGGTCCGCGTGCTGACTTCGAGGCATGGTAAAAGATTGATAGTGGTAGGTTATAGACAGGCTACTAGGAGGTGTTCTGTGAAATGGTAACAGAAATTGGTGGTAGTGAAGAGGAAAAGCGTGAAGTTCAATGCGCAGTCTTTTCTAAGGCGCGAAAGGGACATCTGTCACACCAGACGCCGGCTCGTCGATTATACCCTTTTTGTCGGTTCTACGGAAACGCATACTTACTCTGCCCCACACAGGCACGTGAACAACAAGACCGAATGTTTCTGCTGAACGAATAGCAAGCCACGCTGCCCGACGCCGTCTCCAACACACTTACACCGACCCTACCTCCAGCTTCTTGACACTCTAATTCTAGTAGTGACCCAAAGCCCTTTCGTCGTTCCGTTCGAGCACGTTACCCCAAATCAGCGTTGGACTGTAGTTGGAGGCAAAGGACTGGACGAAAGAAGGCACTATGGACGTGGATCCATCCCCTTCCGAGAAGCCAGATCCGATACAGCGATCGGCGGGAGGAGTACACAAGTGCGAGTTGATCCAGCGGCGTCAAACGGCCATTGAGAAGGGCAAAAGAAGAGCTAGGCTTCGGGCTGCGCAATTTGCATATCATTGAGTACCAGTGAGTGTGCGAAAAGAAACGGCGAGGTAAGCGTTTGCTGATATCTTTCGACGCCAAATACTAGAGGAGCAACAGGCTCACGATCACGTCTAACACCCGTTTGCTCCCTACCACGTCGTCATTGCCCGAATCCGTGTCCTCCCGTAAAGGCACATGTTCAAGTGCTGCTCCTATCCTCCATGTCAAGCTGAAGGCGTAGTGTATAGCAACCCCACAACGGCAGCGTTTCAAATCCGCATCGGGCTCGCCGTCCACGAGAACTCATGATCTTTCACCCCGCGATCAAACCTCACTCTCCCAATCTGTCCACTAACCACTCTCAATCCCACCGATATCATGCCCGCCCTCGCGTTTCACCATGAAAAAACCGTCCTCATCTTGCTCCCCAACCTCAATCTCCCCCTCACTGTCCTTTGCAGCTTCCATCGCCCTCACCTCATCCTGTCCCCTCTTTCTCAAAACCGCCATCGCAACATCAAACACATGCGGAGTATCTGCACAAAGCATGAGATGTATCTGAATCTACAATGGGCTTGTTTAAGCAACCCTGGATGATACGCGACACGGAGCAGTAGCGAAAGATGTACTCACTGCTCTCGCCGAGCAAAGTCGTTGGATGAAGCAGTGATGTCATGAGCCAACATTCTCTTCGGTCTTCATATGCAACAATCACGCTGGAAAGATTTTTACCACTGCTGCATGCTCTGCTAATCCGGCACTCATTAACCGCCAGCAGCCGATGCTGAGATGTCGCGGCTCTCCGTCACTGAACTTACACCAGCCCTGCTTCCTTCAAGACGCGCCGCATCTCCCCTTCAGCCTTCTCCTTTGCCACCTTGACGCCTTGCAGCTGGTGTTGATTCTGGAATTCATCCATCGCCTGCTCTTCAACGGTGCGAAATGTGTCCAACGTGGCCAGGATCCCCACATCACGAAGCAGCACATATACTGTCCCTGGTTCTCCCCGGCCTTGATATGTGCGCACAATGAATGGAAGCGTCATTTCTGCGACCTCTTGCTTGTCCAGGTAGTTTTTCAGCAAGAACTGACACTCAAGGTCCGAAACCACCTGCGCTTCGATGTCCCCGGAGACGCATGTCCATGGCGTTGTTGACGGCAGAGGATTGTCGACTCTGCTCCACGTGACCCGAACGTGATGGCGCAGATCGTTGATGACCATATACATCTGTGTGCGCATATTGCGGAAGCCCGGGCACAACTTGATCATGACTAAGCCTTTCAGAATGCTCAAACGCTGTATGATGATCATCTGACCAGGCAGGGACGGCTCGGGTGGCTGTTCAAGTAACTTCTTGCAGGCTGCGGAGAGCTCTGCATAAGTCTGCGGATCTTCGCCCAAGGCGAATGGCAGCCCGTTCTCTTTGACAAATTGCAGCGCTGCAACCCAGTCGGCTTGCAAAGTCTCCCCAAAGCGGCGTCGAGCAGGTGTAAACTGCTTCTCCAGCGCCGCGATCATCGCGTCTGCCAGCGGAAACAGTCCGTATAGATGCATTCCCAATACGTGTTTGCGACTCAGTGCTGCGAGCTTGCTTGCCACCTTGTCGGAGTCGCCTAGGTCTGGAACGTTTGGAAGCTGCTCACCAATCTTTCCTTGACCCTGTCGCAAGCCATAGTCCGCGAGCGCGCCGTGGCAGCTGGCAAGAATGGCATGGCCCAGAAAGTCCTTAAGCTCGAACAACACGTTGAATACCACATCATTGAGCAGATCGTCAAGCGCGCTGGGGACCATGCTTTCTGGCATCGCGCGAAGAAGATCCCAGACGATGTCTTGCAGCTCTGCCGTGGTTGTAGGAGGCTCACGAGCGCAGAACGCCGGCCTTCGGAGTTCGGAGAAGGCTGTGAAGGGACCCTCTTTGTGCAGATTTCGGAAATGAGCAATGGTGTCTATTGCTTGATGATCCAGGTTCTGCACTGCCCTGAGAGAGTCGTACAAGGGACCGAGGAGGTTTTTGGTGTAAGACGCTGGCCGCGGCGTGGTGTCAATGCCCCAGCCGCATTTATTGAGCATGGTCACCGGCGAGACTTCTCGGGCTCCTTGTTTCCCTCCCGTATCAGAGCTGCGGAATATTAGAGCGCTGCACTACTCCGTGCGGTCTATCAACTACTTACGACATCATTGTATCTTTACTTGGTAAGGGATCTTTTGAAGCGTCGTTTCGATCTTTCGTACTGCGACCGGCCGTGACGATAGCTTAGGCCGGTTTGAGCGTTGCTGTGCGTCAGTAATGCTTGCTGGCCGTTTTGTCGATGCAAGTGCTACGGTGTGAGGATTCCGCGATGAGCGATAAGCTCGAATTTGTAAGACGTGTTCGGTGAGCTGGATGAGAGAGAAAGAAGAGGTAGAACAAGAGAAGGAAGAAGCAAGATGGAGGAAGAAAAGGAGATTGAGATTGATAAGAGGGAAGGCTTGGCGATATCACGTGTTACCGGAGATGATCACATGATGGTTGGTATCAGGGCAGAAGTGATCGCATAAGAGTCTATGGGAGTCGAGAAGAAGGCGTCAATTGAATGGTAATACGTCACCGAAAATATGTATTAGTCGTCATTGACCACACCGTGCTTGGCGCGGACATAAGTGCGCGAACTGCAGGACGAGGACAGGAAAGCGCGGCCATGACCAAGCGAAGGCAGTCAACGACCACACCGTGCCGGACGCGGACATAAGTACACGACCTGCAGAGCGAGGACAGAGTGGTGTGTTGTGACCACATATACTCGGCGCGGACATAAGTGCGCGTTTTGCAGGACGAGGACAGATTTGCGTATTATAAGTACACCGTGCTGGACGCGGACACAAGTGCGCGAACTGCAGGGCGAGGACAGAGTAGTGCGTTACGACCGCGTCCTGGTCTGCGAGGACATAAGGGCACGTGCTGCAGGGCGAGGGCAGAGTGGTGGTTTATGACCACGCTATGCTCTGCGAGGACATAAGTGCGCGTTCTGCAGGACGAGGGCAGAGCGGTGTCTTATGACGATGCCCTGCTTAGCGCGGACAGAGTTGCGCGATCTGCAGAGCGAGGGTAGAGCTGGCCAAAGCCAATGAGCGAGGGTAGAATTGCATGCCCGATACCCAGCTGAGGTAGTAAGTATTTACCGAGGTTGACACGCGAGTCTTCGCCGCCGCACTCTCTGGGACAGCCTCAAAAATAGAAAGAGGGGATTTGTATGCTGCTCAAGGTTCGTCTCGGCGGCCTTTCGAGATGTCCGTTGTAAGAAGAACAGAACCGCAGGAGGACAGCGAGCGATGACGATGATCGTCTTGAGCAATTCGATACGGAGGTATTGATTCTTGAGGCAAACATCTGTGTTAGTATTACTCATTGGGAGGATCTGTGCGTGATTTGACGAAGCTACCAGTGATCCGCTGAAGCCGTTTCCGGACAGATATTCGATTTATCTGCATCCTAGCTGCGTGACTCGCAGTGCTGTAGTGATTCTCACGTGTGCTTCTATTGTGTGTCTACTCGAACTAATACTAAGTGCGCCATTCGCTTGTGTTCAGATGCATGCTTCTGGGAGAAAGCAGCAGTGTGAGCCAAACTTCAGCCAGATGAGGGGAGCTGATGACGAAACCCTGAGATGATACGTCTCGCTGAGCCTTCTAGCAAAATCTAGAGGACATCAGTTAGACGAGTAGGGAGACGGAAATAAACATTGGCATATACGACGCTGTGATGATGACCATCGGTGCCCACTGCGTCATTATGAAGCAGTTGCCAGCTGCGAAAGTATCCAACTCGCGTTTGTTGTTTATAGCGCCGGCAACATGCCAACAGCCCCTAATGTGGCCACACCGAGCCGTTTCATTTTGGAGCATCTCGCTCGTTTATTTGCATGAGAGCAGACTGTGCAAACTCTTTTATACTCATGTCACGACTCACTAAACTAGGGTACGCATAGCAGACTAAGCATCACGCATGAAGTCTATGTCCGGTTTACCAGCAAGCAAAGTGTGGATATACAATGCTTTACACGCGCAAGTAGTTCACATTCTCTCGGGCAGCTTGCAAACCGAAGGGACGACATCGAACTTTCGCGTTCCAGGGGCTGTCAATCATGTTGCGAAGTGTATATGCTCGTCGACGCCGCACATAGCTAGCAATAAAGATGAGATAAGGTGAAAGTGGCATGGTGCAAACGCGGTGATCATCGTCGCGGTCTGCCATCATCAACATCGCGCCACGACTTTGTATCAAGGTTGCAAGAGGTTCAAATTTGCCTTTCAAAGCGAGCATCGCAAGGTGCCCTGGTAATGTATTGCGCTGATTCTTCGTCATCGCTAAGCTTGCTGACGTCAGGAGTTGTCCCAGAATGAGCATCTATGCTGTGATTATCAGCCCTTCCTTTGCGCAGTGTAACGGTCTGAACTTGAACGTTGCGGATGAATTAGGTCTTGTTGCTGTACATAGATTCGTGCGCAGTAGGATCATGTTGATAGTTCGAACGGAGAAACGAACATCCTACTCCTAGCGACCCGAGAGGTGCTTGCACCAAAACTCCGAATTACAAGCTCGCCATCGAGTCAATGTCATAAAGATTGGACATCGGCTTGCTGAGTCTGCCATTAGGCTCGATGATGTACAACATCACCGCACTGCTAGATAAGAAGGTGGTGCATAGTTATGCGGCATCAGCATCCCACTCCATCAAGATAAAACCGCGGCAGGTGTGTATAGTTCCATAGCCAGTTCAATTAAAAAGCTGCGGGCGAAGATGTGAGAACATTTTCCTAAATGAGGGCAGTGGGTCTCGCAACGATCAACGCTCGAGAATGTGAACTTCTGCGTCGGAGCCGAGTGAGAGTGCTAGCGACGTATGGCGGTTGGTGATACTCAACACCACCGTCTCAGCGCGGTTGAGGTTATCCTGTATCCGCAAGGCTGCTATCGCTTGCGATGCAGAAACGGTATCAAACTATCAAAGGAGCTCCAGTCGATCCCCTCTGTACTCTACATAGAATTGGAGACGCTGTAGCTTGACTTGCTGACTTGCAGAGGCAATCTGGTGTTAGGTTTGATGCTCATCATCCCAAGAGTGACATCCGCCGGAATAGTAGACTAGAACACACAGTGCAAGCCTGTCAGCACAAATCCGCCAGTAAGCCCGCTTTTGTTCATAAAGACTGAACGCGTCTCTTGCCGTATCGCTCCCTCTTTTAGTCTGCGTTCATACTCTACAGTAAACAGGCTAAAAGAAAGAAGTAGGGGGATCGTGGAGCTTCGACCTCTTTCCTCGATCTTTACACCTATCATGCATGATGCATCTTTGGAAGCAACATCGAGTATTCACGGCTTCAGTTTCGCGCATTCACAGGTGATCGTTACCAAGTGACGTGCGGCGATGTTCGTCAGTACCTCGTGCGCAGCAGCACTACATTTCGTGCGATCTTTGCGTTTGCTAAGATCTCTCAAAGAAGTCTGCGACTCTGCGATGTACACATCTAGGACCCCTTGGCTCCATCTTAACGCGCACAAGCGAGGGTTGCTCGCTAGCTTTACAAACGAAGCATGTAATCTGACGAGATGATCTCTGAACATGCTCACGGCGCATGGCCCAGACCACAACTTTGCACGAATGCATCATGAGGACGCGGCGGGCGCAGCAGCACGCTTCGTCGATGTTTTTGTCGATCGCTCCGCCCTTGTATGACCTTGGACAGTTCGAGTTCTACAAGCGCCACTGACTGTGGTCAGTCAAAGATGATAACCACACTGAAGGGGAGGGGACTATTGGCCAACTTCTCATATTGCGCTTGCGGTCAATCGGAGCTGCAAACGCTCTAAGAACGTGTGTCACGACCACGGATGCTGACAGTGCTGTTCACCACCGCTGTTGGTTTCTTTGCTGAGTCGCTTGATAGTTTAAAGGCAATAGCGAGATCAGACATTCACTCCGGTTAGAATGGAGGCGCTGCATCTCTGACCCCTCGCTTTGGTCCCATGTTTGGAGATCTGTCAACAGCACTTTGCTCTAGAGCAGGTAAGACTTTGCAAGACTTACCGCGCTTATATGATGGCGTCGAAGGGTCTAAGCTTTCTGCTTCCTATCGATTGCTCTTGCCTTAGGAAGTTGGTCAGTCGTGCTGCCATAGCACATGCCAATCACCTACTTCGGTTCTTGCTTGTCCGGACACTGAGATGGCGGACAGCTTGCTTCGTAATGGCCGCGACGTCCCAACCTACCTTAGGGGCAACCTGTATGTTCTCTTGTGCCCAAAGCCACGACGGTAGCCATCTTGCGAGGCCAGGTTTGGGGACAATGCTGTCAACCAGGCGATGGCGATAGCGATCAGGCTGCGATCAGGTAATCTAGCGTTGCGCGATGCTTCATACCATTGACCAGACCTCCGAACCTTACCACAAACGCCGGCTTCTATGCTTATGATGCAACCCCTTGACAGACTGTTCGGTGCTCGTCCTTTAATGAGTCAATTGATACATTAGGTGTCAACACGCAATATGATGGCTTTGATACGTTCCGCGCAAATAGGCTGTTGGATCCTGGAGACTTTTTCATACTCGGCTAAAGACTTTGCGTAGTTGTTTCGGCAATGTAGAGTTCGTAGTCATTAGGGAAGGGGCTACCCACGCTGGGCCAAGGCAGAAGCTATCAGGGAGTGACTTCATGGATGCAGGGGCTTTTGTATACTTCTGTAAAGTGTTATGCGTCGGTGCGAGCAAAGCGCTGGAGGACAGGTGTCAGATGCTGCGGCATCGTTTGCAACGGTGATGAAGACCATTGGCGAGACGTCAGAGTGAACCACAACGCGAGTGTGCGTGGTGCGCTCACCGAATTGCACAGTCTTAGCATCTTGCAAAGAGCCCCTATGAACGCTTTTGTTCGCGAGACCTTGCGGAATGATACTCGCATCGACAGCGAGAAGGAAAGGTCCTCAAGCCAGCGTCACGAAAGACGAATCATGGTTCGTTATTTCCAGGAGGAGCGATCTTGGATCTCGCATCTTGTATGCCGGCAAAAAATTCGCACCACGCTCACTCTGCAAAGGTCGACCAATGACCACATGATGCGTACATGCTGGTAGAGCAAGGGCATTAATAAGCCTCGGCAATAGACAGCGAATTACTTCGAGAACACGCAGCCCGTTTGTATTCTTGCACCAAACGTACGGGATCGATCAAGTAAGGGAGTTAATCCGCGTCGTGGAGAAAAGGCTAATATGCGAGACTGACGAATTTACGTGATGTGACAATAGATAACTGTTGACTGCTACAGAAATACACAGTGCAGGTGTTGAATGAAGTTCGGAACCGTGCCGGGTGAGGAAATCTTGGCCTGCATTAATTGCCGTAACACTCACAGACTGATGCCACGATAATTGTACACGACCCAGATCGCAATTTCTGGTGTCCTTATGCTTTCACAGCACGGTATTCTGCGCTTAACAGATGGGTTCAAATTGCTTCTCCACGACGCTTATCATGAAGCGGGCAGAAGTGACAAATACGCGGTCTCTAGTAGTGTACGCGCGATGATACGAGCGTAGAGGCATGGGCGTCCTTGGGTTTGGATTATACTGAACAAAGCAGGGCCTATCGTCCTTGTGCGGCTGTTAACATCCATTACACATTGCCATGGCCTCGGCTGATTTTCGCCGGGGCATTTGATAGTATCCATTGAGAGCACACAGGTAGTCATACACCACAAGAAGACCGGGCTTTCTTCTAATTGCCGTCAGCGGCTCAAGTTCGCTTCGCTATACCTCGTCTGATCCGCTCGCCATTCATCAGCTGCAGAGTATGCGTCAACGCAACGAGGTATGTTGCCCTAGTTTGTACCGCTGAACATATCAGCTCGAAGATGCGCAAGAAAGCAGTAACTTCAACAACGAAATAAACTGCTCTATCTGCTTTCCGTTCGCGATCAGGGGATCGTTGACGTGCTTGGCTATGGACCTCATTTCCTAGTACCCAACCTACACGCAGCAAGAAGCTCATGGTTGCTGTACGGCGATGATAATGATATTCAATTGCAGCATAGCATGGGACTATCATCGCGCATGGATGTTACTCATTGTTCGTGCGCGCTAAATGTTGAAGACGACTCTAACTGCCAGACGCAGACTGCGCAGCCATCATTGCAAATCGCCCCTGATGTTAAAATTGTAATTGTTTGTTCCGCCGTTGCCCACGAAGATTTATCGTCCACTCACAATTTGCAAGAGGCGTTTATACCTGCACCTACACTATCCCAGCTGGACACCAGTCACGCTATTTAGGTGGTTCCTACTGATTCTCATTGAGCTTTGCTGAAGCTCACTGAATGCTTGAAAGGAAGAGGACGTATACTCTCCCTTCCACAAGGCATGACGAGCGTCAGTGATGGCCTTTTTCGCAAGATTGATACCTGCAACCAAAGGTCCAGAAAGAGGGGAAGAGGCTGACCCGCAACGAGGGGGATACCGCATGCTCCGGCTTAAACGCAGTCGCCATATTACCGATCGCCAATAAAGATACTGCAGGCGCCGGCTGCGTGGATGCACTGCATCATCGTGAGGCTTGCGGCTTCGCAAGTCGAGTACGGAGTGGTTGGTTGAGCATGTTTGCTCACATTCACAAGACGAAGATATCTTGGTCGTGGTCTTAACGCCCCCCTCGCATGTGATGTACGTAAACATCGTTGCCCTACTCAGCTGTCTCATCTTGGTCCTCAATCGGGAGGTGCTGTCAGCCTTTTAAGTTAGCTAAGCTCATTGTCGCGCAACCATCTCTCCAGCGTAGAGGCTTCGTGAGTCGCTGGGTTAACATAAATACCAGACGCGCTTTCTTATAGCTCATTATGCAGTATGAGCGTGAGCGCAGACCAACTAAAGAAGAAAGAGGCAGAGAGAAAGGGGACAGTGTCCGCTCTGATCCATGCCAATTTCATCTTGCCTCACATCAAGGCGGTGCTTCATGACGAAAGGAGGGACAGACCGCAGAACGGCAATGATGACCATCGCTGGACGTGGCTTTTCAACCGATGTTGTGTTTCTACTAGCAAGGCAGTCGCGCCTACTGGTCGCTGACCTTCAGTTCAGCCCCTGTGTACAGTCGACATGATTGTCTTGTGTGAGTGGAATGATTGCCGGCATAGCTCAGACGACAACCGAATGGCGGAACACTGGTATACGCTTGTCCGGCCACTACCGGACCTGAGAGGCGCACGGAGCAGCTACTGAAAGGTTAAAAGCGGTTTCTGGAGAGCAATTGATAGACGTATGTGCAAGCAGTACCACGTTCGCTGGCCGAGAGTGTCATCGAGTGTCAGGGGAAACATTCGCGACGAATCCAGGGGTGCACAATGCAGAGGCAACCCCATTTTATTCATGGCTGGTGAACGTGTTCTGGGATAGGGACCCGCGATGATGGGGATCATATTCGTCGAGTGTCAAGTCCGGGAGCGCGAATGCTGCATCACATAGGGCATGTCTCTGGGCTCACTGAGTAGATCACACTCCCTCAAAGGACACGCGACCCCTGCAAGAGTTTTTTGATGTTGTCACCTTGAAGCTCCTGCTTGTTCGATTACTGAGCAAACAGCAAGAAGTTATCACAATGTATAGTCGCCTCACAAAGCACAAGATTCCGCAAAGATTGCACGCACGCGGCTGTGAAGAAGTATTAGTAGCGTCCAGAGGTTGAATAATGTCTGATGGATCCGTATTTACGGCTACTGTGGTCTAGCTACCACCATTCGCCGCCAGCCACGCCGCAACGTTCTGTTGCTGCTTCAAGACGATATCCATCGTGTCATCAGTGTCATACAGATCGTACCAGCCCGGGGCCTCATGAGGTGGGTCACCCGCCCACAGCATCCCGAACTCATTGACGTGCTCCGTCTCGGGCCGGTAGAGACCACCGTAAGCCCACGGAGCGGTGCCGAAGTAAGGACCACCTGCCTTGAAGTCCGCAACCACTGCAGGAATGATCGTCTATAGCACGTCAGCCACCGCAACGGAAGCGCTCACAGGATCGCAAGTAAGAGGATCAAGGGGAACCTACCGAGAAATAATCATCCTTATTGTCAATGCTCGTATCGCTCAAATAGAGATACTCGCGATCCACGTTCTTCCAGTTATCCCTCGCCATGCCGAACTCTTCCAACAGGATCGGCTTGCCAAGGTCAGTGGACCATTGACTCGTGTTCGCGACAAACTGTCTTGCGAACTCCTTCGCCTGTTCAAGGTTGGCGGCGCTGGAGTTCAGCATGTCGTACACGCCCCAGTTCTGCACCCAGCAGTGGGAGGTGGTGTAGTCGACGTTGGTGAAATTGTGCACGGCCTTGAAGTACCACTCGCCTTGCTTGGCTTCGAGGCCGACGGTGACGAGTTGATTGGGGGCGAGCGATTTGATGTACGTGGATGTGCGGTCGACCCAAGGGAGGAGCGGGTCATCGGGGTTTGGAGGGTACTCGAGGCTGTAGGGGCCGAGATATTCGTTGGCTGCCTGTGGCTGAGGCTCGTTCGCTAGCTCCCATGTTATGACCGTGGCGTCGTCTTTGTAGACGCGGCCGTTGACGGTGTTGACGCGGTTGATGACGGTGCTGATGTGGTTGTGGTACCATTCCTCAGCTTGTGCGTTGGTGTAGATCTGGTTGCCGTAGGCGATGAATTTGTCGTATGTTGTGAAGAGATAGTCGCCTTCCTCGGTCCAGTTGCCCCAGCCTGTGCCTGGCTCCTCACGCTGGGGCGCTTTGCTCAGATTCCAGGATGACGGATACTCGATCACCTCATTGTCATTAGCCCATGAGATGTATTGGGTGAAGCCGCCGCTCCATTGCCACTGGTTGGCCAATGTCATCGTGGCACGCATGCCGCGCTTTTGCATCTCATCAAGGCAGCGGTCAAGGCCGACGAAGATGTCTTCGTTGTATTGACCTGGAGCCTCCTGCAGTGCTGGGTACATCCTGAAGGGCTGCGTGGTTGGAGCTCCTTCGGACGATGCCATCAGACGCAGATGATTCACACCCTTGGCGGCCATCTGGTCGAGCTCGGTGATGAACCGTGTCTGGTTGCCACCAGCGGCATCATCTGCAGCGAGATTTAAGCAGGACCAGTAGTTGAGGCCAGTTGAGTAGTAGGTCCCCTCCTTGCTCGTAAGCCGCAGACCGTCAACCTTCACGAAATCATCCGCCGCGATAGCTTCAGGCGCAGCCGCAGACACGGGTTCTCCAGTTGGTGCAGCAAGTGCCAAAGAGAGCTGGCTTACGGCCAGGGCCGCAAGGTGTTGTCTATAATGCATGCTTGGTCCCTCGCTCAGCAGCAGCAACAAGATCAACACTGAGCCTCAAAGAGCGAGCCATCTTCTGTATAGGATTACTGGTATTTAAAGATGCAACCTCGAGAGGCGCACGTCATGCCCGGAGAGAGCAAAGCAACAATTGACTTATTTTCTCACCACTACCTGCCATTTGCGGAGGAGAGCCTGTCCTTCCTGAGCGGGGACGGACCAGTCCTGTGCAGCATTGGGCCGACTGTACCGGGATGCTGTCCGTGAGACCGTAATTCGAGGCTTGGCAATTGTGGGCGCCTCTATTGTTGGTGAAGTTTGTGGTGCTGACAAGGTGTTGGGATTCTGGGAAACTTCTCCACAACCTTACGTCTGGAGACAGAACTCGGGCGATATCCTCCCGACAGGAAGGACCCTTTGATATAGCTGGTTTCTAGCATGTTTCTTACTTCTAGCCACCGCCCTTCCGTCAGTTAGGTACGCGTTACCTACTAGCCCCTGAATACAAATCGCTGATCTGGTTTGCACTCGCCTCTTTCTTTTCCATCCGTTATGAGCTTTGTTACTGTCGGATCAAAGACACTGGACCATGGATACACTCTTTGATCATAGCGCATATTGGCGGCCACACATGCAACAAACGTGACGTGCGGGACTGGACCGCGCCGCTGGCCCCGAGCGTTCATTGAAGGATTATCAAGCCCACAACAAGACATGACGTCAACCTTTTGGGGCCTCGAAGACTAGGCAGCTATTTCACAGCCTCTGTTCTTCGTTGTGCTAGCTGCAGAATAGCATGATCAAAAGCACAGGACGTCCGGAACACGGCAATAATACATGCGGAGAGAAATTGACCAAGGGGCTGACGTTATTGAGCAGCAATTTGAAAAGTTCCAGCATTACATTGACTGTGCTGATTTTAGGCTCTTGAGTTTTCGAACATTGATGATGCCGCTTGCCATCCCTAAACACCCAAGTCTTGCAATATAGTGCCTGGATGCCATACACGACAGTGTGGGCCTCCTCATTCAGCCCTTTGCGCGCCTGTGTTCCTGTCCAACCCCTCATCCCAAATCGCGTGATTTCAAACGGCTAACTTGATAACTGCGATCATTGATGGCAAGCGCTCGCCTCTAACATTTTGCCACTTCTTGATCTCCCCATCTGTATCAGAAGACGTATACGATGTCTAGGAGCAGTGAGGGCGAAGACATACTCGATAAAGGTGCGCTCGTACCAATATTCGCCATTTTGGCGACATTCGATATGATCCGAGGACCAGGGGCGCGGTGCCATGCTCTTTGGCTCTCTTGGAGCCGCGACACGCTTTCTACTGCACTTGACGGACGTCCGGTCGCCAGGCTTTAGGTAGAACCGGATGACAATCTTCACTATTATATCACAACATTACGGTATAGCAAATGTCAGCGTCTACAACACTGTTCAGACTGCGGGGTTGCACAGCGTGCGTACCCCCTCTCGAAGCACGTCGTGTACACGCCTCACTACCTCCGCTGGTCTGGAGGTACCTACACTAGATCTCAGCCACTCTTCGATATCCAATCGCATTATAAATGCTGGTTCAGTTCACCTTTGTTGTCTGACCCACAACCAATTTGCAACGCGATTTCGCACTGACGATAAGATCAGGGGGCAGTGTTCAGGAGTCTTGCTGAAATGGTTGCTTGGGTATGTGAGAGGCTTGTTGTTTGATATTACGTACGCTGATGATTCGCATCTCCAATGTGGAGCTCCTTGGCGGCGAATCAGGCGCCTGCGCTTTGAATGCGACATCTCTGGACCCTCCTCGTCAAGAGCTTCAACTATCTGGCTGTTGTCTGCCTGCGGCCAACAGGATGCTTTGCATTCTAAGGTAGAACAATTCACTAGCAGCCCCTAATATTGTCGTGAATCGTTAGCCCAAAGACGCCTGTGCTTTACGCGCTTGTATGCATGCTAGTACAGTTACTTCATTGTGTAGCCTAGGCGGGACCGCACCTAGTTGTTCACGACTTCCCTACTCAACGGTAGGAGTGTTACGCGCATGGTTCAAGTTTCCCCTGAGGGGTTTAATTGGCCAAAAGCGGCCAAAGAAACGGCCGCAACGCGAGACTTCCAAAACACGCAGGGAGTATCTCAAGCACCGTTGACGTCGCTTGCGTAATGTATCGCTGACCAGCAGCAGTACTATTCACTTGTTTGCGCCCTGAGAATACACAGAGTCAAAGAAACCCAAGACTTCGCAAGAGCAGAACCATTCTCACCATTGCCGCCAATAATAGTTCCCTCCACTCGCGTCAGCACGCACCCTAAACGCCGAAATATGCTTAGTAACTTGACTTCAACCGGTATATTCACGATATGCTACGAGGCATGACTCTCCAATTCCAAGTACCAAGGCACAGGAAGTCGTACCTGTACAGTCTCATCATGTAAGAGTATACTAAACACTACTACAAGAGCTATCGAAAATTTTGAGGGGGGCGGTCGCTTCTCGCTCGGTAAGCTTCTTGCAGATGGTAGCACAGTCTCCTTTGAAGACGATACGCTAATCTCACTCCGCGCGGCTGACAATGCGCAGCAGCGCAGCTCTCAATGATCAATATGCAAGAGGGTGCTCTGATACGTGCTCCTGTTTCTTAACCTGCCAGGCTTTCTCGGGACACCATGCTTTGAGCTTGCCAGCCACCCCTTCTTCTTCGACATGATTACTGGTAATAGCTTGTCACATGGTCTCCATTGTATAGCATTGTTTTGCGGCCGCGAGCCGTTCATATGCCACATGTTCTGCTAGAAGAGTCCATCGAGGTGAGTGCGCAGCAGTTCAAGAGCTGCAAAGCTTGGAAACAGGACCTAAGGGGTCTCGCTTGCACCGACATTCGACTGACACTGGTAAACCCTATGATGCGGGAGAGATCGATATCGATAGTTCGTTGCCTATGAATCCGGCTCTGCTGGGTACCCACCGGTGCTCTTCATCTCTGGATGCTCTAATCGAAGCTGCTTGGTTCATACTTTGACGGAAAGAGTGCGCATCTGATGTGCCGCTCGAGCAGTATCCGCAGAGCCCCTGGCCATTTGTCAAGTAAGCTGTAAATCTCCGCAGCAGCGGAGACCTCAACTTCAATCAAGCAGGAAAAGCCGGCTGATATATACAATTTACAATACAGTCTTCGCCTCTGCTCTTAGCTTTATATATATTAGGAACAGGCGGACTTCACTTAGGTCACTTCGGTCAAGCTATCACAGACGATACAAGCGCAAGATCTGGTCATCATCAATCTCAGGGGTCTAATTGTGTCAGCACACTTACAAGTTACCGGCGCCAAAAATAGCCAACGTCCGGTATATAATACATCCCAGAACGACGTGCGCCGAAGCTTGTGCAACTGCTGGTCAGCAGTACTCAAGGCTGCCTAGCGACTCGATAACTGTTCAACGGTACGGTATCGCTTCAAGGCTCAAGCCGGACATAAAAGTCTACCTAAACCAATGAGTTCGTACGATGTCGAAACCCCTAATGAAAACGAGACGGTATTGCAACGCTCTGAATGGCTTTTGAGAAATAAGTCATTGCGTTGACTTCCGTAATGTCGCGTATACTTCATTCCTTCCACGACAAATGAAACTGGCAGAAGTAGCTGTTTTTGCAGTGTAATTAGTCACAAGTCAGGTTTTAGGGGAATCCAATATTACGCATCGCCGAGCAGCGGGTCTGACTATCCGAGTAGCGTTGGATCTTTTCCGAAGGGTTAGTGAGTCTCTGCGTACAACGCAATGACGCTGATCATCTACAGACGTGTCTGAGTCGTCGAGCGCTGTTCATTTCACAGTGTTGAGAGATCTCTGAAGTCCGCCCAGTATGATTAGATGGCTAGCCCCTAAGATGATGGGGGTACCATTGCAGCTCTGCGCATATCCTGGCTATTGATCAAACGCCAAAGCGTAGCGTCTAAACATATAGTCATGGCATATGCAAGGTGAGGCAGACCCCACCGCAGCTTGAGGTTTAGAGAGACACCAACAGGTTCAGATGTAATCTCAATGTTTACCGAATACCGCTCGAAACACTATCGCAAAAATTGCTGAAAAGCTGAAAAGGTGGAAGACCACGATGTCGCGCCTTCCCTAGGGGCTCGCTGATCACATTTGCGAGCTACAGCCAAGGTGACTGTTGTCATGGAGTAGCTGAGAGAGCGACAAAGATTGCAAAGCTGATCATCAGCAGTCTGCAGGACCATCGGCTGCTAGGCGATATTGGCTGGACGCACGATTTGTGAAACTTATTCACAATCGTAATCGATGTAGCATACGTCGTATTTCAAACTTGTTGACTCCTAGGTTCCGAGGATACTCATCAAGTCGTCTTTGCCAACGCGACATGCACAGTGCGCATCACGCAGGAAGCTGTGTCGCACCTTGTACAGCAGCTCGAGAAGGTGATTGGTCTTGAGTGTGAGTCAGCCTTGGAGTACAGCTTGTGAGCTAGCGGATTGGTTTCCGCTGAAGAGGCTGTGCTTTATGGCTGATTAGTGGCATTCTTTGCTGACGCATTGCCGAGCGCAAAGATGGCGCCGTAGAAAGAAACGAGGCCTTACCCAGGAGAAACTTCAGGTATGGCGATTGAAGCGTTCGTAAAACGCTATTGCGAACAGCGACCTCACCACTTACATCCTAGACGATGATGATCCTCATAGAGATGGTTCATATCTGCCGAACACAAACACAGAGGTAGACAGCGCGACCTACAGCGATCATCTATCTCTCGACTCTTGACCGTGTGACAACCCCCTGACAAAGGCGCTGGCGAGTGCCAGCTGGCCTCGGATCTTTCGAGCTCTTCCGAGCTTTTCCCGGAGTCAAACTAAGGTCTAGAATTCACTCGCAGGAACTCATGAGCCACAAGACCTTGCCGTTTTTTCACAACTATACGAAGAACACAAGTTCACTGTTAACATTGTTCCTCCTCATATTAGGGCAAGAAAGTTCTGGGAACGGGACAAGCAGTCAAGCTCAGGGGCGTCTGACTGCTCGGAAGCTTTATGAGCCGAACAGCGCGCAATGTGCTTGAGAGTAGTATCAAGGGAGCGTATTATCAAGGGAGCGTAGTATCAAGGGAGCGTAGTATCAAGGGAGCGTAGTGCGTAGTGCTGATAGTCGCTAGCATCACCTTTAATCGCCCAGTCCGAAACGTCGACTTGTTGACGGGCATTATGTGTTTGCTGTTGTTTGAAGCAAGACGCAAGCAACGGTGATGACCGTTTTGCAAGCCCCCTTAGTGCAGTTTGATGGCGTATTCCCTTAGCAGAGGGCGAAGTGGCATAGCAGCCCCGTCCGCAGTTTGGCCTGCTGTTTACATGTCGCAGATTTTCCTTATCACAGGCTGAGCCAGATTGTTGCGCTGCTGGCTTTAGACACAGCCTTTGTTAAAGTTGGCGATGAGTCAGGCGGATCAGTTTTTAGCCTTTACCTAATCAATCTAGATAAGATATATTGGCCGTCTAATCTATCTAGCTAATATCTAAGCCTAACCTAGATTATCTACTAGTCTGTACGTTAAATATTACCTAGATATTATACCTATATTAGATAAATATTAGTATACTAAGACTACTTTAAGGTAATAAGGACGTTACTAGTTGTTGGAAATTAACCAACTAGCTGGTTAGCCGGAATCCCCAGGGGCCCGGAGTATTGGACAGGTCCTACTAGCTGTCTCGGCCTAGAATAGAACAAGCCTTTTACCTAAAGGGTCGGGCCTAGTGGCCCGGGCCTAAGACAAAAAGGAGCATTGTACGACCCGTTCTAAACAGCTGGCCTATAGTCTAAAACAACATAGAATAGACTTAGAGACTAACAGTTTTAGATAGACAGAATTACCGTCTTATGCGGTAAGTTACAGGTTATCTGGCCCCTATCAAAAGAACAGATATCTAGTAAGTTTTATACAAGCCGCTAAACTTAGATATATAAGCTAAGATCTCTCTAGAGAATTTTAGCTAACAAGACAGACAACATAACAATAGCTTCTCCTTGCTACTAAGTATTATACCTATATTAAGCTTAAGTATTGTACCAGTCTTAAGCTAATCTCGTCTTTCTACTCTTTGTAGTAGTATTCTTCTTCTTCTCTGTACCTCTTTAACAGGTTATAAGCCCGGGTTAGTACCAATTCCTTTTAAATTTCCTTTTTAGAAAATATTTTTTCTACAACACCTATCGGTACCTTTAAACGATTCTATTACCAATCGACTCTAAATTTTTAGCCTAATTTAACTATTAGAACAGAATTTCCTTTTTTTTTTGGAAATCTCTGACTATATATTCGGCTATAAACTCCTCTTATAAGATTTCTAAACTTAGAGGCTCGACTAATTGAGACATTTAGTCGATTCGAATGGAGGCCCTTTTAACTAAAAAGGGCTACAGTAATGTTATAATTCCCTTTTCTGACTGTTTAGCTAGAGATATTACCGAAGCTAGCCGCCAGAAACAGTCAACAAGGGCAGCAGCCCTTATTCAACTAACTCTAGAGGACGGTCCTTTTATTTAAATAAAGGGGATTTATAACTCTCTAGAGCTTTAAAATAGCCTAAAAAGGTTATACGAATCGAAAGGTTTTAGTTTCGAGTTTCTAATTTGCAAGGAGCTCTTTAGCACTATACTTAATAAGATAAAAAACCTTAAGCTTTACCTTGCTAAAATTAGACAATTAACGGACGATTTGGCAACCCGAGGACTAGTACTACCCAACAAGGTAGTAGCTGCCTACGTTCTCTACAATCTAACTCCTAAATATAAGTACATAGTAACTATTATTAGTCAAAGCTACCGGCAAACAACTAGCGATATAAGTCTACAGAACTTATTTAGTCAACTTATAGACGAGTCTCGCCGAATTTGCGGTAGTACCCCAGCAGAAAAGGTTTTTACTGCAATAGACAAAAAATCGACGCAAAGGACCGGAGAAAAATTAAAACCTCTAAGTAAAAACCAAGAAAAATGCCCCTTTTACAACAAAAAGGGGCATAAACCGGCAACTTGTTGGAAAAAATACTCAAACCTCCGGCCAAATTCCAACAAAAGCTCCAAAAACACCGATTTTTCAATATTTTCTGTATACAGTTCCAACCTATAAGAAGAACAATACTTTACAGCATTACTAGATAGAGTTAATTACTCTACTAATTCTTAGATCCTCGATACAGGCTTAATAAGCTATATTTGCTCGAATATTAACCTTCTAACGGATATCCGGCCAACTAACCGGATTATTCGTTGGGGAGGGAGAAAGTTAATCCGAGCCTTATAGACAGGCAAAGCAAAACTGTTCTTTAAGAACAAAACAATTGTCCTAGACGAAGTTTTATTTGTTAAGAAATTTAGAATTAACCTTCTAAGCTTTAATAAGCTTAGAAAGAGGGAAGATAAGGTAACTCTTAACTAAAACAAGCTAAAAGTTAATTGAGCCGGACAACTAACCACCGAGAGGCGGTATATTGACGGTCTAATAGTAATAGAAGCTTAGACTATTAATATAGTCCGATCTCTCTATACTATTTCTTCGAAAACTGACCTTTAGTATCAATAAATAGGATATATAGGCAAAAACGCCTTAAAACAGCTTAAAAAGGTTGCCCTAGGAATAGATTATTCGGACAAATTGGGAGATAATTGCTAAATTTACTTTAAAGCAAAGGCAACGGCTAAAGTTAGCTAAAAAACTCCGAACAAATTGGCTAATTATTTAAAAAAAAGTCTACTTAAATATTTGCGGACTAATTGTATCGCAAACCCCTTCTAAAGGTCGATTATTTACTAGCTTTATAGACAATAAAACTCGGTATACGACTACCGAGGTACTATAGTCTAAAGATTAGGTTTTTAATACACTATCTATCTATATTACTTAGAAAGAAACGCAGTCCGAGCATTCTTTTAAAAGACTATACTTAGACAACGTAAAAGAATACCGGGAAGGCCAGGTAAAACAGCTTCTAGAACAAAAAGAAGCTATTCTAACGACATCCGTACCGTATACCTCCCAGTAAAACGAACGAGCCGAACGCTTTAACCGAACAATTGTTAGTAAAGTTTGAGCAATACTTTATACTACCGGGCTACCTCAGATATATTAGAGTAAAGCGCTAAAAGCAGCTACCTATATTTACAACAGGACCCCTTATATCGGACTGCCGGGGTTTATTACTCCGTATAAAGCAAAATACGGCAAAAAACCGGATGTCAGTACTATTAAAATCTGGAGCTCAGTTACTTATCTTAAAGAACCTAAACTAAAAAAGCTAGACGCCAGAGTAACTGTCTATATCCTAATAGGCTACGGATCGAACCAATATAAGCTCTTAGACCCTAATAACCGGAAGATTTACTGGGGAAGAGACGTCTACGTTCAAAAAGGAAAATTTATTCGTAACCTACGGGAATCTATAGTTAATCGATTAACCGAGAGTATTCCTAAAGAGCCTAAAGAACAACTAAAAGTTAAGTTTAAAAATAAGCTAAATTTAACCGCTGGATTCTAAAATAATAGGAAGGTACCTCCCAATAAAGAAGGGAGTCCTCTATACAAGGAACAATATACCTTCTTTATATCTTAATAACTAGCGGACGAATCTAGACAAGAACTATACTAAACTAGAGCTCTAAACAAGTCTAACCTTCCTATCGAGTTAGATTACAGAAGTACCGATGTAACGCCGATCGCTGGGAGGACCGAACTAAGGCTTACTTGCCTTGTGTGCTTATCGACCTTGGTAGTGGGTATCCTGTGTACTAGAGACTAAAAGATAGGAGAGGCGAGACAGATTACAGAAGGTAAGAGAGGCTTAACTAAAGTAGATAGAAGGTAAAGTACGTTACTTAAATATAGTTAAGAAACTTATATTTAGATATTAAGTTAATAGACTAAAGTTTATTCTAAGGTTAACCATTAGTTTAGCTATATAGTCTAAGGTATATAGGTATGTTCCTCTATATCTAACAGTCCCAATACTTCCTTTGTCGCGTGGTTGGGATCCTATTGCGATATAGCGACGTTGCCGACGTCGCTATATTAGAGTCGTCGGGTATGCTGTATAATGCTCTAATAAGGCTAGCTGCGCTTAGCCTTATACTAGTCTAATATAGTAAGATCGTAACATAAGGTCCCCTCTTTAAGGCTAGTCGTCCTCGACGGCCCTAGAGATATTAAAACTTTGTTGTTCCTCTATAGTAGATCTAGTTCTATAAGTCGTTATACCTAAAGTTAAGAAAGTTCTTAATGCTAATAAAGCGCTTGAGATTAATACTGTTCTCGCTGAAGTCTGTAGTCGAGAAATGCCTCTGTGTTCCTGCTGTACTTACCTAGGTAAGAAGTATATTCTAAAGTCTAGAAAGGTATTGTGTTTTATGTGTACTCGTAATAAGAAGTCGTGCGACGTTCGCCCGTCGTTGGAGGATAGTTAGTTTCTATTCTACGTCTATTTTTGATAGAAGTCTAACTTATTTTAGCTCAGAGTATCTGTTCTTAGTACTTGCGGGTGTCGGATGCCCTTTAGGGGCAATGTAAGCGTTTAGCGGAAGAGAAGGAAGTCGTTCGTGCGACGAAAAGGCAGCGTAAAGCTATTAAAGCGGTAGTTGTAGATTTAAAGAAGGAGCTCGAAAGGTTACGTATTTAGGCGCAGAACAAAATAAATTAGAATAATATATTGTTTAAAGAAGAATAGCTGGCGGCTATGTTCGGTAGTAATATCGTAGATATACCGAGTAGCTTAAGTATAGATTTTCGTAACAATTTATTCTTAGAGTTAGGTAGTAGGCTACTAACGTAGTAGGCTGGTTCGTTTGTAAACGACCTAGATGCCGGTAAGGTACACTAGATAGTAAATTAGAGTGTTAGTACTGTTACGACCGATTAATATTCTAGTCCTAATATTATTAAATAGTATCTTTATAGTTAGCCAGGTTTCGTTCTAGTTTCCATTAATTTTTGTGTTTAGAATATTCTTTCTACTTTATAAGATACTGTCGTTTGCCTCGGTATTGTCTATAAGCTTAAATTGTTTCGACTTTATACTCGGGTTCTCGATTGTTAGAAAGGATTTCTAGGTTAGATCGTTCTGCTTCTCGAAAGTAGGCTAGTTTTAATAGCGCTACGTAGAATATAGGATATATTCTTATTGTCTTTAGAAGTTTAAGTTTAAATGTTACGGGTCTCAATTGCTGTAAGATTTTAAACGGTTTTGTCTTAGTATAGTTAAGTTTCTTACTTAGTCTGATAGTTTTTAAGTTTCTTATAAGTAAGTAAGCTCTTTCCCTCTCTTTTATGCCTATATTTAGGGTTGTCTTTAACTTGTTATACTATTTTTTCGTTCGTTCTATAATAAACTCGCTGTCAGACTTTAACTGCTGGTACAGGTATTTTATGTTTGTAGCGATTCGTGTAGCTAATTCGTTGTCTATAGTATTTTGTAGTTGTCTTCCCTAAAGAGGGTAATAGCTATATAAGGCGTAGAACGGAGTTGTCTTGGTTATATCGTTCTTTGTATCGTTGTACGCTGCTTGCGCTACTGATAGTAACTATACCTAGTCGTTCTGCTGGTAGTTAATGTATGCCCGGAGATACTATTCTAGTGTTTAATTTGTTCGTTCTGTCTGTCCGTCTGTTTGTAGATAGAATAATGTTAATATTTTTTGTTTTGTCTCTAGCTATTGTATTAGAGATGTCTAAAACCGTAAGACAAACTTCCGGTCTCTGTCTAAGACAATTCTTTGAGGTTAACCGTAGTTTATTAAGATAATCCGAAGGAAGGTATATACTAACTGTTCTAAGTTGCTAGCTTCCTTGTAAGGTACGAAGTATGTATACTTTATTAGTTTGTCGCATATAACCAGAATAGCGTTGTAAGCTACTTCTATAAGTAAATCCTTAGAGGTTAGTAACTTAGTAATAAAGTTTAGTAAGACTATATACTATAGTCTCTCGGATATCTCTAGTAGCTGTAGTTCACTGTATAGTAAATACCTCGGATGTTTAGTTCTTGCGTATATATTGCATTCTTAGATATAATTCCCGACGTAGTGTTAGATCCTCGGGATATAGTAGGTTCTTATAATCTTTTCTATAGTGTTATCGATACCTTTATGTTCTTTAGTTAGGTTATCGTAAAAGTTACTGATAATGTTTCGGATTAGATTCCTCGGAACGTAGATTTTACCTTAAAATTCGTAATATCCCTTGTTGTTCTTAGTTAATTCTAGGTGTCGTTTCTCGTTCTCTTAGTAGGTTTTAGGGTCGCTTAGGATGTCTGGGATTCGGCTGTCTGGTTTAATAACAAACTTGGTTGTTATAGCCAATTAATTGTATCTAATCTCGTTATTGTGTTCTTAAAATATTGCATGCTCGACGTGTTCCCTATTATTAAGGTAATCTGGTCGTTGGCTTAGAGCGTCGGCCCTATCGTTCTCGGAACCCTTCTTGTAGGTAATAATAAAGTTGTATAGAGCTATAGTTTCTAACTATCTAACTTGTCTGCAGTTAAGTTTCTTTATTGTCGTAAAATAAGTTAGATTTTTATAGTCTATATATACTATAATCGTATAGTTTGCTCCTTTTAGGTAAGCTCGCTATATTTTGAATGCTGCTATAATAGCTAAAAGCTCTTTGTTGTAAATGTTGTAGTTCTATTCTGTAGATAATATTTTTCTTAAGTAGAAAGCTACTGGTCTAGGCTTTCCTTCTTTGTTGTTTTAACTTATGTATACTCCAATTGTATAGTCTAACGCGTCTGTTTCTATGATAATCGGTAGGTTAGAGTTAAATATTGCTAGTACGGGTTCGATTCTAAAAGCTTCTTTAAGTTCTTTAAATGCTAATTGTTCTTTTTACGTCTAAGAGAATTCTATTAATTGTTTTATTTGTTAAGACAGCGGTACTGTAATTCGGCCAAAGTTGAATATCTACCGCCTATAGTAGTTAGCAAAACTAAGAAACTGTTGTAGTTATTTTATATTCTTTGGTATAGGCTATATTAAAATAAATTAGATCTTCGAATCTTTTATTTAGAGACTGTACTCGGTAATTATAAATCTAAGAAATTCGACGGATTATTGGTAGAACTAAGTTTTCTTGATACCGATTCGTAAATCGATACGCGTCAATCTTTCTAATATCTTTTTAATATGTTTCTTATATTCTTTTAGTGTACAGCTATATACTAGGATATCGTTTAGATAAGCAGTTATAAATATATCTAGGTAATTACTAAGTATGTTGTTAATTAGTTTCTAAAATAATGCTAGTGCGTTTATTAGCCTAAAGAGTATAACGCAGTACTCAAAAAGTTCGTGTCTGGTATGGAAGGCTGTTTTCTATTCCTTACCTTTCTTTATACGGATTAGGTTGTATGCTTCTTGTAGGTTAAACTTAGTAAACTATTGCGCGTTATACAATCGGTCTATTATTTTGTCGATATATAGTAAAGAATATCGATTTTTAATAGTTACTCCGTTTAGTTGTTTATAATCTACGTAGAGTCGTAGTTTGCTATTCTTCTTTGGTACGAAGAGTATTAGGTATCCGGCTAGTAATATTAACTTCTAGATAAATCCTTTCTTAAGGTTTTTGTTAAGATAATCGCGAAGTGCTTAATTTTCTGCTTCTAATAGAGAGTATATTAGACCGAATGTTGGCGTTTTACCTTCTTGTAAAGGTATTGTATAATCCTACGGTTTATATTCTAGGAGAGCTGAGTTTAGCTTAGCTTCTTTAAACAGGTATCGGAATTGATCGTATTTCTCGAGTATCTTAATAATTAACTAAGTACCTATCGTCGTATAGAATTGTTGGCGTATAGTTGTCTCTTGTTTATACTTGCGTGTAGCTAGCTATAGACGAGATACTACGTTAGACTCTTCTTATAAGATATCTAAATGTCGAAGTGTAGTAGTGCTAACCCGCATAAGTTCTTTATCGCGCTCCTTATCCTTACTACTAAAAATAGCTTATAGAGTATCTATTCTGTAGAACGACTCTTGTCTAGAGTGCTTGTATCTAGTAAAGAGAAGTTTCTTAGTTTTCTAATCTACTTCTAGGTTATATTGTTGTAACTAAGGTATATTTAGTACAGCGTAGTGCTAATTAATATCTACAATATTATAAGTAATTTCTTCTTAATAGTCCTTAATTATTATATCTATTAATAAAGTCTTATAGTTAACTCTTTCCTCTGCCCCTTAAAATCTAGATAGTATGTAGAGTAATTTCTTCTTTTGTGTTTATATTTGGTACTCCTTAACGTAGCGTATTAAGATAAAGTTGCCTATTGCGCCTAAATTGATTATAATTTTAATGTTTCTGTAGTTTATTGTTGTCTAAGTATATAAATATGTTTCGTAGGCAGCTAAGCTCGCGTAGAGCTAGGCTTCTAGAGGGTCTAACTGTTGGACGGGCCGGTACTGCTGCCCTTAAAGTAGTCGGTCTAGTCTTTTTTCTATTAATTGTGTACGTTCTAGAGTATTTTAGGTACCGAAACCTATTATCGGTTAATTTGCTATAAGAATTTCTGTATAGAGTGTTCTAGTACTACTTTTATTATAACATTTAGTTTATTATTTACGATCTCTGCTTTAATTATACAACTATCGCTAGTTAAAACTTATTGTGTCTGTAGGTTGTATATTGTTAATTAAAGATATTAATACTAACTACGCAATTCTAGACTTCTAATAAGGTAGTCTATCGGTCGTTGTAGACGTAAGTAAATATATTTTAAAATATTATTAATGTCTCTATTAGCGCTTAACTTTCTATTGTAGAAGGCTAACTAACAGAGTCTCTATATTATTCCTTTCTAACAGATTAGGGTTTGTTCTTTCTAGTTAGTGTTGTCCTCGAGCGAGGATTCTGTACTATTAGAATCTATATTTTTGTCTTTAAGTCGTTGTCTTGCCTATAACGTATCGTAGCTACTATCTTACTTAGCTTCTACGGTCTGTTCTTCCTTAAATTCCCCTTAGGTTTCTAGATAAGGTAACCTAGGTCGTCCTCGGATAAGACCTAGTTCTTGTATCGAATCTTGTTTGAGAGATATTAATTTCTTTGGCTACCATTCTAACCCTAGTTTGTTGGATTCGTAGATCGTACAATCGTTATTGTAGTACGCGGTCTAGAATAGTATATCGTATAGTATAACGGTACTCTATATCTAATGCCTCGGAATAGTACGGCTAATGTTGTTTTAGTTCTATAGGTCTTATTGTTTCTGTTTTATTTATCGTTCTTTTGTTTCTTCTTATGACTCACTATCTATATCCTAGTTTTTGTGTAAATTAAATAAGTTTAGTTCGTTATACTTTCTCTTGGAAGTAGCCTAGTAAGTATTGTTCTAGTTACAGAAGGCGCCCTAGTAGGTGTCCTTCTGCTTCTTAATAAGTCCGGTAACGTACTTATACCAGTTCTAGTTAATCTTAGGTAGGAGTCTAAACGCCTGAAGGAGACAGTCTCCGGTCGGGTTTATGTGCCAGCGGTCGGAGAAGGCTGCTAGTAATTCTATTGCCTTATTGCGACTATAGTATTTCTACGTCTAGATAGTTATATTGAACTATTGTCGCGGGAAGCGGGATTTCTAAGGTCGATTATTGTGTCCGTTCTTCTTAGTACTATTAAACTATTGTTTCTTGGAATAGCATTCTTTAACTTAATACCCTAGTTTTCTGTAATACAAGTATAGCTTGTTCTTTATTCTGTATTCTCGTTTCTAGTTGTTTAGTTTCTCTTGAGGCTTGATAAAATCTAACTCTATTGAATTGCCTCGGTCTTGTCGTAAGTTTACTTAATTCTTTGTTTTATAGAACCTATTAGTGGGGTTACCCTTCTTTTCTATTTATCTTTCGAAGTTACTGTCGTCGATCTCCTTTGCTCGTTGTATAAAATTGTCGAGATTATTAAACTTCTCTCTACGAATATAGATTATTTTCTTAATATAATCCTTAAGTTCTTCGTAAAAGGTCTCGATTAGGGGTTTCTCGTTCTATCCTATTTAATTAGTATACTATATAAATTCGGCGGCGTACCTGCTGGCTGGTCCTATTTACTTAAGATTTCTAAGCTTCCTAGTAGCGACGCGTCTAGCGTCGGTTTATCTAAAGATTTTATAAAGCTTCTTCTAAAAGAAGGCAAAGCTAGCGAAGAACTTGTCGGTGTCCTCGCGCCTACTCTTTATCGGGGTAAACAAGAAATCGTCGAGGTAGTACTTAACTTACTTGTAAGCATCTCTATCTATACAAGAGGTAGCGAATAGAACTATAATAGTATCGTTCGGGAACTAGTCTTTATAAGTTCTAAAGTATATAGCTAGGCGCGTTAAGAATAAAGTAACTTTGGAACGTTTATCTAAGAAGCTTTTTCTTATCTTGGTATTAACGTCCGATATCTTACTCGTACTGGCTATTCTATTGGCTAATCTATCCGCAGCGTTGCGGCTATTGGGTGCCGAAGTAGTAGATATAATTAATCTGCTTTTTCTACTTTCGTAGCGAGTCTATTAAAGTATAACGTTAGTCGCTAGGAGAACCGAACTAAGGCTTACTTACCTTATATACTTATCGACCTTAGTAGTAGGTATCCTGTGTACTAGAGACTAAAAGGCAGGAGAGGCGAGATAGATTATAGAAGGTAAGAGGAGCTTAACTAAAGTAGATAAAAGGTAAAGTACGTTACTTAAATATAGTTAAGGAACTTATATTTAAATATTGAGTTAATAGACTAAAGTCTATTCTAAGGTCGATTATTAGTTTAGCTATATAGTTTAAGGTACATAGGTATGTTTCTCTATGTCTAACGGTCCCGATACTTTCTTTGTCGCGTAATCGGGATTCTATTGCGATATAGCGACGTCGCCGACGTCGCTATGTTAGAGTCGTCGGGTATACTATATAATGCTCTAATAAGGCTGGCTGCGCTCAGCCTTGTACTAGCCCAATATAGTAAGATTGTAACAGTAGTTATAGTAGTCTAGAATTATTAACTTACTACTACTAAATATATATTCTAAAGGCGTTATTATTAGTAGCGTAGTAATTAAGATTTGTATCTACTATATAAGAATAGAATAGATATACTTATAATATTACTGCTAGTTAATAAGATTCCTATTAAATTATAGGGACTAATTAGAAAGAAAAGACTTAAGCTTATTAATATTAGTATCTTAAGAGGTAATAAAAGCTAGTATATTACTACTACTATTACTATTACTATTACTATTATTAGACTCTTTTTATTACTATAGTAGGGATACTAGACTACTATAGATCTTCTACTAGCTTTAGCCTTATCTTACTTTTACTTTTATCTATAGTATACTATTAGTAAGATACTTAGCCTAATACTTATTAAAATATCTAGATTAGTATCTAGAGTATAAAAAACTATAGCGCTATAGGTATAGAATATATTAGTCTTTTTATAGTACTTCTAAAGCTTTAATAAGCTAGGTTTACTACTATTATTAATGTAGTAGCTAGAAGATTCTAATTCTTATTTAGTTTAATAGTGTTAGAAATTAACCAACTAGCTGGTTAGCTGGAACCCCTAGAGACCCGGAGTATCGGACAGGTCCTACCAGCTATCTCGGTCTAAAATAGAACAAGCCTTTTATCTAAAGGATTGGGCCTAGTAGCCCGAGCTTAGGACAAAAAGAAGCATTGTACGACCTATCTTAGACAGCTGGCCTATAGTCTAAGACAATATAAAATAGACTTAGAGACTAATAGTTTTAAATAGATAAAATTACTATCTTATACAGTAAGTTACAAGTTATCTAGCTCCTATTAAAAAGAATAGATATCTAGTAAGTTCTATACAGGCCGCTAAACTTAAATATATAAGTTAAGATCTCTTTAGAGAATTCTAGCTAACAAGACAAACAATATAATAACAGCTTTCCCTTACTACTAAGTATTGTACCTATACTAAGTCTAAGTATTATACTAGTTCTAAGCTAGTTTCGTCTTTCTACTCTTTATAGTAGTATTCTTCTTCTTTTCTAAACCCTTTTAACAGGTTATAAGCCTAAATTAGCACCAATTCCTTTTAAATTTCTTTTTTAGAAAATATTTTCTCTACAACACCTATCGGCACCTCTGAACGATCTTATTACCAATCGATTCTAAATTTTGAGCCTAATTTAACTATCAGAACAGAATTTCCTTTTTTTGGAAATCTCTGACTATATATTCGGCTATAAACTCCTCTTATAAGATCTCTAAACTTAAGGGCTCGACTAATTAAAACATTTGGTCGATTCGAATGGAGGCTCTTTTAACTAAAAAGGGCTACAGTAATATTATAATCCCCTTTTCTAGCTATTTAGCTAGAGATATTACTAAAGCTAGCTATTAGAAACGGTCAATAAGGGTAGCAGCCCTTATTTAACTAACTCTAGAGGATGGTCCTCTTATTTAAATAAAGAGAATTTATAACTCTCTAAAGCTTTAGAATAGCCTAAAAAGGTTATACGAATCGAAAGGTTTTAGTTTCGAGTTTCTAATTTGCAAGGAGCTCTTTAGCACTATACTTAGTAAGATAAAAAACCTTAAGCTTTATCTTGCTAAAATTAGATAATTAACGGACGATTTAGCAACCCGAGGACTAGTACTACCTAACAAGATGGTAGCTGCCTACGTCCTCTACAATCTAACCCCTAAATATAAGCACACGGTAGCTATTATTAGCCAAACCTATCGGCAAACAAATAGCGATATAAGTCTATAGGACTTATTTAGTTAACTTATAGACGAGTCTCGCCGAATCTACGGTAGTACCCCAGCAGAAAAGGTTTTTACTGTGATAGACAATAAATCGACGCAAAGGACCGGAGAAAAATTAAAGCCTCTAAGTAAAAACTAAGAAAAATGCTCCTTTTGCAATAAAAAGAGGCATAAACCGGCAACTTGTTGGAAAAAATATCCAAACCTCCGGCCAAATTCCAACAAAAGCTCCAAAAACGCCGATTTTTAAATATTTTCTGTATATAGTTTTAATCTATAAGAAGAACAATGCTTTATAGCATTACTAGACGGAGTCAACCCGAGCCTTACAGACAGGCAAAGCAAAACTGTTCTTTAAGGACAAAACAATTGTTCTAGACAAAGTTTTGTTTGTTAAGGAATTTAGAATTAACCTTCTAAGCTTCGACAAGCTTAAAAAGAGGGGAGGTAAGGTAACTCTTGGCCAAAACAAGCTAAAAGTTGATTAGGCCGGATAACTAACTACTGAGGGGCAGTATATTAACGGCCTAATAGTAATAAAAGCTCAGACTATTAATACAGTCCGATCTCTCTACACTATTTTTTCAAAAACTAACCTTTAGTACCAACGGATAGGATATATAGGCAAAAACGCCTTAAAACAGCTTAAAAAAGTTGCCCTAAGGACAGATTATTCGGACAAATTAGAAGATAATTGCTAAATTTGCTTTAAAGTAAAGGCAACGGCTAAAGTTAGCTAAGAAACTCCAGACAAATCGGCTAATTATTTGGAAAAAGTCTACTTAGATATTTACAGGCTAATTATACTGCAAACCCCTTCTAAAGGTTAATTATTTACTAGCTTTATAAACAATAAAACCCGGTATACAACTACTAAGGTACTATAGTCTAAAGACTAGGTTTTTAATGCACTATTTATCTATATTACTTAAAAAGAAACGTAGTCCGAGCATCCTTTTAAAAGACTATACTTAAACAACGCAAAAGAATACTAAGACGGCCGGATAAAACAGCTTTTAAAATAAAAAGAAGCTATTTTAACGATATCTATACTGTATACCTCTTAGTAAAACGAACAAGCCAAACGCTTTAACTGAACAATTATTAGTAAAGTTTAAGCAATATTTTATACCGCCGGGCTACCTTAGATATATTAAAGTAAAGCGCTAAAAGCAGCTATCTATATTTATAACAGGACCCCTTATACCGGATTACTAGGGTTTATTACCCCGTACAAAGCAAAATACAGCAAAAAACTGGATGTCAGTACTATTAAAATCTAGGGCTCAGTTACTTATCTTAAAGAACCTAAACTAAAAAAAGCTAGACGTTAGAGCAACTATTTATATCCTAATAGACTACAGATCGAATTAATATAAGCTCTTAGACTCTAATAGCCGGAAGATTTACTAAAGAAGAGACGTTTATATTTAAAAAGGAAAATTTGTTTAAAACCTACAGAGATCTATAGTTAATTAATTAACTAAAAGTATTTCTAAAGAGTCTAAAGAACAACAAAAATTTAAGTTTAAAAACGAGCTAAATCTAACCGCTAAATCTTAAGATAATAGAAAGGTACCTTCTAATAAAGGAGAAAGTCTTCTATATAAGAAACAGTATACCTTCTCTATATCTTAATAACTAGCAAACGAATCTAAACAAGAACTATACTAAACTAGAGCTCTAAACGATTCTAACCTTCTTACCGAGTTAAATTATAGAAGTACTAAAGACTCCGGCCGGGTAAATATCGATTGCGCCCAGAAAATAGATTTTATATACAAAAACGCTAACAAAAATTAGTTTAACGAGTTCTACAATAACCTAGAACAATACGCCAAACAGACCTTAGTTACAGTTACTAAAGAGCCTAATAACTTAAAAGAAATAAGAATATTTAAGGATTAGCCTTCTTAGCTAGACGCAATATAGTTGGAGCTCAAAGAGCTAGCTAATTAAGAAACTTAAATATTAACCGAGCTGCTACTAGATAGAAAGGCGCTAAAAGGGCGCTAGATACTAAAGATTAAGTACTCTTTAAAGGGCGAGTTAATTTTTAAAGCCCGCTAGATAGCTAAGAGCTGCCAGTAAAGACCCGGTCTCAATTTTATAGAGATCTTTATAAATATAGTAAATTTAATTATCTACCGGCTTATATTAGCCTTAATAGTAGAGAAAGACTAAAAAATAAAGCAATAGAACGTAAAATTAGCTTATTCTAACGTAAAGTTAGATAAAATTATCTATATTGAGTAACTAACTGGCCTATCTAACGGAACTAATAAAGTTTATTGAATAAAGAAGGTCCTTTACGGTCTAAAACAGGCCGACCGATAGTAGAAAGCTTATCTTTAAGAATTACTAAGGGGAATAGGGTTTAAACTCTTAGTATCTAATTAGTTAGTTTATATTTAAAGAATTAAAAAGCAGGCAATTTTAATCGTCTACGTAGACAATATATTAGCTGTATCCGATTTTATCGAAATAATCTTTAAAATCTATTAGAAACTAAATAAAACTCTTATAGTTAAGAACTTAGAAGACGTTAGTAAGTTTCTAGAAATTAAAATTATCTAAGATCGCCCGGCAAAAACGATTCGCCTAGACTAGTCGACTTATTTAGCTAAAATTTTAACCAAATATTCGAAGAAAAACGGCCGAATGCCCGGAAAAATACCGCAACCCGTCGGCTTAAAATTGACACTAAATTCTAATTAAGCTAGCAGTACCAATATTTCTAATTATTAGCAATAAATTAGGTTAATTTTATATCTAATAACAAAGATAAGACCCGATATTACCTTTACAACTAGCCTACTAGCCCAGTATATATCGAATTCTAGCGAGAAACACTAGAGAGTTTTAAGTAGCCTTTAGGGTTACTTAAATAAAACTTCTAACCTTAGTCTTTACTATAAATCTCCCTTAATAGACGGTATAACCGGCTATTGTAACGTAGATTGAGGGAAGAACCTTAGTACTAGGAGATTGACTACCGGCTATATCTTTCTACTTAAGAACGGAGCTCTTAGCTAGAATTCAAAGCTATAAAAAATAGTCGCCTTAAGCTCTTATAAGGCCAAATATATAGCCCTTAAAGAAGCTATAAAGGAACAGTTATTTATTTAATTAATTGCTACCGAACTGTCTAGGATTTTTAAAGAAAATTTGATTACTACCGTTTTAGCGGGTACTTTTAAAAATTCTGTAGATAAACAGACTCAGCGGGCTCTAACGCACCAGACAAGCACAGATTTACTTGGACAAGCCGGTTAAATTAGACCGGAGACCCCGGTTTTACCGGTAAAACTGTTACTTACCGACAGCAATTCGGCAAAAGAACTTACAAAAAACCCTACCTTTTGAGCTAAATCTAAGTATATTGATATACAGTATCACTATATTAGAGAAAACGTTTAGACAGGCTAAATAGAGCTTAAATACGTTTCTACAAAGGAACAATTAGCAGACGGTTTAATAAAACTAATCGACTTAGCTAAAATACTAACGTTTAAAACTTAAATTAGCTTATAATCCGGCTAAAATAACTAGTCGATTAAGAAGGTATATTAAAAATTAACTAACTAGCTGGTTAGCTGGAACCTCTAGGGGCCTAGAGTATCGAATAGGTCCTACTAGCTATCTTAGTCTAAAATAGAATAAGCCTTTTATCTAAAGGGTCGGGCTTAGTAGCCTAAATTTAGAACAAAAAGAAGCATTATACGACCTATCTTAAACAGCTAGCCTATAGTTTAAGATAATATAGAATAGACTTAAAGACTAATAGTTTTAAATAAACAAAATTATTGTCTTATATAGTAAGTTACAGGTTATCTAGCTTCTATTAAAAAGAATAGATATTTAGTAAGTTCTGTACAAGCCGCTAAACTTAAATATATAAGCTAAGATCTCTTTAGAGAATTCTAGCTAATAAGACAGACAATATAACAACAGCTTTCTCTTGCTACTAAGTATTGTACCTGTACTAAGCCTAAGTATTGTACTAGTCTTAAGCTGGTCTCGTCTTTCTACTCTTTATAGTAGTATTCTTCTTCTTCCCTGCACCTTTTTAATAAATAGTAGTATAGTTACTTTACTCTATATTCTTATTCTAAATATTAATAAAATAATTAAGAAGCTTTTCTACTTATAAAAGCTACTTCTATAGTAGGCTGTTACTACTATTACCTTCTATATCCTTAGTTACCTTCCTAAGTAGCTTTATAGTAGTATAGTAGAAAACTAGCTTACTCTATTTATTTAGACTAATAATATTATTATATATTATAGAATACTTCTTTTTATCTATCTTTCTAGTCTCTATAAGTATAAATTTATAAATAGGATTATTAAGATAGATAGTATCTTTAAGAAGGTTACTAAAGCTATTTTAGTACGTCTTATTATTGTTATATAGGAGGGTAATATTATAGAGAGTAGAAAGAATATAGTTTTAAAGAAGATCTTTAAATTATTAGTAGCGTTAAGGGCTTTTATAGATATAGTAGATAATTATACGTATCTTTATAGGTAAATAGCGCTTATAGAACTCTTAAAGGTTTACTACTTCCTATCTAATTATATCTACCTTATTATTTTTAAAAGCTTTACTATTCTTAGAGAATAGAAAGTTCTTTACTACTAAGTTAATAATATACCTAAGATACTAGATATGCTACTCTTTAGCCTCGTTAGTAGGTATACAGAGAAGGTCTTAGAGATAGAGAATAATTATATTATTATTCTTATTAATAATATTAGTAGTAAAGTAGCTAATTTTATCTATAATCTTAAAGTCTTAAATTATATTAGAAAGATATAGAGTAATATTTACTATACTCTTTAGACTAATAATCTCTTTAAGTAATAGTAGGATATCCTTATACTTATAGTTTTTATTAATAAAATAGCTAGTAACTATATAAATTATATAGACGGTAGAAGAGGTTTAAAGATTAAAAGTAAAGCTAATATTACTCTTTATCTTCTTAAGCTACTTAATAAAGATAAGTTAGTAGTAATTAAATTCCTCTAATATAAGGCTCTAGATAGTACTATATGTAGTAGAAATATTCTTTAGAAGGTTAGTATTAAAGTTATTTATAAAGTACTTAAAGAACTTCTATTCTAGTAGATTAAAAGATAGATACTAGTTAATAATAAAAGTAACTAGATTTACCTATATCTTACTAGCTTTTTTCTCTTTTTTATCTATAGCTTTATTTTTTATATTAGAGTCTAGAAAGGTTTTAATTATCTCTCTAAATATATACTTTTTACCTTTTAGTAGGATTAACTAGTACTTCTTCTTATTCTATTTAAAGCTATAATAGTTATATAGATATTCTTACTAGTTCTTTATTAATAATACTATATAGGTAATATATTTTCTAACCTATATATTATTATAAAAGTTATATATCTATTAAGAATTAGTCTTATTAAAGTATAATATCTCTTTATACTACTCTAGATTCTAGATATCTAAGGTTCTTATTACAATCTTACTACATTAGACTAGTATAGAGCTAAGCGCAGCCAGCCTTATTAGAGTATTATATAGTATACCTAATAACTTTAATATAGCGATATCGGCGACGTCGCTATATTGTATTAGAATCCTAACAACGTAACAAAAGAGTTGTTAAAACTATTAAGTATAGAGAAACATACTTATATACCTTAAACTATATAGCTAAACTAATAGCCGACCTTAGAATAAACTTTAGTCTATTAACTTAATATTTAAATATAAGTTTCTTAACTATATTTAAGTAACGTACTTTATCTTCTATCTACTTTAGTTAAGCCCTTCTTACTCTTTATAATTTATCTTATCTCTCCTATCTTTTAGTCTTTAGTATATAAAATACCTACTACTAAGGTTAATAAGTATATAGAATAAGTAAGCCTTAGTTTTATTTTTTTAGCAATTAGCGCTATACTTTAATAGACTCGCTATAAAAGTAGAGAAAGTAGATTAATTATATCTACTGCTTTAATATCTAATAGCTGCAACGCAGCGGATAGGTTAGCTAATAGAATAGCTAGTACAAGTAAGATATTAAACGTTAACACTAAAATAGAAAGAAGCTTCTTAAATAAACGTTCTAAAGTTACTTTATTCTTAATACGCCTAGCTATATACTTTAGAACTTATAAAGACTAGTTCCCGAACGATACTACTATAGTTCTATTTGCTACCTCTTATATAGACAGAGACATCTATAAGTAGGTTGAGTACTATCTCGACGACTTCTTGTTTACCCTAATAAAGGAAAGATACGAAGATACTAATAAGTTCTTTGCTAGCTTCGCCTTCTTTTAGAGGAAGCTCTATAAAATCTTTAAACAACCCGACGTTAGACGCGTCGCTATTAGAAAGCTTCGGAACCTTAAGTAAATAGAACCAGCGAGCAGGTACGCCGTTAAATTTATACAGTATACTAATTAAATAGGATAGAACAAGAAACCCCTTATTAAGACCTTTTATAAGGGACTTAAGAATTATATTAAGGAAATAATCTATATCCGTAGAGAGAAGTTTAATAATCTCGATAGCTTTATATAACGAGTAAAGGAGATTAATAACAGCAACTTTAAAAGATAGATAGAGAAGAAGGGTAACTCTACTAATAAGTTCTATAGAACAAAGAATTAAGCAAACTTACAATAAAATCGAGGCGATCTAATAGAGTTAGATTTTATAAAACCTCAAGGAAAACTAAACAACTAAGAAAGAGAACATAAAATAAAGAACAAGCTATGCTTGTATTACAGAAAACTAGGGCATTAAGTTAAAGAATGCTGTTCTAAGAAATAACAGCTTAATAGTACTAGACAAAGCGGGCACAATAACAATTAACCTTAGAAACCCTACTCGCTACGATAAAAATTCAATATAACTATCTAGACACAGGCAGACGAGAACCGCAACAAGGCAAGGTATTTATTAACAATCTTTACTGAACGTTAGAATCTATACCCAAGGATTGGTTAGAATCAGCCCGACATTACTAAACTAACTAAGAAAGAAAGAGAGGACCCAACCCTAATTAAGTTGTACGCAAACTAGAATATTGATAATAAGTTATAGAAGGAAATAAAGGAACGACAAATAAAACAAGAACAACAGAATCTATAGGACTAAAACAATATTAACCGTACTATTCCAAGGTATTAGGTATAGAGTACCGTTGCACTATATAAAATACTATTCTAAACCGCGTACTATAATAACGAATATACGATCTATAAATTTAATAAACAAGGGTTAGGATAGTAACTAAAGAAACCGATATCTCTAAAAAAAGATTTAATACAAGAACTAGGCCTTACCCAAGAAAGACCTAGATTATCTTATTTAGAAACTTAAGGAGAATTTAAGGAAGAACAGACTATAGAAGTTAAGCAAGATGGCAGCTACGATACGTTATAGACAAGATAACGACTTAAAGACAAAAATATATATTCTAATAGTATAGAATCCTTTCTTAAGGATAATACTAACTAAAAAGAATAAACCTTAATCCGTTAGAAAGAAATAATATAGAGACTTTGTTAGTTAGCCTTCTACAATAAAAAGTTAAGCGCTAATAAAAATATTAACAATATTCTAGAATATATTTACTTATATTTATAACGACTAGTAGACTATCTTATTAGAGGTTTAGAATTATATAGTTAGTACTAATATTTTTAATTAACAATATACAACCTATAAACACAATAAGTTTTAACTAGCGATAGTTATATAATTAAAGCAGAGATCGTAAACAATAAACTAGACGTTATAATAAAAGTAGTACTAGAACATTTAATATAAGAATTCTTATAGCAAATTAACCGACAGTAGATTTTAGTATTTAAAATACTCTAGAACGTATATAATTAACAGGAAAAAGACTAGGTCGACTACTTTAAGAGTAGTAGTACCGGCCCGTCTAACGATTAGACTCTCTAAGAGTTTAGCTCTATATAAGCTTAACTGTCTATAGAATATACTTATATACTTAAACAACAATAAACTACAGAAACATTAAAATTATAATTAAATTAAACGCAATAGGCAACTTTATTTTAATACGCTACGTTAAAAAGTATTAAATATAAATATACAAGAAGAAATTACCCTACGTACTGTTTAAATTTTAAGAGATAGAGAAAAGAGTCGACTACAAGACTTTGCTAATAAATATAACTATTAAGAACTATTAGAAAGAAATTAATTACAATATTATAGATATTAACTAGTACCGTGCAGTACTAGATATACCTTAATTACAACAATATAATCTAGAAGTAAATTAGAGAAGTAAGAAACTCCTCTTTACTAAGTATAAGTACTCTAAATAAGAGTCGTTCTATAGAATAAATACTCTATAAGCTATTTTTAGTAGTAAGAATAAAAAGCGCGATAAAGAACTTATACAGGTTAGTACTACTATACTCCGACGCTTAGATATTCTATAAGAGAAGTTTAATGTAGTATCTTATCTATAGCTAACTATATATAGATATAAATAAGAGACAACTATACGCTAACGATTCTATATAACGACAGGTACTTAGTTAATCGCTATAACGCCGGTCGCTAGAAGAACCGAACTAAGGCTTACTTACCTTGTATGCTTATTAACCTTAGTAGTAGGTATCTTATATACTAGAGACTAAAAGATAGGAGAGGCGAGATAGATTATAAAAGGTAAGAGAGGCTTAACTAAAGTAAATAGAAGGTAAAGTATATTACTTAAATATAGTTAAAAAAATTATATTTAGATATTAAGTTAATAAACTAAAGTTTATTTTAAAATTAGCTATTAGTTTAAATATATAGTTTAAGGTATAAAGGTATATTTCTTTATATCCGATAGTCTCAATAGTTTCTTTGTTGTATAGTTGAAATTCTATTGTAATATAGTAACGTTACTAACGTCGCTATATTAAAGTTATCGGATATACTATATAATACTTTAATAAGGCTAGCTGCGCTTAGTCTTGTACTAGTCTAATATAGTAAGATCGTAATATAAGGTCTTCTTTTTAAGGCTAGTTGTTCTTAAGGGTTCTAGAGACATTAAAACCTTGTTGTCGCTTTATAGTAGATTTAGTTCTATAAGTTATTATACTTAAAATTAAGAAGGCTTTTAACGCTAATAAAGCGCTTAAGATTAATACTATTTTTGCTAAAGTTTATAGTTAAGAGATGCCTCTGTATTTCTGTTACTCTTATCTAAATAAAAAGTGTGTTTTAAAGTTTAGAAAGGTATTATATTTTATGTATATTTGTAATAAGAAGTCGTATAACGTCCGTCTATTGTTAGAGAATAGTTAGTTTTTATCCTACGTTTGCTTTTTAAGTTAGTTTCAACTTATTTTAGCTTAGAGTATCTATTCTTAGTACTTATAGGTATTAAATGCCCTTTAGGGGCAACGTAAGCGTTTAGTAAAAGAGAAGGAAGTTGTTTATACAGCAAAAAGATAGCGTAAAGCTATTAAAGCGGCGGTTGTAGATTTAAAAAAGGAGCTTAAAAGGTTGTATATTTAGATATAGAATAAAATAGATTAAAATAATATATTGTTTAAAGAGAAATAGCTGGCGGCTATATTTAGTAGTAATATTGTAAATGTACTGAGTAGTCTAAGTATAGATTTTTATAATAATCTATACTTAGAGTTAGGTAGTAGGCTACTAATATAGTAAACTAGTTTATTTATAAATAATCTAGATGCCGGTAGAGTATATTAGATAGTAAATTAGAGTATTAGTATTGTTATAACGAATCGATATTCTAGTTTTAATATTATTAAATAGTATCTTTATAGTTAGTTAGCTTTTATTCTAGTTTCTATTAGTTTTTATGTTTAGAGTATTCTTTCTATTTTATAAGATACTGTCGTTTACCTCGATATTGTCTATAGTTTTAAATTATTTTAACCTTATACTCTAGTTCTTAGCTGTTTTAAAGGATTTCTAGGTTAGATCGTTCTGCTTTCTAAAAGTAGGCTAGTTTTAATAGCGCTACGTAGAATATAGAATATATTCTTATTGTTCTTAAAAGTTTAAGTTTAAATATTATAGATTCTAATTGCTATAAGATTTTAAACGGTTTTATCTTAGTATAGTTAAGTTTTTTGCTTAGTTTAGTAATTTTTAAGTTTCTTATAAGTAAGTAAGCTCTTCCCTCTTCTTTTATACTTGTATTTAGAATAGTTTTTAACTTATTATACTGTTTTCTGGTTCGTTTGTTAATAAACTCGCTGTTAGACTTTAACTGCTGGTATAGGGTTCTTATACTTATAGCTATTTATGTAGCTATTTTATTTTCTGTAGTATTCTATAGTTGTCTGCTTTAAAGAGGGTAGTAGCTATATAAGACATAGAACCGAGTCGTTTTTATTGTATCGTTCTTTGTATTATTATAAGCGGCCTACGCTACTAGTAGTAACTATACTTAGTTATCCTGCTAATAGTTAATATATACTCGGAAGTACTATTCTAGTCTTTAGTTCGTTTTTTCTGTCTGTCCGTCTGTTTACGAATAAAATAAAGTAAATATTTTCTATTTTATCTTTAATTACTGTATTAGAGATATTTAAAACCGTAAGACAAATTTTTAGTCTCTGTCTAAGACAATCTTCTGTAATTAACTATAATTAGCGAGAATAATCTAAAGGAATATATATACTGATTGTTCTAAATTGCTAGCTTCCTTATAAGATATAAAGTACGCGTACTTTGTTAGTTTATTGTATATAATTAGAATAGCGTTGTAAGCTACTTTTATAAGTAAATCCTTGAAAATTAGTAATTTAGTAATAAAGTTTAGTAAGACTGTATATTATAGTCTTTTAGATATTTTTTGTAGTTGTAATTTGCTGTATAGTAAATATTTTGGGTGCTTAGTTCTTATGTATACGTTATAGTCTTAAATATAATTTTCGACGTAGTGTCAGATTCTTGAGATATAGTAAGTTCTTATATTTTTTTAATAGTATTATCGATACCTTTATATTCTTTCGTTAGGTTATTATAAAAGTTACTAATAATGTTTTAGATTAGATTCCTTAGAACATAGATTTTGTCTTAAAATTTGTAATAACCTCTATTGTTCTTAGTTAGTTCTAGATATCGTTTCTTGTTTTTCTAGTAAGTTTTAGAGTTGTTTAGAATATCTAAGATTCGGCTGTTTAGTTTAATAACGAACTTAGTTGCTATAGTTAATTAATTGTATCTAATCTTATTATTGTGTTCTTAGAATATTGTGTACTTAACGTGTTTCTTATCGTTAAGGTAATTTAGACGTTAGCTTAGAGCGTTAGCTCTATCGTTCTTAAAACCCTTTTTATAAATAATAATAAAATTGTATAGAGCTATAGTCTCTAACTATCTAACTTATCTATAATTAAGTTTTTTTATTGTTATAAAGTAAGTTAGATTTTTATAGTTTGTATATACTATAATTATATAGTTTGCTTCTTTTAAGTAAGCTCGCTATATTTTAAATACTACTATAATAGTTAGAAGCTCTTTATTGTAAATATTGTAGTTCTATTTTATAAGTAATATTTTTCTTAAGTAGAAGACTACTGGTTTAAGCTTTCTTTTCTTATTATTTTAACTTATATATACTCTAATTGTATAGTCTAATACATTTATTTTTATAATAATTAGTAGGTTAGGGTCGAATATTACTAGTATAGATTTAATCTTAAAAGCTTCTTTAAGTTCTTTAAATACTAATTATTCTCTTTACGTTAAAAATTTTTTATCGATTGTTTTATTTATTAAGACAGCGGTACTATAATTTAGCTAAAATTAAATATCTATTGCTTATAGTAGTTAGCAAACATAAAAAACTACTATAATTATTTTATACTCTTTAATGTAGGCTAGATTAGAACAAATTAAATCTTTAAATCTTTTATTTAAAGACTGTACTCGGTAATTATAAATCTAAGAAATTTGACAGATTGTTAATAAAACTAGGTTTTCTCGATATTAATTTATAAATCGGTATGCGCTAATCTTTCTAATACCTTTTTAATATATTTTTTATATTCTTCTAGTATACGGCTGTATACTAGAATATTGTTTAGATAAGCAGTTATAAATATATTTAGATAATTACTAAGTATATTGTTAATTAAGTTCTAAAATAATGCTAGTGCGTTTATTAACTTAAAGGGTATAACATAGTACTTAAAAAGTCTGTATCTAGTATAGAAGACTGTTTTCTATTCTTCGCCTTTCTTTATATAAATTAGGTTGTAAGCTCCTTATAGATTAAACTTAGTAAACTATTATATATTATATAATTGATTTATAATTTTGTTAATATGTAGCAAGAGATACTAATTTTTAATAGTTACTCTATTTAACTGTTTATAGTTTATATAGAGTTGTAGTTTACTATTCTTCTTTAGTATAAAGAGTATTAGGTATCCGGCTAGTAATATTAATTTTTAAATAAATTCTTTCCTAAGGTTTTTATTAAGATAGTTGCGGAGCGCTTAATTTTCTGCTTCTAATAGAGAGTATATTAAACTAAATATTAGTGTTTTACCTTTTTATAAAGGTACTGTATAATCTTATAGTTTATATTCTAAAAGAGCTAAGTTCGACTTAGCTTTCTTAAACAGGTATCGGAATTAATCGTATTTCTCGGGTATTTTAGCGATTAACTGAGTCTCTGTCGTCGTATAGAATCGTTAACATATAGTTGTCTCTTGTTTATACTTGAGTATAGTTAGCTATAAACGAGATACTGCGGTAGACTTCTTTTGTAAAATATTTAGATACCGAAGTATAGTAGTACTAACCTACGTGAGTTCTTTATTATACTCCTTATTCTTACTACTAAAATTAGCTTATAGAGTATCTATTCTATAGAACGACTCTTGTTTAGAGTGCTTATACTTAGTAAAGAGGAGTTTCTTAGTTCTCTAATCTACTTTTAGATTATATTATTGTAACTAAGGTATACTTAGTATAGCGTAGTACTAGTTAATATTTACAATATTATAAGTAACTTCTTTCTAATAGTTCTTAATAGTTATATTTATTAATAAAGTTTTATAGTTAACTCTTTTCTCTACTTCTTAAAATCTAGATAGTACGTAGAATAATTTCTTTTTTTATATTTATATTTAATAGTAATTAATATAGCGTATTAAGATAAAGTTACCTGTTATATCTAAATTAATTATAATTTTAATGTTTCTATAGTTTATTGTTATCTAAGTTTATAGGTATATTCTATAAATAGCTGAGCTTGCGTAGAGCTAAACTTTTAAAGGGTTTAACTATTAGATAAGTCGGTACTACTACTCTTAAAGCAGTTAACTTAGTCTTTTTTCTGTCGATTATATACGTTCTAGAGTATTTTAGATACTAAAACCTATTATCGGTTAATTTACTATAGAAATTCTTGTATAAAATGTTCTAGTACCGCCCTTATTATAACGTCTACTTTATTATTTATAACGTCTACTTTGTTATTTATAACGTCTACTTTATTATTTATAATTCCTACTTTAATTATACAACTATTACTAGTTAAAACTTATTGTATCTATAGGTTGTATATTATTAGTTAAAGATACTAGTACTAACTATATAATTCTAAATCTCTAATAAAGTAGTTTACTAGTTGTTATAGACGTAAGTAAATATATTCTAGAATATCGTTAATATCTCTATTAGCGCTTAACTTTCTATTGTAGAAGACTAACTAATAAAGTCTCTATATTATTCCTTTCTAACAAATTAAAGTTTATTCTTTTTAGTTAGTATTATTCTTAAGAAAGGATTTTGTATTATTAAAATTTATATTTTTGTCTTTAAGTTGTTGTCTTACTTATAACGTATTATAGCTGCTATCTTACTTAGCGTCTACAGTCTATTCTTTCTTAAATTTCCCTTAGATTTTTAAATAGAACGACCTAGATTGTTCTTAAATAAGGCCTAATTCTTGTATCGAACCTTATTTTAAAGATATTAGTTTCCTTAATTACTATTTTAATTCTAATTTGTTAGATTTATAGATCGTATAATCGTTATTATAGTATATAATTTAAGATAGTGTTTTGTGTAGTACAACGGTATCCCGTATTTACTACCTCGAAATAGTATAGTTAATGTTGTTCTAGTTCTATAGATTTTATTATTTCTATTTTATTTGTCGTTTCTTTGTTTCTTTCTATAACTTACTGTTCGTATCTTAGTTTTTATATAAGTTAAATAAATTTAATTTATTATGCTTTTTGTTAGAAGAAACCTAGTAAGTATCTTTCTAATTATAGAAGGCACTCTAGTAGATATTCTTCTGCTCTTTAGTTAGTTTAATAACGTACTTATATTAATTCTAATTAATTTTAAGTAGGAGATCTAATCCTTAAAGGAGACAATTCCTGGTTGGGTCTATATATTAGCGGTCAGAGAAGGCTGCTAGCAGTTTTATTGTCTTATTGTAACTGTTGTTCTCTTATATTTAAATAGTTATATTAAACTATTATCGCAGAAAACAGGGTTTCTAAGATTAATTATTATACTTGCTTCTTTCTATATTGTTAAACTATTATTTCTTAGAACAGTATTCTTTAACTTAATGCTCTAGTTTTCTGTAATATAAGTATAGCTTGTTCTTTATTCTATATTCTTGTTTTTAGTTGTTTAGTTTTCTATAGAGCTTTATAAAGTCTAATTTTATTAAATTATCTTAGTTTTATTATAAGTTGTGCTTACTCTAAGTTCAAATAAACTTACTTAAGTTAGTTTCTTTTTTCTCTAACTGTTATTTAAAGTTGCTGTCGTTAATTTTCTTAGCTTGTTCTATAAACTTTTCTAGTTTAGTAAACTTTTCTCTATAAATATAGATAATTTCTTTAATATAGTTCTTTAAGCCTTTATAAAAGGTATTAACTAGAAATTCTTTATTCTATTTAGTTTAATTAGTATATTATAGAAACTTAGCGGCGTATTAGCTAGCTGGTCTTATTTATCGAAGTATTTTAAGTTTACGTACGGTAGTACGTTTAAAATCTGTATTTCTGTATATTTATCAAAGCTTTTACTAAAACGTAGTAAAGCTAGAGAAGAGCTTGTTAGTCTCTTTCTATCGTTTATTAGATATCTTATAGAAATAGTCTTTAAAATAGAAGTTAAACTATTTATATATCTTACTATTTATATAGAATGTAGTAAATAAAACTATAGTACTGTTATTTAGAAACTAATTCTTATAAGTCTTAAAGTATATAGCTAAGCGTATTAAAAATAAAGTAAGTTTAAAATATTTATTTAAGAAGCTTTTATCTATCTTAGTATTAACGTTTAATATCTTACTTATAGCGGCTATTTTGCTGTTTAGCCTATTTATAGCGTTACGACTATTAAATACTAAATTAATAGATATAATTAATCTACTTTCTCTACTTTTATAGCGAGTCTATTAAAATATAACGTCGGTTGCTAAAAGAACTGAACTAAGGCTTACTTATTTTATATACTTATTAACCTTAATAGTAGATATCTTATATACTAAAGACTAAAAGATAGAAGAGATAAGATAGATTATAGAAGGTAAGAGAGGCTTAACTAAAGTAGATAGAAGATAAAGTATATTACTTAAATATAGTTAAGAAACTTATATTTAAATATTAAGTTAATAGACTAAAGTTTATTCTAAAGTTAGCTATTAGTTTAAATATATAGTTTAAGATATAAAGATATATTTTTTTATATTTAATAGTTTTAATAGTCTCTTTGTTGCATAATTAGAATTCTATTACAATATAGCGACGTTACTAACATTGCTATATTAAAGTCGTTAAGTATACTATATAATACTTTAATGAGGCTAGCTGCGCTTAGTCTTGTACTAGCCTAATATAGTAAGATTGTAATAATCGCTAAGATATCTAAAGAATATAATTAATTTTAATATCTATTTAAGAAAGCTAAGCTAAATTTAACTCTTTTAGAATATAAACTATAAGATTATATAATACCTTTATAAGAAGATAAAACGCTAATATTCGGTTTAATATACTTTCTATTAAAAGCAGAAAATTAAGCGCTCCGCGACTATCTTAACAAGAACCTTAAGAAAGGCTTTATCTAGAAATTAACATTACTAGCCGGATATCTAATACTCTTTATACTAAAAAAGAATAGTAAACTACGACTTTATATAGACTATAGATAACTAAATAGAATAACTATTAAAAACTAGTATTCGCTACTATACATCAACAAAATTATAGATCGATTATATAATACGTAATAGTTTACTAAGTTTAATTTATAAGAAGCCTATAACCTAATCTATATAAAGAAAGGTAAAGAATAGAAAACTGCCTTCTATATAAGATATAGACTTTTTAAGTATTGCGTTATACTTTTTAGGCTAATAAATATACTAGTATTATTTTAGAAACTAATAAACAATATACTTAGTAATTATCTAAATATATTTATAACTACTTATCTAAACGATATTCTAGTATATAGCTGTATACTAGAAGAACATAAAAAATATATTAAGAAGTTATTAGAAAGATTAGCGCGTACCAATTTATAAATTAATTGTTAAAAAAGGTGGTAGGAAAGAAGAAGGATACTACTACAAAGAGTAGAAAGACGAGACTAGCTTGAGACTAGTACAATACTTAGGCTTAATACAGGTACAATACTTAGTAGCAAGGAGAAGCTGTTGTTATGTTGTCTGTCTTATTAGCTAGAATCCTCTAGAGAGATTCTAGCTTATATATCTAAGTTTAGCAGCCTATATAGGATCTACTAGATATCTATTCTTTTAAATAGAGGCTAGATAACCCGTAACTTACTATATAAGACAGTAATTCTGTCTATCTAAAACTATTAGTTTTAGTCTATTCTATATTGTCTTAGACTACAGGCCAGCTATCTAGAACAGGTCGTGCAATGCTTCTTTTTGTTCTAGACCCGGGCTACTAGACCTAATCCTTTAGGTAAAAGGTTTGTTCTATTTTAGACTAGAACAGCTGATAGGACCTGTCTAATACTTTAGGCCCCTAAGGGTTCCGGCTAACTAGCTAGTTAGTTAATTTCTAACACACCTTCTTAATCGACTAGTTATTTTAGCCGAATTATAAGCTAATTTGAGTTCTAAACGTTAGTATTTTAGCTAAGTCGATCGGTTTTATTAAACCGTCTACTAATTGTTTCTTTATAGATACGTATTTAAGCTCTATTTAACCTGCCTAAATGTTTTCTCTAACATAGTAATACTATATATCAATATGCTTAGATTTAGCTCGGAAGGTAGGGTTTTTTATAAGTTCTTTTGCTAAATTGCTGTTGATAAGTAACAGTTTTATCGGTAAAACCGGGGTCTTCGGTCTAATTTAACCGGCTTGCCCAGGCAAATATGTGCTTGCCTGGTGCGTTAGAGCCCGCCGAGTCTTTTTATCCGCAGACTTTTTAAAAGTACCCGCTAAAACGGTAGTAATCGAATTTTCTTTAAAAATTCCGGATAGTTTATATTAAGACGCACGCACGGACCAACTAATGATTGAACAGAAGTACGTCCTTTTATACACGTTACACAGGATTATATAATAAAGCAAAGGTTACGTAATATAACCGTAGGGAACGCAGCGTTACTGGCGTTACTAACCGCCTACGACGTAGCGTTACTAGCGTTACTAACCGTCTACAACGCAACGTCGCCAGCGGTTCCTAACACAGCCGATACAGCGGTAGTAGCGGTTACTACAGACTATATAGTAAGGATAGATATTTACCTTAGTAGATAGATATCCGTAAATTTAGATTTAGAATTAATATTATCGTTTAATATTAACTTTAAGGTATTAAACCTAATTAGTTTATCTTACTGTAACGCAACTAGTAAGCTACGAGCAATTCTCGTAAGTATTGGCGCGAGGCAAGACCCTATAGCTACGACGACATGCGAATAGAGCGACTGTATCCCGAGAGAGCTTTCTTGTGCGGCCTTAGTATATCTTCTAGCTTATTTACATTACCGGCTAAGTCCTTCGTTCAAAGACTTACAGTTTGTCCCTTGCTTCCTTAACCTCCCCTCCCGAGTTAGATATCTAGACGATAGACCCGGCCTTAGTCTCTCTCGTCTTAGTTAGATTACCCTTGGCATAGAATAAGACTAAGCAAAGCGGTTACGGCCGCCTGGCGTTATACTTTTACGGATCGCCTTAAGCAACTAACAAACTAAGGTATGTACCCCTGTTCTTATAACTAACTTATCTAGGAACAAGACTCTATTAAAAAACAATTCTTCAGACAGTTCTTTAGAGAAAGAACAAACAAAGGTTCCTTAGTACCGATCGTCTGGCCTAACCTCTGTACGAAGTGTACCAACCTTATCGTTAAAACTAAGAAACGAGCGAGTAGAAAAATAAACTATACTACGAACATACAAGTTAAGCACCCTAGACACCCTTAAACAAATTTTAGAGAATCTTCTTAGGAAAGCAACATTACAACCAGAATCTTCGAATTAACCTTAGAAGCCCAATATACCACAAGACGAAGACATTACTACAGCACGTAGAAACAATAACATTAAGATACTAGAATTCTAAGGAGACCGACAGTCTCTATAAATATTTCTTAGCCTATGTCGAATTAATCTTATTAATAAACAAAAGGAGTTAGCTACAGAAGTAAAGAAGGTAATCTACGTAGAGTCGTATCTACGTAGAGACGCACTCTTGTGGTTCTTACCGCTCTTAGACGACTACCTCGACAATAGTAACGAAGCAAAGAAGGAAACGAAACGAGTATTCAGATCGTATATAGTATTTACTACAACGCTTAAGAACATATATAGAGGAGGAAATTAGAAGCTTGAAGCACAATACAAGCTTAAAGGATTTAAGCAGGGCAATTTACTAGTAACACAGTATACAGCTAAGTTTATAACATACACCTACATTACAGGATTCGACGAAGAAGCCCTAGTGGTTCAATTCTACAAAGAACTAAACGAGGAGATAAAAAATCTTATGTTGCATAAAGAACGCGTAGAGCGACTTATAGACATTAAGGCTTAAGCAACAAAACTTAATTAACAACTTTAAGAACGTAAACGCGAACGAACTGGTAAACAGCCCAATTAAACATTAAACACGTTCCAACTTCGCTACGATAATCGTCGTACCGAACTAATAAATCTTAATACGCTCTAAAAGAGAGGACCGCGACCCAGTTAAAAGAAATATAGAAAACTTTCGGAAAAGGATCGAAAGTATCGACTTGCTAACAACCTCTGCCTCTACTACGGCAAGGAGGGCCATAGAGCAGCCGAATGCAAATCTAAATAATAAGGCCCGACTAAGAAGCTCTATGCTCTTAGACGAGGCGAATACAACGAGAAAAACGTAGCCAAAGAGCTGGCGCAACTTAAAGCCTATACAATAGAGAACCCCAAAGATTCGTTAACTTTCCTTTTAGCATTGGCCAAATCGCTAGAAAGAATTGCTAGCTGGAAACCAAGAATTAACTTAAAGAACGCATACGACATAGTCCCGATTAAGGGAATCGACTGAAATTGGGTTCTACCACAAGACAACTACAACGAGCAGCTTTCAGTAGTGTTGGCTCGCAATCAGAAACAGTAACTTTAAGAACTCGAGAATTACAATATTGAAGCTCCACAACGTCTTATAAGACTCGTAGCTATAGAAGAATTGGAAAACTAATCGATTAACGAATCTCAAGCATTGACAGCCAATGAAGAACAGCTTCAAAAGGAAGAAGAATTATTATTATTCGAAGAAGACAAGGAACAACCCGACTATACAGACGCAATATTGTAACTACAAACGGCTAAGTTATACTTATAGGACCTAGAAGCCCGAGCAAGAATGCAGTTACTTATTAATAAACTTAGGTTCGTAGGTCAAGGCTACGAACTAGTACTACGCCTCAATAACATTCTCGTCAATATAGCAATAGGAGTAGTCCTATTCCTAAGATAGTATATAATACGAGCAATCTAGATTAACGAAGAATAGCGAGTGTCTATTAAACAGTTTAAAGGAAGATTAAATACAGACAAGATATTCCGAAGATAAGTTATTTCGAACCATTACAACATATAGAAACTCGTATACAAGTATATATCGGGAAACAACAACGCCGTTCACAAACTAAGGGAAGTACGAGGACAACAGCGTCCAAGTCCCTACCTAAGAGCCTAGTAGAAACACTTTGTTCTCTACTAGAAAGAGAACAAGAACTTATTAAGACACTACTTAACGGAACACTAGTTACAATTATAATCGATTTAGAAGCAATAGAAAATTTTATCTACTTTAATACAGTATCCAAAATTTAAGAAAATTAACACAAAAAGGGATCCCCGTACAATCTGCAAGTTGCGAACGGATCTAGGAATATATATTATAACGGCGCTATTACACATAAAGTCAGAACTACGATAAGAACAGCAAAATTTAAAACAGACATTGTCTTAGACGTTACCAATACTGGAGCACACTAAGTTATACTAGGAACGCCCTTTCTAGACAAATATGCACTAAAATAGAGAAATACACTAACGTTATTCCTTGAATTAGAAGAAAGACAATACCGAACTATTTTGTCCTTAAAGGATCTCAGAACAGATTTTATCGATAAGTTGGTAATAGCTATACCAACCTATTACACTAAAAGACGCAGAGAGCGTGCCTAAGTAAGAGAAGTAGCCAAACTAACAAGCCTCGACACTCCTTAACCGGTATTACCTAAGGAATACTAGCAGTATAAACAAGTTTTTAGAGAAGAAGTTAACAACGAGTTATCTAAACACGCACTATAGGATCACAAGATTAAGTTTCTACCCGACTTAAATCCTAAGGACACCAAGTTATACCCAATGAGACTAGATTACAGAAACGAATATAAGATATATATTAATAAGCTTAAAAAGAAAGGATTTATTAGGAAATTGGAAGCTTTATTTAGATGCTTACTATTCTTCGTTCCTAAGAAAGGAAACAAGCTCCGATCGGTTATTGATTACCGACCAACGAACGCAATAACGAAGAAAGACGGGCACCTATTACTACTTATTAACGACGAGATGGACTCTCTCTGAGGAGCACAATAGTTTACAAAAATAGACCTTCGAGGCGCTTACAATCTAATCCGAGTACGAGAAGGAGACGAGTAGAAAACAGCATTCAAAACGCCTTTCAACCTCTATAAATACCTTGTTATACCTTTCGAACTAGTAAACGCCTCAGCAACCTTTTAACGATATATTAACTTAGTGCTAGGAAAGCACCTTAATAAATTCGTAACAGTATATATAAACGACATTATTGTCTACTCTAGAACGCTAGAGGAATATAAGCAACACGTTGTATAGGTATTAGAACAGCTAAATAAATACAATCTCTGTGTTAAGCTTTAGAAGTATAAGTTTTATATACAGGAAACTAACTTCCTAGGATACGTTATTAAACCTAGCGTAATTAAAATATCATCGGACAAAGTAAAAGCTATACTTAAGTAGCTTACCCTAAAAAATATAAAGAAAATTTAATCCTTCTTCGGCTTTAGAAACTTTTACAGAAGATTTATTAATAAATACTCTGGAGTAGTCTTGCTAATAACAAGACTTACGCAAAAAGATTTACCCTTCGTATAGGAAGAGGATTAAGAGGACGCGTTTTAAGATCTTAAACAGCGGTTTACGACTGCACCAGTTCTAACAACCTTCGACTACGACAAACTAACTACCATAGAGACAGACGCATCCGACTTTGCAATCGGATTAGTACTCAGCCAACCAGAAAACAGAACTTTATACCCAATAGCATTCTACTCAAGAACGATAACAGCATTAGAACTAAACTATAACATCTACGACAAGGAACTACTGTCAGTAGTTGAGTTACTCAAGCACTAGAAGCATTACTACGCAATACTAAAACATTAAGTATATGTTATTACAGACTATAAGAACTTAACCCAGTTTACAACAACAAAAGTCTTAAACAGACGATAGGTTAGATAGTTAGAAGAACTACAATCGTTCAATATTCGCATTATATATTAGAAAGGATTAGAAAACCAAAGAGCCGATGCTCTTAGCAGAAGATTGAACTACATAGCAAATAAAATACAAGTCTCGTATACAATACTACAATACAATCTAGATAGAACACTTAGACCTAACGAGGCCAAGGAACTCTTAGTAGTGATAAGAGTAGAGAACCAGTTAAGAAGGAACAAACTAATATAAGGGTACGAATAGGACTAAGTGGTCCGTAACAATATCGTAAAGCTTGCTAACGAACATAGACTCAAAATATTTAACGGCAAGATCTATGTTCCGAGAAATATACAAAACACCATTATTTACGAAGCTTACGAAAAAGGACACCGAGGAGTTGCTACAACTATAGAGAAGATTACGAGAACTTACTTCATTCCAGGACTTAGAAAGATAATCGATAACTACATTAATAAGTACGATGTATACAAAAGAATTAAAAACGAACGATATCGACTATACGGCCTCCTCTAACTCTTAAAGATACTAGCAGAGCTTTAGAGCTCGATCGCTATAGACTTTATTACAGATCTACTACCTTTCAAGGAACTAGAAAATGATACAAGGTACGATACAATTTATATAATTGTAGATCGATTTACGAAGTATAGGTACTTCATCTCAACAATGCGAAGCTATACCGCACACGATACAGCAATTTACAACTACTGCTATTAGCACAGTTTACGTACAACAACAGCAGGTTATTAATAGGTGATATACCCTTTTAAGTCAATTTTAGACAAAATACTACCTTATAGTACGACACAGGCGTAACTACGGCAAACTCAGAACGAGCAGTTAGAATTTTACAACACAGAGAAGTAGTCTATAACTACCTCCGTCAACAGTTACAGTAGAATTTAGAAAAAATAAGAGCACAAGCTAATAGGTTACGGTCTATAAGACTAGACCTTAAGGAGAGGGATACAGTTTACCTTCGTTGGAAACACGTTAAAACTAAACGACCTTGCAACAAGTTAGACTATACGAAACTCGGTGTTACGGGCACCAGCCCCAGACGGCCTAGCGTGTACCCAAGCATCGACCACCGCCAGTCATCTCAGCCCTACCAGCATCATTCCCGACTAAGCCTATAAACCCGCCGTAGGCATTATCGGACAAGACGGCTTTAAGAGCCTACGTTCCCTACAAACCCGATATAGGCATTGTCAAGATTAACGGATATAGAGGAACTTCCCTATATACCTTAGATTATATAGCTAGACTAATAGCCGACCTTAAGATAGACTTTAGTCTGTTAACTTAATATCTGAATACGAGTTCCTTAACTATATTTAAGTAACGTACTTCACCTTCTGTCTACTTTAGTCAAGCCCCTCTCACCCTCTATAATCTGTCTCGCCTCTCCTGTCTTTTAGTCTCTAGCACACGAGACACCTACTACCAAGGTCGACAAGCACACAAGGCAAGTGAGCCTTAGTTCGGTCCTCCCAGCGACCGGCGTTACACTTTAACAGACTCGCTACGAAAGCAGAGAAAGCAGATCAATTATGTCTACTACTTCGGCACCCAACAGCCGCGACGCTGCGGACAGATTGGCCAACAGAATGGCTAGTACGAGTAAGATATCGGACGTTAACACCAAAATGGGAAAAAGTTTCTTAGGTAAACGTTCCGAAGTCACTTTATTCTTAACACGCCTAGCTATGTACTTCAGAACTTACAAAGACTAGTTCCCGAACGATACTACTATAGTTCTATTCGCTACCTCTTGTATAGATAGAGATACCTACAAGTGGGTTGAGTACTACCTCGACGATTTCTTATTTACCTCGATAAAGAGCAGGCGCGAGGATACCGACGAGTTCTTCGTCAGCTTTGCCTTCTTTTAGAAGAAGCTTCGCGAAATCTTTGGACAGACCGACGCTGGACGCGTCGCTACCAGGAAGCTTAGGAACCTTAAGCAGATAGGACCAGCAAGCAGGTACGCCGCCGAATTTATACAGTATGCTAATTAAACAGGATGGGACGAGAAACCCCTGATCGAGACCTTTTACGAAGGACTCAAGGATCATATTAAGGAAATAATCTATATTCGTAGAGAAAAGTTTGATAATCTCGACAACTTTATACAACGAGTAAAGGAGATCGACGACAGCAACTTCAAAAGATAAATAGAAAAGAAGAGCAACCCCACCAACAGGTTCTATAGAACAAAGAATCGAGCAAACTTACAACAAGACCGAGGCAATCTAATGGAGTTAGATTTTATAAAGCCTCGAGGGAAACTAAACAACCAAGAAAGAGAACACAGAATAAAGAACAAGCTATGCTTATATTACGGAAAACCAGGGCATTAAGTTAAAGAATGCCGCTCCAAGAAACAACAGTTCAACAGTACCGGCAGAAACGGGCATAATAATCGATCTTAGAAACCCCGTCTCCCACGATAACAGTTCAATATAACTATCTAGACACAGGAACACTACAGTCGCAATAAGGCAATAGAATTACTAGCAGCCTTCTCCGACCGCTGGCATATAAACCTAACCGGGGACCGTCTACTTTAAGCGTTTAGACTCCTACCTAAGATCAACCAGAACTGGTGTGAGTACGTTACCGGACTAACTAAGGAGCAGAAGGACACCTACTGGGGTACCTTCTGTAACTAGGAAGACACTCATTCAGTTACTTCCGATGGGAAGTACAACGAACTAAACTTGTTTGATTTACACAAAAACTGGGATACAGATAGTGAGTCATAGGAAGAAACAAAGGAACGACAAATAAAACAGGAACAATAAGACTTACAGGACTAGAACAACATTAACCGCACTATTCCGAGGCATTAGGTACAGAGTACCGTTGCACTATACGATACACTATCCTAGACCGCATACTACAATAACGATTGCACGATCTACGAATCCGACAAACTAGGGTCAAGATGGTGGCCGAAGAAACCGATATCTTCCAAACAAGGTTCGATACAAGAACTAGGCCTTACCCAAGGACGACCTAGGTCACCTTACCTAGAAACTCAAGGGGAATCTAAGGAAGAACAGACCGTAGAAGCTGAGCAAGACAGCAGCTACAATGCGTTACAGGCAAGACAACGACTTAAAGACGAAAATATGAATTCTAATGATACGGAATCCTCGCTCGAGAACGACACTAACCAGGAAAAACAAATCCCAATCCGTTGGGAAGGAATAATATAGAGACTTTGTTAGTTGGCCTTCTACGATAGGAAGTTGAGCGCTAATAGAGACATTAACAACATCCCGGGATATATTTACTTACGCCTACGACGACTAGTAGACCACCTTATTAGGAGTCTAGAATTGCGCAGTCAGTACTAATATCTTCGACTAACAATGTACAACCTATAGACACAACGAGTTTTAACCAGCGATAGTTGCATAATCAAAGCAGAAATCGTAAACGACAAACCAGACGTTATAATAAAAGCAGTACTAGGACACCCTACACAGGAATTCTTACAACAAATCAACCGACAATAGGTTCCGGTACCCAAAATACTCCAGAACGTATACGATCAACAGGGAAAAGACTAGGCCGACTGCTTCGAGGGTAGCAGTACCGGCCCGTCTAACGGTTAGACCCTCTAGGAGTCCAGCTCTGCGCGAGCTCGGCTACCTATAAAACATACCTACACACTCGGACAACAGTAAACTATAGAAACATTAAAGTTATAATCGATTCAGGCGCAACAGGCAACTTTATTTCAATATGCTGCGTTAAGGAGTGTTAGATACAAACACGAAAGAAGAAATTACCCTACGCACTGTCCAGATTTTAAGGGGCAGAGGGAAGAGTCGACTACGAGACTTCGCCAATAGGTATAACAATTAGGGACTATTAAGAAGAAATTACTTATAATATCGTAAATATTAACCAGCACTACGCTGTACTAGGTATACCTTAGTTGCAACAATATAACCCAGAAGTAGATTAGAGAACTAAGAAACTCCTCTTCACTAGGTGCAAGCACTCTAAGCAAGAGTCGTTCTACGGAACAAATACCCCACAAGCTAATTTTAGTAGTAAGGATGAGGAGCGCGATAAGGAACTTACGCGGGTCAGCACTACCACACTCCGACATTCAGACATCCTACGAGAGGAGTCTAACGCAGTATCTCGTCTGTGGCTAACTACACGCAAGTATAAATAAGAGACGACTGTACGCCAACGATTCTACACGACGACAAGTACTTAGTTAATTACTGAGATACCTGAGGAATACGATCAATTCCGACACCTGTTTAAAGAAGCTGAGCCGAACTCAGCTCTCCCAGAACACAAACCGTGGGATTACACAATACCTTTATAAGAAGGCAAAACGCCAATATTCGGTCCAATATACTCCCTATCAGAAGCAGAAAATTAAGCGCTCCGTAATTATCTTGACAAGAACCTCAAGAAAGGATTTATCCGGAAATCAATATTACCAGCCGGATACCCGATACTCTTCGTACCCAAGAAGAATAGCAAACTGCGACTTTGCGTAGATTATAGACAACTGAACGGGGTAACTATCAAGAATCGATACCCTTTACCACGCATCGACGAAATAACAGACCGATTGCATGACGCGCAATAGTTTACTAAGTTTGACCTACGAGGAGTATACAACCTAATCCGTATAAAGGAGGGCGAAGAATAGAAAACGGCCTTCCGCACTAGACACAGACTTTTCGAGTATTGCGTTATGCCCTTCGGGCTAACAAACGCTCCCGCATCATTTTAGAAACTAATTAACAACACACTCAGTAATTACTTGGATATATTTATAACTGCTTATCTAGACGATATCCTAGTATACAGCCGTACACTAGAAGAATATAAGGAACATATTAAGAAGGTATTAGAAAGATTGGCGCGTGCCGATTTACGAATCGATATCGAGAAAACTTAGTTCCACCAACAATCCGTCGAATTTCTTGGATTCATAATTACCGAGCACGGTCTCCAAATAGAAGATTCGAAGATCCAATCTGTCTTGACCTGGCCTATACCAAAGAATATGAAACAATTATAACAGTTTCTTGGTTTTGCCAACTACTACAGGCGATAGATATCCAACTTTGGCCGAATTACAGTACCGCTGTCTCAACAGACGAAACAATCGACAGGATTCTCTTGGACGTAAAAAGAACAATCAGCATTTGAAGAACTTAAAGAAGCTTTTAAGATCGGGCCTGTACTGGCAATATTTGACCCTAACCTGCCGATTATTATAGAAACAGACGCGTCAGACTATGCAATTGGAGCATGCATAAGTTAAAACAACAAAGAAGGAAAGCTTAGACCAGTAGCTTTCTACTCAAAGAAAATATTACTCACAGAACAGAACTACGACATTTACGACAAAGAGCTTTTAGCTATTATAGCAGCATTCGAGACATGGCGAGCTTACCTGGAAGGAGCAAACTATACGATTATAGTATACACAGACCACAAAAACCTAACTTATTTCACAACAACAAAGAAACTCAACCGCAGACAAGTTAGATGGTTAGAAACTATAGCTTCATACGACTTTATTATTACCTACAAGAAGGGTTCCGAAAACGACAGGGCCGACGCTCTGAGCCGACGACCGGATTACCTTAATGACAAGGAACACGTCGAGCATGTAATATTTCGAGAACACAATAACGAGATTAGATACAATCAATTGGCTATAACAACCGAGTTTGTTATTGAACCAGACAGCCGAATCCCAGATATCCTGAACGACCCTAAAACCTACCAAGAAAACAAGAAACGACACCCAGGATTAACTAAGAACAATAAGGGATATTACGAATTTCAAGGCAAAATCTACGTCCCAAGGAATCTAATCCGGAACATTATTAGTAACTTTTACGATAACCCAACTAAAGGACATAAAGGCATCGACAATACTATAGAAAAGATTACGAGAACCTACTACATCCCAAGGATCCGACACTACGTCGAGAATTACATCCGAGAATGCGACATATGCGCAAGAACCAAGCACCCGAGGCATTTATAATACGGTGAACTACAACCACTAGAGACACCCGAGAGACTATGGCACACAGTCTTACTAGACTTTATTACCAAGTTACTAACTTCCAAGGATCTATTTATAGGAGTAGCTTACGACGCTATCCTAGTTATATGCGATAAACTAACAAGGTACGCGTACTTCGTACCTTACAAGGAAGCTAGCAACTCAGAACATTTAGTATATACCTTCCTTCGAATTATCTTAGCAAACTATGGCTAACCCCAAAGAATTGTCTTAGACAGAGACCGGAAATTCGTTTTACGGTTTTGAACATCCCTGATGCAACAGCTAGGAACAAAATAAAAAATATTAACATTATTCTATCCACAAACAGACGGACAGACAGAACGAACAAATTAAACACTGGAACAGTATCTCCGGGCATACATTAACTACCAGCAGAACGACTGGGTATAGTTACTACCAGTAGCGCAAGCAGCGCACAACGATACAAAGAACGATACAACCAAGACAACTCCGTTCTACGCCTTATATGGCTATTACCCTCTTTAGGGAAGACAACTACAAAATACTACAGAAAACGAATTAGCTACACAAATAGCTACGAACATAAAACACCTGCACCAGCAGTTAAAGTCTGACAGTAAGTTTATTAACGAACGAACAAGAAAGTAGTATAACAAGTCAAGAATAATCCTAAACATAAGCATAAAAGAGGGGGGAAGAGCTTACTTGCTTATAAGAAACTTGAAAACTATCAGACTAAGCAAAAAACTCGACTACACTAAGATAGGACCGTTTAAAATCTTACAGCAATTAGGACCCGTAACATTTAAACTCGAACTCCCGAAGACAATAAGAATACATCCTGTATTTTACGTAGCGCTGTTGAAACCAGCCTACTCTCGAGAAGCAGAACGACCTAACCCAGAAATCCTTTCTGACAATCAAGAACCCGAGTATAAAGTCGAAGCAATTCGAGCTTACAGACAACACCGAGGCAAACGACAGTATCTCATAAAGTGGAAAGGATATCTCAAACACGAAAATTAATGGGAACCGGAACGAAACCTAACTAACTGTAAAGACACTATTCGACGATACTGGGACCAGAATATTAATCGGTCGTAGCAGCACTAACACCCTAATTCACTACCTAGTGTGCTTCGCCGGCACTCAGGTCACCCTCGAACGAACCAGCCCACTATGTTACAGGACCACTACCCAACACCGAGTAGGAGTCACTCTGAAAGTCAATAGATAACCCGCTCGGACATTTAAATGTATCACTACTAGCCACCGACGCAGCAAATTCTTCTTGCTCCAACAACTTATCCCGAGCCAACTTCGCTGCTGCCCGCGTACGAGTCTTCTTAACCTCCTCTTTCAACTTCCGGACCTTAGATCGGTTACGCTGCACAGCCGCAACCAACGCTGCTGCCTAAGCCTTTGACGCACGCAATTGGCTCTTCGCGCGCTGAAGGGCAGCCGACTAAGAGGAATATTGAGAATAAACCGAACGCGCTACAATTAAGTTAGTTCCAGTTACCACAAAAGGACACTGAAAAGGCATACCATCTGCCATCGACACCCGTAAATCACAACTCTTTCTATCTCGAGTACACACCGAATACGTCGCCTTCCCGGACTGAACCACACACCTTTCCTTAGTCGACACATATCTGAAACAAGGAGGCATCGCGATACCGCAGGCTTCAATTAACAGGTATTGGCTGTACTTTTTATTAGGACCCGCAGCAACGGACTTTATACGAGGCATAGCGACTTATAGATCAGTCACGAAAGGAGGGACGAAACGCAACTTATAGGTGTTTAAAAGGCTAAGGGTCAATCGAGGACGATTTAACTAGAAGAGGGGGGATTGTGTTACGGGCACCAGCCCCAGACGGCCTAGCGTGCACCCAAGCATCGACTACCGCTAGTCATCTCAGCCCTACTAGCATCATTCCTGACTAAGCCTATAAACCCGCCGTAGGCATTATCGGACAAGATAGCTTTAAGAGCCTACGTTCCTTATAAACCCGATATAAGCATTGTCGAGATTAACGGACACAGAGGAACTTCCCTATGTACCTTAGATTATATAGCCAGACTGATGGCCGACCTTAGGATAGACTTTAGTCTGTCAACTCAACATCTGAATACGAGTTCCTTAACCATATTTAGGTAACGTGCTTCACCTTCTGTCTACTTCAGTCAAGCCCCTCTCACCCTCTGTGATCTGTCTCGCCTTTCCTGTCTTTCAGTCTCTAGCACACGAGACACCCACCACCAAGGTCGACAAGCACACAAGGCAAGTGAGCCTTAGTTCGGTCCTCCCAGCGACCGGCGTTACACTCGGACTATTTAGAATTTCTAAGGTACTCGGACCAGTTACCTTTAGATTAGAACTACTATAAATAATGCGTATACACAATGTCTTCTATAAATTACTCCTAAAACTAGTACTAAAGGATGTACTACGACTAGAACCTATCGAACTATTAGACAAGAACTAAGAACTAGAATACAAAGTTAAACAAATCCTTACATATCGCCAACGAGGTAGAATATATAAGTATCTTATTAAATAGAAAGGATATTCGGAAACAGAGAACACATAGGAACTAATTAAGAACTTGTCTTATTGCTAGCAACTACTAAAACACTATTAGAGCCAGTATTAGGGACAACGCTGAAACTATAAACCTCCCTAGAAGTCTTGGGAGGATTAAGACCAACAGAACGCAAAGTATTGTCCCAACTATTAGCAGTAAAACCGGTACTATCTAAATCCGACAAATCGAAAGCAACGTCTTCTACAGCGAAACGCTTAGGAACGCTAATAGACATGCTCTTAGCTAAGTCCTACCGAAACAACATCTCCTCCTTACGAGCAAATATCTTACTCTGCCGACTCTTAGCTTCAATAGTCTTTGTGAATATCTTTACCAACTTTCTCTTCAATAACTTCTTCTTCCTCTTTAACAGGTTAATTCGCTTAGAAAGGTTGTTAACTGCGAGAGTATTAGAGAGGAAGGCAAGAGACCCGGGTTATGTTACGAACACTCGCTCTCGTTAAGAAGGGCGTCGCATTTTTCTAAATAAGAGCTTCGAGTGCAGCGCGCACAAGAGCGAGACAAAGAAGGAGCTACGAGGCACCTTGTGCCAACGCGGGAACAGCTAGAACATGGAGGCATGTTGGAAGCGGCGCGAGATTCGATTCGGTTGGCACGTCTGTTACGAAGCTCAGTACGTGTCAGAAGTGGACGACTAGACATAGTCGGAAACTTACAGATTAGAATAACAGCGAGGCACCGTACTTATAGTTAATCGAGGACGACTTAACCTAGAGAGGGGCTAATGTTAAGACGCACGTACGAACCAACTAATAATTAAACAGAAGCACGTTCTTTTATACACGTTATACAGAATTATATAATAAAGCAAAGGTTACGTAATATAACCGCAGGGAACGTAGCGTCACTAGCGTTACTAACCGCCTACGACGCAGCGTTACTAGCGTTACTAACCGCCTACAACGCAACGTCGCCAGCGGTCCCTAACATAGCTAACGTAGCGGTAGTAGCGGTTACTATAGACTATATAGTAAGGATAGATATTTACCTTAGTAGATAGATATCTATAAATTTAGATTTAGAATTAATATTATCGTTTAATATTAACTTTAAGGTATTAAACCTAATTAGTTTATCTTGCCGTAACGCAACTAGTGAGCTACGAGCGATTCTCGTAAGTATTAGCGCGAGGTAGGACCCTACAGCTACGACGGCGTACGAATAGAGCGACCGTGTCCCGAGAGAGCTTTCCTATGCGGCCTTAGTACATCTTCTGGCTTATTTACATTACCGGCTAAGTTCTTTGTTTAAAGACTTACAGTTTGTTCCTTACTTCCTTAACCTCCCCTCCCGAGTTAGATATCTAGACGATAGACCCGGCCTCAGTCTCCCTTATCTTGGTTAGATCACCCTTGGTATAGAATAAGACCAAGTAAAGCGGTTACGGCCGTTCGGCGTTACAGTTTAATAGCAATTAATTAGATAAATAACTGTTTCTTTATAGCTTCTTTAAGGGCTATATATTCGGCCTTACAAGAGCTTAAGGCGACCATTTTTTATAGCTTTAAATTCTAGCTAAGGGCTCCGTTCCTGAGTAGAAAGATATAGCCGGTAGTCGATCTCCTAGTGCCGAGGTTTTCCCCCCAATCTGCGTTACAATAGCCGGTTATACCGTCTATTAAGGGAGATTTATAGTAAAGGCCAAGGTTAGGAGTTTTATCTAAGTAAGTCTAAAGGCTACTTAAAACTCTCTAGTGCTTCTCGCTAGGATTCGATATATACCGGGCTAGTAGGCTAGTTATAAAGGCAATATCGGGTCTTGTATTTGTTATTAGATACAAAATCGACCTAATTTGTTGCTAATAATTAGAAATATTGGTACTGCTAGCTTGGTTAGAATTCGGTGTCAATTTTAAGCCGACGGGTTGCGGTATTTTTCCGGGCATTCGGCCGTTTTTCTTCGAATACTTGATCAAAATTTTAGCTAAATAAGTCGACTAGTCTAGACGAATCGTTTTTGCCGGGCGATCTCGGGTAATTTTAATTCCTAGGAACTTACTAACGTCTCCTAAGTCCTTAACCGTAAGAATTTTATTTAGTTCCTAATAAATTCTGGAGATCGTTTCGATAGAATTAGATACCGCTAATATATTGTCTACGTAGACGATTAAAATTGCCTGTATTTCCGTTCTTTAAATATAAACCGACTGATTGAATACTAGAGGTTCGAAACCTATTCCCCTTAGTAATTCTCGAAGGTAGGCTTTCTACTATCGGCCCGCCTGTTTTAGACCGTAAAGGGCCTTCTTTATTCAACAAACTTTATTAGTTCCGTTAGATAGGCCAGTTGGTTGCTCAATATAGACAATCTTGTCTAACTTTGCGTTAGAATAAGCCAATTTTACGTTCTATTGCTTTATTTCCTAGTCTTTCTCTGCTACTAAGGCTAGTATAAGCCGGTAGATAATTAGATTTACTATATTTATAAAGGTCTCTATAAAATTGAGGCCAGGTCTTTGCTAGCAGCCCTTAGCTACTCAGCGGGCTTTAAAAATCGGCTCGCCCTCCGGGGGATACTTAATCTTCGGTATTCAGCGCCCTTTTAGTGTCTTTCTACTCGGCGGCAGCTTAGTTAATATCTAAGTTTCTTAGTTAGCTAGCTCTTTAAGCTCCGACTACATTGCGTTTAGCTAAGAAGGCTAATCCTTAGATACCCTTATTTCTTTTAAATTAGTAGGCTCTTTAGTAACTGCAACTAAGGTCTATTCGGCGTATTGTTCTAGATTATTATAGAACTCGTTAAACTAAATTTTATTAGCGTTTTTGTATATAAAATCTATTTCCTGGGCGCAATCGGTGTCTACCCGGCTAAGGTCTTCGGTACTTCTATAATCTAACTCGGTAGAAAGGTTAGACTCGTTTAGAGCTCTAGTTTAGTATAGTTCTTGTCTAGATTCGTCCGCTAGTTGTTAAGATATAGAGAAGGTATATTGTTTCTCATATAGAAGACTCCCTTCTTTATTAAAAGGTACCTTCCTATTATTTTGAAATCCAGCGGTTAAATTTAGCTTATTTTTAAACTTAACTTTTAGTTGTTCTTTAGACTCTTTAGGAATACTCTTGGTTAATTAATTAACTATAGATCTCTATAGATTACAAATAAATTTTCCTTTCTAGACGTAGACGTCTCTCCCCCAGTAAACCTTCCGGTTATTGGGGTCTAAGAGCTTATATTAGTTTGATCTGTAGCCTATTAGGATATAGATAGTTGCTCTGGCGTCTAGCTTTTTTAGTTTAGGTTCTTTAAGATAAGTAACTAAGCTTTAGATTTTAATAGTACTAATATCTAGTTTTTTGCCGTATTTTGCTTTATACGGGGTAATAAACCCCAGTAATCCGGTATAAGAGGTCCTGTTATAAATATAGATAGCTGCTTTTAGCGCTTTACTCTAATATATCTAAGGTAGCCCGGCAATATAAAGTATTGCTTGAACTTTACTAACAATTGTTTGGTTAAAGCGTTCGGCTCGTTCGTTTTACTAGGGAATATACGGTACGGATGTCGTTAGAATAGCTTCTTTTTGTTCTAGAAGCTGTTTTACCTGGCCTTTCTAGTATTCTTTTATATTATCTAAGTATAGTCTTTTAAAAGGATACTCGGACTGCGTTTCTTTTTGAGTAATATAGATAGATAGTACATTAAAAACCTAATCTTTAGACTGTAGTACCTCGGTAGTCGTATACCGAGTTTTATTGTCTATAAAGCTAGTAAATAATCGACCTTTGGAAGGGGTTTGCGGTACAATTGGCCCGCAAATATCTAAGTAGACTTTTTCTAAATAATTAGCCAATTTGTCTAGAGTTTCTCGGCTAACTTTAGCCGTTGCCTTTGCTTTAAAGCAAATTTAACAATTATCTTCCAATTTGTCCGAATAATCTGTTCCTAGAGCAACCTTTTTAAGCTATTTTAAGGCGTTTTCGCCTATATGTCCTATTTGTTAATATCAAAGGTCAGTTTTCGAAGAAATAGTGTAGAGAGATCGAACTATATTAATAGTCTGAGCTTCTATTATTATTAGGCCGTTAATATACCGCCCCTCGGTGGTTAGTTGTCCGGTTCAATCAACTTTTGGCTTGTTTTAGCTAAGAGTTACCTTACCTCCTCTCTTTCTAAGCTTATTAAAGCTTAGAAGGTTAATTCTAAATTCCTTAATAAACAAAACTTTATCTAGGACAATTGTTTTGTTCTTAAAGAACAGTTTTGCTTTATCTGTCTGTAAGGCTCGAATTAACTTCCCTCCTTCTCAATAAATAATCTAGTTAGTTAGCCGGATATCCGTTAGAAGGTCAATATTCGAGCAAATATAGCTTGTTAAGCTTATATCGAGGATCTAAGAATTAGTAGAGTAATTAACTCTGTCTAGTAATGCTATAAAGCATTGTTCTTCTTGTAGGTTAGAACTGTGTACAGAAAATATTAAAAAATCGGTGTTTTCGGAGCTTTTGTTGGAATTTAGCCGGAGGTTTGAGTATTTTTTCTAACAAGTTGCCGGTTTATGCCCCTTTTTGTTGTAGAAGGGGCATTTTTCTTGGTTTTTACTTAGAGGTTTTAATTTTTCTTCGGTCCTTTGCGTCGATTTGTTGTCTATTGCAGTAAAAACCTTTTCTACTAGGCTACTACCGCGGATTCGGCGAAACTCGTCTATAAGTTAACTAAATAAGTCCTGTAAACTTATATCGCTAGTCGTTTGTCGGTAGCTTTGGCTAATAATAGCTACCGTGTGCTCGTATTCGGGGGTCAGATTGTAGAGGACGTAGGTAGCTACCACCTTGTTAGGTAGTGCTAGTCCTCGGGTTACCAAATCGTCCGTTAATTGTCTAATTTTAGTAAGGTAAAGCTTAAGGGTTTTTACCTTATTAAGTATAGTACTAAAGAGCTCCTTGCAAATTAGAAACTTAAAACTAAAATCTTTCGATTTGTATAACCTTTTTAGACTATTCTAAAGCTCTAGAGAGTTATAAATCCCCTTTATTTAAATAAGGGGACCGTTCTTTAAAGTTAGTCGAATAAGGGCTGCTACCCTTGTCGATCGTTCCTAGCAGCTAGCTTTAGTAATATCTCTAGCTAAATAGCCAGAAAAGGGGATTATAATATTACTGTAGCCCTTTTTAGTTAAAAGGGTCTCTATTCGAATCGACCAAATATTTTAATTAGTCGAGCCTCTAAGTTTAGAAATCTTATAAGAGAAGTCTATAGCCGAATATATAGTCGGAGATTTCCAAAAAAAAAAGGAAATTCTATTCTAATAGTTAAATTAAGCTAAAAATTTAGAGTCGATTGGTAATAAGATTGTTTGAAGGTGTTAATAGGTGTCGTAGAGGAAATATTTTCTAAAAAGGAAATTCAAAAGGAATTGGTGCTAACCCGGGCTTATAACCTATTAAAAAAGGTAGTAGGAAAGAAGAAGAATACTACTACAAAGAGTAGAAAGACGAGACTAGCTTAAAACTAGTACAATACTTAAGCTTAATACAGATACAATACTTAGTAGCAAGGAGAAGCTATTATTATATTGTCTGTCTTATTAGCTAAAATTCTTTAAAGAGATTCTAACTTATATATCTAAGTCTAGCGGCCTATATAAGACCTACTAGATATCTGTTCTTTTGAATAGAGGCTAGATAACCTGTAACTTACTATATAAGATAGTAATTCTGTCTATTTAAAACTATTAGTCTTAGTCTATTTTATGTTGTCTTAGACTATAGGCCAGCTGTTTAGGATAGGTCGTACAATGCTCCTTTTTGTCCTAGACCCGGGCTACTAGGCCCGATCCTTTAGGTAAAAGGCTTGTTCTATTCTAGGCCGGGACAGCTGGTAGGACCTGTCCAATACTCTAGGCCCCTAAGGGTTCCGGCTAACCAGCTAGTTAGTTAATTTCCAACATTAATATCGAGAAAATCTAATTTTACTAACAATGTATTAAATTTCTTAGATTTATAATTACCGAGCATAGTCTTTAAATAAAAGATTTAAAGATTTAATCTATTTTAACTTAACCTATACTAAAGAATATAAAATAACTACAATAGTTTCTTAGTTTCGTTAACTATTATAGGCGATAGATATTTAACTTTAGCTAAATTATAGTACCACTATCTTAACAGATAAAATAATCGATAGGATTATTTTAGATATAGAAAGAATAATTAGTATTTAAAGAGCTTAAAAAAGCTTTTAAAATTGAGTCTATATTAGTAATATTTAACTCTAACCTACCAATTATTATAGAAATAGACGCGTTAAACTATATAATTAAAGTATATATAAGTTAAAACAATAAGGAAAGGAAGCTTAAACCAGTAGCTTTCTACTTAAAAAAAATATTACCTATAAAATAGAACTATAATATTTATAATAAAGAGCTTTTAACTATTATAGCAGTATTTAAGTGTTAGAAATTAACCAACTAGCTGGTTAGCCAGAACCCTCAGGGGCCCGGAGTATTGGACAGGTCCTACCAGCTGTCCCGGCCTAGAATAGAACAAGCCTTTTACCTAAAGGATCGGGCCTAGTAGCCCGGGCCTAGGACAAAAAGGAGCATTGCACGACCCGTCCTAGACAGCTGGCCCGTAGTCTAAGACAACACGGGATAGACTGAGACTAACAGTTTTAGATAGACGGAATTACCGTCTTGTGCGGTAAGTTACGGGTTATCTGGCCTCTATCAAAAGAACAGATATCTAGTAAGTCCTGCACGGGCCGCTAGACTTAGATATATAAGCTAGGATCCCTCTAGAGGATTCTAGCTAACAAGACAGACAACACAACAACAGCTTCTCTTTGTTACTGAGTATTGTACCTGTAACAAGCCTAAGTATTGCACTAGTCCCAAGCTAGTCTCGTCTTCCTACTCTTTGTAGTAGTATCCTTCTTCTTCCCTGCACCCTTTCTAACATTAAGATATAGCAAGCTTACTTAAAAGAAGCAAACTATATAATTATAGTATATATAAACTATAAGAATTTAACTTACTTTATAACGATAAAGAAACTTAACTACAGATAAGTTAAATAGTTAAAAACTATAGCTCTATATAACTTTATTATTACTTACAAGAAGGGTTTTAAGAATAATAAAGCTGACGCTCTAAGCTAACGTCTCAATTACCTTAATAACAAGGAATATATCGAGCATACAATATTCTAAGAATATAATAATAAGATTAGATACAATTAATTAGCTATAACAACTAAGTTTGTTATTAAACTAGATAGCCGAATTCTAGACATTCTAAACAACTCTAAGACCTATTAGAAGAACAAAAAATAATATCTAAGACTAATTAAGAATAATAAGGGCTATTATAAATTCTAAGGTAAAATCTACGTTCTAAGAAATCTAATCTAATATATTATTAGTAACTTCTATAATAACCTAATAAAAGAATATAAAGGTATTAATAACACTATTAAAAAGATTATAAGAACCTACTACATCCTAAAAATTTAACACTACGTTAAAGAATATATCTAAAAATACGATATATACGCAAGAACTAAATACTCGAGATATTCGCTCTATAGCGAGTTATAACTACTAGAGATATCTAAGAGACCGTAGTATATAGTCTTACTAAACTTTATTACTAAGTTACTAATTTCTAAGAATTTGCTTATAGAAGTAGCTTACAACGCTATTCTAGTTATATATAATAAACTAATAAAGTACGTATATTTTATATTTTATAAGAAAGCTAATAATTTAGAACAATTAGTATATATATTTCTTTAAATTATTCTAGCTAACTATAGTTAACTACAAAGAATTGTCTTAGATAGAGACTAAAAGTTTGTCTTACAATTTTAAATATCTTTAATACAGCAATTAAAAACAAAACAGAAAATATCTACTTTATTCTATCTATAGACCGATAAACAGACCGAGAGAATAAATTAAAAACTAAAATAGTATCTTTAAGTATATATTAACTACTAGCAAGACAACTAAGTATAATTACTACTAGTAGCATAGACCGCGTATAATAATATAAAAAACGATATAATAAAAATGACTCTATTTTATGTCTTATATAGCTATTATCCTCTTTAAGGCAGACAACTATAGAATACTACTAAAAACAAAACAGCTACGCGAATAGCTACGAGCATAAAAACTCTATATCAGTAGTTAAAGTCTAACAGCGAGTTTATTAATAAATAAACTAGAAAATAGTATAATAAGTTAAGAACTACTCCGAATATAAGCATAAAAGAAGAGGAAAGAGCTTACTTACTTATAAGAAACTTAAAAACTATTAGACTAAGTAAAAAACTTAACTATACTAAGACAGAACCATTTAAAATCTTATAGCAATTAAAATCTATAACATTTAAACTTAAACTTCTAAGTACAATAAGAATATATTCTATATTCTATATAGCGCTGTTAAAACTAGCTTACTCTTAGAAAGTAGAACGATTTAACTTAAAAATTCTTTTTAACAACTAAGAACCCGAGTATAAGGTTAAAATAATTCGAGCTTATAGACAATACCGAGGCAAACAACAGTATCTTATAAAATAGAAAGAATACTCTAAATATAAAAATTAATAGGAACTAGAATAAAACCTAACTAACTATAAAGATACTATTTAACAATATTAGAACTAAAGTATTAATCGGTTGTAGTAGTACTAATACCCTAATTTACTACTTAGTGCGTCTCGCTAGTATCTAGGTTATCTATAAATAAACTAGTCTACTATATTAGTAGCCTACTACTTAAATCTAAATATAGATTATTATAAAAATCTATACTTAAGCTACTTAGTATATCTATAATATTACTATTAGATATAGCCGCTAGCTATTCTTTCTTAAACAATATATTATTTTAATCTATTTTATTTTGCGTCTAGATATACAATCTTTTAAGCTCCTTCTTTAAATTTATAACCGCCGCTTTAATAGCTTCGCACTATCTTTTCGCTGTACAAACAACTTTCTTTTCTTTTACTAAACGCTTATATTGCCTTTAGAGGATATTTAATACCTATAAGTACTAAGAATAGATACTTTAAGCTAAAATAAGTTAAAATTAATTTAAAAATAAACGTAGAATAGAAACTAACTATTCTTTAACGACGAATAAACGTTATACAACTTTTTATTGCGAATATATATAAAGTACGATACCTTTTTAAACTTTAGAATATACTTTTTATCTAAATAAAAGTAATAGAAATATAAAAGTATCTCTCGACTATAAACTTTAGCTAAAATAGTATTAATTTTAAGCGCTTTATTAGCGTTAGAGACCTTCTTAGCTTTAAATATAATAACTTATAGAACTAGATTTATTACTAGATAATAACAAGGTTTTAATATCTCTAAGGCTATTAAGAACAACTAGCCTTAAAGAGAGAGCCTTATATTACAATCTTACTATATTAGACTAGTATAGAACTAAGCGTAGCTAGTCTTATTAAAGTATTATACAGTATACCTAACGACTCTAATATAGCGACGTTAGCAACGTCGCTATATTACATTAGAATTCTAATAATACGACAAAAGAGTCGTTAAAACTATAAAGTATAAAAAAATATACTTGTATACCTTAAACTATATAACTAAACTAATAGCTAATCTTAAAATAAACTTTAGTTTATTAATTTAATATTTAAATATAAGTTTCTTAACTATATTTAAGTAATATACTTTACCTTCTATCTACTTTAGTTAAGCTTCTCTTACTCTTTATAATCTATCTCGCCTCTCCTATCTTTTAGTCTTTAGTATATAAGATATCTACTACTAAGGTTAATAAGTATATAAGATAAGTAAGTCTTAGTTTGGTTCTTCTAGCGACCAGCGTTATAGTTCTTTTATTAGTATAGTTATTAAGATAAGAGTAGAGAGTATAGTTAATAAGATTAGAGTTCTTTTTACCTTTAAGCTTATAGATAATTAGATATTCTAGTATCTATATATATTACTTAATATTAATAGTATTAACTTTACCTCTAGAGTAGTTTTAGAAGATTATAAAAATACTAGAAAGAAAGAAAAGGCTAGACTTACTCTCTATAGTAATAGATAGACTTATAGTATACTTATATAGAGTAGATATTTAACCTTATATATTATTACTAGAATAATACTATTAATACTAATTCTATATATAATAAATAGTCTAAGTTAAGATATATTAAATAAGATATATACTATAATAAGAAGTAATTATAACGCCGATCGCTGAAAGAACTAAACTAAGGCTTACTTACCTTATATACTTATTAACCTTAGTAGTAGGTATCTTGTATACTAGAGACTAAAAGATAGGAGAGGCGAGATAGATTATAAAGGGTAAGAGGGGCTTAACTAAAGTAGATAGAAGGTAAAGTACGTTACTTAAATATAGTTAAAAAACTTATATTTAAATATTAAGTTAATAGACTAAAGTTTATTTTAAGATCGGCTATTAGTCTAAATATATAGTTTAAGGTATAAAAGTATATTTTCTGTGTTTAATAGTCTTAATAGTCTCTTTATTATATAATTAAGATTCTATTGCAATATAGCAACGTTACTAACGTTGCTATATTAAAGTTATTGAGTATACTATATAATACTTTAATAAAGCTAGCTACGCTTAGCCTTATATTAGCCTAATATAGTAAGATTGTAATATAAAGTCTTCTCTTTAAGACTAGTTGTCTTTAACAGCCTTAAAGATATTAAAACCTTGTTGTCGCTCTATAGTAAATTTAGTTTTATAAGTCGTTATATTTAAAGTTAAGAAGGCTTTTAACGCTAATAAAGCGCTTAAGATTAATACTATTCTTACTAAAATTTATAGTTGAGAGATACCTTTGTATTTCTGTTGCTCTTATTTAAGTAAAAAGTATATTCTAAAGTCTAGAAAGGTATTGTATTTTATATATATTTCCAATAAGAAGTTATATAACGTCTATTTATCGTTAAAGGATAGTTAGTTTCTACCTTAGATTTGCTTTTTAAGTTAATTTTAACTTATTTTAGCTTAAAGTATCTATTCTTAGTACTTATAGGTATTAAATACTCTTTAAGGATAATATAAGCGTTTAGTAAAAGAAAAGAAAGTTGTTTGTATAGCAAAAAGGTAGTACGAAGCTATTAAAGCGGCGGTTGTAAATTTAAAGAAGAAGCTTAAAAGATTGCGTATTTAGATATAAAATAAAATAAATTAGAATAACACATTATTTAAGGAGAAATAGCTAGCGGCTATATTTAATAGTAATATTATAAATATACTAAGTAGCTTAAGTATAGATTTTTATAATAATCTATACTTAAAGGTAGATAGTAAGCTACTAATATAGTAAGCTAGTTTATTTATAAGTAATCTAGATACCGACGGAGTATACTAGATAGTAAATTAGAGTGTTAGTATTGTTACGACCGATCGATATTCTAGTTTTAATATCGTTAAATAGTATCTTTATAGTTAGTTAGGTTTTATTTTAGTTTCTATTAGTTTTTATATTTAGAGTATCCTTTCTATTTTATAAGATACTGTTGTTTACCTCGGTATTATCTATAGTTTTAAATTATTTTAACCTTATACTCTAGTTCTTAGCTATCTAAAAGGATTTCTAGATTAAATCGTTTTACTTTCTAAAAGTAGACTGGTTTTAATAGCGCTACATAGAATATAGAATATATTCTTATTGTTCTTAAAAATTTAAGTTTAAATATTATAGATTCTAATTGCTATAAGATTTTAAACGGTTTTGTCTTAGTATAGTTAAGTTTTTTACTTAATTTAGTAGTTTTTAAGTTTCTTATAAGTAAGTAAGCTCTTTTCTCTTCTTTTATACTTATATTTAGGATAAATTTTAAACTTATTATACTATTTTCTAGTTCGTTTGTTAATAAACTTGCTATTAGACTTTAACTACTGGTACAGGGTTCTTATACTTATAGCTATTCGCGTAGCTATTTTATTTTCTGTAGTATTCTATAGTTGTCTACTTTAAAGAGGATAGTAGCTATATAAGATATAAAACAGAGTTATTTTTATTATATTGTTCTTTGTATTATTATACGTAGCCTACGCTACTAGTAGTAACTATATATAGTTGTCTTATTAGTAGTTAATATATGCTTAAAGGTACTACTTTAGTGTTTAGTTTATTTATTCTGTCTATCTATCTATTTGTAGATAAAATAAAGTAGATATTTTCTATTTTGTTTCTAATTGCTGTATTAGAGATATTTAAAATTATAAGACAAATTTTTAGTCTTTGTTTAAGACAATCTTCTGTAGTTAACTATAGTTAGCAAGGATAATCTAAAGGAATATATATATTAATTGTTCTAAATTGCTAGCTTACTTATAAGATACGAAGTACGCGTACTTTGTTAGTTTGTTATATATAACTAAAATAGCGTTGTAAGCTACTTCTATAAGTAAATCTTTAGAAATTAGTAATTTAGTAATAAAGTTTAGTAAGACTGTATACTATAGTCTTTCGGATATTTCTAGTAGTTGTAATTCGCTATATAATAAATATCTTAGATACTTAGTTTTTACGTATACGTCGTAGTCTTAAATATAATTTTCGACGTAGTGTTAGATTCTTGGGATATAGTAAGTTCTTATAATTTTTTTAATAATGTTGTTAATACCTTTATATTCTTTCGTTAGGTTATCGTAAAAGTTACTAATAATGTTTTAGATTAGATTTCTTAGAACGTAGATTTTGTCTTAAAATTTATAATAATTTCTATTGTTCTTAGTTAGTTCTAGGTATTGTTTCTTGTTTTTCTAGCAAGTTATAGAGTCGTTTAGAATATCTAGAATTTAGCTGTTTAGTTTAATAACGAACTTAGTTGTTATAGCTAATTAATTGTATCTAATCTTATTATTATATTCTTAGAATATTGCGTACTTAATATATTTCTTATTGTTAAGGTAATTTAAACGTTAGCTTAAAGCGTCGGCTCTATTGTTCTTAAAACCCTTTTTGTAGGTAATAATAAAATTGTATAGAGCTATAGTTTCTAACTATCTAACTTATCTACAGTTAAGTTTTTTTATTGTTATAAAGTAAGTTAAATTCTTATAGTTTATATATACTATAATTATATAGTTTATTTCTTTTAAGTAAGCTCGCTATATCTTAAATACTGCTATAATAGCTAAAAGCTCTTTATTGTAAATATTGTAGTTCTATTTCGTAGATAATATTTTTCTTAAGTAGAAGGCTACTGGTCTAAGCTTTTTTTCCTTATTATTTTAACTTATATATACTTTAATTGTATAGTTTAACGCGTCTATTTCTATAATAATTAGTAGATTAGAGTTAAATATTACTAGTATAGGCTCAATCTTAAAAGCTTTCTTAAGTTCTTTAAATATTAATTGTTCTCTTTACGTTTAAAAGAATTCTATTAATTATTTTGTTTATTAAGACAGCGGTACTATAATTCAGCTAAAGTTAAATATCTATTGCCTATAGTAGTTAGTAAATTGTTGGAAATTAACCAACTAGCTAGTTAGCCGGAACCCTTAGGGGCCTAGAGTATTGAATAGGTCCTACCAGCTGTCCCGACCTAGAATAGAACAAGCCTTTTATCTAAAGAATTGGGCCTAGTAGCCCGGGTCTAGGCTGGCTGCGCTTATCTTGTACTAGCCTAATGTAGTAAGATCGTAATAGTAATAGTAGTAGAGTTAGATTAATAGTAGATAATAATAATAAGATATATAAATTATAATATAGAATTAAGGCTTTTAGAAATATATCTACGCCCTACTAAGATAAAGTTAATTAAAGGGTTAAATTAGCTCTAAGTCTATTATTTACTCTCTAAAGAGAAAATAAATTATAGATAATTTAAAATTATATATAATCTACTTACTTACCTTTAGACATCTTACTAATTTTACTACTATATACCTAATATTAGTTTATTTTAGATAAAATAAAGTATAAATTACTTAGAGTAATAAGATATATTAATTAAGCTAAAAGATAAGATGTCTAGACTTTGGAATACCTATACGGCTAAAATTAACCTACCTTCGGATAGCTTTATCTACTAAATATCTAGCTTTATTTAGATTATCTATAGTTAATTAGGTTAAACGTACTAGGGGTAATAACTTATCTAGATAGCTAGAAAGGGCGACCTAATCCGCCTGAGAACTGACCTGGCTAGGTCATCCGGACTGAATGACCTGACTCATCGCCAACTCTGGCCTTTGTTGATCATGTTGCGTCGCGTGCGAAAAAATTATATACAAGATCTCCTTCGATGGTACACAGAACCTTCAAAGATTGTAGACGGAAAGAAAGCGTCACGCAGCAGCCAGTCAGGGGCTCATGGATATGCTTACGGCAGGACGGGGGGATGGCCATGAATCAATGCGCGTTTGCGGGAAGAGCATGCCAGCAGAACCGCTTCGTGTTTCAACTGTCATATCACACGGGGAAATGACGCTGGTGATCGTCAATAGCATTTCGCTCAATGCTGCCAAACCCTCCCATCTTTAGCCTGACTTGGGGCAGGCCCTGTTCGGAACCATGAGATTGAAGGCGTGTAAGCGGCTTGTAAGAGGACAGAATGTGATTGCGCTTAATGTGGATGCTGCGGAACGTCTAAAGCGGCTTGTGACTATCCATTCTCTTCCATTTCAACCCTCCAACGACAACAGCACTGACACCCGCCAACATGGCGCTCACGATCCATGCTCTAGTCAAAGCCCAATCGTACGCCATCAGCACTCCTTCAAGTTGGGCCTGTGGCACTGTTTCCCGCAGTTCCGTCGCTCCAATGTTCTTCAGCACATTTCCATCCACGCCCGGCACCCGATGTTTCACGTCCGCGACGAACACATTTGCAAACACGGCTTGAGCAGTCGCCAACGCAATACTGGGACCCATGTAGCCTGCTGCAAGCACGATGGAAATGCCGATACTTACGTCCCCCTTGCGCTCTTTGGTGTTCAAAGCATCCTGGACGGCGATGATTGGCAACTGACCTCCAGTACCTGCTCCTGCGCCGGCCAGCATTTGGTAGATGACCCATTTTGCGGTCGAAGAGTTGGTTCTGAGGCTTGTGAGCAGGCCAGAGCCAAGAGTGAGGAGAACCGATCCAAGTAGCATAAAGGGGGTGTAGAAGCCTGTCTTGCCAGCCAGCGTTGCGGCCGTGAAATTTGTGGCGATTTGCAGCGTGAGCAAGGGCAGAAGACGGTAGCCCGAGACGGTCGGAGAAACGGCCTGGACGGCCTGAAAATACAATGGGAGCTACCCGCGTTAGGGTGGTAAATGCCAAGGAGGCGCATCAAGACTTACATAGTAGACAAGCACGAAATATGCTGCGTCTAACGCTGCGCTATAGATAACTGACAGAAAGACGATTCGCATCTTTGCAATAGACGTTGGAACCATTGCTGTTTCGCCCATCCGATTTTCGATCGCTATGAAACTGCCGAAGAAAACAACAGCGAGGACAATGAGAGCGATCGTCCTGGCATCTGACCACGTGTAACTCGATCCGCCGAATTGCAGAGCTAACAGAAGGCAGACTACGGCTCCTACTATCGTTATCAGCCCAAGATAATCGATGCGCTTGCACAGCTCCATCATGGTGCGTTCGTCCTTCTTTTCGCTGGAAGGGTGGCGGAGGCGATCTCTCCAGATGAAAAGTACTGGACAAAGAGCAACGACGGATACGACAGGATTGATGTAGAAGCACCTGCGGTTTTTCTCAGCTCTGTGGTCCACTTCCATCCTATACATGGTACATTCGACCTACCATCGCCATGTAAGTTTGCTGCTTGCAAATGCTCCGCCAATGATCGGGCCCGTGATACCACAAATGCCATGCACCCACGAGAAGCAGCCCATGACAAATGGCAGCTTCTTTTTTGGACTGCAATTGATCGCTTACATACACTCAGCAGTGCCAATGTCGAGCATCTGTTGATCTGCGACAAATGGTTGGCGGCTTCAAAGGCGAGCTGTTTGCCTACAGATAGCGCCGAAATCACTCTGTATGAGCATCCAAAAGCGTGTCCGATAGGTTCAATTTTTTGGACGCCTGTCCCGCAGATCTTCGCGGGTGATTCGCAAAGTCCAAGAAGCGGGAAAGCTCGGTTTCGATGCCGGCGAATGCACGTGGACGTTGCATGCATGCTGCAGGCCAATCAAGATCCATGTCAGCCAGTCTTTCAGCACTCGATACATGCGCATCCGCGTTTATGGTATTAAAGAATGGCGTGATGCCTCACGTGAAAATCAGGTACTTCTTGGGATGAAAAGGTCCCTTGGGGTGATAAAGAGTCTCCCATACCAGTGCCACTACCTATGGCAAGAAACCAAGATCTTGGGTTCGACATACCCAACTTTGACTGGAATGCGTACGTCAGATTTCGTCCGACATATCCAGCGTCATTGTTCAAGCAGATATATGATTACCACGCGCAACACAAGGAGTCTTCTAGGCTTGTGCATGATGCCGGCGCGGGCGCCGGCGTTGCGTCCGAAGTCCTTGCCGAGCGATTCGATGAAGTGGCCTTGAGCGATCCTAATAAAGACTATGTCGAGGCCGCAAAGCAGCGGCTCGGACAGCTAGATCTCAGAGCAAAACTTCACTTCCACGTATCTCCAGCGGAAGATCAATCATGGCTAAGCACACGAAGCCTGGATGCATTCACAATCTTCACGGCGATCGGGTACGCCAACCTGGAAAGGCTCATGGAAGAGCTCTCTCGAGTCATGCGACCTGGAGCAACGTTTGCGGCCGTCAACTACAATGGCTGGCCGGCAATACTCAATAACGCAGAAGCTGCCGAGGCTTGGCTCGATTTTGGTGACGTTTGGGTACGTCGTGGCATCATGGAAGGCACACCAGCGGTGCAAAGAGGCTTTCGCGTGTCGTGGGCGGGTCATGACTGTATTGAAATGCCAGAGGCGGTGTTCGAAAAAGGTGTGGTACGCATTAAGATCAACGACAGATTCCGGACGGAAGAAGATCTAGTAAAGCGAATGCCAGACCTAAATTTCCCGACCTCGAAAGTTGGAAGCGCGGATGTCGTCGTGAACCAGGAGGATCTTGACAGCTGGGCAAGAGACTATACTGTTGGAGATCTGAAGCGGTTCGTTGAAACATTGGCGTATACTCCTGAAGGCCCTGTGGCAGAGACGCTTTGGCGCCGGGTCGAGCGTGCCCTCAAAGAGTCAGAAGTAAAAACGTTGCAGCTCCAGTGGTCAGCTCAGATAATCTTGGCAACCAGACGCGTGAGCTCACGGCGTAAATCATGTTGGCCGTGTTGACATTGAACAACGGCGTTGCGAGCTGTTGTACGCACCCGTTCTTCGCCTCTTTGAAGTATAATCGTGTCAGTATCGTCTCCCCTAATGCCTTGTCACCTTCCATATCCTGCGCGCACACCTAATTCACGTAATTGGTTTGGAAAGCAGCGGTATGCATAGCGCACAATCGTACAGTACTACAGTATCATTGGCTGCATGCCAGCTATAGCTCCTTAGTGCACCTACCACCGCAGGTGCCTGTAAGAACGGAACGAGCGATCACGTTCTCTTCTTTTCTCCAGCAGTTGTATTTGTGGTGAACTTTGTCACCATCGGATTGGGTCGCGAGGGGATCGAGCAGCTGAGTGCTCAAGAGAGGGTTCTGAGCAGACCTATGTTTGCTCAATAGCTGTGTCTGGCCTACTGCTACGAGGTCAGGCGATGATGCGTGCTCTCGGTCTTGCCCACAGCCACGAAGCTTGTGAGCAGCTACCATGCACGATGATAACACTCGTCAGCGAATCTTTCCGCACCCTCGGTCATCTAACTTTCTCTGCCTTCGTACGAATAGCTCGCAGCCCGCTGTTCGACAGACTGCCTTCCCCTCCGGCTTCTTTGTCATTTCATGCCGACTTTCCATGACTGAGTTGCGATGCAGTCTTGTTCGCGGCGTGCATATATTTATATTGTGCGAGCTGTATTAGAACATGTCAGCGAGGCTGGCGTCACGCCTCGACCGTGGGATGACAGGAACGAGTGAGTTCCTTGAGTTTGTCAAGCAGTCGAATCAGCCAAGAGCGAGCACCTGGCAAACTCCTGTCTCAGGGGCTCAAGTAACTGAACGGCCCCGTTGTCGTCTTACCGGGCCACAGCTCGATGGACGAGTACATCGATTCCTACGCTTGCAATGGCTTTATGGTGTTGATGCATTGTCTCAGTCGTATGCGCAGCAATGACGCTCCCAATCCGATGATGATGGAGATGACACTCACCACCGGACTGTCGCGGAGCTCAATTCAATCCAGTTTCTTTGAATTGATATGTTCAACGTGTAAGACCACTGAATTCTTATGCCGTCGTCCCCTGGGCCGGGAAGATTGGAGGTGCAAACCGAGCTTGACTGATTGTGTTGCAGTGCAGCAGGGTTGGCGGATGACCGTAATGTATTTCGAGCTGCGTTGACGCATGTCAGCCAAGCTAGCGCCATTCCTCGATTATAACAACAGAATGAGCCAATTCACTCTCCTAGCTGTCAAGCAGCCGAACCGACCAAGAGCGAGTCCAGTTCAAAGCGTGATCATAGGGGCTCAGCAGCTAGAAGTGCATGCGTGCAACTTTTTAGAGCTACAGAACGTTGTGTAGAGACATCGATACCTACTAATACGGCTGCTTCTTGATGGTGACGCATCTCTTCAGCCCACCCGTAGCGGCGACGCTTGTCAAAACTAAGGCGATGGATCAGGACCGTTGCATCCACTGAGCAACCGGATTTCATCTTTGATCGACAGCCCCTCACCATCTTCGATGAACACCTGATTACGTTTGAGTCGTTATGGAGCGATATGTGATATGTGGAGTCAAGTTTCATGTCCCGTGCTTCGACAATGCTAAATTAGTGAGATGAACTCTATCGTTAGACAAAAATCAGAGAACAAGAGAGGGTCTTCCGTGTGCATACATGAGTAGTGAGCACTTGTTTCAACTTTCCAGGCCGATTACTATCAATACATCAGGGGATGAAGCAGCCAGACAAGCGACTGACTAGGCTGCCATACAGCCTAGAAAACGCTGGATTGACTTATCGAAATATGCTGTGAGGACGGCTTACTGAGCGATGGTGGAGTCCACTCAGGAGTCCACATAATGATCTCTATCAGCGACGAAGCTTGGGAACCTCATAACCTTCTCAATTGCACAGGAAACATGTCAGCGCGACTCAAAGATCCCAGGCCCCTGAAAGACTCTTATTGTGAAATCCGCGTTATGGAACGAACGCTTACCGCTTAGGCCCTCCTGCTGGACTGGAGTACTGTATGTGCTTCGAGCCTCAACGTCTTTGGCCCCAGCTGAATGTCCGTGTCCAGCTGCCCGGTAACCCGGTTCTTGCTAGTCTTCTACCCCTTCTGCTATGTAGTCGTCATCCTCAAAAAGAACAGCGTTGTATGGAACCTTCGGCCCAGGGCATGCTTTACTAGGTAGAGAAGTCTGAGCGAGGGTGGGATCCCATGTTATTCGCAGAGCGAGGGTAGAAGATTGCTATGACCACACCTGCCCCAGTAAAGACGGAAGCGCGTGTCCTGCAGACTAAGGACATAAGGCTGCTACAACCACACGTGTCCGAGCAAGGACATAAGCGCACGTCCTGCAGGCCGAGGACATAAGGCTGCTACAACCACACCTGCTCGAGCAAGGACATAAGGGCGCGTCCTGCAGACCGAGGACATAAGAGTGTTGTAAACAAACTTACTCAAGCGAGGACATTAGTGCGCGTCCTGCAGACCGAGGACAGTAGTATCTCGTTTATTGGGCACACGTGCCTTAGCGAGGACAAAAGTGCGCGTTCTGCAGATCGAGGACAGTAGTGAGTCGCTCTCATTGAGCGCACCTGCTCCGGCAAAGACAGAAGTGCGCGTCCTGCAAACCGAGGACAGTTTCATCTCGTTCTTTGCACACACGCACTTCAGCGAGGACGGAAGCGCGTGTCCTGCAGACCGAGGACAGTAGTAAATCGCTCATTGAACACGCGTGCCTCGGCGACAGTAAAGACGCACGTTCTGTATACCGGGGACAGTAGTAGTCATTGGTTCATCGAACACACGCGCTCCAGTGAGGATAGAGATGCGCATTTTCGCAGAGTGAGGGTAGTAGTAAGGCGCTCTATAAGCACACCTGCGCCAGCGGAAGGCAGAAGCACATGCTTTTTGCGGAGCTAGGGTAGTAAGCTATTTGTCAGACAGATCTGTCCTAGTGTAGGCAGAAGTGCGTGATTCTTGCAGAGCGAGGGTAGTAAGCATTTTGACAGAAAAAGTTGAGTACGTACGTACCCATATCTCTAACACCTCGGCTCCAACCAAACATCCATATCCCACTGCCTGACAAACCAACTATTTCTAACTTTCCACTCCTTCTCCGGCTCCACCAACCTCACATCATACGCCGCAAACAAGGTCGCAATGACCTTATACACCTCCAACAGCGCGACATAGCGTCCCGAGCACATGCGCTTTCCGAAGCCAAATGTCAGGTCCGTCTCCTTCATCCTGCTCACTCTGGTCTCGAACGACTCCTCGCTCTCACTCGACTGGCGCAGCCACCGCTCCGGTTTGAACTTTGCGGGCTCGGAACCGAAGACGCTGGCGTCGTGATGCACGACCATGGGGTTCATGCCGACGATAGTGCCAGCGGGTAGGAACCGGCCATCAGGGAGACGCAGGCCGGATTCAGGGACCTCGCGCTCGAGCGGCATGCCAACGGCTGGGTGCAGACGCAAGGACTCGCGAATGGAAGCGTCGAGATAGGGCAGCTGACTGGCGACTTTGTACGGTTTAGGCGAGCTATCGCGCAGACCGGCCTCGTCCAGCTCTTGTTGCAGCTTCTTCGCGCATTTAGGATGTTTACACAGGAAGTAAACAACAGCACGCAGCTCGATAGCGGTGGTGTCGCTGCCGGCGACAACATTGGACATGAGGTAGGCGATGATTCTGGTGTCGTCGATCTCGGGGTCGCTTTCTTTGAGATCGAGGAAGATGTCGAGGAAGTCTTCTTGGGTGTCGCGGTCGTGCTTATCTTCGCCAGACATGCGCGCGTACATCTGCTTTGCACCGTAGGCAGCCGCAGATCCGAAAGAAGGGGGGCCGATGCGGTAGAAGGGATTCTTGTCGAACAGGTGATCGAGGTATGGCATCTGGCCGATGATGCAGAAGTAGTCGACGGCCTTCTCGCCCGTGTTGATAAGGGAGTCGATGTCGCGGGCTTCGCTCAGGAAGCCAAGCTCGCGGCTAAAGGTAACTTTGCCGATGACGTCCCAGGCATCTAATCCTGCGCCATCAGCAAACACATAAATGCGGCAGGCTAGCTCGCTAAGAATATACGCACAGTAATGGAGCCACGTGTCAATGTTGCAAGGCTTCTTCTTCGCTAAAAACTCTTCATCGAGTCGCGAGAGAAAGTGCTGGATGGTCTCATCGACTTGCGACTCAAAGCGAAGCACGCTTGTTAAGGTATACAGGCGGTTGAAGGACTTGGTCATTGTCGTATGCCAGCCTTCGTCGCGAGCACTGAACAAAGTGTGCATTACCTGTCCTCGGCCCATTGCGACATCGTTCACTTTGTAGAACGTGCTCTGCCAGCTTCGTTAGCATGCAAGTTGGTCCTTGTTGCTAACGAATCCAATGGACCACCTCGAGCCACAGCAAGTCACGTTGTTCAAGGAACGCAAGGGTCCGCGCAATTGAAGGCGATGCGCATCAAGGCAAGGTGTTTCGAGAGTGAGGAGAGGGTAAACTTTACGAACCTTGGTCCACTTCTCCTTCGTCGAATAGATGGTCTTGATCAAGCTCGGATCACTCACGCTCACGCGATTGGGTCCTAGTCTGACCGCTGGCCCATACTGCTCATGTAGCTCGCGCGTCGTCACCTCCGTCTTCCCACCGTACACGTTGAAGAAGCTCCAGAGATTTGTGAACTTGGCCAGCCATGGGCCCGGTATGTCTTTGATTGGCGACGTTAAGGATTGAAGTACGAACGTTGCGACGATACCGCCTATAAGGGCTTCGAGTAATATAATAGCAAGGCCCATTATGCATGCGATGATGAGGGATGAGAGTGACTATTCTTTCGTTTGCACTTAGTTAGCTTCAGGTACCACAGGATCGGCGGTACCTGGTGCACAATGCTCGCTGAAAGGGTTAGCGACAGCAGTGAGGTCTTTGACCAAATCTTGACGTGGTTTCGGATTTTGCGAAGTAATGTTTCACCCTCGCAACACGTGTGGCGTACGCAGGGCAGTTCCTTGGCAGAAGGATCCTGTGCGGCACTCTTGGCCGTCTTGAGAAGGTTCGTTGGCAGTTACAGACCTGCACGGTAAGGACTGATGTTTTGTAGAAGGTCGGGAAATCAGTCTCGTCCTTGCATCTATCGCATGTAACAGTGCTTGAAATTTGAGTTGACAGAATGTGACGGTTAATGTTTAATTGACAGCAAGGTCGTGAAGCCAAGGCCGCTTCCGGTGGACTTGCGTCGCCAAGTGGGATGAGAGTGGGCACAACAACGTCCTTGGCCAAGAGTGTAATACCGTTGGTGCTCCTTCGCTCGCTCCTTCAGAGATATGACCAAAGCTTCCTTCTCGCCCGACTTTTGGCCGGACGTGTCGGCAACTTTGACCATCTTACCTCTTCCTCGAGGTGCGCAAATTGACGTCCACAGCGGGCCATAAACCACAGACGGCAGGACTGCGGGGCATAATTAGCGAATGAGCCTTGACAACAGGCCATGCATGGGTGGCATCGGCTAGCACTAGCCGACCGCCCCCCGTGAAGTGGAACAGATGCCGGCGCCAAACTTCGCGCTACAGAATTGCGATGGGCATTCCCCTGCATTCGTCGCCTGTTGCAACGCCCGTCAACCTGTCAACCACTGGGCCCGGCTTGAGGTTGCTGGCGCAGGCAGGGAGTTGCGCGTGTTGAGGAGATGGCGGAGATTGGCAGGGACGACGATGGCACGTCCTCTTGCGCAATGAGTCAATGACTTCTTCGAGATCTTCTCTCAGCCGTGCGTGGGCCACATTTCTAGAGCGGCGTGGTGATTGCCAGCGTCAGGGACGGCCCATCACGCTCGTCGCCCAGCGTTGAAGAGTCGATCAGCGGGTGGTGGATTTCTGACTTCTCGTGTTGAACTCTCATGTCTCTGCACTCTTCGTACTCCATAGGTGGAATTCCTTCTTAGAGCAAGCTTCAACGTGGGCGGGAGGTCCACTTCCGGAAAAAGCAGTCGATCCTTGTCGACACGGATGCTCCTTCAGCGATCAGCACAGCCAAGGATCCAAGATCACCCCTGCCTCGCCCGCTGCGACAAGACCCTAAGGCGCATTCGGCTGCAGGCTGCTTGTCAGGGCTGATTGGATCTGGCATCCTCGTTGAGTCCTAGCATTCATTTCCCTTTCCTACGCTGCTTTGGTGTCCCAAATCGAGCTCGGCACCATGTCTACGAAAGCGCCCGCAGTCGTGGCATCGCTGAGCGTAATGCTCGTCCTTTCCCTGGTCGCGGTCGGCGCTCGAATATACACAAGAACGGTCATCAGGCGCGTAGCTGGCTGGGACGATGCGTTGCTTCTTCTCGGTCTTGTATGTCTTAAGTCGCTTGGCTGCTGGCAGGATGCACACTGACGCGTCTCAGGCCCTCACCGCTGCCTACTTTATCGGCATGTACGTCTGCGTCGGATACGGCTACGGACAGCGCGCGGGCGCGTTCCAGCCGTCGCAATACGTGCAAATCGTCAAGGTCGAGCTCATTGCGCAGACGTTCGCCGTCGTGGCCTTTGTACCAACGAAATGCGCTGTTGGCGCGACGATGATCAGGGTGTTTCCCGGGCGGATTCTGCACATGGTGCTGTGGTTTCTGATGATCACTGTAACTGTCATCTTTATCCTCAACGCCATCTTCGACTTCGTCCAGTGTGACCCGCCGTCTCATATGTGGAATCCAACCATCCCAGCGAAGTGCTGGAATCCTCTCATCTACACCAACTATTCCATCTTCACCGGCGGTGAGTGACAGAGCTCAAAGTATGCTTCTAGTTACCGTACTGACACTGCCATAGCATGGGGCGCCCTCTTCGACTTCGCCCTCGCTGCAATTCCCTGGTGGTATGTTGCGCGTTTGCAAATGACGCTGAAAGAGCGCATCGCCATCGCGTCCGCAATGTCCCTAGGTGTCTTCGCGGGCGTTTGCGCCGTCATCAAGTCCGTGGCGTTAAAATCCCTCTCCTCGCGCACTGACTACGCATACGACACCGTCGGAGTCATCCTCTGGTCCGCCACGGAGCTCTGTCTTATTCTCATCGCCGCGTCGATACCCACATTACGACCTTTATTGCTGAAGGTCCAGGGCAAGGATACGAGCAGGTATCAGGAGCGCCCAGCGAATTACGAGTTCCAGTCTTTTGGGACCAAGCTGAGCGGGAATGGAAGGGTCGCTGCAACGAGATTGCCGAGTCAGACGGATAGCGAAGAGCTGGGATTGACGATGGAAGATCGGGTGCATCTAGGGGCGAGCGCAGCGAGCATGCAGCGGTAACGAGGGTGGCCCGGTGGAGCGGTGTTGGAGGCTTTATCATGCTTTTATGGCACATAAAATGGGTTGTACACTGATGGGATGAGATGATCAGACCAACATAGATGGAATTCCATTGGGTAGACGCGCTGAATAAGCGGTGTCGAAAGCCTCCCCACAAAGTGTATGGTGGGACGAACCTGACGGGTGAAAAGGCTTGGCGTCGTGAATCACAAGAGCCAGACCGGCCAATTGATTGGGACCGAAGATCGTTACGTATTGAAGACGCACGCTGACATTGTCATGCGACGACGATAGCAAGCATCTTTGTGCAGCATTTGCCCGACCGTGTGCGTGCTCGAACAAGCCTTCATAGGTCCAGCAGCTCACGCAGCAAACACATCCACCTCCATCGCGCCTCTCGATAGACCGGGCGGCTGCAACGCTCCTCTCATAACCACGTCATCCTGCATCCCCACATCAACATCCATCTCATCGTCACTCTCATCATCCGCGCCACCATCCCCGAGCAGCAGAGGATACCTCCCCGCCGCAAAGTCCGCCACCTGATCAAGGTGCGCCTGATACTCCCTTCTTATATCATCGACAGTGACAATCCGCCTCGTGCCTCTCTTGACCGGATCATCTCCTTGACCTTTTCCTAAGCTAAGCACCGCAGATCGATTCCTCTTGTTGGGCAGCTCCACAGGCCGCACAAGCAGCCACCGCATCTTCTCCTCCACAAGCACTAAACAGTTAATGAGACTCAAATATGTCTCCTCCAACTCCGCGTCCACATCTTTACCTCTCACGCCCTGCGCTTGCACGAGCTTGAGCATCTGAATGCGCTCCCACAATGATGCGGCGACGCCTCGGTAGTCGTTTCGTTGGATCCGCCAAGCGTAGAGAAGGCGGTGCGGTGGTATTGAGGCAGGCTCAGCGGACGCCGTTGTCGCTTTGAGGTTAATCCCCGTTGAAGCGGCAGGGGCGACGGACTGCGGTCTTTTACAAAGATCGGCGAGGTGATCATCGGCTTCGGTCGCGAGCTCTTTGGGCCAGGGAAGGTTGAGGAGGAGGTCGATGTTGGAGGTTGAGAGGACGGCGGTGAGGAAGGTGTGGAGGAATTGGCGACGGCTAGAGGGTGTCAGCGAATCTCCCTGGAGTGGTGATCACATTAGTGGGGACTTACAGTGCAGCGTCACTCTGCTTCGTGAGAGCTTCGAAAGCGGTCTCATACCTCGAGGTCTGGATGCTGGCAGTAAACAAACGCGATGTGACCTCGCGCTGGAGAGGTGCCTCTGACGACTGTTCCCTTTCAAGTTCCTGCACAGCTTGACTGGCAAAGTCGCAGACGATCGCAGGCGCATCTGCTTGCTCGAAGAGGCTAACGAGATGCAAGTAGTAACGTGGCAGACCGTCCCCAAAATGTGTCTTCTCAACTGGAGATAGTAGTCCGTTGCTGTCGTACTGAGACACATTAAAATTGGCACTTACATCTTCTGCAGCAGATACGAAAAGTCTCCGAGCATCTAGATGTTCTCCTGCCATAAGATAGTATCGAGCCGTCACATATCTCGACCATGCTGAGGTAGTTGGCATGAAGCGGACAAAGTCGCCGGCAACCTCAACGGGGCACATCTTCAGCAGCCATGACATGATGTGCGGAATCTTAGCCTCGTAATCTGCGTTGAGGTTGGTTCCGTATGTCCATGCTCGAGCCCAATACGTCAGAATCTCAATTGGTGCGTCCTTGGGAGTTGGCATCGTCTCCCAGTCCTCTCGACAGAGTTGCTCGATGATCGTCCCAGTACCTGATCTGCGGACATTCTTGTCCAGGAATTGCTTGTTAGTGGCCGCTTTTGGTACAAACTCGGTGAAGGCTAGCCATGAGATAATCATGCGCTCTTTCACAAGATCTAGAGCGGTGGCGTAGATATCAGCGGGTGTCAGCTCATCCGATAGATCTTCCTGCTGAAGTTCGCAGCTCATGAAAAGGATAAGGACGACGATGTCCAGAAGAAAGTGCTGCTCCATTTCCAGGGTATCCTGTGCGCTACTGGCAAGTGACCGCGCACCATACGCAGTCAGTCGCTTATCTTGCGGTCTGCCCTGTTCGTTCTCTCCCAGCAACTGCAACATTGCTCTGAACTGGCTAGTGTTCATTGCCGTCCAGCCACCAAGCTTTTCGAAACAGACGCTCATTTGGTCGTAACATTCGTCGCTTATCTGGCCTTCAAGATGCGTACTTTCGTAGACCGATTGCATGCGATCTTCCGTTACGTCCGAGTAATGAGTCCCGAGTGCCTGAGTATAGATAGCCTCTCGTATGGACTCGAGCAACGCAGAAGGCAACGAGTCGTGCAGTAGACGCAGCGCGTGCAAACCGACGGCGACATTCGACGTTGCTGCAGTGGTCAAGCTTTTGAAAAGCAGCGTGTCGGTAGTGAAGGTATGCTGATACAGATACTGTTCATGATTATGATTTATGATCTCAAGGTCGCAGCAGGCACGCACTGGACAAGCTTGGTCTGCCATGATATGCCACGGTATTTGCGATGCCGTGTCAAAGGCCATGGCGAGGGTCTTTTCTCTGTGCCTCTGCAAATCTTCGAGTATCCCATTGAACACTTTAATCTGCGTCAGTATTTGCTTCTCGTGATCGATGAAAGCACGCTCGTCCTCAAAGGCGTAGGTAGCGACCGTGCTGTTCAACGCTGAAGATATCAGCTGCCGTAACGAAGGTTTACCGGAGTTGGCCTCTTCTCGAATGCGCTTGCTAAGCCCAGTCGTGCTTTGTGTGTAGAGGGTGACCGCCGTGCCCAATACTCCTTGTGAGAATCGGCTCGGCTGCAAAAGCCAGTCCATCCAACGCTCGACGACTGGCTCCCCAGTGTCCTGAGCTTCGGCTTCTACGCGGCGCTCAAATTCTAACTTTGCAGTAGCCAAATCCTGGAAGCCCGGGTGCACTCTCGCCCACTGAGTTCTCCACACGGTGTCGAGCTTTTTCGGGGGCTGATCCAAGTCGAGTTTGATGGTGAAAGTGTGCGTATGAGATCCGGAACGCACCAGTATCCAAAACCTCCATTCATGATCTCGAGTTTCACGTGGCGTACTCAGGCGGAAGTCGACGAGTTGCCAGCCCACAGTATCAATTAAGTCATCAACGGGCGGCTTGAACGAAAACTCTGGTTTATCATCCGTGACCATCATGCCACCTTCCTCGACCTCCTCTACTTTCCAGATCTTGAAGAATCTAGCGATCGGGGAGTAGGTCACCAGAAGATATCGGTCACGGTATGTGTGGTCAAAGAGCGCTTGCACCAGATTGTTGGAATGTGGATCTAGCAGCTGTCGCACAGGTTGCTTAAGATCCCGATCATAACCAGCGAGGTCAAATGAGTGCACGATCTTGCCAGATTGTGTACTCCACACTCTTACTGTGTGGTCTAGACACACTGTCCATAGCAGACTGCCTGTTGGCGACAGTACAGCAGAACAGGCAGCTTTCGCGCCCATGTCGAAGGTGCCATATCGTGCAGTTGCCTGACTTTTGAACAAGCCGCGCATCGACGACGTCCATGTCGATTCCGAGAAGATGCTCTCGGTCCACCCCTCGGTCTCGGACTGCTGGAGTCGCACCACGCCACCGTCGTTGAGCGTGATATATAGCGTTTTGTCTGCACTCCATGTTATAATGCGGTAGGGCTGCCGTATCTTCAATGCGCTCGGAGAATGCGTCTTCCACCATTTGGCAGCTCCTTGGCCTTCTTCAAGAGCCTTTGCACGCGTGAACACCTCATCGCGAAGGGTCAGTGTGATGATTTCTCCCTTTTTAGTGATTGCGTGGACAACCAAGGCAGAATTGGGGTCTTTCCTGCTGGCGAAGGCGGCGCCCTGTGAGATTAGCGCGCTCTCGAACCGGAATGATAATGTGATTGCTGCAGCCGTGGCCTCCTGCGGCTCATGATGGAGATCGACAGATTGTATCTCAAGAGTCTGACTGTCGTCTAATATGCGCCAAAGGATAGCTCGTGGGTACACTTCTGCGTCTGATCGGAAGTAAATGGTGGACTCTGTCGCGAGGTGTTGTTTGCTGAACGTCGCCTCATCATAGACTGACGGCCGCCTGCAAGCGTTTGGTCAGCATTGCTTCCCCAAATGTATCGGTTGTTAGGTCTGCTCAGCCGTGACATACTCTACACCTCTGCGTTTTGGGTACTGCCTGGATCCAAAAGCAGATGATTCGGAAGATGGGACGAAGACTGATTCAACCGGGCCAGCAGGCTCCAAGCCGACCCTGTTCTCTTGATAGAGACAAGCCGCCATTCTGGGCGTCGGAGAATGCGTGTGCAAGCCCAACAATGGGTGCGAGAATTGTGCAATCAACTTTCTCAAGGCGCGTAGCTCTCGAGACGAAGCTCAGAAGCAAAGCTTCGCGCTAAATCCGGCTACGTCCGCTGGCGGAGATGCAATGTGAGTATCTCCTCCACCCGCTGCGTTTCTTACCTTCCTCGACGACGCTGGCCTGCGCACCAGCCCAGATTCGCTCAAAAAGCTAAAAAATTGATGCTGCAAGATCATAGCGTGGAAATTGCATGAGCTACAAGCGTTTTGTCGATTTCGAGACTGAACCACGCTAGAGATCTAGCTCCCGCGTAGCGTGCTGCTCGCGCGGTACTAACAAAATGTATGAATACCTTTTCCCCAGCAAGAGCCGTTAATATAGATTCGGAGCATGACCGGCATGCGCTGAGAGCCAGATTTTGCCGAAAATGTCGAATCTGTTATTTTTAAACCGATAACGTGGAAAATGAGGGCACCGTGGAGGGTTTGTTGTTTCGCAGCATTCGAGGCTTGGCATTCCACCCCATTAGAGCACCCAGGCAAAATATATCGCTCGTCTATTCATACAAGGTATCACCGCACGTCTCATCTACACACTTGCTCTCTCTTGCGCTCATCAGTCCTTCTCGAGGTCTTTCGGGCTCGGGTCACCGATGCCATCCTCGTTAATCGCAAACAGACAGTCCGACTCCGGCAGGCAAGGACTATCGTAGATCTTGCATATTCTCGTCTCGCCTCTCCCCTTTTTCAGACTCAGCCGCGTTGTACTCGCGTGTGCGATGATGTTGCCACCGATAGGCTTCTTCGGGTCTGGGTTAAACATCGCACTCGGTCCTCCGTCGACCTGCGCAACGACTTGATTCGTGATGACGACGGCGATGCCAAACTCATCTGCTAGACGCTGTAGCGTGCGCATGAACTTTGCGAGGTGTGTCTGGCGCGATGAGAGCTCTCCACGGCCCATGAAATCTGTGCGGTATAGGGAGGTGGCGGAGTCGACAACGAGCATCGAAAAGCGAGTTTCGGTCATCATGGTTGCGGCCTGGTTGAGGAGACTAAGCTGATGCTCGGAGTTGTATGCACGGGCGTAGGCGACATTGTCAAGGACTTCTTCGCCGGAGAGGCCGTAGCGGGTTGCGACTGCAAGAAGGCGGACGGGTCTGGAACATGTCAGTCGGCGGGAATGCGGCGTACGAACCGGTTGGAATACCTGAATGTGCCCTCTGTGTCGATATACAAGCATTTACCTTCGCCACCACCCATGTCAAATGGCAGTTGGCATGTCACAGCCAATGTATGACAGATCTGACTCTTGCCTGTTCTAAACTCGCCGAAGATCTCTGTGATCGAGCCAGTCTCGATACCACCGGCAAGGAGTGTGTCGAGCTGCTTAGAGCCAGTGGTGACTGATATGAGCTCGCTACGTCTTTGGTGCATTTCAGTGGCGGTTGTGAAGCCCATTGGGACGAGCTTAGATGCTTTGGCATGTCAGCGCTTCATCGTCTTTGGCTGAAAACCACACACGTACCTTCTTTCAACAGCTTCTCGGCCTTCTGCTCTGATATGCCTTTGATGAGTTCCAATGCCTTTCGAGGTCTATGTTGCTGTCAATGTTGCGCTGATCAAGGCTTAGGAAGCTTCGTACGTGTATGCGACACTCTCGACCGTGTTGTACCCGCCATCGATGACAAGCTTGATGTCTCGCGCGGAAAGCCCATTGACACCCTTGGATGACTATTAGCTTTGTAGAAATGCCTAGATCTCAGTGCTTTACCTCAAGCGCGGTCAAAGGTGTTGGCGCACCAGGGCCGCCCATGCTGCCATCCCCAATGCCAGTCTGCGACTGCTCTTCTTCGCCGCTCATGGTTGGTCTACTAGATCAGGAACACAGACAAACTTGACGATACTCTTCCAGTAATTTCAAGATCACAGTAACCCGAGGTTTGGGTCGAATGGGTGGCTTTGCGCAGAGGTGTAAACGAAGGACAAAAGAAGCAGTGGCGAGAGCACGCGTTCTAGCCAAGGCACCAACGCGGCTTCCTCGCGCAGTCACATGACTGTCTCGTCTTTTGCCCTTTCCGGAGTACATTCACGGCTGCACCTCGTCTTGTCGGACGCCTTTTCTTTCCAGCAAACGGACACAAGATACAAGTCGCGCACAGATTTTCTAGCCCGAGCAAGTAGCACGAAGTCTCCATACAGAAGCTAGCACGTCGTAAAGCAGCTTAAAGCGACCATGTCCGGCACATCTGCCTCCCAAAATCCCAACACCACAAAAGCCGTCACGGACGACAGCACATCCACGCCCTCCGCTTTACAACAACAGGCACAGAAGCAGACAGCCCAATTTGAAGAAGATGATGAATTTGAAGACTTCCCCGTAGAAGGTTCAGCGTCCCAAATTATTATAATTGTGACTGGAAGCATGTTGTCAACTAACAAAGAACAGATTGGGCAGACGACCAAACGGACCTCGCGAACGGAGATGAAGGTGGCGCGCACCTATGGGAAGAGAGCTGGGATGATGACGACACGAACGATGACTTCGCGAAGATGTTGAAGGAAGAGTTGAGGAAGGTCGGGGAGAAGAAAAAATAACGGATGAACATGATTTGCAACGGCGAGCGTTGCAGCGTTCAAAAGATCTGTTGGCAAGTTCGATGGTACATTGAATTGAATGCGGTCGCTATCATGCTCCTCAAAGAGCAGCTCGCTCACCTCTGTCACTGTCAACGAATTTTCTCAACTTTCCGTGCAGCACCAGCTCACTTCGACGACAACGCCGTCACACCTGGCAGCTCCTTGCCTTCCAGCAGTTCCAGACTAGCACCGCCACCCGTGCTGATATGGCTCACCTTGCCTTCCGCACCGAACTTAACAGCCGCAGTTGCCGTATCACCGCCGCCAATGATACTAGTCGCGCCGTTCTTTGTCGCCTCAATCACACTCTTCGCCATATCCTCCGTGCCTTTCGCAAAGCTCTTCATCTCGAAAACGCCAGGCGGCCCATTCCACAATATCGTTTTCGTGTCGATCGCTGTCAGCACCTTGCGGAAATGCTCGATGCTCTTCGGGCCAACGTCTACGCCCATCCACCCATCAGGTATGCCCTCCTCGTCGCTCACCGTCTTTGTTGGCGCGCCATCCTCAAACTTCTGTGTGATGAGATGATCTGCCGGCAGCACTAGTTCCACATTTCGCTCCTTCGCCTTCTTCCTGATCCCCGGCACTAGCTTCGCGCCATCTTCGTCGAACCTGCTTGATCCGATCGTCATCGTCTTCTCGCTGGCCTCTGCCACGCTCTTGAACGTGTAGGTCATAGCTCCGCCGATGATGAGAATGTCGACTTTCTCCAGCATGTTCTCGATAAGCTGAATCTTGTCACTGACCTTGCTGCCGCCCATGATGGCAATGAACTTCCGCTTTGGGGACTCGAGGGCGGCGGCGAAGTAGTCGAGTTCGGTTTTCATGAGGGAGCCAGCAGCGCGGGTCGGAAGGGTGACGCCGACCATGCTGCTGTGAGCCCGGTGGGCTGTGCCAAAGGCGTCATCTGCGGATGAATGATTAGTCGGCGATCCTGTTATGGTATGGCTGGTATGTGGGGAGTGGAGTAAGCGGACGCACGCACTTATATAAACATCCCCCAGCTTCGTCAAACCCTCCCGGAACTTCTTCACATCGCCCTCACTCGCCTTCACCTTCCCGCCCTTCTCGTCCACCCCCTTGCCCTCTTCCTCGACATGAAACCGCAGATTCTCAAGTAGCACGACACCGCCGTCGCGCTGCTCGTTCACGAGGTCTTCGACCTGGCTGCCCACGCAGTCCTCCGCAAATGCGACCTTCGTGCCCAGTTGCTTCTCCACCTCTGGCACGATCTGCTTCAACGAGTACTTCTTGTTGGGCTGGCCGTCCGGACGCCCAAGGTGTGACATGAGCACCACGGCTTTGGCGCGGGCCATGCGGACATGGTTGATGGTCTTCTTGGCGCCGACAATGCGCTGATTGTTGGTTACGTTGCCTTTGTCATCGAGGGGAACGTTGAAGTCGACCTGTTTGACAGGTCAGTTGTGAGGGAGGGGTGGAATCGTTGGAGCAGTGGATCATACGCGGATGAGGACGCGCTTATCTTTGACGTCGACATCTTGGTAGGGGAGCTTGTTTGAAAGAGACATCGTAATTGGGTCTTTAGCGCTCCAATTGTCAAAAGCAACGGATATGTGGGCAAAGAGCAGTGGTATTGTTTACATCAAAAAGATTGAGGGAGGTGGTGGGGCACCTCGGCGACCGGTCCGACGTCATATACGGGCGACCATCGGGCAAACGAAAGGTCGGCTGCTAGCGTACAAAGTTCGGGAGACAATACACGTGCCATATACTTCAGCCGGCCTTTTTGCGACCCGCATCTAATTAAACAATTTACAAATACTTTAGAAATGCATTTAAAACTAGTTTAAAGTATAATATATATAGATTAGTTTTTTAAATATATTTTAAATACTTTCTTAAAGCTTTTCTAAAGCTTTTTTAAAGCCTTTCTAAAGCTTTTTTAATATTATATTATCTAATTTTAAATTAAAATTAGACTTAGTTATATAATTAAACCTTAAATTTATAGAATTTTTTCTAAAGATAAAAACTAGTCTAAACCACTTTAGGAATGTATTTTAAAAGCTTTAAAAACTAATTTCTAATTAATTTCTAACTAGTTTTAGATATTTATACTATAATAGTATATTTTATTATATAGTGTTATCTAGAAGAATTTCATTTTTAACTCTTAAATAAGCTACCCTATTCTCTTTTTATAGAATTAGTTCTATACTAATTTTAAACTAGTTTAAAACTTATTTAAAATGCCTTTAAAATATATTTTAAAAGTATTTTAGACTTAGAACTATTATCTAATACTTATGATAATATTTTTAATTAGAATAAATGCTTTTAAAATGTATTTTACTAAATACACACTAAGTTGGCACTAAATTAGCCTGCGGGTCGGTTGCAGCCGACCTAAGTGGGTCCGCTGCCGACCTGTATGTTGTCCATCGGGGGTCCAATCTTACTCGCACTTGAACGAACCTTAACCATGCTGGCGGAAATGGCCATCTGCCCGGATAACTCGACCGAATGTCTACTTCGCGCGCTATTCGATGCGCAAGACAAAGCTAACAAGTACGTGAGCGTCAAGCAGGCCTTGAAGGCTGCCCGCCTTACACTATGGGTTGCTCGCCCTTTGTACGGGGCCGGGTTAACACAACCAAACTACCTATTGACTTTCGATAGCGAGTTCAATCGGGATCCCATCACGTTCGGCTTTACGGCTCCTGTTGGTGTTGTCGCGGCCGTGTTCGGCATTCTTGCCGTTGTGCAAAGACTTCTGAACGCTGGAACTGGCCGCCTCAAAGCTAGCCAAAGAGCGATCGGGGATTTCTCAAGATACACAATCCATGGTTTCAGCTGGCGCGAATTTCGATTTAGAACCACGGCCCTAACTCCCTACATTAGCATTCCCAGTCTTAGCAATGGAAGGCTGGATGCCGACGGGCACACCTGGGTTAGTGATCAGCAAACGTATCTTGAAGCGAGGTACAAGTGGACCTATAAAGCAGTGCTCTGGTCCCTTGGTAAGTCTGTCGAGGTAGTCTGCCGAGGAATTCTGTGCCTTTGTAAACTGAGCATGTCACCCAGTGCGTGCAAACAAACCATCTCAACCATCTCGACCAGCTTCAAAGAATGATGAGGAACGAGGAGAAGCTTTATCTGAGCTGTCAGAGAAGTCCAAGCAGCTCAGTAAATTTGGGGCGAGTTGGAGCAACCTACTCGCAGACTTCCCGAACAGTACGCAAGACTTCGTTATTGACGCGTACCATATTGGATGGAACAGTGCCGTGAAAGACCTCACTCGAAGCATAGTCGAGGAAAAACAGCTACTCTCTTACGATACCGAGTTTGCTCCTAGCGACCTCGTTGCTGCGCCTACACTTGGAACCATCGAGAGTATTGTTACAATTGCGGCGCTAGCAGATTGCGACGAGGTTGTCATGTCGGAACACAAATGGCCTTTGGCACGTGGGAACAACATGCAACTATCTTTTCGTGATCACCAGCAACTAGGCACAGTGGCTACATATCGAACATTGCCACGAATCAGAACTTATCGGAAGTGAGTACCTTTCTTGCCTAGGAGGGCTTGTGTACCCACTGTCAAGTTGGAAGTAGACCGCTAACGTTAGTGCTTTCTTTCTAGGAATGACAACTTACCCACGCTTTTATTAGAATCTCACGTTGTAGCAAGCCAATCCGATTTTCGATCAAGTTCCCGTCCAGATGTTCTTGCCATACTTCTAAATGGAACCGTGGCATGGCCACGAGTGTACCCGTTTTCGTCATTGGTAAAGAGCTTCCTGATAAATTAGCCTTGGGAGTTAGCTGACATCTTTCCTGATTTTCGGAAGATCTCAGATGCCACAAGAAATTTGTGTCAATGGTCAAAGTCCTGGCGCACGCTTGACTTCCGAGTCATTTTCGCCGCCATCCATAAAGGACTTCCCTCCAGAGATCGCGATTCACACTGCTTGTATTGGAGAATGAACCCTCATCACGTGACATCTTATAACTCTACTCTGGATGAAACTACGAAAATTCCTTGTCCTAGTGATAGGGTCTCAACATCGAGAAGCGACGTCGGGCCGGAGATTTGGGCTCGCATTCCCAATTACAAGCAGCTGTCATGGTGCTCGCCCGCAGGTAACGAGTGTAACCTGAACCACATATTGAGAGAAGATCACTTGGCAGTTCGAATACCAAGGGATAGAAACCACATGGTCGAGGAAATTGAAAAGGTCATAATCAACGGGGCTGGTTGGGTTGGCTCGGAACGAAGTGAGAATGTGCTGAAAGAGACCGACATTAAGGATCAAGGCTGCCTCATAGTTACGTCTGCTTCTTTGGGCCTGTGCATTCTATTCCTTGAAGACGCATCTCTTTTCCGGAAATTGTCCTTTGACGAGAAGAGTAACATGCGGGGAGCGCTGAGACACCAACTACACCAGGTGAGTAAGCACAGTAATAGTGCCCGAACACTCAACCTCATTCACACTGCCACTAGATTGACGTCTTTCTCTACTACGTGTGGACGAATGCTCCCAACCGAATATCGGACATTCTTGAGCACGTACATGCCAAGCTGGACCCGGAGTGGATTAAGCGCGACAAAGCAGCAGCGTCGAGCGATGCAGACCGTCACGACAGAAGGCGGGAATCCCATGAACCCCATTTCGACAGCATGCTCCATGCGTGGAGCTACATCAATAAATTCAAGATCTATAATGCCGATAAAGATGCCATGAAAAGAGGGCAAGACTCGGAGGCAGCTGCGCTCCAGTACGACGCTTTTGAAGCTATTCTCGTGTTCCGCGCAGTGGTCATGGCTGCGTTCTTGTCCACAGCCGCCGATATCAGCCCCGTTGCCGGAACGGAGCTCGGCAAACTGGTAGTGAATATGCTATAATAGAGGTAATCTCATCACGAAAGATTCGGCTGTTTCATGAGGCTTATAGTTGGCTTGCCATCTCATAGCCCGAAAATACCATCAAACGTTCTCAGATGTTCACCTTCCATGCAGTCTGAAATGAGACTTGCGATCATCAGAGACAGCACTCGATTTTCAACAAGGCGCAAGGTCAACGACTTTTCCGGTGCAGTTCCTGCGATCGCAAAAGTGTTATCGATATGCCGCACCGCGTCCGAGACGATCTCATAGAGATATCGCTCTGGGTTATAGCTTTGCCCTTCGACTACGAGTGCTATCTACGCCACATCCGACACCCGGACACTTGGGGGCGCGAGATCACAACCAAAGGCGGCCCGTGGCAACACAAGCGTGGCCAATCTCTTGCTTCGTGTCGACACTTCCGCTGAGCTGTGTCTGTCACCACGACGAGCCGCATCGCTTCCATAAAGCGTCTTGCATTACCGCCAACTAAGATGCGGTGTGACGACCCACGTAGTGCATTGTGCAATGTGTCGATGAGCGCTACGCTCGCAGGTCGTTATTAAGGACAGCTTGAAGACATCAGACATCGCACGCTGATCACGCCTCGCTTTTCTGCTGATATCTATTTATAGGAGCTCGAAGTGTATGCTTCCCAAATTGATAATATTTACATCGGCATATATCTGTCCGGAGATTATGCAGTCATCGAATACGTCCAAATTGGGATAATATACTCCCCGTAGACATGCAGCACTACGCAATGCAGGCGTTGTCAGCCAATCAGTAAAGCTTCTTTCGAAAGGGTTTCAAAACGACAGCGTTTCGTTTGTCCAAGCATATCTGGCAGCAGTAGAGTCTTGCGATCCGTGTCTGCCCTGATCAAAGTCAATTCGCAGCTAGTGCGATGACAGCGTTTGACTTGTCTGCGCACATCGATGTCCGCAGTCCCACAAAGATCGGCCTCATTCAACAGACTTCGGTCACGAATAGAAAATGCCTTATCCACCAGCAGGCTTCTACCATTTCGACCGACCTGGTGGAAAACCTCAATCTTTCGACTGCAAATGGGTGACGCGAGTCGATTACATTCCGCTCAGTTTCGAAATCACCTGCTTGGGTCGCAGGGAGGACAGTGATGACCATCTCGTGTTCCGCCACTTGGCAATGACAATGGTTTGGCACATTGAAAAGAACGACCTTCAATTCCATGATCGCCTCCAAATCACTGAGCGAGAGGCGAGTGATCTGGAAATACTGTGAGTGCACGCACGCGTCCAGCCTGTACAAGCCGATCTTGACGGGGAATGTTCAACTATCGGATAGCCTTTAGATGACAGCGGCCGGAATGCTAATCGTAAAGAGTAGCAAAGCGAGAGTCAGACACGTCACGCGAAATCTTGTCGAGTGCCGCATCATGTATCGATTTCTGTCCGACCCTGCGGAAGGACCACTCACTCACACACGCGTGTTGACGTGCTATCAACTTTACAGGACTTGTATGTAACGCAGTGACCTCGCCAAAAAAGTCGCTTCAACTGACGCGCAAGAAAGCCGATGAAGATGCCTCCAAGGAGAAGAAGAGGTGGTTTCACAAAGTCTTCTTGAGATATGCCCGTCATGTTGTACCAGAAGCATTCGGGACGAGGACAGCGCTTCCAGCAGCAGAGCAACAGTGAGTGGAGCAAGAGCCAACACGGGAACTTCCACCCGAGCATCAAAGATCAGAGCAGGAGCGAACGCTCTCACAACGGCGCGGAAGAGCAGAGCCAGATGCCGCCCCCATCCGAAGATCTACTCGGAGGAGGATTGCAACGCGACGTTATAGCCCTGAACCGGAGATTCCGCCCACATCACGAGCCACCAATGAGAGGTGAGCACCACAGCACAGATGAGCAATCGGTCAGGTCAAGGTGCAGAGCCGGAGTGGTCTCATTTTGTGATCAAAGTTTTTTACCAGAAGACTGGTGAGAAGGGAGAAGAGTAGGTGCAGAGATCGAGACGCACGTGAAAGGGAGTTGATGATAAGTGATGGAAAAGAGAAGGGGGATAATAACGGTGTATGAACAGCTGGAGCGTAGAGAAGCAGTTGGCGCGCGACTTGAGTTGCCAGCAGCGTTCTCGGTCTTTGCAGTCAGTTTGGATATCCAAGGCGCGGAGTGCTTAGCAGGCTGAGCCTGTTGCGACCGAACTTGCTCTACTGCAATACTCATTCCGCTAGTCGATGTAGTCATGATATAGACAGTATGCCACTTTCGCCGATACGCCCAATGCGCAGTCATAGATTAGATCGGTCATGCGGATCGAAAAGCTCAGATCAATCGCGGGCGGTGAGAGAGCTGGTAATTGAAGAGCAGCAAGTCCGCAACAATGCTGCTGGCATCAATCCTGTTTGATTCTACCCAATTCGCCCCTTGACTCGATATCAAGACTTTCCGACAACGGCGTCCGAGCTCTTAGTCTGCCGTCAATTCTGATTGTCCGCTTGAGCCTGCGAATTATACCAGGTCGCTTGTATCTTCCTTCACTATGCTGTTACTGACCACCCGCCAAGCGTTGCTGTACTGCCTCTGCGATGGCCTGATGCTGGGCCGCTTCCGCTGTCCTGGCTCATTGCTCCTCCTCCTTTTTGAATGTGTCCAGGTCTGTGGGTTGCTAAAATGGCCCATCTCGCTGAGCGCCCGAGCCAACAGTGTGCGAGTCTAGCTCACAGCCTGCACAAATGTTCCTCGAACAATGTTTGATACCATTTCGGGTGGTTGCGGGCTGGTCATGGATGCCCGGAAATAGACCGCGAGGAAGACCCAGAACAATGTGCATCACGCGCGTAGGGATTCATCAGCTGATGTATCTTGCTTGGCCGAACACCTTCTCGATCCGTGCTTTCAAGGGATGAGTGGTCTGTTCCTGGATGGCATGCTCTTCCACTGAATCTGGTCCTTCTTGCAACTCAAGAGCTGGCCTGCATTGACGAGACAGTGACGTGCCGAGTTTGATCCTTCCGACTATCGAAGCGCCATCTCGGTGTGACTCATGGACGGGCGCGCATCTTCTTCTGGAGTCTCTGTTTGCTCTGTGGATATGGATTCTTGACTTCAAGCCTCTACCTCCCTTTCCGCAGGGTCCAAACGGATTTTGATTTGAGGTGTGCGCTGGTATGAATGTGCAGTTGAGCCCAGAGGCGCATCTATTGCAGACGACTAGTAATCCTCTGCCGGGAGGAACTTCTGCGCATTGGGCACATAGCTGCGCTTCGGCGGAAGCCGTTATGGCAGGGCTCAATTTGCCGCAGAACAATACCAGAATATCTGGTCGACTCCAAAACATGGACGGCCACTGCGGGTGCTGTTTCACTCGCCATTTGCGCCTTACGGGAATTTCTTGCAAACTAACGACGTCCATATAGTCCCATGCCAGCATCTGGCCACCCTTCATGGACCAACTTCTAGGGTAGTGCCCCTTTAGGCTTAGGTCAGTATCGGCTTTCAGCTGGTCGAAAATGGTGAGGAACATGTTGACTTTGTCTGCCACGTATATAGGAGAACCGTCCCAATTCAGCTCTACTTCCTCTTGGTAGCTCCCTTCGATGGCAGTGAGAGCAGCTTGTCCGCCGTCGTGGGACACTACCGCAAATGGAATATTTCGAAGTCTCGTTGGGGTCTTGCTGGAGCAGGACCACATGCAGTGAAGCAGGACGCTTAGTTCTGGAACCACATAGCCTCGCTCATTCTTCGTGTCGAACAGTAAAAGGGGCTTCGCTGCAGATCGACGTAGGCGTGTAGGGAGATCGATAGGCGTAGATCGAATGTTCGCCCGGGTACTAGCCGCTAACTTGAATTGCAAGGTTGCTGCTCCACCGCCAACACCCGCTCCGGCAACTGTTCCACCTAAGAGGACGCCAGTAAGATTCACGCGTCGTCCCTCTTCGTCCACTCCAGAACATTCTACGTCGCCGTATCCAGAACCTTCAGTCCCGAGCTGAATATCAGCAAAAGAGCAGTAGCCAAGGAAATGGCGAGACTCGGATGCTTTCGACAAGCGTCTTAGATCCAACAGCGGCCAGAAGCTTCCATGTTTGCGGATGTAGACGGCAATGTCATCGGTTGTTAGCTCAGCTCGATCTTGCGCCGCTTCCAAATGCCACCAAATGCACTGGCTGTCTAGCCTAACAGGTATTAGGAAAGTTGAGTACCCTTTGAGTATTAAGACGTTTTTGAATGTCAAACTGTATTGTATTCCAGCGAGCTTCAGGAGAACTTGAAACGGAATCTCGAGACCGTCACTGCTTATTTCAGTTGCGTTTGGTGCTACCTGCTGATCATCAAGCAGGGGTCGCATTGGCACAGGAAACCCATAGCTGATGGTGGTGTTCTGGAAGAGTGTCTGCCAACAAGACGATCCAGATGTCGGGCTGGGTAAGTCCTTGAACAGACCGGATTCGATCAGAAGACTGCTTCTATCGTCACTCAGGCGCACGTCAGCTATCGAGTAGTGTGGAGGGCCTTGCTTTGATGGTCTGAACGTCGCCGCGATCCAGCACAATTGTTGACAAAAGTCGACGAGCTGGCTTTCAAACTGGTGAGCTTTGGAAAGCTCGAATTCTTGACTCTCAGCAACAACCTCGAGCTCTAGCGAGTGCTTGCCGTTCTTTACCAGAATTATCACTGATATGTCGCTCTGCAAGTACGGATTAGTATGCTACAATGGTTCATGAAAATAGTAGCCCGCGTAACTCATGCACTTACAGCATGCAAGTCAAAACTCCGGCTGTTGGAGTCCAGCCACAGCGCTTTCAATAGTCTTAAAGTCAGGTCGCTCGAATCAGGCCAAATCTTCCTGAGGTATCTTCGGCAAGTTGTTGCAATGGGACGTTTCACATCATCCGTCAGCGTAATGACGTCCGGTAAGTCCTCCCATCGACGTTCCAGCTCTTGTTCGACGTATTCGTGAATTTCCCACGACAAGCTGACATGAAGTTTACGAGAAGACCTTGCGAATGGATTCTGCTGCATGGCTTGGCTCACGATTCTCTTCCAGCACGTCTCGCAGGAATATGGCTGTTCACCAGCTTCGCAAAGGCGGTCGAAACAAGAGGGTATCTTCGCTTCAAGGGATTCAAGAGACGGTGTTGTGACCTCTGTTGGCTGTGTTTCTGCTTGACTACGGGCAGTGGATCGATAAGACGATATCGTGTCGTCTCGTGTTGACTGTGGCTCTGTCTGATTACGGTCGATAGGTTGAGGCGACGCGTTAAGTTGAGTGAACTGACGAGCCGATGCCGTCCCAAATGCTACTCTTTCGTTTGTTTGACCGGGATCAGTGCGACGGTGATTACGAGGAGCAGCACTAAGCGCGCCAAGGGCCTTGTGTTCCTGCATGCCGACAGTTTGCTCCTTTGCGATAGAGCGGTCGGTCGTTCCTCTTGACGGAGGCCCCTTGCTCGCAGGCAACGTCTTCCGCATGCTAGTGCTGCTTTGCCCCGTTGAAAAAAGCCAGCGCTCTTGGTCAGCCGCCCTTCGTGCCCTAGCTTTTTCAAAAATTGCCGTCGCTGCCTCGCAAATTTGGCTACTAATATCGTTCCGCTCGAGGTAAGACTTCGTAGCTGCCTCGATCTGCCCGACTACTTTCACAGGCCTCCGTGAATCGCTAGTGGGGTCGAATTATTGGCGTCCCTGGCGATGTCTCAGACTCAAAGAAAACCCCATTGATTCTAAGTGAATTTCCATCCCATCATCCCTCGAGATACCGAGGTTCCATTCATCTGATCTCACGTTGCGCATTCCACTTGACACACTAAAGCGTTGGTAGAATGTCTGAGTGGGCTTTGGCTCGGCACTGATCATGTCACGCAATCTCTGATGCACCATCTCAGTATCATATGCCATTACGCTCCTCCAGTAGTCCCTTGAAAGGGATCTTTTAGATTTCAGGTAGTCCCTCAAAAAGGATCTATCCAATTCCGACGGGCGCTTCAGCCGCGCAGAATCCATATCTCGTCCTAGAAAATCGGATTAGCGGCTAGTTCTTTCAAAATGCTAAATAGGAAAAGTTGCTCGGATTCATCATGTCCATCCCATTATTGACAGAGGCGTCGCAGCACGATTACTTAGCAGTAGAGTTGTGTTGAGGCGGTGGTGAGCAGAGGAAGGGTAACGAGTTACTAGCTTACCTGAGCCAATGGACAGAAGAATGGAAACTCGGTGTTCCGTCTCCTTTGAAGCGTCCATCCAAGCGAGTGCAGCGGGATTGTTGACTCGCTTGGAGACATCCAAATGACTATACTCTTTGATCTGCGTAGGCGAAGGCTTTGCTGGAAATGCTGTGATAGCTCGCGCGACTTCCCACAGATAGACATCTGAATAGAGAACGTCGTGACTCCTGAACAGGTGCGTCTCCTCAGATCCGGCCCAAACCCTCGTTGATACGGCAATCCTAGTTGATAGTCAGTCACATATCAAACTTTCAGGTCGTGTATGCTTTACGTCCTGCAGCGCTTTCTAGCAGAGGCGCTTTCGTCTACAGAAAATGACAGCGTTTGTGGTTCAGTCTCCGACCCGCGCAAGTGCTTGTCAACCATTTGTTTGAAGACAGGCTCGACGTCATTCGGGCCATGTTTTGGCTTGTGTACGAGCCTGCTTAGTGTACGCGGATGTCCGAATACCTTCTCCCCAAAATCCAGGTACGCCGCGATCGTATCTTCCAGGGACATCCTCATGCGTCCCAGCATAATACCGATCAGTCTAGAATGTATTAGAAACATTGCTTTGACCATTGTTGAGAGTTAGAATTACTGACCCTCCAGTGCTGGTACCGACCACGTGATCGACATAATGGCAAGGCCGTGCGATCGCTTCGCCTTTGGTCGTTCTGTCATGCCGGTCCATCTTTTCATGATCAAGCTTGGCAACTTCTATGAAGATGGACTTGAGTATTAACAAGCTCGATAGTCCCCTCACACCGCCACCATCTACCCATGTCAATGTTCTATACGAGCACAGCCGGGGATGTCATGATTGCACGTACCTAAGGAGAGGACGACTGGTGATTCCCACGGATCAAATGAGGTCCGCTGGGATCCCCGATCTCCTATCGAAATTTCCAATTCATGCATTGCCATTCTAACAGAGCAATTCCAAAATCAATGTTTTTGCTTGTTTCCCGACGAAGCACTTCAAAATCGTGATCATTAGACTTTCTAGTATCGTTGATTGTAAAAGACTACAAGCTAGCGTCATACACAATCGCGTTGCGTTTATTTTCAAGATGGTACAAATACACCTGTTGCAATCATCTTACCTCTAAACAGCGTTTGAGAAGCCCTTAGTGTGGTTTTAAGGACGATGTAGTTGTTTGAGCGGAATCGACAGAAATCAGTGTCGCGAGGCAGACGCTGAGCCCGCTCTTGACAAATCGACAGGTACGTACCTTCAGCCTTGGGAAGGCACTAGTCATTTGACTGCATCGGCGAAGATCCAGCCTCCCCGTTGCAGCTCATGACTGTGCGAGCTGGCCTATGAAGCCCAGCATAATCTGAAGGGGCACATAAAAAGGCGCATGGGGAAGGCATAAAGTACAGGTACGAGACATCCCGGCCGGAGGCTACACTCATGGACGAGGAGATAGAAGAGTGGAGGGACCGAAAGATCAGCTTCTGAGTCCGCAAGAGCCTCGCAACAAGATCAATGCTGTAAAGGCGGCGCGGGCGTGGTGGGCGTGGCGCAACTATGCGTCTAGACAGCCAAGCACCTGTCGGACGACGTTCATGAATACTCAGAATGCGTAGATGACGAGCCTTGTCGTCGATATCTTCCACCAGATTGGACAGATAGCTGAGACGATAAGCTACTGCCTGGATTTGTAGACTTCGCCTTCGCTGCCGTAAGGAGATAACTGTACTTCTCGTACTGAATTGTTTCAGGAAGGTCATTATGAGTGAGGGAAGCTTTGAGGGTTATTAACCCTAGTCGATTTTCTGGAGAGAAGAGATAGACATCGTGTCAGAACTAGACACAAAGTCTTACATCCCAAAGATCCAACCCGTTAGTGAAGATTGCAGAAGGGTTAGCGGAAGTGTGGGATGGGAAAGTGATGCGCTCTTGCTTCACGTCAAGGTCACAGCCGTATGGAGGGCAGCACCAGCGTCCCGCTTTGTTTCTGAAATCTACATATGAAATCGGTGATAGAGCGAGTACGCTCGCAGAAGCTGCTCTGAGCTGGTGATCGAAACTTGCGTTCGGTCTGAAGAGCGCAACTTATAGGGACTGAGGTAGCGGGTGTTGATGGAGAAGCTGCACGTTATGAAAACGGGAGACAGGTTGAGCTCCAAATCCTTTTGAATGACAACACGACGGAGCCATAAGCCGTCTGTAGGATCAAACTCCTCAATGAGGCGGGTACATGTGCCCTGCACCTACCTCAACACGCCGTAGGTGTCAAGGAGGCTCGCACAGCATTGTCAGCCGAAGCGTGAGCACTTTCCATTTCCCTCTTTCACTACCCCAACCACCATACCTAAGCCTCCTCCCCACTCTCCACCAACCTCCGATGTTGTCTCAGCACATGCCCATCCAGATCCTTCTTGTTCTGATAGACAATGGTGCATCCAGGAAACGCTGGACACTCCATGAGCTTTTTCTGACCGAGCGGTGGCTCCTCTGCCTCCGATAGCCCTGGATGTTTGTCTCTAACATGCTTGTCTAAATCCTGCTGGGACAGATAAGTCTTCTCACAGCTCGGCTCCGGACACAATATTGTGGGATGCGTCTCCCTAACGTGCTTCTCCATATCCTTCTTCAGAAAGAAAGATTTTCCACAACCCGGCTCCGAGCACGGCGTCTTGATCAGCTTCGTCTTTTTCGGTGCGGGGGCCGCCGCCGCTAACTCTGACGCTGACGTAGACGCTGACGCTTCCGTCTCATGCTTCCCTGTCAGCGACAGACTCGTAAAAGTCCTCTTAACGCTCTGCACGAGGCTCTCGTAGCTCTTGGCACTAGCCTTGCTCGTTTCGGACGCTGCGGGACTCGTCTCACGCTCATTGTCATCGTACGCGGTCAGCATCGCCGCTTCCTCCATCTCCTTCTTCTTCTTCGCATGTTTCTTTCCATTGAGATGCCTCTGGTAGTTGTCTTTTCGCGAGAAGGGCTCGTCGCAAGTTTCACACTTAAAAGGTTTGGCTGGCGCCTTATTGGCATAGTGGTCGAGATGATCCTTAGTATTGTTGTGTCGGTCAAGGTCTTTCGGGTAGGCGAAGTTCTTTTCACAGAAGTCGCATCTAAACGGCTTCTTGTGTATAGTCTTGATATGCGCGCTAGAGCGATCTGATTAGCCTGCTGGGTCGGCGTTGGCTGAGAAGGTCAAAGCCTACTTGCGTTTGGCCCTGTAACGACAATGATCAGCCCGGTGAACTATATGCAGCGCCTCGCAGAAGTGTAGAGCTCCGCTTGAGCCCTGTTGCTGAGGTACTTGACGGACGCTGTATCAGACTTCTCTTCACATTCCTTTTCTTCACACGGATAGCCGTTCACTTCGCGCGGTTGTCGTCGTGGCAGGAGTATTTCCTTGATAGCTTCCTCCATTTCTAAGTCGCACTATGTGGAGCGTCGTTGCAGTTGTTCGTTTTGGTATTCAACTCCTAAATATTGAAAAAGGCCAGAGTGAGGTCAAGGATATAAAGCAACGGTATCGTGGCTGGCACTGCAGTCGAATGATGTGACGTACCTACAGCATGCAACTGCAAAGAACACCTCACCGACTCGATCAGGTGTAGGATCGGACCAAAGCTTTTAGCATGTCACTATCAGCATTAGTACGTCAGTAGCAGCGTGAAACATGGTCAGGTGCGTAGTGCTTACTGATGCTCTATGCTTAAGGCAGCGGCCCGCCCTTGCGAAGTCATAACGCGGGACTCTCCGTTCCTAATTTTGCTGTGAATAGGTGTCTTTGCGCTCATGCGAGCTTGGTGATACCACTCGTATCCAGTTGGGAAGCATAATCTTGCAACGTCTACGGTTCACGTCTCATAAAAGCGGGCTTCCGGCTCGTGTACCGCGACTTTACTCCCTTACTCCTTGTCTCTTTGATAGGACGCGCAATCAAAACAAGTGATCCCTTCACGATCCGACTGCTCTCTTCGCTCTTGTGAACAGCGAGGGTACTACAGAAGCGAGCATTCAGCGAGAGGTTTTCAAGGCCTATTTGAGGCGCTGGCATTGGCTACTAGCCTAACTTCTTGACGATATTGCTGACTTACGCTGACCGCGCTCATGCTTCATCCAGTTCAATGTGCCCCCAATGCAATGCTAACTTTGCTCATGACTCGTTTCAAGGACACCGCGCACGCCGCGGGCATGCATGTGCTAATACAATCTGTGCCTCCCAATGTTGTGCGGTCCCAATGGTCGATCTACCACCGCCGAGCAGTGTTGTGTGTATCTTACTAGTTCCACAATGGTTTCGCCGCCGCCGATGCGCGCTACTTGTCCTACTCCCCGGCGTTGCCAACCGTTAATGATAGTGTGTGTACGCTGTCAGGCATTCAATCTTCTGAAGAGTTGTTCAAGCTTAGATACGCCGTCCAAGCAATACCGATCGTCGACACGAATGGAAGTTGAAATTGGAGAGGCATGAATCGGAAGTTGACGATTTGTACGGCTGGCCAGAGGACGTAATTGGCCTTCAAAGAAGGAATGTAGACATCTTGAAATTTCTTGCCGAGGGCGCGCTTGCCCCCTCCTTCAGCGACAGTCATGAACGAGAAGAAGAGGCCGAGACCTGCGTGTCAAGTCAGCTGCTGAATGACTTCTGTTGGGCATCAAGGAACGATATACCAATCGGAGCCATAATCAGTTGGTCAAAGGCTACCCGCTTCAAAGCGGGCACGCTTCCTGCGCCCTTGGCCATGGGGAACACCTTGGTCAAGAATTGGAACCACTTGAATTGGATGGGCGCCATCAAGAAACCATAGCTCATAAATCTGGTAAGGCGCTCGAAGTCGAAGGGCGGAGGGAGTTGGGCACGCCCGTGCAGAATCTCGCCCGCTGGATATGTATTCTTGCGGTCCAAATCTTGAATCTCGATTGACACCCGGTCGTTCTTGACTTCATGTCTATGCGCATTCTTTAACCGGACGGACGTGAGGGTCTGTGCTACTGTGTCTGCAATGCCACCGAGTATCTAGGCCAATCCAGTCAGCTCTTGATCGCATACAAGAGGCGTGTGCGAAGATATGCGAGTGGGTGTGTTAGGTTGATGTAGACGTACAGCGTTGGTCATCATGGTCGTTAGGACTGTGTAATGTTAGCAACAGTCGTAGCAAGCCTTGCAAGCGCTCCGGGACGTACTAGGTTTTTGCGCGTAGGCACTGTTAAATTTCTGGGTAAGGAGTGATACTGCCGCCATTTGGAATAGGAAGACGATGGTGTGTAGCAAAGGCTGTATAACAATGTCAGACAGAGAGAAGAGCAGCTGCCGAACGGTCGACGACTAAGGCTGGGCAAAGATCAGGAAGTGGTCTGGCTTACTATGCGGCCGTATATGTAGCGACTGTTGAGAGCCTGTAGGATGCCTCGACGGCGCTCTTCGATCATCATGTTGAAAGATCAGAAAGAGGCCAGATTCAAGAAAGATGGATGGGTCCGAAGAGGGAGCTCAAGCGCAGCCGTTTTCCGCTTTTGAGGGCAGGTGGTGACGTCTGATTCGCGTGCGCTTGCCCAATCGGGTCGGCGAGTGTTGTCGTTTATTCTGTGAGTCGATTGATTTGATTCTATTGCAGTTTGTCTTCACAGTTTATGAGCATGTTCGAGCATTGAATAGCGATTTGTGGAGCTACCAGCAGACGGAGAGAGCCAGAGGATGTGAGCGCTGGGGCGATGCATGCCAGTTCCCGCACGGGCAGGGTTGACGTTTCAGGGTCTGAAGGACCCTGTTGGTGTACCGAGTGCAGGCTGTTGCTTCACTGGCTTAAGTAATACTCAATAACGACGTTAGATTTTACAATAATACTATAATTCGATATTATTCCACAGCTACTCGCTATCCTCATCGTCGCCAAAGATGGCCTTGAAGACCTCTTCTCCAGCCCGTTGTCCCTCTAGAGCGTCGTTCCGCGAAGCATCCACGTCTGCTGGAGGTGCATCAGACTCGCCCTTACCTCTCGGCGGCATAGTGTTACCAAAGGCCTCACCATCAGATTCGCGTGGTACTGGTTGCTCATTGACATTCGCCTGTCCTGTAAGCGGCAGACAAGTTTCGCTTCTCATCTGCGTCAATGCCGCGTTCGATACTAGTTCCTCCGTCCTCCTTGCCGACGAGGAAGGTCCGCCAACAACAGCCGTCATGCTTGGCTGATTGCGTCCCTCGTTCTCTACATGAGATGCGACTCGGACGCCAAACCTCTTGCACACCAGCCGGTTGGGAAAGAACTGCTGATGGCTGCGAGTCATTGGACCGAATATGCCCATTAATGCAGCCTCCTCTGCCGGATCTTTGGGCTTGTTCGCTTTGTTTGAGATCTGTTGTCGGAGGGTATCATCCGAGGGCTTGCTGACGCCTGCGCTGGTGAAGCGGGATGCCATGAGGCCGGACATAGGCTTGAAAGATTTCGCGGATCTCGCGAAGTCGTCTAGCTCGCTTGCCCACTGCGTACCCGACATCTTTGTATCTGGTTGCGGCGGGTCTTGGCGTACCTCTGCGCGATACTGCAAATACCATGTATATCTCGCGCGCTTTGTTTCGTCCGCATTTCGTAAGCTCTCAGGGGCGTCCCTTCGCAGGGCCTCTTGCGCCGTACGTTTCTCAAGTGGAGGCATGTCAATGTTTGATGCTCCTTCTTCATACTTGCTGTCAGTGGGTAATTGTTCGCCGCGCCCAGGTGGTAGATCTTTGTTATTGCTAGCAGCCGCCAGGCGATCACGCGCAGCAGGTGAAAGGAAATCAAAGACAGATTTCCCAGGCAGTTGTGCTTCGCCGAGCAACGCGGCGCGACCTTTTGCGTCCAACGTGGATACTTTCGCAGCCTCGGCCGTCGTTTGATAGTCAGCGACGTTAGGTGGAGTGATTACTTCTTGTGCTCGTGAGGGCAGCCAGCCTTCAGGTACCGCCGGAGGCGCATAATCGTCTTCGTCACCCAAACTCAGGGATGCCAGGGGCTCGGCCAAAATGAAGCCATCCAGTGGTGGACGCCCATCATAACATTTGCGCTCTTGTTCGCTGGACACATGCGACTTTGCGCGAATGGTATGCCTTGATTTCGAAGAGGTGTTCGGTTGCGCCTTAATTACAGTAGGCGTCTTCCGCATATCACCCTTGCTTGGTTTCTCTGCCATGATGCTCTTGTTGTACGCTATACGTGGGCCCGCAGCATATGGATCATCGTTATCGGACCCTTCATCATTCAAGACCCCTACTCCAAACGCGCTCTTGCGGGTGGGCTTCTTCTCCGTTCCAAGTTTCGACTTGATGCGAGACTTGAATAGAATCATAGCGCCAGCGGCACCGTTCGCTTCCTCATCGTCACTTTCCCCCTTGTCTCTTTCACCGGTCTTGTCGGCTAAGCGATCCTCGGCTTGATGACCAAGCCCTTTCCGATCGTCTTTGCGATTGAACTTGATCATCCGAGAGTTTTGAGGTGCTAAAAGGTGACCTTGACACCCACTCACGGCATCAACGCTTCGTCGCACTTTCGGCCCAATGCCTTGACCGTCCCGCCAACCCATTTTGCGGAGCAGCCTAACACCTGCTGTATCATCTTGGGGCCTAAAAATGTCCATCAAGGTGCCTTTGTGCCACTCGCCTTGATCAGTTGTGCCGAGTCCAGCAAAGCTTGCGTTTGTCTCCAACAACTGCGCTTCGGCAGCCTCAGCCAGGTCTTCTTCATCCATGAAGTCTTCAGGCCGTTGTTGCTTGTTCTGTTCGATGACATTGCCATCTTTCGCACGATTTGCTCGAGATGAAACAAATGATGATGGAGTCCAACCCTCCTTAGAACCAGCTGTGTTGAAGTAGCTGGGCTGTGTTAGACAAGACTGTCGACCTGTTGGTTGGGCGTGGGGATCGCACGTTACCCGGCACTGAAGCCACCAGTAAAAGCACCGTGCAGGCGCTTTCGGCCTCGTTCATCTCTGACCTCCTGTTGCCAGACAGGTACATAAGAGCCGTTATCACGAACCTCGGGGTCCAGCGGTGGTAGCGGAGTACCGTAGAAGACGTAGGGAGATTGCTGGGCCTGGAAGTCGGCCTCGAAGTCCTTCCGCGTGCGCTTATGAGCCATCACGAACGATGATCAAGCGACTGAAGGGGCCTTCATAACCAAATTTGAGAGGAGTGTAGTCGTAGCAGAGAAGCTGATTTGCAGAAGCTAGAGATGAGCTGATAGAAGTCTGTCCGAGCAGTTTGGGGGATGATTACTAGATGCAGGCATAGACGAGGCACGCTAATCGCGCCTATGAAACGCTGCGAAAGTGGAAGAGGCGCGCACTGAACGCGCTAGAGAGCAACGTCCTGCATTGCTGTCTGGCCTTGATTGCCTCCTTTCTTCGCCGCTATTCTCTCACAGCCCCTTGAAAAGACGACACGACATTAGGCAGCATCAGTCAAAGACAGAAAGAGGTCAAAACGAGCTGTGTCAGCCCTCTTTGTGCTGCTCGACGGCCACCAGGGGCTCTATTTCTGTCTCGACCGTCTCGACTTCTCCTAGTACCACCCCACTTATTTTCACGGCTCTATCTGTTTACGCCTTGCATGTCTCTGTGCTTCGACTTGACTATCCACATTGTCCTCAAAGCGCCGTCGCATACACCTGCCAACGCAACTTGCGCCCAATGATACCGACCATTGGAGAGCTTCAAATCGTCGTCTCATTGCTCGCGACCGGCTGGCTTGTGCTCGGCTAACCCCCGTGCCCTACTGCACTTCTTGTCCATCGGAGCTCGACTCAGTGATAGAGTGGACTGTTCAAGAAACACCTCGGCTTCGTCACTTCCTACTCTTCGCCGGCTTTGTTCCCTTGGTGCGGCCAGACTGGCGCTCCATCGTCAAAAGAGACCGTAACCGGTACAACTCGTGTCACAGCAAGACCAACATGTCTTCTGCCAATCAATCCGGCACCACGCCGGTACGTTCAAGCTCTGCTTCAAGAAGAGCGACCCCCAGCGACCACAGCGACCTGCCCTTGCGATCGCAATCTACCACCCAGCGAAGCACGCCTTCGTCACCGGTCCCTCCACGCTCGAATCCCAGCCAGCAAGGCAGTAGCAGACCTCCATCCTCGTCGCGCCAAGCGCAGCTCGCAACTGTCGCGCGCAGGGACATCGAGCAGTCAAATCTTCCCACCGGATCACCCAACACCACCCGCCGTAGCTCGTCGGTAGGCCGTAGAGAAAGCGAACGTCACCAACAATGGAGTCAGGATGAAGCAGACAGTACTGAAAGATCCACACAACGTGCGACATCGAGAGGTGGTTCGCGGCAAAACTCAGGCATAGACGCTCGCAATGCTCCACACGTCAATGGAGCGTCCACAGAGCAAGGACCTCGACCCACTCCATCTGCTAGCACAGTAGCGGCGTCATCTAGCAAGGATATCAAAGATGGCCGTCGCGTGCAAGTGCAATGCCAGACGGGGACCTGGTCTTTGCTGAAGACTGTCGGCGCCGGCAGCATGGGCAAAGTCAAGTTAGCCAAGAATCAGCAGACGGGTGAGCAAGCAGCTATCAAGATTGTTCCTCGCTATTCTTCTGAGGAGCACCGCAACGAAGCCGACCGCATTCGAGCCGAGCACTCAAAGGAAGTCAGGACACAGCGAGAGGCTGCCATTGTTACTCTTGTCAATCACCCCTATATTTGCGGTATGCGAGACGTACTCAAGACAAACCATCACTGGTACATGGTATTTGAGTATGTCAACGGCGGCCAAATGCTTGACTACATAATCTCGCACGGCCGACTGAAGGAGAAGCAAGCGCGCAAGTTCGGTCGTCAGATTGTGAGCTCACTCGATTACTGTCACCGCAACAGTATCGTGCACCGTGATTTGAAGATTGAAAACATACTCATCAGTAAGACGGGTGATATCAAGATTATTGATTTTGGTTTGAGCAATCTTTTCTCTCCTCGCAGCCATCTGAAGACGTTTTGTGGGAGCTTGTACTTTGCAGCCCCGGAGTTGCTCAACGCAAAGGCATACACCGGCCCGGAAGTGGATGTATGGAGCTTTGGCATCGTATTATATGTTCTTGTTTGTGGTAAGGTTCCGTTCGATGATCAAAGCATGCCTCAGCTGCACGCAAAGATAAAAAAGGGCGCGGTAGAGTACCCGCCATGGCTGACTTCCGGTAAGTTACTGTCGCTCGTATTGTCATCGCTGTTTTACTAACAAGCCTTCACAGAGTGTAAGCATATCATTTCGAGAATGTTAGTCACAGATCCGAAGAACCGCGCACCGCTCTCTGAGATCATGAATCACCCATGGATGACCAAAGGGACGAGTGGTCCTCCAGAGAACTATTTGCCGCCCAGAGAGCCCTTGCAATTACCGCTGGACGAAAAAGTCATCGAGAAGATGACTGGATTTGAGTTCGGCGGGCCCGAGTGGATCCGAAACCAGCTCGAAAATATCATCAACTCCGAAGATTACCAGCGCGCCTTGAAGCTCCACTACAAGAGGAATCAAGGTTCGTCGAATGAGTCTGGAAGCAAGCGTGCATCCGTCTTCGACTTCTATCAACGACGACGTTCTAATCTAAGCAAAGACGGTCTCCCCAACAACTCCTCAGAGACGCTTGTGAGCGGGGAAGACCCTGTCAATGCCTTTCATCCCCTTCTATCAATCTACTATCTTGTCCGCGAGAAGCAGGAGCGCGAAAAGCAAGAGGCCAACCCCGGCGCCACAAGCATACCACTTGCACCTGGCGAAAAGCCACTTCAACTGCCAGACTTACCCCCTCCACAGGCCGCTTACACAAATTCCCATGCTCAAGAGATGAAGGGCGAGTCACCTACTGGGGGCCGCTCTCGTCCGCGCGCACGCACGCAGGGCGAAGATGAGATTCAGACGGAAAAGCAGCGCATGCAAACTAAGCCACCGGAGCCGCAACCAGCTCCTCCTACCATCAACGAGCCACCGCAAGGCCGTGCAGCTAGTACGAAGCGCGAATCTGGAGCTGTAGGGATTTTGCGCCGGTTCAGCACACGCACGCGAAGCCGTGATACCGAGCCAAAAATCACAACGCCGCCTGCAGTAGCAGTCTCAAGCCCTGATGAGAAAGGCGCAGCTCACCCGACGTCCGCCACAGCAGCAACTACATCCCATCCCGTACCTCGACCCAGCTTCTCTATGCGTAAGACAAGAGACCGCGACACTCCGCCTTCATCGTATAAGCCTCCACCCGCTGATGCCGGCCGCAGTCCGCAGCTCCAGCCTCAGGAAAAGCCAGACCACCTCGCCCCACCGACTCCTGCTCGTGACTCGCCCAGTGCCAGCGAGGGTCGCAGCTCACCCAATCGTTTGCGCAAAGGTTTGACGCGCTCAACTTCTGTTAATAGTTCTGATCTACGCCGCAAGTGGTCGACTCGTCGCGGAAACAGTGACGGCTCCATGCTCAAGTCTGGCAAGGGCAATGAAAGCGAGAAGTCGAGCATCAATGATCAGAAAGATCAGACTGAGGCCAATGCCGCCTCCGCTTCAGAGAAGGAGACACAGACGCCCATTAGACGCTCGTTCGCCTCTCGGACCAGGTCATTGGGCCATGGACACAGAGTCAATACAGCTTTGTCACGCAATAGCACCACTCGCGACCGCGAGTCAGCCCAGCAGCCACCACGTGAATCAGACGTGCTCGAGGAAACCGATGCAGAGCTGGCTGCGGAGGAGGCTGACGACGCTGGCTACTCATCCGCTGATGCACCCCACGTGCGGACAAACAACAAGAACGCGGTAAGTGCTGGCAAAGCAACTCGTACTTACAGCCAAGGCTACGAAAGCCAGGAAGCGCTCAAGCCGGTCTACCTGAAGGGGCTGTTCAGCGTGAGCACCACAAGCAGCAAGCCTCTCAACGTAATACGCAGCGACATCATCCGAGTCCTGCGCCAGCTCGGCGTGGAGTACCGCGAGATGAGAGGCGGCTTCTCTTGCCGACACGTTCCGTCCATTGACTTGAATCACAAAAAGTCAGGCGAGATGGAAAAGGTCTCAAGCCAGAAGTCCGATCAGCCAATAGCCACTCCCACCCACACCCACAAACGGAAGATATCGTTCGCCGGCCTCCGCAACAATGATCGCCACCGCGAAGACCTCAAGACAAAAGGCGAAGGCGACGAGGAGAAGCTGGTCACCAGTCCTGATCCTGACGTGCAATCACCCGCCACGCCCCGCAATGCCTTTCCCCCTCGCGGCAGCTCGTTCACTGAACGCTCCACTGGCCCGAATGCCATCAGCACGACGTATACGTCCTACAACAACTCCGATGCGGAGGACTCTGATCCCGACCGTATCGAACGCAAGCCCACCACTCTGCGCAAGCGCAACAGCCGGCTAAGCACGGGTCAGCACCGGCCTGTTGGTGAGCCCAAAGAACGCATGGCAGGCGAGACGACAACACACGTGCAGAGTGACATGGGCAGCAGGAATCTGACGATTCGATTTGAGATCCTGGTCGTCAAGGTGCCCATACTGAGTCTGCACGGGTTGCAGTTCAAGAAGGTGGAAGGCGGCACGTGGCAATACAAGCGGATGGCAGATCGGATACTGGGGGAGCTGCGGCTGTGACGACTGTTCTGATGAGTGATGAGCGACGATATCATTGGGGGTTTGACCTGAAGCCGAACCTTTTTCTTTGTGTGACTGGGCCCGCTCGGCTGCGCCGGGCAGTGACGGGCAAAGGGCAGAGCTTTGTGAGATTCAGCATGGCGTTTGACACGGTAGTGTGTCTTGTGAGTTGAATACATGTGGCTTTGATGGCCTTTGACTGTAAGCTTCTGTACTTTGGTGGTGTGAACGAGTCAACGGCGGTGTCCCAATGTACTGGTCGATCGGGTCTCAGACGTCCACTCTACGACACTGATGTCTACATTCTTCGCCGATGTCTATCCTCCAATGCCGTACTAAGCTAGCACTGTAGCTTGTATATTCTATCTCGACTTTGACAACGTTGATAACGACTTCCTCTCCATGCCACACTTGGAGTACCAATAATCTGCGTAGTAGATTGCACCTCAATCAAGCCCTTCTCAAATGCCGTCTACTTGTTTGCCCTTATCGCTCTGCCCTGAGGTGTAAATCCCCAACATCTCCCCACGTTCACACCATTCTCGTCTCTCCGTCTCGTCTCATACCGTACCATCACCGTATTGGGATGGGGCAGCAAAGGATAGGCTAGGATAGGATTGGTCAGGATCGGATCAGATACAGAGGACGGTCACAATTGACTCACATCTACCGGCAGTGAGAGGGCATAAGGTTCAAGATCTGCTCTATCCCAATTTCAAATGCGTATCGTATTTACACCAATCTATTCACGATCCACCTGCCCATAATCCCTATGCAGCTCCGCCGGCGGCACCGTGCCCACCAGAGCCCGATCGACGAACGCGAACCAGGTCTTGTTGATGATTTTGCGGCGCTTCTTCTTCTTTTTGTGCTCTTTGTGCTTCTTTTTCTTCTCGACTGCGACGTCGTCGTCTTCATCTTCGCTCTCACCGTCAGAAGCGCTGTCGTCAGCCTCATCGCCGCTGTCGTCTGTGTGCTGAGACTGAGTGCTTGTATCTTCATCAAATTCTCTCTCTTGGGGGTTTGAGTCTTCGAGCAGGTCTTGCTTCGACGGCTTATACGAGCCGATACGACTCGCTAGGTCGAGGACGCTGCGGACGGTGATGCCGCTGTGTTCATCATCGTCTGCGGGTGCGAGACCGTACACATCGTCTGAATCAGTAGTATTGTATTCCACTTCGAATTTGAAGTCTCTCAACCTTCCCTCATTATTGCCCACTTCACGCCGACTTTCTTCGAGCTCGTCGTGTAAGGTCTCATTCTCACTCCTCCTCTGGATATAAGTCAGATTGGCATAATACTGCACATATCCCAGCCAGCTCAGGGGTTGCTGCGCATACGCTGGACCGGGCGTTTGAGCAGGTGATGGAGGTAAGGGGACGGCAAAGCGGGGTCTGCGCTTTTTACCGTGCTTGCCCTTCTTTTCCTTCTTCGTGGCATGGGGTTTGCGTTTCTTCGTGCGCGATTGCGCCAGCTCAGTGAGTTGAATGGAGGCGTCGATGTCGTTCCAGTCTTGTGTGGAGTGTTGAGTTTCGAAAACTTGGACGGAGGCCTCGATGTCGTTCCGGCTTGCTTTGCTATCTGCCTCGTCACTGAATGGATTGGTGTGGGCAGACGAGATGCGGTCCATGTCTTGCGCCGTGCCTACATGCGCGTCTTCTAGGCCTGTAATGTTATACTTGAACACTCTGATTGTCGGGTAGAAGTTCGGAACTATGCTCGCTGAAACGAAGGAGATGGCGTAGCGCTCGCCGTGTGGGCCGCCGATGGCTTCGTGATAGCGGTCTTCGGGCGACTTCTTAGGCTTCTTCTTTTTGGCGGGTGAAGTAAGGGCTGGCGGCGAAGGTGGGATGGACGACCACTGTTGGCGAAGCGCGTTGAGATAGGAGGGCGGCTTGACTTCGATGGTGAAGGATGGGTCGTCGGCGGGGCGGCGGAGCTCCATAGGTGGCTCAGGGTTGAGGGCATCGTCTTCAGCTGGCGTCTCGGTCTCGATGGCGTCGATGTCCCTGTCGTCTTCATTCAAAAGTGCTTCCGTGCCCGCATCCCAGACTATGTTGTTGAAGTCTTGCAAAAAGAAATGCTCCACGTTCATGTGTCCCCATAGGCTCCCAACCACCACATCTCGATACTGCTTCACCCACAGCGCATACTTCATCCAACAGCTCTCCGTCCACATCTCCTTCTCTTCGTTCCTTGCCGGCGGCACATGCCCCGTCAATACCGCTTTGACGCCCCGCTGCCTCAATAGCTGCAACTGTATCCGCAACCATTCGAAGTGCTCGTACCCGGGTTCGCTCTTGTCATCACACCCATCCACTGCGGCATTGTTCGCGAAGAAGTACATCGTATTCAAGCTGAACACCGCAAGCTTGTTCGGTATGACTTCGACATAGTACCATCCCCCGCGCTGGAACGAATGCCGCTGCTCTTCCGGTATCATGCGTTTCCATAGCCCTAAGTACTCTTTCGTCCACTGGTTCGGACCCGGCGCAAAGATGTTATGGGGCAATATATCATTATTCCCAAACGTCGGCACAATCGGAATCTTGAACTCGCCATTGCGTCCTGCCCTTCCTTCCGCGCCCCACACCTCGCGAAATTTCTCAATCAAGAAGCTGTTCTGCGATATGACCTGTGTTTTGTTGCGCGGGATGCGCTCGTCGTTGTCGTGGCGCGCGGAGTCGCCCGTCCAGACTACGAAGTCGATCTCGTCGGCGAGGTTGGCGGCGAGCCAGGCGAAGGTCGTGTTGACGAGGGAGATGGGTGTGTCGCAGGCTGTCTTTTCGGCGCCGATGGGACCGGCGGCGCCGCTGGAGCGGTGGCAGGCTGCATCGGGATCGCTGCCGGAGACGTAGAAGGGGTCGGGGTGGATGTCTGCGCGGTTGTTAGCTGGCTGACGGTCACGGAAAGAGCTGTGCAGATAGAGGGGCGCGCGTGCCTGAGATATGCAAGAAGTTGCCAGTCAACTTGCGATTTGTCAAGGAGACACTCTGGTCCGGCGCTGTTTGGACGAGTGGAGCTTGGCCGCTTGGATCGTGAAGTGTGGGGACGGCAGAGGCCAAAGTTTGGAAGAGAGTAAAGGACAGCAGAAGCCTGAGCATCATACCCGACCTCTCTGATGGTGTTCACATATTCTGCATGCTGGTACGAGAGCCGTCAACGGCTTGAGTGGGAAGTTTCAAGGCTGAGGTGTTGGCTGGCTAGAAACGGTCGCACACGTAAGCGTTTAGGCGCAACGTTCTTTAGGCAGCCACAGGATAAACGAATAGTTCAAGGAGGGACGAATGTAACGCGGTGGTTGTTTGAAACAAACAGCAACGCATAGGTCGAGGCAAAACGAGTTGTAGGAGGAAAGGGTTGTGATGCCTTCATGGTGGAGTGAGGTCGAGCGACGGTCGCGTGCGCGGTGCGGTTGCTCAGGTGTTCAAACGAAAGACACCTCCAAGTCAAGATAGTTTCATAAGACGGCCAATCTGGCGACTTGACAGCTCCACGTGCTGTCTCACAAGCTCAGATGACATGACGCCGCGTCCTGAGCTCTTCCCAAGGCTAGTCAAGCTAGAGACCATGGTACGTATTCTACTCTCCCATCCTCCGCTTGCTTCCTCCTCAGCGTACATCAATACTTCCAGAATGAGTTCTTCTAGCCTTACAGTCTATTCAACAGTCTTTCCCAAGCATCAACAAGAGACCCGCCGCGTTTTCAACACATTGCGAGCTCTACTCCTGGAACATCCGTCATTAGCCACATCGCGGCCAATCATGGTCCCTCGTCTCTTCGTCCATCTTCCTTTTCACTTATCTAGATCTTTCAAAAGAGCCACTCTCCATTCATGTCTCCTAGAAGAACTGCCCTTAGCTCCGCACCGATTTTAGAAACAGGTTTCCACACATCTACAGCGTCCGTAAGAAGGCACGATTCTTCGGTAACTATAGGAGATCAGCAACTTGGCATCTTATATATGGTCTTCCTACTGTCAGATCATGCTGTAATCTATGATGTTCGCAAGTTGATCGACGAGAAATCGATCGCGTGCATTAACCCAGTGCAACCTCGGTGAGAGGCTGAGCGGGTTGAAGGTCCTGCTGACTGTTGCGCAGGATTTATATTATGCTCTACTCATAGGCAGCTTGTCTGCTCCATAGGCGTTGAGGGTTGGTAATTTGTATCAGACCTCGCACAATGAGCCTTGGGTGGAAACACCGGGCGTCAACGCTTCTGGCAAGCTGACACAAGTTTCAGTGTGAATAACCAGCGTTTGACAAACTCTCCGCCAGCCTGTCATCGTTCAGACCATGTTGATAAGAGCGTCGAGCAGAAGGGACTTACAATCTCCATATCGCTGAGGGCATGGTTGAAGAGAAAATGGTGTGAAGCGCTGTGGTAGACGTCGTACACAATGACATAACCCTAGAAATTGCCTTTCTAATCCAAGGAAAAGGCACCTGCAATCACAACTACTCTGCATAGACGCCTTCACTTACCAGAATCCCCATCAAACGTGACTCAACGCAGAAGTCTCTTGATCGGAATCATCATCTCTGCAGACCATTTCATGTACCATGCATAAGTCACCCCGAATGTAAACTTCGTATCGTCGTCGAAGATGATGCATTCATACCGATAGTCAACCTCAAGTTCCGAATCCAGCTCGGCCTTAGCGAGGCTGAAGCCTTTAATATTTGTTAGGTTCCGGCTTTTGATTGCCGCTCGAACCTGGAGATCATCTTTGATGCTATGATTCTGGTCTACGAAGGGTTCGTCATGCGCGTTGGAGGAGCGGAACCTATGAATTTCAGCTAGGATGGCGCTAAGCAGTTGTGGTGTACTGACATAATAATGCTCTTGCAAGCTCAATGTGGCGTTTTTTGAGTAATGAGAAAGTCAATGATTTCTAGGATATTTGCAAAAGTCGGCAATCGGAAAATTCGATCTGAATGAGTGCACGCGAACGCACCGTGACAGGGGTCTGTGGTCTAAACAAGCTCCACGTACTTGAACAAGCATTGAACGTTGATGAGCCAGCTGTTGCAGCCGCATCACGAGGTACTCAGCAAGCTCATGCTATACACAATCTGCAACGTGTGCGTTCGTTATAGAAGGTAAGCGCGAATAGTAAGCGGGCTGTTCGCAAATAGGACCAGATGAAGTTCTGTTACGTGTTCAGATCTGCTCCGGCCATCTCAGTGAGCGAATCTGCTACTACTATACGTCCGTTCAACGCAGAGAACGGTGCTTGTTCATCGTGGCTGCAGTATTGCAATGACTTCGTGGTCAGGAGTTGTATACAGGCCGTCGAGCAGACCGCACACTCGAGGCCGGAGGTTTCGTGATTAGAGTCTTGAGTAACGGCACAGCAAGCCAAAAGATTAAGCAAAGACAACGAGCTATTTTCCCTTCGCTGTCGATGATGCACTACCTCTCTGAACAAACCGCCAAGAGTTATCGTCCTCATCCATTTACGGAAACGTCTGCAACCACTGCAGATAGAACTCTTGGCTTACGATGATCTCAAGCCTTATCTTTGTGCTTTCCTCCAACCACACGAGGACCTTGCCGTTATATTCAGATGCCTTGTGATGGGGGTGAAGATGATCGTGAAATTTAATGAGGCTGTACCCACGGATGCGACTCGGGTCGACTGGGAAGCCGTACCGGGCAATGCCATCGGAGACTTCGAGAGTTCGGCCGATGGCATGATTAGTGTCTACCTGCGGTTGGCGCTCTCTCAACAAGTACCTGCATTTTGTCAGCTTGGATTGAGGCACGCTACAGTAGTGAGCTGACATTCTTGGAATTGGGTAAGCTGTGTCCAAGGTGCTGAAGTGTGACGTTGTGAGTTATGTGTGGTGGTGTGAAATACTTGAGAAATACTTGACGAAATTCACGGAGGACACCACCCACAGCGCTATTGGTGAGCATTCGGGTGTCCACACTTGCACAGGTGAACGGTATGTCAACCAGGAGAGTGCGGATCTGAGCGTTGCTGCAATGTGTCGCTCGCAAATACCTCTCGATTCATCTAGATCATGCGATCCGTCTTCGAAGCCGGATGGTGAATGATGTGACGCTGGTGCTCTCTTGCAAGACCTCGGCCTTTGATACGGCTTGTGTCTCTGGTAGGGTTCACGGCGATTCGGAGAGATCTAGCTCGAACTCGGTCCTCTCTGTGAAGTGCTTTGAATCGGTGATTTGGGATTTGTCATAGTGTCACGGTAGCCTATCTCTCGTAAGCTGATGCATCTACATCCTGCCGGCCATAGTGGACCGGCTGCATGTCTCAGCACGGGGTGGATGTGAAAAATTGTGTGACTTCTAACACGACACAGTCAGACGAAATGCGAAGGCAGATAGAATGTCCCCTCCTCCTCAATGATCCGATACGATTGCTTGATAATTGTGTTGTCTTGATACATGTTCCCATCAGCCAAAGCCACATGACCGCAAGGACTGCAAGATTGCGTATTAAAATGCCAGCTTCCTGACGAAGACAGCCAAGAGTCAGACTTTTGGTCTGTTTCCCCTGTAGACAAGTACGGAAAGTCTCACGAAGAGACATGTGAAGACAATGGATCGCGCGATGTTCCTAAGAAACTCCACACATAACCCAACAATGACATGTATGCAAGACTTAGAAGCCCGTAGGATTTACTCCTCCGCTTTGAGATCGGCTATACTCCTGGTCAAAATTATTGCAATCTGGTGGGTGACTGGACACTTTGCATCCTCGGAGTCGATACATGCCCAAGGCAGAGATCCAGACCATTACGACTGCCACGGTCGTTCAGCAAAGAAAGCCGTAAGGTGATTGGGTTGTGCTTGCAAAGCGCGAGCTAAATTTCGGATCATCACGTCGAGTCGTAGGACAGAGTGCATGAGCGTCCAGGATGCAAGGGAAGCGTAGTAATCATAGGAGGTGGGCATGCTGAGACAGAATAGAAGCGCGCCATCGCCCTGTTCCCAGAAGGCTCTAGCGTGCTCACATACTGTCGATATCAGGATCAATTACGGGGGTCGCGGCTCATCTGTACACGATGAGATACGTCAAACGAGCTAACAGAGACTGGCAATCGCCCCACGGGCAAGGACAAAGCTCAAGCATAGTGATTGAAGGCACCTTCTCGGCGCTCTATTCGCCATGATATGTATAATGCAATACAAGGCACTTCGGTCAACTGCTTGACGGCAGGCCGTGCAAGTGCAAGTGTTTCAGCCTCCAACGCCATGCTTATAATCTTCCCAGACAATGCTATGCGTAACGAGTATGCTCATGCCTTCGTAAAATGGAACTTTTGATGGTGGTGCCTCCCTTGTCATATGCTCTGCGCTGTATGCATGGACGCTCTCTATCCAATGCAAACCATGTCGCGTTGACTCAGTAATTAGCGTGTATACCATCAGTAATGTGCTCCGGCAAATCCCTACAGCGCCGCTGTGTTGCCCTATGTTTCGCTGTTCTACGCTATTAATACCACTGCGTGATAAGCTCAATATTATGTCCGTGGTCGCCGCGTTTCGTAGCGTCTTCGCGTCGTTGCTGCGACGAGCTCAGTACAATAGCCGTCCTCCTAGGACTCACGTTTGATTGCTACGTCCTTGTTCTTCTCTTCGGCCTCTTCAGCAGCGTGCCGGGCTCGAATTTTGGTCGCCATCGCTAGGATCTTGCTGCCCTCGATACCAGAGCCGAACCAGTAGTTCTTGCCAATGTGGTTCCAGCACTTGAGCTCGAAGCCTTCACCCGCAGTCGACTTGCGGAGGTCGATGAATATGATGATGTATTCTATCCACTTTTGCATGGGTAGAGATGCCTTCTTCTTTTCGCTGGGATCGCTGGAGTTAAAAAGCCGAGAGAATTCGTCTTTGAGGGGCGGGAACTTGCAGATGATTGGCTGAAGCTCCTGGTCAATGCTAGCAGAAGAGTCTTTGCTTGGCGTCGCGTGGCTCGCACCATTCTTGATGTGCTCAGGACTTCCAGATGCTTTCAGAGCGGCGTGATTACGATCATATACTCCGTGGCTGGCAGCCTCCGAGACCCTGGCCTTGACGGGGCGCTCGCCATCGTGATCGCCAGAATCCATATGGTCAGACTTCCGCTTCGAGCCAACAGTGGGCCTCTCACCGTGTCCTGAAGTTTGCGGTCTAGGATGCTTGTGACCGTCGACTCTATCGACGAGGTCCTTGTGCGTTACCAACGGTGATCGAGGTCGCTCGCCGTTTGATAGGTGGTGCTTCAGAGCCTTGGAGTCCGCACGAGGCCGCGGCGATGCACTACCGGTGCCTGCACGCGCAGAAGATGAGTCGAAGCCATTGAGGTGAGGTCGCTCCGAATCGCGGCCGCGCGGATGACTGCGATCGACAGATGGGCTGCCGGAGGCACGCTCGAATGGTGGTCCTTGCTTTTCATGCTCCTTCCGTACCTTGAGCTTCGAATCGCGTTCCCGTCGCTTCTGTCGCTTGACGGTCTCTGGATCGCCCTCGACATCGCGCTTGTTGTTGCGGTGGTGGTTCAGAACGGCTTCGTGAGCATCTCTATCGGCGCCGTCGGTCTCGATATCGACCACAACATCCAGAAGGTAATCGGCACGGCGGACCAGGTGAGGTCCTGCCGGAGTTCGGCTCTTACCACCCTCCTCATCTCGCTTGCTCTTCTCGGCAACGTGAGCTTCGTCGAGGAAGAACTTGCCTTGCATGTTCAGGTCCGGATCAGCCATGATCTTCCGCCATTGTCCATGACCATGTCGTGCCACACCAACAGCAAGCATTGCGTCTTCGCGTGGGCCCCACTCAGTGTCGAACTGACTATCCTTGATGGCTTGCGGGATCTTGAACTTGGGGATGTCTGTGACCTTGTCAACGAATTGCTTGAGGGTGCGCAACATGTACGGTCGTCGTAGGATCGTCGAAGAGTTGATTCGACGGACACCACGATGCTCGAACAAGACAGCCTTCTGATTCTTCTTTGATCCAACTTTCTCGCCAGCACCGGCTTTGGATTCGAGCTCTTTACTCTTGCTGTCTAGATTTGACTGAGCGATATCAAGCACTTCTTGGAGCGTGGCCTTGACGAGGTCAGGATTCTTCTTCTGCAGTCGAGCGAGCCGCATGAAGTCATCTGGGCGATCTTCGAAGTAGCCGATCGATTTAAAGGTGTCCATGACACGACGGAACTCAGAGTCGGTGAGTTCCTTGTTGGGATCGACGTCCTCGTCTGATTTGCTGTCATCATCGGAATCACTCTCGCCGTCAAGTGCCTCCTCGACGAGCTCGCCTGGCTTCTTCTTTGCGGATCGATCGCGCTTACCACCACTGCTAGCAGCCTTGGCCTTGGATGCTCTGGATGCATTCTCTTCGTTGAGCTTGCGAGCCAACTCGGCGTCCTTCTTTTTGCGATCTTCCTGAGCTACGCGGTCGCGGTCAGCTTGTGGTATGATCTGATCCCAGTCATCCTTGTCCATGGCGACATCTTCGTAGGCAAATTGGTTGAGAAACTCATCGTCATCCATCGCCTTGACGCCTTCCATCTGTTGTGTCTTGTGCTCTTCGGCGTGCTCAAGGACAGCATCGATGTCGAGATCTTCGAGCTTCTTCTGGTTGCTAGCCTGCTCGAACATTTTCTTGCCACGCTTTTGCAAGATGCGGCTAATGTCGTCAGCTCCTCTGGCTTCGTCCACGTTTCGACCCTCAGATTGCAGCTTCTTCTTGAGGTCGCTGGTTTCCTTTTGGCTCATGCCGTGCTGGATGGTGATATACTCGAGAAGAAGCTTGTTGCGAGCACGCTCCAGGATTTCCTCTTCGACTGTGTCTCGGGAGACAAACCGGTATATAGTGACCGGCTTAGTCTGACCGATACGATGAGCCCGCGCCATCGCTTGCAAATCGGCTTGCGGGTTCCAGTCCGAGTCGAACAAGATGACGGTGTCGGCGGTGTATAGGTTGATACCAAGCCCACCCGCTCTAGTGGACAGCAGGAAAGCAAAGTCCTCGCTGTCGGTAGCGTTGAAGTGACTCATGGCGTGATTACGAGCCGGGGTAGGAGTGCTGCCATCTAGACGCTGGAACTTGTGATCCCGAAGTTGCAAGTACTGGCCAATGAGGTTCAGCATGCTGACGAAGCCGCTGAATATGAGAACACGGTGTCCATCCTTCTTCAACTTGGTCATAAGCTGGTCAAGTAGCATCATCTTGCCGCTGTTGACAATGAGCCCACGTAGCACATCCTCACGAGCAGTGTGTTCATCTAGATAGTGATCTTCGACGCCAGGAAACAAGTAGGGATGGATACTCGCCTTTTTGAGCTCGATCATCATGTTGCTGAGGCCAATCTTCGCACCATTGCTGGCTTGGCTGAGAGCGTCGTAGTTGCGAGTCAGGATGTTCTTGTAGTACTGCAATTGCAAATCCGAAAGCTCAACACGAATGATCTTTTCAGTCTTCGACGGCAGGTCTCCGGCAACTTCTTCTTTCGTACGGCGCACGAGGTGTTTCCGAAGCTCGACTCGAAGCTCCTCAATTTGCCTGGCTTGCAGAGTAACATCGTCGGTCTTGAAGTTATATTTGAGATCGAGCCGCTCCTCAGGCTGCAAAAAGCTCAACAACGCAACAAGCTCGCCAAAGTCGTTTTGAAAAGGTGTGCCAGTGATGAGCAGTCGTGATGCGATGTCACATTGCTGTAAGTTCGTGTAGAGGTTGTTGGTCACACTCTTCAGACGGTGGGCTTCGTCGACAGCGAGGAACTGCCACTTGATTCGCTTCATCGTGTGCAGTCCTCTGCTGAACATTTCGTATGTCGTGAGGAGGACGTTAAATCGCAGCCGATTTGGGTTGGACCGATCAGTGAACAGCTCCTTTTCCTCGATGATCTGGCGCGAATCTTCTGTACCAGTATAGGTGACCCAATTCAGGTCTGGTGACCAGTAGGTTAATGTGTCTTCCCATGCCGGAAGGACGCTCTTGGGAGCGACGACCAAGAAAGGGCCCGGAATCTCGCAGTGATTCTTGAACCAGCTCATGAAGGCCACAGTCTGGACCGTCTTGCCGAGACCCATTTCATCAGCGAGCATCGGGTTGATACCTCGCGACCAGGCCATGGCCATGCGTGAAAGACCCTTAACCTGGAAGTCACGCATGGTACCATTCTTTATATATGAAGGCTGCGTCGTGTATGGAACTTTGAGCTGAGGTCGGTAATGTGACTTGATGGACTTGGAGACGACGTCAGGTCGAGCCTGACGTTCTTTGAACCACCCAAGCTGATGTGCGGCGATGTCTTCTACGAACTTCGCGTCTTCCCAAGTGCATTCAACATAGTCAGTCTCAGTCCACTTGACGAAGTACTGAATGGCATCTCCTTCGTCAGTCTCGATCTCACGCTCAGCGATCACACGTTGAACGGTGTTATTGATGTCGAGCTTCTGCTTGTGGGCCTTTTGGTCTAGCTTCATAAGCTCTTTGTCCTCTGGGGAGGCTTCTGGGTCGTGAAGGATGCCCCACGGTATCTTGACATTCTTCTCGAAGTAATTGCTGAGTTTCTTCACGCCCGTGTAGTCTTTGAGATTCGCATGTGTCTCCCATGACGCGTGGTATCGAGCCTGCCCTTGCCACTTGATGCAGTACTCAAACTTTCCTATTGTGGGTTCTGAATCATCATCTTCCTTGATTCGACGGTGGAGCAGGACAAGGTCGATGACTGGTCGATCATCATAGTAATAGCCAGGGTGCTCGTCGCCAGCATCGGACGCCATGAACTCGTCCGACAACCCATCATCGTCCACGTAATTGGTCACCTTCGACGCAGCATTGCGCGTGGAGGTCCGCTCTGCTGGTGCCGAGGGGGTGCCTGTGACACGCATACGGTTTCGCTGACGACGCTTCGCCTTGTCTTTCTTCGAGCCAAATTCATCCTCGAGGTCAGACTCGTCTGATAAAGATGATTGTGGAGCGGGTGTGGACTTCTTCGACTGTCGAACCTGCTTGGCTTTGCGCCGAGCACCCGCTGGTCGAGTATCGATGTCGTCAGAGTCTTCTTCCGTTGTGTCTATTGTCTTGGATCGCTTCATCGAGGTCTTGGTTCTACCACTCCGACGAACACCGTACAATTCCGGATCCTGGTCAATGTAGTCGTCAATGTCCGAGCCCCGCTTCCTCTTTCTCAAGCCCGAGTCGTCCGACGATGAGCCTGCGGGCTCGAGTGATGGAGCTGGGTGTGTGGCGTGCGTGAGGGGGGCATCCTCATCTGGAGAACCCTCGGCGTCTTGTTCGCCATGGTTGTAATCGGTATCTTCTGGGTCGTGGACACTCGGAGAGGGCGAAGGGGAGCCCAGTTCAGAGGATGAGTCCCGCAGTGGGGGCCGAGGAGCGGGTGACACGTCTGAGGTCTGGAGTGGTGGTTCTGCATGGCTTGTGGGAGCATTTGCGTCTTCAATGGTGTCGTAAGGAGTGTTTGAGTTAACGTCTGAGGGGGAGGACATTATGGCTGGTCCGGCTGCGGAGAAGAAAATGTCAGCAAATTTTCTGACAAAGACAGCGTGTTTGTGGGCCACAAAGATGCGGTATTGGGTCGCCAAGCCTAGGCGACAGCAACGGAGCAGTCGAGAAGTGATTCCGAGCTCCTAAGCAGTGTCGAGATTGAGATTTCGAGATGATCTGAGATGGCTATTGATGGACGACTGCGGCAGAGCGATGACAAGGCAGAAAATGCCGTTAACCACCACACAACGTCGTGATCATCAATAGCGACCTCTATTACATCATTTCAACCCTCTTTAGAGCCGGCAATCTTATTTCCCGACTTCGTCAATGTGGTTGATATCTGAACAGCAGGGACAGCACGAGCCAGGTGTTTCTGGACGCACGCCAAATGGACACGCTGGCGGAACGGTGCCAACGTGAGAACAATAACAGATTTGTTACTCACAAGCCATAGCTGAGCCGGACAGCAAGTGAATGTATCAGTTAAGGGGAGTCCAGGGTTGTGGGTAGTAAGTGGGTGGGTTGTCGGAATGATCGCAGTTGCGGGACCGGTGGAGAGAGAGATTCAGTGAAGGTCAGAGCACACACTAGCGGCAGGGACCATCTGTTGCCTGATCAGGTGCGAGGTGACGGACGCTTGTCAGCCTTACTTGGTCTAGCGCGTACCGGACGAAAGACCATGTGTCACTGCCCAATTCGATGCCGCACAATCTCGCTGACCACGACCACACTCAAACAGCAAATTGCTTTGATTCTGTCTTCCTCCTAAACCCTTTGATTTTCGCAACTCGCACGCATCGCGCTGCTGGCAAGCGCTCAGACTTCGAGTCCGTTCCTTGCGGCTGCTGGTAATTATCTCGCCTCGCGCACAGTGCGACTGAGAACTCACCAACTTTTTTTGCCTTCGTGCCGTGTCCGATCCGAGCATTGACGAGCCTTAGCCATGGCAGACAAGTTGACACGGTCAGTTCCCCGCCTCAATATCCGTCGCGTTCAATCAGAACTAATAGTATAAAGCATCGCCATCGTCAACAGTGACAAAGTGAACACCCCACTACCCCACGTTCAGATTCTTTGACTAACCTGACTTCTTCAAATTGTAGTGCAAGCCAAAGGTGGGCAGTCAGTCTCTGCTGAAGTCCCAGTGAAATGCATGCTAACGAAAGTCCTAGAAATGCCGTCAAGAATGCAAGAAGTCTTGCCCCGTCGTCCGCACTGGCAAGTTGTGCATTGAGGTCTCTCCAGAATCGAGGATTGCCTTCATCTCCGAGCGACTATGTATTGGATGTGGCATTTGTCCAAAGAAATGCCCATTCAGTGCCATCAACATCATCAACCTTCCCACAAACCTCGAGACACAGGTCACACAGCGATACTCTGCCAACAGCTTCAAGCTCCACAGACTACCTACACCTCGACCGGGCCAGGTCCTCGGTCTTGTAGGCACCAATGGTATTGGAAAGAGTACGGCGCTCAAGATCCTCGGGGGCAAGCTGAAGCCCAATCTTGGGCGATTTGACAACCCACCTGATTGGGAGGAAATATTGAAGTATTACCGTGGTTCAGAGCTGCAGAGTACGTACGGTAAAGCTCAAAACAGGAGCTCACAGTGCTGACAGTGTCAATTCAGACTACTTCACCAAGCTGCTCGAGGACAATCTGAAGACAGTCACCAAGCCTCAATACGTCGATCAAATTCCCAAAGCCGTCAAAGGCACACAACGCTCCGTCCAAACTCTACTGTCGAGCAAAGCGACTAACGACAATTACGACGAGATTGTGGACGCTATGGAGCTTCGACACGTTCTCGACCGTGACATTGACAACCTTTCCGGTGGTGAGCTGCAACGCTTCGCCATCGCCCGTGTTTGTGTCGAAAAAGCCGACGTGTACATGTTCGACGAGCCTTCTTCCTACCTCGATGTCAAACAACGCCTCAACGCCGCTCGCGCCATTCGAGGGCTAGTCAAGTCCAACAACTACGTTATCGTTGTGGAGCACGATCTGTCAGTCCTCGACTACCTCTCCGACTTCATCTGTCTGCTGTACGGTCGACCGGCAGTCTACGGTGTCGTCACTATGCCCCAGTCTGTCCGTGAAGGTATCAACATCTTTCTTGATGGCAACATCCCGACGGAGAACTTGCGTTTCCGCGAGGAGTCCTTGCAGTTCCGCATTGGTGACACGTCCGACGACTTCATGGTAGATAGGTCGCGTGGATTCAAGTACCCCAAGATGGAAAAGCGACTTGGGGAGTTCCACCTCAAGGTCGACTCGGGCGAGTTCACGGACTCCGAGATCCTCGTGATGATGGGCGAGAACGGCACGGGCAAGACCACGTTCTGTCGCCTGCTTGCCGGCGCAGAGAAACCCGATGGCAACCAAAAAATCCCTGAGATGCACATATCTATGAAGCCGCAGAAGATCACACCCAAATTCCAGGGGACCGTGCGCCAGCTCTTCTTCAAGCGCATCAAGACCGCGTTCCTAAGCCCTCAGTTCCAAACGGACGTTTATAAGCCACTCAAGCTTGACGACTTCATTGACCAAGAGGTGCAGAATCTCTCGGGTGGCGAGTTGCAGCGCGTTGCTATTGTGCTAGCGCTGGGCATGCCAGCAGACATCTACGTGATCGACGAGCCAAGCGCATACCTAGACTCCGAACAGCGTATCGTCGCCGCGCGTGTGATCAAGCGATTCATCATGCACTCCAAGAAGACCGCATTCGTCGTCGAGCACGACTTCATCATGGCCACCTATCTCGCGGATCGCGTCATCGTCTTTGGCGGCGACCCCGGTATTGACGCGCATGCGAACAAACCCGAATCTCTCATGTCTGGCTGCAATCGCTTCCTCGAGAACCTGGAGGTCACCTTCCGCCGTGACCCGAACACGTTCAGACCACGCATCAACAAGAGTGACAGCCAGCAGGACCAGATCCAGAAGAGCTCGGGCAACTACTTCTTCCTCGACGACGCAGGCAATCCGTCGAAGAGTTCTTGAAATTGCGGAGGGCGAGCATAAGAAGCGCTGAAATGGCAAAAACGATCATGAGAAGCATCCCTATCAGCAGCAGCGCCAGCAGAAGCGCCGCGTCGAGAGCGGCGAGCCTGCCGTAGGCCCATCGAGGCGCCACGGTAATGGCCGCATGCCCGGTGAAGGCGGCGACGGGCTGACTGATGAGAACGGCGATGCTGACGAGGAAGAATGCGAAGAGGACATTCTCGGAGTATAGGCTCGGTGCAGTATTCCCGAGCTTGATCATCGGAGGAAGACGCGTATGGTTGGGGCGCCGCTTCGAACCCAGCGTCATCACCAGCCCTGTCGAACATCTTGATCTAGGCTATGCGAAGGTGCAGCTCGAGCACTTCGGCCAGGTTGACCGTGGGATTAATCATTTGGATTCGACTGCTCGAAGCTGCCGGACAGGGTTTTAAGACTGCAATCCGCGTGGTGTAGATCATGGTCGAAGTCGTGAGCACATTAAGCTACCCGAGAGCAAGGATCTGCTCTAGAGCTCGGAGAAAGGGATGAGGAGCATGCGAGGCTATGAGAGTCGGCCAGGTTACGTCCAACCCAGTCATGTCTTCGCCACGTTTGAGCACTTGAAAGGCCCACAAGACATAGAGAGTGTGGAGCAGCCAGCGGGGTCGATGTACCTCGCAGACATTCTTTAGCTCCAAGAAATAACTCTATATGATGTGAGATGCGTCTGATAAGCGTTTATCAACCAAGTGATTTCCTCAAACAAGAAAATGATGTCGGTCGTAAAGTCACGGTCAACAGGGTACGCCGGGACAGCGTTTCGTCCCACCAACTTGCCCACATCGTTTTCAATGATTGTTAAGAATATTGAAGGCGAAGACACATCTATTTCCCTGCAAATCTACTTTAGTCTTACAAACCACCATCATCCCTCCTGGGTATCATGTGAGTTCTGCCGCTCTGGCGCCTCAATGCTGGTAGATGCTGATGTACATGTTGCTTTTGATGTCCGGGCGATTGTGGCCCTAGTCAACTTTCAATGAAACCCTTCGCTCTGGTGAGATATCTCAAACCAGATACCACGGATGCGGCCTTGAACCGCTCCTTCATGAGAAGTTCAGTCAAGGTTTGAACTCCATCGGCCGCTCCTCACACTCCTGTTGAGCCATGTGCTCTGCCGCTAGACGCACCCAGTCCGACGCCGTCATTCTGTAGGTCGCCTCCGACGCAGCGGGCGCACTCGTCTCTCGCCTGAGCTCTCATTAGCCAATCCCGATGATGCTACTCCCCTGCACAGCAAGCTCCACCGGCTTCCACAGCACGCCCCAACGATCAGAACATGGCAACACTTACTGCACACCCACACCCACGCCCCTTCCCCCACCGGCCCCCACGCCCCCTGCATTTTCAATTCCATTGTCGCTCAGGTTTATCAACAACTGCGCCAAACACCGCTTCGTCGCCAAATCATCCCTCAACACCGGACTAAACGTCGCATCCCTCAACGGCTCCGGTAAGCACTGCCTTAACGCCTCTCTTGCCCGCGCATTATCGCTCAATCTCAAAAAACACCGCACCACGTGCTTCAGCAGCCGCACCGTTTGCTGGTCCACCAGCATCTGCACCATATTGCTGAGCACCGTGCCGACAGCATAGAAGCGCTCGTAGGTCTGGCAGATATAATTCAGGCCCATATCATCCAGTAAAATCTTCTGCACGATGAAAATGGCGACCGTCTTCGACAACTCCGAGCCCGTCTCCATGATGCGGAGGCACAGCGGGATGATCTCAGTCGTCAAGAGGAAGTCGATGACATCGCTGGAGTCGTTTTTCACGAGCGCGCCGATGACGCCCAAGGAGGTGAGGCGGAGGTACTCGAACGGGCGGGATTTCGAGGTCGTGTTGAGGAAGGGGTAGAGGAAGAGGGGGATGTGCGCGGCGAGGAAGAGGGACCGCGTTTCGGGGTGGGAGGCCACGCATTGGAGGAGGGCGAGCGCGTTGCAGATTCTGTTCGAGGCGGCTGCGGTGAGTTGGCTGGGGTTGAGGAGGGGGTAGACGGAGATGATCTCTTGGAGGAGGGAGGTCATGACGCCTGCGCGGTGTTAGTGTGGGTCTCGACGTGGTTTTGCATACGCACGAAGAGGAGGCTATTGCAGAACGGTGTAGGTAGGTGGTAGCCACATGCCGTACTGTGTGTGCGTGGAGGAGATGCGTGGAAGGTAAATAGAGGACCTGTGCGCACGCTTTCAGTAGAACCCACCGAAGGAATGCCATAGTATCAGCGCCAGCTGGGGGAATTGTTCGCGCTTTTTGCTGAGTTCTAGCAGCGCGCTCTCCCTACTTGTCGGATCCATGAGTTGGGCTATCCACTGCAGTACTCTTCGCTCTTCTGCGCTCGGCATGCCTCCTCCTGCTCCGTTTTGTGCTGTTCCATTGCCTGCGGTGCTCCCATCGACAGCCGTGAAGCTCGTGTCGGCGGTGCTTCCCAGCATAGTACTGCCTGTTGATTGTGCAGTGCTGCTTGTGCTGGCGAGTCGGTTGAAAGGCGCGGCATGCGGGTTCGTGGCGGCCGAATGTTGTAGATGGTGGGGTAAATTGGAGGACCAGGTATCGGAGGAAGGGTATTGCTGCTGGTGGGAGAAGACGTGTTGCATTTCGTGGGAAGTGCCAGTCCCTGACTGGAAGATGTTGGCGTGAAGCTCGGCCGCTATCGGAGAGGATCTGGCTGTGGTCCACAGAGTCTTGTTTTAGGGGAGAAAGCCTCGGCCTGCGTGGGTAAACAGAAACGCTCGGTATTTTGGTGAGTGTCGTAAACGGCCAGCGTTGTTAGTGGAAGTATTAGGCAAAAGACTAGTAATTGAGGGTCACTCAAGAGAGGTTTGCAGCACTGGGTTTGACAGGGCTGGAGTGACACTAAACTCAGTCGGGGAGATACGGTACCTAAGCTTGGCGCGGCAAGGGTGGGGGCCACAAATGCATTATCTAATTGTTTATCTGGAATTTTTGACAGGGCGAAACATTGGAGGAACTTGACTGCCAAAGGCGTCACACTCGGGCTTATGTCAGAGTCTGACTCTCATGGAAGAAGTGGAATTATCCTGCGACCTTCTCGCCGTTTTGGAGCGCCCTAAGGTGGTGATGTGGAACGATTGGGAGAGAATGTCAAATAATCCGCCCCGTAAGAGCGGGTGAAGCGCCATCATGATAGATTTTCGTGCAGTATTGGCGGACGTCCAGCATGATGTGTAATCGCTTAGTCTCGTAGGGGCGCCAATATAGTAACCTTTGCAAGTATGCTCCGGGTGCATCGCGTTGCTGATGGCAGGTCAAGTGATACAAGAATGGGTGACCATCCGCCAGCGGAGGACCCACTACACATCTCTGCTGCCAAACTTTGAGCTTTTTCCGCTCGTGTTTCTCGCACCTCCGAATGACAGAAAATGGGAATGTTCGATGGTATCCCTCTGCCCATAAGCATCCAGCAATCATTGGACAGCACGAAATGCGAATACGGAAATGTCGGCAGATCTGGCTTGAGGGTATCAGTACCCATCTTGGGTATGCTGGGATTTGGCAGCAGTCAATGGCTAGACTGGGTTCTTGATGAGGACAAGGTGAGCGAACTGCCATCGTACTTCAACGATCCGAGACCGCCTGACTGACCGACGGCGCAGGCTCTACCACTGATCAACGCCGCCTACGACAGAGGCGTAAACACCTGGGACGCGGCCAACATGTATAGCAACGGCGAATGTGAGCGACTGATCGCAAAGGCCATAAAGACTTACCAAATTCCTCGCAACAAGGTCGTCATCATGACCAAGTGCTGTTCGCCAGTTGCCGAGGACGCTACGACTTTGACCACACCGTTTGCATCGCGCATGGCCGGCTCGAAAGATTACGTGAACAACATGTTACTGTCACGCCAGGGGATCTTTCATGCAGTCAATGCAAGCCTGGAGCGGCTCGCGACCGACTACATCGATCTGCTCACCATCCACCGTTTCGACTACTCGACGCCAGTCGAAGAGACCATGGAGGCGCTCCATGACCTTATCAAGATGGGGAAGGTCCGTTACATCGGCGCCAGCACCATGTGGACATTCCAGCTTGCAATGATGCAATCAGTCGCCTACCGGCACGGTTGGACGAAGTTTATCTCAATGCAGAACTGCTATAACCTCCTATACCGCGAGGAAGAGCGGGAGATGAACAAATATTGCGCCGTGACAGGTGTCGGTCTGATCCCCTGGTCGCCTCTCTGTCGCGGTCACCTTGCCCGACCACAATCCTCGATGGCCGAGTCTCTGCGCGGTGCGACAGAAGCTCAAGGGCTTTCGTTCCCGTCCGGGCACAGCGAGACGGATCAGCAGATAATTGAGCGAGTGCAAAAGCTTGCAGAGAAACGCGGTTGGCCCATGAGTCATGTTTCTCTGGCATGGCTAAACAGGAGGGTATGTAGCCCCACTGTAGGAATCACGACGCTCGAAAGACTTGACGAAGCGCTGGCGGTGCGCGGAGAGACGCTGACTGAAAAGGAAGAGCGGCACCTGGAGGAGCTGTATCGACCGCGGGAGATAGAGGGGTTGTATCAGGACGAACAATATGGCTTGAGTAAGAAGGATGCGCCATGGCTTCTTGCGTAGGCCATACCACGCGCAACATGGTCGAGACGAGGTCTCAGTGTGTGTTAGATTACGATGTCGGCCGATACCGTGGATAGATTCATGATGCCGAGCAGCTATGTTGATTTCAGCTCAAGAACGACTAGGGGAAAGCTGAAGAGACGGCGCAGCAGATATTTCTCGAGTCTGTAAGCTCCCTTGGTAAGCAAAGGCAGCGTGTAGAAGAAGCGATCCTGCGTCAATCCGGACAGCACTGTGTAGTTTGTTTTCTTGCGGGACTGCAACCCCGACTACACTTGGCCCAAGGTTTGCTAATGAATACGTGTTGCTGGTCATCTCTACGGTCCTAACTGAAGACCCACGTGGCAGCGCGATCGTAAGTAACCCCCGCGTCGTTCGAAAGGTTTCTGCCAAATGTAAGAGAGGGTAGGGGTAAGAGACTATGGGAATGTGAGGAGATACAAAAGCCAGACACGAGCCGCCAACGACAGCTGCGCTCGAATCTACAGCAAGCTGCTTCTGTCTCACTGGCCGAGTGGGAAGGTGTCTTGCAGCTCAGAAAGCGGATCGAAAGATGGAGGTCCGTGATTCGAGCCTTTCAGCCTCAAGCGGCCTGATCTTGTCTCGGGCGCGAGTCAGTGGGCATCCATGTGGTTTGCAGGGAAGCTCGTGATCATCGGGTCGAAACAGCTAGCCGACAGGAACCGGCTATGCAGCTGTTCTTCCGCGCTCTCAAGCGTCTTCGGATGCGAGGGTCGAGGATGCCGGAAAGGCGGTCGGGCAATACTTGAAGCCTCACTTTCTCCCGTACTGAGGTGACCGTAGTAGTGACCTCGGCGTTCTATTCGGAGATCTGCAAGAAGTGCGGGAGATGCAAAAGATAACGCGAGGGCTTGTGGGCGCCGGCGGCCTGTGCGAAGACTACCGTCTTGCCGGTACAGGATGTGACCTACGAGGAGGTCACGATGTACCTTCGCAACGCCGGGACGCGAGGCAGACGCGTGAGGGCCGGAGCCTCCCAGCTCAAGGGAAGCATTGCCAGTCAATACAGCTCCGATGCCCCTCCAAGCACCGGCAGCATTAGGCAGCTGTGATAGACTCGTGCCAGGCACTTGCACAAGCTGGTACTGCAGGTCCCTGAGGCTCAAGTAGATCAAGTGAATAAGTGGGGGACATCCTTGAGATTCTTCTCGAACGCTGTGGGAGAGGGGTTTAGGAGGGGTCAACCATGCAGCGAGATCGCCCAAGAGTCGGACGCGGCGCGCGATCATGATGTGCCTGGGTGTGTCTGAGTCGGGGTTCAGAAGGGAAAAGCAATTTTGGCGTGCAAGCTTCACGGAAGAAGAGATGCTGCTCCAGGCTTTCGATGCATGTAAGCCAGTTTTGCCTGATTGAGGGTACGTGATGGGCTAGCGGCGGTGAAAAGCCTGCTCCACATCCGTGCACGTCCCTCGTCTCACCGCGACTAAGCTGTATTGGGCGGCATCGAACCGATGTCAGGGATGGAAGCTGCCGATGCACTGAGAATGGCGATCCCTCTCAACCGGTTGTTCCTGCTGCGAATGTAGGACTCCATCCAAACTCTGCTGCACGCCGCTGTAAATAAGGGTCTCGCTGCGCTGCCCCTTTCTTGGGTTCTCTGCAATTCGGGAAACGAACGAGGAGCTTTCTACTGTTGTGCGCCTACTCAAGCCGATCGCCCTTTCCCCGGACGCGCCAGACCCTGGAGCCGCCTTCTAGACCCTGTGGATCCGTCCCTTACCCACCCACGCGTGAACTCATTGACGTCTTCGCGTCCGTCGCGTTGTCGCATTGTGTATTGCTGCAGCAACATATACACAATCACCTCGCGCACTCATCCCATATCTCTTGCGCCTCTCTCTATTCTCTATCGCAGGTGTCCAAAGCTAGCGAGTCACGCGCAACGCCCACCCAAGCATTCTTACCCAGCAAACACCCACCGAACGACCAGCAAACATCCTGACCATTTTCAGTGAGGGATCGTCTGGTCCTTCGCATGAGTTCCTAACTCTCTCTGGACTCCTCGAGTCGGATCGTGTCCACGATAATGGACGTGAAGAACGCTCAAGGTCGAACTGTCTCGCTGTTGAATGACGAGCTGCCCCGCCTCTCCAATCTGACGTCGCTATCCAACCCCAAACCATCCTCCCACCACTTCCGTCCCTCTCTACCCCAACTCCAACACCATTCCTCCTCGTCCTCGACTTCCACCCGATCGAGCGACGCTTCCTCGAATCCCTACTCTCCGCGTTCAAATCCACCGTCATTATCACGCAGCGACTCCAGCGACTCTGGGGCCGGTCAGACCCCATCTCCCGTCACTCCACTCTCGACCGGATTTGACACTCTTCGTGATCTACGTCAGACCCTCCCACGAAAATACTCATCAACCCTTGAGGGGCTCCCATCATTGTCGTCGCTCCGCCTCCAGGCCAAAATCCCCCCCTCGCGCTCGCCGATGGACTTCAACGGCCAGCAACTACCCAATGACTTCTCATTTGCGTCATCCACCGCTCAGCAGCTTTACGACCCTCTTGTGGCCCCTCAATTGGCTCCAGTCACCTCCATTGGTCTTGAGCACCTTCCCCAACAGACCATCCTCACGCAACCTCTGCCACCCCAAGCCCCGGCACAAGGCGTGTTTCCGACACCTATCACAGCACCGAAACCATCCACAAAGAAGAATCAGTATCCTTGCCCACTATCGAAGCAATACAGCTGCGGCGAATTCTTCACCACGTCCGGCCATGCTGCGCGACACGCGAAAAAGCACACCGGCAAGAAAGATGCCATCTGCCCGGAATGCGGCAAGGGCTTCACGCGCAAGGACAACATGGAGCAGCATCGCCGTACACATTCTGGTGGTCGCAATAAGAGCACGGGGTCACTGAGTGAGAGCTCGAGCTCCGGAAAGCCGGTACCCAGCAAAGACAGTGAAGAAACCAAAGCGCGCCAAAAGGCACGCCAGCAACAACGCAAGTCAAGACCAGCAAGCATCTCCACGACCGCGCAACCGCCGGCTCCGCCTCAGCCGCCACCGCAACAGCAACACCCGCTGTCTATGCAGCAGCAGCTGCCGATGACGACCATGACAACGACACTGCCACCTCAAGGCGATATGCTCGATCCCGCCTTGCGCGAGCAGAACAACCTCAACGGGTTCTTTCCGCCCACCACGGATTTGAACATGGGCTTCGGCTTTCCCATGACTGCGGGCCAGATGATGCAGGGGTTTCCTGCGCCGCAAGCTCCGATGTCACTCATGTCAACATCCCGCGGACGGTCGAGTTCCTCGCCGCAAGGGCTTGCCCCCCAGGCGATGAACCCTGTCTCGCCATCTGCGGCGCCGCTGGCGTCAGGTATGGACAAGCTTGATATTCTCGCGGAGGCGAGTAGCAGACGAAGTAGCGAGTAGAGTCAAATTTCGACTGGCTGGATGAGGGATTGGAGTTGAAGGATCTATCTATGCAGAACCGGGTATACGTTTACGACAGCGAAGGCGCTTGGGAATAAATGTACGACGGCATGAACATAGACTCTGTGGTATGATATAGACATTTGTCACGGTTGACATTGATGGAGAGCGGATGAGGATCATCAACCGTGATATAGCGTCTGAGGGTTATCACTGTTGTGGCGCGCGTATAGCGTGCAGAGAAGCTATCTTCAATTGAGCAAATTTATTGTCTCAACAACGCTCACTTTTTCAATTTCTCCCCGAACGCACTCGTCTCAGCCAGCTTGAGTCGGCATACGAGTAATTTGTGATCCTTGTTGTGTGCTGTTTTCTGCAATGATCGTCACAACCCAGCACTGCCTCACGACCATGCATAACAAGAAGCACCAGTAAGTGGACTTCTGTTGCCTTGGCTGAATCCTCTCTTGTAAGTAGCTAACACTCACTGAGTCCATGCCTCGTCGTCCCAAGTTGTTCATTCGCCTCTTTCTTCTCTGCCCTCTCCCTGCGTAAAGACAGAACGATCTCTTCAAATATCAATTGCCTGCTCTCGCTGTAAAGCTTCATTGCGATCTGATAGGCACGACAACATCACTCGGGATCAGCGAAGATGCATTCGCCCGGCCTTGATCCACGAAGCTGGGAGCTCATCACCGCAACTGAACATGGTAAAGGCCACGACACCGGGTCGCATGATAGCACCTTCAACAAGTTCGTGGAGCACTCGGACGCCCAGGTTCTCAGCACGGAGGTCGTCATAGCAAGTGCTCTACGCCGCCAGTACCCGGATGCGCACATCACGAATGTTCCAACCGCTGGCGTCGGCCTCCCTCGAGTCGACCTGCTCACGTTCGCCCGGGCTGGCAAGGCTGAGGCCATTCCGTACGATGACCCAAACGATCCGATCCCTGCGGTGATCAACAACCGCTACTTCTCTTCGCCGCTCAACCGACTCGATAAAGACAAAGGAGTCATGTCCGACCAGGTTCTGTTCGGACGGTACAAGTACATCTGGGAGGGCAGGATGTGGCTGCTGTATTACGTGCGCTGCCGAGAGTACCCCAGCTATCCCGCCGAACTTGCGGTTCAATTCTTGTTATCCGGTGAAGGACTTGCGCTCGAAGGTGAGAAGTTGTCACGTGGCAATGGGGAGTCAAAAGAGGTGAGCACGACAAGCTATTAAAGACTCAGACAACGCGCCTTGCTAATGCTGACTGCACTCAGGACCTTCAAAAGCACGACGACAGCCTCATACGTGCAGCCACCGTCTGGGGCGAGTCGCTCCACAGTGCCATCTGGGTCTTCGACTCCGGCTTCTGGATTCAAAGCCAAGACCTCTACAAAGCGATTATGAAGTCACGCTGGGACGACGTCATTCTCGACAACGAGCAGAAGACGCAGCTCCAGAACGACGTCAGCCGGTTCTTCGACAACCAAGGCCGGTATGAACGACTTCGCGTGCCGTGGAAGCGCGGCGTAATCTATTATGGTGGGCAATGCAACACAATTGTGACGACACGCCTGCTAAGAGATATTTCCAGGCCCACCAGGCAACGGCAAAACCATCTCCATCAAAGCCCAAATGCACACAATGTACAACCGCCCAGACCCCATTCCCAGCCTCTACGTCCGCTCTCTCCGCACAGCCTACGGTCCCGAATACGCCGTTCGCCAGATCTTCGCCAAAGCGCGGCAGAACGCGCCGTGCTTGCTGATCTTCGAGGACCTGGACAGCCTCGTCACGCCCGCAGTCCGCAGCTACTTCCTCAATGAAGTCGACGGGCTGACGGCAAACGACGGCATCTTGATGATCGGCAGCACGAATCATCTTGACCAACTCGACCCGGGTATCTCGAAGAGGCCGAGCAGGTTCGATCGGAAGTTCTTGTTCGACAAACCCAATTTGGGTCAGAGGACGCTGTATGCAAGGTTCTGGCGCAGGAAGCTTACGATGCACACGACTCCGCAGGGGAAGTTCGACCAGCTGGGAGCAGATATAGATGGTCTGTCGCTCGAGGATGGGGAAGACGACGATTACCCGGATATCGAGTTCCCGGCGGAGCTGTGCCCGATGATTGCGGGTATCACGCAGGAGTTCTCGTTTGCGTATATGCAGGAGGCGTTTGTTGCGAGCTTGTTGGCTATTGCCGCCGAGGACGATGAGGATAAAGACGGGAGCACGTATTTGGATCCAAGCGGAGGAGGTCCAGACGACGACATGGAGCATCTGCGTCTCTGGCAGGAGATGAAGAAGCAGGTGCGGGCGTTGCGTGAGGAGATGTGAGTGCTTTTCATTCTCGAGCGTGCGGTACTGTACTACTACTTTTGAGATTCTGGACCTGCGGATGATATGGTCCAGCTGTTCAGTAATGAGACCATGGCTCTGGACCTTCTTTGCATTTCACTTGACTCATAGATATACATCGCCTGTAATCTTTTTTCTGGTATTGTTCTTTCTGTCAACGTTTGCGAGAGGCCGTCTACCTCATGGAAGCTCTGGCGACTTGTGAGAGCAGGTGAAGGTACGGAAAGGCAGCGGCTCGAAGTAAGAGCACAAGGTAAGACACGCTGCAGATGATAATAAGAGAACAGAGCATGCGAGCTTACTTTCATACCTCCGAGATGAACACGCGGCGGCTGAAGTGTGAGTCGACCTTCCACAGGTCTGAAGGATTGTCGACACTCATGGACGTGTTCGTGAACGCCAGGACATCTGTACTTGTTGACTGCGACGTGTTCAAACGCGGCTTGTGGTGCTATCAGGCGGCTTGTTGAGAGATATCCTGCATCCGGGGGGCATGCTACGTGTCGTTGTCGACCTCTGCGAATACGTAGCATCCGCTTTGAGGACCACGGGCGCATTACTGGTGTTATGGGCCGCAACTAGGCGTACTCCGTATGAACGCCGATGAAAGCAGATAGTTGAACGGCTTGTGAGACTGCATGCACTGCCTGCGTTGCCGCAACGCGCACAGACATGGGCGAGAAAGTCTGGTACGGCGCAAGCCTACTGTGGAGTCAGTCTCAGGCACCTTAGCCTACTGCAGGAGCTTACCCCTTTAGGAAGTTCAGGATAGATATAAGTCAAAAGCTGAAGTTCGAAACGATTGAATTGATGGAAGGAAGCTTGGAACAAGAGGAGTCCGGTGCTAAGACCTGTGTCTGTATCAGGAATCCTGGCATGCCAGGCCCGCCAAGCCCTACCAAAGCTACTGCACAAAGGCTGAGACTGAACACGTCCACCAATGCTTGACAGGGATTTTTGGACTCCAGCCGAGGTTTGCCAAGACTCCAGCCGACCATCACACACGGAGTACACGGAGTCACCTTTCGCGGTCGGTTGACTCGTGGTTCTCGCTAAACAATTTCCGGTAGGTAAGTGAGAGGTAAAGATGTCGTTGCAGGGCCCCGCGGGTGTATGGCGCGTCGGCCCCTCTATATACGGATTGGGTTTAGCGGCAATCTCTACACGTGCGGGCGACAGGCACGACAGGTCCAGACGTGAGAGAGGATGTCAATCTATCCAGTCCATCGCCCACAAAAGACCGGAGACATTGAACAATGCTGACGCCCCTGTTCGAGTCCTTGAAACAGGCGCTTTCGCGTTTATTGAGATCAAACGAGGAGCTCTCATGATGGAGTAGCATGCCGTCTTGTACATTGAGCGAGGAAAGATAACAAGACGGAGGAAAGAAAGAGTCTAGCGGCGAGGATTATACTATACAAAGAAAAACGATTCTCAGATCAGGCCAAAGAGACGTGAGACCCAGGTAGATTACCAAGCCGTGATAGCTGTGACAAATCACAATCATGCTGTAGAGACGGCCTCACAAGTTGCTCTTACCTGCACTCTAGTATCGGCCCGTAATAGTTCCCATTGTTGGTATCTTGTGTCGAGGGTGCAATTTCCGTGCATCGCTGTAAGTGGCCTCTTCGCCTCTTCATTATAGGCTCTACTTCATCTCCAAGCAGAATCAGTCTTCCGGTTCGAGGGGCCACAGTTGAATAGTTGGGCTGATGCTAAATCTGGCTTGTCAACACCTACGTCGTAAGATGAGGCTTTTGCGCTAGGCTTTCCTGTTGCTTATGTTGGTCGGCAAGGGGCTCCATGCGGCAAAGACAACGAATTCGTCCTACAATCGTGTTCCGATGAAAATGCCACAGCATTCTACTTTGCCCGGAAAGCAAAAATGCCTTGCTCACCTTCATCATATCTTACCATGGATACTGCAAAGGCTAATAACAAGCGAAAAAGACCAAAGACCACATAGGTCATGCGACAAGGTGTCTAGATGTACCTGCTTGGGACAAGTGGCAAGACCGCCTGCTCGCATGACATGCATATAAAGCACGATGTCTAGGCCGATCAAAGTCTATAGATCTGCAGACATCTTCCTACAATTCACACTTCTTCACCAAGCACCCAAGCAGTCCCCGAGGCATTCAATCAAGTCAGTCGAATTTCACGACCACCGAACCCACACAGCAAAGACCATGTCCGGTCCCGGGAAGGAGACACAAACGGTCAACACCAACGACGATATCACCTGGGAGTTTCCGAACATCACCCATGAAAGGAAAGGCCGTGCCGAACGGAATGCGAAGAACAAGATCAACACCATTAGGTAGAAGTACGACAACAAGCGCGTCGACAAAGTAGTGTTTACGTACGTACATTGTCATGCGCGCATGAAGCGCTCGCCGCTGATCATGAACAGGCACGTGGGTCTGGCTTTTGCGAGGTTCAAAGTCCATTTCGCGGACGGGTCGCAGAGCAAGGAGTGGCAGCTGCAGCACAACGAGAGCGCGACTCCTTCCGAGATGCCATGAGTATAGTCAGACTGGTCTTACATGGGAAGCTGCCGGCGCGACTACACAGCAGCTACTTACTGCTAGGCGCCCTCGCCCTCTTCTAGATTAGAGGAATCACGTTCTTTACCCCCTATCTGCTTTTTTCTACGACCTCTCGTTCTAGCCGTTTTTCAACATGTTTTGCCTTCTTGCGATGCAAATCAAGGCGCCAGGAGAGTGTTTTGTACAGGGTCTACGCATAAGACAAACCAGTCGAACAATCAATATTTGAGACAGTGCCGGCCAACGGTAGTCTACAGGCCGGTGGGAGCAGGACCATGCGAAGAGCTCTGGGGCTGTGTCCTGATGCCGCAGTATCCCAATACCTGTGGGCTGTTCTGTTGGTTCCCCACTGCCAGTAAGTCCAGATTGCTAAAGCGTCGCCACCGTCTGGTCGATGTTCACCTCATATGGTGTCATCACCTTCGGCGGCGCCAAGCGCTCAATTTGGTTATCTTAGAGTCACTACTGATGCTCTGTCTGATTAGACAGATGGTTGACGGCTTCTGCTGGCTTCTATCTACTGGAGCGCTGTATTAATGATGTATATTCCACAGAATTATTCAGATGGATAGATCCGCGAATTATAATTACGTGTAAGCTGTACCAAAACGACACGTGGGACGCTCTCAGAAGAGCCTAGCTTGCAGGGTCCAATGTGCTTAGCGTGCCGGGCCTTCCGGCCAATTTGGGGATTATCAGTGAGGAGCAAGAACGCCAGAGCGAAGGTGGCTTTCTTGTCCTGTCGCGGCTCTGACGGATCAATCCTCCTCCAGCAAACCCAAGCCTTAGCGAGTGCTGACCCCAATCCACACTTTATCTGCCTGGAACACTCAACAATGTCCACGTCCCTCCCGCCCCGACTACCAGGCTATCGAAACGTGTAAACGCCCAGACATTGGCTGCTGAATGACACCCTTCGCACTACTCAACCTGTTGTTTATAACTTAATGCTGCCCCCATCTGATGTGAGACCCGTCCCGCTACTTCCGGTCATTCGCTCAACATGGACTACTTCACGAGAGGGGGGAACCGCAGGAGCACTAATGACAGCGGACCATCGTCCTCGCGACCCGAAACTGGCTCTGGCCTACCCACTACACCGGGCACGATGATGCCTCTGACACCAGGAGGCCACCCTTCGCGCAATCCTGCGCCCATGCGATTGCGCCGATTTCCATCTGCTGGACTCCTACGACCTGCGTCGCAATCTCAAAACACCCCAACGCCTGGTGGCCGACAGAGTGGGCGCTCTCCTTCGCGTCGAGATGACCCAACTCCGTTTATCGCAGGTAGCGAACCAATTGGCAGAAGAAGATCCTCGTCGGACCCAACACGACCACGGTCATCACAGCTCACGCGGAATCCGCAAGAGACTGACTCGACTATGTTGCCAACCGTGGTGGAAGAGAAAGCCTCGAACACGACGCCGACTTACAGCGGAGAGCCCTTTGCGACACCACCGGACGATATGCGCAGCGCGACAAATCGATTAATGGACGCTTCTGGCGCCGCGGCACGGCGGAATCGAAGTCGAAGCCGCAGTCTTGAAGACAGAGACAGAGCTACTGGGTCGCTCATCGCGAGCGGCACGGCAGCAAGAGCGAATCGGGGACGTGGCGACAGCGGTGCTGAAAGGCGACAACGAAGGGGCAGTGCAGGGAGCATGGGCTCTGTACACGCGCAAGACGAGCTGGGAAGAAGATATGAGTCCGAGGTTACGGACTTCCTGGATGTCATCGATCCGGAGGTGTCGACGCTTAACACATTGAACAACGTGCAAAATTCGCTTTTCATACCATACCTGGGTTCGTGGTATAACAGACAACCGACCTATACGCTTACGCGGCCGTCAACGCGCGCAGACATGGCTGACCTGCCGTCCGCGGCAAAGACTCAATCGATGCTCGATCGCATGGCGCAGGACAAGTTCGCAGAGGAGGAGCTCGATGAGAAAGATTCAGAGGATCTGGAAAGGCCTGGCGGTCTCGAGCGCCTTCATACTATCAAGTCGACTTTGAGCGGCATGTCGATTGGTCACAATTACGCTGTTTTACCCCATGGCGTGAGGTTAGAAGGCTGGTCCGAGGACGAAATGGAGGAACTTAATGACCACGTACGACATCTGCTGCATTCTCGAAGAGAAGGCTTCAAACGAAGTATGCGAGCGTTTGGGAAGTACGTACGGAAGCGTGAGTACACATCTTCTCTGGTGTTCGTTGTGATATTAGCTGACATGGCACACCAGCTATGGGCGCCTTCGTCACCATCTACGCCGCCGTCATTACTTTCTGGGGCGCCGCCTGGGTCATCTTCCTCATCGGCTGGATCCACGCTGGCGCCCGCCAAGCCTACTTCATCGAAATCTGCGACCAGATCCTCACCGCCATGCTCGTCGTCTTCGGCATCGGCCTCTTCCCTTGGCGCTGCGTTGACACTTACCACATGATCTATATCGCGCACTACCACTACAAGGCCTGGCAGCTCCGCGACAAGAAGGGTTTACCCATGCCGAAGGACCCCAACGACCTGCCCGACACCGACCCGCAAATCAACGAAATGCTCGATGAAGAGGAACAAGCCGGCGCCCTCCGCGAAAAGGCTGCGGCAGACGAGGCTATCGTGCTGGCCCTTGAGCAACAGAAGAAGCTCAAGCATCACCAAGACTGTTTCGCTAAGAGCCATACTTTCTTCAAGCCGCATGAGACGCCCACCCATCACGCCTTCCCCATCAAACTCATGATAACCGTTGTCGTGCTTCTCGACTTTCACTCGTTCTTCCAAATGGCTCTTGGTGGCACGACTTGGGGCATCTACTATAGGAGGCGGCCGAAAGCGCTGACTTCGGTGATTCTAGCGTGCTCCATCACCGTCAACATCCTCAGTGGCATTATCATCAGTATTGGTGACCATAAGACGAGGAAGAAAGAAGTGTTCGAGCAGATGTTCCGCCAGGAACGGACGCACGAGGCGATGCGGAAGATCGAGAAGAAGAAAGGGAAGGAAAGGTTTCAGATTAATGCGAATGAAGATGATTTAGACGCGAAGCAGGAGGTGATGAGGAGGCGGATTGAGGGGGAGAAGGTGGTGAGTGAAGTGGGACAGGCGGGGGCGGGGGTAGCGAGGTAACGATGGCGTGAGCATGACTTGACGTTGAGATCTGGTCGGGCAGAGTATGATGTGTTCTTTGGGAGGTATTCTATGAGTATGAGTATGTTGTAGGGTTTTGATAGCGCGGCGCTGGTATGGAATTGGCACGTGATTGATTCAGAGGGGTTTTTGGAGTCTGCTTTCGCGCCTTCAATGTCGATACATGAAATCATACTGAGCTAGCGACATTGTAGCATAGACAGCAATCAGACTTCACTGGAAAAGAGGAACATCCGCAGGGGACCGCGGCCTGAGACCATTCACTACCGAAGCCAAGTTGCGAGCACCGACATAAGACTCGAGCGCCTACTGCTGATCGCGACGATCGCCATCAAAGCAAAACTGCTGTGCTTCATTACCAACAGCCTAGAGTCTGCGACACTCAAGGTGACCTGCTCAATGGCCCGATCCACCAAAGACAGGATGGCACTTGCAGCCCCTGTGTGTCTTTGCTAGCCCTCCTGCCCCTGAGCTATCGTCATTGGAAAATTTCCTCGCTCGGCTGCGATGTGACCGGATAGTAAGAGAGCTGGTTGGGTCTTTACATATGCTGCTGATACGAGCAGAATACACAGCCACCTGCGTAACTCCTCAACCCTACTTCTACAGCCTCTGTGCTTAAATACTGAGTTGCACTTGGCTACGTTGTCAAGTAACAGTTAGCATTTTGACTACCTCCAAGACACAATTAATGAAGGATCTGAAGGGGATTCACTGGCCTCCAGATCGCCCACCAACAACGACCAGTCGTAGGAATTCGACCTCCGCTGGTTACCACCACATCATCATACTGCTCTGCTTCATCATGAACATGCCTTAGTCTGGTAAAGCAAACGGGTAAGCAGCGCAGCTTCAGCGGCAAAAGCAGGACGAAGTTATTTCCCCTAAACCGGTTGAAGTCCGGATCTTCTGCCTCTGGCCAATCTTCTGCAAATGTTTCACTTCACTGGCAGCGTCGTGATCTGGACTGATGCGGCTGTCGCGTGGGTACAGAGTATTAGGCTTCAGTCGATGTCACAAGGTCTATGTGCCTGGCTCCGCGCCTCTCGAGCGCATACATGAGCGATGTCCACGACATTGTGTGAGACAGAAATTGGCAGTCCGCTCATCAAAAAACACCACGAACAGAACATAGGGGATGCAGTTTCCCTCAGAGCCGCGCAAGTGACGCGAGATGAGGAAGATACACTGGTGGATATTGCTGACATCATGACTAGTCACGGCGTCTGTGCTGCTGCGCTTCGTCATGAATACGTTACAGTCTGCCGCTCGAGCTGCTCTGCTCATCTTCCTGCTACACCCCGGCAAGAAGAGGTCACTGCTCCTGAACCAATAAAAGCGAGGTTTATATTGCCCCTTCATGTTCTCTGTGGGTTTCTAACACTCGCTGGCCGCGTGATGATCGAAACGGAATGAGGCTGAGGTATGGATACGAATTGTCAGGCGTCATTCAACGTCACGAGGTGCCTGGATCGCTTTGACGTCTTTTGAGCTCTTACATCAGGCGAACTCGGCGGGATCGTAATTGATATCAACGAGCAGTTCGCTCCTTTGTGAAGACTACTACAAGAACCCAGGGGATGCAGTGTCTGTCGTTCCTGCAGAAGGCGTGACACAGACTTTGGAAAAATCACTTGACAACATTGCTCGCACTGAAGGATACCATCGCAGCTGTGCTGCGTTCCACCATCAAGGGCCTGCCGTACTCGCGTCATCCCGTCTAGGAGGCTGAGCCAGACAAACTTCTTGAACAGTGAGGGCTGCCCCTTGGATATCGTGGACGATTGTTGCCCCCTCCTCATTCTTCTTATTGAGGCACATCACGGCCGACGACGCCGCTTGTTTCAGGAGACTGGTCGCGCTTATTGCCTTTGTGCACTGCTGTCTACAGGATGATGTTTCAAGGCTCGTCACATGGCAGGCGCTAATGGCTCAGCGCTTTAATGTCTTTATATATCTCTGACGGCGCGACAGCTAGGATAATTAGCCTGCTCAGTTCTATGGGATAACGCAGAAATACAAATACAGAGGATCTGTCTACTTGAGACTGCTTGCCAACAAACACGAATGGTAGGTGACTTACTATGGTCAAATCACATATCGGTGGCGCCACGATCAGTCACTTCGCCTGAGCTGCTACGCTTCATCATCACGGATGTGTAACCCTCGAGCCAACCAGCTCAGACAGCTGCAACACGCAGATGTCGAATCCGTGAGCTCTGCCCCTTCAAGACCTCGAATTCTAGTTGTCCCTTGAGTATAACCACGTACATGTTACGTGCTCTCGCCAGCGGCTGGAGTTCCGAAACAGCTGTCAAGAGGAGCTTTCATAATTAGTTCGCGTGGGATAGATACTTGGAGACTCGTCTATATTTCCAAGGTCAAGGCCCGAGCGCTGTAGGACTTTTATATGTCTGAGACTGCGCAACAGTCGAGATAATCAGTCTGCTCATTTTCATACGACAACGATTAGCCTCAGGCCTAGGGGATCCGTTTACTTGAGATTGCGTACTGACAATTGCGATTGATAGGTGTAACGATATCCTCTGGGACACGTCGCTGTTATCACGATGGATCGAAGGTCCTATGTTGCTGCACTTCATCACTCACACTCTTCGAATCGCGGCAGCCAAATTCGAGAGTCGAACAAGCTATACGCCTTACAAGGGCATGAGCAGACGTGGTCGATGCCCCCTCTGCTGTCTCACTCTTGTCTCTGCCCCTTCATTGCGGAGGTTTTCCGCAATAATCTTCCGATAGAGGCCGTGAGGTCGGAAGAGTATCGATAATGAGCGTATGTAAACGATTTCCCATGAGGCCGATGCTCGAACCTTGAAGCCTTGCTCACTTAGCAGGAGTCGGTGGCTCAGCGCCGTGGTGCACTTATATTTCTCCGACGGTACGATACTTGAGGTGGCCAGTCTACGCTCTATAAGAAAGCACCAAGGCAAGGAGTACAGGGGATTCAAACTCTTGAGATCGCTTACGAACAGAGACGAGTTGTAGGTATAATACTACTCCTCAAGAAACCTTGCCAATGCTACGATTAACGACTGTACGGTTGCCGCTGCGCTTCATCATTACTCGTCTGCAGCGACACAGTTGGTATCAGCAAGCTGGGTCTCTGACTAAAACAGAAGACTGGGTCTCCTTCCCTTGTAGATATTGAAACACTGTATCCTTGCCCCTCGTTTAACACACATGTAATGTAGCGCCCTCTAACCAGCGATGCGGTCCTCGAAAGGACGCCAACGAAGTGAGCTTTTCTTAATGACTTGGCGCGATGAGGATGTGTGATAAGGTATATGGCTTTTATCACATTCCGACTAACATGGTAGGAAGGTAGGTACAGGAGGATGAGACGGAAGATATGAGTGCGTCCATCACGTGATCCCAATATATGCCTATTCAGGCAATTCTCCACCAGGCATCCCGTGTCTTGGCATGGCCATCTGGACTGGGCGATCCTGCACACAACAATGTGCGATGCTCGGAGGCTTACCTATATTACACGTAGTATAAATCAGTAGCTCAGCGCAGTGGTGCTCTTGTATACATTCGGCGGTGCGACAGTCAAGCGGACCAACTTCTCAATCCGCTATAGTTATTAGGACTGCTCTCACAGAAGGGGACTCGTTGATTTCTGGGCCGCGTTCCGGCTAAGGCAAGTTGAAGTACAGAACGTAAACTCGCGCGTACTGCTGATGCTCCTACGAGCGTCGCACCAGTGCCATGTTGCTGCGAATTATCGCCACGATCTGCAGTAGTTGAGTTGATGTGCTTGGGATGCTGTATCTTGAAAATGTGGAGAGATGTGGTGAGATACCCCCTACGACTGCTCAAGTTCAAGCCTGCCCCTTTGCGGTTTTCGTCCTCGCTACGATCTTCCGACAGAGACTATGAAGTCGGTAGAACGTGAAAAAGGTGAACTTGTACGAACACGCTCGCGCGGGAAGGATCCTCGATGCTCGAAAGCTCCTTTACACGGTACAATTCAAGGAATCAGCCACTCATTGCCTGCATGAAATGTAGACGGCGCGACGGATGAAGTGACCTGCAACTTTGCATCACGCGATAACGAGGAGCTTTAAAGGCGGTGTGAGGGGTCGCTCGCTTATCACACGCCAACGAAGCATAGGTACTTATTCGAAGATCGGTCTTCCAGGTACCACTCATACTGCGATCAGTCAACACAGCTGAGCTGCTGCATTTCATCGTTGCGTCTGATGTGGTCAGCCAATGTCGACATGCTGTGCGCTCAAGGCGTTGGAATGATATAGCGCTACACGTTATTGCCATCCATAATATCCTCGCCCCCCCTCGGTGAGCGCTAACATGTTGATAGCGCTCGACAGCAGCCTAGTCGTTGAAGTACGTCGATGAGGTGAGCTGGTGCAAGTGCGTCCACTTGGGATGGTGGCTCAGACGCTTGCTCATATGCCAGCTTACTGATAGCTCATCAAACGTGTATCTTCCACATCGTCGAGCAGTTAAGGAGAACAACCATACAGAAATCTACGATGATTAGAAGGGATACATCCTTATCGAGGGGGTCAGCTGACCTCTACTGTTCAGTTGCCGCCAATCAAGATACATACATACACAAGAGACCGTCTCGTGCGTCCTCTATTGCCGCCATACGCACCGTACAGGTGTTGCACCTCATCACCGATCCATAAAGTGCGAGGCAACAAATGCAGCAAGTTATGTTCTAGAGAGAGAAGGAAAAAAAGTCGTGACTGCCCCTGCATTTCATTGGACCTGTCTTCGCGCCTTCGAAGCGTATGATGTATGATTCACTCGCTACAGGGGCGTGCTCATATGCTAAATTGGTGGTGAGACGGACTTATGTAAGTATGTGCATGCGTGCTCGCAGCTCAATGATGCTTGAAGGCTCGCGGACGCGGCATGGGCAGATGGCTCAGCTCCGTAGCGCCTTTATAAGTCTCCGACGACGGTCTCGATGAGAGGACCAGCTGCTTCATGATGAGCAACACCCATGGGCATTCGCCCATGAGGGGCTGACCAGCCCCTACCGTCCATCGACCGAGCAGGTTATAAGCATAGAAGCCATGTTTACGTATACTACGAATTGCTGCTAACAACTTTACTCTTATGATGCTGCGTTTCACTGCCACGAGCCTATAGCCAATAGCCTGCAAACGCAACAAGCGGTGTTCCGGAGCTCGAGGCGATAGAGAGACTTACCTCGGGCCCATATGAGCTTCTGTGGGGTATACTAAGCCCCTCGGGGCTATTTCTGCTTCCTTTTCTCTCCACAGCAGCGTTGTTACTAGAGAATCAATGATGAACTGGCCTGTATAAATGGTCTGTACTGTGCAGATTTGGTGCTTGAAGGCTTGTTTGTATAGTAGGAGTCACTGGGTGAGCGCTTTGTATGTCTCTGACGGCGCGAATTTGAGACTTGAGCAGCTGCCTGGCCTCACGCAATCACGTTCCTTGCTGGAGATGTAGGGGATTCGTCGACCTCCACCTTCTTACTCAAACCTACCAAGTCGCGTCTTTGGAATCTTGTCTGGTACAGGATCAGCTAATTGGCGTAAGTATCGCACAAGTGCTGCGCTCCATCATCAACCTGCCAGCCTGGTATCATCAAATCGAGGAAGCTGTACCCACAGGGATATCAGAAGAATTGATCGCCGCACCATTGATGTCCTGGAAACAACCTCTCCCCCCTTCTGATAGCTTATTCTGGTCTCAATCTCTGTAGCAGTGCCAATGTAGAACTGACCGTCGATCTGGCGTAAGCTCATATGATTGGGAAAGCGTGTTGCGTGTGCCATCAGATCTGAGTGAATAGATGTTTGTATTTCCTGCGATGCACCTCATTCGAGATAGCCAGCTCTTGACTCGAAAAAGTTACACCAGCCAATTTCGTGTATAGGGGACTTACAGACTTGTCGACTGCTTATCAAGGATAGAAGAAAACCGTGTCAGCGGCAGGCACTCTCACGCGTACAGTATACTGCAACGCTCACTTACGACACCTACACTGCCGCTGTTCATCTTCAACATCGCGTAATGGCTTGAGTGATATACCCGGAAACCCTGGGCAAGTCCCCGTAAGCACTATGCGATAGCAGTTGCCCCTTCGTAAGTCAAGTGACGTTCTAATCTGCCCCTCTTCAGAGCCAATTGACTGTACTCAGGCTCGCTAGTAGCGTGAATGTAGGAGGAATATGGAGCTGAGACGCCTCTTATAAGCGGATCTATGCAAGAATGACGCTCTAACGCTCGGCTATTTGACACGGATCACTCGCTCAGCGCTTTCACATATCTCTGGTAGCTCGTTAGTCAAGACACCTGGTCAAGCGCAGACCCGCGGCGGCAACAAGGGAATCGTTGATTTGTTCGACGCTTAACAACAATGACGACTTGCGCATGTAACACTGGTTGCAAACATATGCATTACGCTGGTGCTGCTGAGCTTCATTGTTGAGCCTCATTATTAACTAAACGACGTTTCCTAAAAGACACAGCCTACCTCTCGCCGGTGGAAGCTTAATCGCACCACCCCTATACATTTTTCCAGCGTTTTGCTCTCCTCAGCGGTTTAGCTTGCGCCTAAGCCAGGTTCTCTTCTAAAGCGCTCGAAGTGCTCGCTCTTACCAGCGGTCTACTTGTTGAGAGAACCTACGAGATAAGCTACTTCCATGAAGAGTTCGATTGGTGTGCGTGTCGCTATGGAGGGCGTACAGATTGAGGCTTGACAGCTTGTTACACTTATAAGTTCTAAGTTGTCTGAGAGCCGAGAAGACCATCAAGCATAGGTCTATGAGCAAAAGAGTGTCGCTGGGTGAGGGAATCACTCTGACCGACTTCTAGTGTTCGTCGACCGTTGCAATCCGGGCATCCAACAACAGTCGTACATGGCTGTCTTATCGCGCTGTCAGCATATAGATACTGAGCTTCACCAGTGTGGCTCGGCCGCCGTCAAGTAGGTGTATCGGCACGCCTTTTCTCATGAATGCAAAGCGACGTGGTGGCTGCGCGCTGACTTCTTGCTGGTATTCATCCCCTTAGCCAGTTGCTTGATAGTAGTTGCCTACTCTGATCAACAGCATTATCGTCGGAAGGATCATCGAGCTTAGGCGAGCTTTAACGGTCCAATTAGCGTGCTGATATTGACAGCGGTTTGGCGCGGCGAATTATATCCGATACCTAAATGTTGCCGATCCCACATAACTGAAGATAGTCAGCTACGCAAAGACCTAGGGGAAATAATTACGTCCAAATCTAAGGGAACGCACTGAAATCCCCACTTACCAACGACGATGCGTACAAAGAATACTTCCTACTCTTTACCAATTCATGGTATATGCAATGTACCAGTGATGCTGCGTCTCATCGTTATCTTTTGGCAGCGTTCGGACTACGAGTACGCCCGTGGACGCCGTGTGTATTCGCGCTTGGCAGTCATCAAGGCGTCTGCCCTTCTTGTGTAACTCGCAATATCGAGGAAGTATCAATACCGCTGTGCTATCTTGTCCCCTCGCTTTGCTCACTGAATTTCTTGTTCTTGATAGCTTCTGGATGGCCACAATAACCATTGAGCTTGGATGAGACTGTCTGTCAGGTAGCGTAGAGTATGTGTCAGCCGGCTTTCGCGTGGAAACGTGAATACTGATGATGGGGGTTTATTTTGCGGGCCGCGTAGCAGCTGAGGAAGTAGCTGCTTGACTGTGAACTACAATGCCGCTAGTATGATCACTCCAGGGGATTCAACGCCAATTTTCTCACCGCACACACGATGTAAGCATCGAGAATCTATCTTCGTCCATCGTCATCGACACAATGATTTCATACAGATGCTGTTGCGCTTCGACATCAGCAGTGTGTGCCGAGCAAGAGTTGACGAGCCCACCAAGCTTCGTATTCATGCGGAGGTAGACAGCGTTGCCGTCCTGCTGTTCTGGCGTTGTGCATGCCCCTAGTCCGTCAGCCGTCCAGGTTGGTTTCTCTTAGCAGGTGCGATGGAGAACGAGCTAGCCTGCTGAGATGAGCTCTATGGTACCAGGATGTGGAGCTGTGGAGTTCGTGATGGTGACCGTTTCTGAGACGATCAGGCACAGGGGAGCCAATGGGTAGCAACTGTTTAAAGCAAGAAAAGGGGAGGCTCATCTGCTTGTACATTGAGCTGTGAACGGTTCCCTCTGGTGAACGGCACGAACACTGAACGTGTTTGTTATCTTGTGATGATGCTGACTACCACCATCATCGTACGGCATCATGCCGCTATATTCTAATAACCAAATGACGGTATATGAGAGCCACACGTCTCCAGACGGGCCCCTCACTTGTAGGTGTTTCTCTTTCATTGTCTCTTTCACAGGATCTTTTGAGATCTCTTATGCTGGGTCGCCTATCACAGCCGCGTATCGAGGATGGATTGTTATCGCAATGACGCGTTCGCGCAAGTTTGAGCTCAGTAGTGGTGCTGATGTGATCGTTGGCTTTTGTATCCCACTTTGGCCGATTGGTAAAGTGACCGTACCGAATAAGGTCATTCCCGGATACATCGCGGAAAACGTAGGGGCTTAGGAGCCCAGATGCACCCGTGAAGCAGCCGTGACTCCAAGAATGAGCAGCATCGCCTTGGGACATCGTTCCGCGACCTCATCGACCTCGCTCCTTGAAGCTGTTCCTCATCGACGCTCGCAGTAGCAAGGCACAGTGTGGGACGCTGCTGCACCATGATGCCGAGAATGGTTAGACAAGCTCCAGGACTTGCCCCTGCTTCATGTTTGCCTTGAGTCTGCGCGCTGCTGTTGTTTGTGCGGTAAACCCAGGTCCATCTCTTGCGCTTTTTTGACAGCTTAGGACAATCGTGCTTTCACGTTTCGCGGCCTGCGCTGACACTCGTTACATGTCATGAGCTACCTAGCCTCGCATTCTTGGCTTGGATGAGTATGGCCAAGCGCCAGGGGTTATTGACGATGTGCGGAGGTTTGGACCGGTACGCGTGAGAAGTCAGGCATTATCGAGATTTTATTTGTGTCCTTGCATGCCGCGCATGTTCCCTTGCCAACAATACCAAGAATACCAAGAACCTCCAAATTGAATATAAAGTCTTCAAGAGGGGTCACCCATGTGCAGCAGATCCAATACACAAAATTTTACGAGGCATTATGATATGATGATGATGTCTTGATGAGTGTAGCGGTACTTGGCTCCAGAGTGTGGACGACTTTTTTTCGGTAGTCGCGAACCTACACGAAGGGAAGCTCTCAGAGTGATACACAGGCAAGTCGCTGATTTTCCGCTTAGATAAAGAGCCCCTGTTTTTCAACTTGTGTACTTCGGCCATTGTGCTGCCGAAGTGGTGCTCATGTAGGAGTGTTCAATGGCAGAGTATCTATGCGTAGTCTCAGTGGCAAGCGTGCCCGCAGAAAGGTCCTCTTACGTAATTTAAAGAATCTGGGCTGTATAGTAGAGGTTGCAAACAGTGTTGTGTCGATCGTTAACCTCGGCTCAGCTGTAATCGATCAGCCGCGCGGGTAAGTGGCAGGGGTTGTTATAGGATCTTTAGGTATTAGAAGGCCTAGGCCTTCTAGTAGGGTTTATAGATAGTAATAGTTTTACCTTTATTAATATAGTATATATACTAAAATTATAGTATTAGTAGTATAATATATCTAAATTTTAGCATATTATATTAAAATTGATATAAAACTTTAATAAAGTTTATAAAAGGACTTTATTAGCGTTAATAAAGTAATATAATAACTTTAAGTACTAATATTAAGTTATTACTATAATATAGTTTTTTATTATTTTTATTTATACTATAATTTAGCTTTAAAACTACTATAACCTTTTAAAATAACTAGAACTATTTATATTACTATTTATATAACTATTTATAAAATTACCTATATAGCTATTATTTATATAACTATTTATATATTATTTAGTTTCTACTATTAAGTCTATATAGTTAAAACATAATAATAATAATATATAATATTAAAGTATAGAAAATAAAGTAGATTAGTAACTATATTAATAATAAATTTAAAAGAAATTATATATAGCTAAAATTAAGATTATTAGTAATAAATACTATATACTAAGCTAGATTTATAAAGGTTTTTAGTTTTATAGTAATATTTCTTATATAGCTATAGTATAACGCTAGTCGCTGGAAGAACCAAACTAAGGCTTACTTGCCTTATATACTTATCGACCTTGGTAGTGGGTATCTTGTGTACTAGAGACTAAAAGATAGGAGAGGCGAGATAGATTATAGAAGGTAAGAGGAGCTTAACTAGAGTAGATAGAAGATAAAGTACGTTACCTAAATATAGTTAAGAAACTTGTATTTAAATATTAAGTTAATAGACTAAAGTCTATTTTAAGGTTAGTTATTAGTTTAGCTATATAGTCTAAGGTATATAGAAGAAGTTTCTTTATGTTCGCTAACTCAATAATACTTATATTAGGTTTATAGGGAATATAGGCCTTTATAGCCGTCTTGTTCGATAATACCTATAGCGGGTTTATAGGCTTAGTCGGGAATAATGCTGGTAGGGCTAAAATAACTAGCGGTGGTTAATACTTAAATGTGCGCTAGGCCGTCTGAGGCTAGTGTCTGTAATACAATTCCCCCTCTTCTAGTTAAATTGTTCTTAATTAACTCTTAGCCTTTTAAATACCTATAAGTTGCGTTTCGTCCCTTCTTTTGTAACTAATCTGTAAGTCGCTATGCCTCGCATAAAGTCTGTTGCTGCGGGTCCTAACAAAAAGTACAGCTAATACCTATTGATTGAAGCTTACGGTATCGAAATGCCTCTTTGTTTCAGATGTGTGTCGACTAAGGAAAGGTATGTAGTTTAGTTTAGAAAGGCGACGTGTTCGGTGTGTACTCGGGACGAGAAGAGTTATAATTTATGGGTATCGATAGCAGATAGTATGCCTTATTGTTGTCTTTCTATAATGCTTAAAACTAACTTAGTTGCAGTACGTTCGGTTTATTCTTAATATTTCTTTCAGTCGGCTGCCCTTTAGCGTGCAAAACGTTAATTACGCGCGTTAAAGTCCTAGGCAGTAGCGTTAATTGCGGCTATACAGCGTAACCGATCTAAGATCCAAAAGTTAAAAGAGAAGGTTAAGAAGACTTGTACGTAGATAGCAGCAAAGTTAGCTTAAAATAAGTTGTTAAAGTAAGAAGAGTTTACTACGTTAATAACTAGTAGCGATATATTTAAATATCTGAGCGGGTTATCTATTAACTTTTAGAGTAACCTCTATTCGAAGTTAGGTAGTAGTCTTATAACGTAGTAGGCTGGTTTGTTTGTAGATAACCTAGGTACCGACAAGACACACTAGATAGTAGATTAGAGTATTAGTGCTACTATAACTGACTAATATTTTAATTCTAATATCGTTAAATAGTGTCTTTATAGTTAGTTAGGTTTTATTTTGGTTTCTATTAATTTTTATGTTTAAGATATTCTTTCTATTTTATAAGATACTGTCGTTTGCCTCAATGTTGTTTGTAAGCTTAAATCATTTTAACCTTATACTCGGGTTCTTAGTTGTTAGAAAGGATTTCTAGGTTGAGTCGTTCTACCTCTCGGAAGTAGGCTAGTTTTAATAGCGCTATATAGAATATAGAATGTATTCTTATTGTCTTCGGGAGTTTAATTTTAAATGTTACGGGTTCTAATTGCTGTAAGATTTTAAACGGTCTTGTCTTAGTATAGTTAAGTTTCTTGCTTAGTTTAATAGTTTTTATGTTTCTTATAAGCAAGTAAGCTCTTCTCTTCTCTTTTATATCTATATTTAGGGTAGTTTTTAACTTATTATACTATTTCCTTGTTCGTTCGTTAATAAACTCGCTGTTAGCCTTTAACTGCTGGTACAGGGTTCTTATATTTGTTGCTATTCGCGTAGCAGTGTCGTTTTCTGTAGTGTTCTATAGTTATCTACCTTAAAGAGGGTAATAGCCGTATAAGGTATAGAACGGTGTTGTCTTAGTTATATTGTTCTTTGTATCGTTGTACGCCGCTTACGCTACTAGTAGTAATTATACCTAGTCGTTTTACTAGTAGTTAATATATACCCAGAGATACTATTCTAGTGTTTAATTTGTTTGTTCTATCTGTCCGTCTGTTTATAAATAGAATAACGTAGACATTTTTTGTTTTGTTTCTAGTTGTTGTATTAGAGATGTTTAAAATTATAAGACAAATTTTTAGTCTCTATCTAAGACAATTCTTTGTGGTTAACTATAATTAGCTAAGATAATCTAAAGCAAGGTGTATACTAACTATTCTAAGTTGCTGGCTTCCTTGTAAGATACGAAGTACGCGTATTTTGTTAGTTTGTTGTATATAACTAGAATAGCGTTGTAAGCTACTCCTGTAAGTAGATCCTTAGAAGTTAGTAACTTAGTAATAAAGTCTAGTAAGACTGTATACTATAGTCTCTTAGGTATCTCTAGTAGTTGTAGTTTACTGTATAGTAAATGTCTTGGGTGCTTGGTTCTTGCGCATACATCGTATTTCTAAATATAATTCTCGACATAGTGTTAGATTCTCGGAATGTAGTAGGTTCTCGTAATCTTTTCTATAGTATTGTCGATACCTTTATGTTCTTTTATCGAATTATTATAGAAGTTATTAATAATGTGTCGGATTAGATTCCTTAGAACATAGATTTTGCCTTACAATTTGTAATAGCCTTTGTTGTTCTTAGTTAATCCTAGGTGTTGTTTCTCGTTTTCCTAATAGGTCTTAGAGTCGTTTAGGATATTTAGGATTCGGCTGTCTGGTTCGATAATAAACTCAGTTGTTATAGTTAATTAATTGTATCTGATCTTATTATTGTTTTCTTAGAATATTGCGTGTTTAACGTATTTCTTATTATTAAGGTAATCTAGACGTCAGCTTAGAGCGTCGGCTCTGTCGTTCTTAGAACCCTTCTTGTAGGTAATAATAAAGTTGTATAAAGCTATAGTTTCTAACTATCTAACTTATCTGCGGTTAAGTTTCTTTGTTGTTATAAAGTAAGTTAGGTTCTTGTAATTTATATATACTATAATTGTATAGTTCGCTCCTTCTAGATAAGCTTACTATATCTTAAATGCTGCTATAATAGCTAAGAGCTCTTTATTGTAAATATTATAGTTCTGTTCTGTAGATAATATCTTCCTTAAGTAGAAAGCTACTAGTCTAAGCTTTCTTTCCTTATTGTTTTAACTTATATATACTCTAATCGCATAGTCTAACGCGTCTATTTCTATAATAATTGGTAGGTTAGGGTCAAATATTGCTAGTATAGGCTCGATCTTAAAAGCTTTCTTAAGCTCTTTAAATACTAATTGTTTCTTTTACGTCCAGAAGAATCCTGTCAATTGTTTTGTTTGTTGAGACAGCGGTGCTATAATTCGGCTAAAGTTAGATATCTATCGCCTGTAGTAGTTAGCAAAACTAAGAAACTGTTGCAATTGTTTTATATTCTTTAGTATAGGCTAGATTAGAATAGATTAAATCTTTAAATCTTCTATTTAGAGACTGTGCTCGGTAATTATAAATCTAAGAAATTTAACAGATTGTTGATAAAACTAGATTTTCTCGATATCGATTTGTAAATCGGTACGCGTCAATCTTTCTAATACCTTTTTAATATATTTCTTATATTCTTCTAGTATACGGCTATATACTAGAATATCGTTTAAATAAGTAGTTATAAATATGTCTAGATAATCGCTAAGTGTGTTGTTAATTAGTTTCTAAAATAATGCTAGTGCGTTTGTTAGCTTAAAAGGTATAACGCAATACTTAAAAAGTCTGTATCTAGTGTGGAAGACTGTCTTTTATTCTTCGCCTTCTCTTATATAGATTAAGTTGTAGGCTCTTCGTAGGTTAAACTTAGTAAACTATTGCACGTTATACAATCGGTCTGTAATTTTGTCGATGCGTGGTAGCGGGTATCGATTTTTAATAGTTACTCTGTTCAATTGCCTATAATTTACGTAGAGTCGTAGTTTGCTATTCTTCTTTAGTACAAAGAGTATCGGGTATCCGGCTAATAATGTCGACCTTTAGATAAATTCTTTCTTAAGATTTTTATTGAGATAGTCGCGAAGCGCTTAATTTTCTGCTTCTAATAGAGAGTATATTAGACCGAACGTTAGCGTTTTACCTTCTTGTAAAGGTATTATATAATCTTACGGTTTGTGCTCTAGGAGAGCTAAGTTTGGCTCAGCTTCCTCGAACAGATATTAAAATTGATTGTATTCCTTAGGTATCTTAGTAATCAACTGAATACTTATCGTTGTATAGAATCGTTAGCGTATAGTTGTCTCTTGTTTATACTTATATATAGTTAGCTATAGATAAGATACTACGTTAGACTTCTCTCGTAAGATATCTAAATATCGGAGTGTAGTAGTACTAACCCGCGTAAGTTCTTTATCGCGCTTCTTATCCTTACTACTAAAAATAGCTTATAAAGTATTTATCTCGTAGAACGACTCTTATCTAAAGTACTTGTATTTAGTAAAGAGGAGCTTTTTAGTTCTCTAATCTACTTCTAAGTTATATTGTTACAACTAGAGTATATCTAGTACGGCGTAGTACTAGTTAATATCTACGATATTATAAGTAATTTCTTTTTAATAGTCCCCGATAGTTATATCTATTGGCGAAGTTTTGTAGTCGACTCTTCTCTCTGTCCCTTAAAATCTAGACAGTACGTAAAGTAATTTCTTTTTTTGTGTTTATATCTAACACTCCTCGATACAGCGTATTAAGATAAAGTTGCCTGTTGCGTCTAAATCGATTATAATTTTAATGTTTCTGTAGTTTATTGTTGCCCGAGTGTATAGATATATTCTATAGGAAGCCGAGCTCGTATAGAGCTAGACTCTTAGAGAGTTTAACCGTTAAATAAGCCGGTACTACTGCTCTTGAAGCAGTCGGTCTAGTCTTTTTCCTGTTAATTATATACGTTCTAGAGTATTTTAGGTACTAAAACTTATTGTCGGTTGATTTGCTATAAGAATTCCTGTGCAAGGTGTCTTAGTACTGCTTTTATTATAACGTCTGGTTTATTGTTTACGATCTCTGCTTTAATTATATAACTATTGCTAGTTAAAACTTGTTGTGTCTATAGGTTGTATATTGTTAGTTAAAAATATTGGTACTAACTATATAATTCTAGACCCCTAATAAGGTGGTCTACTAGTCGTCGTAGGCGTAAGTAAATATATTCTAGAATATTATTAATGTCTCTATTAGTGCTTAACTTCCTCTTGTAAAAGGCCAACTAACAAAGTCTCTATATTATTCCTTTCTAACGGATTGGGGTTTGCTCTTTCTAATTAGTGTCGTTCTTAAGAGAGAATTCTGTACCATTAGAATCTATATTTTTATCTTTAAGTCGTTGTCTTGTCTATAATGCATCGTAGCTGCTATCTTGCTTAGCTTCTACGGTCTGTTCTTTCTTAAATTCTCCTTAGGTTTCTAGATAAGGTAATCTAGGTCGTTCTTGAGTAAGGCCTAGTTCTTATATTAAACCTTGTTTTAGAAATATTAGTTTCTTTGGCTACTATTCTAACTCTACTTTGTTAGAATTATAGGTCGTACAATTGTTATTGTAGCACGCAGTCTAGAATAGTGTTTTGTATAGTGTAATGGTACTCTATACCCGATGCCTTGGAATAGTACGGTCAATGTTGTTTTAGTCCTATAGGTTTTATTGTTTCTGTTTTATTTGTCGTTCCTTTGTTTTCTTCTATAACTCGTTATCTGTATTCTAGTTTGCATACAACTTAAATAGATTTAGCTCGTTGTGCTTCTCGTTGGAAGTAACCTAGTAAGTGTCTATAACGCCGGGCGGCCGTAACCGCTTTGCTTGGTCTTATTCTATACCAAGGGTAATCTAACTAAGACAAGGAAGACTGAGGCCGGGTCTATCGTCTAGGTATTTAACTCGGGAGGAGAGGTTAAGGAAGCAAGGAACAAACTATAAGTCTTTAAACGAAGGACTCAGCCGGTAATGTAAATAAGCCAAAAGATGCACTAAGACCGCACAGAAAAGCTCTCTCGAGATACAGTCGCTCTATTTGTACGTCGTCGTAGCTATAGAGTTCTGCCTCGCGCTAATACTTATAAGAGTCGCTCGTAGCTTACTAGTTGTGTTACAGCAAGATAAACTAATTAGGTTTAATACCTTAGAGTTAATATTAAACAATAATACTAATTCTAAATCTAAATTTACGGATATTTATCTACTAAGGTAGATATTTATCCTTACTATATAGTCTGTAGTAACTACTGTTACTGCTACGTTAACTGTGTCGGGGACCGCTGGCGACGCTACGTTGTACGCGGTTAGTAACGCTAATAACGCTGCGTTTCTTACAGTTATATTATATAATCTTTGCTTTATTATATAATTCTGTATAACGTACATAAAAGAACGTGTTTCTGTTTAATTATTAGTTAGTCTGTACGTACGTCTTAATATTAGCCCCTCTCTAGGTTAAGTTGCCCTCGATTAACTATAAGTACGGTATCTCGCTGCTATTTTAATCTCTAAGTTTTTGACTATGTCTAGTTGTCTACTTCTAATACGTACCGAGCTTCGCGACAGACGTACCAACCGAATCGAATCTTGCGCCGCTTCCAACATGCCTCTATGTTCTAGCTGTTCCTGCGTTGATACAAGGTACCTTGTAGCTCCTTCTCTGTCTCGCTTCTATACGCGCTATACTCGAGGTTCTTATTCAGAAAAATGCGACGCCCTTCTTAACAAGAGCGAGTATTCGTAACACGACTCGGGTCCCTTGCCTCTCTTTCTAACACTTTTGCAGTTAACAACCTTTCTAAGCGAATTAACTTGCTAAAGAGGAAGAAGAAGTTGTTAAAGAGAAAGTTAGTAGAAATATTTACAGAGACTATTAAAGCTAAGAGTCGGTAGAGTAAGATATTTGCTCGTAAGAAGGAGATATTGTTTCGGTAGAACTTGGCTAAGAGTATATCTATTGGCGTTCCTAAGCGTTTTGCTGCAGAAGACGTTGCTTTCGATTTGTTGAATCTAGGTAGTGCCGGTTTTGTTACTAGTAGTTAGAATAATGCCTTGCGTTCTGTTAATCTTAATTCTCTTAAGACTTTCGAAGAGGTTCGTAGTTTTAGCGTTGTTCCTAATACTGGCTCTAATAGTGTTTCAGCAGTTGCTAGCAATAAGACAAGTTCTTAATTAGTTTCTATATGTTCTCTGTTTCCGAATACCCTTTCTATTTAATAAGATACTTACGTATCCTACCTCGTTGACGATATATAAGGATTTATTTAACTTTGTATTCTAGTTCTTAGTTCTCGTCTAATAGTTCGATAAGTTCTAGTTGTAGTGCATCCTTTAGTACTAGTTTTAGGAGTAATTTATAAAAGACGTTGTGTATACGCATTATTTGTGGTAGTTCTAATCTAAAGGTAACTAATCCGAGTACCTTAGAAATTTTAAATAGTCTGAGTTTTGTATAGTCTAACTTGTTGCAAGGTTGTTTAGTTTTAACGTATTTCTAACGAAGGTAAACTGTATTCCTCTCCTTAAGGTCTAGTCTTATAGACCGTAACTTGTTAGCTTGTGCTCTTATTCTTTCTAAATTCTACTGTAACTATTAACGGAGGTAGTTATAGACTACTTCTCTGTGTTATAAAATTTTAATTGCTCGTTCTAAGTTTGCTGTAGTTACGCCTGCGTTGTGCTATAAGATAGGATTTCGTTTAAAATTGACTCAAAAAAGTGTATTACCTGTTAATAATCTACTGTTGTTGTACGTAAACTGTACCAATAGTAGTAGTTGTAACTAATTGTCTTGAGTATAATTAATATAGGCTCGTAGAAACTGTTTTAATGTCTGATTGAGTCTTTCTGTCTGTCTATTAGTTTAAGGATAAAAGCTAGTCGATAGCTTCCGCTTTGTGTCTATAAGCTTAAGTATTGATTTCTAGAATCTTAAAGTAAAGAGTTTATCTCTGTTAGAGATTATCTCTGCTAGTGCTTTATGCTAAGCAACAATATATCGATACAAAAGGAATACTGTATCGTGTACAGTATAGCTTCGCATTGTTAAGATAAAGTACCTATACTTTGTAAATCGATCTACAATTACATAAATTGTATCGTACCTGGTCTCATTTCCTAGTTCCTTGGAAGGTAGTAGGTCTGTAATGAAGTCTATAGCGATCGAGCTTCAAGGCTCTGCTAGTATCTTTAAGGGTTGAAGGAGGCCGTATAGTCGATGTCGTTCGTTCTTAATCCTTTTGTATATATTATACTTATTAATATAGTTATCGATTATCTTTCTAAGTCCTGGAATAAAGTAAGTTCTTGTAATCCTTTCTATAGTTGTAGCAACTCTTCGGTGTCCTTCCTCGTAAGCTTCGCGAATAATAGTATTTTATATGTTTCTTGGAACATAGATCTTGCCGTTAAATGTTTTAAGTCTATATTCGTTAGTAAGCTTTATAGTATTGTTATAGACTACTTAGTTCTATTTGTACCCTTGTATTAGTTTGTTTCTTCTTGACTGGTCCTCTACTCTTATTACTACTAAGAGTTCCTTGGCCCCGTTGGGTTTAAGTATTCTATCTAGATTGTATCGTAGTATTGTATATAAGACTTGTGTTTTATTTGCTATGTAGTTTAATCTTCTACTAAGAGCATCGGCTCTTTAGTTTTCTGATCCTTTCTAATATGTAATACAGATGTTGAACGATTGTAGTTCCTCTAACTATCTAACCTATCGTCTGTTTAAAACCTTTGTTGTTGTAAATTAGGTTAGGTTCTTATAATCTATAATAATATATACTTAATGTTTTGGTATTGCGTAGTAATGCTTCTAGTGCTTAAGTAACTCAACTACTGATAGTAGTTCCTTATCGTAGATATCGTAGTTTAGTTCTAATGCTGTTATCGTTCTTAAGTAGAATGCTACCGGGTATAAAGTTCTATTTTCTAGTTAGCTAAGTACTAATTCGATTGCAAAGTTAGATGCGTCTGTCTCTATAGTGGTTAATTTGTTGTAGTCGAAGGTTGTTAGAACTAGTACGGTCGTAAACCGCTGCTTAAGATCTTGAAACGCGTCTTCTTAATTCTTTTTCTATACGAAGAGTAAATATTTTCGTATAAGTCTTGTTATTGGCAAGACTACTCTAGAGTATCTATTAATAAATCTCCTGTAGAAGTTTCTAAAGCTGAGGAAGGATTAAATTTCCTTCACATTTTTTGGAGTAGGCCACTTAAGTATAGCTTTTACCTTATCCGATAACATTTTAATTATGCTAGGTTTAATAACGTATCCTAGAAAGTTAGTTTCCTGTATATAAAACTTACACTTCTAGAGCTTAATACAGAGATTGTGTTTATCTAGCTGTTCTAATACCTACGCAACGTGTTGCTTGTATTCCTCTAGCGTCCTAGAGTAGACAATAATGTCGTTTATATATACTGTTATAAATTCGTTAAAGTACTTTTCTAGCACTAAGTTAATATATCGCTGAAAGGTTGCTAGAGCGTTTACTAGTCTGAAAGGTATAACGAGGTATTTATAGAGGCCGAAAGGCGTTTTGAATGCTATTTTCTACTCGTCTCCTTCTCGTACTCGGATTAAATTGTAAGCGCCTCGAAGGTTTATTTTTGTAAACTATTGTACTCCTCGGAGAGAGTCTATCTCGTCGTTAATAAGTAGTAACGAGTACCCGTCTTTCTTCGTTATTGCGTTTGTTGGTCGGTAATCAATAACCGATCGGAGCTTGTCTCCTTTCTTAAGAATAAAGAATAGTAAGCATCTAAATAGAGCTTCCAATTTCCTAATAAATCCTTTCTTTTTAAGCTTGTCGATATATACCTTATATTCGTTTCTGTGATCTAGTCTTATTGGATATAACTTAGTGCCCTTAGAATTTAAGTCGGATAAGAACTCAATCTTATAATTCTATGGTACGTATTTAGGTAACTCGTTGTCGGCTTCTTCTCTGAAAACTTGTTTATACTGCTAGTATTTCTTAGGTAATACCGGTTAAGGAGTATTGAGGCTTGTTAGTTCGGCTACTTCTCTTACCTAGGCACGCTCCCTACGTCTTTTAGTATAATAGGTTGGTATAGCTATTGCCAACTCGTTGATAGAATCTGTTCTAAGATCCTTTAAGGACGAAATAGTTCGGTATTATCTTTCTTCTAATCTAAGGAACGACGTTAGTATATTTCTCTATTTTAGTGTATGTCTGTCTAGAAAAGGCGTTCCTAGTATAACTTAGTGTGCTCTAGTATTGGTAACGTCTAAGACAATGTCTGTTTTAAATTTTGCTGTTCTTATCGTGGTTCTAACTTTGTGTATAATAGCGCCGTTGTAATATATATTCTTGAATCTATCTGCGACTTGCAGATTGTACGGGAATCCCTTTTTATGTTAATTTTCTTAAATTTTAGATACTGTATCGAAGTAGATAAAATTTCCTGTTGCTCCTAAATCGATTATAATTGTAACTAGTGTTCCGTTAAGTAGTGTCTTAATAAGTTCTTATCCTCTTCCTAGTAGAGAACAAAGTGTTTCTACTAGGCTCTTAGATAGAGACTTGGACGCCGTCGTCCTCGTACTTTCCTTAGTTTATGGACGGCGCTGTCGTTTCCCGACGTATGCTTATACGCAAGTTTCTATGTGTTGTAATGGTTCGAAATAACTTGTTTTCGGAACGTCTTGTCTATATCTAATCTTTCTTTAAACTGTTTAATAGACACTCGCTATTCTTCGTTAATCTAGATTGCTTATATTGCATACTATCTTAGGAATAGAACTACTTCTGTTGCTGTATTAACGAGAATATTATTGAGGCGTAGTACTGGTTCGTAGCCTTGACCTACGAACCTAAGTCTATTAATAAGTAACTATATTTTTGCTTGGGCTTTTAAGTCCTATAAGCATAATCTAGCCGTTTGTAGTTACAATATTGCGTCTGTATAGTTAGGTTGTTCCTCGTCTTCTTCGAATAATAATAATTCCTCTTCTTCTCGAAGCTGTTCTTTATTGGCTGCCAAGGCTTAAGATTCGTTAATCGGTTGGTTTTCCGATTCTTCTATAGCTGCGAGTCTTATAAGATATTGTAAAGCTTCAATATTGTAATTCTTAAGTTCTTAAAGTTGTTGTTTATAATTACGAGCTAACACTACTAAAAGCTGCTCGTTGTAGTTGTCTTGTAGTAAAACCTAATTCTAGTCAATTCCTTTAACTAGGACTATATCGTATGCGTCCTTTAAGTTAATTCTTGGTTTCCAGCTAACAATTCTCTCTAGAGATTTAGCCAATGCTAAAAGAAAGGTTAATAAATTATTGGGGTCCTCTATTATATAGGCTTTAAGTTACGTTAGTTCTTCGGCTACGTTTTTCTTGTTGTATCTGCCTCGTTTAAGAGCATAGAGCTTCTTGGTCGGGCCTTATTGTTTAGATTTATATTCGGCTGCTCTGTGGCTCTCCTTGCCGCAGTAAAGGTAGAGGTTGTTAGTAAGTCGATACTTTCGATCTTTTTCTAAAAGTTTTCTATATTTCTTTTGACTGGGTCGCGGTCCTCTCTTCTAGAGCGCATTAAGATCTATTAATTTAGTATAACGATTGTCGTAGCGAGGTTGGAACGTATTTAGTGTCTAACTAGGCTATTTACTAGTTTGTTTACGCTTATATTCTTGGAGTCGTTAATTAAGTCTCGTTGCTTAAGTTTTAATGTCTGTAAGTCGCTCTGCGCGTTCTTTGTGCAATATAAGGTTTTTTATCTCCTTGTTTAGTCCTTTATAAAATTAGACTACTAGAGCTTCTTCGTCGAATCCTGTAATATAGGCGTATGTTATAAACTTAGCTACATACTGTGTTACTAGTAAATTGCCCTGCTTAAATCCTTTGAGCTTGTATTATGCTTCAAGCTTCTAATTTCCTCCTCTATATATGTCCTTGAGCGTTGTAGTAAATACTGTGTACGATCTAAATACTCGTTTCGTTTTCTTCTTTGCTTCGTTGCTATTGTTAAGGTAGTCGTCTAAGAGCGGTAAAAACTATAAGAGTGCATCTCTACGTAGATACAACTCTACGTAGATTACCTTCTTTACTTTAGTAGCTAACTCCTTTTGTTTGTTAATGAGATTGATTCGATACAGGCTAAGAAACATTTGTAGAGACTGTCGGTCTCCTCGGAATTCTGGTATCTTAATGTTATTGTTTCTATGTGCTGTAGTAACGTCTTTGTCTTGTAGCATGTTGGGCTTCTAAGGTTGATTCGAAGATTCTAGTTGTGTTGTTGCTTTCCTAAGAAGGTCCTCTGAAATTCGTTTGAGAGTGTTTAGGGTACTTAACTTGTATATTCGTGGTATAGTTCGTTTTTCTACTTGCTCGTTTCTTGGTCTTAACGATAAGGTTAGTACACTTTGTATAGAGGTTAGACTAGATAATCGGTACTAAGGAACCTTTGTTTATTCTTTCTCTAAAGAACTGTCTAAAGAATTGTTTTTTAATAGAGTCTTGTTTCTAAATAAGTTAGTTATAAGAATAGAGGTACATACCTTAGTTTGTTAGTTGCTTAAGGCGATCCGTAAAAGTATAACGCCGAGCGGCTGTAACCGCTTTGCTTGGTCTTATTCTATACCAAGGGTAATTTAACTAAGACAAGGGAGACTAAGGGCGGGTCTATTGTCTGGGTATTTAACTCGGGAGAAGAGGTTAAGGAAGCAAGAGACAAACTGTAAGTCTTTAAACGAAGGACTCAGCCGGTAATATAAATAAGCTAGAAGATATACTAAGGCCGCACAGGAAAGCTCTCTCGAGACACGGTCGCTCTATTCGCACGCCGTCGTAGCTGTAGGGTCCTGCCTCGCGCTAATACTTACGAGAGTCGCTCGTAGCTTACTAGTTGCGTTACAGCAAAATAAACTAATTAAGTTTAATACCTTAGAGTTAATATTAAACAATAATACTAATTCTAAATCTAAATTTATAGATATCTATCTACTAAGGTAAATATCTATCTTTACTATATAGTTTATAATAACCGCTGCTACCGCTATATTAACTGTATCGAGGACCGCTGGCGACGCTGCGTTGTACGCGGTTAGTAACGCTAGTGACGCTACGTTTCTTGCGGTTATATTACGTAACCTTTGCTTTATTATATAATTCTATATAACGTACATAAAAGAACGTGCTTCTGTTTAATTATTAGTTGGTCCGTGCGTGCGTCTTAATAGTGTTCTCCTATATCTAAGTAGTTATATTAAACTATTGTCGTAGGAAACAGGGTTTCTAAGATCGATCGTTGTTTCCGTTTCTACTAGTACTATTAAACTATTGTTTCTTGGAACAATATTCTTTAACTTAATACTCTAGCTTTCTGCAATACAAGCATAGCTTATTCTTTATTCTGTGTTCTTGTTCCTAATTGTTTAGTTTTCTATAGGGCTTTATAAAATCTAACTCTATTAGATTACCCTAGTCTTATCGTAAGTTTGCTCGATTCTTTGTTCTATAGAATCTATTAGTAAAGTTATCTTTCTTTTCTATTTATCTTTTAAAGTTGCTGTCGTCGATCTTCTTTGCTCGCTGTATAAAGCTGTCGAGATCGTTAAACTTCTCTTTACGGATATAGATTATTTTCTTAATATAGTCCTTAAGTCCTTCGTAAAAGATCTCGATAAGAGGTTTTTTGTCTTATTCTGTTTAATTAGCATACTGTATAAATTCGGCGGCGTACCTGCTTGCTGGTCCTATTTGTTTAAGGTTCCGAAGCTTCTTAGTAGCGACGCGTCTAGCGTCGGTCTATTTAAAGATTTTACAAAGCTTCTTCTAAAAGAAGGCGAAGCTAGTAAAGAACTTATCGGTGTCCTCGCGTCTACTCTTTATTAGAGTAAATAAGAAGTCGTCGAGATAATACTTAACTTACTTGTAAGTATCTCTGTCTATACAAGAGGTAGCAAATAAAACTATAGTAGTATTATTTAGGAACTAGTCTTTATAAGTTCTAAAGTATACGGCTAGGCGTATTAAAAATAAAGTAACTTTAAAACGTTTATTCAAGAAGCTTTTTTCTATTTTAGTATTAACGTTCGATATCTTACTTGTACTAGCTATTCTCTTGGCTAACCTATCTGCAGCGTTGCGGCTATTGGGTACTAAAGTAGTAGATATAAGTAATCTGCTTTCTCTGCTTTCGTAGCGAGTCTATTAAAGTATAATACTGGTCGCTAGGAGAACTAAACTAAGGCTTACTTACCTTATATACTTATTAACCTTAATAGTAGGTATCTTATATGCTAGAGACTAAAAGGTAGGAGAGGTGAGATAGATTATAGAAGGTAAGAGAGGCTTAACTAGAGTAGATAGAAGGTAAAGTACGTTATCTAAATATAGTTAAGAAACTTATATTTAGATATTAAGTTAATAGACTAAAGTCTATTTTAAGGTCGGTTATTAGTCTAGCTATATAGTCTAAGGTATATAGAGGAAGTTTCTTTATATTTACTAATCCGATAATATCTATATCGGGTTTATAGGGAATATAGGCCTTTATAGCCGTCTTGTTCGATAATGTCTACAGCGAATTTATAGGCTTAGTCGGAAATAATGCTGGTAGGGCTAAGATAACTAGCGGTAGTTAATGCTTAAATGTGTGCTAGGCCGTCTGGGGCTGGTACCCATAATATATAGCTATTAAAATATACTTTATTTTTTACAATAATAATAATAATATTATAAATAGAAGACTTTAGTATAAATATTACTGTACTATACTTAACTAAAGCTTTAAAAGCTAGTTACTTTTACTATAATAAATAAATATATTATATAATACTATAAATTAAAGTTAATAAAATAATACTACTTTATATCTTTTATAAATATCTAGCTATTATTTATTTATAGTTTAATTACTAAAGACTTTAAATAAGTAGCTTAAAATTAAGATTACTAATTAAGTTTAACTAATATTCAAACTTTTATAGCTTTTTAAGATAGTAGTAATCTTTAAATAAATATTTACTTAATACTTAAATAATTATTGTTAAAAAAGGTACAGGGAAGAAGAAGAATACTACTACAAAGAGTAGGAAGACGAGACTAGCTTAAGACTAGTACAATACTTAGGCTTAATACAGGTACAATACTTAGTAGCAAGGAGAAGCTATTATTATATTGTCTGTCTTGTTAGCTAAAATTCTCTAGAGAAATCCTAGCTTATATATCTAAGTCTAGCGGCCTATATAGGACTTACTAGATATCTGTTTTTTTAATAGAAGTCAGATAACCTGTAACTTACTATATAAGACAGTAATTCTGTCTATCTAAAACTGTTAGTCTCTAAGTCTATTCCGTATTGTTTTAGACTACGGGCCAGCTATTTATAACAGGTTGTATAATGCTTCTTTTTGTTCTAGACCCGGGCTACTAGACCCGACCCTTTAGGTAAAAGGCTTATTCTATTTTAGACCGAGACAGCTAGTAGGACCTATCCAATACTCCGGGCCCCTGAAGGTTCCGGCTAACCAGCTAGTTGGTTAATTTCCAACAATTATAGCTTAATTACTTACTTTTAAAGTATAATCTTTATTAATAACGCTAATATAGTATTAATATTTAAATATAATATTAAATAAAAAAGTAAAAGTAGTTTAAGTATAAATTACTAACTATAAAAAAATAAAGTTTTTAGCTAAATAAGCTAGTTTATATATAAATAAATAGTAAAAGTTAGTACTAATAGATAAATTAATTAATATAGTATTACTAATAAACTCTGTATGCTAGATCGTAGGCTACTAAAAGTAGTAGCTTTTAGGACACTTTCTAGCATCCCGCGATTTAGAGTCTATATACTATATTCCTCTAATTCGCCTATCCGCCCTACCTTATACTTACAGTACTTCTTTATTTATCTTGCTATTAGTAGTAATGCGGGCGTAATTAAAGATACGTCTTTACGCTACCGACGTTGAGATATAGAGTAAACGTACCTACTTCTACCCGCTACGTGCTAATTAGCTATACTCTTATAGAGCGGGTCTTGGTATTAAGCGAGCGCAGTATAGAGCCTTTTTAGACTCAAGAAGCCTTTTTCTAACCCTCTGCGTTTATAAAACAACGTCCTTTAAAAGACTAGCTAAATCTATACTTTTTGTATAGTACTATTTTATTACCTTTCGTTTCTATACGCGCTACTTACTCTTTCTAGCCTAAAATCCTCCCTAAACCTTTCCCTTATAGAGACCTAATCCGCCTGTTCTCTGTAGTATCTTCCTATTACGGGGTGTATACTATGCGTTATAGGTCGTTGCCGTCGACTATAGCCGCCGCTAGCCAATACAACGCTCAACAAAGATATAGACCCTAACGCCGTATAGGAATACTATATATAACGATATATAAGGTCTAAAGAAACTTATATAGCTATATAACTTTATACTAAAAGTATAGATAGCTACGTTAACCGTATAGAAGCTGCTTAGCGAAGGTATATTCTTAGAGAAAATATATATATTTGCTTCTACTAATAAGTCATTATTATAGTTTCTACGCTATTATTTAGTAAGACCCTTACTATACCCTTAAAATATGCAAGCTAGCTAAGATTAAGACATTCTTGTACTAGTATCTAAGGAGTATAAAGTATATAAGACAAGTTTACTAGAGACAAACTAGAAACAACTAAGTTAATTATATATCCGATAGTTTAGTGAAAGAATCGAGCCGCTTACGCTTAAGTAGATTTATGTAGTATACTCTTTTCTCTCTTTAAATATATATACGCTTTAACCTATCCTTATTCCTAGTAAAGACGTAGCTAACGGACCTAATAGCTTATTTATAGAAACCTTACGTAAGAGAACGACCTAGACTATACTAATAAAGAGAAGCTATTACTTAACACAGACAATTTTATAAAGGTTCTTTAATACTACTAGACAACAGATACTAATATCTTTTAATACGAACGATACTATATTAAGCTAGCAACAATTCTTTTACTCGCTATATATACCGCGTCCCGACCTAGCGCTCTACTCGACGTACGCTATAGAGACCTCGAGTTATTTGTCCTTAAGAATATAAAGACCGGCGAAATATATAGAATACTATATCTTAAGCTATAGAATACTAAAAAGTAAAGGATTAAGCGTCGGCGACTATAAGTAGTTATAGTTGTACTACATCTTAGTTAGGATTATACTAAGATAGTAATTAGAAAGACGTATACCTTTATAATTAACAACAATCTACTGTTTTATATAGTCTCCTATGCTATTAGCCTCGCTTTAGATAATAGTACGTTTACTAATCTTAATTTAGATACCCTTAAAAAGGTATTTAACTTAGCTGTTAAGCGACCTAGTACGCAGTCTTTATCTATTTTCTAGGGCGAAGACGTTCTAGACCGCTCTATTTTCCGGCCTAGTCTTTAAACTAAAGAGAGAATTTATATTACATTAGATAGCGCCTTACCTTAGTATAAGTACTATCTATAGGTCAAATAGCTAGGTATAGCGACAGAGTTTCTTTAAGTTATAACGAGCTACTATCTTTAACGGGCGGAAGGGAACGCTATTAATAGTAAGTACGCGGCTACAGCTACTTAACTTAAAGTATAAAAGAGGAATTAACTAATAGAGCTCTATTGTAGATAATTTTAGTATAAGCGCTGCTATACGTAATCTAATCCTTAATTATACTAATTTAAAGATCTTTGAGCGGAACTACCTGTTACGCTATATTCAATACGATACGCAGTCTACGTACTAAAGTAGAAATCCGTAGAACGACGTAATGCGCGCAGCAAACTAAATAGGTCGTAAGATAGATCTGTAGCGGCTTACAAGATTAACTGTAGAGCAGAAGAAAAGTATCCTCTAAGTTTTAGAGATACAGAGCCGGTCTCGCTGTTGCGAAGAGCTATAAGAAGCGCTAGCGCTTACTAAACAGTGTTACGATAGCGCTAATATAAAGTATTACTAGTAAAAGCTTTATAACGCCGCAACGGATCTAAAATACGCTGTATAAGCTTATTAACGATCCTTACTAAAGGAAGTTCGTATAGAATACAATCGAGCCGTTGCTTTATAGAAAATTACGCGACAGCTGGTTAGCTCGTTATTGCCTGAGGTTACTGTCTTCGAAGTATAGTTAACGCTAAACGCTTTATATATCTTTATAGAACAACATTAACTTACTTAAGCGGCTATACGTCTCTATGCTCCCTTAAGTACGCTAATTAGCCGGAACTAGCGCTTTTAGATTATAAGCAATATAGTTATACTATATAACCTACGCAAGGTACAGCGGTTACAATTCTAGCGGCGCAAGCCTATTAAAGTAGAGAATAAAGTATAGTTAACAGATTCTAAGTTTAATGTCGCTAAAGAGTTCTATACTATACTCGAGAGCATTCTATAAGGAGAACTTCTGCTAGGCGTACCGCTCCTGTACAAGCTTACCTAATATATATTCTACTAATAGGATCTTTATCTAAACCGGAAGGCGCGTAAGTATAAATTCTATACTCCGTCGAATATACGTAAATACGTTAAGAGCTATTATTTGGGGCTCGGCTAGCGTTAAGGTCTAATCCTGTATCCCGGCCCTTGCTGTAGTTCTATAGTACTAAAGAACGGTAAGTATTTTAAGGCTTACGTACAGAGGACACATAGAATAAGTTTAGTATCCTGCTAATAGAGTATATACCTGCAAGACGTCTCCTCTCTGTTCTGTTTTATATAATCTATAAATAATAGTGTTGCTAACTTTAGTTTAATTACGCTGTCTATACTATAGTTGCACAAAATTAGTAGACACAGTTAGATAAATACTAAGTCTATATACTTCTTTAGTAGCTGTTACAACATTTTAGACATCTTAGGCAGCATTCGCGCCCACTAAAATATCTCTTGTACCTTAGCCCGCCTACCCTAATTTCTGTATAAGAGGCCTAGATTATTAACTATATTAAGTGTCGACGTATAATCTTGTCTAAGTACCTTCTCCTTTCCTACTAGCGCCCGTAGATATATCTCCTCTATCTCCGCTAGCTTGCCCTAATCGCTATATAAAACAGTAAGGTTATTAACTATATTAAGTATCGACATATAATCTAGTTCGAGTGCCTTCTCCTTACTAGCTAGCACCCGCTAGTATATCTCCTCTGCCTCCGCTAGTTTGCCTTAAGTTCTATACAGCTCTTCTATAGAACTAAAATCTGTAGACTTACTATTATACTCTTAATATTCTTCTAAAACCTTTCTTATACGAAAGTAGCAATATCGTAAGGCGTAACGAAGGAGTTGCCGGTTGTCGAACTATAATAGTAGCACGTCCTGCTAAACAAAGGAGTCGGCTATACAATAGAAGGCGCGCTAGGCAAGGTCTTAGTTAATAAAACTGTTTAGGTAATTTAGAGTCTAGTTATATACGTAAGTATATAAACTGTATCCTTCTATACTCTTATAGCTATTAATAAGTAAATAATCTTGTAGCCTCTTTATAATCTAACTAAATTTTAATTTGCTGCGTAGAGCCTTCTATAAGTTAGAACGACAATTATTAATACTAATTGCTTTCTATAAGATCTCGAATCGGATATCTTCGCTATTAAAATATGCTACTAGACGTAGAATCTATACAGCTTTAGATAACTGCCTCTTAATTATTAACAAGGACAGGTTCTAAGTACTATAAAGCGTTCGTCCCTTATAATTTAGAAGCTCGTCGGCGATCTCTCTAAGCTCCTATTACAACTCTTAGTAATTCTTTAGGTATTTAGAAAAAGTATTAGAGATGTGTTTTAACTAGTTGCCTACGGTCGCTAGCGCAAGAGGTAGTCTGTTAAGTTACGCCGCTAGAACGCGGGCATTAGGATCTAGTTATATAATTAGCTAAGTCTTAACTATAATCTTAACTTACTATACCTTCTATAGCTTTCGGCCGGTTTAATCTCCTTGCTAGAATCTCTAGTCCTTGCTATTCGCCAAGCTTCCTTAATATAAGAACTTTGCTAAATTCTACCTACAAACTTTACGTTGTAATAAGTATCGATCTCTGTACTCTATACGGAAAGAAGTGCTTAATGTTGTAGACTGTTAGCTCGTTATAGTTATTAAAGATTAGTATTTATTGAGTATTTTTAGATCGCGACAGCTATTCTTTAAGGTGCGTAATAGCTGTGTCCTTATCCTCTACTCCTGTACTATATCCTAGAGAGCTCGGTATTAGGGACAGCTGAGACGCTATTCGGTGTTAACTTTATTATAGAAGCATTTTACTCTTTATATTTAGCCAAAAGATGGCCGAAAAGCTATCCTTTAGCTTCTTAGTAAGCGCGACAGCAAGCTGGGTCTTGCCTATCCCTCCTAATTTCAATACAATTGCAATTCTTCGGCTAGAATTATCGTTATCGAGAACAAGTACCTTCTAGAGAAAATTAAGTTCGTCCTTACGTCCTATAAAGCTATACTCCTCGATCTCGGGGGCGTTTACAAAATTTAGGCCGAAATTGTATACTACGTCTATACAAGTTATTAGCTGTTAAATAGCATTCAATAGCAAGCAAATTGCAAGATTTAAATACGTCGTTTAAGAGAATCTAGAGTAGTACTATAATTATATATTAAACTAATAGCATATAAGCTGCTTACTAACCTTTAGACATTGTTTCTATGTTTCTGACTGTTCTTAGTTAAATCTTATAGAGTAATTCCCTTCTAAACGCTGCTACTCTTCCGGCTACCTAATTCTTCTAAAAATTGTCTTTATGCGAGTTAGTATAGTCTAAGATCTTATAAATAATAAGGTAGCTTCTAAATATATCGACGCCTACTACTTCTATCTTAATATAAAGCACTCTATTATACTATCGGCTAATCTTATTCCTTCGCTCGCCGTTCTAAATAACTAAATTGCTACTAGCAACCCGCCCTTAATAGAAGATAAATCTGCTTCTCTCGTCTTTAGACCGTAGAGCTCGCTAAACAAGCTTGTACTAATTATATATAGCGCAACTAGATCTATACTCTCCGATATGCTTATATAAAGTACTAAATAAGTTGTCGTATTCTTGTCTAAGACGAGCAAACTTTAGGTAGTCCTGTAACTACGTAAGTTAAGTATAAAAACCGGCCCGACCTAACTTATAATTATTCTTAAGAACTCTAAGCGTATTTATAAGCCTCTAGTCTAGTTTGTCTATAATCTCTAATATCTTATATTCCCTGTTAGGCTTAAATTTCTTTGAGTTATAATAGACACAGGCTAGCTTCCTGTTACTAGGCTAGCTAACAGCGATATCGCCGAGATAGATATTTATAAGAGCGTTACTTAAGCTTATTAGATAGAGCATACCGCCTCCTATTCTAATAAGTAAGGCTATTCTAACGTTAGAGAACGTCTTAAATAGTAAGCCTGTTAGACGTCTAGTATTAACGTTGCCTATCGATCTTAGTAGGCAGGTAGTAACAACTACTATATAACTAGTAATTGTACCGTAGATATATATATTGTCGTTATAATATATATTATACTTTAAGTAGACGTACTCTTTATCGAGCATTAAACAAAACGGTAGTAGCTCGACGTTCGGTAGTAGATATATTTATACGACATAGTAGTCTTTATAACTTAGTTGTATTCTTTCTTAAGCTATTACAATAATAGACAGAAAAGAGAGATAAGAGATATTAGTAGTTACTAGAATAACAATTTACGCGGTAGTCTAAGAAATTAAGCTTACTTTTTAAGAAGGCCGTCTTAAGCAAAGAAACAGAAAAACGGTACTAGCGACTTTTTTAGGTATATAGCAGCTCAAGGGTTTCTTATCTTACTACACGTATAGACAGAAAGGCTGGCGCGTACGTTCGGCCTCTTAATAGAGACAGTAAATTAGGGCTCTGCTCTTGTACCCAATTAGTAGGCTAAGATAGACGCAAACCGTTTATTTAGCTTCTACTTTATCGGAATAGATAGCGTTAATAGCAGGCTAGGCTGTTTAACTACTCGAGACGAGACATAACATAGAAAGGTAGGCCCGAAGATATAAGTATTACCAGTATATTTACCCTTTTCGGGTATTTAGTATCTCTTACCGTAAAGTATATATAGGTCTACTATACAAGGCAGAAGATAATTAGATGCGTACTAATACTCCCTAAAATAGCTATATTAGTGTAGACAGCAAGTATCTCAATAAGAGCTACGCTCCGCTCTATATTTAGATACCGTATAGACTAGTGCTTATATATACTGTAGCGTTAGGCGTACAGGAGACAGAAACGCAGTAACTAATAAACCTCCTCTAAAGCTTGTCTTAGTAGATATTTACTATTGCTGTTAGTTCTACGCCAAGACAAATACTTTAGTGCCTAGCAATATAATTTAATTGCTTGCTAAATATTAGAATAAGGTAGCTAGCTAGCATTTAACTTATTATTCTAGAACTCTTAAGTCCTGACTACGGTCTATAATTGTTTAGTATATTTCTTGTTAGTGACAGACAAACAAGATTAGCTCTATTACGTGTCTAGAAATAACTCGTATCGTAGAGCAGGGTTAGCATTAACCTTAGAATTTAGGTAACTGTTAGGACATTTCTTTATAAGCGCAATAGAACTACTTAAACTTATCTTAATTTAACTAGAATAAAGCTACTAAGAACTACTAAAGGCGTACAGACAGCGTAGCAATTACTATAGCGATACAAAGCCTTATAGCTAGTAGCACGTTTAGTATCTTTACGGCAACCTACTTAACCTACTTATTAAACTAAGACCGCGGCAAGGTCCTCTACCAATCGTTCTTTAGATAGCGCTTAAGCTTTTTTTATATCTTTATATAATATTTATAAGCTTGTTACTTAATACATCCCTAGCAATTCTCAATAATATTAAGGTTAGGTAACTGTAGCGTAGTTACTATACTCTAAATACTGTATTACTGCTTTATACGCGTAACAGGTATCTTTATACCTCCTTATATGTCTCTTTGTAGTACTAGTAGAGGTTACTTTTATAGTTCCAGCCTACAGCTATCTATATATAAAGGATATAGTTATTACAAGACTTATACCCCTTCTCTATATAATCGTCGCGGTATTACTTACCCGGCGCGCAAATAAGTTACTTAGTTAGTTAACAATAAAAAAGAGAGTACTCTATTAGGAAAGCGTACAGACTTATAAAATGCCAGAGGTTTGTCTTTTAAGTCTCTATAGTTAAGCTTTGTTAAAAAGGTGCAGGGAAGAAGAAGAATACTACTATAAAGAGTAGGAAGACGAGACTAGCTTAAGACTAGTACAATACTTAGGCTTAATATAGGTACAATACTTAGTAGCAAGGAGAAGCTGTTATTATGTTGTCTGTCTTGTTAGCTAAAATTCTTCAAAGAGATTCTAGCTTATATATCTAAGTTTAGCAGCTTATATAGAACTTACTAAATATCTGTTCTTTTAATAGAGGCCAGATAACCCGTAACTTACCGTATAAGACAGTAATTCTGTCTATTTAAAACTGTTAGTTTTTAAGTCTATTCTGTGTTGTTTTAGACTATAGGCCAGCTGTCTAGGATAGGTCGTATAATACTTCTTTTTGTCCTAGACCCGGGCTACTAGGCCCGACCCTTTAGATAAAAGGCTTGTTCTATTTTAGGCCGAGACAGCTGGTAGAACCTGTTCAATACTCTAGGCCCCTAGAGGTTCTAGCTAACCAGCTAGTTGGTTAATTTCCAACAAGCTTCCTTTTATTAATGTTTTGTGGCTATAGCGATCGCTTTTTAATATACTTAATATATATAGTATCCTATCTTTTTTATGTAATTGTATAGCGTCTACTATTTGTATAGTAGCTTCTATTCAATTTAAAGTTGTTTCTAGCTAAGACGCTGTAGTCCGAGTAGCTAATTATCTAGCGCGCGGTTAACTACCCCTGCAGCCTTGTTTTCTTCTTAGTGCTTCTAGTTTTTCTTAAGCCGGCCCCCTCTCTAATTTTATAAATAATTACTTGTTGGAAATTCACTAACTAGCTGGTTAGCCGGAACCCTTAGGGGTCTAGAGTATTGGATAGGTTCTACCAGCTGTCTTAATCTAAAATAGAACAAGCCTTTTACCTAAAGGGTCGGGTCTAGTAGCCCGAGTCTAGAACAAAAAGGAGCATTGTACGACCCATTCTAGACAGCTGGCCTGTAGTTTAAGACAATATAGAATAGACTTAGAGACTAATAGTTTTAGATAGACAGAATTACTGTTTTATATAGTAAATTACAGGTTATCTAGCTTCTATTAAAAGAACAGATATCTAGTAAGTTCTATACAGACCGCTAAACTTAGATATATAAGCTAAAATTCCTTTAGAATATTCTAGCTAATAAGACAGACAATATAACAATAGCTTCTTCTTGCTACTAAGCATTGTACCTATACTAAGTCTAAGTATTGCACCAGTCTTAAGCTAGTCTCGTCTTTCTACTCTTTATAGTAGTATTCTTCTTCTTCTCTGTACCTTTTTAATAGGTTATAAGCCCGAGTTAGCACCAATTCCTTTTAAATTTCCTTTTTAGAAAATATTTCCCCTACAACATTTATCGGCACCTCCAAACGATTCTATTACCAATCGACTCTAAATTTTTAGCCCAATTTAACTATTAGAACAGAATTTCCTTTTTTTTTCGGAAATCTTCGACTATATATTCGGCTATAAACTCCTCTTATAAGATTTCTAAACTCAGGGGCTCGACTAATTGAGACATTTGGTCGATTCGAATAGAGGCCCTTTTAACTAAAAAGGGCTACAGTAATGTTATGATCCCCTTTTCCGGCTATTTAGCTAGAGATATTACCGAAGCTAGTCGTTAGAAACAGTCAACAAGGGTAGCAGCCCTTATTCGACTAACTCTAAAGGACGGTCTTCTTATTTAAACAAAGGGGATTTATAACTCTTTAGAGCTTTAAGATAGCCTAAAAAGGTTATACGAATCGAAAGGTTTTAGTTTTAAGTTTCTAATTTGCAAGGAGCTCTTTAGCACTACACTTAGTAAGATAAAAAATCTTAAGCTTTACCTTACTAAAATTAGGCAATTAACGGACGATTTAGTAATCCAAGGACTAGCATTATTCAACAAGGTAGTAGCTACCTACATCCTCTACAATCTGACCCTCGAATACAAGCATACGGTGGCTATTATTAGCCAAAGCTACCGGCAAACGACTAGCGATATAAGTTTACAGGACTTATTTAGTTAACTTATAGACGAGTCTCGCCGAATCCGCGGTAGTATCCCAGCAGAAAAGGTTTTTACTGCAATAGACAATAAATCGACGCAAAGGACCAGAGAAAAATTAAAACCTCTAAGTAAAAACTAAGAAAAATGCCTCTTTTGCAACAAAAAGGGGCATAAACCGGCAACTTGTTGGAAAAAATATCCAAATCTCCGGCTAAATTCTAACAAAAGCTCTAAAAACACCGATTCTTTAATATTTTCTGTACATAGTTCCAACCTACAAGAAGAACAATGCTTTCTAGCATTACTAAACAGAGTTAATTATTCTACTAATTCTTAGATCCTCGATATAGGCTCAATAAGCTATATTTACTCGAATATTAACCTTCTAACAGATATCCGGCCAACTAACCAGATTATTCGTTGGGGAGGGGGAAAGTTAATCTGAGCCTTTTAGACAGGCAAAGTAAAACTGTTTTTTAAGAACAAAACAATTATTCTAAACAAAGTTTTATTTGTTAAGGAATTCGAAATTAACCTTCTAAGCTTCAAAAAGCTTAGAAAGAGGGGAGGTAAGGTAACTCTTAACTAAAACAAGCCAAAAGTTAATTAGACCGGACAACTAATCACCGAGGGGCGGTATGTTGACGGCTTAATAGTAATAAAAGCTCAGACTATTAATACAGTCCGATCTCTTTATACTATTTCTTCGAAAACTAACCTTTAGTATCAATAGATAGGACATATAGGTAAAAACACCTTAAAACAGCTTAAAAAGGTTACTCTAGAAACAAATTATTCGGACAAATTAGAAGATAATTGCTAAATTTGCTTTGAAGCAAAGATAACGGCTAAAGTTAGCTAAGAAACTCTAAACAAATTGGCCAATTATTTAGAAAAAGTCTACTCAGATATTTGCGGGCCAATTATACCGCAAACCCCTTCTAAAGGTCGATTATTTACTAGCTTTATAGACAATAAAACTCGGTATACAACTACCGAGGTACTATAGTCTAAAGATTAGGTTTTTAACGCACTATCTATCTATATTATTTAAGAAGAAACGTAGTTTGAGTATCCTTTTAAAAGACTATACTTAGACAACGCAAAAGAATACCGGGAAGGCCAGGTAAAACAGCTTCTAGAACAAAAAGAAGCTATTTTAACGATATCCGTACTATATACTCTTTAGCAAAACGGACGAGCCGAACGCTTTAACCGAACAATCGTTAGTAAAGTTTAAGCAATACTTTATACCGCCGGGCTACTCTAAGTATATTGGGGTAAAGCGCTAAAAGCAGCTATTTATATTTACAACAGGACCCCTTATATCGAATTACCGGGGTTTATTACCCTGTACAAAGTAAAATACGGCAAAAAACCGGATGTTAGTACTATTAAAATCTGGGGCTCAGTTACTTATCTTAAAGAACCTAAACTAAAAAAACTAGACGCCAGAGTAACTGCTTATATCTTAATAGGCTACAGATCGAACTAATATAAGCTCTTAGACCCCAATAGCCGGAAGGTTTACTAAAGGAGAGACGTTTACGTTTAAGAAGGAAAATTTGTTTAGAACCTACGGAGATCTACGATTAATCGATTAACCAAGAGTATTCCTAAAGAGTCCGAAGAACAACTAAAAGTTGAGTTCAAAAACGAGCTAAATCCGACCGCTAAATCTTAAGATAATAGGGAGGTACCTCCTAATAAAGAAGAAAGTCCTCTATATAAGAAACAGTATACCCCCCCTATATCTTAACAACTAGCGGACGAATTTAGATAAGAACTATACTAAACTAGAGCTCTAAACGAGTCTAACCTTTCTATCGAGTTAGATTACAGAAGTACTAAAGACCCCGGCCGGGTAGATATTGATTGCGCCTAGGAAATAGATTTTATATACGAAAACGTCGACAAAAATTGGTTTGAGGAGTTCTACAATAACCTAGAACAATACGCCGAGCAGACCTTAATCGCAGTAATTAAAGAGCCTAATAACTTAAAAGAAATAAGTATATTTAAGGATTGACCTTCTTAGCTAGACGCAATGTAGTCGGAGCTCAAAGAGCTAGCTAATTAAGAAACCTAGATATTAACCAAGCTGCCGCCGGGTAGAAATGCGCTAAAAGGGCGCTGGGTACCGAAGATTAAGTACCCTCTAAAGAGCGAGCCGATTTTTAAAGCCTACTGAGTAGCTAAGAGCTGCCAGCAAAGACCTAGTTTCAATTCTATAGAGACCTTTATAAATATAGTAAATTTAATTACCTACCGGCTTATATTAGCCTTAGCAGCAGAGAAAGACTAGGAAATAAAGCAATAGGACGTAAAATTAGCTTATTCTAACGTAAAGTTAAATAAGATTGTCTATGTCGAGTAACCAACTAGCCTATCTAACGGAACTAATAAAGTTTATTAAATAGAGAAGGCCCTTTACGGTCTAAAACAGGCCAGCCAACAGTAGAAAGCCTATCTTCGAGAATTACTAAGGGGAATAGGTTTTAAATCTCTAGTATCCAATTAGTCGATTTATATCCAAAGAACTAAAAAGCAGGCAATTTTAATTGTCTATATAGACAATATATTAGCTGTATCCGATTCTACCGAAACAATCTCCGGAATCTACCAAGAACTAAATAAGACTCTTATAGTTAAGAACTTAAGAGACGTTAGTAAGTTCCTAGAAATTAAAATTACCTAAGATCGCCCGGCAAAAACGATTCGCCTAGACTAGTCGACTTATTTAACTAAAATTTTAACCAAATACTCGAAGAAAAACGGTCGAATGCCCAGAAAAATACTGTAACCCGTCGGCTTAAAATTGACACTAAATTCTAACTAAGCTAGCAGTGCCGATATTTCTAATTATTAGCAACAAATTGGATCGATTTTGTATCTAACAACAAAGACAAGACCCGATATTGCCTTTACAACTAGCCTACTAGCTCGGTACATATTAAATTCTAGCGAGAAGCACTAAAGAGTTTTAAGTAGCCTTTAGGCTTACTTAGATAAAACTTCTAACCTTGGCCTTTACTACAAATCTTCCTTAATAGACGGTATAACTGGCTATTATAACGCAGATTGGGGGGGGAACATTGGTACCAGGAGATTAACTACTGGCTATATCTTTCTACTTAGGAACGGAGCCCTTAGCTAAAATTCGAAGCTACAAAAAACGGTCGCCTTAAGCTCTTGTGAGGCCGAATATATGGCCCTTAAAGAAGCTATAAAGAAACAGTTATTTATCTGATTAATTGCTACCAAACTGTCCAGAATTTTTGAAGAAAATTTGATTACTACCGTTTTAGCGGGTACTCTTAAAAAGTCTGCGGATAAAAAGACTTAGCGGGCTCTAACGTACCAGGCAAGCATATATTTGCCCGGGCAAGCCGGTTAAATTAGACCGGAGACCCCGGTTTTGTCGGTAAAACTGTTACTTACCGACAGCAATTTGGCAAAAGAACTTATAAAAAACTCTACCTTCCGAGCTAAATCTAAGCATATTGATATACAGTATTACTATATTAGAGAAAACGTTCAGGCAGGCCAAATAGAGCTTAAATACGTTTCTATAAAGAAACAATTAGCAGACGGTTTAATAAAACCGATCGACTTAGCTAAAATACTAACGTTTAGAACTTTAATTAGCTTATAATCCGGCTAAAATAACTAGTCGATTAAGGAGGTATTTTAGAAATTAACCAACTAGCTGGTTAGCTAGAACTCTTAGGGGCCTAGAGTATCGAACAGGTCCTACCAGCTGTCTCGGTCTAAAATAGAACAAGCCTTTTACCTAAAGGGTCGGGCCTAGTAGCCCGGACCTAAAACAAAAAGAAGCATTATACGACTCGTTCTAGACAGCTGGCCCGTAGTCTAAGACAATACAGAATAGACTTAAAGACTAATAGTTTTAGATAGATAGAATTATTATCTTATACAGTAAGTTACGGGTTATCTAGCCTCTATTAAAAGAATAGATATTTAGTAAGTCCTATATAGGCCGCTAGACTTAGATATATAAGCTAGAATCTCTCTAGAGAATTTTAGCTAACAAGACAGACAATATAACAATAGCTTCTCCTTGCTACTTGTAACGCCGGTCGCTGGGAGAACCAAACTAAGGCTCACTTGCCTTGTATGCTTGTCGACCTTAGTAGTAGGTGTCTCGTGTACTAGAGACTAAAAGACAGGAGAGGCGAAACAAATTACAGAGGGTAAGAGGGGCTTAACTAAAGTAGACAGAAGGTAAAGTACGTTACTTAAATATAGTTAAAGAACTTATATTTAAATATTAAGTTAATAGACTAAAGTCTATCCTAAGGTCGGTTATTAGTCTAGCTATATAGTCTAAGGTACATTGATATGTCCTACTAGAGGACGTAGTAGACGTATAGCTCTGTACCCGTCCTAGACGTCTTTAACGTCCTATAAACGTAGTAGACGTGTAAACTAAATACGTCTTCGACGTCTTCCTCTAATTAGTGTATCCGGGTTTAGGGCTTAGTCTGGCCTCGTGTGTTTTCTATTTAGGTTTAGACAAGGCGGACTTGTAACACTACTAAGTATTGTACCTGTACTAAGTCTAAGTATTGCACTAGTCTTAAGCTGGTCTCGTCTTCCTACTCTTTGTAGTAGTATCCTTCTTCTTCCCTGCACCTTTTTAACAACCTAAATTAATATTATAAATATATATATTACTAATAAAACTATATAAGTAGTAAAAGTAAGATAATAAGTAACTTTAATATAGTAAAAGAGCTTTAAAAGTATTAAAAAGGCAAAAGAAATAGAAGAGTAATAATAATAACTTATAATCTTATAAATATTAATAGTAATAGAAGTATTTTATATTATTAAAGCTTTATTATAATTTTCTTAAATTAACTAACATAGTATTATTAATAATTTTAAAAAGTTATAGTAGTTTTAAAGCTAAAGTACAGTATAAAAAAATAAGAAAAAGTTATATTATAGTAATAACTCAATATTAGTACTTTAAGCTACTATAATACTTAATTAATATTAATAAAGTCTTTTTATAGACTTTATTAAAGTTTTATACTAATTTTAATATAATATCTTAAAATTTAAGTATATTGTACTATATTAATAAAGGTAGGACTATTACTACCTATAGACCCTACTAGGAGGCCCAGGCCTCCTAGTACCCGAGGATCCTGCAACACCCCTGCGCCACAGTTTCGTCTGTTTTCGCTGCCGCCGTCCACCGCTTATTATCAGCACTGCTAACAAAAAAGAAGACGACTTATAACGCGACGCGCAGCGCCCAGCCGTCTCATTCAGAGGTAGGAAAGCTGCGCAGACGCCAGCTCAGCGGACTCGCCATCCAGAATATTTAAGACGCGAACCTGCATCGTACTACGCCAGCTGCATAGTAAGATGTCTGTTGTGATAGATCTCGTCGCTATGAAAGGGGGCCAGATACTAGAGCGCAGATGAACAGCCACCATAGGGGACTGAAGATTCGGAAGCTGCAGAGCGCGCAGAAAGCAGACATAATCATCGTAGATCACTGACGCTGATTATCGTCGTAACTGGTCTCTCATCAACACATCGAGCCGGAAACGAATGTGATTTACATCGCAGCTGATTTTGAGCTGTACAATTTGCGAAAAGATTATGTTGCGTTCCCCTCAGAAATATCACAACGCTCGCCTTCTGCCGTTCCTTCTCACGCCTGAGACTCTGAGTGTATGCTGGAGGGCCGGGCTTTATATGCCTTTGCGACCGCCCACAGAGGCGCAAGATTATTGACCTTTTCAAGAGGCGAGTGCGGCTCCCAAGGCATGCTGAGACTGTTGCGTGTCGATCGCGTCCCATGTACCCCATATAAGAACGAAAATTGCGAAGAATGCGGGGAGACATTGTTGGCTGCTATGTACTGAAACAGTACCACGTGAAACGCTAGAGGAAATGCAGAGGGATCGAAATTCTTCAGACACGAGCTGCGTACGTCTTCCAGAATTGCTATCTTCAAAGAGTGTCGAGAAGTCTTCGAGGCGTATGATGTTCATCATTATTAGCTTTTACCAGCGTCCGCGTCCTCATTAGCTGATGCGACTGGCAAACGTCGAAATAGGTGTTTGCCATAGCCGCCGTGACTCGGATGAGAGCTTCAGTATGCCCCTCGACTTCTGACGGTTAATATGCCGTGGTGTTCAACAACCTTGATGGTCAACTCCGAGCTACGGCTAGATATGAAGTCGATCATATACTACTTACTGCACTAAGGCTGAATCCGCGCTACTCTAACTTCTTCAATGCCTTCACGAGGTGCTTGTCGTCTCTGATTTCTAACTTAGAGGAATAAGCCGACACAGGCGAGGGGGGGCAAGGAGTGGACTTAGGGGCTTTAAGCTTGTAAGAAGACGCTAGCTTAGACTTGTCAAGCACGACGGCATTGCTGTGCACGACCTAAACTTTCCTCCAAATTTATAAGCGCAGTGCGCGCTGGAAGCTTGTTTATCCGGCGTTGGAGTGCTTGAGAAAGGATACCAACCATGTCCAGAGGTTTCGGGGGAATTCTTTCTCTGCGCGCTAGCTCGGCGCTTGACGAATTGATAATACTCAGACCAGTCGATTGACCGAACGGAAGGTGACGAACGACGGTGCTGACCATCATCACGCTTTCCATCTTCATCGCTATCAACACTTCGAATCTGCGTGACCCCAAAGCCAGCGACCAAGTGTCAGCGATCTCAGCATCTCTTGTAGCTTCAGTAAACCCCTTCGTCTCGAGAGAGGGACAGTTTTCGGTGCTCGACCAGCTTGTGTATAAACAGAAGGCAGACGGTCCGCTCTTATGTACTCAAAACATCGCCAGTACACGTGTTTTTGCGCCTGAAGAAGCTATTGCCGCGAACATGAGTCTTAGGCGGCTTGCCATTGGTCGTCGGCCGCTGACTCGATACTGCTTTGTACAGTATTGAAGGGTACAAAAAGACATCTCTGGGAGCTTTGACTAAGTGCAGAAAGCACGAGGTGCACGCCGCGAAACGCCAAGATGTATCTGAGCGCAGGGGCATGCAAGTATAGTCGTTTCCTTCCCACTTGTCGAAACTGCTTGCTGCACTGTCCAAGAGGTGTTGTAACCGCGTACCTCGATAGCGCTGATTATCACCACACCTCGTGCTTTCTGTGTTTGCGCGCACACGGTCGGAGCACCAACACTAAAGGCGACACACCAGCCTACTCACATGCCACTTCAAGCATTTTCAGAACTCAGACAGCCCCTATTAGCGCTCGTATAGTGGCAGTGCGCGCTTTGAAGTCGCTGATGCGCACTTGTGAACAAACGAGGAGAACGGATCTGAGAAAGTGCCCTCTACTGCATAGAGACAGAGCCTGCTCTAGTCCGACACCTTCACACTGCCTTCATAAAGCCTCTGCGGTTCTGTGAGATTCACTCAACGGTGCATGCGCCGACATAAGCGCGGTGGAGAAAGCAACAAGTGGAGGGGGCTCCGAGTTCTCAGAACCACCGTTTGATGGTATGGCACGTTGGTCACTATCACTGTCATTGACGATGCAGATCTTCACCACTCCGCGAAGTAGCCGCAAAGAGTGAGCAGTCCTCTCCCGCGAGCATCGACGTGCCTTGGTGCATTCACCCCCCTCCTGAGCCGCGAGAGTAGGCTGCCCCTGTTACTGTTGATATTGCCGAGCGAGATGTATCATCTTTGTTGTCGTCCGAGTCGTAGTGCTTCATACACTTTCTAAGCATCGTGACCCTGCGACATGGACTTTGAACATAAACCACAGGATGATATCATCTGACATTCGAAACAGCGAGCACTCAAAAGCCGCAAACACAGCTGCCTTCTTCCGCAGCCCTTGATGGCCTCGGCGACGAAGACTTGGAGGCATCCGCTACAGGGGCACTGAGCTTGCGGCTTTGCTTCATTCTCTGGATGTTGTTTCGGAAGTGGAAACGAGCCATCAAGAGTCCTACGACTATGAGTGCGGTGATGCCGATCAGTGAGACGCCAGAGCCCGCAGCGGACGTTGCGCTCGTTAGTATCAGACCAAAGCTGCGCTTGCCCCTGTATTCCAGATGAGGCGGCTGTTCTGCTGGCCATGGTGAATGTAGCTCCGAAGAGTACAAGCGCTTGAATTTAAGGCATCAAAGGAGGAGAGCGAGTGTGATCTGCACGTGAGCTCCTGCAATCAAACGAACATTAAAGGCCTGGGACATCGTTGTTGCGAACAACATGGCGCGGCGCAGTGCAGACTGCAGAGACAGAGGACGCGAGGAGCTCACAGGAGTTGGCAGAGGGTAGAGGTTGTGGTACCTAAAGTCCAGGCTGGGTATGCATTGTTCGACAGGTGTGTTTCTGCATGTCGCTGATGATGCTTGCCATTGTCTTTGCTGGCATTTAAGCTCCGATAGAATGCAGCATGATGTCCGTGAGACGATACTTCATTGCTTGATGTTGTGTGCAACTACTTACCACGTTGCTCCATTGTCGATGCTGGAGATAGCTGATCTCATCTTCATCACTTACGCTGGAATTGCAGACATAATTGATACTTTCGACTTCCCTGACATTGCCCACCCAGACACGTGCACTAATGTCCTCGCAACTTACATCTGGAAGCGGATCAAGTACCTGCCGAGATGTGTCAGTAGTCATCTTCTTCATGAACCATTGAGGGTCAATCATACCTCAAATTGATCTGCGCCACATCATAGCAGATATACTCATTGTACTGCAGATACGCATTCGGATGCTGCTTCTGATCGCCAGGTTCCAGGTTCGGATCCGGGACCATGACACCCTTGAGGTCCTTGCTGATCACATCGCCAGCATCGACCCATCCCTGCGGTGTCGTGCGCCCAACACCGAACGTCGCAATAGCACCTGCCTTCTCCGCACCCTCCTGCGCCATGGAGTCACCGCCAAGGAGTTCGTACATCGGATTGCCGAGCTCGGCCTCGCACAGCAGCAACAGTCCGGTGTTACCTGAAGAGCTGCTGACACAGTAGTTCGCGGACTTGGTTGAGATGTCGGCAAGATACACACCCTTTCCGAACGCATACCCGTTAACCGGAGCCTCAGGCGGCGCAATGCGGAGACCCTGACTAAGGATCCCGCCGAAATTGGTCGTTCTCGAGCCGTGCCAAAGCAGGCGGCGGTTCTTGTCTTTGATGCCCGAGTACTTTGATTTCTTAAAGCGATCGTCTTCGCCATCCCGCTGGATCCTGAAGACGTCTTGAAGCCGGTAACGAATGTTATGCGTATGACCGGCCGTGTTGATGAGGTAATTTTTGAGCGCTTGGTACTCGCCGGACTTCTTGTCGAGGGGCTTGCACTCGTTCAGGTTGAGCTGCTCGAATCGCTTGTCGATCTGGGCGATGGATTCGGCATCCTTGTGGCGATCGGACGACGTCTTCATGATCTGATTGGCGACCTCCATGTCCGTCAATGTGTCAAGCATGGCCACCTCCCTCGCCAGGATGTCGTTATTATCGATGATGGGGGGACGGTTGCGGCCGAAGACGTGAGGGATAGTGGAGTAGTACTGGTTAGTGAAGTCCTCCATTGCCTCATGGTGCGACACGCCATGCTTGGATTGAGCGAGTGAAGGGTGACGGATGAGACTTGACAGCTCCTTGAGATGCTCGAAGCCTTTCTGGATGGTGTTCTTGCCAAGCTTACCCAGTGGGAGCTTCTCGTTGTTGTAGCCGATGTTCTCGAGCACGGAGTTGAAGTGCTGCTCATTGAAGATTAATTCCATCAGACGCTGGACTTGAATCGGCAGCTTGCTGGCTGGTTGATCCTCAAGACCTCCGTCTTCGTCGTCTTCCTCCTTCTTGACAGGGCCCTGATCGCCATCGTCGTCATCCTCGTAGCTCTTTTCGAGAAAGGTGTACTTTCCCTTCATGGGCTCACCGCCACGGTCATCCCACTTCAGACCAGTCTTCGACCTGAACTTCGAGTTGTACTCTTTGAAGGCGTGATCGAAGTCGGTGAAGTCCATGGTCTTGCGCTGACTAAGCGGGAAGCGTCAGCAGTGTGATGCCATGGATCTACTTGAATGCGCGGTCGAGGACGCACCCATTCTCGCCAACACGTCCCCAACGAGTGTGTACATAGTAATACTTGCCAGCTTCAATCAGCTGCAGGCGGTAGAACTGAGCGAACGTGAGCACTTTGAGCTGCCATGAGCAGTAAGATGGCCGGAAAAGCACACCTTGTTGGCATTTTGGGCGACTTGACTCTGGTTGAGGGAACAATCGAAGATGACGCCATCCTCGTCCACGTAGACCTTAGCAGCTGGGGTGAGATGTGTGAGCAGGTGCGATGTCAATGTCAGAAAGCCAAGGACCAACAGGCAGGTGCTTGGAAACCCTCATCGATGGGAACGTTCAACTCTTTGGAGACAGATTCCTGATCTTGGTGCTTGATTTGTTTTTTCTTTGAAGGGTTTGTCTGCGGCGTCGGCGCCTTACGCTTCGCCCTCGGTGGCATGACGGAAGGTTGGGTGAGGACGTGAGGAATTCACCTTGGCAGTCGAAGCGTTTCTCAACCGGGAAGAGGAGCAGGTAAGTCGCTGAGCAAGCCACAAAGATGGACAGGCAAGGACGGCATCATTTGCATTATTTATTTACCCCGGAATCATTGGTCGCTGGGGGCGGACAAGGCAGCCAGGGGCATTGCGGCCTACGCTCAGGCTACACCGCTTCATCTCTAGGCTGAAGAACCCTAGTCTCGGGGATGCGCCTGCTTCATTTGGCAGTCCATGATCTTGGTATCTGAAGAAAGCGGTGCTCGTAGGTGGGCTAAGAGAACAGAGATGAAGCTCAGAAATGGCAACACAGGCGATGAAAAGCACAGCTTCCCAGGCCCGAGAATGTGTCTCGTTGATGGGTGAGAGCTTGGGGGTGGTAAGCCCCGAAAAAGTGCTTCCCGGGGTAGCATTTTGGGGGCAAGAATGGCTTGCTGGGGCGCGTTTTCGGGACACGTGGGGCCTAGGTTGTACCCACTGCAAGCGGAGGCAGCTCCGAAGCCTGCCAAGCCCCGCATCTTGCCAAGCCTGCCAAGCTCTCATCTCGCTCTCTGTCCTCTTCAACGCCACGACACTACTATTGCCTTTCAGCGCGTTGCCACCGCGAAGCCATCGCCACTCATCAGCTTCCCATGTCCAAATTCGCCAAAGCGCTGGTCACGACTGCGGAGGCGAGGTGTTTGCCATGATGGTCATCGAAGCGTATGAGTATCCTCCCTTGGCAGACTCGCGAGGAACGGCAACTGCATTCTGGCAGCGCATTCACGAAACTGAGTAGAAGTATCAACAGTCTTAGTGCTCTTTCCTCCGTAGCTCTTTGGCCACAGCCCGTTGCTATTTCTGGCGTATTTGCCTCAACTCCACGCTGAAGTACAGATTCAAACCTCACCTCTTGAAAGCCGAATGAGCCCTAAGGATTCTCATTGTCCTTCCGTATCTCCAATGGTACAGTGATGCAGCCACTCTTCGACCATTCCATGTAGTTGAAGCGCCAAATCAGATGGCGCTTTCTTCCAACCCAAACGTGGAAATGATATTTGTCTTTACCCACTGGCTCGATTTGTCTGTGGCCAATTAATGCGAGGTCCAGCTTCGTCACAAAGTTGCAGACGCCAATCTCCAATTTGGCAAGACGATCAATAACTTACTCAATGACAGCCACATCCGGTCTTTTCCCCGGCTCCATATATTTTGTGAATACATTATCCCAGTCTTTGAGAAGGTACCCACTCCCGTATTCCCACTGTGTTGGATCGAGGCCCTCCACACCGTAGACCGTCGCTGGTTCGCCTCTCGGACCACGATTCAACAAAGGGCAGTCGATACGGTGATATATGTGAAGAGACTTCTCGCGCGTCTTGATCACAAAGTGGTTGTCCTTTGCATTGCCGGATGAGGATGGTCGTGCAGACATGATGGACAATAAGAATTGCTTGAAAATCAAAGTGTTGATGCAATGAATATGAAAGAAGTGTTTTGTCCAGTTCATGTCTTACACTCAGGCCGACACTTCCCGTAACGTATGCAACAACACTCATGGAGGCGTACTTGCGACCCGCTTTCGCGCCCAATCATGAACGCATCATTGGAAGGTCATGACCGCTCTACTAATGATCAATAGCGCATGCCATTCATCGCTATAGGCGTCGCTCAAAATGATTGCGACGGCTGTCGCAACCGCACTATACTAGATTAACGCTGATCTTGCAGTGAACAGTTCTTCAGGTTCACGCCCAGACGACTGTGGATGAACTGAGCAACTCGCTGCACGCTTCTTCGCCGTTCACGACGACGGCGTGAGCTGCATGCAACTGCCAGGAGTTCGCACGCTGCAGGGGTGCGAACACTCACCACAGCGATTGTAACGTGAGAAACTTTTCCACGCGCTTCACAGTGAATGGCTGGCGGTCTTCATCATCATTACATGTGGGGTTTACAGTGCGCTAAGCAATGCCACGTTATGCCACAGGATGCCTTGTTAAGCTACGCTGCAGACAAAGCTTGCCCCTGTAATGCGATCACCTCGACACCAACTCTTTTACTTCACGGCCGGTAACGAGAGCAATGCAGCAATTTTCCTGCGCAAAATAGGCGCACGCACCTCTGCTAATCCCGCAGCGTTGGTATTGTCAACCTCTTATCTCGCGTCAGCCTCAACGACTCAGGTGAGTTTTCAGTCGAGCCTCAGTTCTATAAAGGGCATTGACATGACGAGTACCCGATTCGAGATGTGCATCTTAACAACAGTCATTGCACTCACCCAAGAATAGCTTCTTCATTGGGGCATCTACACTGTCAACTTCCGCAGCTGAGCTGCACACATCGCCAATACGTCGCGCGTCCTGCAGAACGATAGCTTGAGCAACGGCGATGATAATCATAATCTTAGTGCACTTTCTTTGGTCGTGCGGAGGATGCCGTTGCTTGCACTTTCTGTGCGTCTATTAGAAGATCGCGCTAATCGTGTACACGGCCGGCGGATCTGCCAACTTCCAAGGCTATCTTTCAGGTCGAATAGAATATATCGGCCCGCATTGATACACATAAATAAATCTTTCACTCGCACAGCTGCTCGAAGTGAGAGTGAACTGACAAGTCATATAAAGTTAAACAATGCCTAGGGGTCTTAATGTGTCGACCTCGCTGAGCTTCTCGCCTTGCAAGAGACGAAGGGTATCAGGCCGCACCCCGGTCCGCATATTCACTTTGTGATCACAGCCGCCATCACCGCGCATCAACAGCTCGTCAGCACGTGTGTACCGCCATGCAATGCCACAGATCCCGCTCCCCTCCTTTGCGCGTCTTATACTTCTAAGCAAGCTTCTCGCATGTTGCGGAGTCTTCGGAAGCTCGTCTGTCTCGAAAGACTGGCATAAGCGATCGACTATGGGAGACAGAGTGTTGATGCAGCTGTCCACTTCGCCTTTGGAAAGTCTCAATGGCATGTATGCGCTCGACATGGAACCGTCTGAAGATCGTATCGCAGATCAAACTCAGCAGAGGGGCCTCGCGCGCATGGCGAGGAGCTAAAGCATGATATGCAACACTTGTACTCAGGTCTTCTAGCTACTGTTTGGTTGTGAGTGGTGACGATGCAATCACTACGACCTGCTGTTGCCGAAAGAGCGGTATCCATGCTCGTACTCTCTCAAGCCTAAAGTGTTGGTTCGTTGTCTATTGACGAGATCTACCTCCCCTCTAATACCTTTTCGTTGGATACAAGTCCATTGTGCTGCATTTGCTTGACATTGTCGCTGGGCTTGCTTAAGCACTTGCAAGATATACGGCACTCGAAACAAGTTGGAGCGATGTTGTGGCATTGCTGACTGACCGCCACAGAACCATCGATCAGAGCTGCTCCATCGTTGCTCGGTTTACACTTGAGTTCACACTGATAGTATAGAGCGTGCCTGAAACCCAGGGGCGTAGGAATGATACTAATGTCCTTGCAAAGGAGACGAGGGTGTCGAAGCATGACGATGAGCGTCATCAATACATGCGTTGGTCAGCTATCGCTGGGAAACAGGCGCGATCTCCAGCCCGAAGCGGTCAGGAGCAACTGAGAGTTACTGGAATTCCAACATCCCCTCGGTATCGACTTCGGCGTGTAAGTTGTGGCTTCGACGACGCTGTCATGGCGTTTACGCGCATCTAGATGACCATAATTTCATGCGGGCATCATCAACCATATCGATGAATAATGCGTCACTGTCGCTCTATGCAGCCTGCTCAGTAAACGGCGATATAGACCGCGACAACACCTGGGCAGGGGACATGACTGGCGTCGCTTCGGGTATGCGGACAACGTCGTTCCGTCAAATACTGCATGTTGGTACAATCTTTGCGTGGCCGTGTGTGCAGCGATTGACGTGCATTATCATTTGCGACATGCGCCAGCAAGTGCATTGGCTCGCACTTGCTACTCTTCCTCGGGGCCCTCCAAGATAGTCCCACCACGTTGTGGTATCACTATGAGCCCCTGGCCTCAGACTTATCAACGTTAGTTACGCTTCAACAGTGTGGAGTGTTTACTGCAAAGCTATCTCTCAACTGGTGACTCCAGATATGGTCGATGCACAGCAAAGACAGCGCATAGGGCGCCTTCGAGGCTAGCACGAATAACATACGTTTCGAAGAGACGGATCGGCATTTTTGACCGGGAAAATTGATGTCAAGCGATAACCGGACTTCTAGATGAGTGCAATAAATCATATCCCAATATTCACCCGCAGGGGAAAGCTGCCGTTACGTTGGGTCGTTGATGGACACACGGAACGCACCACCATTTAATGTGTATCCCAATGTTAATCAATATGAAGTTAACTGAAGTTACAGCTTTGAAAAGTGAAATTGCACACTAGGGACGCGCAAAAGCCGGTTCTCAGCAAACGTGTTGTTGCTTGTGCACGTTGCTATGGCAACGGCTGCATTTCCGCACCCCCTGTCGGGATCGTCATCGTCGATTCTCTCGCAGAAAGCTCCGTGGATCTCTACATGTCTTCTCTATGATATGAGTCCCAGGAGAGTTAGTTCGCACTTTGGGCAAGCTATCGCGCTTGCGCCATATATATCCAACGACGAAGCCACCTTTCGGGTCTCCATCCTTAAGCGAAAACCCGAAACCCATTTTACAGATAGCTCAGGGGAAAGTAAAGACATCAAAGCTCGCTCGAATTACGAATTTCCCAATGTACTTTCCACCAGGAGCTGCGTGCGCGCGAAGCACAAGGCCTGCGATGCTGCGTTTCATCATCATCATCAGCCGCGCATTTTTGCACAAAGACTATTTTATTTGTGTATCGCTCGGACAGATATCGATGATTTTTGCATCGTTCAATGAGTTGCAAGACCCCTCTTGCACTTGTGACATTTTACATTGCTGACAAATTGCGTGCGTCATGTCCTTGACCAGTGAATAGCTCATCTTCACACTTGGATATATTAGGACATCTGCGCGTGTGATGTGGGCCGGCACATCATTGGAGCTTAGACTCTGGGTCTTCTTTCTGACGTGGTTCTTGGCAGGGGAGCGCCTCGATGTATGGACTGGCATCCAGTTACCTCCGCAGCTCCAGGCGAAAGCAGCTGCGCTCGCCCAACATATGACGACGGTTCCAGCGATTCTGGCATCAGCTTGTAGTCTCTGACTAGAGGGGTGCAGCAAGAGAAAGCACCCCTTGTATACAGACCTCTCCCCAGTAAGGTCGCCCCTGTTTGACCAATAGAATGCACAACATTCACGATGCCTTTCTTTCAGGATGATGGGGAATTACTCGAAGCCAGGTACACGCTTGCGATACATGGACAATCATGCAAAGCCGACAAAGGGGCCCGGACATTTCTACGCTGACGCTGAAAGCAGTGCCGTATGCGTTTGACTGCTGATCTGCTGGATGGCTACGAAGACCGTCGTCACCATCTCGTATATCCAACAAACGTGGCGCTTCATTGTACAATGAGGACACAAGGTGAAGTATGGCACCAACTTTCCGAACAGAAGCCCCTCGATTAATCTGTTCACATTCTCTGACGCTTGGATGAGCCCTTCTGACGTGTTTGTATCGACGCCTGTCCAAAAATATTGTGGAGAATTGGTGCCACTTTTACGGTAGCCCTATAATGCGGCGAAGATACAGGCTTTGGCCGATGAACCGTATATTCATTTGTATTGCGCAGCTATTTTTTCAATGATGCTGCGTTCGACCAGAATTATTTATATCCACCGGAGAAGCTTCGCAGCCTGGATGGGGTACTTTCGCATTTGTCTCATCACGGGTTCCCGGCCAGCAATACACTTCAGCCGCTCCAACGGACGTCGTTCGGCTTCCTGGACATAATATACACAGTGAAGGACATCATCGCCGGTTCATTCCACCTTCAAAACTCAGTCCAGCGCAATGGTACCCAGACATTAGCATCGCGGGACGAATATCGACGGTGCCCACGGCTAAGTGCCACACCCATTTCCCTCACGAAAGTCTGCCGTACGCTGCTACTGAGTTCCTCAGCCAGCATCGCCGAACGATGCTATCAGAGTTTCACTGCTTTTCAACACCCTTGCTGCTGACAGAATCCAAACTATCCCTGATTGAGACTTGTCAAGAGACAACACCCACGTCTGGAATCTGACAGCACTGACAAGCAGTCACTGTGTCCGGCGTCTTCGAGAACGAGCATGTACACCGCAGCATGTAAGGGGCTCACATCCGATGACTGGCAGCTTGCTATGTATCAGCAGTCATCACATACTCTAGCGGAGACGGACAGTCACTTCATATCACGTTGCCTGTCATCAAGATGGTGAAGCGCTTCACCGTTGGTCAGAACCGTCGATATTGTGCAATGAGCGCGCATGATCGCCTCAGCTCAAGCGTCCTGACCTGCCAGATGCTTTCACGCCTAAATTGCGGCCAAAGCAGGTTATAATTAACGAGACGCTCTTATGAGACGCTGACCCGTCGACTCGAACGTGCGTTGTGATTGCAATCTCTTGGACGTCTGCGTCAATATTCTGGGTGCTGTGGCAGTATCGCGTCCTTGATGTTCCACTTCAGGTGCAGTTGAGTTGCCGAACACGGTCACTACAAAGAGTGCAAGAAATGAGCAGAAGCAAATGTACTATGCTCTGGAACATGTATTGATATGCCTAAGCCCAACGTTCATCTCGTACAAGTTCTCAGAAGGCCAGGAACCGGAGGAGCTTCTAAGCAATTTTGCTCTTGCCGCGTGCCCCAGCGGGACCAGAAATACTGAGAGCTTGGCAACATCGCTACATCTACCGTTGCGGCGCTCAATGCCGATGAAAATGCCATGTCGCCGCCCTAACCGGGTGTGCATACCAATGCCACATACCACCTGGTGCTGGTTGTGGCGCTGGCTGCTGCTGTTGCTGCCCACTGCTGGCCGCGCCCCGGAAGTGGACATTGTCAATACTAGCGGCACCCCGGAAGTTGAAAATATCACCACCCTGCTGCGGCTGTGGCTGCGGCTGCGGCTGTCCACGGCCGGCCGCACCCAAAAAGCTGAAGCCACCGCCTTGCTGCGGCTGCGGCTGCGGCGGCTGAGTTCCACCAGCGGGCTGAGGCTGAGGCTGCTGGCCGCCTCCCAACGGATGGATGACGCGTTGAACTGTGGTTCGCGGCTGTGGAGCAGGCTGGGTCGAAGAAGATGCGTCTCCATGGATTTGGGGGCGTGGATTGCGTGGATCATCGATCCAGGCGCGTTCGTCCGTTCTGACCGGAATATGTGTAGGATTGGGGGAAGCTCCCGGTTCTATCAAGGTTACATTTAAATGAGGTCGAGGGTCGACTCTTCTTCTCGCTCGAGCTCTTGCCCCTCCCCCACTACTGGTATGTACTGACGCCCTGGGCTCACCGTTAGTAATTGCCACGTCCCTTCGACATGTAATCCCTTGGGGCATTCGAGATTTAATCCTCATAGAGAAAGAAAGCTTACGTGATTCTGGCTGTCGTGGCATTCGGATGTAGCTGGGGAATTTTTCTCCGGAGGAATTGCTCAGCCCTGTCTCTTTTCCTGGGATCGTTCTTCCAGGCATCAGTATCCCATGCAAGGTTGATACCTCCTTGATGAGCCATAGTATTGTTGTTCACTCTGGAGTAGGTTTGGCTTTCCGTACTGTAAGATCTTGCTTTCTAAGACCTGTCAAGAAATGTAATATTGTCTGTCTATCGAACATCACCATGAAACGCCTGCGAGCGCAGGCTTATATGCCCGCAAGGACAACGACACGCTAGTGCATTAAGATTGCATCGAGCATATGTGGCCATTGGGAGCCTTTACGAGGGAGCGGCGTTATGATGACGTGGTCCTGAGACGTGACTTGAAACCGGGCATCTGGCACGCTTGCATCTGTCGAGATTTGAGACTGAATAGGATTGTTGTCAGAGGATGCATGGAGCATCAGCCACAGACCACGCACGAAGAGGTACCAGGCGGCTTCCTAGAGTAGCTTTGAACATCAACGTTACAGAAGGAGGCCTAGGAGAATTCACAAGCTCAGGGATAGGTCAGGTTTGAACAGTTGGCGGTATTTCAGAGCTCAGAACAGATCCATTGTAATGCCTCTGCGCAACATTACCATGGATGTGAGGGCCGCATTTGGGATGATACGCATAGTGAAGTCCAAGTGTGCATAATTGAGTGGTCTCGGGGCGACGGCGCCCAATTGATATAATTGGCTGTTAGCAGAGGAAAAACAATTAACAGGATAGTGTGGACAAAGAATGATGTCGAAAAAGAATGAAGCTTGGATGGGGCCAGATTCAGGCGGATAAGGCCTTCCCTGGGAGTTGGTCGGGTAGTTTCAGGCCAAACAGAGCCTAGGACACCACCATGATACTCAACGTATGGACAGATATCTGGCGGAATCAGTCAGGTCAGCTTTGCAAAATTTTGATCTGGATGTATCAGTGTTGTGGTGGCAATCTCTCCGTCAAGGGTGCGTGCCCATTTTGGGTGAGGAACTCCTTCGTCAGGCAGGAACGTATCGATTTGGCGGACGTAATATATCTTCATGGGGGCTTGAAAAGACATCCTCCTTGCTCGTTACCAATAAGTAGTACCAATCAAAGCCACAATGCGTTGCTGCCCGACATTCAGATTGAGCGCTATAATGTCATCATTGGTCTCATTACCAACACTGAGAAACGGATCCGCCGGAAGTGGCGACGTCGCGCCACGGAATGAATGTCTCACGGAGGTTTAAGAGTTCAACATCGCAGTGAGAGGTTTCATCCTGTAGGGACGTCGCTTGGCTTGTCCACGGTGTTTGCTATTACAGTAGTCGATTACTATTCCGAGACGCGTCTCAGGCCTAGCTGTAGTGAGCCAGCACCGAGCGTCAATGAAATGACTACCGAACGGTTGAAAGAGTGGGATGTTGACTCAGGAGACTGAGAATGATGTTGGGGAGATTGTGAGCTGCAGCGCTGTCTGAAGCGTGAAGACGCATCTGTGGATGGGGTCCGTGATAAGGTATATGGCTTTTATCACATTCCGACTAATATGGTAGGAAGGTAGGTATATAAGGATAAGACGGAAAATATAAGTACGTCTATTACATAATCCTAGTAAATACCTATTTAGGCAATTCTCTACTAAATATCCTATATCTTAGTATAGCTATTTAAACTAGGTAATCTTATATATAATATATCTTCTTAAAATTACTAATATAGATAAATAATAAGCTAAATATTATTATTTTAAATAAAAGAAATAGCCTACTAAAGGTAGTAAGTAATAAAAGAAATAGTATATATAGTATAGCTAGGCGGAGTCGTTGGATATACTGTATAATACTCTAATAAGGCTAGCTGCGCTCAGCCTTGTACTAGCTCAATATAGTAAGATTGTAATATAGGTAGAAGTGCTTTATAAGCACTAAACAAAAACATTAAGATTTCTAAAAAGCCTCCTATTTAATAGAGAATCTATATTTACTAGCTTATATTAGAGCACCTTTTACTAACATTTAGCCGTAAAACGAAGGTTAAGTACAGCGTTTTATTCTTAGACTAATAGTTAAACCGAGCGTTAAAACTAGAAGCTTAAAAACTACCTGTATATTTATATCTCTTAAGATTAAGTTAATTAGTATAAATATTTAGAAGAAGCTACTTTTACATATAACTCGAAAATTTATTTATCAACAAAGATATTACCGATTGAATATACGTTCGGTCGTATTATAGACGTACTAGACGGCGTACCGCCGCTAAATCGGTATCGTACCGTAATTAAGCTAAACAACCTTCTTATTGGTAAGAATACCTTCTATTAAGAGGAAAGGTAGCTTAAGTTAAAACACTCTATAATAGTTAAGTATATAAAAGAACGTCTTTTCCGCTAACAAGAAATAAAGCAGCAGCTAAAAAAAGCTTAGTGTTTATAAACAGAATAGTATAATACTAAGTATACACTAAAATACTATACAGTAGGTAATTTAGTACTACTGTCGTTAAAGAACCTTAAAATAAAGAGGTCAATAAAGAAGCTCGATAATCGAAGCCTAGAACCGTTTAGAATCCTTAAGAAAGTAGATAAACAAGCTTATTAGCTGGTACTACTAGATTTCTACTACATTCACTCTATCTTCTATATATTCTTACTAGAGCTATATTGCCGTCGGTCCGATATAGAATCGTCTGGTCCAATTAAAGTCGATAGTAGTAAAAAATAGCTTATTAAGGCGATTCGCTTTAAGATTAAGAATAAAGACTAGTATTAGACTAAGTAGTAGAGGTAGTTAAAGGCGAATAATACAATAGAGCCGCGGACATATCTTAAAGACTTTAATGCTCTTAAGGAATTTAAGAAGCGTAAAGATACTAAGCCGAGAAGTAAGCGTCTAAGGTAAACTAAGCAATATAAATAAAAAAAAGCTATAAGTCTACGCAATTAGTCTAGAATATAACGCTAAAGAGAAGATAAAATACCTCGAGTATAGTTTAAAACATAGAATTAGTATAGTATTAGACTCTAAGACTATTTATATATAATTATAAAGCTTAAGCTATAAGAAAGCTAAAATAAGACTTATATAGAAAATAAATATAGAACTATTTTAATAAGCTAAGGAAAACTACTTATATAAACTAAGACTCTAGCTAAATAGAAGGCAGAAAACTATAAGAAGACTACTTAAACTAGCGCCGAAGTTAGTACAGATCGGCGGTATAATACTACTTAAGCTAGCCGCGTCTATTGTCGATATAGTCTTAAATCTAATTAATTAGACTTACTATAGCTAGCTTATAAGAAGTCTTATTTATAGGCGGCTAAGGGTCGTATAACTCTATACTAGAATTAAAGCTCTAACGTAGTATCTTAATACGCTTAAAATTGTTAGTATTAGTCTGCTTAACTAACTTAGTATCTAGACCGTACTACTAGGCCTATAGCCAAATACAAAAAGCACGAATTAGAGTAAGATAGTTGTTATAGAAAGACTCTTTATTATCTTAAACGTTCTTATTAAAGGTTAAGAAGAAGTTAGCGCGTATAAGAAGATTGTAGGTACGTCTCTACTAAGCAGAAACCTACTATATATTAATATAAGGTTAATTAGTATCTAAGATAGAGAGTATTAGACTTACTATCTTATACTTATCTTTTAATCTCTTAATACTAGTATAGCGAGTATACTTAGCGTACTATTCTTTAGGCTACTCGTAGATTTAGTCTTTATAATACTTAAAGTTAGAGTTTATAGAAGGTCTACTACATACAGCTATATCGCTAAATAAGGCCTTTATATAACGACAGTATACCGGAACGTAAGTCTCTAGCTAAGGCTAAATTAACGCAGATACGGTATAAAAAGTAGAATTCGAGGAGGTAGACCGGCAAGACTTTATAGACGACTTGGGCTTATAAGCAGTACTGCGGTAATAAAAAGAACAGACGATCTTATTATTACTAGAGTCGTCTTTATGAACGTAACGCTTTTAATAAGCTAAAATACTAACAGTTAGACTAAAATAAAGCAATAAGAGAGAGAAGACTTATAAAAAGTTATAAAAGTTAGAGACACGCTATTTAGTTTAAAAGAGCGTAGAATAGAAAAAGCTACAAATAATTTAAGAATTAGTAAAATAACTTTAAGAGCTTTTTTTTTGCAAGCGTTACAAAGAAGAGCTTTAAAATTAATAGCGGCTTTAAAGTTCTTAATACCGTAAGTTAAGCGGCAAGTTAGCGCTTTAAAAGAGCTTACTTTAGTAGTAAGTTTGTTAACGGGGTTAAAACTCGATATAGTAGAGATTATAAAGGCAAATTAAAGACAATTTAATACTAAATTAGCTATAAACTTCTTACCTAAGAAGAGAAGTAAAGGCTTATTAAAGAAGAGAAGCTTGTAAGCTAAGTAAAAGAGTATAATAATATTAAAGAAAGAAAGAGAAAGTTTAAAAGAGCAGGAGTCTTGTTTTATACCTATTGTTAGGTACTAATAATAAAGCTTCTGTCTATAGATACTAATTTAGAAGCAAAGAAGCCTATTTACGCTAATTACTACTATCTATAGGGACAATTAATCGGTAAAAGCGTGCATAAAGGATATAAAAGAATGTAAAATTAGATAAAAATAATACAAAACTTTACTATTAAGCTTATAACTTAGGCTCGGGAGCTTTAAATTAAAAGTAAAGCTTAGTACTATAACTTAGTACTGCAGAAAACTAGCACTAAACGATATATAGAATAATAGTAAGTAACATTACTCTTTTTCCGACTGAATGTAGATATAAGCCAGTAGGTTTTTAACGAGATTATTGCTCTACGTAATATAAAAGATAGAAGGTACGATAGATATAGCGAATTGCACCCGGATCGAAAACGATCTTTCTTAAGAGAGAGGATAGTTGTAATATATAAACGTTTTAATAGCAAATTAGAACGAAATGTTGTCTATTTAGGAAGGCTATAATCTTAGGAGAATATCTTCCGTTCAGTAGACGCATCCCTTTCTTTTTTCCTTAATAATTAGCTTAAACACTAGTAGAGCCTATTTGGGCCCTTTTTGCCACCTAACTGCTCCCTGCCCTATACCTAGATTACAAGTAACAATAGCAATAATACCTATAATATAGAAGTTCTAGAATTATTAAAGAATTAAGAACTTATTAGTTATATTCTTTATATCTATTATTAGATATATAGCTTATCTATCTATATAGCCTAATTTAATAGAATTTTAATTAATAAGAATAAAAACTGTTATCTAAATAAGTTAAAGATAAGTTTAGAATTACTTCTCTAGAAAGATTATCTTCTATACTTAATAAGGCGCTATATAGAATCTAATCTATATTATAGGTCTTAGTAGATAACAAGATAAGATAGGATTTAACTTATACTATTATTAAACGCTTTATAAAGCTAAAATTACGTCTAATAAAATTTCGAAGTAAATAAAAGCTACTAAAGAAGAGCTAATCTTAATTATAGTTATAAAAGTATAAGAAGAAGCTCTATAACGTTACTAACAATATACTATCTTTTACTAAGTAGCGTTAACTTAAGAAACTTAGTCTAATCTTAGAGAAGTTCTACTAATATACTCTTTACTTTAAATACTATAAAGTACTAACATTAGAGGTAGCTTCGTACCTTTATAAATTATATAAAAAGATATAGATATTCTTTAATTACTACTATTAGTAGACTTAAAATCTAGAGTATAATAATATCTACTATATAGTAATAAAGATAGCTTACTACTATAGCTAGAATAAGATTAATAACTACTTTAAAATACTGGACAACTTACTAGTCTACTACATAGCTCTTATAATAGATTCTAGTATAAAGATAGTATAGTTTAATAAGTACTAGAATAGTAGTAAGAGTAGTAGAAGAACTATAATAACGGTAGTATAGTTACCTCTTCTACGTAAAGTAGTTTATAGGCTATAGATAAAGAAGTATTATAATAAGATACTTAATCTCTATAATAGTAATTCCTTCTAGCTTATATAAAATCTTAATCTTAATAATCCTATAGTATTGCTACTACTACTATTTAATAATATAAGCTTTTTATTAGCTATAAAGATACTAGTAGAAGAACATAATAATTCTAAATAGAAGAAAGAGAATAACGTTAACTAGTAATATAAGTTTAAGTATAAGCGCCTAGACCATATCTAGAGTAAGTAATATAAAACTAATAACTATAACAGATACTTTACTAGTAATTTAGAGAACTATAAAGATAAATACCTTAATTTAGCAATTTACTACTATTAAGAAGAGTTAGCGCTTAATTTAGCTATCTTTATATATAACATAGCGTCTATACTACCTACCTTAGTAAAGGTTAAATAGTAATTTAGTAGCTATAGCCTTACTCTTATAGCGTTGCGCTTAAAACTATAAGTAGACGCTCTAAAAGTATTAGAATACCTATACGTATAGCGTCTATAAGAGAGGAATAAGAGGCGGTACTAGCAATAATTAGTAAATAAAAGGTAAAAGGAGGATTACTAGCAACAGACTAAATTAAAGACGGTAACAGCAATAATAGTATAAGACTTGAGAGAACGACGGTAGAAATAAGGCCTGTAGGTAAGTTAATAAGATATTATAATATCTACCGCCCTCGCCGCCCTTACCGCCCTTACTACCCTTACTACCGCTATATGCTAGCTTTATAATTAAGCTAGCTAAGCTAAATTAACAATTTAAATTAATGGGCCTGGTAGGCAAGCCAGCTACCCAAATTGGCTTGAGACTTTGCCAATCAAGCCAATTTATGAAAAAATTGGATTGAAAAGAACCCTGATCTCTTGGGCACAGACTTGGATCGCGCCGGCATAAATGCGAGGATCAGCTCTATCGGGTACAACGCCCGCTTTATGCGCGGAGCCGATAAGACAGCAAGTATTCGAACGATAGCCGAATCGCTCCTTGCAGAGTTAGGCTCTCATCAGGCCGTAGTATGGACTTCTCTGACTTTGATGATCAAACGGCAGGACTGACTCAATCGACAGCAAAAACGACCCTTCTTTTTCATCTGTCATAGTCTGGGGGGACTTGTACTGTGTCAGGTGCGTGGACTTAACGAACGGTAATAGTCCCATCTACTGACCGAGAGAACAGGCTCTAATACTATGTCTGTACTCTGATAAATCACAAGGTGTCGAGAAACCTCAGTACAGAGATGTCTTCATGGACGGAGACGAATTCTTGCTCAAAGGCATTCAATTTCTCGGAACGCCGTTTGCGGGCAGTCTTGTTGCGGACGCCGCCCAGCCGTTCGTGGACGCGTTGAGCACCGTCAACCCCTGGCCCGTCAATGCAGGACTTTTAGCGGCCCTGACGAACAAGAATCCAAACCTTGCCGACATCGTCGACAAATTCCGTCGAGTTCAAGATGAGAGAGCAATCTCACTGTGGATAGGTTGCGAAACTGACCCTACTGCCGGAAAAATGGTGAGCATGTCTAAAGCATGTATGGAAGGCGGCTAATGAACTGAGGTCACTTCGCGAGAACCAGCTACTGCAGGCTTTGAACAGATTGCAAACATCGCCACTATCAACGCCAATCATACTTCGATGGTGAGATACGATAGGGTGAACCCAGATTATATGCGGATCTCGTTGGGACTCGTCAAGATGATCCATGGTAGTCAGATTGAGACAGGGCGAGGCATTAGAGCCCGCAGCGAGACGTTGGTAGCGTCTCACCGGTCCAGTGTATATGACGTCCAGTCCGAAAGAAGCCCAAGCACGACCACCATGCCCAGCGGATCCTTCTCCAACGGATCGCACGCCTCGGCCATTTCGACTACAGCGAAAGTCCAAAGCCCAGAGGTACAGTATGCTATGCGCCGTCAAGAAAGTGCGCAAAGCAGCGCCCGCGGGCCAGAACTCGGAGCCGAATCTAGTCAATCGTTGAAGGCAGTAAGCGCGCCAACGCCCAGAGATGGCTCTAAGCTTGCAAAACTCAGCAGATATGACATTGTCTTTGTCATCGACGATACAAGCTCCATGACCATGCCAGCGGATGGCGTGTCGCGCAGAGGCTCTGTCCCAAGTTCCAGATATACGGACCGCTGGAGCATTCTTGAGCATTGTCTGCAAGCTGTTGTCGATGTTGCAGCGTCGCATGATAGCGACGGTGTTGACGTGAGATTCTTGAAGTGTGGCAAAGATATTTTTCGTGGTAGCTACACATTCGACCAAGATAACCTGAGGAGAGGGCAGGACATACTGGATCGGCTGGTCTCAATCCGAAGCATGTTGGATACGCCAAGGTGTGAGGGGGGTACGTTCTTCACAGACACTCTTTATGAACTCCTGTCAGAACGAACCGACAGATGGAAAGAACACGCGAGTCTCCGAGACAATTACAAACGGGACGACATGCCAAGGTATTTGAACATTATCGCCGTTACGGACGGCGCCGAGAATGACCAAGAATCCGTGCAATGGGCCATCGCCAATGCAGCGAAAGTGCTCGACAAGTGCGATGCACCCCCGAGATGTATAGGCGTACAGTTCGTGCAGATTGGCGACGATGCGGCCGCTACTGCGTGGCTAAAGCAGTTGGATGACGATTTGGGTCGTGAGGAACATCGATTCCGTGACGTAAGTTGTTTGACTTACAGAGATGTGGCTGCTAATTACGCTTAGATGGTTGACACAAAACCTTGGGACCCAGAAAACATTGAAGCCATACTCCTGGGCGCTATCGTGACGCAGGAGGACAACGCAAAGCCGAGATTCTAGCTCGTGCATGTCGGATAGCTTTGCATTCTCACTTGACTTGATAAAAGTCCGGGGCGTACTCGAGCAGCCAGCGCTTCTCAATTTTCGTAACATCACGAATGAATGTCTTGGACGAGGTCTCCATGATCTCATGAAATATGACCCATTCAGCTTTGCGATTGAACATCAACGAACTCGGATGAGCGTGAAGCGTAGTCGTCCCAGTCACAGACTTGAAGGTCCCATCTGGCTGCATCTTCGCGGCGTGCGCAAAGAAGCCCGACGTCAGGCATCGTCGCATTTGTTCGCCTTTGCCGCTGTCATCGACATCCTGGTTTCGTTGCGTTCGTGTAGTGCCCGCAGTGATGCCAAAGCGTTCCAAGTATCGCTCAAGCTGGTTTCGGATACTCACAGCTCGTACCATGCTTTTGTAATTGAGATAGTTCTTGGCACACCATTTAGCGTCCTTCTTTCCGCTCGTCACGAACGCTTGGAAGATATTGAGGAGTGTCAGGTGGTCTCCTTCTTCTGCTGCAAACTTGTGGCGAGCTGACTGATGATCCTTGCGGTCGCCTTCGTGAGTGAACCATACACTACCCTGCAGACTCGTCATCGCAGCGATGCTTAGCATCTCATCTAAGCAGCCGAAGCTTGGAGACGCCAGTAGCACCTTGGACATCATCGGTTCAACTGCAAGCTCCGCCATTCGAGAGCCGAGAGGCTTGGTCAGCTTTGCGTAATCATCAAGCGCACCTAGAGAATAGAGTAACTCTAGACCGCGAATGACCAGCTCGGCTGGCGGAGGCGTCAAGAAGTCAAAGCGAACAACGTTGTCAATGCCGAGCGCTTTCAGCTGCAGTATCACAGGCGCCAGGTTCGATCGCTGTACTTCGGGCACCGTGGCTTCCGCCAACCGGCTGTAGTCTGCTTCTGTGTATATTCGATAGCACTTGCCAGGCTTTGTTCGCCCTGCTCGGCCTGCTCGTTGAGTCGCTGACGCCTTAGAGACTGGCGTCGCTGTTAAAGTCTCAATGGCGGTCTGTGGATTGTACGCTCGTAACTTGACAAAGCCACAATCAATGACATAGACAATCCCGTCGATGGTCACGCTCGCCTCGGCGATATTAGTAGCCAGAATCACTTTGCGATACCCCTCACCAGCAGGCTCGAAGACCTTCATCTGTTCATCAGTTGGCAGACCTGCATACAGTGGAACGGGAAAAAGCCTTGGGCCCGGCCCTTTCCAGTCATATGTCTGGTCAGCGATTGATTGCAGAGCATCTTGAATTTCTTCTCGTCCCGTCAAGAATACCAGGACGTCACCATCACCCTCCTTTGCGTTGATCTCGAAGACTGTCTGTACTGCACGTTTCAGATAGTCTTCTGCAGGCTGCTCCAAGTAGTGCATGTCTACAGGGTACATCCTTCCGCTAATGGAAACAATCTTGCCGAGTGAATCTTGATGCCGACCAGATTTTGTCGATTCCTCTGTGCTGCTGAAGAAGCGGAGGAAGTCCTCAGCTTGCAGTGTGGCGCTGCTGACGATGATGCGAAGGTCGTCGCGCTTCCTTCGGATCTTCTTCAGGATACCAAGAAGGATGTCAGAGCTGAGCGAACGCTCGTGAGCCTCATCGACCATCACAATAGAGTAGCGGGACAGAAGTGGATCTACCAATGCTTCTCTCAACAGCATGCCGTCAGTCAAGAACTTGATGCGGGTTTTGGCGGAGGTAACGTCTTCGAAGCGGATGGAGTATCCGACTTCTTGACCTAGCTGACATCCTAATTCGTCTGCAACACGCTTCGCTACTGAGGTTGCTGCGACTCTACGTGGCTATCTATTGTCAGCCCATGAGCCCTTGATTGATATGAATGAGCATACCTACCCACCTGTGTCACGGCAACGACCTTGCCGCCTGAACTCCATCCCGCCCTGTTGAGGAATTGAGGAAGCTGAGTTGTCTTTCCACTCCCAGTGTGACCGATCAAGACGGTCACTGGATACGTCTCAGCCGTGTATTGCAGCTGCTTTTCATACTTTGCAATGGGGAGTAGTGAGGAAGGCTTGAAGGTCGAAGGCACGAAAGACGCGCCATCATCTTGTTCAGCCATCCTTTTGCCACCTGCAAGTCGCAGAAGATGCAAAAACTGCGCACTTCAATCTGCTGGTGGTTTACATTTCAATGAGCCTTGGAAGGAATGAGACGCTGCAGTTTCAATATTGCGTGCAGCTAGTCCTATACCGGACAAGCGCGGTGATAGCGCGATATTTATTTGTTTACATCGAAGCTCCGTCTATCCCTACTCCGTGCATCTGGACGTCTTCGGCATAGACCTGCCCTTCTGCTCGCGTTCGAGGAAAGGTTTCAAGCCCCGCTCTGAGCCTTCTTAATGCCTTCCCTCATCCACTCTTGCGGCTGTGTAGGCTCCCTCCCCAGCAGCCACCGCAGGACGTTCGGACTCCCCTGGAGTCCTTGCTCATCATAATGCATCAGCATACGGCTCCCTTGTGCTCGACTGGCTGACGGCGCTTTCTTCGCGTCACCAAAAAGTCGAGCCATCATCATCTCGTCCCTTTCCTTTCTCGACAGCTTGTTCATCGTGATGATTGTGCCCAGCTGTTTCCCGCAAATATCTGCCAGGCTTCTATTGGTGATAGGCAGCGTCGAGCAAAGCGGGTACTGGGCGAATACATGTTTCTCGCGCTCCGCGACGACCTTCGCGACAGCGTCTCCCATGTCGCTCAAGGCTATCATCGACATTGGGGTGTCTGGGTCGTAGACAGCGGGACATACTGGTTGCGCACATTTCTGATGCTGCTGTACCAACAGCGGCAAGGGAAAGTTGTCCAAGAAGGTGCTTGGGCCGAGGATAGTCCACGGCAGCCCCGACTCGATGAGGTACTCCTCAACGTAGCGTTTGGAGTCATGGTTGAGCAGCTTGCGCAGCTGCGTGTGCAGGACTGACGAGTATACAAAATGAATGGGATTGTTTCCGCTCTCCAATGACGGAAGACAGGCGTCAATCATGTTGTAGCCGAGGGAGGTCTCATGAGGATGGAATGAGGGTCCAATATGCACGACAACATTCGCCCCTTCCACGATACGGGCGCAGTCGTTTGGCTGAGCGAGGTCGGCTTGAACGACCTCAGCTTCGGGGTAAGCCTGTTTGAGCTTCTCGACAGACTCAGGACGGCTCGCAACGAGTCGGAGCTTGTACGCTGGGTTATCAATAAGGCGAGGGATGGTGTGAGCACATTGCTTGCCGCTGGCACACGTGAGGACGATGAGTTGTGCCATAGTGGTATTGCTAGATCGATATGCGGACAGTCGTGCCGTATACGTTGTTGAGATGCCTCAGGTCTAGTATTTCGAGGGTGTCTAGGCAATGCTCATAGTGACCCTCAGTAGCTTTATATAGTGTGTCCACCTGCGGGGTTAGGAGTGTCGGCGCTGATGTAAAGCGAACCCTGTATCGCCGAATACGAAACCCTCTTACCGCATGCGTTTCAGATCACCTCTGCCCAAGCGATGACATTTACCCATCTGCTGAACACCGGCAGATCTCCGGCGATATAAGCGGCATAAGGCTGAACGGCACTTACCGTCCGCTGCTCGTCAAGACGTCAAACATTATCGACGTCCGCAAGGCAACTCCAATACCCCCAACCATCTCTCTCTCAACTTCGGAGAACATGGCCGCCCTCCAACGCGCAGCCGAGCGCAAAGCTCTAACATCCCTCCGAGCCGCCACCCGGCCACACATCACTCCAACCCACTCCCTCCGCCCACGACCTCAAGCCCTCTCCATCGCCGTCCGCACCTTCACCACCACACCCACATCCTCCCTCCCAGCCCCCTCCTTTGGCTCTCTGAGCCCCTCGCCCTCAACATACTTCCAACGCCCCTCCCTCCCCGCGAACACCGTCATCCGCTTCGTCCCACAGCAGACCGCCTGGCTCGTCGAGCGCATGGGCAAATACCACCGCATCCTGAACCCAGGCCTGGCCATCCTCATCCCGTTCCTCGACCGCATCGCGTATGTGAGAAGCTTGAAAGAGACCGCAATCGAAATTCCAAGCCAGAGTGCAATCACAGCCGACAATGTCACCCTCGAGCTCGACGGCGTGTTATACACGCGGGTCTTTGATGCTTACAAAGCTTCGTAAGTGACCCCACCACTCCCTTAATACTTCAGCCCTCAGGCCACCTACACAACTCTCCCCACTCCTCGCCAACACCTAAATTTCACCCACTAACACAACAAAGCTACGGCGTCGAAGACCCCACCTACGCCATCTCCCAACTCGCGCAAACAACAATGCGCTCCGAAATCGGGCGCCTCTCCCTCGACTCCGTCCTCCGCGAGCGCGCCTCCCTCAACACAGAGATCACCAACGCCATCAACGAGGCCGCGCAAGCCTGGGGCGTGACCTGCCTGCGCTACGAGATCCGCGATATCCACGCGCCGGACGGGGTGGTCGCTGCGATGCATCGACAAGTCACCGCTGAGCGCAGCAAGCGCGCCGAGATCTTGGATTCAGAGGGACAGAGGCAGAGTGCGATTAACATCGCGGAAGGGCGGAAGCAGAGTGTGATTCTGGCGAGTGAGGCTGTGCAGCAGGAATCTATCAATAAAGCGATGGGAGACGCGGAGGCGATATTGTTACGTGCGCAGGGCACAGCGCGCGGGATCGCAGAGGTGGCAGAGCGGATCCGCGGCGGGGGCGTGGACGCGCAGCGTGCGGTCAGTTTGAGCGTGGCGGAGCGGTACGTGGACGCGTGGGGGAAGCTGGCGAAGGAGGGGACGGCGGTGGTGGTGCCGGGGAATGTGGGGGACATGGGGGGCATGATTGCGGGGGCGATGGGGATGTTCGGGAAGGTCACGGAGGGGCAAAGGGTGGCGGAGGAGAGGAGGGTGGGGAGGTTGCAAGGTGGAGAGGGTGCGAAGAGGTTGGAGGGGCAGATTGGCGAGGGGAATGAGGAGGCGGGAAAGGGGACGGGACAGTTGCAGGATGAGGTTGCGAAGAGTGTGTTGCAGGGGTTTGAGGAGGCCAGGCGGTGATGTCGCCCTGAGGTTGGCAATCGGGCGTGACGGCAAGGCGTTCGGCGCGAGGTGAGGAGCACGATGGAAAAGCACTGTTGTGAGAGCATACGATACCATCTCTACTTGTAATTTTACTGGCTCGGCGTGCTGCAGAAGCGGCTGGGGTTTCTACTCGCTATCTCAGGGATCCACAGGCTCCAGATATTGAAGTCGTGCCTTCTCTCGTCCATCTTGTTGTATTTCATGGAGAAGAAAAACGAACACCTAAATGTGTGCAGGCAAGGCCATAACGAAGCATAATCACAGAAAGGGTGCAGGCAACGCACGAAGATGATGAAGTTTGGCTCGGACAGGTGTCCACGTTTTCATTCTATCTGCCACACATACACTTTCATCAAGCATCGTCATGTAATGCCCATGCTCGCCTCCTTGCTCCCGCTACCTCTAGCTACAGCAGCCGGGCAACGCAGGTGTCCTAAGGCCATCCATCGCGCACTTCGATTTGTTGACCACCTGAGAGGTTGAGATTTTGCATATTGATAGGCACGGAAGCGAGATGGACAAGCGCTTGGATGAAGGCGTACGTAATAGAGAAGATTAACCCGACGTGCTGAGTTGAAAAGAGCGGCGTCGGTGGTCTTCTCAGGGGTGCGTCTTCGCCCATGATCCTTGCTGCGCTGTAGACGTGGTGACACGACAGACGAGATGCGAGATTGGACATTGAAGCCTCCAGTAGCGTGGCATGTATCTGACCGAAGCGAATGTTGTGCCTCTCTGAAAGGAGCAGATGCGTGCGATGAAGTTTCTGTGCTTCCCGATACCATGTCTTTTTTTTGGGTTGGTTCCTGAGCCGTGCAGGTTGACGGCTGTTGAGTTGCGTAGGCGCGAGGATGTCTGCTGGGTCGTGTGACGAGGCAATCGTTTGTTTGGGAGGAGTGTTGTACAGAGAGATTTTACGAGGCTGCCAATGCCATCTTGCGGTCCCGCACTCCAGTCCTGCCCTTCTTCGTGGGGATGGTTATGGCTAAATGCGAGGAACAAGTTCTAGCGGGAGAAGGCGCAGGTCGTGGTCTCCAGTCTCAGTCTTTGAACGAAAGTTTGATCGTGGTTCAGTCACCCAGGGAAGTCACTTTTGGTAGATGTAATGCAGAACGCCTTGATCATTGCCCGGGTATGAAGCTCAGCCGTTTCCTTGCTATGCATGCACGTCGATATTTTTGAAGCTCTTTATGATTATGCTGCCCGAATGGGAACTCGTAGAAACCCTCCTCGCCTTCCACCAAAATTCATCCGAAACACTGTTTCCTTGGATCTCACCACTCAACGTCATTCGTATGATTTGTCTGGTGGCACACGGTGCGCTTGACGCTGATACCGGTGTTGCACCATTCGTCGGACATGCAGTTCAACTTCAAAGCAACTGGAGAGATGAGTATTATACAATAAGACTAGGCATCGCGTTCGATCTGTACATCGTACATTCGTGGTCGCTGGAAATTTCTGGACATTGTAACAATTTCGCTGCAATCGGTAACAAAGCTGGGTAATCGTACGTCGAACCTGCAAATGAGTCGACTATGTCAGTATTGGTGTCTCGATCGACTCAACGGTCGAGGGAGGACTTGAGATCGGCGTCCATGAAGTCTTGCAAGATTTTGCGGCTCTTGAAGTTCATTTCACCGTTACGCCAGGCAGCACGGAGGCGTCTGAAGATGGTTCCTTCTCCTTGCTCGCTCTCATTGCGGGCTTGTTCGACGTAGTCTGATGCAACATTTCTGCGTATGGGTCTATCTTGACTGAACAAGGCTTTGTCGTAGTACTCCAGGAGGTGGGTCAGGCCGATTTGAGAACCGTTCTTCGCGTCGTCGATGGCGAAGAATCTGAAATCGTTGTACATCTTCCTATTGAAGTTGCGGAGAAGGAAGTGCGACCAAAAGTCGTAGAGCAATCCCATATCTTCAGGACATTGACCAGGCTCGGCATTACGGCGTTGTTGCTTCGCGTTGGCGCACACTTGGGCGTAAGAAACTAGCTCGGCATTCGGAGGATGCTCGACTGCCTCATTCTGGTCCTTGATCCAGAAGACTGTCGAGGAGGGAGCACGAGAACTCGATGCACGATGAGCGGGCACCGGCGAGCTCAGCTTTTCTTTGATCTCCGCTAGTTTTGCAGTATGGTCACTAATGCTCTCATGTCAGAATAAACCGTCAAAAACCGCTATGGAGACCTCCGTACCTTGACTCAGATCCATTGCCCTGCACAGGGGACCTGGAGCGTCGCTCTTCTCCATTGGTCCTAGGGGTGAGAAATCCACCGTCAATAGTGCCGTTGGAGAATGATCTTGTTACGTGGGGGTGAGGAATCTGATCAACTCGTAGTCGGGTCAAGATGGTGAGCTGATTGTCGATCTTCTCATCAGGGTACGCATCTGGCTCGTCTTCCATATCTTGCTCGGCACCGTGCTGCGGCTGTCCAGTAGCTTGTGACTGCGCCTGTCCCGCTGGAGCGAAGTTGACGGTAGTGTCAATAGCTGACATCGAATATCTGTTGTTCGGTGACTTCGGGTAGCCATTCATCGTTGATGCCGTGGGAACTGGCGTGAATTCCGGAAATTGCCCGTTCTGCATCGGTTGCAGGGACTGAAAGTCGCGGCCATGGTCGTACCCGTTGATGTGCGTTGGGGAGGTGAAGTACTGCGGCAGCGTTGGTCCGTCGTTCTGTGCCGATGGATCGCGCTGATTCATGGCAAGTACGAAGCTTGGCCAGCCTTCACGTCTTCTCACAAGGAGATCGTTGTTCGTCGAGTGGAAGACTTCGAGCTCGGGGTTCTGCTGGGCGACGAATTTGATAAGATCAAAATCAGCAGTCATGCTCCTCATGCGCTGGAAGTCTGAGATGAGCCTCAATGACACGAAGCCCTGAGAGTCCATGCGCTCTCGGAGAAACATGTCTTTGCAAAGGTTGTCTACAGAGAAGTAGTAACTTAATTGCGCGGCCACGCCGTTCATGAGCATCATGTTCATATAGTTGTTCACAGGCATGCCTGCACTAGATGGCGTCAGCGGCCCATTGTCGAAAGAGCCAGGGCTTGAGTATTGGGGCTGGGCGAGGTATGAAGAGCTTGCATACGGCACTTTGAACTGCCCGAAGGTGACGTCGCTGGGTATTGAAGCTGATCGCGGTGCACCACCATTACCGCCACCCCGGCCACCACGCTGGTAGGACGGACCGCTTGCGAACGATCCGTTGAAGGTAGCTGATTTTGCAGAATGAGGTGTGGCGGGATAGTAGTTTGAACCGTTGTTGACCTGGAGATTGGATGGGGCTTGGGGATGGTAGAAGGCGCCCCTGGCGCGCCCGCCGCGACCTCGGTCAGATCGGCCTTCGCCACGCTCACGGAAGGGCAGAAAGTTGCCCGGGTCCTTGCTTGGCTCGTATTGTCTTGAGAAACCCTCCGGCCTCCGCTCAGGCCAGGCAGCCTTTGGGTTGCTATTCAGCGACCCTGATCGCTTGCGGTCGCCATTGCGCGGAGCTGAAGCATCTGGGTCTGCGGCACGAGATCCCCGCCGTCGAGGTTTGCCTTCGCCAATTCTAGTAAACGTATGGCGCGGGCCTTCCAATGACGCCGACGATCCATTAGCAGCGTCTGCGTTGGTCGAGGGAACTAGCGAATTGGTTGAGGGAACCTGCGAAGACGCAGGGCTTTGTGTGGTGTGATCTCTTGCCCCGTTACGGAGGTCTTTGGTAGAAGCAGTGGCGGTGGTTTCAGGGAGCTCGTGGGGAAGAGACGTGCGTTTTGCGCTGGCTTGCGGGGTTTCGCCATTTGGAAAGCGAGCGCTGCGTGGTAAAGACGAGGCCCGATTGACACTCGAAACAGACCTATCCCTTGAAGGTGCTGCTCGAGTCGATTCTGCAGACGCTGACGGTCGGCGACCTCCACGAGCGCTTGAAGCACCTGTGACAGCGTCCCCGCGGGTAGGTCCTCCTCTTCCCCCGCGTGTCCCGCCACGTGCCCCACGCCCAGCTTTGGGCGGCATCGGAGTCTCAAATTTCGCAGACGGCACAAAGGGAACGGATACCCACTCGTTCTTCTTGTGTCCCTTGCTTGCCGTAGATGCAGGCTTGTCATTCTCGCGATTTTCTTGCACTTTACTCTGCGTCTTTCTACGGTCATCGTCTTTTGCGGTCTCTGGTGTAGGCCATAGAAGCGAGTCTTTCAAGGATGGGAATTGCGAGGCGTTCGAGACACTGGGCTGTCTTGCCTGAGCAGCCTGAGTAGTCGCGTCTCTGCCAGCGCCACCACTGGGTCTTGTCTGCCCTCCTCTAGATACGCTTGAGGCTCTCGCCTCTCTGCTAGAGGTCAGTGGCGCTTTCTCTTGTGATCCTGCGACTGTTGTAGGCTTGGCGAACGAGTTTTCCCGGCTCGGAACAGAACTGCTGCGACGAGTGTTTGGCTGCGTGACCGCGGGCCCATTGCTCATGTTTGTTGGACTTGTTTGTAGTGAAGCCGGCGGAGTCTGCTTGCTCTTTGCAGTCTGCGCTCTCTGAACCCAGAAGTTAACCGTGGGCTTCGGTGCCTCCACCAGGGGTGACGGAGCAGTCTGCTCAGCCTCTCGATCTTCATTTGAACTCGGATTTTCAGCTTCTGCACTGCGTCGTCCATGCAAGACCTCTTCTTTGTTGGCTGATCTGCGGCGCCATGAAAGCTCATCCAGGTCAGGCGTGTTTGGCGACGGCGCGTCGTCGTCCTTGGCTGTGCTAGTAGAACGCGAGGCTTCGGTTTCGAGGACGGTGGATGGCGTGATATCGCCATTTGCATCACTGTTCGTCACCGCATCTGCATGTGGGGACGAGCTGCTTTCTTCGACTCTGGCGCCACCTTGGGCTTGTTCTTCGACCATGGTCACTGCATCAGCCGCATCGTCAGCCCAGCTTCCGTTTGTGATTTCGGGCATAGTCAGAGAGCCCTCGGTTTGTACGCGTCCGGGTGCTTTGGATACATTTTGCGCCGCTTCGGGAGGCGGCTTTGACGCTGTTGCTGACGGTTTCCCTTTCGCAGCCTGAGCGTATGAAAACGGCGCAGGTACCTGTGCAGTGTCGCGAGTTGTGCTGTTTGCTGGTGCAGTCATCGCTGCTGATGATTGAAGGGTTGAACGGTACCGCAATGGAACTGATGAACTCTCCTTGAAATTCCCTGAGGACTGACGCCAGGCCTCTCCCGACCACGACCTCCGTTAGTACTCAGCAAAGCCTCTCCAGAACTTTCTTCTCTTCGAACAATCGCGGATATCTAGAGCGTTGGTGTACTGTGCTGTTCAAAGGCGCGAGGATGTTTCCAGTCACGAACAGTGACGGCACGTTGACAGGCCTAGAGGTGAGTCTTTGGGCAGAAATGGCGATTTCTTTGAGAGCAACTAGATAGCGTAACGCTATCTTCCAGAATACGCTCTGACACGCTCTGACAAAGTGTGGATGTCGTGGTTTAGTATCTCGAGCCCAGACAAACGGCTGAGGGTTTGTGGGTGGAGATGCCTCGGAGTCGAAGGCGTGCTGCCGCGTCGACCGCGGACACTCTCTATCCTGGATGTCAGTCAGAATTTGTGATTGCCGGTGCGATCTTGCAGTCTAGTCTTTGGAGGTGGAGTGTGCGGCCAGATGGGCAGTCAAGTCGACAACCCAATAGGGTAGGTGTAGAAACTAACGTTGCTCAGACGTCACACTCGACCACCGCGAACGCCAGTGATGGATGATGCTTGCAATAGATCGGCAGATGCGAGCTTGGACAATGACTTGCGAGCTGAACGGGCAGTGTGAACGAGGAGAGTGTTGGCAAGGAATATTGATGAGCTGTGTGGTGTGTTCGGTGGGTTGGCCGAACAAGTTTCCCCTCGCGCTGCGGGGTCTTTGTCGAGGGTCACAAGGCTGGACGCTGGACTATGAGGGCCAGAGTGAGGTGGAGAGCTCGGTAGAGAGGCAGTGGGTAAGGGAAGAGGAAGAAGTGCAAAGATGAGAAGGCGGAAGATGGGTGAAGGGTGCAAGGTGTCGTGGAGGGCGCAAAAGACAGCAGGTCATAATTTCTGAGGACGAGCTTTGTTCGGTAGATTCAGAGTCTTGAGGCTAGCGCAGCCCTAAACCCCCAAACCGGCTTAGTCAATCCGCCCGAGATCGCCCTCCCCAAACATGCCCCCCGAAGCCCCCCCGACCACACAGACCTCTCCCGCTTCTTCGACGCAAGCAGATCTTCTTAACACTTAGCAATCTGTTATCAGCAATCTGGCCTTGGAACATCATCATGTAAGCTGTCACCAGAGCCTCGAATCTCTATCATGCCTGCGGGGAGCCCGCTGAACGCTGGGGATGCCCTGCCGAGGTCGTATTGCCGGTCGTACATGGCGACACCTCCCGGATTGGCAATCTTCTTCGTTTGCTTTCTGCGAGTAGATTGTAGCCTGTACACGACATAAAGCGCTCTCCTAGCATGGGCACCTAAGAGGTAGTCTCCGCAACTGAGAAGGAATCGTCGCGTGGTCGAGACTGGTGATTTCAAGGGCAAAGGGCGTTGGAACCGATCGAAACAAAGAGAAGGGAGTCAAAGCGTTTAGTGATCCTCGAGTGGAAGCTGCGAGAATGGCATCAGGACGATGGGTCCTGGAGTCCATGAGGTGGCTCCCCTCAGCGGCTCACGTCCTGCGAGGTGCGCGCAAATTCAGCCTGCCAGTCTGTACTGCAAGGCCTGCCCTGGGACTCAGCGGCGAGAGAGAGACAAGCAATGAATCATGTGCTGTGATCCATGCTATCTCTTACTATTCGTACTATCTGCATTATACATATGCTATGTCTTTTCACACCCCCTTGACGACATGGGTTCTCAGTCAACCGCCCATCCATGCAGCGACTCGATTGGTGCCGAAGCTGGCTGCGAGCCTGAAAGCCGCCATGTCAGTATTCTGTGTAATTCTCAACGCGCAGAATTCTGTTTTCGCTGAGTGCGTGCAATGAGTAGGTTATGGACGTACCTCAGGCCAGACGAGCCCATGGGAAAGTAGCTGACAATGTACCATATCAGACATATCATCTGCACTATCGCCGTGACCAACGTGAGCAGTATTGATCGAAGCTGAACGCCACTAAGTAAGCCAGTGCTCGCAAGTCATTGTCCGCTCTTCATCAAGACTTACGCCAATTGCGAAATACAGTGTCAATGCAATGGACCCAAAATATGTTGCTGTAAAAGGCAATCGTGGCCCTGAAATGAGGTGTCGGGCTGATGTTTTGAGTAAGCAATCTGCAAGTCACGCGCAAGTCTTTTGCCGGCGACAGATGAACACACCATAGACTGCGGGCCCCAAGAGTGCTGCCCACGACGCTAGAAAAAGTATCGAGGCCATAGACCATCTGCGTGACCAGTTAGTACGGCTGAGCCGCAGTCGAGCATAATGAATTTTCAACGGGGAACGGATGCGGCTCCGAACGCTTGTGGCTCAGTCCCGCAAAGTGGCACGCGCAGACCCACCACCAACAAAGCATGCCACCATGGCAATCCCGGTTTTCTTCGTAGAATGGAATAGTGCAAGGAAAGTGACTCACAGGATAGGAAACTTGCGTGGGCCAACCACAGCTAAAGCTGGCAGCAGGAAAAAGCACACAACGAACAAAGCGATGGAACATAACATGAGACCACCAAAAAGTAGCATGCGGTCCCACCGGCTGACTAGAAGCGAACACCGGGTCAGTCGATCATAGTCGTTCCCAGCCCAACACCCAACCCTGAACGCCGGACTCGACTATGATAAAAGGTCTGCGCCTGCCTGAGGGTGGCAATAGGCTACATCCTGACGATAGACGATCCATGATTCATGCTGGGGGTTGGAAAATGGCGGAGCTGCTTTCATAAGGAGTGACAAACTTACGAGCAAACCAGGCATCTTCCTCCTCCCGTCGCGTTCGTGCAGGCAAAGGTGCGCCTGGCCCTTCGTCGGTGGGTAACTGGAGAGCTCCATAACTTGCAAACGGATTGTAGGACTGAAGCTTAGACCAAACCGGCGTATTTGCAGACGTCCGTACAGGGAGGTCGGGGTCTCGCCTATTCCAGCCGAGCGAGTTCAAAGAGTCGCGAAAAGAGTCGGATGCCATGAGATGCAACGAAGCTGACTAGCGTGGCCAGTACGGTAGCACCGGACAGGGAGCAAGGCTCAAGCGTGCAGCTAGCGCGAGCTCTGGACGCTCGCGTGCAGAGAGAGGAGTGGTGACGTGCAGCACCGCGACGGCGGCGGGTAGAGAGGCCCCAAGCTGTGAAGACGGCGTCAAAGGCCTGATGCTGGAGTCAGAGCGGGAGCGCGCCGGTGAGCGTTAATGCAGAAGCAGATGATCGCCAATGCAGCAGTGTATCTCGCAGATGGGACAAGGCAAGGACGACAGGCGTCGATCGATGTCCAGGTGATCAGTGCTCAGGAAGCTTAAAGGTCCAAGGTGGTGTGGTGGGGGTCCCGCTCAGATATGGGTCGAGTCGGAGGATAGATAGTCAGCAGCAAGTTGGGCCAGCCGCTAGAGCTGATTGGCAGGGAATCGAAGATGCCAGGAATGGAGTTCAGTAGGGTCGAATGTGGCTAACGAGATCGCAGGATGTGACCAGTCGGCCGGTTCGTAAGTGGAGGGACCCGATAAAGAGGGACGCTTGCAAGCTGCGGGTTTTCGGGCTCTGAGAGGGCAATGGCGGTGGTAGGGTGTTAATGTCGCAATTGTTGGCAACAGTAAGGCGTAGGTTACAAGATGTGTACTAGTAGGCTGAATGTTGGGTAGGCGAGTTGGTAGAGGGAAGAGCGACAAAGCAACAGAAATAATTGATTTTGAAGCAAGTAGGCAGCCGCGTTTGTTGTCCACGTTCTCCACTGTTCCGTGCCTTTCTTCTGGGATTAGAAATTCAACGCACAGACGCGTTTTGAAAGAGGTGAGGACGTTTCAGATGGTGAGACCGCTGTGCAGCGTTTGGTACATCTAAAATGGTATTTGAGATGTGACGGAGGAGGAAAGCCACACAACGGGGGTGAAAGGCAAAGAAGGTGCCGCATGCAAATATGGTGAGTAAGACCGCGCTGGAATTCTGCCGGCTATGAGTGCCACAAACTGAACAGACTGAGCTAGACCCTCATATATGAGCTTGGGTCAGCTGGTGGTACCGACGGAGCGGTGTCGCGTCGCGTCGTGTCGCGTTTGGGGGGGGACATGAATCATGATGATCGACCGATGGCGCTGTGGAGACGCTCATCCTCGAACCCTTGCTTCCCTTTCTCCCTCCCACATTATTCATGGACGCCTATATCAGCTCAGAAGACATCCGGCGAGCTACAAATGCACGCAGCCATTCAGAGAGGCAGACAGCACCATCACCACCGCCAAGAGACACCAATCTGAACCATCCCTTCCAAACCACCCCTCCCGCACCTCGTCCACGGTACATTCCCCCCAAGTACATGCACGCTCCAAACGCCGCGCCGCGCCGCAGATGGAGCTTAGGCGGGCACATGCGAACGATGTAGTAGTGTCGAATCGGTCGTCCCCCCTCCTCCCTCAAAGAGCTCCTTTCTCTCTTCGAAAGCGGCGCGCCCATCATCAACCGACCAACGGGCCAGCTGACTCAAGCAGCGACTCTCCATTGTTGATCATCTGGTCTATCGCGGCGAGGCATTTGTGGGTGACCGCACTGGCTGGTATCTTGCGTCCTCTTCTCGCTGCGCTGATGGATATATTCCTGCACAAAGGGCGCGGATCATAGTGGGATCGTTAACGTCAGTGACTTGGGCTCGCACGGTCTATTGCTGGGATACGGTGGCAGGCGACTATTTATTCATTCATTAGCCCGGCCGTCCCCGTCTCTAATGCAGCTGTTCATGCAGCCTTCTTTCTCCATCGCCTGAACACCTGCAATCATTCTGCGGCCGTCGCGCGTTCGTGCAGCCAGGTGCCCGCATCATCCCGTCGCATCACAAGTGCATTGACTTTTTGACTCCAGCCAGCGCTCGGACCCCACCCTCTCCAGCCAGGGTCCATCCTACCCGCAGCCCACTGCGCGCTTCTTAATTCAGACACCACACACAACCCACCTACACTCGTCCCTTCTTCCACCTTCGCCCTTACCTTGACCTTGGATTGTCCACCATCTCAGCCATTTCTATTGCCTCACCTTATCACCGTCCCCGACCTCGCGTATCCGTCGGCCAAAGAAGGCTTCTCGCCACTTGCTCCAACGGGGCTTAGCCCATCCATTCAGCCCCACCGCCGACCAACAACCCATCATCAACTTTCCGACGTCATCTCTTCAGCCTTTTGGATCTTCCACTCGCCGACATTGAAGCACGCCGACTTGCTCCCTGGCAATTAATCAACAACCTTGAGCTCGACTGCTCATCCCAGCCCCACTCCAGTGCTCCCCACAACGAAGAGCTACCTCGCATCCACGCACCAAACCGAGCAACCCCTACCACGCACCACACCTTCAGTCTTGCTGGCAGGCACAGCAGCTCAGACAAAACTACTTCAATAGTGATAGTACTGAAACATACCCGTCATCTGTGTTACGATAAGCAGATTTCCCCGATCAGGCGACACCATTCACAAGGACACATCCGCCCACAAATACCCCCAGACAGGTCTGCCTCAGCGCAGGCCATGGGACTGTCGACACCTGAAGCTTTCCCAGACCGATAGTACTCCAACAATTGTGACAGAAGAAGGTGCGTGCAAGCTGTCTCTTTATTGGCCTCCCGACCCCCTTGATTTCTTAACACCGCCTCGGACGTATGAGCATGCGCCCCGGTTCACGGTGCTGCCTACGCGCGCCTGACGCGTATCATACACACCGAACGACTGTCTGTGTCATCACGTGGCGTAGTCTCTTTTCTTTGTCCTTCGTGGCATGGAAACTTCCCGAGAAAATAGCCATTGACCTTCTTTGACTCACATATTTGTCATGGCTTGTCCTTCTATTCCCCACTGTTGCACACGAAATGTCGTTGAGTTATCAATGAGAACATAGTCGCTGACTAAGTACGCCACAGCAAGCTCTCTTCTGCACGTTCTCTCATTGTTGAGAGACTTCCGCCACACCTACAAATAAGAAAGCAGCTGCACGCACTACGCGTGAGCTCCAATGCGCATGGCCGGCTCTTCTTTGTACGACACAATGGCTGGCCAAGGACCCACGTCTCCTTTCATCAAGAATGAACCGGATGACTTGTTCGACCCCAACCGCTTCAACAAGAGTCCAGATGGCTTTGGCCACGGTGCCCACTACGGCCCATGGCACGGCTCTGGCGTCGAGAGTCTAGGCATGGACATCAATCCTGCTGCCCTCTCCCAACCCATGTCAAATGGGCAGAACATGGCCTCGAGCTTTGTCCAGGGTGGCTCTGCTATTACCGACGACGAGCTCCTCTCCTCCTTCAACGTCAACGCCGATTCACACCAGCAGAACGGTATGCACCAGTATCCTACCATGAACGGCATGAACGGCAACTATCAGCAGCGGTCTCAGCAGCACAACGGCAACCATGCAATGAATGGCTACTCATCGACACCAGACGGGGCGCCCATTCAGAGTCCATTCGACCGCGGCAACTTCGACTTCGGTCAGTGGCAGACTGTGAATCACCAAGGTCAGCTGGCCACCCCTGTCAGTGCCGGTATTGGCCCTAACTCGATGCAAGAGAACCACTCCAAACCCTCCATGACGCCCATGACACCACACATGAATGGTCTTCAGCTGGGCTCTTCAGGCAACAGCCAAGCCATGTCGGGCAGAGGAATGCAGCATGGGCGGCAGTCCAGCATGAATAGTCCGTGGGACAACAGCTTCGGAAGCGGACAATCACATCTCGACTCTCCACTGTCGTCTCCCGGCGGTCCAATGCATGCTCAGATCTCGGAAGTTCTCAAGTCTGGCACACCGGCATCGCCGCCCGTACGGGGCAAAGCATCGACTACGGCGGAGATGAAGAAGGCGAAGCGGAGGGCCTCTCACAACGAGGTCGAGCGACGCCGCCGCAACCACATCAATGACCGCATCAATGAGCTGGCAGATTTGGTACCAAAGCACCGCTTGGAGGACGATGCCATTCGGCGCTCGGTCATGAGCAATGCGGCCATGCCCATTCCGATGGGAGGGCACAGCATCTCGCCTCCGGCAACATCAGGTCTGGCCGGGAGCCATGGTCGTCGCGCTGCTAGTATCTCACATTCGGCCGCACCATCAGATGACAAAGACAAGGGGCCAGCAAAGGGCGACGTCCTGGACGGCACAGTCGACTGGACACGAGACCTGTTGTGGCTGGTCAACAGCATGCTATCGCGTCAGAACGACATGGAGCACACCATCAACAGTCTCAACGGTCCTCAGTCACGGCCATACACTGATGATGAGAAGCGCATGCTCTCTGAGGTGCAGGACGCCATTCAGAAGAACCGCATTGGTGATCGCCAATACACTCGATGTCACGGCTCCAATCTCTACGTCCCGAAATTCACCAATCACGCCGGTGAGCCTGTCGAGTCGCCGTCCCATGCAGCTGCGTCACCATCCACCGTCTTTGACCTCGATCCCAATCAGACGGTCAATGGCAGCTTTGGTGGCGGACAGTACCTTTGGAACACTGGCTCGGCGCTCAAGGAGGAAGATGAATTGCTCGACTTTGAGATGAATTAGATGTGTGGGGGGCGGTTGGTATCAAGGACGAGCTTGTGTGAAGTTGACTCCACTCACAGGGTTCGTTGACATATGGGAGCTTACTGGAGGCATAATTTGTTACGAGACTGCATGGTCGACCAGCTATTTCAATGTTGTAGGCGTAATTGGACAGACATGAGTTTATTTGCGGGAAGGCGTAGAGTATGGCTGGCAGGGATCCTCGGATGGAGGCGCTGGGGACAAATGGGAGAGACTTTTGACACATGGCTTACCGGGTGGAAGGCGTTTGCTCTGTTGTTGATGGTGGTAGGAGACAGAGCGCGGTGCAGACGCGTTCAGTTACTGTCACTCCAGGCCCAGGACGCAATTTATTATTACAGCAATGCTCGAACATCATTGCTATACTTCACGCGTGCCGTCCTTCATTAGACTACGCGGCAACACGTTCATTGATCTAGACGAGCGAACTGGCTTGGAATATAGGTGTTCCCTGTTATCCATAGTCGCGCCAAGAGATCTGCAAACAGCGGGTGCCGGGCAGGGGTGGCCTCGTATTCTTGGAACAAGGCCATCCAAAACTTTTGTACATTTCGTTCGTTTCATCCACACTTTTTGAAAGGGCACTGGCGTTGCGGTGATGCATGTGCTGACCTGTCATCAATGTCTTTCCTCCATTCTCTTCTCTAATTTTATCTTGTGTGAATAGCCCCTTGCGCCACCCATCCAGCCTTCTCTCAGCAGCATGAACGGTGGCACCCTCCCGTACTATTCCCACAAGCCTGTACATCGCCACCGCACGCGGCCATTCATTACTAGAAGGACACTGACCAGATATCTGGGCACTGCTCTCGTTCTATTTCTCGTCTACTCCTACCTACGATGCTCGCCTTACGTATGTCCACCACGCGCCTCCAACCCTCTCAATCGCCGTACCGGTTACCCAAGAGAAGGAAACGGCCACGCTGACGACCGTCAGCAGGGCTACCGGAGAAACAGGGAGCGGGGTGTCGACTCTCGGACTGGCTACGAGGACCCACCAAAGAACTTGAACTCGAAGGCGTTGGTGGTGGCTTCAATGAAGGGTGATGATACATCTTGGCTCAATCAGTTCTTCTCTGATTGGGATCTCAATATCTTCGTGATGAACGATCCCAAGGCGAGGTTGACGGTCGCAAAAAACAAGGGGCGGGAATCAATGGCGTACTTGACATTTCTGATCGACAACTATCATGATCTACCGGAGTACATGGTCTTTTTGCACTCATTGCGGTACCAATGGCATAACGAAGACCCTATGTATGGTATGTCACCTACACGCTCACTACGTTCCTAGTGTTCTGATCCAATTTCATCACAACCCACCACTGACTCAACCCAGACGGTGTGCCACCGCTTAGGAATCTACAACTACCCTACGTCGACAAGGTCGGCTACGCAAATATGCGCTGCTCATGGACCATCGGCTGTCCTGCTGAGATTAGACCAGAGAAAATGATTACACAATTCGAGGCCGCCCTTGAGGCCGACAACGAGCGAGCCAATACGGAGGCGGCGTACTCATATGCCTTCAGGCAACTTTTTCCAGGCCAAGAAGTTCCAGACGCAGTGGGAGTACATTGCGGAGCCCAGTTTGCTTTATCGCGATGGAAGGTGCTGGAACGGCCTGTCGAAGACTACATTCGCTATCGAGACTGGCTATACAATACGCCGTTGAAAGACAGCGTAAGCGGGCGAATACTGGAGTACTCTTGGCACAGTAAGTCAGGTTGCCGTCTTGCAGCCTGCCACATGAAGCTCACCAATATTTACAGTGATCTTTGGAATGCCTGCAATAAACTGCCCTAGCGCTGAAGACTGCTTTTGCCAGAAATTCGGCCTCTGCAACCTTACCTGTCCTGATGAGGGACGCTGCGAGAAGCGGTATCAACTACCTCAATATGCTACGATACCGCCTGGCTGGCCCGAAGTAGGAGCGGGCCGTGACGGTTTCCCTGCTTGGGGATGGTGGGAGTGAAGAAACAAACGCCACCAAAGTGCAGTCCGGACAATTCCACCACCAGCCCTCGTTGGGGCGCATTCTGCGGATGGTCGCAAGAGGCATCCACGCTACACTCGAGGACTTGCCAGGAAGAGGTCGCCACGGCGTCGCTCAGTAGCCGCTGGAGAGCAGTCGCTCGCTGAGACTCCGAATCTCGTACAAAGCGCATGCCTCGATAACCCAACGGTTGTAGCGACGCATACGCACGTACGAGCCCACGCAACAGCATCGGCCGTCGGCTCAGCGCCAGGGAGATTTGACGCGACGTCAGCGCAAGCGGTGGTGACTCCTGTCAAGAAAGAGGGCTTAGGACCATTCGCGAAAGGGAAAATTGTACATAGAAGAGCAGACGTGGTATAGACGTTGCACAAGGCAAAGAGACCTGCTGCAACTAAGAGTAGACGCATGCTCCGATGCATGCACGACCCGTTCGTCACTCTGCATGGAGCCAGCAAGCGAGCTGTGGCTAGTGAAAAGTGTGTGGCGAGCGTTCTGCACCCCAGAAATCTACGGCCCGCGCCGCGTCTGAGATTGCCTTTGGCTCCACCCGCCTTATCTGGACTTCATGCAACAGTCTTGTGTCATCTCTCCACGGCGCAGATCCACTGACAGCTAGAAAGGGAATGGAGAAAGCTGCATGGAGCCCAGCTTCGAGCAGCATGCCTCTGTCGTTTCGCAATCAATCTCTATCGCGCACCAGAAGTTGCTCGACACCCAGCTGGACGTCCGGGCGATCCTCTTCGTCGCCCGTAATCGCTCCGGACCACCACGCATAGTTGCTTGCTATCCACCCCGCCCCGAAGAGCATGAGAATGACGAAGGACTCAACGGTCAGAAGGACCACGGAGAAGAGGACGACGACGATGAGGCCGCATCGTCAGTTGGCATCACAAGCGCTATCCCTAGTCATCGAACCTCCGAGGATGCAGATCCAGAAGCTATGAGCGATTCCAAAGACGCTTTCGCGGAGCTGCTTACACCGCCTAAGAAGAATTCCGACCATTCATCGTACGCCTCTGTGGAACTGTTAACACCACATAAGAAGAGTTCCGAAAATTCAGCGTCGAGCGTGCAGGCTGCGCTTGCTCATGCCGCTGCTAAGCGGACGTTGCGACGCGATGCGAAATACAAGAGTCGGAGACACAGACCATTGAAGGATGACAATTTGCTTTTCGACACGTCGAAAGACTCACTGGCGAAGTTGCTCACACCTACTTCGAGAAGCGTGTGGCATCTTAGGTACGTTGTGAGCACGCAGCAGCAGCCCGTGTTTCGCCTCCTAGCCCAGCTTCTGGGGCTGTCCACAGACTTCGCATTCCTGTTGATTACGAACAATAACACATCTTGCGATTCACAAGTCGTTGGGCTGACGCTCAAAGTTGCAGAAAATTAGAGCTCCGCTTGAATGGACGTTCGTTTCTTGGCTGCCCTGTTTTCTGCAATGCTACCCAACGTCCTCCCTACGAACCGCGAGACGATGCCGATCGTAGCGACCCAGACGCTTCCGCGCACCAGGAGACTGCGATGGCTGTAGCCCACTGCTCCGGGGAGATTCTGCCAACCAAGGCGTCCCAGGCTATTGAAAACCCAGCTCGGAACGCATCGTCCCCGGATTCACTACCAACGCATGTAGAACCTGGAGATGCAACCGAGCAGCATCATGCATCAGCATCAACGTCAGCGCCGGTGCCGATCCAGAGCAAAGACGTGTCGAATAATGACGCCACTGAAACCTCGGCCGAAGTCTCACATTCGCTACAGAGCACAATCAGTTCTGTTAGCAGAGGGTCAGAGAACGATCGGCGCAATAATCCACTGGCGGCTTTCAATGTCGTGGCGGTTTCAGGTTGCTCGCCTCGGAAGACAGCCAAGCAGGCCGACATTTATCACAAACATGTCGGAAAGCCACTTGCGTTATGGCTAAGATCTATGCAGGAAAAGAGGGATTGGGTCAACCGACATATCCGCAAGCTCGAGCAGGCTCAGGCAAACAATACGTTTGGTTCGGCGCTGGATACATCTGCGTTGAGTATTGATACCTTCGGCCGAGATCAGCACCTTGCCATGTCTGATATTGACCGCATTCTAGAGGAGATATTCAATGGCTTGAAGAGTCATTCAAGGATACATCTTGATTTGGGCAAGAGCTACACAGCGCTCACGTTGACGATTCCGTACGTGCTCTCGACGCCGGTTCTGCCTGATGATCATGCTCGGGCTGCGCGGGGGCATTCTGGGTTAGCCATCCGGAGTTCGACACTGAGCACCTCCGGATCGAAGTGGTATCCGAGCGACACCTCAAACGCGGGCGGTCTGCGGGATTGTACGTTGGAAGGCAAACACCATATGGATTACAGAGACATATACGATAAGCTGGGCGTAGAGACCAATGAGCCTTCGGCTATCAGCCGGCACACAACTATTGTGCTCTTACACGATCGTGAGAAGCTTATAGCTCATCTGAAGCCTGCTGCAAGCGAACAGGTGCCGAAACTTCATGGTCTTGACCGAGGCGCCTTCGTTGCTATACGCAACGGCCGTCTTCTGCAGCCACTGATTTACTTCTTACGGAACATGTCCTATCGGCGGACGCTGGCGCAGCTCACAGAGCCACCACAGACTTCGATTCCGACGGTCAAGCCCGAAAAGAGCACACCTCAATCAGCTACGGCGCCTGCTATGCCGGCACTGACCCTGCGAGATGCTCAGGCCCTAGCTTGTATTCTCATTCGCCTAGGTGTCGCTCGTGCGAGTCTGCCCTTGCACGCGAGCAACACCTACATTGTGAGTCCGACCGCGCCCACCAACGATATCACTACACATGCAGCTGAATGGACTCTACGATTTGCTAGGGGCGACAACGAAATCCATGTCGCCACGCTCGCCGAGCTTCTGCATTCACTGTCTGAGCACGAAGACCTGTCTCAGGTTTCTACCTCAAGCGTTGACTCGAGCAAGGCGGCGAACAGCATCTCGCGTCTCAAACCCTGGGCCACGTTCATACCTCGCAAAGACCTCAAGGGCAGATACATGGACATGCTGGCGTGGCTGGTAGCGCGCAACTGGGTGGTCCAGATCAGGACGTACGCGTTCGTCAAGGTCAGCCCTGCTGTCAAGCGCGCAGTCAAATACAGCCAAGACGAGCATCTCGAGGATCCGGTCGCGAATACGCAAAACAAGGCACAGAGAGCAGACGACGCGTTCGACACGCGACCGCACCGCTCGCTGCTCTCAGCGCTCGTCAACGCCTCACGCCCTACTAGCGCGACAGGCAGCGCAGGCAGCACCCGCACAGCCGTCCGCGCAGCAGGCAGCACCACCTCGCGGAAGAGCTCTCACGAGCAGCTTATGCGTCCTTCGTCGCTTGCACCGGCGCCCGAAGATAAGGACCTGGCCCCTTCCTTGATCATGTCGCCGGTGAACGCCACGGAGTTGGAGCAGCAGTGGATCGATTATATCGGTGCGCACCTGCAGGATGCCGAAGCCAGGCAGCTGTGGCCCGTGTTGGTGCGGTACTTGGATCGGGATGGGCAGCACGCGCTCGAGGAGATTGCCGCGATGGAGGGGTGGAAGCGCGCGTCATTGGCGGGCGTCGTCAAGAGCCTTGTGGCTGAGGATGTGGTCATGACGGTGAGACATTGGTAGTAGGGAGACTACGCGAAAAGCTTGTGTTGGCAAAGGAAGTCCATTTCCTGGCGCGGTCGCGTGCTATTTTAATGGCACGTGTGGTCATGACGCTTGGACATTGGTAGAGGAAGTCCATCTCCTGGCGCGGTCGCGTGCTATTTTGATGGTGTGTGTGGTCATGACGGGTCGACGTTGGTAGACTGTAGACTACGCGGAAGCTTGGGTTGGCAAAGGAAGTGCATTTCCTGGTGTGGTCGCGTGGTCTTGAATGGGGTGTGCACCCTTCTCATGTCTTTGGACACACCACCTTTTGGGGTGTGAGTTAATCGGTTGAAACGGCCCGTGCTCATCTTGTCCCACTTTTCGCCCTGCCCACCACTAAATTTCAGACTAGCTGCAGCGCCTTCTATACTAATCTTACTGTTATTATTATTTCTTCTAGTTTACTGATGATTAAAGCTATGCGGTAGTAGTAAGGATAAGGATAATAAGTAGTATAGCTACTTCTAGTATTTATTTAAATTTTATATTTAAGACTTAAGTTATTTAATTATTAGAGTTAAACTAGCGTTTATAGATAATTACTATTAAAGTTAGTTATAGCTTTACTACTATTTATAACTATAAGTATAATTGTTAAAAAAGGTGTAGGGAAGAAGAAGAATACTACTACAAAGAGTAGAAAGACGAGACCAGCTTGAGACTGGTACAATACTCAGGCTTGATATAGATACAATACTTAGTAGCAAGGAGAAGCTGTTGTTATATTGTCTGTCTTGTTGGCTAGAATCCTCTAGAGAGATCCTAGCTTATATATTTAAGTTTAGCGGCCCGTACAAGACTTACTAGATATCTATTCTTTTAATAGGGGCTAAATAACCTGTAACTTACTGTATAAGACGGTAATTCTGTCTATTTAAAACTATTAGTCTCTAAGTCTATTTTGTGTTGTCTTAGACTACGGGCCAGCTGTCTAGAACGGGTCGTATAATGCTCCTTTTTGTCCTAGACCCGGGCCACTAGGCCCGACCCTTTAGGTAAAAGGCTTGTTCTATTCTAGACCGAGACAGCCGGTAGGACCTGTCCGATACTCTAGGTCCCTAGAGGTTCCGGCTAACTAGCTAGTTGGTTGATTTTCAACAATTGCGCTTCTTATTCTTACTACTAAAGATAGCTTATAGAGTATTTATTCTGTAAAACGACTCTTATTTAGAGTGCTTATATCTAGTAAAGAGAAGTTTTTTAGTTCTTTAATTTACTTCTAAGTTATACTGTTATAACTAAAGTATACTTAGTACGGTATAATGCTGGTTAATATCTATAATATTATAAGTAATTTCTTCTTAATAGTCTTTAATTATTATATTTATTAGTAAAGTTTTGTAGTCGACTCTTTTCTCTGTCTCTTAGAATTTAAATAGTACGTAAAGTAATTTCTTTTTTTATATTTATATTTAATACTCCTTAACGCAGCGTATTAAAATAAAGTTGCTTATTACGCTTAAATCGATTATAATTTTAATATTTCTATAGTTTATTGTTATCTAAGTGTATAGATATATTTTATAAGAAGCTAAGCTTGCATAGAGCTAGGCTTCTAGAGGGTCTAACCGTTAGACAAGCCGGTACTACTGCCCTCAAAGTAGTTGGCCTAGTCTTTTTCCTACTAATTGTATACGTTCTAAAGTATACTAGGTATTGAAATCTATTGTCGGTTAATTTATTATAAGAATTTCTATATAAGATGTTCTAATATTACCTTTATTATAACGTTTAGTTTATTATTTATAATTTCTGCCTTAATTATATAACTATTACTAGTTAGAACTCGTTATATTTATAGGTTGTATATTGTTAGTTAAAGATATTAGTACTAGCTACGTAGTTTTAAACCTCTAATAAGATAGTCTACTAATTATTATAGGCGTAAGTAAATATATTCTAGAATATTATTAATATCTCTATTAGCGCTTAACTTTCTATTGTAAAAGGCTAACTAATAAAGTCTCTATATTATTCCTTTCTAATAGATTAGAGTTTGTTCTTTTTAGTTAGTATCGTTCTCGAGCAAAAATTCTGTACTATTAAAATCTATATTTTTGTCTTTAAGTTGTTATCTTGCTTATAACGTATCGTAGCTACTATCTTACTTAGCCTCTATAGTCTGTTCTTCCTTAAATTTTCCTTAGGTTTTTAAATAAGGCGACCTAGATCTTTCTCGGATAAGACCTAGTTTTTGTATCGAATCTTGTTTTAGAGATGTCGGTTTCTTTGGCTACTATCTTAATCCTAATTTATCAGATTTATAGGTCGTATAATTATTATTGTAGTATACAGTTTAGAATAGTATTTCGTATAGTATAACGGTATTTCGTACCTACTGCCTTAAAATAGTGCGGTTAACATTGTTTCAGTCCTATAAATTTTGTTGTTTCTATTTTATTTGTCGTTCTTTTGTTTCTTTCTATAACTTACTGTCCGTATCCTAGTTTTTGTATAAGTTGAATAAGTTCTATTCGTTGTATTTCTCGTTAAAAGAAACCTAGTAAGCGTCTTCCTGTATCTAAGTAGTTATATTAAACTATTGTCGTAGAAAACGGGGTTTCTAAGATTGGTTGTTGTACCTGTTTCTGCCGGTACTATTAAACTGTTATTTTTTAGAACGGTATTCTTTAACTTGATGCCCTAGTTTTCTATAATATAAGCATAGCTTGTTCTTTATTCTATATTCTCGTTTCTAGTTGTTTAGTTTCCCTTGAAGCTTTATAAAGTCTAATTCTATTGGATCACCCCGGTCTTATTGTAAGTTATACTTACTTCGAATTTAAATAAACTTACCTAAGTTAGCTCCTTTCTTCTCTAACTGTCGTTTAAAGTTGCTGTCATCGATTTTCTTGGCTCGTTTTATAAACTTTTCTAGTTCGGTAAACTTTTCTTTATAAATATAGATAATTTCCTTAATATAGTTCTTTAAGCTTTCGTAAAAGGCGTCGACTAGAGGTTCTTTATTCTATCTAGTTTAGTTAGCATATTGTAGAAACTTAGCGGCGTATCGGCTAGCTGGTCTTATCTATCAAAGTGTCTTAAGTTTGCGTACGGCGGTACGTCTGAAATCGATATTTCTGTACATCTATCGGAGCTTTTACTAAAACGCAGTAAAGCTAGAGAAGAGCTCGTCTGTCTCTTTCTATCGTTTATTAGGTGCTTTATAGAGATAGTTTTTAAAATAAAAGTTAAACTATTTATATACTTCGCTATCTATATAGAATACGGTAAATAAAACTATAGTACTATTATTTAGAAACTAATTCTTATAAGTCTTAAAGTATATAGCTAAGCGTATTAAAAATAAAGTAAGTTTAGAACGTTTATCTAAGAAGCTTTTATCTGTCTTAGTATTAATATTTAATATCTTACCTATAGCGGCTATTTTACTAGCTAGCCTATTTATAGCGTCGCAGCTATTAAGTACTAAAGTAGTAAATATAATTAATCTACTTTCTCTACTTTTATAGCGAGTCTATTAAAGTATAACGCTAATCGCTGGGAAGACCAAACTAAGGCTTACTTACCTTATATACTTATCGACCTTAGTAGTAGGTATCTTGTATACTAGAGACTAAAAGGTAGGAGAGGCGAAATAGATTACTAAGAGTAAGAGAGGCTTAACTAAAGTAAATAGAAGGTAAAGTACGTTATCTAAATATAGTTAAAAAACTTATATTTAAATATTAAGTTAATAAACTAAAGTCTATTTTAAGGTTAGTTATTAGTTTAGCTATATAGTCTAAGGTACAAAGGTATGTTTCTCTATGTTTAACGGTCCCAACAATCTCTTTATTGCGTAGTCGGGATTCTATTGCGATATAGCGACGTTACTAACGTCGCTATATTAGAGTTGTCGGGTATACTATATAATGCTTTAATAAGGTTGGCTGCGCTTAGCCCTGTACTAGCCCGATATAGTAAGATCGTAACACTAAAGAAGTATTTTTACTAAGACTAGCGTTATATTTAGTAGATAGTAGTAAATAGTTACTAGTAGGGTCTTTCTTTATACTATCGTTATTACTATAGTTAAGCTTATTCTCTAGTAAACTTATAAAAACGTCTTAGATTATTAATGTTGTTATTAAAGTTAGCTATAGCTAAGCTTAAGTACGTCTTAATAGTATAGAGAACAACAATAGTAAGAATAGATATAAATTTAAATAAATTTAACTTATTATACTCTAAACTATTCTTTTAAAGAAGTAAAAGTTATTTAAATTATAGAGCTAATAGTAAATAAAGGAAAGTATAATACATTTACTAGATAATAAATAAATAACTAAGAAATAAAAAAAGAATATAAATAAATATCTCTATATACTAAACGCCTCTAGACTAATCTAGATTTAGAGCCGCTCTATTTTTATAGCAAGTCTAGAGCGGTTACAGTATAGCTATAGTACTATACTTACTATTAAAGCTAGTCTTTTAAATAGTCTTATTTAATATTTTTAGATATAATTATAGAAGTTTAAGTAGTAGTAGTATATAAAAGTAGCTCTTAATTTAATAAGCTAAGAAGACTTTTAATATCTAATAGTTAGTATAAATAGTTAATAGGATTTAATTAGAATAGTTAATAATTTATTACTTTATTACTATTATATAACTGTATAGAAGATTTATAACTTATAGCTAATTATGACAATGTAGTAAGAATTATATTAAATTATTGTAAAGTACTATATTATAAAAATTTTAAACTTTAAGAGTAAACTTTATCTTTAATACTACTAATATAAGTAAGCTATTTAATCTTTCTTAGTTTCTTTTTAAAGATATATACTTTTAAATACTTAAAATATTACTATAGCTATTAATTATACTTATTATTTATAATTATATATAAAAAAAATAATTCAAAATTATATAGTTAAAAGATTAGCTATAAATTTTAAGAGTTATAGTTTATTTATCTCTTTAAGATACTGTTAAAAAGGTGCAGGGAAGAAGAAGAATACTACTATAAAGAGTAGGAAGATAAGACCAGCTTAAGACTAGTACAATACTTAGACTTAGTACAGGTACAATACTTAGTAGCAAGGAGAAGCTATTGTTATATTGTCTGTCTTATTAGCTAGAATCCTCTAGAGAGATTTTAGCTTATATATCTAAGTCTAGCGGTCTATACAGGACTTATTAAATATCTGTTCTTTTGATAGGGGCTAGATAACCTGTAACTTACTATATAAGATAGTAATTCTGTATATCTAAAACTATTAGTCTTTAAGTTTATTCTATATTGTCTTAGACTATAGGCCAGCTGTCTAGAACGGGTCGTACAATGCCTCTTTTTGTTCTAAACTCGGGCTACTAGGCTTAATTCTTTAGGTAAAAGGCTTGTTCTATTTTAGACCGAGATAGCTGGTAGAACCTGTTCGATACTCCGGGCCCCTAAGGGTTCCGGCTAACCAGCTAGTTGGTTAATTTCTAACAGATACTAAAGGTAAGCTTAATAGAACTTAAGTTAAATAAGTATAGTAGTAAATACTAAAGTAAATAGCTTTTACTTTTAATAGCTTTTTAAAGTTAGTTTTAAATCTAGATTCTAATATTATTATAGATAATAATTAAATTTAGACTAGAATAGAGATTATAAAGAGAAAGTATAGTATAAATAATAAAGTTAAAGAATATCTTACTATTAAGCTAGTTCTTTTAAATAATATATATAATATACTTTTATAGAGTATATACTAGTAAGACGCTTTATAACCTACTTTTATAGAAATTTTAATACTAATAAGCTAGACTACTAATTAGTATATATATTTATTTATACTATCTACTTATTTTATTAAATATTAACTTATTAAAAAATATTATTATCTTTATAGTTTATTTAAGAGCCTTCTTTTACTAAATATAAAAAAAAAAGACTTTAGTAATTATTTATATATTTACTAGTCTTTTATAAATATTTTACTTTTTTTAGAAATAAGCTTACAATAAAGTAGTTAATATTAATATTAAACTTATTAAAAAAAAGAGATAGCTTTTATTTTAAAATAATAATAAATAGTACTTAAGATAATTAAAAAGAGCTTTTTTAATAGTAGTATAAATTTTTAGTAGCCTATCTTACTTATAAATAAGTAAAGCTTATACTAATTTATAAGTATATAAATTATTGTTAGAAATTAACCAACTAGCTAGTTAGCTGGAACCCCTAGAGACCCAAAGTATCGGATAGGTTCTATTAGCTATCTTGGTCTAGAATAAAATAAGCCTTTTACCTAAAGGGTCGGGCCTAGTAGCCCGGGCCTAGAACAAAAAGAAGCATTATACGACCTATTTTAGACAGCTGGCCCGTAGTTTAAGACAATATAAAATAGACTTAAAGACTAATAGTTTTAAATAGACAGAATTACTGTCTTATACAGTAAGTTACAGGTTATTTAGCCCCTATTAAAAGAACAGATATTTAGTAAGTCCTGTACGGGCCGCTAAACTTAAATATATAAGCTAAGATCCCTCTAGAGGATTTTAGTTAACAAAACAGATAATATAACAACAGCTTCTCCTTGCTATTAAGTATTGTACCTGTATTAAGCTTAAGTATTGTACTAGTCTTAAGCTAGTCTCGTCTTTCTACTCTTTATAGTAGTATTCTTATTCTTCCCTATACCTTTTTTAATAGGTTATAAGCCCGGGTTAGTACCAATTCCTTTCGAATTTCCTTTTTAGAAAATATTTCCTCTACAACACCTATCGGCACCTCCGAACGATCTTATTACCAATCGACTCTAAATTTTTAGCCTAATTTAACTATCAGAACAGAATTTCCTTTTTTTTTCGGAAATCTCTGACTATATCTTCGACTATAAACTCCTCTTATAAGATTCCTAAACTCAGGGACTCAACTAATTGGGACATTTGGTCGATTCGAATAGAGGCCCTTTTAATTGAAAAGGGCTACAGTAATGTTATAATCTCCTTTTCCGGCTATTTAGCTAAAGATATTACCGAAGCTAGCCGCTAAAAACAGTCAACAAGGGTAGCAGCCCTTATTCGACTAACTCTAGAGAACGGTCCCTTTATTCAAACAAAGGGGATTTATAACTCTCTAGAGCTTTGAGATAGCCTAAAAAGGTTATACGAATCGAAAGGTTTTAGTTTCGAGTTTCTAATTTGCAAGGAGCTCTTTAACACTACACTTAGTAAGGTAAAAAACCTTAAGCTTTATCTTACTAAAATTAAACAATTAACGGACGATTTGGCAACCCGAGGACTAGCACTACCTAACAAGGTAGTAGCTTCCTACGTCCTTTACAATCTGACCTCTAAATACGGGCATACGGTAGCTATTATTAGCTAAAGCTACCGGCAAACGACTAGCGATATAAGTCTATAGAACTTATTTAGTTAACTTATAGACGAGTCTCGCCGAATTTGTAGTAGTACCCCAGCAGAAAAGGTTTTTACTGCAATAGACAAAAAATTGACGCAAAGGACCGAAGAAAAATTAAAACCTCTAAGTAAAAACCAAGAAAAATGCCCCTTTTGCAACAAAAAAGGGCATAAACCGGCAACTTGTTGGAAAAAATACCCAAACCTCCGGCCAAATTCCAACAAAAGCTCCAAAAACACCGATTTTTTAATGTTTTCTGTATACAGTTTCAATCTATAAGAAGAACAATGCTTTACAGCATTACTAGACAAAGTTAATTACTCTACTAATTCTTAGATCCTCGATACAGGCTTAATAAGCTATATTTGCTCGAATATTGACCTTCTAACGGATATCCGGCCAACTAACCGAATTATTCGTTGAGAAGGGGAGAAGTTAATCCGAGCCTTTTAGATAGGCAAAGCAAAACTGTTCTTTAAGAACAAAATAATTGTTTTAGACGAAGTTTTATTTGTTAAGGAATTCGAAATTAACTTTCTAAGCTTCAATAAGCTTAAAAAGAGGGGAGGTAAGGTAACTCTTGGCTAAAACAAGCTAAAAGTTGATTGAACCGGACAACTAACTACTGAGGGGCGGTATGTTAACGGTCTAATAGTGATAGAAGCTTAGACTATCAATATAGTCCGATCTCTCTACACTATTTCTTCGAAAACTGACCTTTAACATTAACGAATAGGATATATAGACAAAAACGCCTTAAAATAGCTTTAAAAGGTTGCTCTAGGAACAGATTATTCGGACAAATTGGGAGATAATTGCCAAATTTGCTTCGAAGCAAAGGCAACGGCTAAAGTTAGCTAAGAAACTCTAGACGAATCGGCTAATTATTTAGAAAAAGTCTACTTAGATATTTGCGGGCCAATTGTACTGCAAACCCCTTTTAAAGGTCAATTATTTACTAGCTTTATAGACAATAAAACTCGGTATACGACTACCGAGGTACTATAGTCTAAAGATTAGATTTTAGACGCACTATATAACTATATTACTAAAAAAAAAACGAAGTACGAGAATACTTTTAAAAGACTATACTTAAACAACGCAAAAGAATACCGGAAAGGCCGGATAAAACAGCTTCTAGAACAAAAAGGAGCTATTCTAACGATATCCGTACTGTATACCCCTCAGCAAAACGGACGAGCTGAACGCTTTAACCAAACAATTGTTAGTAAAGTTCGAGCAATGCTTTATACCGCCGGGCTACCCCAGATATATTGGGGTAAAGCGCTAAAAGTAGCTATCTATATCTATAACAGGACCTCTTATACCGGATTTCCGGGGTTTATTACCCCGTACGAAGCAAAATACGGCAAAAAACCGGATGTTAGTACTATTAAAATCTGAGGCTCAGTTACTTATTTTAAAGAACCCAAACCAAAAAAGCTAAACGCTAGAGCAACTGTTTATATTCTAATAGACTACAGATCGAACCAATATAAGCTCTTAGACCCTAATAACTGAAAGGTTTACTGAGGGAGAGACGTCTACGTTCAGGAAGGAAAATTTGTTTGGGACCTACAGAGATCTACGGTTAATCGATTAACTAAGAGTATTCCTAAAGAGCCCGAAGAACAACTAGAAGTCGAGTTTAAAAACAAGCTAAATCTAACCGCTAAATCTTAAGATAATAGGGAGGTACCTCCCAATAAAGAAGGGAGTCCTCTATATAAGAAACAGTATACCCCCTCTATATCTTAACAACTAGCGGACGAATCTGAACAAGAACTATACTAAACTAGAGCTCTAAACGAGTCTAACCTTTCTACCGAGTTAGATTACAGAAGTACTGAAGACTCCGGCCGAGTAGACATCGATTACGCCCAAGAAATAGATTTTATATACGAAAACGCCGACAAAAATTAGTTTGACGAGTTCTACAATAACCTAGAACAATACGCTGAACAGGCCTTAGTCGCAGTTACTAAAGAGCCCAATAACTTAAAAGAAATAAGGGCATCCAAGGATTGGCCTTCTTAGCTAAACGCAATGCAGTCGGAGCTCAAAGAGCTAGCTAACTAAGAAACCTAAATATTAACCGAGCTGCCGCCGAATAGAAAGACGCTAAAAGGGCGCTGGGTACCGAAGATTAAGTACCCCCCGGAGGGCGAGCCGATTTTTAAAGCCCGCTGGATAGCTAAGGGCTGCTAGCAAAGACCCGGCCTCGATTTTATAGAGACCTTTATAAATATAGTAAATTTAATTACCTACCGGCTTATACTAGCCTTAGCAGCAGAGAAAGACTAGGAAATAAAGCAATGAGACGTAAAATTAGCTTATTCTAACGCAAAGTTAGACGAGATTGTCTATATCGAGCAACCAACTGGCCTATTTAACGGAACTAATAAAGTTTGTCGAATAAAGAAGGCCCTTTACGGTCTAAAACAGGCCGGCCGACAGTAGAAAGCTTATCTTCAAGAATTACTAAGGGGAATAGGTTTCAAACCCCTAGTATCCGATTAGTCGGTTTATATTTAAAGAACTAGAAAGCAGGCAATTTTAATCGCCTATATAGACAATATATTAGCTGTATCCGATTCTACCGAAACAATCTCTGAAATCTACTAGGAACTAAATAAGACTCTTACGATTAAGAACTTAGGAGACGTTAGTAAGTTCCTAGGAATCAAAATTACCCAAGATCGCCCGGCGAAAACGATTCGCCTAGATCAGTCGACTTATTTAGCTAAAATTTTAACCAAATACACGAAGAAAAACGGCCGAATGCCCAGAAAAATACTGCAACCCGTTGGCTCAAAATTGGCACCGAATCCTAACTAAGCTAGTAGTACCAATATTTCTAATTATTAGCAACAAATTGGGTCGATTTTGTATTTAACAACAAAGACAAGACCCGATATTACCTTTACAACTAGCCTACTAGCCCGGTACATATTGAATCCTAGCGAGGAGCACTAAAGAGTTTTAAGTAGCCTTTAGGCTTACTTGGATAAAACTCCTAACCTTGGCCTTTACTATAAATCTCCCTCAATAGACGGTATAACCGGCTATTGTAACATAGATTGGGGGGGGGACCTCGGCACCAGGAGATCGACTACCGGCTATATCTTTCTACTCAGAAACGGAGCCCTTAGCTGGAATTCGAAGCTACAAAAAACGGTCGCCTTAAGCTCTTGTGAGGCCGAATATATAGCCCTTAAAGAAGCTATAAAGGAACAGTTATTTATCCAATTAATTGCTACTAAACTGTCCGGAATTTTTAAAGAAAATTCGATTACTACCGTTTTAGCGGGTACTTTTAAAAAGTCTGCGGATAAAAAGACTTGGCGGGCTCTAACGCACCAGGCAAGCATATATTTGCCCGGGCAAGCCGGTCAAATTAGACCAGAGACCCCGGTTTTGCCGGTAAAACTGTTACTTACCGACAGCAATTCGACAAAAGAACTTACAAAAAACCCTACCTTCCAAGCTAAATCTAAGCATATTGATATACAGTATCACTATATTAGAGAAAACGTTCAGACAGGCCAAACAGAGCTTAAATACGTTTCTACAAAGAAACAATTAGCAGACAGTTTAACAAAACCGATCGACTTAGCTAAAATACTAACGTTTAGAACTCAAATTAGCTTACAATCCGGCTAAAGCAACTAGTTGATTAAGGGGGTATGTTAGAAATCAACCAACTAGCTGGTTAGCCGGAACCTCTAGGGACCTAGAGTATCGAATAGGTCCTACCGGCTGTCTCGGTCTAAAATAGAACAAGCCTTTTACCTCAAAGGTTAGGCCTAGTAGCCCGGGCCTAGGACAAAAAGAAGCATTATACGACCTATTCTAGACAGCTGGCCTGTAGTCTAAGACAACATAGAATAGACTAAGACTAATAGTTTTAGATAGACAGAATTACCGTCTTATATAGTAAGTTACAGGATATTTAGCTCCTATCAAAAGAACAGATATCTAGTAAGTTCTGTATAGACCGCTAAACTTAGATATATAAGCTAGAATCTCTTTAGAGAATTTTAGCTAACAAGACAGACAATATAACAACAGCTTCTCCTTGCTACTAAGTATTGTACCTGTATTAAGCCTAAGTATTGTACTAGTCTCAAGCTGGTCCCGTCTTTCTACTCTTTGTAGTAGTATTCTTCTTCTTCCCTGTACCTTTTTAACAGCAATAAAGAACTTATATAAGTTAGTACTACTATACTCCGATATTTAGATATTCTATAAAAAGAGTCTAACGTAGTATCTTGTCTGTAGCTAACTATACGCAAGTATAAATAAGAGACAACTATACGCCAACGATTTTATACGACAATAAAGACTTAGTTAATTACTAAGATACCTAAGAAATACAATTAATTCTAATACCTATTTAAGGAAGCTAAGCTAGACTTAGCTCTTCTAGAATACAAACTGTAAGATTATACAATACCCTTATAAGAAGGTAAGACGCTAATATTCGGTCTAATATACTCTCTATTAAAAGCAGAAAATTAAGCGCTCTACGACTATCTCGACAAAAACCTTAAAAAAAGAATTTGTTCGGAAATTGATATTACCAGCCGAATACCTATTACTCTTCATACTAAAGAAGAATAGCAAACTACGACTCTACGTAGATTATAGATAATTAAATAGAGTAACTATTAAAAACCGATATTCTTTACTATATATCGATAAAATAACAGACTAATTATATAACGCGCAATAGTTTACTAAGTTTAATCTACAAGGAGCTTATAACTTAATTTATATAAAGAAAGGTAAAGAATAGAAAACGGCCTTCTATACTAGATACAGACTTTTTAAATATTGCGTTATACTCTTTAAGCTAATAAATGCACTAGTATCGTTTTAGAAACTAATTAACAATATACTTAGTAATTACCTAGATATATTTATAACTACTTATCTAAACAATATTCTAGTATATAGCTGTATACTAGAAGAATATAAGAAACATATTAAGAAAGTATTAGAAAGATTGGCGCGTATCGATTTATAAATTAATATCGAGAAAATTCAGTTTTACTAACAATCCGTCGAATTTCTTAAATTTATAATTACCGAGCACAGTCTTTAAATAAAAGATTCGAAGATTTAATTCGTTCTAACCTAGCCTATACTAAAAAATATAAAATAATTGTAATAGTTTCTTAGTTTTGCTAACTACTATAAGCAATAGATATCTAACTTTAGCTAAATTATAGCACCGCTGTCTTAACAGATAAAATAATCGATAGAATTCTTTTAGACGTAAAAAGAACAATCAGTATTTAAAGAGCTTAAGAAAGCTTTTAAGATTAGACTTATACTAGCAAGATTTAATCCTAACCTACCAATTATTATAGAAACAGACGCGTTAGACTATACGATTAGAGTATATATAAGTTAAAATAATAAGGAAAAGAAGCTTAGACCAGTAGCTTTCTACTTAAGAAAAATATTACTTACAGAATAAAACTATAATATCTACAATAAAGAGCTTTTAGCTATTATAGCAGCATTTAAAATATAGCGAGCTTACTTAAAGAAAGCGAACTATACAATTATAGTATATATAGACTATAAGAATCTAACTTACTTTATAACAACAAAGAAACTAAACTACAGATAAGTTAAATAGTTAGAAACTATAGCTCTATACGACTTTATTATAACCTACAAGAAGGGTTTCGAGAATAATAGAGCCGACGCTCTAAGCCGACGTCCTAATTACCTTAATAATAAGGAACATATTAAGCACGCAATATTCTAAGAATACAATAACGAGATCAGATACAATTAATTAGCTATAACAACCAAGTTTGTTATCGAACCAGATAACCGAATCTCAGACATTCTAAGCGACCCTAAAACCTACTAGAAAACAGAAAAACGATACTTAGAACTAATAAAGAACAATAAGAGCTATTACGAATTCTAAGGCAAAATCTATATCCCAAGAAATCTAATCCAATATATTATTAGTAACTTCTACAATAACCTAACAAAAGGACACAAAAGTATCGATAATATTATAGAAAAGATTATAAGAAACTACTATATCCCAAGAATTCGACATTACGTTGAGAATTATATCTAAGAATACGACGTATACGTAAGAACTAAGCATCTAAGGCATTTACTATATAGTAAACTATAGTTACTAGAGATATCCGAAAGACTATAGTATACAGTCTTACTAGACTTTATTACTAAATTACTAATCTCTAAGAATCTACTTATAGAAGTAGCTTATAACGCTATCTTAATTATATATAATAAACTAATAAAGTATGCATACTTTATATCTTATAAGAAAGCTAGCAATTTAGAATAATTAGTATATACGTTTCTTCGGATTATTCTAGCTAACTATAGTTAATTACAGAGAATTGTCTTAAATAGAGATTAAAAAATTGTCTTACAATTTTAGATATCTTTAATGCAACAACTAGAAACAAAACAGAAAATATTTACGTTATTCTATCTGTAAACAGACAGACAGACGGAACGAACGAATTAAACACTAAAACAGTATCTTTAAGTATATATTAACTATTAGCAGAACGACTAGGTACAATTACTATTAGTAGCGCAAGCTGTACACAATAATATAAGAAACGATACAATAAAGATAACTCTATTCTATACTTTATACGGCTATTACCCTCTTTAGAGTAAATAACTATAAAATACTATAAAAAACGACACTGCTATACGAATAGCAATAAATATAAAAACTCTGTACCAGTAGTTAAAGGCTAACAGCGAGTTTATTACTAAATAAACTAAAAAATAATATAATAAGTCAAGAACTACCCTAAATACGAGTATAAAAGAAGGGAGAAGAGCTTACTTGCTTATAAGAAACTTAAAAACTATTAGACTAAGTAAGAAACTTAACTATACTAAAACGAGACCGTTTAGAATCTTACAGTAATTGAGACCCGTAACGTTTAAACTCGAACTCCTAAAGACAATAAGAATATATTCTGTATTCTACGTAATACTATTAAAACTAGCTTACTCTTAAGAAGCAGAACAACCTAACCTAGAAATCCTTTCTAACAATTAAGAACCCGAGTATAAAGTCGAAACGATTCGAGCTTATAGATAATACCGAGGTAAACGACAGTATCTTATAAAATAGAAAGAATACTCTAAACATAAAAATTAATAGAAACTAGAATAAAACCTAACTAACTATAAAGACACTATTCGACGATATTGGAACTAGAATATTAATCGGTTATAGCAGTACTAATACTCTAATTTACTATCTAGTGCGCTTTGCTAGTACCTAAGTTACCTATAAACAAACTAGTCTACTATATCAGTAGCCTACTATCTAACTTTAGATACAGATTATTACAAAAACTATACTTAAACTACTTAGTATATCTATAATATTATTACTAGATATAGCCGCCAGCTATTCTTCTTTAAACAATATATTATTTTAATCTATTTTGTTCTGTACCTAAATATATAACTTTTTAAGCTTCTTCTTTAAATCTATAACCGCCGCTTTAACGGCTTTACGCTGTCTTTTCGCCGTACGAACGATTTTCTTCTCTTCCGCTAGACGCTTGCGTTGCCTCTAGAGGGCATTTAATACCTATAAGTACTAAGAACGTATACTCTGAGCTAAAAATAAGTTAAACTAATATGAAAGACAGACGGAAGATAAGAACCAACTATCCTTTAACGATAAGTAAACGTTATACGACTTTTTATCGTAAGTATATATAAAATATAATGCCTTTCTAGACTTTAGAACACACTTCTTACCTAAATAAGAGTAATAGAAATACAGAGGCATCTCTCGACTATAAACTTTAGTAAGAACGGTATTAATCTTAAGCGCTTTATTAGCGTTAGAAACTTTCTTAACTTTAAGTATAACGACTTATAGAATTAAATCTGCTATAGAGCGACAACAAGGTTTTAATGTCTTTAGAGCCGTCGAGAACGACTAGTCTTAAAGAGAAGACCTTATATTACAATCTTACTATATTAAGCTAGTACAGGGCTAAGCGCAGCCAGCCTTATTAAAGTATTATATAGTATATCCGATAACTTTAATATAGCGATATTAGTAACGTTGCTATATTGTAATAGGATTCTAACTATACGACAAAGAGATTGTTAAGACTATTAAATACAGAGAAATATACTTTTATATCTTAAACTATATAGCTAAACTAATAACTAATCTTAAGATAAACTTTAGTCTATTAACTTAATATCTGAATATAAGTTTCTTAACTATATTTAAGTAACGTACTTTATCTTCTATCTACTTTAGTTAAGCCTCTCTTACTCTTAGTAATCTATTTTGCCTCTCCTATCTTTTAGTCTCTAACATACAAGACACCTACTACTAAGGTTAACAAGCATATAAGATAAGTAAGCCTTAGTTCGGTTCTCCTAACGACCGGCGTTACATTTAGATAGTAGTTTTATATTTAATATAGTCTAACCTAGTAATAATATTAAAGCGCTTTTAGTTTAGACTATAGCTAACTATATAGAGATAAAGTATACTCTCTTACTACTAAATAACTCTTATTATATAGATAAACTATTTAAAGTTAATAAATAAAAGAAATTTATTATTAACTTTTAAGACTTTTAAAAGAACTATAAAAGATTCTATACTTTCTTTACTAGCTTTTTATTAGACTTTAGAAAAAAAAATAATAAATTATCTAAAAACAAATCTTTTTAAACTATCTAATAAGAATACTAATAAGATAGAATGCTAAATATAAGACATTTAAACAATACTTAAGATAGTAAGTCTTAATTCTACTAATATAACTACTAATATAAGTAACTATATTACTATCTAAGTATTATAAGACCTTACTTATAAAAGTCTTTATATTTAAGAATAAGTGCTTCTTAGTAGCTTTAGTAATATTATACTATAGTAAGTTTTTAACTTTACTAAGAATTAGACTATTAATTTTACTTTATATTTTTTAGACTTACTATATAGTTTTTTAACTATAATATATATAATAAGATAGTATATAGCTAGTAATCTACTATTCTTTTTAATAAAAACTACTTATTTAAATAGCTACTAAAGAAGCTATATAAAATATATCTATATATAAAGCTTCTACTTTACATATAAAATAAAATTATAGAAAGAGATATCTTTAGCTAGTATAATACTATTAAGAACCTTTAAAATACAGGTTATTTTATTAAAAAGACTATACTATTATTTTAAAGCAGAGCTTAGTATAGATTAAGTTAGAATTAATATTATAGTATTTATAAACGTGCCTCTAAGCAATTTTCATAGCTCTAAGCTTTTTTATAAAATTAATTTTAATAAAGTTAGAGATAAAAGTTAAACTACTAGTAGTATAACTATAAAGCTAGCTTATATTTATCTTATAGCTATAGTAGACTATCTTTAGACTCTTAATAGATAATATACTATAAATATAATAAGAAAGAATATCTCTTCTATAACTATTTAAATAGTAAGTAGAATAAAAGAAATCTAGTAATACTTATACTAAATATTAATACTAATAGTATTATCTCTTATTTAGCTATTAAGATACTATTTATAAATATAGCCTTTATATATAAACTCCTTAGTTTTAATAGTAAACCTCTTAGCTTTTATTTAGTAAATGCTATTAAGCTCTTTAGCTTTAATATTATAGAAATACTAGCTTAGAGAAGCGTATATTATTTATTTAATTATAATATAAAAGTTAATCTTATCTCTTATTATTTTTAACTTAAAGTTAGTATTCCTATTACTACTATTTTTATTTTATATATAACGCTCTTTAATAAGTTTAGCTATTCTCTCTTTAAAGCTATTAAGAAAGAGATTTATATTGTTAATACTAATAGTATAGCTTAGATTAATAAGTAAGTTTTTTATATTACTTAGTTTAAAGAGTATAATATTATACTTAAAATACTCTAGTTTTAAGTAGTAGACCTATGAATGTTATTTACTATTAGTATTATTACTTAGTATAGCTAAGATATATATAAGTAGATACTTTTAGCTACTTTTAGTAAACTTTTTACTAATACATAAACTAATAAACCTCTTTAAGTTATACTACTCTATAGTAAACCAACCTTTAACCGGCCTAGAGCTATAATTAGTATAGCGGTAGTCTAAACTTAAACTACTACTAAACTTAATATACTTACTATAGACGCTCTATTATTAAAGAAGTTTTAGAACTTTTTTATTATATGTAGTAAGAAGTTAGCTAAGTAACTTATGTTTAATTATTTAAATCTTAATTATATAATTAAGATAATAAATAATATATTAAACTTATTTATTTATAATCTCTTACTCTATAAGCTTAAGGTTCTTAAAAGATGTCTTAATAAGGCTATTTAATATAGTTAGATTTAACCTAGTAAGAGCCTAGTACGCGCTTTTATCTTATATATCTTTAAGAATAATAAAACTTTATATCTTTATATTAACTATTATAGATTAAATAATATAAGCTAAAACTATACAATATATACTACTATATTTAAATATACAAAGATAATAAGTAGAAAACCGTCTTTAAGACTAAATATAGCTATTTTAAATATCTTATTATACTCTTTAGCTTAGTAAACGCTTCTACTACCTTTCAATTTTATATTTACTATACTCTTACTAGTATAGTTAATATTATGTATATTATTTATTTAAATAATATACTAATCTATCTTAAGACTTACAAGGCTTATATTAAGTATATTTAAGCGGTTCTTTAGCGCTTGAAAAATAGTACTTATATATAAAGACTTTTAAATATGAGTTCTTTACTACTATAGTAGAATTTCTTAGCTTTATAGTAATAATATTAGAGATTAAAATAAAGAAAGAACTAATAGTAACTATTCTTAAATAGCCTTATTCTAAGAATATATATAATATACTTATCTTTTTAGAGTTTACTAGATTTTACTATAGATTTATATTTAAATATTTAAATATTATTACTTCTTTAAATAATTTTATCTAAAGCTACTACAAGAAAGATAGTAATAACCTAGCTACTTATATAAAAGAAAAGAGACTCCTATCTTTTATCTTTAAATAAACTAACGTTTATAAATAAATATTCTAAAAGCTTCTAAAACTATTCTTTAAAGCTAGTATTTTAGTATACTATAATTCTTATCTTTATTATACAATTATAACTAATATCTTAGGCTATGCTATCGGTACTATTTTAGTTTAGCTATATAGCAAACTAGACGTAAATATAGAATACTAGCGTAGTAACAACGCTTAAGTTTACTGATATCTAGTAGTATATTTTTTAAGAAAGTTATAGGATATTAAGTTAAATTATAATACTTATAATAAAGAGCTTCTTACTATTATTAAGGCTTTTAAGCAATTTTAGTACTATATTAAAGGTACGTTATATACTATATATATAGTATAATTATAATAACTTAAAGTACTTTATAACTACTAAAAAGTTAAGTAGCTATTAAATATAATAAACTAAATATCTATTAATATATAACTTTAAAATTAAGTATAAAAAGAGAGTAACTAATTCTATAGATAGATTATTCTATTAACTTAATTATAAAAATAAATTAGGCTAATAAATTAGCTAGAACTTAATATTACCTACTTTATAATAATTACTTACTAAAACTTTAAATTTAGTAATTAATTAGGTATATACTACTAATAAGAATAAAGATATTAACTCTACTAAGTCTACTTTACTAGTAGTATTAGTAAATATAAATATTACTAATATAGTAGCTTTATTAGTTTTAATATATATAGCCTTAAAATATAATTTTAGCGTATTAGAACTTTTACTTTCTATTAAATAGATTTAAAGCCTTTTAAGATAGATTCTAAAGTAAGTATAGAAAGAGAGTATAGTAAATATACTTCTTTTTAGTACTAATAGGTTAATATATCTTATACTATAAGTATAAATAGTAGTAACTATTTATATTAAAATAGTATTTATTAAACTTACTAACTTTCTTCTTATATTTATTAATATAATATAACAAAAGAATACCTTTAAAGAGCTATAAAAAGAAAAAGAAAAGAGAATATAGACTAAATAAGCTCTTAATAAGGGTTAAAGACGCTACTAAGGTATACTTTAATACTATAAATATTTTTTAATTTCTTATTCTTTAGCGCTACGTATAGAGCTTTTAGAATAAAATTATAATACTTAAAAGATAGGCTATCTTAGTATTAAAAAGACTTCAAAGGTTTTAAAATAGAAGTACTACTAAAAGAGTATTAAAAATAATATTAATCGCTATATTAATAAGTATAATATCTATTAATAAACTAAAGTATATAAACATAAGTTCTATAGCTTGCTTATTTTACTTTCTATACTCTTAAAGCTACTATAAAGCTAGTTAATAGACTTTATTATCGGCTTACTTCTTATAAATAGCTATAATATAATTTTTATACTATATAACTACTTTATAAAGCTAATTTAATACTACACTATATTCTTAAAGATTATAGTCTAAGCTCTAGCTGATATTGTCTTATAAATTGTAATATATAACCTTATAGGTCTACTAAATAACTTTATATTAAATTAGAATAGTTTATTTATCTTTAAATAATAGTAAACCTTTTTATTTACTCAAAGATAAAGAAGAGGCTAAGTACTATATTTTATCTATAAATAAATAGTTAAACTAAATATTAGAATTAATCTATTAAATAGTATTTATAATACTTTTACTTTTACTATTAGAATAAGTAGATTATCTTACTTTTAGTAGTAGAATATATTTATAATTAGGCTTCTTATATAATAACTAAAACGTCTTTTTTTATATTAGTATTTAACTATAAACTAATATTTTTAGATAGTATATTAAATTTTAGATAAAGAAACGTATTTAAGAATAGTAACTAGAATTATTTTAATACTGTTACGCTAGTAGAACGTTACTAAGCTATAATTATAAAGGTAATAGAGTACTTATAGTAGTCTTAAAAGTAGTAAACTAAGTTCTATAATAAGCGCTATATAGTAAAAAATATTCTATTAGTAAGTATATTCTTCTTTCTATAAAGAATATTAAAATTAAGCGGTCTTTTAAAAAGCTTAATAATAAGTTTCAAGGCCTATTTAAAGTCTTAAAGCCTATAAAAAGATAGATATATTGTCTTAATTTACTATTAAATATAAAAATTTTTATAATATCTTTTATATAAGTCTACTTAAGCTATATTAATCTTATATTAAATACTATAAAAGATAGTTAGTTTTAGAGATATATTATAGGATATTAAATAGATTCTTACTTACTATATTATATACTTAAAAAATAAATATCTAGTATACTAGCTTACTTAGTCTTCAGATTATAATAAGTAGCTACTAAAAGAAGAGCTTAAAGAAGTATCTAATATACTAAAGAAATACTAAAAGAAGTAGTACTAGCTAATTACTAGAAGAAAGGGCTATATATTTAAGACTAAGAAGCTTAAAAGAGAATAAAAGTCTTAATTCTTTCTATATATTCTTTAAAATAGATATAAGAATCAAAATATAGTACTTATATAGATATTAATATAGAGAAGCTATAGTTAATTATATATACTTAAATACTAAAAAGACTAAATATTACTTTAATTAAAAGGTATAATATACTATAGTAATACTAATACTATTAAGTAGCAGTTATTACTTAAAGTACGTTAAGCTTTAAATTCTTATTAATAATAATATTAGTAGAATTAATATTACTAGTAAAACTAATATTAAGGCTAATAAAATATATATAGTTAGTATTATAAGCTAACTTATAAGCCTTACTATACTTATTATAATTATAGATATAAAGCTTATTCTACTTTATTATCTATAAAAAGTTAGTAATTTTAATAAAAAGAAAAGAATAAACTTATATCAACGTTATATAAGATAGTTGTAACGCCGGTTGCTGGGAGAATCGAACTAAGGCTTACTTATCTTATATACTTATCGACCTTAATAGTAGGTATCTTGTATACTAAAGACTAAAAGGTAGGAGAGGCGAGATAGATTATAGAGAATAAGAGGGGCTTAACTAAATAGATAGAAGATAAAGTACGTTACTTAAATATAGTTAAAAAACTTATATTTAAATATTAAGTTAATAAACTAAAGTCTATTTTAAAGTTAGCTATTAGTTTAACTATATAGTTTAAGATATATAGATATATTTCTTTATATTTAACGGTTATAATAGCTCTTCTATTATATTATCGGAATTCTATTGCGATATAGCGACGTTACTAACATCGCTATATCGAAGTTATTAGGTATCCTATATAATACTCTAATAAGGCTAGCTACGCTTAGCCTTATATTAGCTAAATATAGTAAGAGCGTAATATAAGATTTTCTCTTTAAGGCTAGTTATTCTTAACAGCTCTAAAGATATTAAAATCTTTTTATTGCTTAGTAATAGATTTAGTTCTATAAGTAGTTATATTTAAAGTTAAGAAGGCTTTTAACGCTAATAAAGCGCTTAAAATTAATACTGTTCTTACTAAAGTTTATAGTCGAGAGATGCCTTTATATTTCTGTTACTCTTATTTAAGTAAGAAGTGTGTTTTAAAGTTTAAAAAGGTATCGTACTTTATATACGTTCGCGATAAGAAGTTATATAATGTTTGTTTGTTGTTAGAGAATAGTTAGTTTTTATCTTAATATTCCTTTAGGCTAGTTTTAACTTATTTAGCTTAGAGTATCTATTCTTAATACTTATAAGTATCGAACGCCCTTTAGAGGCAGCGTAAGCGTTTAATAGAAGAAAATAAAGTCGTTCGTATAGCAAAAAGATAGCGTAAAGCTGTCAAAACGGTAGTTATTAATTTAAAAAAGAAGCTCAAAAAATTACGCGTCTAGGCGTAAAATAAAATAGATTAAAATAATATATTGTTTAAAGAAGAATAGCTAGTAGCTATATTTAGTAGTAATATTGTAAATATACTAAATAGTTTAAGTATAGATTTTTATAATAATCTATATTTAAAGTTAAATAGTAGACTACTAATATAGTAAGCTAGTTTGTTTATAGATAACCTAAGTACCGGCGGAACGTACTAAATAGTAGATTAGAACGTTAGTACTGTTACAACTAATTAACATTCTAGTTCTAATATTGTTAAATAGTAATTTTATAGTTAGTTAGGTTTTGTTTCGGTTTCTATTAGTTCTTATATTTAGAGTATCCTTTCTACTTTATAAGATACTGTTGTTTGCCTCGATATTGTCTATAAATTCAAATCGTTTCAATCTTATACTCGGGTTCTTAGTTGTTAGAAAGGATTTCTAGGTTAAATTGTTTTACTTTTTAAAAGTAGACTAGTTTTAATAGCGCTACGTAGAATATAGAGTATATTCTTATTATTCTCGAAAGTTTAAGTTTAAACGTTACAAATTTTAATTACTATAGAATTTAAAACAGTTTCGTTTTAGTATAGTTAAGTTTTTTGCTTAGTTTTGTAGTCTTAAGATTTCTTATAAGTAAGTAAGCTCTTCTCCCCTCTTTTATACCTATATCTAGGATAGTTTTTAACTTATTATACTATTTCTTAGTACGTTTATTAATAAACTCACTATTAGACTTTAATTGCTAATACAGAGTCTTTATATTTATAGCTATTTGTATCGCTATTTTGTTTCCCGTTGTATTCTATAGTTATTTTCTTTAAAGAAGGTAATAGCTATATAAGACGTAGAACAGAGTTATTTTTGTTATATCGTTTTTTATATTATTATACGCGGCTTGCGTAATTAATAGTAATTATACTTAGTCGTTTTACTAGTAGTTAATATATACTTATAAATACTACTCTAAAGTTTAGTTTATACGTTCTATTTTTCTGTCTGTTTATAAATAAAATAATATAGACATTTTTTGCTTCGTTTCTAGTTGTTACATTAGAGATATCTAAAATCGTAAGACAAATTTTCTATCTCTATTAAAGACAATTCTCTATAGTTATCTATAATTTGCTAGGATAATTCAAAGGAAGGTATATACTAATTATTCTAAATTGCTAGCTTTCCTATATAGTACAAAATATACGTATTTTATTAGCTTATTGCATATAACTAGAATAGTATTGTAAGCTACTTCTATAAGTAAATCCTTAAAAAGTAGTAACTTAGTAATAAAGTCTAGTAAAACTGTATACTATAGTCTTTTAGATATCTTTAGTAGTTATAATTTACTATAAGATAAATATTTTAGGTATTTTGTTTTTACGTATATATTGTATTTACAGATATAATTCTTAATATAGTGTTGGATCCTTAGAATATAATAAGTTCTTATAATTTTTTTAATTATATTGTCGATACCTTTATATCTCCTTATTAGGTTATTGTAGAAGTTACTAATAATATATTAAATTAGATTTTTTGAGACATAGATCTTTTCTTAAAACTTATAATAGCCTTTATTATTTTTAATTAGTCTGAGGTGTCGCTTTTCGTCTTCTTAGTATGTTTTTAGGTTCCTTAAGATATCTAGAATTCGACTGTGTAGTTTGATAACAAACTTAGTTATTATAGCTAATTAAATATATTTAATCTCGCCGTTGTATTCTTAAAACACTGCGTACTTAATATATTTCTTATTGTTAAGATAGTCTAATTGTCGGCTAAGAGTATCTACTCTATCGTTCTTAGAACCTTTCTTGTAAGTAATAATAAAGTTGTATAAAGTTATAGTTTCTAACTATCGAACCTATCTTTAGTTAAGTTTCTTTATCGTTATAAAGTAGATTAGGTTTTTATAGTTTATATATATTATAATTATATAGTTTGCTTCCTCTAAATAAGCTCGCTATATCTTAAATACTACTATAATAGCTAAAAGCTCTTTATTATAGATATTGTAATTTTATTCTGTAGGTAATATTTTTTTCGAGTAGAAAGCTACTAATCTAAGCTTTTTTTTGTTATTCTTTTAACTTATATATACTCTAATTGTATAGTCTAACGCGTCTATTTCTATAATAATCGGTAAATTAGAGTTAAATATTGCTAATATAGGTTCGATTTTAAAGACTTTCTTAAGCTCTTTAAATACTAATTGTTCTTTTTGCGTCTAAATAAATTTAATTAATTATTTTGTTTATTAAGATAGTAGTACTATAGTTTTGTTACGGACACCAGCTCTAGACGGCCTAGCGTACATTCAAGCATTAACTACCGCCAGTTATCTCAGCCCTACCAGTATTATTCCCGACTAAGCCTATAAATTCGCTGTAGGCATTATTGAACAAGATAGCTATAAAGGCCTATATTCTCTATAAACCCGATATAGACATTATTGAGTTAGCGAATATAAAGGAACTTCCCTTATATACCTTAGACTATATAGTTAGACTAATAACCGACCTTAAGATAGACTTTAGTCTATTAACTTAATATCTGAATACAAGTTTCTTAACTATATTTAAATAACATACTTTATCTTCTATCTACTTTAGTTAAGCTCCTCTTATCTTTTATAATCTATTTCGTCTCTCCTGCCTTTTAGTCTCTAGTACACAAGATACCTACTACTAAGGTCGATAAGCATACAAGGTAAGTAAGCCTTAGTTCGGTTCTTCTAGCAACCGGCGTTATACTTTAATAGACTCGCTATAAAAGCAGAGAAAGCAGATTAGTTATATCTACTACTTTAGCACCCAACAGCCGCAACGCTACAGATAGGTTAGCCAATAGGATAGCCAGTACAAGTAAAATATTAGACATTAATACTAAGATAGAAAAAAGCTTCTTAAATAAACGTTTCGAAGTTACTTTATTCTTAATACGCCTAGCCGTATACTTTAAAACTTATAAAGACTAGTTTTTGAACGACACTACTATAGTTTTATTCGCTACCTCTTATATAGACAGAGATACCTATAAGTAGGTCGAGTATTACCTCGACGACTTCTTATTTACTCTAATAAAGAGTAGACGCAAGGACACCGATAAGTTCTTCGCTAGCTTCGCCTTCTTTTAGAAAAAGCTTTGTAAAATCTTTAAATAGACCGACGCTAAACGCGTCGCCATTAAAAAGCTTCGGAACCTTAAGCAGATAGAACCAGCGAGCAGGTACGCCGCCGAATTTATATAGTATGCTAATTAAATAGAATAGAACAAGAAACCCTTTATTAAGACCTTTTATAAAAAGCTTAAGGATTATATTAAGAAAATAATCTATATTCGTAAAGAAAAGTTCAACAATTTCGACAACTTTATATAACGAGCAAAGAAGATCGACGACAGTAACTTCGAAAGACAAATAAAAAAGAAGGGTAACACTACTAATAGGTTCTATAGAACGAAGAATCGAGCAAACTTACGATAAGACCGAGGCGATCCAATAGAGTTAAATTTTATAAAGCCTCGAGGGAAACTAAATAGCCAGAAAAGGAAATATAGAATAAAAAACAAGCTATGCTTATATTACAGAAAACCAGGGTATTAAGTTAAAGAATGTTGTTCCAAGAAACAATAGTTTAACAGTATCGGACGAAGCGGATACAATAACAATCGAGCTTAGAAACCCCGCTCTCCGCGATAATAGTTCAATATAACTACTTAGATACCGGCAAACGACAGCTAGAACAAAGTAAAAAACCTACTGGCAACTTTTATAGATCATTAAGACTTATACTCGGAGATCAGCTAGGATCGTTATTACTCTACCGAACCTACTAAGAAAGAAAAAGAGAATCCTAACTTATTCGAGTTGTACGCTAATTAGGATACGGACAACGAGTTATAAGAAGAAATAAAGGAACGACAAATAAAATAGGAACAATAATACCTACAGAACTAGAATAATATTGACTGCACTATTCCGAGGCATTAGGTACAGAGTACCGTTGTACTACACAAAATACTATTCTAAACCGCGTGCTATAGCGATAACTATACGATTTATAAATCTAACAAACTAGGGTTAAGATAGTAGCTAAAGAAACCAATATCTCTAAAACAAGGTTCGACACGAGAACTAGGTCTTACCCGAGAACGACTTAGGTTACCTTATCTAGAAGCCTAAGAAGAATCTAAGGAAGAACAGACCGTAGAGGCTAATTAAGATAGCAGCTACAATACGTTATAGGCAAGACAACAACTTAAAGACAAAAATATAGATTCTAATAGTATAGAATCCTCTCTTAAGGACAATACTAACCAAAAAGAGCAAACTCCAATTCGTTGGAAAGGAATAATATGGAGACTTTGTTAGTTAGCCTTTTACAAGAGGAAGTTAAGTACTAATAAAGATATTAATAATATTCTAGAATACATTTACTTACGTCTACAACAACTAGTAGACTACTTTATTAGGAGTTTAAAATTATACAGTTAGTACTAATATTTTCAATCAATAATATATAATCTATAGACACAATAAGTTTTAATTAGCGATAATTGTATAATTAAAGTAGAGATCGTAAACAATAAACTAGACGTTCTAATAAAAGCAGTACTAAAACACTTTACACAGGAATTCTTATAGCAAATTAACCGACAATAGATTCCGGTATCTAAAATACTCTAGAACGTATACAATTAGCAGAGAAAAGACTAGACCGACTGCTTTAAGGGTAGTAGTACCGACCCGTCCAACAGTTAGATTCTCTAGAAGTTTAGCTCTATACGAGCTTAGCTTCTTATAAAATATACCTATATACTCGGGCAACAATAAACTATATAAACATTAAAATTATAATTAATTTAAACGCAATAGACAACTTTATCTCAATACGCTGCGTTAAGGAGTACTAAATATAAACACAAAAAAAGAAATTACTCTATATACTGTCTAGATTTTAAGGAACAGAGAAAAGATTTAACTACAAGACTTTGCTAATAGATATAACTATCGAGAACTATTAAGAAGAAATTACTTATAATATCGTAAATATTAATTAGTACTATACTGTACTAAGTATACTCTAGTTACAACAATATAACCTAAAAGTAGATTAAAGAACTAAGAAACTCCTCTTTACTAGGTATAAGCACTTTAGACAAGAGTCGTTCTACAGAACAAATACTCTATAAGCTAATTTTAGTAGTAAGGATAAGAAGCGCGATAAAGAACTTACGTAAGTTAGTACTATTATACTCCGATACTTAGACATTCTACAAAAGAAGTCTAACGTAGTATCTTATCTATAGCTAACTATACGTAGATATAAATAAAAGATAACTGTACACTAATAATTCTATATAACGATAAGTACTTAGTTAATTACTAAGATACTTAAGAAATATAATTAATTCTAATATCTATTCAAGAAAACTAAGCTAAACTTAGCTCTCTCAAAATATAAACCGTAGGATTACACAATACCTTTACAGAAAGGTAAAACGCCAATATTCGGTTTAATATACTCTCTATTAGAAGCAGAAAATTAAGCGCTCTACGACTATCTTAACAAAAACCTTAAGAAAGAATTTATCTGAAAGTTAATATTACTAGCCGGATACCTAATACTCTTCGTACTAAAGAAGAATAGCAAACTACAACTTTATATAGACTATAGATAATTAAACAAAGTAACTATTAAAAACTAGTATCCTTTACTATATATCGACGAAATAACAGATCGATTGTATAACGCGCGATAGTTTACTAAGTTCGACCTACAAGGAGCCTATAACTTAATCTATATAAAGAAAGGTAAAGAATAGAAAACGGCCTTCCGTACTAGACACGGACTTTTCGAATATTGCGTTATACCTTTAAGTCTAATAAACGCACCAGCATTATTTTAGAAACTAATTAACAACATACTTAGTAATTACTTAGACATATTTATAACTACTTATTTAAACGATATTCTAGTATATAGCTGTACAATAAAAGAATATAAGAAACATATTAAGAAAGTATTAAAAAGATTAGTGCGTACCGATTTACAAATTAACATCAAGAAAATCTAGTTTTATCAACAATCTGTCGAATTTCTTAGATTTATAATTACCGAGCACAGTCTTTAAATAAAAGATTTAAAGATCTAATCCGTTTTAACTTAGCCTACACTAAAGAATATAAAACAATTACAATAGTTTCTTAGTTTTGCTAACTACTACAGGCAATAGATATCTAACTTTAGCCGAATTACAGCACCGCTGTCTTAACAGACAAAACAATCGATAGAATTCTTTTAGACGTAAAAAGAACAATTAGTATTTAAAAAGCTTAAGAAAGCTTTTAAGATTGAGCCCATACTAGCAATATTCGACCCTAACTTATCAATTATTATAGAAACAGATGCGTTAAACTATACGATTAGAGTATATATAAGTTAAAACAATAAGGAAAGAAAGCTTAGACCAGTAGCTTTCTACTTAAGAAAGATATTACCTACAGAATAAAACTATAATATTTACAATAAAGAGCTTTTAGCTATTATAGCAGCATTCGAGATATAGCGAGCTTACCTAAAAGGAGCAAACTATACAATTATAGTATATATAGACTATAAGAACCTAACTTACTTTATAACAACAAAGAAACTTAACCGTAGACAAGTTAGATAGTTAAAAACTATAGCTCTATACGACTTTATTATTATCTACAAGAAAGGTTTTAAGAACGATAGAGCCGACGCTCTAAGCCGACGTTTAAATTATCTTTATAACAAGGAACACGTTAAACACGCAATATTTTAAGAACACAATAATAAGATTAGATACAATCAATTAGCTATAACAACCGAGTTTGTTATCGAACTAGACAGCCGAATTTTAGACATTCTAAACGACCCTAAGACTTACTAGAAAAACGAGAAACGATATCTAGAATTAACTAAAAACAATAAAGGCTATTACAAATTCTAAGGCAAAATCTACGTTTCAAGAAATCTAATCTAATATATTATTAGTAACTTCTACAATAATCCAACGAAAGGATATAAAGGTATTAATAACACTATTAAAAAGATTATACAAACCTATTATATCCCAAGAATTAAATACTACGTTAAGAATTATATTCAGAAATACGACGTATACGCAAGAACCAAGCACCCAAGGCATTTACTATACAGTAAACTACAACTACTAGAGATATCCGAGAGACTATAGCACACAGTCTTACTAAACTTTATTACTAAGTTACTAACTTCTAAGGATCTACTTATAGAAGTAGCTTACAACGCTATCTTAGTTATATACGACAAACTAACAAAATACGCGTACTTCGTACCTTACAAGGAAGCCAGCAACTTAGAATAATTAGCATATACCTTCCTTTAGATTATCTTAGCCAACTATAGTTAACCACAAAGAATTATCTTAGACAGAGACCGAAAATTTGTCTTACAATTTTAGACATCGCTAATACAACAACTAGAAACAAAACAAAAAATGTCTACGTTATTTTATCTACAAACAGACGGACAGACAGAACGAACAAATTAAACACTAGAACAGTATCTCTAGGTATATATTAACTACCAGCAAAACGACTGGGTACAATTACTACTAGTAGCGCAAGTAGCGTACAACGATATAAAGAACGATATAACCAGAATAACACCGTTCTATACCTTATACGGCTATTACCCTCTTTAAAGTAGATAACTACAGAATACTACAGAAAACGACACTGCTACGCAAATAGCAACAAATATAAAAACCCTATACCAGCAGTTAAAGGCTAACAGCGAGTTTATTAACGAATAAACAAAGAAATAGTATAATAAATTAAAAACTATCCTAAATATAGATATAAAAGAGGGGAGAAGAGCTTACTTACTTATAAGAAATATAAAAACTATTAGATTAAGCAAGAAACTCGACTATACTAAGACAAAACCGTTTAAAATCTTATAGCAATTAAGATCCGTAATATTTAAACTTAAACTCCTAAAGACAATAAGAATATATTCTATATTCTACGTAGCGCTATTAAAACTAGCCTACTTCCGAGAGATAGAACGACTCAACTTAGAAATTCTTTCTAACAACTAAGAACCCGAGTATAAGGTTAAAACGATTCGAGCTTATAGACATTATTAAGGCAAACAATAGTATCTTATAAAATAGAAAGGATATTCTAAACATAAAAATTAATAGAAACCGAAACAAAATCTAACTAACTATAAGGATACTATTTAACGATATTAGAACTAAAATATTAATTAGTTATAGTAGCACTAACACTCTAATTTACTATCTAGTACGCCTCGCCGGTACCTAGATTACCTATAAACAAACTAGTTTACTACATTATAGGACTACTACTCAACTCTAAATAGAAGTTACTCTAAAAGTTAATAAATAACCCGCTCGAATATTTAAATGTATCGCTACTAGCTATTAACGCAGCAAACTTCTCTTACTTCAACAATTTATTTCGAGCTAACTTCGCTACTACCCGCGTACAAGTCTTTTTAACCTTCTCTTTTAACTTCTAGACCTTAGATTAGTTACGCTATACAGCTATAATCAACGCTGCTGTTTAAAACTTTAACGCGTATAATTAACGTTTTGTACGCTAAAGAGCAGCCGACTAAAAGAAATATTAAGAATAAACTGAACGCGCTGCAACTAAGTTAGTTCTAGACATTATAAAAAGACAACAATAGAGCATACTATCTGCTATTAATACCCGTAGATTATAACTCTTCCTGTCTCGAGTATATACTAAATACGTTACCTTTCTAAACTAAACTATATACCTTTCCTTTGTCGATATATATTTAGAACAAAAAGATATTTTAATACCGTAGACTTTAATTAATAGGTATTAGCTATACTTTTTGTTAGAATCTACAGCAACGAACTTTATACGAGGCATAGCGACTTACAGATTAGTTACAAAAGAAGAGATAAAACGTAACTTATAGGTATTTAAAAGGCTAAGGGTTAATTAAAAACAATTTAACTAGAAGAGAGGGAATTGTATTACAAGCACCAGCCTCAAACAGCTTAACGTACACCTAAGTATTAACTACCGCTAGTTATCTTAGCTCTACTAGCATTATTTCCGACTAAGTTTATAAATCTGCTATAGACATTATTGAATAAAACAGCTATAAAGACCTATATTCTTTATAAACCCGATATAGATATTATTAAGTTAGCGAATATAAAGGAACTCTCTTTATATACCTTAAACTATATAGCTAAACTAATAACCGACCTTAAAATAGACTTTAGTTTATTAACTTAATATCTAAATATAAGTTTTTTAACTATATTTAGATAACGTACTTTACCTTCTATTTACTCTAGTTAATCCTCTCTTACCTTCTATAATCTATCTCGCCTCTCTTATCTTTTAGTCTCTAGTATACAAGACACCTACTACTAAGGTCGACAAGTACACAAGGTAAGTAAGCCTTAGTTCGGTCCTCCCAGCAACCGGCGTTACAAGTTTAGCTAAAATTAAATATTTATTGTCTATAGTAGTTAGTAAAACTAAGAAACTATTATAATTATTTTATATTCTTTAATATAGGCTATATTAAAACAGATTAGATCTTTAAATCTTTTATTTAGAGATTGTACTTAGTAATTATAAATCTAAAAAATTCGACAGATTGTTAGTAAAACTAGGTTTTCTTGATATTAATTTATAAATTGATACGCGCTAATCTTTCTAATACCTTTTTAATATATTTCTTATATTCTTCTAGTATATAGCTATATACTAGGATATTGTTTAGATAAGCAGTTATAAATATATCTAAATAGTTACTAAGTATGTTGTTAAATAGTTTCTAAAATAATGCTGGTACGTTTATTAGCTTAAAGAGTATAACGCAATACTTAAAAAGTCTGTATCTTATATAAAAGGCTGTTTTCTATTCTTTGCCTTCTTTTATATAGATTAGGTTATAGGCTCTTTATAGATTAAATTTAGTAAACTATTGTACGTCGTACAATCGATCTATAATTTTGTCGATGCGTAGTAAAGAGTACCGATTTTTAATAGTTACTCTGTTTAACTGTTTATAGTCTATATAAAGTTGTAGTTTGCTATTCTTCTTTAATATAAAGAGTATTAAGTATTCGGCTGATAATATTAATTTCTAAATAAAGCCTTTCTTAAGGTTCTTATTGAAATAGTTGTAGAGCGCTTAATTTTCTACTTTTAATAGAGAGTATATTAAATTAAATATTAGCGTTTTACCTTCTTATAAAGGTATTGTATAATCCTATAGTTTATATTCTAAGAGAGATAAGTTTAGCTTAGCTTTCTCGAATAAATATCGGAATTAATTATATTTTTTAGGTATCTTAGTAATTAACTAAGTTCCTATCGTTGTATAGAATTGTTAGCGTACAGTTATCTTTTATTTATATTTATATATAGTTAGCTATAGATAAGATACTATATTAGACTTCTTTTATAGAATATCTAAGTATTAAAGTATAATAGTACTAACCCGCGTAAGTTCTTTATTACGCTTCTTATTCTTACTACTAAAATTAGCTTATAGAATATCTATTCTATAAAACGACTCTTATTTAAAGTGCTTGTATCTAGTAAAGAAGAGTTTCTTAGTTCTTTAATCTACTTTTAAGTTATATTATTAATAACTAAGGTATACTTAGTATAGCGTAGTACTAGTTAATATCTATAATATTATAAGTAATTTCTTTTTAATATTTCTTAATAGTTATACTTATTAGAAAAGTCTTGTAGTTAACTCTTCTCTCTGCTCCTTAAAATTTAAATAGTACATAGAGTAATTTCTTCTTTTATATTTATATTTAGTACTTTTCGACGTAGCGTATTAAAATAAAGTTGCCTATTGCATCTAAATTAATTATAATTTTAATGTTTCTGTAGTTTATTGTTGTTTAAGTGTATAAATATATTTTATAAGTAGTTAAGCTTACGTAGAGCTAAGCTTTTAGAGAATCTAACCGTTAAACAGACTAGTACTACTACCCTTAAAGCAGTCGGTTTAATCTTTTTTCTATTAATTGTATACGTTCTAGAGTATTTTAAGTATTAAAATCTACTGTCGGTTAATTTACTATAAAAATTCTTGTATCGGATATTTTAGTACTACTCTTATTATAATATTTAGTTTATTGTTTATAATTTTTGCTTTAATTATATAACTATTACTAATTAAAACTTGTTGTATCTATAAGTTATATATTGTTAGTTAAAGATATTAGTACTAACTATACAATTCTAGACTTCTAATAAGGTAGTTTACTAGTTATTATAAATGTAAGTAAATATATCTTAAAATATTGTTAATATCTTTATTAGCGCTTAACTTTCCCTTGTAAAAGGCTAACTAACAAAGTCTCTATATTATTTTCTCCTAACAAATTAAAGTTTGCTCTTTCTAATTAGTATCGTTCTCGAGAGAGGATTTTATACTATTAGAATCTATATTTTTATCTCTAAGTCGTTATTTTGTCTATAAAGTATCGTAGCTGCTATCTTACTTAGCTTTTATAGTCTGTTCTTTCTTAAATTCCTCTTAAGTTTCTAAATAAGGTAATCTAGGTCGTTGTTAAGTAAGACTTAGTTCTTATACTAAACCTTATTTTAGAGATATTAGTTTCTTTAGCTACTATTCTAACTCTAGTTTATTAAATTTATAGATCGTATAATTGTTATTATAGCACGCGGTTTAAGATAGTGTTTTATATAGTATAACGGTATCTCGTATCTACTATCTAAGAATAGTGCGGCTAACATTATTTTAATCCTACGGGTTTTATTGTTTCTGTTTTATTTGTCGTTTCTTTATTTCTTTCTATAACTTATTGTCGGTGTTCTAGTTCTTATATACATTAAATAAGTTTAGTTTATTGTACTTCTTGTTGGAAGTAACCTAGTAAGTATCTTTCTGGTTATAGAAGGTACTCTAGTAGATATTCTTCTGTTTCTTAGTTAGTTTATATAGATTTAGTTGGTTTTTCTCTCTTAGATCCTTTAAAATTAGTTGAGATAGATCTGTTTCTGATTCTAAGTAGTTGAACGCTCGTCTTTATACAGAGTTTATATAACGCCGGTCGCTAAAAGAACCGAACTAAGGCTTACTTACCTTGTATACTTGTCGACCTTAGTAAGAGGTATCTTGTATGCTAGAGACTAAAAGATAGAAGAGGTAAGATAGATTATAGAAGATAAGAGAGGCTTAACTAAAGTAAATAGAAGATAAAGTACGTTACTTAAATATAGTTAAGAAACTTATATTTAGATATTAAGTTAATAGACTAAAGTTTATTCTAAGGCCGGCTATTAGTTTAGCTATATAGTCTAAGGTACATAGAAAAGTTCCTCTGTATCTATTAACTTAATAATACTTATATTAGGTTTATAGGGAATATAGGCCTTTATAGCCATCTTATTCGATAATATCTATAGCGGGTTTATAGGCTTAGTCGAAAATAATGCTGGTAGAGCTAAAATAACTAGCGGTAGTTAATATTTAAATATACGCTAAGCTATTTAGAGCTAGTATTTATAATACAATCCCTTCTCTTTTAGTTAAATTGTCCTTAATTAACTTTTAGCTTGTTAAATACCTATAAGTTACGGCTTGTTCCTTCTTTTGTAACTAATCTGTAAGTCGCTATACTTCGTATAAAGTCTGTTACTTTGGATTTTAATAAAAAGTACAGCTAATACCTATTAATTAAAGCCTACGGTATCGAAATACCTTCTTGTTCCAAATATATATCGACTAAGAAAAGGTATATAGTTTAGTTTAGAAAAGCGACGTATTTAATATATACTTAAGATAGAAAGAGTTATAATTTACGGGTATTAATAGTAGATAGTATGCCTGGTTGCTGTTCTTCTGTAATATTTAAAACTAACTTAGTTGCAGTAAGTTTAGTTTATTCTTAATATTCCTCTTAGTCGGCTGCCCTTTAGCGTATAAAGCGCCAATTACGTATATTAAAGGCTTAAGTAGTAGTATTAATTACAGCTATATAGCGTAACCAATCTAAGGTCTAGAAGTTAAAAGAGAAGGTTAAAAAGACTTGTACGCGGGCAGCAGCAAAGTTAGCTTAGAATAAATTATTAAAACAAGAGAAGTTTACCGCATCGATAGCTAGTAACAATATATTTAAATATTTAAGCGGATTATCCGTTAATTTTTAAGATAACCCCTATCTAAAGTTAGATAGTAGTTCTATAACGTAGTAAGCTAGCTCGTTTAAGGGTAATTTAGGTATTAATAAAGTATATTAGATAGTAAATTAGAGTATTAGTACTGCTACGACCGATTAATATCTTAGTTCTAATATCGTTAAATAGTATCTTTATAGTTAGTTAGGTTTTATTTTAGTTTCTATTAATTTTTATGTTTAGAATATTCTTTCTATTTTATAAGATACTGTCGTTTACCTCGATATTGTTTATAAGCTCGAATCGTTTCGACCTTATACTCGGGTTCTTAGTTGTTAGAAAGAATTTCTAGATTAAATCGTTTTACTTCTCGAGCGTAGGCTGGTTCCAACAGCGCTATATAGAATACAGAATATATTCTTATTGCCTTCAAAAGTTTAAGTTTAAAGGTTATAGATTCTAATTGCTATAGAATTTTAAATAGTTCTGTCTTAGTATAGTCGAGTTTTTTGCTTAGTCTAATAGTCTTTATATTTCTTATAAGTAAGTAAGCTCTTTCTTTCTCTTTTATACTTATATTTAGAATAGTTCTTAACTTATTATACTATTTTTTAGTTTGTTCGTTAATAAACTCGCTGTCGAACTTTAACTGCTAGTATAGGGTTTTTATACTCATAGCTATTTATGTAGCTGTTTTGTTTTTAGTTGCGTTTTATAGTTACCTGCCTTAAAGAGGGTAATAGCTATATAAAATATAGAACAGAGTTATCTTAGTTATATTGTTTCTTGTATTATTGTACGTAGCTTGCGCTACTAGTAGTAATTATACCTAGTCGTTTTGCTGGTAGTTAATATATACTCAGAGATACTATTCTAGTGTTTAATTTATTCGTTCTATTTATCTGTCTGTTTGTAGATAGAATAACGTAGATATTTTTTAATTTGTTTCTAGTTGTTGTATTAGAGATGTCTAAAATTATAAGACGAATTTTTAGTCTCTATCTAAGATAATTCTTTATAGTTAACTATAGTTCGCTAAGATAATCTAAAGGAATATATATACTAATTATTATAAATTACTAGCTTCCTTGTAAGATACAAAGTATACGTACTTTATTAGTTTATTGTATATAACAAGGATAGCGTTATAAGCTACTTCTATAAGTAGATTCTTAAATATTAGTAGATTAGTAATAAAGTCTAGTAAGACCGTATACTATAGCTTTTTAGATATCTTTAGTAGTTATAGTTTACTGTATAGTAAATGCTTTAAATGCTTAATTCTTACGTATACGTTATATTCTTAGATATAATTCTTAACGTAGTGTTGGATTCTTAAAATATAGTAGATTCTTATAATCTTTTCTATAATGTTGTTAACGCCCTTGTATTCTTTTGTTGAGTTATTGTAAAAGTTACTAATAATGTATCGGATTAGATTCCTCGGAACGTAGATTTTGCCTTAGAATTTATAATAGCCCTTATTGTTCTTAGTTAATCTTAAGTGTCGTTTCTCGTTTTTCTAGTAGATTTTAGGGTCGTTTAGAATATCTAAGATTTGGCTGTCTAGTTCGATAACAAACTTAGTTATTATAGCCAATTAATTGTATTTAATCTCGTTATTGTGTTCTTAGAATATTGTATGCTCAATGTGTTCCTTATTATTAAGATAATTGGGTCGTTAACTTAGAGCGTTAGCTCTATCGTTCTTAGAACCCCTTTTGTAGGTAATAATAAAATTGTATAGAGCTATAGTTTTTAACTATCTAACTTATCTGTAGTTAAGTTTCTTTATCGTTATAAAGTAAGTTAGGTTCTTATAGTCTATATATATTATAATAGTATAATTTACTTTCTCTAGGTAAGCTCGCTATATCTCAAATACTGCTATAATAGCTAAAAGCTTCTTATCGTAAATATTATAGTTCTGTTCTATAGATAATATCTTTCTTAAGTAGAAAGCTACTGGTCTAAGCTTTCTTTCCTTATTGTTTTAACTTATATATACTTTAATTATATAGTCTAACGCATCTATTTCCATAATAATTAGTAAGTTAGGGTTAAATATTGCTAGTACGGGTTCGATCTTAAAAGCTTCTTTAAGCTCTTTAAATACTAATTGTTCTTTCTACGTCTAGAAGAATCCTATCAATTATTTTATCTATTAAGACAGTAGTGTTATAATTCAGCTAAAGTTAAATATCTATTGTCTATAATAATTAGCAAAACTAAGAAACTATTGCAATTATTTTATATTCTTTAGTATAAGCTAAATTAAAATAGATTAGATCTTTGAATCTTTTATCTAAAGACTGTGCTTAGTAATTATAAATCTAAGAAATTTAACGGATTGTTAATAGAACTAGGTTTTCTCGATATTAATTTATAAATCGGTACGCGCTAATCTTTCTAATATCTTTCTAATATATTTCTTATGTTCTTCTAGTATACGGCTGTATACTAGAATATCGTCTAGATAAGTAGTTATAAATATATCTAGATAATTACTAAGTATATTGTTAATTAGTTTCTAGAATAATACTAGTACGTTTATTAGCCTAAAGAGTATAACGCAATACTCAAAAAGTCTGTATTTAGTATAAAAGACTGTTTTCTATTCTTTACCTTTCTTTATACAGATTAAGTTATAAGCTCCTCGTAGGTTAAACTTAGTAAACTATTGCGCGTTATATAATTAATCTATAATCTTGTTAACGTATAGTAACGGGTACCAGTTTTTAATAGTTATTCTATTTAATTGTCTATAGTTTATATAAAGTTATAGTTTACTATTCTTCTTTAGTATAAAGAGTATTAAGTATCTAGCTAGTAATATTAATTTCTAAATAAATCCTTTCTTAAGATTTTTATCGAAATAGTTGCAGAGCGCTCAATTTTCTGCTTCTAATAGAAAGTATATTAAACCGAATATTAGCGTTTTACCTTCTTGTAAAGATATTGTATAATCTTACGGTTTATATTCTAGGAGAGCTAAGTTTAACTTAGCTTTCTCGAATAGATATCGAAATTAATTGTATTTCTTAGGTATCTTAGTAATTAACTAAATACTTGTTGTCGTATAGAATTATTGACGTACAGTCGTCTCTTATTTATACTTATATATAGTTAGCTATAGACAAGATACTGCGTTAAGCTTTTCTTGTAAGATATCTAAATATTGAAGTATAGTAGTACTAACTTATATAAGTTCTTTATCGCGCTCCTTATTCTTACTACTAAAAATAGCTTATAGAGTATTTATTCTGTAGAACGACTCTTGTTTAGAGTACTTGTACCTAGTAAAAAGAAGTTTCTTAGTTCTCTAATCTACTTCTAGGTTATATTATTGTAACTAAGGTATACTTAGTACAGCGTAGTGCTAGTTAATATCTACAATATTATAAGTAATTTCTTCCTAATAGTTCTTAATTATTATACTTATTAGTAAAGTCTTGTAGTCGACTCTTTCCTCTGCCCCTTAAAATCTAAATAGTATATAAAATAATTTCTTTTTTTATGTTTATATTTAGTATTCCTTAACATAGCGTATTAAAATAAAGTTATCTGTTGCGTCTAAATTAATTATAATTTTAATCTTTCTGTAGTTTATTGTTGCCCAAGTATATAGATATATTTTATAAGAAGCTGAAATTATACAGAGCTAGGTTTCTAGAGGGTTTAACTGTTGAACGGGTCGGTACTACTGCTCTTAAAGCAGTCGGCTTAGTCTTTTCTCTATTAATTATATACGTTCTAGAGTATTTTAGATACTAGAACCTATTATTGGTTAATTTGCTATAAGAATTCCTGTATAAGGTGTTCTAGTACTACCTTTATTATAACGTCTAGTTTATTGTTTACAATCTCTGTCTTAATTATACAACTATCGCTAGTTAAAACTCGTTGTATTTATAGGTTGTATATTATTAATTAAAGATATTAGTACTAACTACGTAATTCTAGACCTCTAATAAGGTAGTCTACTAGTCGTTATAGATATAAGTAAATATATTCTAGAATATCGTTAATGTCTCTATTAGCGCTTAACTTTCTATTGTAGAAGGCTAACTAACAAAGTCTCTATATTATTTCTCCCTAACAAATTAAGGTTTATCCTTTTTAGTTAGTATCGTCCTTAAGTAAGAATTCTGTACTATTAGAATCTATATTTTTGTCTTTAAGTCGTTGTCTTGTCTATAACGTATCGTAGTTACTATCTTACTTAGCTTCTACGGTCTATTCTTCCTTAGATTCCTCTTAAGTTTTTAAATAAGGTAACCTAGGTCGTTCTTAAATAAGACCTAGTTTTTGTATCGAATCTTGTTTTAGAGATATTAGTTTCTTTAGCTACTATTCTAACTCTAGTTTATTAGATTCGTAGATCGTGCAATTATTATCGTAGCATACGGTTTAGGATAGTATATTGTGTAGTACAACGGTACTCTGTACCTAATACCTTGAAATAGTGTAGTCAATGTTGTTCTAGTCCTGCGGTTTGTATTGTTCTTATTTTATTTGTCGTTTCTTTGTCTCTTTCTATAACTTACTGTCTGTATCCCAGTTTTTGTGTAAATTAAACAAGTTTAGCTCGTTGTGCTTCTCGTTAGAAGGTACCTAGTAAGTGTCTTTCTAGTTATAGAAGGCGTCTTAGTAGATGTCCTTCTGTTTCTTAATTAATCCGGTAACGTACTTATACTAGTTTTGGTTGATCTTGGGTAGAAGTTTCAACGCTTGAAGAGGACGACCCTCAGTTAAGTTTATATTCCAGCGGTCGGAGAAGGCTGCTAGTAATTCTATCGCCTTATTACGATCCTTATTCTTCTATATCTAGATAGTTATATTAAACTGTTGTCGTAGGAAACAGAGTTTCTAAGATCGATTGTTGTGCCCGTTTCTACCAGTACTGTTGAACTGTTGTTTTTTAAAACAGCATTCTTTAACTTAATGCCCTAGTTTTCTGCAATATAAGTATAGTTTATTCTTTATTCTGTGTTCTCGTTTCTAGTTGTTTAGTTTTCTACGGAGCTTTGTAAAGTCTAATTCTATTGAATTATTTCGATCTTGTCGTAAGTTATACTTACTCCGAGTCCAGATAAACTTATCTACGTTAGTTCCTTTCTTTTCTAACTATCGTTTAAAGTTGCTATCGTCGATTTCCTTGGCTCGTTCTATAAACTTTTTTAGTTTAGTAAACTTCTCTTTACGGATATAGATAATTTCCTTGATATAGTCTTTTAAGCCTTCGTAAAAGGCGTCGATTAGAGGTTCTTCGTTCTATTCGGTTTAGTTAGCATATTGCAGGAACTTAGCAGCGTATCGGCTAGCTGGTTCTATTTAGTAGAGTATCTTAAGTTTGCGTACGGCAGTATATCTAAAGTCTGTATCCCTGTACATCTATCGGAGCTTTTACTAAAACGCAGCAAAGCTAGAGAAGAGTTTGTCGGTCTTCTCTTGTCGTTTGTTAGGTGCCTTATAGAGATAGTCTTTAAGATAAAAGTTAAACTGTTTGTATGCCTCGCTATTTATATAGAATACGGTAAATAAAACTATAGTACTGTTATTTAGAAACTAATTCTTATAAGTTTTAAAGTATATAGCCAAGCGTGTTAGAAATAAAGTAAGTTTAGAACGTTTATCAAAAAAGCTTTTATCTATTTTAGTGTTAATATCTAATATTTTATCTGTAGCGGTTATTTTGCTAGTCAGCTTATTTATAGCGTTGCGGCTATTAGGTGCTAAAGTAGTAAATATAATTAATTTACTTTCTCTACTTTTGTAGCGAGTCTATTAAAGTATAACGTCGGTCGCTAGGAGAACTAAACTAAGGCTTACTTACCTTATATACTTATCGACCTTAATAAGAGGTATCTTGTATATTAAAGACTAAAAGATAGAAGAGGCGAAATAAATTATAGAGGGTAAGAGAGGCTTAACTAAAGTAAACAGAAGGTAAAGTATATTATCTAAATATAGTTAAAAAACTTATATTTAGATATTAAGTTAATAAACTAAAGTCTATTCTAAGGTCGACTATTAGTCTAGCTATATAGTCTAAAGTATATAGAGAAGTTCCTCTATATTCGTTAACCTAACAATACCTATATCGGGTTTATAGGGAATATAGGTCTTTATAGCTGTCTTGTTCGATAATACCTACAGCAGGTTTATAGGCTTAGTCGGGAATAATACTAATAGAGCTAAGATAACTGACGGTGGTTGATGCTTAGATGTACGCTAGGCCGTCTAGAACTAGTATCTATAATAGTTTAGATTAGTAAGATATTCTAGTTAAAAGTCTTCTGTATATATAAGTAAGCCTATCTAATTTAGATATTGATTAAGTTGTTCTCTAGCTGTAGTAACTAAAATAGTTATATTAAACTGTTGTTATAGAGAGTAGGGCTTCTAAGATTAATTATTGTATTCGCTTCGTTCCGTACTATTAAACTGTTGTTTCTTAGAACGGTATTTCTTAACTTAATGCCCTAGTTTTCCGTAATACAAGTATAGCTTATTTTTTATTCTATATTCTCTTTCTTAGTTATTTAGTTTCCCTCGAGGTTTTATAAAATTTAACTCTATTAGATCGCCTCAGTCTTGTCGTAAGTTTGCTCGATTCTTTGTTTTATAGAATCTGTTAGTAGAGTTACTCTTCTTTTTTATTTATCTTTTAAAGTTGCTGTCGTCGATATTCTTTGCTTGTTATATAAAGTTACTAAGATTATTAAACTTCTCTTTATAAATATAGATTATTTTTTTAATATAATTCTTAAGTTCTTTATAAAAGGTCTTAATAAGAGGTTTCTTGTTCTATTCTGTTTAATTAGCATACTATATAAATTTAGCGGCATACCTGCTTGCTAGTTTTATTTATTTTAGATTCTAAAGCTTTCTAATAGCGACGCGTCCGGCGTCGGTCTAACTAAAGATCTCTCAGAGTTTTCTCTAAAGAAAGATAAAGCTAGCAAAGAATTTATCGGTATTCTCGCGTCTACTCTTTATCAGGGTAAATAAGAAGTCGTTAAGATAGTACTTAACCTACTTATAAGTATTTTTATTTATATAAGAGGTAGCAAATAAAACTATAGTAGTGTTATTTAAAAACTAGTCTTTATAAGTTTTAAAGTATATAGCTAGGCGTATTAAAAATAAAGTAACTTTAAAACGTTTATTTAAGAAGCTTTTTATTATTTTAGTATTAATATCTAATATTTTACTTATATTAGCTATTCTATTAGCTAACCTATTTATAGCGTTGCGGCTATTAGATACCAAAGTAGTAAATATAACCAATCTGCTTTTTCTACTTTTATAGCGAGTTTATTAAAGTATAACGCTAGTCGCTAGAAAGACTAAACTAAGGCTTACTTATCTTATATACTTATCGACCTTAGTAAGGGGTATCTTATATACTAGAGACTAAAAGATAAAAGAGGCGAGATAGATTATAAAAGGTAAGAAAGACTTAACTAAAGTAGACAGAAGATAAAGTACGTTACTTAAATATAATTAAGAAACTTATATTTAGATATTAAGTTAATAGACTAAAGTTTATTCTAAGATCGGCTATTAGTTTAGCTATATAGTTTAAGGTACAAAAGTATATTTCTCTGTGTTCAACGGTCTTAATAATCTCTTTATCGCGTAGTTAGAATCCTATTGCGATATAGCAACGTTGCCGACGTCGCTATATTAGAGTCGTTGGATACACTATATAATGCTTTAATAAGGCTGGCTGCGATCAGCCTTGTACTAGCCTAATATAGTAAGATTGTAACATTTAGTAGTCTTACTATAGATATAAAGTAAAGCTAAAGATATATTAAAAGTATAGTAATACTTATTAAAAACTTTTAAAAGAGAATTATAAGATAATTTCTTTAACTTATACTAAGAATATAAGATAATACTAGACTTATTATAAATACTATTAGTAGTCTATATCTTATTAAAGATACTATATTAATTAGTATATTTAGTAAAGAAATAAAAAATACTTATAAATTGTAGTATAGAATGTATTTAATGTAACAGAGGTTATTAATAATAGTAAACAAAGATTCTATCTATATTAGAGTTTTAGTAAGATTATTAAATTAAGCTATTATAGACTAAAAGTATTTAAAATAGATCTATAACGTATTAGCAATACTAGTAATTTTATTATAAAATATATTATATATACTATACTTTTAACTCTTTTAGCTCTATATGCGTCTTTAAGCTAATTTACGCCTAAAAAAAGACTATAGTAGCTTTATAAAGATAATAAAAGTCTATATATATACTTTTTATATATTTTAAGCCTTTATATATATCTTAGAAAAGTTGTTCTTATATATAAAATATATATAAATTAAATCTACGACTATTATATATAGACTTATATCTTATACTATTATTAAAGCTATTAAGAGAATCTTAATTAGCTTAAGTATTTTATTATTATTGTTACTATAATAATAAATATTAGATAACTTTTTAAGATAGCTAAGCGATATAAGCGCTCTAGTAACGTATTTATTGCGCTACGTCTTTAGCTAGCTAGTAGAAAGGTATTATAAAAATACTAAGTATATTAACATAGTTTAATATATTAATAAAAAGAATAAGAGTAAGCTTTATAGAAAAAGCTCTATAAGAAAGAAAGTAATTATAATACTATAGCTATATTATAGCTGTCTTAAACTTACTTTAGAACTAAAGCGGCCTTAGATCTAGATCGGCCTAGAGACGTCTAGTATACAGAGGCGTTTATCTATATTCTTTTTTTATTTTTTAGTTATTTATCTATTATCTAGTAAATATATTATACTTTACTTTATTTACTACTAGCTCTATAGTAAGCTAATATATATAGTAAGATAAATTCTCTATCTAGTATAAATTATTTTTTAACTATATATTTTTAAGTATAATTTATTAAGTATATTTAATACTACTATAAGTACTATTAGATACTTACTATAGATACTATATAAAGAACTACTTAAGAGTAATTTTAGCTTACTAGCTTTTTAGTATAAGAAACTTAAATTAAATTAGTAGCTCTATATACTAGCTCTATAGTATTTATAGCTAATTTTACTATAGTAGCTACTATAGCTAAAGAGAAGGTTACTAGAATAAGTATTATAACTATAAAGAAGGTTAATACTAAAAAGAAGAAGAAGAAGAAGAATATTATAGTTAAACTACTTACTATTAAGAATGCTAACTATTATCTTTAGATATCTTTCTTATTATTATCTTTTATAGCTTAAATATATATTCTTTAAGTATTATATTATATTACTAGTTAATATATAAGTTTATACTAGTAATCTAGCTAGTCTTTATCTAGTACTTCTTCTTCTTCTTCTTTTAAACTATCTTCTTCTTCTTTTTAGCTAATAAGTCTAAATAACACTTATAATAGTTAATAGAGCTCTACTTACTAAGCTAGATAATAATACTATTTAGTAGCTTATTATTGACTATATTACTATAGTAGATAGTAAGCGTTTATATCTTTATCTGTAGCTTATTAAGTATAAAGTACTAATATATATTATTAGAATAGTATTAATTTAGATAATTAATTCAGATTTTATTAGTATACTGATACTACTAAATTAATACTAACTCTATAACTATAGCTCTTTTTATATTTTTAGTACTTATTTATAGTCTCTTTTAACTAGTCTGTTTATATATAGAGACGTTAGTATAGTATTAGTATTAATCAAGCTTTATCTACTAAATCTAATAAGATAATAGTAGTAGTAGAGTATTTACTCTTCTTAACTAAGCTAACCTTCTTCTTCTTAAACTAGCTAGATATCTTAATTCTTACCTTTAAAGTCTAAGTTAGATACTCTTTTTACTTATTTAATATTATATTCTCTACTCTTATTTAGTAGTCTAGCTCTAAATTAAAAAGTAATAATTAAGTTTATAATAATCTAATATAGATACTTTTAATAAAGACTTAATACTATACTAAAGATATATTAATTTAAAATATATTAAATTAGCTACTAAGTACTATTTCTACTACTATATTATTAAAGCTACTATACTTAAACTTATTAAGTTAATTTATTTAGTAAACCTTACTACTAGTTTTAAGCTTTAACTCTATACTATATAGAAAGTATAGCTCTTAGTAGGCTACCTACTAATAAGTCTTTTTCTTATTATTAGCTATATTAGAGTCTTAATTCTTAAAGTTCTTATACTATAGATTAGCGTTACTATACTATAGATACTACTTATATTATAAATTTTTCTTTATATATATATATACTTATACTTTATATATAGCTTACTAGTAAAAGTAAAGCTAAAGTAGCCTTACTCTCTTAATAAGAGCTAACTACTATAAAAATCTATATATATAAATAAATAGCTAGTAACTTAATATATAGTAGTATCTCTTTTTAATATATAGTTATATAGTAGTACTTCTTCTTTTTATAAGTTTCTTCTTTTATAAGCTATATTTACTTTTATTTCTTCTTTTATTTATAAATATTCTTCTTAGCCTTCTTATAATTATAATAATAATATTTAGCTTCTACTACTTTATACTATTTAGCCCTTTAACTCTTTTTTAACTACTTTTCAACTTTATAAGCTTCTTTATATATATTTATACCTTCTTAGCTACTTTTATTCTCTATATATAGTACTATATATTAGTTATATAGACTTTCTTCTATTTTTAATTAGATATATTAAAAATTACTATACCAAAAAGCTACTCACTAAGAGCTTTAAATTTACTTAATTGGAATAAAAAACGTAATTTTAATAGTAACGGTAAGGTTAGCTTTTCTACCTGTCCGAATTTTAGTAGTAAGCAGGGCGAAAAGTGGGATAAGGTGAGCACGGGCCGTTGTAGCCGATTAACTTACACCCCAATTCCTCTAATGAAGTCACGCGTCACGAAAAGTTTCTAACCACACCGAAATCATGCCCTGCCCGTACAATGCGTGAAGATAATCAATATTCACACGCTCTTTAACCGTCGTTAAGCGTGCTTTGCTATCGCCGTCTCGCCCTCCTCCATCCTCACTCTCACAGCCGTTCAAAACCACCTCTTCTAAGATGACCACAACCCCACCCCCCTCAATAGACACCCTCCTCCGCCTCCTCCCCTCGCCCACAGGTACACTCCCGCACTCCCCGCTCTCCGGTCCCCAATCCCTCCTGCAAACCCACCTCCTCGCGCACCCACACCTCGCCCGCGCCGCCGACAGCAACGGGTACACCCTCCTCCACGCCTGCGCCTCCTACGCCTGTCCCACACTCCCGGGGTCCTACGACCTCCTCCGCGCGCTGGTGCAGCAGTATGGTGTTGATGTGAACGTAAGAGATGAAGATGGGGATACACCCCTGTTTTATGCGGAGAGGGAGCAGACGGCCAGGATGCTTGTGGACATGGGCGCGGATGTGGGGGTGGTTAATGAGGAGGGTACGGGTGTAGAGGAGAACGCGAGGACGAATGCGAGTGAAGAGGAGGGGAGTGTGGCGGAGGGATGGGCGGGCGTGGCGCGATATCTGCAGAGTCTCCGGACGGGTACGCAGAACACTTCATCGGCCGCAGGGGTGGGTTCGCAAGCTAATGGGAGCACAATACCAACGCGTAGTGCAGCAACGGAGGAGTTGCACCGCCCGCCGCCGCTACCTGAAGGCGTGTCTATCAACCTGGGAAATGTAAGAGGTGCAGACGAGATGGAGGATGGAGAGGCGCCGGACCCGGAGTTTAAGGCACGCATTGAGGCGTTGGCGGCACGGTCCGACTTTCAGGATGAGGAGGGGCAGAGGCAGTTGAGGAGGTTGGTGGAGGATGCGGTTGGGGTTGTTGGTGGGGATGGGGAGGGTGGTGATGGGGAGGGTGGTGGTGCGCGGAAAAGGGGGAGGGTTGGATGATGCGAAAGAGGGAAAATCTGAAGTGAGATGTGACGGATATATGCTGCTGGAAACGATGAAAACTATGAAGAGGCGAAGAGTGTGTGAAAACGAGGCAAGGTGGCGAGGTGTGGTCTTCACAAGAGCAGATGGGCGAGGTGAGGCGAGCTTGTGGCTTGTCACCTTGCATGTTAACTTGGTCCTCGACTCTCCGCCAGATCGATCCCATCGTTCTCATCACAGATTTCGCGTGACGAAACAACGACTGTACGAATACGATTCAACAAACTTCGCAACGACGCTTTTGCATCTGTCAAATGTCTCATCATCAGGATACTGATACTAGCGATCGAGAGTGTTCACGTGAACCTCTTTCCGACTTTATTGTGGGGCTTGACAACATCTACCGGTTACCGTACTCAAATCTGTGCTCCCACATATTGAATGTTCTGCTCGACGAGGAGCCCTCGCGTTGGCAGTACTACCACCATGATTTGATCGAAGACCGTAACGCTGCTGCAGCGCAAGCGTTCACAGATTATTATCGCAATGGTAAGTTGAGTCTTGCGGGCTGACGGTGCGGTCTTGCAGCAACCTTTTCTGATGGGATGGTGTTGGCTGTTAACGCTATCATTCGAGAACTTTACTGATGCTCTGATTTTTAGGTCCATAAAAAAACAGTCTCACCGGCAAAAACACCGGTCACACGTTTCCACCCGCAATCACCTGCGGGTCTGCTGAGCCCTGTGGATTTGAAGATAAGCTCATTCTGTCTGTCATTATTCAGGAGTTACGCGGGTGGCCGTACTTGCGCGCTGATGTATCAACGCCATTGATGCTCACCCTCTGGGATCAGAAGCTGTTGACGAGGAGGCATCTCGGATCTTCGTGCCCTTGTGTAGAAGGGACGAATTTCGGGAGGTGAAGAGACCGGCGCACTATGAGTATATGCTTCAGCCTTATCGCTACAAGATTTGTGTGCAGCTGAAATTGAAGGATCCTCAATGGCACGTACGCGGTCCAATTGAGTTCGAGTTCGATGCTAGAATATCAATGGGCCTGGATGTTGACCAGCATCGACCAGCACCGTGGGCTGATGTTCAGGACTGGTAAGTCTGCAGCCTCTCCATCTCCCTTGTCATTTCTCTTGCACCGCTTGAGTCAGATACTCTCTCAGTTCTGGTGTGGCTTGTGCGAAGCTCCTGGAATGTCTCGAATCCTGACGTGGAGATATAGGTATTCGCGCCATCGAGAGACCAATATATTTGACTTGTGGAGCCGTGGGAAGGTCGTCAACTTACTGGTGCGGGATGTCTCGAAATTGAAATCGAAAGACTGGGAACCGCTTGATGACTTCCTGTACCGGGTTGCAACGCGAAGCCGCTTCTTTGAGATGCGCAGCGCTCGCTTGTTCCTCGGCTCTGCCAATAGTCGATACAACTGCATCACCAACGGCGCAGTCGCAGAGCTTGCTGTCAACGAGGAGATCAATAAGCGCATCAACGAACAGAGACTGGAGAACGTCGAACCGATGCCGGCTTTCTGGCGTCTGCCAATTGAGCTCCGCAGAAGCATTTGGGACTACCGCATCTCGCCCGTCGAGTATACTGACGAATTTGGCCTTGTATGGCCTTATCAGGGCACGGAAGCTCAGCCGATAGTCCCAAAGGGTTTCAATTTACCAATAGCCCACCGCTCGCCTGAGCTCGACCTTCTTACCGTGAACAAGCACGTACACGAAGAGGCCAGTCACGCGTTCTACTCTACGCACGAATTCGGCTTCGACGACAACTGGAAAGTGCGACGATTCCTGCGGCAGGTCCACCCCAAGCATCTCGACTTGGTCAGCCGGGTGACGCTGTCGTTCTCAGCTTTGTGCTACTTCAAGGTCATACGCCAGCTGGCTCCCTAGCGTTCTCACTGCTGCTGCCCCCAGCACGGTACAATGCACAAATACGGCGTCATCGAGATGATGGCGGACCTCGTGCGACGGCTCTCGCCCTCCCCGGACTCTCCCGCTCAACAGCCACTCCAGTTGACTGTGCGCTTCCCGGCCTTTGAGAATCGCGATTACACGAGGGGCGGATGCTATCTGACGCTGTGCAGCCATATCGTCAAGGCCTTCAGCTCCGCTGTATCTGTCCATCGCGACGACATCAAGCTACGATTCAAGTGGACGGAAACCAAGAGCCATCCCTGCAGAGGCTTGAGCGTCCGCGGACAGATCGCCTACCTCAAGTATCTGGCCCGTGACGCAGCAAAGGGCGAAGTGACCTGGGCTGATGTCCACGGAGAGATCGGTGACGAGGAAAGCATGACGGTACCTATGCTGGACGCGCCGCGTTGCTGCCGTTGTAGTGTGGCCCCCGACAGCGACGATGAGAATGAGGATGCAGACCACGAGCATGCGCCTACCATTGATCTCGAGGGAAATCTTGAAGTCACGGACCGCGAGATGTGGTCGGCGATCGCTGAGGATCTAGGTGAAGACGCAGCAAATGCGATTCAGGAGAGTATTGAGAAGTACGTGCAGGAGCATGAGATCAAGCCGCAGTTCAAGGTTCGGGAGAGTGAGCCGGAGGATGACGATGTGAGTGATTATGGGAGCGAGAATGAGGATGAAGATGAGGATGAAGAGGATGACGACGACATCTACAATAACAAACTGGTTGGACGTGAGAGCGGGCAGACGGCAAGTAAGAAGCTTGATGCCGTTCTGAACGGTAACCGTTCGAAATCGTTGAGGAAATCTGGGTATGAGACGGAGTGAACGCAACGCTGCATGATCTCTAGTTGGACTAGCAGTGCGAGATGGACAAGCTAGGAATACTAAACTCAGAATCAGAGTATCATAGCCATAGATCTTCATTCCACTCGCTCCCCTTGGTGCATCTTTGGCGTTCCTCTTTTAGCAAAGCACCAAGGGTCCGTAACCCTAAGCTTTGAGTCGTAACCTCATCGCCACCACTACCTCAGCCTTTGACCATCGTCGTACACAATGTCCACCTTCGGCTCCCCCGGAGGCGCAGGTTCCTTCTCCAAACCGTCGCCGTACGTCACCTTTCTTCCCTCCCTCATCCTCCTGTACACGCACTGACAGCATCACAGACCCGAGCGCGGCTCCTTCCCTCTCGACCATGAAGGTACGTCCACTCCTGTTACTCAACCAAAACCTAGACAGAGACGATAAAGGATCGGGGACACGAAGAGCGGGACACGAGTAATGGAGAGTGGAGCTTGGTGGACTGGGCTGATGGAAGAAACAGGCGAGTGCAAAATCTTCATGAAAGACTACCTCACCTGCATCAAAAAGTCCCGCGGCGTCAATCAGGAGGACTGCCGGTTGTTGAGTAAGGCGTATTTGCAGTGTCGGATGGAGAAGTGCGTTTCCTTTTCCTTAATTACTGTATACGTGGTAGAGACTGGTGGGGAGGGTGGATGGGTGAACGGGGTGGGGTGGGGTGGTGGAGAGACGGCAGAATGACGGCAGAATGACAGCGGTGGGAGACGGCCGAAGGGGCGCAGACGATGAGAAGATGGGCGGGAATAGAACAGTGGACAGAGCTGACAAAAGCAACAGAAATCTCATGGCCCAAGACGAGATGAAAAACCTCGGGTACAGCTCCACGAGCGCGCCGGTCGCGGAGGCCGCGGCGGCGCAGGAGCAGTTGAAGCGGACGGCGGAGGTGACGAGGTCACAGAGCAGCACCTGAAATGGGATTACACACACGGTGCGCTAGGGAAGCTCTACGGATAAGAGAGTGTCTTTCGCGCTGTCAGAGGGGACAGCGTCCTTGACGACGTTGGCATTCGGCCCGACGATCAAAGCGGATATAGGCAAGACAGGTCTTTGGTGAAGATGGAGAGTTGCAGCCTACAACACCCGCGTCCACGGACTTGAAACATAACTCGGCTGCAGCACAGCTCGGCCACATACCAGCTCGGCTCCCAAACCCAAGGTCATCACTACCGGCGCCACACTCCCACAACATCCGTCACGGCCCGGGCCTTCCTTTGTCTGACGATAACGGCTAAACCGGAGGCCCAAGCTGTGGCGAGCAGTCCCTCGAAAAAGTACAGCCAGTCGTGCGGGTGTTCATGGATCACAACGGCTCGGCTGTTCGCACCCCAGCTGAGGTACACGACGGGTTTGTGCCTCACACAGGCGTTAAGAAGACGGGTGGTGGCCGGCGGTGCGGATGTAGGGCGCCTGCTCCAGTTCAATGGGTATGTTCGCTATCATGGGCGCGATTCTGCCTGAATTGGCAATGTGGTGGTTGTACAGGCGAGGCGGTTTCTGATGCGCTTCTGAGTTCGGGTTGACAGTCTTGTTGCTATGATGGCACCATTGGGGATTTGCTTAAGAAAGTAGTCATCCACGACTGCATGACGAGCTCAGAGACGAACAGTGAGAGCTCTATGGCTGGGGCCGCTTGAAAGGATGAGCCCACCGCGATGAATTTCCTCGTGGCACAAGCGAGCTGTATGAATCTTCCTGATATCCAGAACTATACACGTGCTATACAAAGTCGTCCAAATATGCCTCCTGGGTATGTACAAACATGTCGATGATGCCTCCGTTAAGTGACCTCCACAATCCCTGATCTGTTCCATTGCTCTGTCGTGATGGTCTTCGTAGAGACCATACTCATCGCGCAGCCTCTCAGCACTGCACTTATCCTCGATGTGCTCCTCTGGATGCTCGCAGGTCGGCGCGTCGTAGTGAGATCCTCGACGTCTCATGTCAGCGGCTAGCCGTGCTGAGAGACCTGCTACCTCCTGTTCTCGGATTCCTCCTTCGTCCCCCTTTCAATCCTCCTCATTCCCGTTGACCATCCAATAAAACCCGACTTCTTCCGCGATATCCTCAAAGCCCTCAAGCTCGCTGGTAGCGCCGTCTCCAACAACACCGACATCCACATCATCCATATCCGTGCAATGGGCCACGTGCCTCTGGGTCTCCCTCGCTTCACCCTCCAAATACGTACCTGCATCCCATTTGATCTGCACCTTTTCCACCTCTCGCCAGTCCGCGCTCTTCTCACTCTCCTTATACGCGCTGAACAGTCCTCGTCCATACTTCCGCGCGTGCATAATCTGCTGCAGCGTCAACGTCTTCACCAATCCGCCATGCAGGAACAAAATCGGACTATCCACCGCATCCGGATGATGCTGCCCAAAGCTGTGGCCGCAGTACAACCCCTCTCCCTGATTGCGCTCTCTCACCTCCCCACTCTCCCTCGCCAACGCCATCTCACTCCCACTACTCACCCCCTTCCTCACCTCCGCAGCATCCGGCCACGCACTCTCATCCCGCGGTCTCTGCACCATCCCCACACTACTCAACCACCTCTTCGGCCTCCCATACTCCGTCCTCAGCGCCCTCCACGCAAACCGAAACGTATCCTTATCCCCCAGCAAAAACTCCTTATAGTACTCCTGGTCCGCCCAGAACTTCGCCAGCTGCAGGTGATACCAGAATTTCTCTTTGTTCACCAGCAGCTGCCCGGACTCTTGCTCGTACTCGTCCATCCTGCATTCCGTACTTGACAGCGCCCAGATCGGGTTCTCGGGACGCGTGCGCGCGATGTCCGGCCAGAAGACGGTGCCGAATTCCTTGTACGTGCGCGAGTGGAAGAGCACGCCGGGGTCGGAGACCGGGAGGTTGTCGGAGTCGAGCAGGAGGGGTTCGGCGAAGCGCGAGTTCAGCAGCGCGGCGGTCTTGAGGTTGTAGTTTATAATCCCCTCAGCGTTGGTGCTGACAGGTTGATCCGGGTCCGCGAGGTCGGAGAAGGAGATATCTGGGAAGACGTTCGACAGGGCGGTTTTGTTGGTCCCAGACAACTCCTCGAGGCCGTGATGGTGGATCTCGACGGGGAGGGAGGTTTTGAGGTGTGCGAGCATGCGCAGGAGGACGAAGGTGCGTTTTAAGCTCCGTTCGTTTCCTGCGACGACGACGATGCCGCGGCCTTCGAAGCGGTCCGCGACGGCGGAGTAGGGGATTGCGTCTGAGAGGATGAAGCGTTGCCAGTTTTCGCGGTGGTGGGCGATGTCGGAGCCGTTGCGCGGGTTGACGGCCCATTCGGCGTCGGCGCCGAATTGGAAGTTCACGGGGAGGGTGGAGGGCCAGGTGCAGGATTCGGCGGCGGAGGGGACGGTGAGGTTGGGGAGGGAGGGGAGGGCGGAGAAGTGTGGGAGGAAGGCGTCGGCGGAGGGGAGGAGGTGTGCGCTGCTGTGGAGGGATGGAGAGATGGTGGGGCTGGGGCGTGTGTGGGTCGTTGGCTTGCGAGTAGTGGTGTGAGGCGCGGCGTGGGTGGTTGGGGAGGCATCTGTGGATGGATGCGAGATAGCGTGAGTCGAGGTGTCGACGCCTGTAGTGTATTCGTAGCCGGCATGTGTTGCATATGAGGAGGTCGTCGATCCCGTTGCACTTCGCTCACTCTCAAGGCTTGAGATCTTGCTGAGTACCTCCTGGTCGACCTCTTGATCTGCTGTAGCGTGCGTCGCCGTTGGGTCTGCTGTATTTGTCCTGCTCGGTGCTTCCCCAAGAGCAACCGCTTCTTTCATCCCCACCTGCTTCACGCCCGTGGCAAGCACCTCTTCGTTGTTGGCGTCCTTCCATGCCTGCTGCTGAGGAGGCTCTGGGTGTGCTGGTCGGACATAGGTCCCAGCGTCTTTCAGCTCCTGGACTGGATCTTTGAGATGCCGATGTCTTGAGGTGCGGCTCGAACCGCTCGTTTGGGCGAGGTTCAGGTACAAGAGGAAGAGGAAGACGACCGCTGCGAGGACGTAGCGGAGGATATGGCGGCTGCCGGTCAGGAGTGCCATTGCTTTCGACCCTACTGGATTACAAACAAAGGGAACGTCAAGAGACAACAATTGCTACCACACCAAGGACCAGAGGGTGCGCATCTTGAATGTGCTGACGGGGGAATTGGGACGCTTGGTAGTAGGGGCTGTCCGTGCTGTCGTCTCGTCTCGTCTCGTCTCGTCTCGTCTGGTCTTGTCTGGCCTCGGCTTGGCGTCGAAAGCGAGAACGAGATCTCGGGTCATCATTGGAGCGGCGGACGAGTGTTTCATGCTGGTATCATTGCGTCTTCGTTTCGTGTTATAAAATCTATGCTTCGCTCATGAGACGACGAAAATGACATGACAACCCCCAGAGTCAGCAATTGACAATGTCGGCCTTACGCCTCCACATGTCATCGTAGAGGTGAAAATGTCCATGCCTTCTCTCGAACTGACACAACCGAACAGTGTTGAAAGCAAGTATGCAAGTCCCCCGTCTCTCTTGCGCATTGGTCACTGCTATCGTTTCCATGAATAAGATTGGATAGCAGGATCGTAATCGGCAGCCTCATAGTCATTGGACTATGCTCGGGCGCACAAGCTCGGAAACGGCAAAGCAAACAACAAGATTTGCCAAAACAGAAAACAAACAAAGGGCGGGATGACCCCCCAACACGCTCTTTAGATCGGGTCTCCGTTTCTCTATTTCTATCTTCTTCGTGTATTGTATTCATCCACTCAGTTTTCTCATTGCTCTCTCCACGTGCGTTTCTTCTCACCTTCTGGTCTTCACAAGACTAAGAGATTGGCATTGTTGCATCTTTATCACACAAAATTCCGTACGTGTGCTTGCTTTTCCGCGAGCGTGCTCTGGCAACAAAAGCGAAAGATGGCCCTGGTCGGTCTGATACAGACGATTCCTGCCCTAGGCGGCTCACACGGATGGCAAGCGTCCGTTTGCTATCCAGATGGAGCAGACGCGGCTTTTGCCACCGCGTGTACGCGACCTGCGCCTCCGCCTCGTTGATAGATCAAGTCGAAGACTAGTCCCTTTCAGTATATACATGTAGAGTCACCTCGAAGCGGATTCACCTCGAGGTAGATTCACCTCAAAGCATCTCCTCCACTACAAGGGCGTGTGTTTTGAGTCTTTAGCATCCATGTTCAACAACCCTTCGCTGCGAACTGCCAAAGTTTGAGTCACAACCTCGATTGTTTAGAAAATCGCCCAAATAAAGGTCACTGAACATGGCTGATGATCCATGTCCTTCAACACACACGCACGACTACCTTCCAGAGCCCGAAACGTCGCAGTGGCAACTGGACCATAACCACGACATCTCCGATAAGAACTTGAGCCACGTTCACAGCTACACCAAGTCCTACCGGAGCGATTACATCCCGCTGGCCTTACCTGAAGATGAACAACCCGCACCAAGTCCAGCAGTGACATATTCTATAACCGACGACGCCCCTTCAAATGCGAAAACAATTCTGCGAAAGTTTGTATACTTTCTACGCGATTTGTCTTACGTGCGAGCTCATGTCGTCTACGTACCACATGCGCAGACCGAGGGGATAAAGTCATACGCATCGCTCCTGCGCAAAACCCCCCCGGCTGATGCCCATCTATTCGAGCTCACCATGTTGGACAAATTAAACGACCGACCCTCAACAACCCGGCGCCTCTGTTTGAAGCTCCTACGTGACGAAGAGGACGGCGACTTTCTGGTCTGGCAAAACAACCTCATGGATCCTTCGTCAGAGTTTTCCGACGAGATAGAGGAGCGCGCAGGAAAGATGCTTATGAACACAGCATCCCTCTTTTGCAGAACCGAAAACATTGCATCGCCGAGCCAAGCTGAGACAGAGATCAATTACGAGATAGACCGGCGCATCGACAAGACCCGTTTCGACAGCATCCAAGTTCCCAGGGAGTGCTTCCTAAAGAGAGCCCCTCGAGAAGTCCGCAATACCATCTACTACTTTGCAATGCTTCCTGATATACACTACGACAACCAGCTAACAATATGGCCATATCGTCGCCAGCATCTGGGGGGTCAATACCGGACACTTGCCCATACGTCGCCGTCCTTGCCACTCTTGCAAGTCTCGCGCAGTATCTATCAGGAAGCGTCCGAGGTACTCTACCGCTCCTTCTCCTTCGGCTTCCCAATTCCACACAAAGCGCGGCGCTTCTTCCAGCAAGTGCCGCATGACTCATTGAGGCACATTCGCACAATCGACCTGGTATTCGAAGCAGACGTCACACTCGCATTCCTGTGGGAAACTCTAGCATTTAGGTTCTCCTCAATCACAAAGGTCGTGCATAACGATCTTGATGGCTATCACTTCCATGAGCTGCTTGAGGACGTCGACAAAAAGCTACGGGACACGACAGTGACTATCAATTTCCGCTTCCCCTTTGCGCGTCGCATGCAAATGGCGCGATGGGATGGCTGCTGCCACTTCATGCTCTGCAAGTGGATGATCAACGCAGCAATTGATGCTGTCGACAGTTTCAACTCTCGCATAGCTTTAGAGCGCTCCATCGACGACCCGCGAATCGAGTTGAAGTTCAAACGAGCCGACAATGCAGGCTTTCGGTGTGAAGACCGCAGCTTGAAGGAACAAGATCACGAACTAGTGGAATTCGCGCAGCGCTGCCGCGCTGGGCTTGTGGATTGGGAAGCACTGATTACCGCAGATGCACCTGACCCCTGGATGCGTGGCCCTGAACCCGAAGAACAATTGATAGAAATGGAGATTTCGAGACCACCAGAGTGTTGGTGCAGTAGTCATCCAACGACATATGAAGAAGATGAAGAAGCGGAGCTGACGGATTTGGGTGACGCTTAGATACGCACTCAGAGCAGGCGACTAATGATTGGCGACCACTGATTGATTGGCAATATGCAATAGAGAGCTATCAGTGGTCTCAAAGTGCGAGTGTGCACGCCGTCGGCGCTTATGAAGACATTTGTGCGGGTTTGCTTGAAGAGTATCACGAGGAATTTGTGCAGCAGCAACAGCAGCGCCACTTGTGTCTCTGTCGATCATCGTGGGAATCTTCGTTGCGCGTTTGACTCGAGGCGCCTCATTGCTCCGGGTCCCAAGGTGAACGGAAATGCCGCCTCTACCTGTGCCCTCACCTGATCAAGCCGTTCTCACAAGACGGCGAATGACACATCATCTTTACATCATTACAACCTCCGAATTCCTCTGCAAATAACAGTTGCCGATTTCCATCAACAACGCACATTTGTGAAAACCAAGGACCTGGACCGTCACAAGAGCTGTGACAAGTACGCATCATGACGGACATGTTTGATTATTCTGAGCCACATGTGGAGCTGCCTGACCAGAGTGCAAATTCGTATTGGCAAGTACACGAAACAGACCCGATCGCCACACGCAATTGGAACCGCGCTCGAAGATATACCCATTTCTGCCGCAACGGCGACTTCAACCTACCCTTCCTCAATCGCGAAGACGAACCACAGATCCCTCCTGCAATCACCTTTAGCGGCTTTGACCATGCTCAGAACGAACTGAGATGGTGTCTCTCAGATCTCGTTCACTATCTTCGAGGGATACCGTTCCTGCGCGCACAAGTCGTTTACAAACCCGATGTCGATATCTTCGGCCCCTTGCCGCCAGAGCTCGAGGCCCTGCCGAAACCTCTTGATGTAGGCTATGTCTTCGAGATTACACTTCTGGACAAGCTTGTGAGCCGTCCCTCATTTACGTATACACTTCTGCTCTCCAAAGAACGGGGCGTAGCGGATCTGCTACGTGGCTGGGGAGCATTGATTAGTTACTGGCACAGCGGCGAGTGGACCGACTTCATTATGCTCTTGGGTACGCTCACTGAGAAGGCGGAGCGCATGAACATCGATACAGCATTGGCATTCTGTCCTGGTTGGTCGTCTACGCCGTGTCCTGACGAGAAAGTGGACAATTGGCGGTCGCCGCAGGCGATAGCAGCAGCCAGAGCTGAGACCGCCATTGACGGCGAGATCGAGCGAATGATCATTGCCGATCGTCTTGCTGAGATATCAATACCTCTAAGGTCGCTCCTAGATCTGCCGAACGAGCTGTTCGATCGTATATGCTACTTGGCCATGTCTCCTCGCGGTCAGTCCGACACAAGCGAAACAATCTGGCCGTACCAATATCGCTACTTCGATAGATGCGGACAACTTCTGGATCACATAGTGCCCGCTTTGCAACTGTTACGAACTTCGCACACAGTTCACGACGCTACAGCTAAAGTGCTCTATGGAGACTTCTCCTACGGCTTCAAGATGCCCGTCCACGCCAAGCGGTTCTTCCGTCAGATACCGCAACAGTCTCTAAGATTCATCCGTAAAATGGATCTCTGCCTCTACCCGGGTACTGCAATGCTCTTCCTCGTCCACACTCTCGGCTTCGACTACGGCAGCTCCTCTGGCCTCGACACCTACGGTCTCGACGAGGATCTCGTCTGGGGCATCCCAAATCCGGAACGCTACATTTTCCACCGCTTCCTCGAATACATGGACCAACGCTTGAGCGATGGACAGCTGAGTTTGACGTTTCGGTTGACATCAGCTTATTTCATAGATTTCTTATGTTCAGACTTCCACAAGTGTTGCCACTTCACTCTCTGCAAGTGGATTGTTAAAGCCGTCGTCGACGCCGTTGCAGACTTCAATGGTCGCCTACTGCTCGAGCATCCGGGAAGCAAGCCGCGGATCAAGCTCAATTTCAAGCGCGGTGACGGTGCCGGCTTTCACTGCCATGGGAGGGACCTCGAGAATCAGGATGCCTGGCTGCGGAAGTTCGCGAGGCTGTGTGAAGTCGAACTGGTGTCGTGAAAGATGCTTGGGGTGTCTCCGCTCGATCCGCGGAACTATGATTGGTGGGATCCAGCGGAAGTGCCGTTACAACGACGAATGTTTGCGCCACCGCAGTGTGGGTGTTATGTGTCCGTCGACTTACGAGCGAGACGAGGAGCTGAAACGACGTGGAGCATCGAGTGAGAGTCCACAAGAGTAACAAGACAGCAGATACTTTGATCAGCAAAGTTGTTCTTACTTGATGTTTGGCTGCCTATGATCGGCGCAGCCACGAGGTCTAGAGACTGGACAGACACGATTTCATTGGCCGCTGACAGTGCCCTCCATGAAGCGGATCGGTCTGGATAGATTGGTAATGCACATTGACTACGATATCCGCAGGGAACAAAATTCTTCCGTACCCCTACAATCATTAGCAGAGGACGACTTTCTAACGTTTCCCCTTCGATTAACGAACTTCAACAACGAACGGGAATGACAGGAACACTGGTGTTAAAGGTCGCGAGGTCGCAGAGCAGAGCTCTTTAGGAGCGCGGCAAATTCAATAGACCTACTGCTCATAGATGCAGCATACACACCAGCTTCTCTCATTGTTAGCATGGGTCTCAGTCGCACCAGATACATTAACACTTTCGCCACTACCTGTTTGGCCACTCTTTACGTTCTATGCTGCTTCATCCTGCCACTCGACATCCAGTATCAAATCAGCCATATCCGAACTAGACTGCCTCGAGCAGGCTTGAACACAACATCGTATCGTGTATCTGCCTCCGCACCGCTGTGATCGGATTCTTTGAGAGTACTAACAGTTGATCAGGTCACACGTCGGAGGAGAAACGGCTGACATGCCCAATGAACAGATTCGGACAATTTCTGATGCCGGCTTCAGCAATCCAGCCAGAGACATCAGCTTCAGACTTACCAAGCAACAAACAACACCAGCACAGAAAAAGTCTAAGCACATCTCGAAAGACAAACGCAGCTCTGAAAATGCTCTCATCATTCTGCTTCGTAGTCATACACACATACTTCATGCACGTCAATGCTTAGCAACCTTCAATGCTAAGCAGACTTCCTGCCTGCCTTTTTCGCGCCACCTTTGCCTCTCGGGCCCCCTCGGAAGCCCCTGTGAGTCCGACCCTACCGGCTCACCACACCCCGCACGGCCCCGTCCAACACCACACTGCCTAGTATCTAGATTATAGAGTCAGTACGCGCCATAACTTATGGTCATTATGAGCCACATTGCCAAGACAGCAACGATTCATTCCCGTCTCACGGCAAGCAATCAAGGATGCAGTAGCATGAACTTACTCTCAGATCCTTTGCCTTCCTCGTTCCTTTCTCCCAATCCTCAAGCAGGTCATTGCTCTCCCGCGGCTTAATATGTTCGCCCGCGGTGCCCACCGTGATATGCGCCATGCTGTTCGTAGTCTTGAACCCGTTCTCGGCAGCCTCGGGCAACCTTGCAAGAATAGCCATCACGCGATCATCCCAGACGACGCGCTCGAGCTGCACCTTCGCACCGCCTAGATCAAGATCTTTGATGGGGTCTGTGATGGCGCTGGGATCGGAGGCGGCGGCTGTGTTGGCAGAGGTAGTGGTGCCGTCCTAGGCGTTCAGTCAGCATCAGTTCCTCTGGCGGTGATGATGGATTTCCAACGGTCTGGGGATCTCCCTTTGAAATAGGACCGGTCTTTCCGCCTTTTCAAGTGATTGGAAGCATGTCACTCGGGGACCTAGAGACGCTCTTCAGCTTACCTGTTGCGCCAGAGCCTCTGCTTGTTTCCGAGTCCAGAGCGTGGACAAGCCGTTCCAGTAATCGCTGTGGGCACTGGAGGCTGCACGGTGAATGAGGGTCACGTGAAACGCTTGCTGGATGCGACGACTGTTTTTCAGCTGGTTGTAGGTCCTCTTCGTGTCTGCGTCAACGTTGCGGAAGACGGCATCGATGATGTGTGTAATTCGCTCAGCCGGAAGAGATATCTGGAAGTACTCTAGTCGGGTGGGCTTTTGCTTGCCGGCGCTGTTTTGGAATGCTTCTTGCTTCTTATCGAACTTTCGCTGCGCTTTGTGTTCCTGCTTGTTCTGTTTGCTGGAGGACAGATCATGCTTGAGGTCGGGCTTGTAGTCGGAAAGTGCCTGGATTCAGACATCAGTAAAGTGCATGAACAGCCAGCACGTCGATGAAGATGCATCTTAACCAAACAAAGATGGTGCATGAGATTGGCGCAGACTTACCCATTCCATAGCTGACTCCATTGCTTCTTCAGACGGCATCTCGAATAGCTTTGGAAACTCTTCGTGCAGCTTATGAACGACGTGGAAGAGATTATCGCGTGACTCGGCGGTCACGTCCAGGTCAATGACAAGATCAAATTGGTCGTCTGGCTCGCGCTGAGGGTCGCAAGGCTCGAAGCGCTTCATGAAGCCATCCATAATACCGATGATCTCATCTTGGCTCTTGCTGTCAGCATGAATGGTTTGGTGATTGTCGCCCCGTGAAAAGATGCGGTTTCGCATAGCTTTCCTGATATCGGAGTAGTTGCCTCGGTCGTGTACCCAGTGCAGAGCGACGAACTTTGCGTCATTCACTATGTTCTTGATGTCGGTGACAATCTGTTGACGCTCGCGACGCTGGTGATTGTTTCGGTCAGCGATGAGAGCAGGTGCTGTAGCCATGGCCGATGTGCAAGCCACGGCAAAGCGGTTGGCGCGGTTGCCTTTGCCAGTGATGTTATCGTTCTGGACATGGCCCCAGTTGAACAGTTTTGTAAGTGCTAGGGCGACAGTGGTCTTGCCGCAGCCAATAGTGGCGATCGGCACAAGAACCACATTTCGCTCCACTGCCTCGTCTGAAGTGCCGTCTTGTTCCTCGCTGCGAATGATGTCGGAACCTCTGAGCCCTACGATTGAACCTGTCAGCATAATGCGAGAGCGAGAGCACACACCCTGGTAATGCTATCACTGAGAATGGTGTCTGCAGTTAACGCCAGCATGCTGCCGTGAAAGAACTTTGTAAAGAGCGCAAGATAGAAAGGACGTGGAGATTGTAGACTTACCTTTCTCTCGGAGGAAACCTTCTCGCATGGCAATGATCCCGTGATTCTGATTGAAGCGTTTGCCCAAACTTGGGTCCTTTGCGAGCTGTCGTCGAGCGTACAGCAAATACTGATCTGTGATCTGCTTGTGCTTCCTGTATTTGGGTGGTCTACCGGCGATGGCCGCTTTGGTGACCTCCCGCCACTGCCGATACATGAGGTATGGCTCCTCGAACTTGAACTTGAAAAACCAGTCATGCCACAGGCCCCCTTCTGAATCTCGTTTCTGGCAGCGAATGACAAAGCCTTCGGTATCTCGACCCTCGTAGTTGCCAGTCTCTGCAATTTTGTCCAGGAATGTTCGCACTTTTGAGAGATCATTCTCAACGACGTACATGACTTTACGAAAGCCCCACTCATCAGCAAATTCATCGACCAAGTTCCCGGAGAATGTGGCGAACTCGGGAAGGTTGAGATTGATACCATGCAGATAAAGACCAGCCACGTCTGGCGTGTACTCGAGCACATGCTCCTCGAACGCATCGTCGCACAGCTCAGCAACGGCCGTGACGTTCATGGCGCGAAGTCGCTTCGCTAGGTCACCCCTCGTTCTGCCCCTAGCTGCGAGCTGCTTGTCAAGCCAGGCTTCTCCAGCAAGAGCATGATTGGCACTGTCATTGTCTCGCGGGCCAGTCGAGTGCTTGCTCGTGACCAACAGTGTGTTGTCATCTAGCCCGGCGATGAAGATGATGCAGCCGTTTTCTTTGACACTGAGCTCGTAAGGTCCTCGCGTATTCTTTTCGACGTTGCGCCACTCGGAGTCTCTGACTTCATCAACGTTGAAGAACTTATCGTAACCGCGTGCAGCGATCTCAGATTTGCCGTTGTTGATGTGGGTGAACAGACCACGTGCGTAGGTAGGCAGGAAAGACTTTTTGTAGTCCCAGTCGTTTAGTTGCCATGAATCTACAGTGCAACCAGAGCGATCGGAGATGTTGTATGTCTTCTTCTTGTACCGGAAGCCCTTGGCTTTGGAGCTCTGGTTCATTCGTTTGATTACCTCGCCGACTTGGACGGCATCTTGAGCCTTGTACGGGGCATTGTTGCGGTCTCGAAGACCCCCAGTGGCCATGTTGTGTAGGCTGCGCCTGAGCAATGCTGAGGATGGAGCAGGAAAATCTGGGAAAGTAGGGAAGGTTGTAGACTGGAGGTCTTGGTAGAAACGGCAGGTACGTTGCGCAGCCAGGCGCTTCGTAAACATATATTTCGGGACCTACCTCAGTCACGCATTGGAAGTTCCCACCGCCATTCTTATACGGTTGAGGCGATCCAGCGTCATTCATCTATTCCGAAAGCACAGCCCGCATTTCGTGATGGCTCATCTTGAGCATTCAAAAGACGGATACGGAGACGCCTGTTCGGGAAAGCTACAGCGCGGTTAGCCGGGCGCTAGCAGCTGCCAAGGCGGGCGGCCAGAAACGGCGATACTGGGTCTTGGCACGTCCCTGGATCTTGGACCCGGCGTCCTTCGTTATTGGCTCTCGACCTATCACCACCCTGGTCACTTTCTCTTTCATTTCACAATCAAGATCCAGACATACCACCACCAACTTCTCCCTAAGGCTCGGCGGGCTACGGCCACACGCTCATTTCTTCCTGCTTCTTTGTCTCACGAGCAACACTCCTCAACGTGCGCCATCCTCTGGTGACGAGTGTCAGATGCATCCCCACCCCAAATCATGAGTTCGGGAACCGTGAACGCGCACGACCAGATCAGCGCGGCAAACACCCAGACCATCGGAGCCTTCTTCTCCTCGCTATCCGTTGGTCTGATAGTCTTCGGCGTGCAGATTGCTGTCTTCAATGCGCTCAAGCTCTACTTTCCAAATATCTATCGGCCCAGAACCTTCCTTGTCCCGGAAAAAGAACGAACGCCCGCGCCACCCGCAGGCTTATGGAGATGGATCATACCTATATTCAAAACCGACGATGATGAGTTCATGTCGAAGTGTGGACTCGATGCCTTTTTCTTCCTTCGATACCTACGGCTCCTCCTCAAAGTGTTCTCGATACTCTCCATTGTAATTCTTCCGATCTTGATCCCAATCAATGCGACCGGCGGCAGGAATAAAGAAGATGGATCCAGCGTCAAAGGCCTCAACATTCTCTCGTGGGGCAACGTGGCTAGCGAGCATTACCACAGATACTGGGCGCATCTCATTGTCGCCATCTGTGTCATCATTTACATCTGCTACAACCTCTTTTGGGAGCTGCGCTATTTTATCAAAATGCGTCAGCGGTATATGACGTCGCCTGAACATCGTCTCAGAGCTTCTGCGAAAACGATTCTGGTAGCTGGCATACCTCCGCATTGGAATAGCCACAAGGCCCTCGACGAGCTGTTTGACGTCTATCCCGGCGGCATCAAGCACATCTGGATCAATCGCGACTATCAGGAGCTGAGTGATAAGGTGGACCTGCGTAATACGTTGGCTAAGAAACTCGAGAGCGCCGAGACCAACCTGATCCTCAATGCAAGGCAGAAGCATCAAGAATCCCTCAAGAAGGAAGAGAAGGCTTCGGGCAAGAAGAAGACGAAGCATCAGATCAATGCGGACAATGCTGCAATAGACGGCACAGCCGAAAGTACAGCTCATAGTGGCGGTATTAGTGCCGGCAACCCTCACCAGACTACTTCTCTGAAAGGCATGCTCCAGAAGTTTGCGGAGGAAGCGGAGAGGTCTCGAGAAAATTCACCGAGCCGCAAACATCGTTTGCCGCTGGGTGTGATTGGAGATGGGCTTGGTGGCCTGTACCGTGGTGTTGGCGAAGGCGTCGGAGGAATCTATCGCGGTGTTGGTGAGGGTGTCGGAGCCATGGCAACTGGCGTCGGCAGGATCGGTCAACTTGGGAGACGCCGTGGACGGCCTGGTGATGCGCAAGTGGATGGTGCCGTTCAAGAAATCGATGATCATGTTTCTCCATCTACCAGTGAGCGCGAGGCGCAACAAGAGCAGGAGCGCGAGCTAGCTCCACCTCACCAAGCAAGTGGCCAGACGTCGTCGGAAAACATGAAAGCCGGCAGCGAGCTCGAGAAGAAACACTCCAAGTACCCTGTTGCTATCGACGCCGAGCTCGTGGACGCTGAGGAGACTGGCGCAAAGTGGAAAGAGTATCTGCAACCCGGCGATCGTAATACGATGCGTCTTCCCTTGTTTGGGTTGACATGGATGCCGTTCATGCCTTCATGGACTTTCATGGGGCAGAAGGTTGACGTGATCTACTACTGCCGAAAGGAACTTGCACGACTGAATCTGGAGATCGAAGCGGATCAGGAGCGGCCGGATAGGTTCCCTCTCATGAACTCCGCATTCATCCAATTCAACCAGCAAGTCGCCGCCCATATGGCTGTCCAGTGCGTCACCCACCACGCTCCTGCGATGATGACACCTCGAATCATCGAAATTTCGCCCGACGACGTTCTGTGGGACAACCTGTCGTTGAAATGGTGGGAGCGAGATTTGCGCGGCTACGGCATCACGCTCTTGATCTGTGCTTTGATCATATTCTTCGTGATACCTTCAGGATTCGTTGCTGGACTTTCCCAACTCTCAACGCTTGTACAAACACCCGGCTTCGACTGGATCGGCCGCATTCCTGGGTTTTGGCAAAGTGTCATCCAGGGTGTTGCACCAGCGGCGCTCACGGCTGTGCTGTTTGTCCTCGTGCCGATTGTCCTAAAGCTGCTTCACAACCTTGCAGGCGCTCACACCGGCAACTCTGTGGAGCTCTCAACACAGAAGTCGTACTTTGCATTTTTATTCATCAACTTGTTTCTGTTCGTCACCATCATTGGCGGCAGTACTACCATTGTCACGGACCTGACCAAAGATCTGCAGGATATTGGCAGTATCCCTCAGCTTCTGGCGCAGAACCTGCCCCAAGCGTCTAACTACTTCTTTTCGTACATGATTTTGCAAGCTCTGAGTATCAGCGCGGGAGCCTTGGCCCAGATTGGTCCGCTCATCGGTTGGTTCATACTCCGGCCTCTGATGGATACAACACCGCGACAACGTTGGCGACGACCTATCAATTTGCCATCTGTGCAGTGGGGGAAATTCTTTCCCGTGTACACCAACTTTGCCTGCATCGGAATTATCTACTCCGTCATTGCTCCATTAGTCATGGTCTTCAACATCGCCATCTATGGCTTGTTCTGGATCGCGTATCGCTACAACACCTTGTACGTCAACAAATTCAGATTCGACACTGGCGGCATGGTGTTTCCAACAGCCATCAAGCAACTTTTCACCGGTCTGTACGTGATGGAAATTTGTCTAATTGGCCTTTTCTTCTTGGTCAGGGGGCCGCCTGGTCACACCGGTAACTACATTGTTTGCTTGCCTCAAGCCATCATCATGATCATTGCGGGAGTCGGCACAGTGTTTTACCAGTACCTACTCAATCGGTCCTTTGCCACGATCTACGAGTATCTGCCCATCTCTCTGGAAGACGATGCGGTCCGGCGCGATGAGGCGTTCGCTAAATTACATGCTCATTCGTGGGGCGTTGATGAAGGCGCAGAGATGGCCGAAGAGAAAGACATGGCAGCAGCGACCGGCGCTGAAGAAGATAGGAAGAGCACAACGTCGCAGCGTGGCAGGAAGTTGCCTGAACCTCGAGAAATTGGGGAGGACATTGAACTGGACGAGATGGACTCGAATGGCCATGGATCTTCTGGCGAAGAGACTCTTCGAGGTGCTTCCTACGAGCGTGGAGAGGATCAGTCACGACGCGTGCAGCATGCTCATGGCAGGTCAGCGTCTGATGCATTCAAGCCACTGCACGACAAGTCCGCGGATACTTCACGCACTTCCAAGGGGCCATCTAAACGTGCTCCAGTAAAGCAGACGGTCGATGCTCTGCTGCATCCTCCGGACAGTAAGAAGGCCCGGGAGAGACGAGACTTGGAAGCCGGCGACGCGATTACTGGCGTGCCACTGACTCCCCTCGACCCTAATGCAGTCAGCAGCTCGGAGTTCTTTGGCGCCTTCTCTGATGAGATTCAGGATCTCGGACCTAAGGCGCGGGACCTGCTCGTCGAGCACGCATTCAAGCACCGAGCGTTAAGAGCACGGCGACCGGTTATCTGGGTGCCGCGGGACGAGCTGGGCGTGAGCGACGACGAGATCAAGCGGACGCACAAGCTCACGCAGTGGATCTGGATCTCTAATGAAGGTACAGGCATCAACTCGAAGGGCAGGGTTCTGTTTAAGCGGCCGCCGCCTGACTTCAGCGAGATCGACCTGATTGATGTATGAACGAAAAGAGCATGAGCACGAGTCGACGGTCGCATGAATGTGTAGTAATTGGGACGTGCATATTGGGATTCCGTGCAGCGTGAGACGAGGGACAGGCATAGCGAGGAGTTGGGTGGCTGTAGATCCCTTTGTCCGCCGTGTTGGACTACTCACATACATTCTCATCCTTGCAATATTCAGTAAACAGCCTCTTCCGTGACTCCGGCATGAACAGACATGGGCTGATTAATTGCTGAATGCGGTGGCCTGTCTTGAACGGGAAAGCCGGACCGCCGTGTGCCTGAAATCTGAGGCAAATATACATTTCCATGTCCGGCCGAGATTGCATACAACTCTTCCTCTTCTCTTTCCATTCGCTCTTGAGAAGTCACTGTGCTGCAAGAATCCATCGCACCGTGTTGAGTGCGCGTGCAAGATGCTCTCGCCATGAGACGGGCCCCACTCTTGGCGTGACAACCACGCTTGGGATGTTGAGGACGAGCGAAGCCCCGCAAGGACAGACCAAAAGGGCAGCTCGGAGTGTGGAGAGGATCTCGTTGCCGGCACCAACTGAACCTTCACCCTTGCAATGACCCGAGTAATCCTCACCTCACTGACGTAAAGTCTGGATCCATGTGAGTTAATATAAGATCTTGCCATGGACGTCTCCCTCGATGGGCGAACGTCCAGGCTACCTGCTGTTGATCTATTGTCGTTTCAATCATGGCATTCAAAGTGACCTCGTCTTTGCTGCTTCTGGCCGGCCTGACCATCGCAGATGAATTTCCAGACTGCGTCAATGGCCCTCTGGCTTCCAACCCAGTGTGCGACACATCTTTGCCCGTCATAGACCGCGCTCGCGGCCTCGTATCCGCGCTTACGGTGCCAGAGAAGATCAATTTGACGGGCAGCAACAGTCCAGGTGTCCCGCGACTGGGTCTGTACTCCTACACATGGTGGAACGAAGCCCTGCACGGCGTCGCGACGAATAATCCAGGTGTCCAATTTAGTGAGGAACCCGGGACGGACTACTCCAATGCCACGTCCTTTCCGATGCCTATCCTTATGGGTGCCGCGTTCGATGATCAACTAATCCACGACGTCGCTGATGCTGTCAGTACCGAGGCTCGTGTCTTCAACAATGGCAATCGCAGTGGTCTCGATTATTGGACTCCAAACATCAACCCGTTCAAAGATCCGCGATGGGGGCGAGGACAAGAGACTCCGGGCGAGGACACGTTCCATATCATGAGCTACATCAACAACCTGATCCCAGGCCTTCAAGGTGGTGCAGACCCCGCCATCAAGAAGGTCATTGCAACCTGCAAGCACTACGTCGGTTACGACCTTGAGACCTATCTTGGCATTGACAGGAATCACTTTGACGCTCAAATATCAGCGCAGGACGAAGCCGAGTACTATTTCCAGCCCTTCCAGGCTTGCGCACGTGATGCCAATGTGGGCTCCATCATGTGCTCATATAACGCAGTCAACGGTGTTCCTACTTGTGCGGACGAGTATATTCTACAGGACGTTCTTCGTGGACATTGGAACTGGACGACTGAGTATCAATATGTCACCAGTGACTGTGACTCGGTCCAGAATGTTTATTCGCCACATAACTACGCCGACTCTCCAGCAGCCGCCGCAGCGGATGCAATGAACGCCGGTACCGATGTCAACTGCGGCGATTACTACCAGTTACATCTTCCAGACGCCTATGCGCAAGGTCTACTTAACGACACCGCTCTGGATCAAGCAGTGACTCGTCTCTACGCTGGTCTTGTTCGCGTGGGATACTTCGACCCACCGTCAGCGACACCTTACCGATCTCTTACCCTCGCCAACGTCTCCACACCAGAACACCAAGCTCTCGCTCTCAAAGCTGCTGAAGAAGGTATTGCTCTCCTCAAGAACGACGGTACTCTTCCGCTCAAGGGACTGCCTACATCCAACGACAGCGTCGCTCTTACTCTCGGCATCTTCGGCGGCTTCGGCTCCGCGTCAAAGCAGCTGCTAGGCAACTACTACGGCATCCCCCCGTTCACTCGCTCTCCCATTGACGCCGCCCTGCAGCTTCCGGGCGTTCGCGTTCTGAACAGCTCCGCACCCGGCGGCCAAGGTAATCCTACCACCGATGCCTGGCGTGGGGCTCTTCAACTCGCCAACCAATCCGACGTCATCATCATCGCAGAAGGCATTGACGAAGACGTCGAAAGTGAGGGTAATGACCGCTACCGCATCGACTGGACCGGCGCTCAAATCGATCTCATCAATCAGTACGCCTCTCTCGGCAAGCCTACAATCCTCGTCCAGATGGGTGGTGGCCAGCTCGACGACTCGCCGATCCTCAGCAACCCTAACATCTCAGCAATCCTCTGGGCAGGCTACCCCGGCCAAGACGGCGGTACAGCCATCCTCAACGTGCTCACAGGAAAGACCGCGCCCGCCGGCCGTCTGCCGATCACACAGTACCCGCAGTCCTACGTTCAGTCTGTCAATATGACCGATATGTCTCTCCGCCCCAACGAGACCACCGGCAATCTCGGCAGAACGTACCGCTGGTTCAACGATGCCGTGGTGCCCTTCGGCTTCGGCATGCACTACACCACGTTCGACGTGTCATCCGACGCTGATATCCTGGCTAACGGTACACGTGACATCGCCAGCTTGACGGAAGGCTGCAACGAGATTTATCAAGACCGCTGCCCCGTCGCTTCCATCCCCGTTACTGTCCAAAACACCGGCAGTGTCGCTTCTGACTACTCCGCCCTCATGTTCGTGTCCGGCGACTTTGGGCCGCAGCCACAACCATACAAGACGCTCGTTGCGTATGGCAGGGCGTTCGGTATCGAGCCCGGTCAGAGCGAGACTGTGACGCTGAACTTGAATGTGGCGAGTCTGGCGCGCAGAGACGAGAATGGAAATAATGTGGTGTACCCGGGCAGCTACGAGATCGGTGTTGATGTGGGCATGGATAGCAGTGTCGCATTCCCCCTTGGTGGCTGGACGTTGACGGGTGATGAGGCGACGGTGGAGGAGTGGCCGCAGAGGCCTGCGAGGGGTTAGATGGAGTAATTAAAGGCAATGGCTTAGATAGGTAGAGGAATGTTAGGCAAGTGAAGTAATGAAGCGGTTGCCACTGTATTCTAATGATTCATATCCCCATGTATCAATCGACCTGCCGACTGAGAGGTTCCAGAAAGAGTGGGGTGAAGCGGGTTAATGCAGGTTCACTCAGGGACTAATGTGGGGTTTCACACGCGATCAACGTCACAGTCACAGTCACTGCATCCACTACCCATAACTACGCGGAGAGTAGAGTGTTAGCTGGTTCCTCAACGGGTGCGGCATTCGCTACCCAGGAGAGAAAATCATAGTAGGGGCAAGAGTGCAAGACCATCATGACTATCCAAACGACTCAATTCTGCATCTGCGTCTGCGCTTCGGAAAGACTACTTATTACAGACGATGATGAACCTCAACTTTCTCCAGACGCGATGACAAGCACCACTTCGCCCACTATCAGCGCTGGCAAGAGCTGCAGATGTCCTTTCGGTCGCTCTCCATGGTTGCGTCTGAGCAGCCCCTGAGTAATCAGATCGACTCGGTCCCCTCTTGTCCCTCTTCCACCACTTTCCGCTGGTCGTGCAGCTGCTCGATAGTAAAGCCAACACAAGAAAGGTCCCACGTCGTTACACGGCCAGAAAGAGAGACACAAGTGAGGTCCTATCGCTCTCGGTCAATGGCGTGTGGGAAATGAGAATGTGATGTGATATGAGACGCGACTGTGTTTTCAATACTGAACGGTCTTCCACACCACGACCGAACATAATTACAAACTCATCGAAGCGACGTAGGGGCCTCTTTAAGCATCACGTATCAGAGCGACACGTTAGGTATCCCTTACATCGACGCAGACAGAACGCTCAAAGTTCACATAGGGTTGTGGGCGATGATGGGCGTCACCGCTATTTTACGTTCAGCACCACACTGACGGTTTTTAAGCCCATCTCCTTGTTATGCGACATGTTCCTTTCGACATGTTATATACGAAGCCTCGCCCCTAGTCTTTGTCCTCTGGCCATACCTTGCCATATCACAGGCAGACGCTGGTAGACAAGTAACAGCAGTTTCATCACCTTACTATATTATATTAGCACTATCAACCGATCTCCGCGCTCTACTCACGGTACGTGCAACGGTAGTAAGTTATCGTGTATGAGGTAATTATTCCGTCACTACCGAAGGGTCATCCCTACCACGACTGAACAGAACGCTCTGCAGACAGCTGCATGGGGGCTCGCTCAAGGTTACTTATCTCAGCGGCTAGCTGGAAACCCGAGAACTCTACGCAAGCGACTGACACGCTTGAAGGATGTGGACGATGATGAGCGTCACTGCTATTTCAGTCCAGCACCTTACGTTCTGTTTAATGTTCTGTCTCCTTACAGTGCGATATTCCTTAAGAACTTGGTGAGCGTAGTCTCCCCCCTGAGACTGTTCACTGGTCATCTCTTGCTATATTATAGGCAGATGCTCGCAGATAAGTAACAGCAGTACTACGACCTAACTATTAGCAGTAACAACCGGTCTCCACGCTCTACTGACGGCGTGTGCGCGCTAGGATGAGGTACGGTGTATAACAGATTACTGTCTTACTGATGCACGTCTCTGCACACCACAACCGAATAGCAATATCCTTGGAGTAACAGAACGTAAGGCGCTCGACCACACTCACGTGTCGAAAGGAATGGCTAGATCACTGAGCAAGACACAACCATCAAGGCTAGAAAAGAGTGTGGACGATGATCAACATCACCGCTGTATAAGGTTCACCACCACACCTTATGTTTGCAGTCATGTCTCCTCGTAGATTCTGCCACCTCATATACTTCATTCACGCAGTTTCGCCCCTCATCCCCAGACTCCTGCTCGAATCTTGCCGTATCCTAAGCAGGTGATCGTTCACAAGTAGTAGTAGCCGCATTGCCTTGATATTGGCGGCAAACCCCGTTCTTCGCCCTCTACTAACGGTGTGTAAAGCAATAGGCCAAAATGCGGTATATAAGGTATGTAGCATCTCTTCGCTAATCAGTCTAAAGCACAACTAGACAACAACGTTGGCAAAAGAAATGGAAAGTGAGGGGCTCGTTCAATTTTACGTGTCGTAGCTACTTGCTGACCTTGCACTGCGTAAGGTGCAGACGGCAGACGAAAATCTTCGACGGGGCTGTGGTGATGATAGGCGTCACCGCCATTTCACGTGCACCATCCATGCTTGCTGATTCTGTTCATTCAATCATAAGTTCCTCGAATTTCGAAACTTCGGTAAGCATACCCCTGCCCCCAGTCCTTGAATCCGTCATCTTGCCGTATGCTGAGCAGATGCTTAGCAAAAAGTTACAGCAGTGCCGTTTCATTAATCATAGCAGTAAGAATCCTTCTTCGCTCCGCGATAACGGCGTGTGAGCAGTGCGAGTGCGGTACATATGAAAAGGATGTTGTCTCACTGCCGTACGTCACTGCACCACGACTAATGAAACCATCCCATGATGCCGCAATATGGACCCAGGGGCTCGTGCAAAGCCTAGTGTCGATTAGTCTCGTTTGATCTTCGCTGACAAAGATGCAGACAGGTCAATGCGCGCTTGAACAGCGGCTTGAGGACGATGGTAAACGTCAGCACTGTGTCATCTCCACTGCCAGGTTTCCAATAAAGGTCTGTTTTCTTACAGTGCGACACCCAGAAAGCTTGTTGCGCACGGTCTCCGACCCCCTGGGCCACTTCCATGGTCCAGTCTCGCTGTGTGGCGAGTAGATCATTGCGGGAAAAGGACCTCAACCAGACGCAGCAGTATTATTACCTTGATATTGGCAGAGGAACCGTTCTCCACTGCTGAATGACGGCGTGTGCGCAATGTGAGTGTGGACTGTATGAGTTGTTTTTTATCTTACTGCTGCGGTATCTCTTACACCACGACTTATAATAATAGCAAGACTCTGCAGACACGGCGATCGAGGGGGCTCCTTCGTACCCATGGGAAGAGACTCGCCAGACTGGCAGTGAGGAAGATGTATACAGCAGGCTGGAAATTGTTTGTGGACGAATATTAACGTCACCGTTATGGCATGTCTCTCTATAGATGCTGTTCAAGTTCTATCTCTTTGCAATGCGACATTCTGAGCAGCTGGTACGCACAGCCTCACCGCTCATTGGCTTTGCTTCTTAGACTCTGCTGCGTAGCAAGCAGATGCTAATAACTAAGCTGCTCTCGTTGTGGCTTTTTATAGCGTTATACAATTTACGGACAGGAGAGATATCTGTGCTCTCTATCGAAGGCGTGCATTCGCAATGGAAGTGGGGTCTCTTATATAAGGTGGTTGTTATCTCACCTCCAGACTCTTACTCACACCTCAACCAATCAAGAATGTGACTTGAGCTACAATAGAGCGCAGGGGCTCGTTCAGACCTGTGTCAGTACGCTTCATCCGAATCGCATCGAGCAAGAGAACGCGGACAAGTGTTGGGGTAGTTTGAAGACGATGACGAGCATTAGCGCTGTATGTCAGTCACTACATCTTCTGTTGATCCAAATCTCTCTTCGTCCAGAGAGACCCCTATTGTAGCGGATCTTCATGGTCTCGTACTCTGTCGCCTTCCCTTCACAGGTTCTTGCTGTAAAGCAAGCAGCAGCTACCGATAGGTACTCGCGCTAAGACACCTGTAGTGTTATGGTATATCATGAGACACGCGTCTGTCATGAGGTTTGCCACGGAATACTTACTCCGAGAGGTCGTCAGTAGCAAGGCATCAACCAAGCTTGAGTAGGCATGGCCCATTTGCTCAACGTCTGTTAGATCGCGTCATACCATTTACTAGTGTCGGATGATAATTTAGTATATCTACACCGCCAACAGTGACCTGAAAGCCTGGTAAGACGCCTGAAAGTTGTAAACAATTAGCAGTGGATGAAAACAATATTAGGGGATCTATTCACGCAAAGCGCAAGCCTCAAGACTAGTATCATATTGTTGCGTCTGTAGTTAGAGTACCTTGTCAACGCAGTATGAGAAGATTGACTATCATTACCGTAATTACGGCAGTTGTGCCTATCATATGGTTCGGAGGCTAGTGCACATTATAATGTTCCAAGACAATCCGCTGTGCGCTCGTAGCAAGCACGATTACAGCGCACATGTTGATCCCCTGAATTGAATAACCTAAAGCAAATTTCCTTACAATCCTGTCAGTTTGCAAATTATCCGCCTACATGCTAGCTTAGAACACCCTTTTATAGACGGGAAATGACGCCCAACTTACTACCGGCAATCTCGGTCATTGAGGCTTTTACTACATAACCATGTAATCTTGCAAGATATTCAACCTGCTGATATATATATATCTAGAATTTCTGTATTATCTCATTGCAGGGGCATCTCTGAAGGGTGCTCAACACCTGTCGGCTTTGTTAATTATGAGACAGAATGAGCCTGCAGGCAGGAGTGTGACGACGTTCATTAGTAGCAACAAAACGTATTAAGAGTGCGCAGCGTGCAACTCCTTTCTTATCGCCTACGTACGCAACGAAGCGAGACAATACAGCAGAAATGCTATTAATGCCCCCACACACGACTTGCATTTGATGGTACATACTCTTTCGAGCTGTTTGACGAGCTCTTCGTCTTCCCTTGGCCCTTTAATACCCTTAACGTTTGTATTGACTAGTAGCTGACTCATAAATTAACCTTAAAGTAGCAGCGTTCAAAGGTGCATCTTTATTGAGTTGTACCAGGGCACACAACTCTCACACATGCTCAAGCAAAACAGCTAATATATGATAGCCGAAACCCTCCAAGGGGTACAGTGGGTCGCCAGGATAGCGGCCTAAGTAATCTTTCGATTATATCTGATTGATCACCTGGCGTCGTGTGCAATGATCGCAGTTTTTATCAATGCTGGTGGGCGTTCTTACTGCGAGTAGCATCATCAAGACTATCACCTGTGCAGGTAGGATGATGTATTGAAAACCAACGCCGTGCAAATGAATGTGTTGCATGACGTCCAAGCAGTTGCAGTGGAGCGTGTGCAATTGTTCGAGCCCCTCTTGCCCCAGTCTCTCATTTTTGTCTGTTCTCTTACTCCTGGTGGATATTATTGTCTGCATACTAGCCCAGCATATTCCTTAAATAGCGTCAAGAGAGGATATAATGAGAATATTATACGTGCGCCGCGACTCTCATGTTCTACCCTTTCAGACCACGAGAACGGTTAAAGAGATTGAGGCGTGAAACAATGCACACAAGAAGATTCTCGATAGGGGGATCAAACGGTCTCAACGAAGGTCAACAGACTGTCATTACCATTGTAAGCTTTGCATCAGCGGGGTGCGGGAGTAACCTCGTGCACCTAATACAATTTTTATGGTTATTAGCAGTAGCGGAACTGTTCGAGCAGCCTTCAGTTCCACAGCGCATCCATTGTATCAGATTTATGCTGTGAAATTGTATGAAGCATTGAGCAAGAGCGAAGCCCCTTCGATGCCGCGATGCGTGTAGGTTTCTAATCGGGTCTTGTGCTCTTTTACGCCGTTTATTAGAAAGGAGCCCTTAACACTTAACGTTGTACTTTCACTGTAGTACAATGAAGCTAGCATTGTCCGCGGCTTTGATAGAAAGAACTTGGACGTAACTATAAAAGTGAGGCTTGCCAACCTTTAAAAAGCCTTCGTAGTGGAGATGAAGTATTCAGGCAAGCATACAGACTGTAAGCAGCAGCGTCGAAAATTCAAGGGGAAAGCGAAGCCTGAAAGCTCGCTATCGGATCAAAGCAGTTGAACAGTACTAGGTCCAGGCTCAAGTAGGTTTGACGGTAAGCTGTTTTACTGCGGACTGTAAGTGAACAGCATCATTTCAAGCAAGATACCCTCTCGCAGACTCAACCATCCGGCCCGCCAGACCAGAGCTTTGGAGACAAGTGCAGCCTGCGACCCCTACGTAAGCCTCTGTGCCTCTGTTTCTGTAGGGAGTGCCTTTCTAAGTTCCTAGCCTACCCTCCTACCTCTCTGCACCGATTGCTCAAGATCTGTAGGCTTCATCAGCTATGGGACCAACAAGACCGGAGAGACAGAAAATGGTCTGCTGTAATTTCCTTTCATTGTGCAAGGAAATCATCTATAAGTTGAGTTTCCGCTGTCTGGATTCTGACTTGTACGAGCAAGCGTGGCTCCATGCAGTACGAGTCAAAATCGGGGACAGGGGGGCTTTCTGTCTTCAGTCAAAGTTCCTTCATGATGGTTCCCGATGAGCTCTTGGCCTCTTGTCAAGATAGTTTGTATGAGAACAATGACGAGATGATCATCAGTATCGTCGAAACCCATATATCGTGTTTCCTGGAAAGACCTTTGCGCCCTGCAATAAGCCTGCTGGACTGATGTATAGTTGCATTTATTTCTGGTATATGAGGACCCCTGTGCATAATGCTTCCTATGCAGAATCCGGGAGTCTCACTTTTGCTACTGAGGCTCAAAACCTCAAGCTTGCAATGATGACATGATTGTTCTGCTCTCAAAGAGATGAATATCAGCGCCAAGCGTTCCGAACGCATCTCATATCATGTGGGAGATGACTGGACTACCGTCTTCGATAATTGAGCAAATGCTACACATGGCCACCGCAACCATCAAAGAGCTTAGGGGCTGTGAAAGCTGCTCATAAATCTGCAGTCTTCGTGCAACAGGTTTGATGAATCTTCTCATTAAGAACCTGTGGCGATTGCGATAATGCCCGCCGTCTGAAATGAGCGGCATCATCACCGCCGATGTATGCGCAACAGACTTATGAAAGACTGTGCTCTGCGCACGCAACACAGAACAACTCGCACCAGGCAAATAATGATCAAATCACGTAGTCCCGGGCATTCTCATACTTCTCTTTTCGCTACCTTTGCTTATCAAAGTCGTCAACTATCTGTTCCCATGCTGCAGTTAGCACCCACATGAAAAACGAAAGCTGAAAGCCTTGGGCAGTTCGTTGCATGAACGGCCATCGAGATGCGATTGGCACTCGGTACTTGTTTCAGCTTTGGCCAACCTCCTTATTCAACGCAAGGGGCCACAAAAGGTATGCTCTCATATCTGTCACAGCACATAGGGGTCTTGTAGTTGTATGGTGCCAGCATCTCACCCAGGCTTTTGTTGATATTATGAGCACACATGAGCGCCTAATAGTAAGTACAGATGCCGGATGATGACCGTTAGTATCAGACTAAGGAATCACTGCGACATGCTATAGAGGGTCTTCTAGTAGCGTACGTGTTGAACCGCTGAAAGATTCTCAAGCCAGTTGTTTAAGCGCGACAGCCCTTGTTAGCAACGCGACAGTGAACCTCTGATGTTGTCCAGTGCATGGTCGTGGCAGCTGCCAGATGTCAGATCTTTATGGCAGTACGCTATTCTAGGAAACTACGTGTTCATTCGATGAAAGAGAATGGTAGTAGGCTACCTAAAACCTTACTCATATGTATTATTTCAAACAATATGGCTGGCGGGCCACCGCCAAGCCTTTTCCTGCCATCTCTATTTTCACTACACTATATCAACAACATTTCTACAGCTGCCTTGACATAGGGGCGTAAAAGCTAAAGCACATTTGCTGGGTAACGTCGTGACTGCGCGGTATGTCCTGCTTTATTAGCGATGGAGATGAACGCCTTTCATCGCGCATAAACAGCATCATCGCGCTTCGACACCCGACGCACCTATGCTAGGTTTGCTGAGCTGCTCGGACGTAGCACTTTACGGCAGTAGACAGCAAAGACTATCATACTTCTTACCCCTATGATGTAATCGCATTCGTAGTCTTGGTCAAGACAAGCTTTACAATTTCTTTCGTCCGCACCAGTCTCTACTTGCGTACGCTCTGCGTCAATTCTAGCAGCGTCAGCCTAATTTGGCCGGTGGATGTGGTAATCGTTGCAAGCGCCTATAAAATGCGCAATAAGTAGTAATCCGGTCGCCGCTGTGTCCCATTGTCGTCCAAAGGTCGATACCACTGCTCATGCATTACGAGTGCGAAGGGGTCTCATTAAACTACCCTACCTATCACGTCCTGCATATACTCAATCGACTGTGCGAGTTTCTAGTCTAATAGCAACGTTTCTGATCTGCGCCGTCAACCTGATCAGCAGCATCGCTGCAACCAAATCTACAAGCAAATATATACCATTGACGGGTCAATCTGCGGAGTTTTTGCCTCATGAGAAGCTTTCCTTAGTGGCAGAAGAGACCCCTCACCCGCGGATCATATCAAGCCATGGGTAGCCTAGCTGTTGGCGTTACTTATTAGCCGTATATCTAAAATTGCAGAGCCTTGTGGAATATAGGCCGTGGAACGTCTTTACATTGCAGGACACTTCGGAGTCCTGCAAATGGGAAAGTATACGGCGGTAGGATGCTGTAAGTGTCAGTAAATCCAAGTTCAAGTATCTGTTGCTTACGATCGAAGGTGCGAAAAGCGGAGAAGTAAGCATTCCAGCCCAAGGGCTAGCACTGCCACTCGCGAGGTGCAAGTCCATGGTTGCAGCTCCCACGTGAGAGGCGGTGAGGTTCCGGTGAGGTCTGCACTCAGGTGATGGTTAGAACATTAACGTGATGACTATTAGCACCGCCCGAGTTTCTCACATGATACGAAATGCCTTTGGATCGATCGTTGGGTAAGCCAGAGCGTGTGTTCATCACTCGATTGATACTGACCTTGGAGTCAAAGTGGACATGTGAGCAACACTGTCGCTATGCTTGATGCCTGACCACGACCCGCGCCGATCTTCCGATAGTACCTTGTCAGGACCACGCAGCCCTCCAACGGCTTTCGCGCCGACATGCTATAGGATCTTTAGAACTCAAGAGTTCTAGCTGAACATGCTCACCGCTTGCTTGAGCCATCGATGAAACCAGAGAAAGAGGGGTAAATATTGAGCAGGCTTGTAAGTCACATTTGCTTCTGTTGAATCCGGAAACACGGTAAGTACTGTTGACTGGAGAGTCAACCTTGATGACGAATCTTGTCGTTATATACTAAGATCTTGAGGACTCAACGAATCTACTCGCGTTTCCTGACTTGCAGTCGTTGCTGCAGCACTGAACGCTATCCCCTATGATGTGGTCAGAGAGCGAGTCAGTCGCTGAGCCGTAGAAAAGAACGCGGATGATGTTGCGTCAGGATGCAAAGCCGGTACCTCTGTTTGTGGGTGCCTATAAGGGCCGCAAGGCAAGTAAAGCTTCTGCCAGAAGAGCTTCTGCTAGTTGCACGACTTTGGGCCCATAGTGGCAAAACTGTTGGCGGTATCAGCGCAGCTATCTTCAATAAGCAGCAGGGGCGCTTGTAAGTAAAACTCGAGCGCCAAGCCTATCTTCTTCAGCTGGGATTTGCAACGATAGGCTTTCGAAAGCGCTGGCAGTGATATTCGTCACCCCCGCATTGGTCTGAGTATTTGATTGCAATGTTAATGTCGGGTCAGCGGGACTGTCATCGGCTGCTAGTGTCATCGGCTGCTATGGCATGGTGTTCACCTCGAAGTTGGGCTGCGCTGCACGAAGCTCGTCCCAACTGTTGTCGTTCCTTCAGAATCAAATTTTCTTTGGCTTTAAATAAGGTCTGATAGTTCCACAAGCGATGCGGTATCCGTTCATAATACAAGAGCACGTGAACCAGACATTTTGATCATTCAAGAACCCATGAACCTGTAAGGCTTGACTCGCTTTTGTTCCTCCTTCAATAGCCCGGCGATGGCAGTTAAGGGCGAGCATCGCGACATTGATACAATGAGGGGTTTGCAGTACCATTAAAACTCGTCCTTTTATCACTTGCTTGCAAAGGTGCTCAGGGGTGAACAGAGATTGCGAGCAAAGTGATGTGATGGCGCGATCATCATCAGCATCACATTAGACCGGGTGGCGTTGGGTTCCACTTCTCAAAGCAGCACGTTTGGAGAGTTCACAGGAATTCGTGCCGAACATTCAGCTTGCTGTTACCCCTGTAGATGTTCCATTGCCCATTCAGCTAGCTTTACTCGCGTCCGATGTTTCAACAATTGTTCCTGGAGGTAAGACAGCTGTGTACCTTTATTAGCACGTCATCACCTAGCTCACGCTTCCCTTAATGAGAGAAATGCATACTTGGATTGGGCAGCTTATAGCTGTAGCCTAGTCAGCAACGTCGCCAGGCCAACGCACTCAGACTTTGACTGGCAGGGGCTGCGTTCAAGGTTCTCAAGGCCCCGCTGAGAACCTAGTGGCAAGATCCAGTAATATTGCCTGCTCAGTCGCCAAGTCAGACGATAATGACGATGTTCTTCGAACAGCGTAGTGGGGACCATTGCTTCGATCATGCGACCAGCCGATATTATGCCATGAGAGTCGCAAGACTTTCAGGAAGGCGCGCAATCTCTCACAACAGTGTCACGACCTTTCTCCCAACTGCAAAGCTAGCACATCTAATCCCCTCTTTTGCATCATTTGCATGTGTTGATCCTCTGCATCGTGTGCATTCAATCGCCCTCCATGCTTCTTCCGCGGCCGCGCTTGAAGGGCCTTTCATTTGAGTGCCACTGGCTGCTCGGGATTGATCGGAGCCCTGAACAGACGCAACCGGGGCCTTGCGGGGCCGGCCTCCTTGGGCGCAAAGCCGATAGATCACATCTCATGTCTTCTATACCTTTCTCGAGAATGCCTCGCCCTTAACTTCATGCGACTTCTTTTCTCGTCTTGCTATGATGCTATGAAAGTTTTCAGGCGTTGACAGAGAAATGTGCGTACTGCAGTTGAGGTGACATATGTCAGATGCAGGCGTCGACCATTCCGTACTATCTTCCAGTGTCAGGGAACCCAAGATTATCATAAAGTCCACGAAGAAGATTGACACTCTGTCTACGATTATCTGCCCTTGGGCAATTTCGGCGCACATGTTTACTTCGTCCCTGGCACTCGAAGAAGCGCTGTCTTAAAACGGCAAACGGTGGTACGCAAACTCAACATCACCAACGGTGTTCAGAACGCGTGAGTAGGAACTTCAAATTTTGCCTCTTCCTCTCCATAGTAAGTCCATTGTCAATAGTGTCTGATCGTCTGGCAGATTACCAAGTTAACAAGACAGATGTACGGGACGCTTGAGGATCTTCAGTTTTGAAACCCGCTTTATTGAAGTGTCTACGACCTCATAGCCTATCGTTTCTACTCGCAAAACGCGAAGCTGGTGGCCCATCTATTTGCAGAGCTGGCAAAAATGGCAAAGGGGACTGGCTGCCAGTTCCGTTCTCAGCCGGGTAGTGTTCGCTTAGGTTGTACGCCTTCGCTAGACAAAACACCACAAAATCCCAGAATAGCTTTGCTTGCCAAAGGTAGGTTGTCATTAGAGGGGTCAGTTGGACGACTTTGTTGAACGATGTTTCCTACAATGATGGTTCTAAAACCTGCAAGAGTAAAGGGTTATTGGATGTGCCAAGCCCGAGTACATCGGATGAATCATTTGTGGCGTATGTCTGTGCGTGCAGTCGGGCTAAGCAGTGCTAATATATTTGAGCATCGTCACAATTTCCAGCAAAATGCGTTGACTTCAGCATTTCAATCGTTCTTGTCTGATCTCATTGATCGAGGTGTTGGCGAGAGTGGCGCTTCGTCTGCATCATCAAGATCATCGCCACCATTGTTGGTCGTCGCCTGAGCTCATGTTACGAAATCAGCTAGACCAAATCGGGATACCCGCACTTGGGTCGCATTCTCTCCAGCTGCCTTCCATCCTTCCAACTTCTTTTCATTTTCTCAGTCTGTTCAATCCACAAACAAGAACTTCATTGCTCGTAGACAAGTAGAGGCCAGATTGCCTATATCCTGCTAACGTCTGCAAAACACAGCATGGAGTCAGATCCGCCTCCATACGATCAACTAAGCATCAAGAGCGGCGCCAAGCCCGACACCAAAGAGAGCGAGTCCTCGGATGTATCACCCTCCAGCCCCTCCACAAGTCGCGCGAAGGTAATCGACCCATGGCGACCAGAACAGGCGCGCGCATCAAATACTCGCGTCAAAGGCGGCATCGTCTGGTGCCCAAGCTGCGGCGTCGACCACAAATGTCTCACTGGCCTGCAGCGGCGCTTCAGCGCACTCAAGGGCGACCGCAGTTCCGAATTCGATATTGGCGGTCCAAATTGCATTCCTAACCAACACGCCCTTGATCTGGGTCCGGTTGGGAAGATCCCATGGTGGCAATGCCACCTTGCCCGCTGCACGACGAAGAGTACTCTCTTCGACTTCCGGCTGACAGACGACAAGACGTGGCTGATGAGCGCGGAGACGCGGACTAAGGACGGTCGCCTGTTACTGAAAGTCGCAGGACGCACGACGATCAGTACGAGCGATCCCGAAGCCATCAACAAGCTCTCGTGGATACCGACATGCGCCCATCGAGACCCCAATGAGAAGTCGCAGTTCAGGAGAGGCACGGCCTTGCTCGAAATATTCCTTGATCCAGACCGCACCGCCAAGCTAGATCCCAAGGTGGGGTTCTGGTCGGATTTCACACGCTGCTCGACGTGTCTCACAGAGTATCGCATTGGCTTGATGAGCCAGACTTATAACTCCAAGGGGAAGGGCAAGAGCGAGCTGGGTAAGCAGACGTTCTGGGTTGCCTTTTGGGTGGACCTCGGAGCGTGTGAGTCCATTGACGAGCTGGCGTGGAAGGTTGTTGCGTCGCCTGAGCCGCTGGAGGCGCATGTGACGGAGCTGAAACGGAAGACGGCGGATTTGGAGATTATCACGGGCCGCTGGATTGAGAAAACTGGAGGACAGAAGCATCATGAGGTAAGGCATCATGGTTCGACAGAAACGTAAGACGTCACACCGTGGTACATCTATGAGCCAGCGACTCCGACCGAGAAACAGCGTCGTCTCACCCTTCTTACGTCGCCCTTCTCTGTCGAGATCATCTTGTTTCGCCGTACGCTGCTCTGCGAGCCTTCTCCTCCTCTCGCAACAATACATCTTTACTACACATTCGCCACTTGCTCACGACAAGCTCGCTCCAGAGCGCCGACCGAAGCTGCTTCTCGAGCGTCAACGCGTCTATGAACTACCAGAATCAATGGCATGAGAAGTGTATGGTTCAGGGGAGGATTGTGCAATGGACCCCAGCAGGTCCATCCTTTCCCGCTGGTAGACTTATGTGTGGTATCTCGGGCTTCGAGACATCCATCAAGAGCTATCGACCAGCCACGTTATCGTCGCTGAAACGACTAGATATCTCAAGGATGGGTGACAGCGAAGCGTATAGCGTTATGCCGTGAATACTTCAGCGCTGTCACATGAAACATACTGCAACACCGGTCTATGTATCAAGATCAACCACCACTGGATCCGAAAGAGGACATGCATCCATCGGGAACCACAGCAAGCGCAAGCACAGCGACGACGTGAAGGTCGAAGACATCGACGGTGGGTTGTCAGAAGCGCCTCAGCGCAATTCCGGCCTTTCGCAGGCGTGCTAGATGATGTACAGGTCGAATTATATATGTAATACATGAGTGGGGAGTAGTCCAGAAATGTGACGTCTTTATCGTCAATGCCCATCTTTTCCCTGAACGCCGCGCTGGAATTGTCAAGTGAGGGCTCGCTCTGCGGTGGTGAGCGAAGTGTTTGTGTATTGTGTGCTTTTTGAGGCAAAGCCGTCGTCCGAAATTATCGTTTGTAGCTTCGTTGTATTTCATGAGCGGACGGAGTGGCGCCTTGGTGTTGAGAGCGACATAAGAAAGGCGAAGCGCGGTCGAGTGGGCTAGTATCCGATCAGTAGAAGTCTCGACTGCTCTTTTGGAGCTCGATCAACCGCCACCCTCTCGTCTCGGGGTTGTTGACTTCCTCCGGCAGTCGTGTCAGGCCGATCGCATAAGTCACCTGCTGGACCTTGTCCTCCATGCCCGCAGCAAGGTCTCCTGTCTTTGCATTGCGATAGACGTGCACTTCCTGTGTCCGAGCGCTGAGAATGAACACGGGGATCTCGTTGGGCTCAAGCATGCGCGCATTTAGCACGTCGACGTTTCGGATATCCAAAATTCTTCCATCGCTCTTCAGACCAGCCGTCGTATACTGCCGCATCAGCGCACTGTACACCTGAAACTGGGCCTCGCTCAACCACATCTTGAGCACCTCCACATCGCCCTTGACGTACGCGTCCAGCACCTCCGGCAACATATACTCGCGCATCTCCTGCAGAAAGGTCTCAAGCTGGAAACTCGGATCCATCGATCTGAACGCCTTGATCACCGTCGCGGTCTCATTTTCCGCGAAGAACCCCGCAAAGCGATCTGTGATACTGCGCGCTGTGGAGATAAGTGGGTTCTCACTCTCAGCGTATGTCGTCTTCATACTGTCGATCCGGCCAAAGAGAGGACTAGTCTCTCTGAACTTCCGCCAGCTCTCTTTCCACGCTGCGTCCTTGTGCAATGTCACATTCGTGCCTGCGTTCGGGTCTTCTTCTGCTGGCTCCATTTTTCGTGGTCGGCCTGTGCGCCTGACTTCGTCCATTTCCCGTCTTTCTCTTTTTGCGCGCCGTTCTTCTTTCTCACTCCAGCCGCCGTAGCGCGTGGATGACCCATCATCTATCACGTTCGCGACGCTCTTGTAGGCCTCGGTCTCGCGAAGTGGCCGTGTAGCTTTCTCCACAAGGCGGCCTGTCGCACTTGCGCCGATGCGGACCCCCTTGACTGGCAAAGTATCCCACGTCCACGCCGCGCTCTGGCCGATCGCTTTGCCAGTCGTCCCCAGAACCTTACCGGTGGTCGAGGTGGCGGCGTCAGATGCTGCAGCGTAGCCTTTGCGGACTTTCTGCAGGTTCTCGTTCTGCGTGAAGTCCTGCACCTGGCCGGAGAGCGCTTTTGTGGACTCGTTCCACTCTTTGGAGGCCTTGAACTCAGTTGATAAGGTTTCGGTGAACACTTGCCAGGGTGATTTGTCGCCGTGTGGAGGTGGCGCGGCCTTCTCGTCTTCCTTCTTTCGCTGTTCCTGCTGTCCTTCCTTTTCATTTTTCTGCTCCTCCTTTGCGCTCTCTTCCTTCTGACTATCTTGTTGCTGCTCTTCTTGTGGGGCGCTAGATGATGATTGTCGTTCTTCTCGCGGCGGGTCTTTGATGTCCTCTTTTCTTGCTTCCTGCCATAACGGCGATGTGGAGTGGAAATGCCGGGTTGCGGCTAAAGATGTGGGCCTTAGGCTATAGGGGAGGAAGGCCGACGAGATATTATATTGTAAAGATTGTGGCGTTGTTTTCGATGTTCGCCTGGTCGTGTCATACTGGCCTGCTATCCTCCGATATGCTGGCGAACGCCCATACTGTGTTGGGGCAGAAGTAAAAGTCCGGAGTGCGCCACTGCTCCTCAGCGCAGAGCGATGCGCACCTCTTGTGAGGGCGCTCATGCTGTGATAAGAATGTCAATGGCGTATCACTGCCTGCTGCTAGATTATGAGGATGCCAAAAGCGCAGGCAGACGCGAAGGGTAGTGAAGATGTCGGCGGAACATTCTTCGATGGCAAGGTCCCATGATTTGGGGGAGATGAGGTAGCTAGCGGCATTTACCGAACTCTACCGAATCCGGTAGAACACGATGACCGCACAATGGTTCTGCGCAGGACTGCTCTCTAACATCTCCGACAAGGACCTGTATTGGTTTATTGGGACGCAGAGATGGCGAACACTAGGCCTTTCAGACGCCTCTCGATATTTTCGTTCTGCTCATCATGCCGCTTCACTTCGCTCAAACGCCCCATCGCCGCTCCTGTTCAAGCGTTCAGCACCACCTCCACCGCTCATGCCAACCTCGATCCCGAGAGAGATGCCAAGCTCAAGGAGCTGATGGGAGGGTCGAACCTGATGGGAGAATTTGACTCGTCAACACGTCCACAAACGCCCCGCCGTCCTCCGCCACCTCCACGCACGTCACAGTCCAAGTCATCACAAGCAGTCCCTGAGAGCGGCACGGAACGCCGCGGCGGAGACGTGACCAGCTTTCTCAACAGGCTTCAACAGGATCGGCCAGCTCTCTCCGGCGACAGAGAAGGCTTTCATGCCGCGGAGAAAGCGACGCAAGATTCACACCATTTCCACGTCTACGCGACGAAACACAACACTCACATCACCCTTACTGATCCCCAACGAAGGCCGCTGCTATCGCTATCAGCCGGAAATTTGGGCTTTCGCAAAGCGAATAGAGGGACTTATGATGCTGCATATCAGCTTGCGGTCTACGTGATGGGACGGATACGAGAGCAGGGCTTGATGCAGAAGATACAGTGCATGGAGGTTATTCTCAGAGGGTATGGAGTCGGCAGAGAAGCTGTGAGTAAGAGTCTGATGGGCGTTGAAGGTCAAGGGGTCAGGAGTACGATTATTCGGGTGAGCGATGCGACCAGATTGAAGTTTGGTGGGACACGATCGAGAAAGATAAGACGTCTGGGTTAAGGAGGACTCCAATTGCTAGCCGATATCCCGGGAAAGGCGATCTTTCATCGCAAAAGACTCGCGACGATGGCTATCAGCGCGGTGTTGTAAATGCAGAGCGCGCTACTTGGTGTATATGGGCGGAGGCGAACCGACAACGATTACGAGCGATGGTGGGCACAGATTGACGCCCGACACAAGTACTGCAGCGACATTGTCAAACAGCGACTCAGAGGCAATCAAAAAGGGAAAGGCTGGGAGGTGCGGCGGTGCAAGCCCGGTTTTCAGTCTGCATCGGCGCTCACAAAACACATCAAGCACAATATCCGCCGCAATCAGTCGTCGACCATGACCAGCACAGGCGCCGCCTGCGCACGCTTCCTCCTCGGCCTCTCCGCCACCACCACCGGGTCCCTCGCCAATTTTAGCAACATGCAGAACGTCCGTAACCGACAATCCTCATGCGGCGCCCGCAAATGATAGTAGCATTTTTGTTTCAACCTGGACCGCGCCAATATGCACTATCATCAATCGTCAGTCATGAGCCAATTTCCACTGTACATTTCCAGCCCCATAGACGTATCCATAGATGTACAACACCCTCACATACTCCCTACCAAACCCAAGGACTACGGCGCAGGCGCCCTCTCACTCACAGGCACAACCCGCCCCTCCGTATCCCTGATGTCCCGTTTCCTCGCGGTCCTCCCTCGTCCTCTTTCCCGTCCGCTCTCCCTCCTCTCCGCCAGCGGCCTTAACCCAAAACTCGCACCTCGTTCCCTACCGCCTTGGCCCCGCTCACCCTCTTCACCCTCGCTCTCGTCACTCGTATACTGACTCCCCCCATCCCTTCTCTCCGCCTCCTCCTCACTACTACTCTCCCCCACCAAAACACTCTCATGCCCATTCCGATGCCGCCCAAGCATATGCGCCTCCTCATCGCTCTCCTCCTCCTCTTCCAACGTCTCCTCCGCCCGCGGCGCAGCTACCATCTCCCTTGGCAGCAGACACGGCAGCCTCACCCCCACCCTGGCCGCTCTATTCAACCACCCCGGCGCGTCCACGCCTGTCAATTGCTCACATAAATAGCCGGTAAAGTGGTTACAATTCTTCTCCAGCAGATTCCAGTCCGTGCCCAGGAAGCGGCGTGAGGTGTCTTTTATGACGCGGTCGATCTCGGGGGGCGTGAGGATGGTGAAGCCGTGGAAGATCTCGAGGCGGTGCGTGCCGCCGGGGGGTGGGACGCCGGGGGTGCTGTGATAGACGCCGGTGAGGGAGGGTCGGTCGTGGCCGCCGTAGGCGTATTCGCGGTTTTGGATCACGACGCCGGAGTGGAGGAGGGAGAGGCCGGTTGCCCAGAGGAGGGTGGGGAGGTGGCCTGGCTGTTGGGGGGATTAGCGAGTGTATGGGGTGGCGCTGCGGGAGAGTATGTATGGTGGAAGGTCGGAGGATTCAGAGTGAAAGAGCGGCTGGTGCGTACGTCGAGGTGGTAGTGGTGCAGAGGGACGAACATACCGGTAACAAATCATAGCAATTGATCACGACCTTCGTCTTGTTCAAGCTCGTCGTGCGGCGGCGCGGCGGATCGGGCACTTTCTTCGTGGTGGACATGCTGGGATCGGTGTTTGAGATCGGATGGTCGGGGCTAGCGATCGGATGGCACGTGGGTTTAGTGGGGTGGCATGCTTGTCCTGACAGGTATTCGATAGGTTTGATGGTAGGTGTTGTAGGGATATTTTGTTGTGGTAGAACAGATCAAGGTTGCTCAGGTGCGGATGGTAGTCATGAGAGGGTCACTTGCGCGCAGCGGCCGCGAAAAGGCGACCGTAGATGACGGCCTGAGGTCTGGCCCGCCATCCTCTGCTCCTCTATCGATTGTGGGGCGCAGGCAGGGTTGGTGGATTCGCATCTCCAGAGAGTAGATGTCACGTGCTGACTCGATAGAGATGATCATTGCTATGAAGGTCGTTCGATAGGCTGCTAATTCTAGGAACACATCTCGAGATTGTAATCGTATTCATACAATTCCAGATCGTTATACATTATATTGATTAATCGTTGTTGTTGCCGAATGCCGTGAGAATGCAATGATCCAACGCTATGCATCCAGTCTCAGCAGAAACCCCTCTGTCACTGTTCCGTCTTTTATCTCTGGCTATCTTTCTTCAAGCTCTTGTTGCTCATGACGGCCTTCAAGCTCCTGCTGCTCTTCTCGTTCTTCAGGCTCTTGTTGCTCTTCTTACTTTTTATGCTTGCCGATGGACTTCCGTTCCTGGAATTGGGAAAGCTTTCTCTTGTGTTCACACGGTCCAGGTCAAACGGACTGGCATCGTAGTCCCTGCTCTTGCTTGGAGTGAGACTCTGACCAGTCTTGATCTTTTGGAAGCGACCAGACTGCCTCTTCTCCCAGTCATCGTCGTAGCTATAATCGTATGCCTCTTGCTCGCGCTCCTCTTCCTTCTCATAGTCACGATCCTTCTCCTCGGCGTCGTTTCCGCTGCTACTGCTCTCGGCATCTTCCTTCCCTTCTGGAGGCGTCTGGCCGCGCATCTTCTTGAGGAATGCATCGGCTTCAGCGGCGTACTTGCAGCGGGCACGGATCGAGGCGCCGTATTTGTAGAAGAGGAATGGGAATGGTACACAGGCAAGCGCCAGAAAAGCTGGAATCGAAGATGCCCAGTGAATTCTGCATAAATTGTCAGCTTGCTGAAGATGATCGAAAATGCTTTGGAGCTTACCCAAGGTTCTGATACATGTATGTGGTGAAGAGAGGAAAGATGGCACCAAAGAGTGATCTCAGTACACTGTTCGCTGCTAAGACCGAAGCTGCGAATATGACGTAGGAATCGATTAGGTAGTTCATAATCGACAAGAAAACCAGAACCATGCCGAAGCCAAATGGTGCCCCAGCGATGATCGAGGACGACCAATGAATGCTTGGATAGTTCGTCCAGGCGAACCAAAAGAGACCAATGGGTAAGAATATGCAACCCAGCAAACAGGGCGGTAGTCGCGCTTCTGGCGGTGCAAAGCCTCCAGGCGCTTTCTCTGCTGCTCGGATATAACGTTTATTGTCCCAAACTGCGTATGCGACCGCGAAGAGCATGCCCACCATCACGCCCAGGAAGGCTAGCCCACCAATACCCTGGCTCCAGCCACGGGTCTCTTGGTAGACAATGGGGAACGCCGAGAATAGCATGTACAACGTGCCGTAAATGATGGCCATGTAGATGGATAGGAGCAAAACGATCGGCTCGCGGAAGAGTAAGATCCAAGGGCGGGACAGCGAAGTCCTGAAGGCGTGCCCGAGCGTGGTCTTGCCCTGATCCGCATCGACTTGACTTTTGTAGATCTTGCCAGTCTCTTTCGTTAACCGTGCGGCGCGCTGTCTGAGGAGGACGGGCGGATATGTCTCGGGTATGAAAAGTCCGCCAACGATCCAGACGATGCCAGAAAAGATGGCCATAACACCCTCAATCCAACGCCAGCCGACCGACTGGCCGACGAAGCCGCCCACAATAGGACCGAGCGTTGGGCCGAGGAAAGGCGCTGCTGCGAACAGCGACATGGCGACACCACGCTGATTAGCGGGAAACATGTCAGCTATTACGCCGCCCGCATTCGTGAGTGGCGAGCTCCCGAATGCGCCGGCGAAGAAACGAAGTATGATGAGCGTCCAACTATTCTTTGAGCCAGCAGCGCCGGCGTTGAAGGCTGTGAGGGCCATGTAGGTGCCGAAGAAGAGGTACTGTCTACCGTACAGCTCTGAAAAAGGTTGTCAGCCATTGTGGCGCCACCTGGACTTTGCGCAACAGATACTCACCACTCAGCGGCGCCCATAGTAGAGGTCCGATCGCGAACCCCAGCACGAACAGTGACACTCCAAGAATTGCGACCTCCTGCGAGATCCCAAACTCCATAATGACCTCTGCAGTGCCACCACTGTAAGCGCTGGAGACGAACGAGACTGCCAGCGTCGCAACCGCCACGAGAAAGACCAGACTCCACTTCTTCCATTGCGAATAGAGCATGGGGTTTCGCGGGTCATGGTCGATCCAAGTCACAATGTATGGATCGTCCTCGGTGCCCGCGCCATTGTAATGCCAGTCCCGGATCTCTTGCGTGAGGATGCCTTGGTCGTATACTTGCTTGAGGTGTGGTATTGGCTTGGGCTTGCCCGACTCGATGTCGTGCGTGTGCTTTTCGTCCATGGCGGGTGCCGTGGATGGAAATTATACAGTGGCGAAGAGCTCGAACAGCGATGTTCAAATCAAAGGAATGTCATTGGAATGCGATTGAGCACTAGTTGAGGCTGGAGGTGCGATCAAAGCTCGCGCGGACAGCCACGGAGGAGGCGAAAGCAATGAAAATACTGTCGCTTGTTCTTAGATGTTGATACCATGGGAACATGGGTTCGACGCAGCAGAAGTGCATTTGTACGCATGTCAAAAGCCTTCTGCTCGGACGGTTGACGCATTTGCCCGATATGCCCGTCCAATCGCGTCGTCCTCGAAGCTTTTCGTCTGACCAGAATTGCCGCATCTGGACGTCGAAGATGGACTTCAGCCTTATCACTGTCCTCGGCTGCCGGCTTACCCGTCCGTGCCGTCTTGCGAATCCGAAGATCAATCCTCGACCGCGTTGCGCATTCTTTGGCTGCTTCAACACTATTATAGCTCCGTACTCCTGGACTTTCTTTTCTCCTGACCCTTGAAAAGCCTTCAATGGGCTCGTAGCAGAGACTCTCACCCGTCGCAATTATCGGTCCGGTCCCCTCGCCATGTTGCCTTCTTGAGCCATCTCAGTCCTCCTCGGCTTATGCCCGTTCCGATGCAGCAGTCTGGGCAATTGCGGTCATCTCAGTCACGGGAGCATTATCACGCTTGGATTGAGCTGTCGTGAAATCTGCCATGACATCCCACAGTCATCAGTATGCGCTCGTCGCCTACGCGTGGTCCCAAACTTCCCACGACGGTACATTATCATGCTTGCAAACTTTTGGATCCTGAATCACTCCATCCGCGTACCCTCGAAACCACAGTGGCTTTCAGCGACACTATGCGCATTAGCAACATAGCCTGCAGAACCAGCATGGCCAGCTGCTTGTCCTCGACTGTCGCCAATGCTTCTCATCAGTGACATCAGAGCTCTTATACTCAAGTAACTCCCTGTCCCTGTACGGATATGGGAAAGCATCAAGTTTGTCAAGTCCCTTTGTCAACGCCGCTAGTGATTTCTGTTCTTTCTTAGTCGGCTTCCAGTCCTGCCACAGCTCCGTCTTACCCTTGTACGCCGACACCGACTCAATCGCGAAAGAGAAATCGCCTTTCTGGGTGCCGAAAAAGCTGTGGGACTCGCACGGTCAGCCTGCGAAAAGGACATGCCAAAGCTGTCGTGTTCGCGCACCTTCTTATCATGAGACTCAAACGCCTAATGCTGGTCTTGTCTAGTGGCTTAGCGTCCCTCATCTCCCGACCGCGATAAGTGGGCTTGAACTCAGAGAAAGGCGCTCTGATTAGGAGTGACGATCCTGTGTTGAAAGGACAGTGGACGCCAAAATCCGACTCCCAAGACACACTCGCTTGCTCCCGACCGTTTTCGGATGTGGGTAAAAGAGTATCCTTTAGTATGAGAGTGTATGTGTTTGCTGCAGCGGATTTAATACGGTACAGTGCAAGCCGAAAGCGAATGACACTGACCATCAGCTCCGGCTACGGTGAGTTGAATGCCGTCATAACCAGACAGGTCGAACGAAAGTTCATCGTTTGCAGTTCTTTGCGATGCGAAGCCTGCTCCGCCCAATGTTTCGATGTCCAAGTGACCGTAGAATTTGGCGATGGGATCTCTGGGCGAACAAGAAAAGTAGGACTGATTCAAGATTCAGCTGGTGATGCGCGAACGTTTGGAACCTAAGAGTGCCTACCTGGGAAGCGCCTCCACGAACACGATCGTCCGACGACGTCCAATCGTTTGCCGCCCAGCCGCTGACAGTCTGTCAATTATGCGATCTCGCGGAACCATGCAGCTGGGTCTGTACAACGTACCTTGAACCCCCGAACAGCAGCTTCGTGTCAGCTTTCAAGGTGTTCATCTTTACACCTGACAAGCAAACGCAACAGGGCGGCCCAAACAGCAACACCCGATGTAATAGATTTCGGCAAGAATTCTTGCTAAGGCCAAGTGCTTGCTCTAAATAAATGTAATGAGCGCCGGGATCGACTGCAAGAAGACTTGATGGTACAATGCACTTCTTGACCAACCAAAATATTGCCCCGCTTTGGTAAGGCTTGCGTGACGTAACAGGCATCTCCAAGCGCGTTATGCAGATAACAGCACATATCCTCCACCCGTCCATCCAGCTCTCTATACAGCTTGACAGTCTTCGAATGTACTGCGATAAACTTAAAAGGCATTGCGAGTCCCAACGCAGCTCTTGAGCAGCGACTCCAACCATCTAGGTGCTTGTATCGCGTCGACGCAGACCTCACCAGCGTTGCCTCATCATTATATCATGCGGCTCTCGCGGCTACATGTCAATACGAGGCGTTTTATGCTGGTCACATTCCAATTAGCGGGACTCATCCATCTGGCCGTTCTGTACGCATGCGGCGTCGATGCAGTTGACAAGTCATCAGATGACTCAAATGGCCGAGCATCCGATTTGAAAGCAAAATGGAGTCACGATGTTGGCTGCCGGCTTTTACGCAATCCGAAGTGATGCTGACTGGCTGCTAGTGGAGCTTCTCGGGGATCAGCACCTTTGCTCATCTGCCACACGAGCGTTGTCTCGTCGAACCAGAGGTCAATTACGACGTGGCTATTATTGGCGTACCTTTCGACACGTCCGTCAGCTATCGACCGGGTAAGTCTGTCTCCGCTTTCAATTTCAACTCTTGCTGCAAATGCTGCAGGTACATATCCCAACGATCTGGTCATGGTGGGAACTGCATATGTCTGGGGCAGCGGTCGGCCGGAGATCCTGGATTGTATGGGAGGCGTACTTCAAGCTGCTGAAATGATTGTACAGGAGCTCGCTTTGGGCCGAGGGCGATTCGAGCAGCCTCTGCTCGCCAAATAGCCATGCGAGGTTTCAATCCACGCGCTAACATCAATCCGTATAGATCATGGGCGAAGATTATTGATTGCGGAGACATACCAGTAACGCCTTTTGATAATGCTCTGGCGCTACGCCAGATGAGTGAGGGCTATCTTGAACTTGCGTCTCGAACCCCCACGTACAACTGGGGTGACACAAGGAACTACCCGCGAATACTGATCTTGGGAGGGGACCACGCGATCGGGCTCGCAGAGCTGCGTGGCCTGGCTAACATTTACGAGCAGCCGATCACGGTCCTGCATTTCGATGCACATCTTGACACCTGGGATCCCAGAGCTTACGATAGCACATGGTTGGAACAGGATGTACCGATCGAAGAACAGCAAAGCGCCTTCACCCATGGAACCATGTATTGGCTTGCTTGGACGGAGGGTCTCATTGCCAATCGATCGGTACATGCAGGTCTCCGCACCCGGCTGACTGGCATCGAAGATAACGAAAGCGACGACTCTCAGGGATGGGTCCGCATCGAATCCGATGCTATTGCTTGCGATCATCTAGGTGAGTTTCCAATGTTCGTTCGGGGCTCAAATGTCAATCAGCGGCTGTACGCTTGCAGTACGGGCAAGGAGACTCGTTTAGTCGTCGTTGGATAGGCTAGAAATGCCAGAGGCACTTTCATTGGCCAGCAAATCGCTGACGGATAAATCAGGTCCCATTGGAGTAGCCAAAAAGATTATGGACATCATTGGCACTGAGAGGCCCGTCTACCTATCTGTCGATATAGACGTTATAGATCCCGGACTGGCGCCAGGCACGGGCACACCCGAGCCAGGCGGCTGGACTACACGTGAACTGATCCAAGTCCTACGAGGTATCGAAAATCTCAACGTCGTTGGCGCAGACGTCGTCGAGGTAAGCCCTTCATACGATGGGACAGGGGAACAGACTGCGCTGGCAGGTGCCCAAGTCGCCTACGAGCTCCTGACAAGCATCGTGAAGCGGGGATTGAAGCGCGGTGAAAAGGGCGACGCGCCCATAAAGGATGAGTTGTGAACCTTGTAAAGGCCGAGGTCGGTCCTCATCGTGTTCGCAACAATGCATGCGGCTCAGCCAACTTTATGCAAACGAGCGACAGCGTAAGACATTATTTGAAGCTGCCAAGTTTGCGAGCATGACAGCAGACTCGATAGATTGCTGTGTCAGAGCAATGCAAGCCACAGTGTGTAGACTTCGCGAGTCTGATCAGCGGCACTCAAATTTGAGGAAAGCCTTCGAAGTAGTCGTGGCGCACTGGCGCATCGCCGCGTATGGAGCTTAAGCACGTGACGTTTTATGTCCCCTTGACCACATGCGTGCCTTAAGCCACAGCGCCACACCAAACGAAGGTGAACAGCTCGTTCAGGGGTAGGTTCAGGGGCCGAGGGAGGGGGCCAAAGCTCGAGCCTCGACACGGATCATCCCGGTTCTGACGATCGTCCACCGTGGCCTCAGCTTCTAGCTGCTTGACTACTCGTATGCGATCTGGAAACTGCATTTTGGCCTGCACTGAGGTCTCTGGAGTAGCCACCAACCAGAAACAAGATGCCTCAACCACTGAACTCCAAAGAAGCTTCACTCTTCCGCCAAGTTGTCAAAAATTATGAGGGCAAGCAGCACAAGAAAGGTGAGCTTAAAACCAGTCCGACCCTTCGAGTATCTCTTGCACCACTTGTGTAGTTGCGCTAAAAGCACTTGCAGGCATCAAAGCTGCGGATCAGATCCTGCGCAAAGTGCCCGACCATGGCGACACCCAAGCCATGAAAGCCCTCATCAAGAACACCATGGGAGACAACGACGAAGCCTTCGCTCTCGCCAAAACCGCACTACGCAATGACATGAAGTCCCATGTCTGCTGGCATGTCTACGGTCTACTATGGCGGTCACAAAAGAACTATGAGGAGGCAATAAAGGCATACACCCAAGCACTCAAGCGTGAGCCGGATAGCCCACAGATCTTACGGGACTTGAGCTTGCTACAGGTCCAAATGCGGGACTTCTCGGGCTACGTGGAGAGCAGAGGCACCATGCTACAGAACAAGACAACTTTAAGGCAGAATTGGACGGCACTGGCTGTTGCACATCACCTGAACGGCAATCTCGATGCCGCAGAAAAGGTCCTGTCCAGCTACGAGAGCACACTGCAGGGCGAGCCATCCATGCGGGACGTTGAGCACAATGAGGCAGTCATGTATCGTAACATGATCATTGCAGAATCGGGCGACGCGGCGCGGGCCCTGGAACATCTTGACAGCATAGAGAAGAAGACTCTGGATCGGACGGCACTCATGGAGCGAAGAGCGCAATATTTGTTGGATTTGAAAAAATTTGATGAGGCAGAAACAGCATACAGGGCGCTTTTGGATCGCAACAATGAGTACAGAGCATATTACGACGGCCTCGAGCGGGCGTTGCAGGTCGACAACGGAGACAAGCAAAAGCGAAAGAAGATATACGCCGAGCTCGTGGAGAAAGACTCTGATGTTGATGCCGCTCGGAGGATACCGCTCGACTTTTTAGAAGGCACGCATAAGCTCGTCGAATAGGAGGCTCAAGCTGACCGAATACAGGCGACGACTTTCGAGGAGCAGCCGATACTTACCTGCGCCGCATGCTCCGCAAAGGCGTACCCTCTACCTTCAATAACGTCAAGTCCCTCTACTCCGACCCCGCTAAGAGAAAAGTCATCCAAGACCTCGTGGAATCCTACAAAGACGAGAAGCTCCAAGTCAACGGCGTGAATGGCGACGCTCCTAAAGATGACCCCTCCGCCCGCTGGGAAAAGTCCATCCTGTACTTCCTCTCCCAGCATTACAACTACTACCTCACGCGTGATCTCACGAAAGCCATGGCTTATACCGACCGTCTCATTGACCTTGCCCCGAAGACTTATGACTGGCACATGAACAAAGCGCGAATATACAAGCACCGCGGCCAACCCGTCGAGGCCGCAAAACAAATGAACATCGCGCGCGAGCTCGACCTCCGCGACCGCTGGATCAACTGCAAGTGTGCAAAGTACCAACTCCGAAACAACGAAAACGACGCCGCCCTCAAAACCATGAGCAAATTCACCCGCAATGAGGTCATGGGTGGCACCCTCGGCGACCTCATCGAAATGCAAGGCCTCTGGTACCTGACCGAAGACGGCGAGGCCTACATGCGGCAAGCGCGGTATGGCCTCGCCCTCAAGCGCTTTCAGACCATCTTCAACATCTTCGAGACCTGGCAAGAAGACCAATTCGACTTCCACACCTTTTCACTTCGGAAAGCGCAGATAAGAGCCTACATAGACATGATCCGGTGGGAAGACCGGCTGCGCTCACACCCCTACTATACCCGCGCGGCCCTCGATGCGGTCAACGTTTACCTCACCCTCCATGAAAACCCCACGATCGCATCCTACTCCGACCTCCCCCTCGCGCTCGACGCATCGCAAACGCACGACCCCAAGACCATCAAGAAAGCCAAATCCGACGAAGACAGAGCCCTCAACGACCAGCGCGAAGCCGACAAGAAAGCCGCGGCGAAGAAGCAGAACCTAGGCCAAGACGGCGAGGTCAAGAAGACGGACGAAGACCCCAAGGGCTTGAAGCTGGCGAACACCAAGACGCCGCTGGAGGACGCGATGAAGTTCCTTGTGCCGCTCATCGAGTTCGGCGAGAGCGATCTGGAGGTACAAAAGGTCGCGTTCGAGGTGTTCATACGCCGGAGGAAGCCGTTCCTGGCGTTGAAGCATCTGCTGGCGGCGTTTGCCGTGGATGAGAGTGAGCCGAGTTTGCATGCACTGGCTGTGAGGTTTTGGATTGAAGTGGGGAAGACCGAGGAGGTGCCGAAGCAGGTTCTGGAGCTTGCGGAGAAGAATCTGCCTAAGGCTTATCAGTCTGGGAAGGATCTGAAGGGTGTGAATGAGAAGTTCTTGAAGGAGCACGCTGATCAGGTAAGGCATGTGTGCGCGTACGTGAGGGCGCAGAGGGCGCTCAAGCCTGATGCGGCTGTGGATGTGAAGGTTGTGATCGACGCGGTCGCGAAGACGAAAGGGCTGAGTCTTCAACAGGCTGAGGAGGCGGTGAGCACGGTCAGGGCATGTGGCGCGAGCACTGATGAAGCATCCAAGGTTGCGGCGAAAGGCGCGGAGGTGCTTGGGTTCGGTAAGGAGTTGCTGGATCGAGCGGCGAGAGCTGTACGATGATGGTATAAAAGCATAGCTGACATATGTATGATCTGAATGCATTTGAAGTCTTAAGAAGACATTCCGCTGTGACAACTCTCTTCTTTGTGTGTGAAGGCTCCTCAAGGCTTGCATGTTACTGATCTCAACCTCGTTGCGAGGGGATGTACATTCGCACTGGAAATTGACGAACAAGGCAAGCAAACACGATCGAGCTGACTTGCTGCGATGTTTTCAGCGTGAGACCGAGTTGGTGAGGGTCATCATTGCACAGACCGCGCCCAGTTCATCGCAACCTTCAGCGCGTCGTTGCGCTCCTCGCTGCTGCATCTTCACTGAGCCCCTCACCTTCGAGAAATAGCCCTTGCTGACATGTGTTCATGTTGTTGAAGTCATGCCTTGCGCCTGGAACTGGCATTGAAAGTTTCGCTGTACTACGGCATGTTCCATCCGGTTTGGTGAGCAAGCCGCGTTTGACCTAGCCCTATATGTTGCATTCTCTCTGCCTCACTGCGCTAGGCATTGAAAAGGAGGTCGTCTCCTGTTGAAAGTCGGAGTAGAACAGTCGAGAAGCAAGAACATTGGACTGTTCAAGTCTGTCAGGGGATTGTCACTGATACTCGCGTTGCTAATTGTCCTGCCGCGTGTTCGATGAGGCTCTGTGGTTGCTATGGCAGAGCGCAACGCGGTCCAAATACTGCGCACCATCATCGAGGAACATTGCTATCTGTTCATCTTCGAAATAATTTGTAGATGAACGTGGATGTGGCGAAGCCGAACAGAGCCGTAGTTTGCCCCTGGGGAGCCACATTGTGATCGGAAGTAGAAGCATGGCCTGCATGGAGAAGCTAGCTGATACAGGAACGAGCTTTCATGCGTTGTGATCAAACCACACGATCTTCCTCTCTGGTGTGATTGGGAAAAGCTGGAGCCGAACATGCTGCGGGAGTTCCTTCCATGGTCTTAAACACGCCGAGAGACAGTTCGTACGAGTGTCGAGTCACCTAGGGTCGATCAGCATCATCATGAACGCCTTCATATGCGATATCTCAAGACAAAATGCAAGAGGAATGAAAAGCAAAGTGAGGTCATGCTACTTGTTATATGTGAGTGAGCTACACTCCCCTGCTCAAGATTATGCGCCTCGGTTGGTGGCAAGTTCACTCCCTGAGTGAAGCACATCTCAGCAGACAGACTGCGCTACAAGTAAATAGAATAGTGGCCTAGTAAGGGCTATCAGGACGTGGTCTAAGCGCATATGCAGGCATGTATCTATAAATGTCGTACGCTGAGCAGAAGCATCACTAAACAAGATAAGACTATCGCTGCGCAAAGGAATGGCAAGTGTAGGGGCTAATAGCTATAGAGTCTGCAACTTCTATCGCATGACTCCGGATGTCGACCTTCTTTGAAGCTCCATATGGGAGCCTGGGACTTTGCAACGACGGCGAACATCAGCATCAAAAATTCTTGAGTGTACGAGCCATGCACAAATGCATGAACGGCGAGACATGTAGCGTCAGAATGATCTTTGATGGTTGCGTGCGCCCCTGGACCAGGATATCATTCTTCGACAGAAATGATAGCCGATGGCGATAGGTTACGAGCTTCTCAAGCGCCCCTTTTGAGCACGCAACACCCACTTGAGCATCAACATAGCGCTGCATAAGAAGAGCAGCGCAGAGATTTGAATTCAAGGGGTCACGGGATCTGATTTGAGCGGCAGTGCAGCAGCTCAGATTTTGCCTCTTTGTGAAGCACGAACGTGAAAGTTGCCGCAAGGCTCCATGAAGAAGCTCAAACGATGATGATCATTGGGTAGCTGCGCTTGAGCATGGCTGTTACTTGTTCAAGCAAAACACGGTTTGTGGTCATAACAGTGAAGAGCCCACGACCTGAGTCCCCTTCGAGATCCGGACAGTTCCGTTTGGCTCAGCACCTGCTGATGCGTGGAGCTCTTGCTCTTCGCTGCGCTGATCTTATATAGCTGTTTATGCCGGTAGTCTCTGTAGCTCCGTGGTGCCTTACGTTGCTGGAGAATCACAGCTCGGAAGCTAATTTTCTTGTCGTGAACGGTAGCTCGGTGAGACTGGCTACAATGGCTATTCGAAATTAGGGGTCATCGACAGCAAAAATCTCAAGGCATCATGCCAAAGCCATGTCAATGGTGTTGGACAGTATGATATAGATCGGCTTCCGAGTTTGCCGGCGGTGATGAGCAGTATCGTCGTCGTAAGCCAGCTGCATGTAGTTCTTTCTTATGTGGGATGAGTGGAATCTTGCGAAAGAAGTGTTAGCTTACGGAGGGTTCTTGAGAGCGACCCCTGTTCTTGTCGTTCTTACGGGATCAATCAAATATGCACCGTGCCATTGAGAGCTGATATCACGAGGTCACTTCAGTCTTATATGCGTACGACGCCGGGCGTACTTGAGTCTACCTCTCGGAAACCTTGATGGAGGGAGTGGAGCTAACGATACCATGCCGTGCGCTATATCAACCGCGCACGATCGTCGCGAAAAGCTTGTATGAGTTACAGCTTCTTGGAAGGACCAGAACACTCGAAGCTCAGCTGCGAGGGGAGTGGATGTTTGCAAGGTCGACGAAGCAGAAACATGGGTAAGGGCAAGGGCCCTGTGGGGCGACGATGCACATCATCTCCTCGAAGAAGAGGCATCTGGTCTTCAACTTGGTGCAAATTCCAGAGAGAACTGCAGAGGTATACTTCCGAGAGCCGGCGGGATTTGTAAACACCAGATGAGTCTGAAGAAGGTGCGCGCCTTTTGTGGAATCAGTAAAGTGTTATAGATGATCCTGAAGAGCAGTGCGAACGTCAGCCTCAAGCGGTTTTATGGCCTTGCCAGTGACACTTTGTAATGGAGAGCCTGCTGCTTGACAAGTCTGTCAGACTATACTTCGTGTCCGCATAGGCTATTAATGTCCTAGACGTATATCGGCTTCACGCGAGGAGAGACTGTGATGACCCAAAGGAGACGTCAGGGGCTTTAGGGGACTCAACTACGTGGGCCGCTCAGGGGATAGCTCTTTCAATTCCGCGCCTGTCGCATCTGCTTGCGAAACGAAGGAAATCTACATTCTTTCTTCGCAGAAGGATGAAGGTGTTGGTCACCGCTGTGCCGTGCAATATGCCCACCAACGACCATCGTCGCAACTTCATGACAAGTCCATCGTCGTGATAAGAAAGGCGTGGAGACACCCGGGAGCTACTCATGTAGTCTTCAGGGTAGAAGCCAAGTATGAACCAACAGGATTTGTCACGGCAACGCAACGTGAGTCGAAGTATCGTATACAAAGCAGATGTCCGCATTCGCAGCTTCAGCTAGCGTCTCATGTTCTATCGGACTCCCCATCTGTCGGAGATGGCCTTTGCAGAGAGTCGATTCTCCGGATCTAGCTTCAAGCAGCCTTCAATCAACGCCCAGATACGGTCCTGCTCGCTAGACCTGATCCTTCCGTGGGCGAGCTCGTGAAACTGTATCTTCAAGGGGTCTGAGAGAAGCTCTGGGGGATCGTCTACGTCCCCATCATAGTCTGGACCCTTCAGAAACTGCGCGACAATGTTCGAGGGGCATAGCCGTTCCCGTCTTTGCTTGTACTCGAGTGGGAGAGCGCCTAGCTTCTTTTCAAACTGATACATCATTCTGTTTATGTTCACGGCTTTGTTTTCCGATGGAAACATTCCAGCATAGAAAGGCTCCCGTCTATATAGAAAAAGCGTCAGTATTACATAATAGCTTATAGGACGTTGGTCCGAAAGGAGTCCCTACCTCGTTACCAACTCGTAGATGGTGCAGCCAAATGACCAGATGTCAATCTTTTCCGTAAGAGGATAGCCAAGCAGAGCTTCAGGCGGTTGGTAGGTGGTCGGCAGATGTGGTTTTGAGGGTGTGTTTGAGCGTGGAAGAACGGTGGAGAAGCCTTCAAGTATGATCAACAAATTACAACTGCCAGTCTTTCGGCTTGACTTACATCCGCCTAGATCTCCTACCTTTACATCTATTGTCTCATTACGCCTAAAAACGTGGTTATGTAAAGGTTTAGAGCTCAGCAGAACTTCCGGGAACATATGAGGGATCCCTGCATGCAATGGTATAACGGGTTCAAAATCCACTCCCGCCTGACCTCGGTGCTGCTTGAGCTTATCGGGCTTGGTACTGGAGAGATCTAAAATTTCTTGAAAAATGTTATGGGGTCGTAGGTCGCCGTGTGCTGTTCGATGAGCATGAAGGATGCGGAGCGCATCTGCCACGCAGGCGATGACGCGCTGGACCTGGCGAGATCCGAAGTATTCGTCGTGTTTCAGCTCATGACACGACGCACCCATGGGCTCAAAGACCAGACATAGATGCTGCCCTCCGTGCAAGTAAGGGCTCGGCTCGGCAAACCATCTTAGCAATGTCACGAACTGTGGGTAGAAGCTGAATCGATTGTTGGCGCTGATCTCAGGGTTCCCTGGAGACGATGCGCTGGCTTCGAGAATCTTGATCGCAACATAAGATGTTTTACTATGTGCTGCTCAGCGAGAGACCTTGGAAAGCATGGCTGGACCAGTAAACGAGGTCGCCCCGCCGGGAAAAGTTGCGTGATCGTAGTGGCTTACGTGCTCATTCGATCCAACGCCAACCAGACAGTAGCATACGATCCATGCCCTAGCTTCTTCAAGATTTCATATCGCCCGTTGTCTAATTTCTGCTTAATTCCGACGGGAAGGTAGCCGCCAGGTCGGTAGCCCTCGCGATATTCTGCGTGAATAGTTCTGTCAGGCTCATGGTAGAGAGATTGGAAAGGATGCATTATCGCATTCAACGCCATCCGAGAATTATGAAGATTGAACAGATCAGAAGCAGTCTGCAGATTATGTTGGATACGCCCTGCGCGACGTAGAAAAGTAGTGTGCTGCGAAGAGGTACCTGTCAAGACATAAGCCATGGTCTCGAGCATCTCGGTTTTCAAAGCGCAAAAACGGCGAGACCATCTCCTGCAAAGCCACCTATGGTATCTGCGCCATCAACGCGAGCCAGATGAGAAAAAGAAACGCACACGCGCTAATCGGAAACGACCGCGATATATTTTTCCCTATGTGACAGTTAGACATCCAGGGACTTCTCCGAGGACTTACGAAGCCACGCTTCTGGGGTTGATCCAGCAAATAATGACTGGAAGCAGGAACTCCTAGTGTCAAGGTGGTGAGGAGGATCTCGTGGCATTTCGTGCACGTTGCGTTATAAGATCTGAGCCTGATGGTCCAGTAACCTTTCCTCCCGTCTAGTTGGGGCCAGACCTATTACAGCTTAGTAACAGTTCGTTCGAAACTAGCCTCCGTCATGCAGGCCCGTGCGCGTCGACGAAATACTATCTAATAAGGAAATACCTTAGGTATCCATTACCTAAAGGGGAATAATGTAGCGCTCTAAGGTCTAGATGGACTAAGACTATTAGAGACCGTACTTATAGCTAGACTATTATATATAGAATTGCCTAGTCTAGATAGCTATACTAAGATATAGAATATCTAGTAGAGAATTATCTAAATAGATATATACTAGAATTATATAATAGATATACTTATATTTTCTATCTTATTCTTATATACCTATCTTTCTACTATATTAGTTAGAATATAATAAAAGCTATATATCTTATTAGAATATAAGCTTAGTAGCTTTAATATAGTAAAAAGTTATTACTATTAACTTTTGATTAGATTCTAACTATTAGTGATATATAGGACTAGTAGTAAATAGAGTAAAGTATAATATATTTACTAGATAATAGATAAATAACTAAGAAATAAAAAAAGAATATAAATAGACGTCTCTATATACTAAATACCTCTAGGTCGATCTAGATCTAGAACCGTCTTAGTTCTAGAGCAAGTCTAGAGCGGCTATAAGGTAGCTATAGTACTATATAACGTTATTATTATTATTAACCTAAAGTTACTCTTTACTACTTAGAGAGTAATACTATTACTATTAATAGTAAGGCTAACTAGTAAGATATTAAGATCTAAATACCATTTTAATATTACTAGTATACCTCTTTACCCTTAAAGTATAATTTTTAAAAAATTAAAACCTTTAAATTTATCTTATTAATATTATTTAAACTTATTTTTAGATAGTTAAAGCGATACTTAAGTATTAATTACATTAAAGGTCTTATAAACTAGACTAATAGATAGTAGAATTAAGTACTATTATAGATACTTATCTACTTTAAATTAAACTAAACTATATTTATATTTATCTTTATTGAATATAATTTTTACTATAAATACTAATAATTTAATCTCTTTTTACTACTCTAATAGAGCTTTTTAGTAGTATATAAGGGGTTTAAAAGACTTTTAAAGATACAATATTAAAGTTAATAATACTTTTAGCGCTATAGGTCTTAAGATCTTTATCTTATATAAGACTTTTAAACTAATATAAAAGAAAAAAAAGGAATATTATAAAGAGAAGACCTAATACTAGCTATAAAATTAACTAAATAGTAAAATAAAGTAGATGCTTTTATAGTATCTATCTATAAATATAGCTATTACTATAGATATTTATCTTACTATCTAAGATATATAGAATTATATCTATAAGTAATATTAAATATTATTCTTATCTAGAATATTTAAGCTTATTAACTATCTCTTTAATATTACTTTTAATAACTTAAAAAGTCTAGAGGACTATATTTAAAACTCTATAATAGTATCTTATTTCTATAGAGCCTAAGAATAGAGATAAAATTAATTATAGTAATATAAGACTTATACTTTATAGACCTAATTCTAGTTACTTATATTATTATTAACTAGATTTCTACTAAATACTAGTATAAAAATATTCTAATAGTAAAGAATAAGAGATTAGGGCTATTTATAGCTAAGTCTTATAATAATCTTACTACTACTAATAATCTACTAGCTATCTTAGCTACTAAAAGTAGATTGAGTAGAAAGAATTTTAATAGATATTCTAGTTAATATAATTTATATCTTAATTTAATATATAAGAATTTAGAGTACTATAAATAGTACTCTAATCTTTTTACTAAAAATAAGAAAAATCAGATAAATAAAAGTAAGTTCTTTAATATAGTAGGTATTACTATATCTATACTATTAATAATAATATTTAGTAAATCTTTCTTCTTTAATATCTAAATATATAATACTAGAGCTACTATTTATATCTATATAAATATTAATATCTTTATAGCTATTAAGAAGCTTAAAGAACTAAAGTAGATTAAAATTATAGATAGTTTTACTTTTACTATCTAATTTAGTAATATAATTCTAAATATTAAACTTACTAATAGTAGTAAGGGCGTACTATGTTTACTAGACGTTTTACATATATTATTAAGATTAATTAATATTATTTTTATCTATAAATTAAAGAAAGAATATAAAATATATCTTAACTACTAAGATAACTATCTTATAGTTAAAACTAAAGTGTATACTAAACTTACTATTATTAATAACCTTCTATTTATTATTTCTATTAATATTAAGATAGTAAGATAGTTTACTACTATAGTACTAGTAGTACTAGTAGTACTCTATTACTAAAGCTTATTTATAAATAATTAGGCTATTTAGAGATATTTATCTTAAAAAAGATAATAAAGAAATATAACAAGTTAAAAAACTTACTAAATGTCTTTTAATATAAAATATACTATATATTAAAATTCTAAAGAGTATAATTTAGTACTATAGAACAATCTAAATAGCCTATATAGCGCCTCTATATAGATACTATTAGCTAGATTATATTTACCAATAATAATATTATTCTATAGAAGACTAGTAAGTATACTATTAATATTATAGATAATTATATCTAACATAGATAGTTAATAATATCTTTATTAAAAGACTATATTATAGAGAGTATAACTTATTTATTTACTTATCTCTATAATTACTATCTAAGCTACTATATTATAGGGTTTTATATTAATAGTAGTATAAAGTTTAATAATATTATCTTTAAGACTTCTAACCTAAAAATATAGATAAGAATATTTACTCTATATATATCTAAGAAATATAGCTTAATAGAATTATTTAATAAGATTATTCTTATTAAAGCTAGAAGTATAATAATTAAAAGTAGCGTTCTAAATTACCTTTAGTTTAATGTATTCGTATATATAACTTATATTTTAAACAAAATACTATTTAATAAGAAGAATAGATATTCTCTATAAATTTTTAATAATTCTAAAAATAAAACTTTAAGGTTACTTAGCTTAAGCTATCTTTATTAATTTAGTTATATAGCCTATTTATATTTATTTATATAAATATATATAATACTAGTACTATTATATATTACTTTATATTAAGCCTTCTAAAGAATATAAAGCTAATATTAAGTATGTTAGTATTTAAGTTAAAACGCTATCTAAATAGAATAATTAAGAAATATAAGGTATATTTAGTTATCTATAGCTTTAAATAATAGTATAGAACTAATTACTAGAATACTATAGTATTAACTATAAGTATACTTATAGTATATATACTCTTTACTATTACTATATAGCTTAGCTAAACCTTTTTATAGATTAACGTTATTAGTACTTATCTTAATAGTACATTAAATTATAGAAAACCACTATATATATAGTTTTTAAAAGAACTTAAAGAAATAGATATAGTTCTTAATATTTAGAACTTACTATATAGCCTAAAGTAGTCTACTATATTATAATAAGACAACTTTAAAGAAATAATATAGAAATTAGATTTTACTAGCCTCTTTTTTAAAGTCTATTTATACGCTAATAAGGACTATACCTACTTAGTACTTATTTATATTAATAATATTGAAATTACTAAATCTAATTTCAAAGCTATTTACTAGCTTAAAAGAGACCTTAAAAAGAAATATAGAATTAAAAAAATAAATTAAATAATTAGCTTATTTCTAGAGCTTATTATTAAAAATTTACTATAAGAACTTCCTATAGCCTAGCTATAATATATTAATAGGATACTATATAATTTTAGTATAGAAGACTATAATAAGATAAAGTTCTTCAGCAATATTTAGCTTAAAGCATATATTATTAGTATAGCGTTTTAAAGTAAGATTATTTTATATATATTAGCTACTAAATTATTATACTATCTTACTATCTAGACTTAGCTAAATATCTTTTATTAAACTAATATATATACTAAATTTAATTATAATTCTAGGTATATATACTAAAAAACAGTTAAGTAACTATTTTAATATTTAAAGAGTACTTACTAGCTAGGCTTACTTTTTACTAAGTATAACTATCTTACTATTAATATTTATAGTAATACTAACTATATTAGTAATTTAAATAACCATAAGTTAATAAGTAACTCTATTATTAAGATTAGTAGTAGCTTTATTATTTAGTATAGTAAACTTTTAAAAAAAATAGTTTTCTTTACTACTAAAGCTAAATACTATACTTTATCTAAAATAACTAGAGATATTCTTTAGTTATATAATATACTTAAGAAACTTTATTTTATTAAATTAGCTAATTTACTAATTATAATCTATAATAATAGTAATAGTACTATTACCCTAACTACTAACTATACTAATTATAAGCGCTCTAAGTATATTAATCTAGCTAATTATATTTACTAATAGTTAGTTAAAAATAGCTCTATTTATATTTAAAATACAAATACTATAGATTAAGCTATAAATTGTCTTATTAAGTCTTTATATAACGCCGGTCGCCGGAAGAACCGAACTAAGGCTTACTTACCTTGTGTGCTTATCGACCTTAGTAGTGGGTATCTTGTATACTAGAGACTAAAAGGTAGGAGAGGCGAGACAGATTATAGAGGGTAAGAGAGGTTTAACTAAAGTAGACAGAAGGTAAAGTACGTTACCTAAATATAGTTAAGAAACTTATATTTAGATGTTAAGTTAATAGACTAAAGTCTATCTTAAGGTTAAACATTAGTCTAGCTATATAGTCTAAGATACATAGGGAAGTTCCTCTATGTCCGTTAATCTCGATAATACCTATATTGGGTTTATAGGGAATATAGGCTTTTATAGTTGTCTTGTTCGATAATGCCTACCGCGGGTTTGTAGGCTTAGTCGGAAATAATGCTGGTAGGGCTGAGATAACTGGCGGTAGTTAATGCTTGGACGTACGCTAGGCCGTCTGGGGCTGATGCTCGTAACACTTTACTACTTTTAATATAGATAGACTTTATCTAATAATTAGAGCTCTACGTGGTCATCGCAGATGCAGACTACAAAGATGGACGTGCTCTCGTTGCCAAAGGACGTTTCAATCTCGTGTAGCCGTGTGTATGTCTCTCTGGTCTCACGCCGAACGCTTGCCCCACGTATCAAGATCATCAAATGTATTCATAACCGCCATGTTGTATAGCCCTTCTCAAGCAGACCGTACGCCACCCAATGCACACACCAAACACACACCACAACCACATCTACACCCCCTTCAAAAACCCAGACGACTTCCACCTCCGAATATACCGCTTCACCAGCTCCTCCTCTACCGGCCCACCTTCGCGCATCGTCCGCGAGTGCTCACGACTATGCTTCGTATCCAACACCAGCGGCCCCGTCGACATGCGCAAATAATGCGTCTCCCAAAACTCCATGAGCTGCTTGGCCGGATTCACTTCAGTCGACGCGTCGCAGCTCCGTACCTTCTCCATCCACTGCTCGTACGACACGATGTTCTCAAATGGCACATCGAGTTCCTTAGCCAGGAGGCGGACCATCTCCGGCCACGGCTGCCGCACGGGATTTTCGATGTGGTAGATGGGGTACGCAGGCGCAGCGGACATAAGGATATCCAACAACGATGCTGCGACGTCATCGACGGGCGACCAAGAGAGCGTGCCGTGCAGGTTGGGCAAGCACCGGAGGAGTTGAGAGGATTTGACAAAGAAGGAGAAGTGCTCGACGGGGTTCCAATAGCCGTTACTCCTCGAGCCGGTGATCTGAGCAATGCGCACAGCCATAGCGCGGAAGCGGGTTGGGTGCAGACGGAGCGTCTTCTCCAGCATGCGCTCGCACGCTATCTTGGCGTCTGCGTAGCCGACTGGAAGGGCTGTGTCGGCTGTTGTCGGGAGCTCGGGTGCCAGGGACCGGCCGGTCCATGTGGGATAGTAGCCGACGGCGCCGATGGAGGAGATGAATTGGAAGCTGAACTGGAACGAAGACGGTCGGCTGCTTGCGCATTCCCGCGCGAGGTCGATCAGATTGCGCATGACCTGGAATTGGCGCTCGTAGGCATGCGTCGTGCGCGTGAGGCTCATCGGCCAAGCGCTGTGGACGATATGGGTTACGGACTGGACAAACATCTCGTACGTATCAGACGGAACGCCAAGGCTGGGCTTGCTAGGATCTGTGGCGAGGATTTGTAATTTCGGATCGGCGCTGGAGTCGAGCTCGATGCCGCGCATGCTGAAAGCCTCTCGCTGCCTGGTCACTGCGTCGACGGTACCGACTCGATTGAGGCAGACTACCTTCCGAACATTAGGCATCTGAGCCGCCGCCGACACGATGTGAGACCCCAAGCTGCCTGTCGCGCCGGTCACGAGGACGCAAAGCTCTTCTGACGGGGAGACACCACCCACGAAGGTGAAGGACGAGGACGAAGAGGAAGATGAGTAGCCGGGAGAAGGAGAGAAAGATGGCGAAGGCGATGACTCTGGAGGGTGAAAGTCGGCCGTATATTTTGCAATGAAGTCGTCAATGACTGTCTGCCGATCTAAGACACTCGTCAGCTCTGCGCGCCCCAAAGTGATGGGATAAGGCGGCTCGGCGGGACCGGCAGCATACCTGATATCGGAGGCGAACCCAAAGATGATACGCTGGATCTGCGCCTCACGACACTGGCCGTCCGTATAGTCGACGTGTCCGAACCCAGCACCGCGCATCACCTTCTCCCAGTGCTCCGCAGAGACTTGAGCGTGAGTGCGACCGTCTTCGAACAGCCACCAGCCTTCGAGTAGACCGAAAACGAAGTCCACCCACGGCAGTTGCTCGGTCTCCTCCAAGAGCATGAGCATGCCATCTGGTCGTAGCATGTTGTGTATGTTGCGCAGAGATATGGGCAACGACCTGGTGGCATGCACGCAGGCGTTGGCCAGAACAATGTGCTGACTGTGTACGAGACTCTTGTCCGGCGCGGACTCAATATTGGCGACCTTAAACTCCATGAAGGGATACTGCTTGAAGCGCTTTCGGGCGACTGCCACAAGAGACGACGATAGGTCCGTGAACGTGTAGGTAATTGGAACCTCAAGGGCCGCCAACATGGGAATTATGGTGGCCGTGGTGCCACCGGTGCCGGCGCCCACCTCGACGATATTGACCCGCTGACCGTTGGCCGGCAAGCGGCGGATGAGTTGCTGAATAAAGAACGCCGCTTGCTCAATCCAGGTATAGTTGATGGGCGCGACAGCATACACATCTGATACGATCTTTCGGCCCTCAGCTGATCCAAAGATGATCTGAAGGCCGTCCTCCTTGCCAGTCAAGCATTCTGCCAACTTGCAGCCAGTGAGTGCAGCGAGCTCGAACTCAGGGGCATGGTCGGGTTCATCTTGCAGAGCCTCCTGTAGCAGCGTGGACGCTGGTGCGTTGGGACAGGGGTTGGAGGTTCGAACGAGGCTGCCACCAACGATGTCAACTAGACCCGTTTCCTTGGGGCCAATGATCTTGTACAGCTCCTTCATGAACTTCTCGTGCTTTGGCAGATAAGGAACTGTCGCGAGTCGTTGTCCTGAATGCGCACTCTTCAGAGAACAGCCGAGCTTCTCCAAAGCTTCAACGATGTATGCGGCGCATAGCATTGTTGATCTGGGGCGAACATCGTTGTAGTAATTGCCCATACCGTGGCCCACGATGAACTCATCGGTCACTGCCTTGGTCGCTCGGAAAACTTCAAGCACCGTCGTAGATGGGAAGCTGGCTTTTTGAGCTGTCCCATCGCGGATTTCAGTGACCCCATTGGTACCGTTGATACCGTTAGTTCCATGGCCATTCAATGCATGTCCGTTGACACCGTTGACGCCATTGAGATCTTTGACACCATTAGCTCCGTTGGTAGTGGCGATGCTGTTGCTTTCTGGACCAGCCTCGTCCTGATGCTCACCATCTCTATCCCCGTTGACGTCTGCGCCCAGCGTCGTGCTAATGCACACTACAAGACTTCGAAAGTCGGTCAAGTCCATCAACTGATGTGTTTCGAGCGTGCACTTGAATGTAGCATCCACCTCGCGGATCAACTCCATAGCCATAAGCGAGTCAATGCCCATTTCGATGAGGTCAGAATCATCATTGATGTCTTCGGCTTCGACTCCAGAAAGATTGCACAAGATGTCTTTTGTTTTGACAGGAATGTGCGATCCTGAGGCTTTCGCCGCAGCAGCCTTGGACGGGACCTGCGTAGGATTGACGACGGGAAGCCCATTGACTACGTGGGCGCCATTAATGCCACTGACGATTCCTGGCGCAGCAAAGGACATGTGCTGCTGTTGCACGGGTAAAGGCGGGAGAGTCGCCGGCGTGGTAAAAGAGGGCAGCTGCGGTACTGTCTTCAGTTGTGGTCGTGTAGGCTTGTCCCCAGCCTGAGGGGGGTTTTCTGCAACGACTCGTGAGAGCGCGTTGCGTATAGCGCCCAATGGCACCTTGCTATACCGTATGCCGAGGATTGCCTCATACAAAGAGCCATCACGGGCATCGAAGGCAAAGACATCACTGATGAAGGCCGTGTCTGACTCGCGATGATTCATGCAGAACACTTCCCACTCTTGTGGTTTGGCCGGATCGCTTCGCACTCCTGGTGCTCGCACCCATCGGTCAACTCGGTCTCCAATGAAGATACCTCTTTGAGCAAAGTCGGCAGTGTCCGAAAAGAGATTGACGGCGATACCGCCGACCTGGCAGAAGCAATCGGACAGCACTGAATCGAGCCATCCTTCCGTCTCGTGGGCTCGAATCACACGACCGGCAGAGTCGCCATCTTTACCGACGAGCTTGGTGAGGTGGCGGAACACGTCTTTGTAGTCAATGACCGTTTCGAATGCGCGATAAATATTCCTGCCTGCGACGACATCATCTGCCAGTCCCCCGTCTAGGAGGTTCTTGCAGCGCTTGTACGAGCCCAACCGCGACAGTCGTGCAAACTCACTCTTCGCTGACGGGGCTTGCGGCAGATAGAAGATAAGCGAGGCAGAGATGTATCGTGTTGACTTTCCTTTCGCATCTTGGCCCATGAGCGTCCACTCCCATGTCAACCCACTCGCATCCACAGCCTGTACGTCGAGCCAGACGGCGCTGCTGTGTTGCGGTACGAGAGGGCAGTAGTACACCATGCCTTGCAGCTCCGGTTGGTAGCTGAAATCTCGGAACTCTGGTCGCATGGAACAGACGGCATCAATGACAATCTCGACTGGAAGCATGCCCGGCATCACGGCCACAGTGCTAGCCATTACGTGTGCCTCGACCAACTTGTTGAACTCGCGCGTGGTAGTATTCACACGGAAGCGCATGGAGCGTTTGGTATCGTCCAGGTAGCCGAAGAAACTGGAGAGTCCCTTTTCCAGCTCGACGACCGGCTCTGGTTTTGTTTCTTTTAACGCCGGAGGTTCTTTGATATCGAGCCAGTGTTTCGACTTCTCGAACTGGTAAGGAGGAAGCAGAACAGGCGTGTAATCAACTATCTGCGACTTGTGATGGGCCCAGAAGGTTACGTTGAGACCTTCACGCCACAACTTGGTAGTTGTGTCGACGAGGAGGGAGTATGACGCGTCAGTCGTGATGTTGACGGGCTGGAAAAAGGAAGTGCTCGAGTTTGCAAGAACCTTGCTAACCATGTTGGTTATTGTCGAATTGGAACCTGCTTCTAACCAGATTGCGTCGCGATATTCACTGGACAGTCTCTCAACTGCGTGTCGGAAGTAGACTGGGCTTCGCAGGTGCTTAGAAATGTACTCTTTACCAAAGTGACCAAGCTCAGCTTGCTCGGTAGCACGTTCAAGGCGGATCTTGGGCTTGCGGAACGCTAGGCTTTGGCCAAGAAGGACGAGCTCCGCCGTAACTGGATCGACAAGATTGGAGTGAAAGGCATTAGTGACGTTGAGCATCTTGACCCGTATGCCCGCGAACATCGCATCTGTCCTAACAGTCTGCTCCACAGCCTTGACCGCGGCCGTAGACCCAGCAATGGTGTAGCTCCTCGGTGCATTGTAGCATGCAATGGAGACCTCCAGTCCAGGGTTCGCGCGACTCGCAGCAACAAGACCCTCGACCGCGGCAAGATCGCCCTCAACTGCCATCATAGAGCCTCTTTCAGGTGCAGACGACTGTTGAATGATCTTCGCTCGCTTCGAAATCATCTGGATGGCGTCCTTGAGAGATAGCGCGCCGGATACGCATAAGCCAGTGAGCTCACCAAAGCTATGGCCGACGATAGCTGACACCTCAACACCGCAATCGATCCATGTCATGGCGCAGGAGTACTGTGTCGCAAAGAGAGCGGTCTGCAGCTTCACGATATCTAGCAGTGGTGACCTCTGAAAGACGTCGGGGTAGATACTGTCAAGTCCTAGTGCTCGACAAGTCGCATCACATTCATCAAGGCGCCCGCGCAGAACGGTAACGCTATCGAACAGCTCCTTGTCTAAGCCGACAAAGGTCGATATCTGTCCGCCGAAGCACAGGATGACCGGCCGTCGAGTAGGTACTTTGAGCGAAGGGATGCCAGTGCCGTTACCAAAGGCAGAAAGCTTCTCGTCTAGGTTTTCAATAGAGCTCGCGCTGAGGACCAATGCTTGCGCTAGCGTGCGGTTTGACTGTCTCATGATTTGGAATGATAGGTTTGCCAAAGTTGGCGTCTTGTTCAACGCGGTCTTCCGCTTCAAGAAATCTCTCAACTTGGCGGTGTACTTTTTCAGACTACTGTCATCGGACCCACTGAGCCAAAATGGGAAGCTCTTGCCAGCTAGCTGTAATGGAAACGCATGTTGCTGCTGAGGTTGCTTCGGCGCTTCTGTGACAACCAGAGAGGCATTAGACCCAGAAGCGCCATAGTTGTTGATGAGAGCGATGCGCAACGGAGCCGTCCACGGCTTGACTGTGGTAGATATGTCGATTTTGTCTTCCAGCTTCGCTTTCAAGCTAGGGCTGATAGTCTGAAAGCTCGCTTGCGGTGGTACGGCAGCCTCGTGTATCATCAACAGAACCTTGATCAGTGACGCTACGCCAGAAGCAACTTCGAGATGGCCGATGGATCCTTTGACAGCCGTTAAAGACAACCTATCAGGACGAGTCGGACCCCCAAAGACCTCGCGGATGCCATCATATTCAGCCGGATCGCCGACCGGTGTACCTGTACCATGAGCCTCAACTACTGAGATATCATGCGGATTCACCCCAGCGCGCTTCACAACGCCTCTGAAAAGGTCTGACAGCGAGGTAGAGTTTGGCACAGTGATCGCCGTGCAGTTCTGGTTCTGGAGTACGGAGGTGCCCGCAATGACGCCGAGAATCTGATCGCAATCTGCCACGGCGGCAGACAGTTTTTTCAAAAATACCAGACCCGAGCCTTCACCGCGGCAGTAGCCATCTCCTCGAGCGTCAAATGATTTGCATTGCCCTGTCGGACTCAGAAACGAGGCTCCTGCTAGATTATAGTACCACTCAGGACTGGTGAGTATATTGACGCCGCCAGCTAACGCGCCGGTGATCTCGCCGTTGAGTATGGCACGACAAGCGAGATGAATAGCCACGCAGGACGAGGAGCAAGCCGTGTCTAGGCTCATGCTTGGGCCAGTCCAGCCAAAGTAGTGGCTTATCTTGCCTGAAAGGAGACTTTTAAGATTGCCCGTCGCAGAGTACGCGTTCGCCGGGTAGCATCGAATGTTGTGCTCGTAGTCGGTGTTCGCGTGACCGATATACACGCCAATATGCTTATCAAAGTCCGGCACACCGTAGTAACCAGATTGCTGCACAGCTTGATACGCGAGCTGCAACGCAACTCGATGCTGGGGGTCGGTTGATCCCATCTCACGCGGACTCTTTTTGAAGAACTTGTGATCAAAAGCGGCTGGGTCGCGTATGAAGTTTCCGTACCATTTGGTCTTGGGATCGACCTCGCGCGCAACAGAGTTCATGCTGAAACGTTCGGCAGGCACTTCACGATGCTGAGACTCGCCGCTCAGTAAGACCTGCCAAAACGACTCGAGATCTTCAGCGTTCGGCACGTGGCAAGACATCCCGATCACTGCGATGCGATCGTCTGGACCACTAGAAGGAGCTGCTGTGATGCCTAATGCAGCCGAGGTAGACAATCCCTTGTCTGCCACGTGAATGAGGCGTGAATCGAGCTTACGGGCTAGAGTTGGAGGAAGGCAGCGCTCAGTGCCGAAACAAAGCACTTTCGAGTCTTTAGAGTGCAACTGGCCTGTGAACACAGTCTCTACAGTCTGATACCACCATGACTGGTCCGTCAGCATGGCATGCAGAGCAACAGCGTGGAGCTTTCCCCTTTGAAGGTATTGCCCTCCGTCATTCGCTCGCGTTGGTAATACCTTGCGCGAGGCATCAATGAATTGGAGTGTTGGATCCTTGTCGACGGCTCGAGTCAAGTTCTCCACTCCGGCTTGGTGGGCAGGCCAGTGGAAACGTCCGTCCAGACTCATTGCGGACACGTGCATACCACTCTTTTTCAACGACTGTTGAATTTCCGGCACATCAGTGTTTGCACAGGTGACCGTCGCTCTTTGGTGGTCTGTCCGCACTGAGACATATGCCTCTGGATGCTTTTGCAGCGCAGCCTCCAGATCCGCGAGGTTCGCCGCAGTCCATGAGACAGAGAAGGAAGCCGAACTCCTTCCGGGATCGCGTGAGGCATCTTCTGCATCCACCAACGCGCCCGAAAGCATCGCCAGTTTTACAGCGACTGCTCCATAACGCTGCAAATCTCCAATGGTAGCCGAGGAAGCCACGGCAAAAGCACTCAAGATGCCAGTGCACAGTCCCAACGTCTCTGCATTCGCATTGACTGAGGCAGGTATTTCATCGTTGCCGTCTAAAGCTGGTCCCACCACTTTGACCAAGGCAATGTAATCTGCCAACTGCGAGACGACCACCAGTGGCGAGAGTAATGCATTTGACAAAGGAAAGAAACTTGACGGGACTTCTCCTGTCTGTAATGCCTTGCCCAACGACTCAAGATCCTTTTGTACGTCGACTGGTCGTGAGTTGGAGATGCCCGCCGACACTGAAGCCAAGGTTGTAGGGAGAGCTGAGAGAACCTCGAGTGACCAGCTATGTAAGGGGTCTGACTGAAGTTTGGCACGCAGACTCTTGAAAGAGGCGGCGTCGAAATTGAGGGCCTGCGGTCCAAAGACGAAGATCTTCGATGCTGCCATCGTGAAGTTGATCTCTTGTCTCTGTGCACCGCCGTTGCTGAATGGCGTCAGCGGATGGGCCCGTTACACAGGTGGATAGTCCGGTTGTTCAGTCTATTAATAGACAGCGGACACTAGGCTAACCGGTAAGAATGGAGTCACCGACGTGAAGGCTCCTAAGCCTTTGCAAGTGGGAAAAGAAGAACCTTACCTTTGTACATTGCTATTCAGTAGAGACCCGAGTCACTACACCCACTGATTGCCTCAAGGGAACCCCCTATCACCATGTCTGGGGTGGTATAAGGCCAGCGGGCCGGACTAACAGCTAGTTGCTCTCGGATCAAAACATTCTGCCAATGTTGGCTTCATGCGTAGAGCTATCTGGACAGTCAAAGTCCAGAGCTATATGCTCCGTTCCAGGTGCCGGCGCAGAAGCTTCATACGCCAGCATCCTCGCTTCTCACCCGGATCAGGATTCCACGCACATCCACGCTGCTGAAGTGCCAAGAATCATTCGCGTTTCACGTGTATCCTCTTATCTCTTCCTGAATGATTCTCCGAGATAGTGGAGAATGAACAGGCTCGGTCAGCAGGTTTTGATCCACTGCCATACTATCAGCTATCGCTGAGTCGGTGAGCATTGGTTGATGCGACTCCGAGCATCCAGAGCATCGCGCCCTTGACAAGGGCCGGGGCGCTGTATGCCAGTATCCCGGCCCCATCTCGGATACGGCAATATGAGAAGAACAGGTAATTCATATCACTTGGCCCTCATAGTCACCTGGATTCTCTAAAAGGCGGCCCATCCCTGCAGGAGAACAGCGCTGCAGGCCCCGACTGAGCTTCGTGCTCGACATTCGATTTGTGAGTGACTATTGCTGCGAAGAAGGAGTGGTTATGGAATAGAGTGAGATGTGCGTGGACATAGACGTGTCTTTCGTAGACGCGTCTGAGCTGTTAGGGTTATCACGCATAACAGGATCGGATGCCGAGCCTCCGGGGACTCTTTGCCCCGCCGTCCGCTCGCCACGTCAAAATTTAGGGGAACCGGAAAGGGCACAAGCGCCTCAATCGGAGAGTATTCCGCAACCCGGCAAGTTAACCTGACATGCACTATCTACGCTTAAAAGTTACGCCTGACTGCATTGCTCCCATCTCCCCCCATCCTCGCCATCGTACTACATCCTGCTCCAATATCACCGACATCAACATCCTCGCGCAATCTTTCACCGCTTCTCGTCATGCCTGACGAAGCTGCCCCAGCCAGTGACGAGCCCTCGGCTGTAATGCCCCTGGCGCACAGTCTGTCGGCCGAGCCGGAACAGAAACAGAGAGACGCCTGACCAGATGCCCTTTCTACTTCCAGTACTCGGACTTTCTTTCTACGCCGTTAAGCTCTAAGGCCATTAAACCCGGTCGACTGATTGATACGCAGGCAATGCATGCACTCGATGACGGTGTAGAGGGCAACCACCCGCCATGACACTGAGATCGTTGCTGCATCTTATGTAGCAACGCCTCGCGAAGACAAGGGTAACGCCGGACTCGCAGGAGCTTTCCCCCAATCCCTTCATGGATTCCCGAGAGTACTCCCTTTCAGTGACCAACCTTGCAACTGACTGAACGTCCACGGAGACGAGCCGCCTCATTTGTCAAATCGGCTCTTGCATCCGAAGAAATCATCTGACTGCTCTTGTTCTACCTTCCATTCCACGGCCGTGTGACCTCTTCGTTTCGACGCCATGTTAGAGAACAATAAGCTCGAGCTTGCCATGGGCGACGTCGATGCGTCTTCACCAGACCAGTCCTCTACGACAAGCCAAACACAGAATCAGACCGCCCGTGAACATCGAGCACCGCAACAAGCCACAATGTCAGAGTATGAGAAGGAACAAGCGTTGCTAGAGAACGAAAAAGCACTGCCTTCTCCGTCAACAGTGTCTCCCCCTCCCAACGGCGGCCGTCTTGCCTGGACTCAAGTTCTCTGCGGCTTCTTCCTCTTCTTCAACACGTTCGGGATTCTCACCACGTTTGGCGTCTTCCAAACCTACTATGAGTCTCCCTCATCGACCTTCCAGCGGTCCTCGTCCGATATCTCCTGGATCGGGGCCATCCAGGCCTTTCTACTGCAGTTCATGGGCCTTTTTGCAGGCCCCATCTACGACAAAGGCTACCTCCGCTGGCTCATCGGCGTGGGAAGTTTCGGCGTCGTCTTCGGACACATGATGCTGAGTATTGCGACTACGTACCCGCAAGTCCTACTGGCACAGGGTTTCTGCGCCGGGCTGGGCATGGGATGCTTGTACCTCCCATCCATCTCCATCCTACCCGCGTACTTTTCGACGCGTCTCGGGTTAGCCATCGGCCTTGCATCATCGGGCAGCGGGGTGGGAGGCGTCATTTACCCCATTGTGATGCAGCGGCTGATCGAAGAGATCGGCTTCGCCTGGGCCGTCCGTGTCGTCGGCTTCGTCGCGCTCGTGACCCTGTCCTTTCCGCTCATTTTCATGCGCATGCGTTTCAAGCCAGCCAAGGCTCGCGCTCTGATCGACTGGACCGCCTTCACCGATCTCCCTTTCATGTGGTTCGCCATCGCCACCTCCATCGGCTTCATGGGCATCAACGCCTTCCAGAGCTTCTTCTCCTTCTACGCTGAAGAGCAGCATATCACCTCGTTGGCTTTTTCCTTCAATCTTGTGTCCATCTACAATGCCATGTCCGCCGTAGGGCGTATCATACCCAATGCGATCTCCGACAAGGTCGGTCAATGGAACATCCTCGCCCCAGCGACTCTGATATGCAGTGCGGTCTACTACTGCACCATCGCCGTGCACGCAAAAGGCCCGATGATCGGCATCTCCATGCTCGGCGGTTTCTTCCTTGGGATACTGACTGCGCTGCCGCCAGTTTGCTTTGCCGTCCTCACCAAGGACAAGTCCAAGATCGGCACGAGGATCGGAACGGGCTTCGCCATCATCGCGCCAGGTATACTCACGGGTGGGCCTGGGGCAGGTGGTATTCTTCAGAACAGCGATCCCTTGAATTGGCGAGGACTCTTCATCTTTGCAGGGACCTCGATGTTCGTGTCTGGCTCGATGTACACCGTGCTGAGAGTGGCGAGATCTGGGTTCAAACTATCTATCAAGGCATAGTAGCTCTTTAGCCGCACGACGACGCAGTGTGGGCCTTAGACTACGTTAACATGAGTATCAATGAAACGCTGCATTGCAAGGCATGGTGGCTCTCTGGCTGCATCAATGACATTGTATGGACGTTACAACCTGTATATGAGTATTGATGGGACGCTGCATTGCAAGGAATGATGCAATATCGAGCCATTCAGGGCTGTCAAAAAGCTTATTCTGTTAGATCTTCATGCTAAATGAAATGGCGTTCACTGCATGTTGCCATAGAGAGTCAATTTTCCAGTTGAAGCGGTGATTCAAGAAATCATCTTCTCAAGATTCCATCAGTTTCAATCTGTCTATCCGAGTCTCAACCCTAGCCTGAGATTCCTGAGTCGTTCCTTGGTATGCTTGTATCTGCCGAAACTTTATCATGGCAACGGCACGTGATCAGACACGCAAGTCCGACAAGAAGAGACAACATCTCAGACGAGACCAGATGCTAATCACTCCACACCTCCAATAACTCCCCACTACCCCCCCGCAACCCTAATCGCATTCACAGCCCTCCCATACCCCTCCACAACCCCCCTTCCCATCGCCCCCCCATCAAACCCCCAAATCTTCCTCGTCCGATCCATAACCTCCTCAAACGCCGTCTCCGCCAAGCCCTTCCGCTCCGGTATCCCAAAATCCGCACTATGCTGCAACTCGCACACCCGCCGACTACTATTGACGAGCCACTGGCTTCTGCCCCGACGCGCCCCGTCATAAACCCGCAGCGCCGTCGCCACCGCCACTGCCCGACTCACCCCGCCCTGCCGCGCCGTCCCCGCTACCTCCCCCATCAGCACGCACAGGCACAGCGCGTCCTCAATGCCCATACCCGCGCCGGCACCATGATGCGGGCTAGCCGCGTGCGCGGCGTCGCCGGCGACACAAATACGTCCTATATAATACTTCGCGAGCGGATGATCATGCAAATCAAACACCCCCAGTACCGGAATCCTTCTCGGCAGTTTCCCCACCAGCGCCCGGATGCGCGGATGCCAATCCCGCAGCGCATCCTCAATATCACTACGATCGCCGTCTTGCGCCGTCCAGGAGACTTCAGGCCAGTCGTGGGGATCATGCAGGAAGAGCGCGATATTAACGAGGGTGTTCTGCGCGACGGGGTAGTGGAGAATGTTGGCGCGGGGCCCGATGTGGTTGTGGTAGATGGCTGCGGTGGCGGGGGTGAGGGCGTCGGCGGCGGACGCCATGGGGAGGAGGGCGCGGTAGGAGCGGATGTGTGCGTAGGTGGGTTTGCAGGGGGAGGAGGGGGGCAGGATGAGGGAGCGGGTGTGGGAGCGGATGCCGTCTGTGCCGATTACTGGGGTTGTTAGTCTGTGTTGTCACTGTTGGGTGTTGCAAGAGAGATGGAGTGGAATGGGTGAGTGTACCGGCGTCTGCTGTGGCGGTTGTGCCATCAGTGAAGGTCAGGGTGAGTCTGCTGCCGTCCGCGGGATCTTTTACGCTGTCCAATTGCTTGTTGAAGTGGATCATGCTGCTTGGGAAGAGGCCTCCCAGCGCTTCGAGGAAGTGATCGCGCCTTGTGCCTTCAATGCCCTTGTATCCCGCGTCCGCCTTGAGATAGAGCCGCTGCCATCCGCCAGGAGCAAGCTCCATTTCTTCTTCGCCCGCCAGACCCTCATTTATACCGTGCTTCGGGTCATGCGAGTATCCATCCACCCAGCGCAGGTAGTCATGCGGATCATCGGGGTCAGCGGCGGACACGGGCACGCCACCGCACAGGCGCAGTGCAGTCAGGACGGCGGGATCGATCATCTCCATACATGACTTCGCGGCGATGTTGAAGCCGATGCCTGCGCCGGACTCGCGGAAGGAGGACGCTTGCTCGTAGATGGCAACGGGGATTGAGCGGCGATGGAGGCCGGCGGCGAGGATCAACCCCACGATGCCGCCGCCGACGATGGCGATCTCCGGGGGACCCTCTGATGGCACCTCTGAGTCCATCACGGTGGTGTGCTGTCTACGAGTGCTTCCAATGTAGCCACTCAGCCCCTAGACTGGTCGTGATGGCCTTCATCTTGGCCGCGTCCTGGCTGGGGTATGTACGACCTACACCATCCGCTTGCATGAAGGTCGGACGAGAAGGCCCCAAAGTCCGTCATCGAAGAACAACTGGCATGGAGGTGACTTCCATGTGCGGACCGTGGCCACCTTCGGACCGTGAACATCCTTGGAATGCCATCTTCGTCGATTTGCAACTTCTCCCTCGGAAGAACTTGCTTTCGCGCCTTGACCACCTCGGCGTTTCTTTTTGACAACTCACTTTATCGCCTCACTCTCCGCTGCGATTGATTCGTTGATGAATTAGCTGATTGAGTAATTTATTGGTTGATGCATCCAGATGCCGTGTGGCCCTAGTGGATCCAGGTGTCGTCGATGGGATCGTTCATTGAGTGATGCATGCGCCATGTTGTAGTCTCAGAAGCCCAAACTCTCCTCAAATGGTCCGTGCTTTGCTTCCGCGATGATTCGAGCTTACTTCCTAATCCAGTAGTCTACGTATACAGAATTGCCAAGCATCACAGTTCACTCGATTGAGATCCGAGGCTTGGCAGGGGCTCACAGGACGTGTTTGGTGGTTCCTATCACCCTATCCATGCTACACACTGAAGTGATCATCAATCATATGTCTTGTGCGGCAAGTCCAATATTACACTGCTTTTGAGCAGAAGCAGCACCCTACATGCTGGCCTCAACGAGAACCAAACTGAATGATATACTACAATGTCGCGTCTGGAACACAAATCGTCGGCAAATGCTCCCCAGCAATCCAATTTTCACTTCTCTAAAGATCCATGCTATCAATCAGCATCGACGTAAAGTTCCACAACCCTGAAGCCGAGGGCTCAAACAATAGTCCAGTATAGTACATGTTCCTGTACCCTTGCAGCGCATTCATCTGGTCCCAGAAGCCCCCCAGGATCTGCTCCGGCGGCGCGTAAAGAATGCCTGGAGAGTCATTACTGTAGGCGACAAATGTGGTGTCGCTAGTGGTAGAGCCGGTCAGCCGACTGATGGTCGCCACGATGTCGCTCTGGACCTCTTCATCGCTTAGTGGCGTGGTGCTCTGGAACCAGATGGACTGGACGCCTGGAATCTCGGACGCGTAGACGTGCATCAGATTAGGATTCTCTGGTATTTGGTACGGGTTCGAGCTGGTGGAAGCGGCGACGTTCTGGTAGCTGGTATTTGGAGCGATGTCTGTGCCGGTGACGAGCGCGGAGTAGAAGCCCGTGTAGGATAGCTGGCTGAAGACGTCGGTTTCCGCGCTGTCCAATGCGAAGGGCTGCAGGTTGTCGAGGCTCTGAGCAGCCGTGAAGAGTACCTTGGATGCTATGATGAGTTTGGGCCCATCTGGGGTTTGCACCACGAGCTTCACGTCACCGCTGGTGTCGCCCGCAGGTCGCTGCGCGGCGCTGACGGTAGAGGAGAGGAGTACGTCAGGGCCGATGATGGCCTGTGCGTTGGCAAAGGCCTGGTGATTGTCGCCGACGGCGGATTCTAGCGTTTTCCCAGCGATGCCGTACTGCGTCAGAACGACTGGAGTAACGGCTTTGAAGATGTAGATTGTCGGGGTTTGGAGGATGTTACCAACGTTCCCAAGAGCGGGATTGACCCAGGCAGAGTATGCAATGTCTCCGAGATCGTATTTGGTGATGAAGTCGCCGAAGGGCAGCGTCAGATCTTCTGGTACAGGGTCTGGAAGCTGCACGCCGTTGCCGGCCGCGAGATACGGATACTTGTCCCACTGCGCAATGTACGCAGAGAAGTCGACGCCTGGTGTGAACCCGTCGACCGCTTGACCAGTCGTAAAGTCCACGTAGCCTGGGGGCGGCCCCTCGAGCGCGAAAGGCTGCGTGCGTGCATTAACTCGGTTGAAGAAATCGAAAGTAATTGAAGTGTTCTCAAACACCCGGACGCCGTAGTTGGCAAAGACACCGCTCCCAGGGTCCTCGTACGTCTGCACATGGCCGCCCATGCGGTACTGTTTTTCCACGACGACAAACGATTCGCCCTTGTCTTCCAGGGTAATGGCAGCAAAGGTGCCGGATGAGCCTCCGCCAATGATGGCGATCTCACGCTCAATAACATCGCATGCCTCATAGCAAGCCTTATCGAACTGGTCGTCACAGCTCCTGGGTATGATAGCGCCCAGAGCTGTGGCTAATAGAAGAGTCAAAGCTGGGAAGCACAATTTGGTCATGTTGATTTGATATGCGTGATTACGAGCAACACATGAAAATGGGAAGCTCTCTACCTTGAGACCTCAGGGAAGCCTCGACTATTAATTATCGCATAGTTGCCGCTCTTGTACTGCTCGCTGGCAATGCGACCCATCGCACATGTGCCGGGAGTTCTCAATGGCAGCCAAGCTCAGCTGAGGACGATCCAATCTGGTGGCCGGAAATGTATTCCCGAGCTTGACTGGACCCACAGCCCGATTGGCCATATGTCAGGGGCATTGTCCGCTTCTCGAATCATGCTAAGGTCAGATGAGAGCCTCAGCAATTCCAGTAAGTACTACAGACGATGTCTATTGGACTGCGAGGCGAAATCGGTGTATGGTGATCAGACCGTTTTAAAATGGTGACAGATTCGGCGATGAGAAAGCTGGAAGGGGACGACCTCCATGCCAAGATCGGCGTCTATACAAGGTAACGTAGCACTATGTATCTCTGCTGCACGAGAACTGAAGCTGGATCGCATCCGACTTTGCGGCACAATTGGCTCGAATATCAGACGAATGTCAGTACTGACAATCCAAAGTCAGACTGGGTCTGCTTCTTCAGTTCCGCGTAAAACGCTCCTACTGCACGGTGGTAATGAGACAAACGTTGCTGGGATCAGTATATCTTGGAGATTGCACTCCTACGTCAAACACCACTTTCCTGTAGTCGATGAATTGCTGGGGAATGAGAACCCAGCAATGCCTGCCAAACGGTCAAGAGAGTCCTGCGTACCCAGCCCATAAGGAGTCCCTCCGTGCGCGCCGACCAAGGTTGCTTCTCTAGGCACACCCTGATGCACAGCGCTCGTAAAGAAAAGCAGTGTCTCTGCAGTGTCCCAGAGCATGTTGGGCCCTGGACTAGGATTGATCACGTCCGCGTTGAATATGACCACTTCAGATTGATTGTATCCCGGACCGCACACTGGACCAGCCACGGCATAAACCCAGTCACTTGCGTGAGGGCTCTCGTCCTGCCAAACGGACATGAACTGGACATTGTTGTCTTTCTTAACGAACGGCTGATCCACCGAATATGTCTCCATTTCAAAGTTACCGCCGTTGACCCTACTGTAGTAGTCTTTGGCAACTTCTGGTACCACCAGCTTGGCGCCAGCAGCGACAAAATCCCCTATACCACCAGTGTGGTCGCGATGATGATGAGACGGCACGACGTGGGTGATACTCTTGCCGGGTATGTTCTCTTGGATCCATTGCAGAATGATCTTGGTTCTGTGCGGCGCTGCGTCTGTGATGACGAGACCATCTTCAAATTCGACCAAAAGATGGACGTAGTTCGCTTCTCCCTCGTCCCCGATGTAAAAGTTCATGATCTGCGGGACGCTGCCGTCGGGAAAGACGGCGGCTAACTTGACAGACGAGGCGTTGTAAGCTTCGCCGAAGGGCCCAAACCAGAGTCCCGACTCGTAGAACTCGTGCACTTCCGATCGCGGATACTCGCCATCTGTGTGCGGCGGATGAGGCGAGTAGGAGTCCGCGGAAACGCTAGCTGGTGCTTCTGGTGGCACTGGTGTGAAGAAATCATCCGTGAACCGTGGATTGACGGTGATGTTCTCATTAACAACATCCTCAATGATGTACAATTCGTTGTAGACAGTCTGTACTCGATTTGGATATTGGATCGTGCGTGACTGTCCAAACTCGACTTGAGCATAGTTGGAAAACACGATGTCATTCGTTGAGGCTGCGTAGATCTCATGGTTCTCTGTCGACCTAATAGCGTAGGGCAGCCAGGTGTCAGAGTTCACAAGCAACATCAGATCGAGCTCTAGATGGGATAACGTCGGGTAATCGACCGTTGAAGCATTCCCATGAGTGATAGAGCACTCAAGGCCAGATCTGGAAGCATTGAATCGGGTCAAGACATCCAAGAGGGAGCTTTGCTGTGCAGAATACACCAGGTAATCCGTCAAGTAGCTGTCCGCATAGCCAAAAGGCACGCTGGGATCGTCTACGTTGCCGCCTTCGTTGAAGCAAGCGGAGGCGTTCGAGCCCGTTTGAACGACGAGAGTATAGTCTAGCTCCAAGCTCGGATGTGCATAGCGCCAGTAATCGTCGTAAGACACCTGTCTATTGATTCGCTGTTTCAGGCCGTCGCTAGCGAACTGGAAAGAGATAGACTGCGTTGCTGCCCGTGCTATTAATATATCCGCGCTGTTGAGGTTGTAACTCTGGGACAATGTTCGGCTCCTGAACACGCTACAACTCCTCAGCCATGCACATACACGAGTGTATTGCAGACAGGAAGAGACTCACGAGGATTGCAAAGTTAGCCCTTCAATGTCGCCCAAGGATCCGAGGCCACCCATAGCATCAATAATCCGATTCAGCAGCTCTGAAGGACTCGCATCACACTCGCCTGATGTACCGCTCGCACCCTTGACCACCGCCGGTAACAGCACAAGACCGAAACCGAGTTTCATGATCAACATGATAGATCAGATACACTTAACTTGAAACAGCAAAATGCGCGATGAACTCGAGTGTCGACCAGGGGATGCAGACCCCATTTTGACCATGCGAGCAAGGAACTTTACATGGCATCTGTACTTCGCAAGTCAATCGAGACCGCACGTCAGTGGATATTGCTTTGCGCTTTTTCTTCCTTGCTCCGAACAGTTTGTTAAGCAGAAACGCCCTCGGCTGCTGCATGCAGTCCTGATCTGACACATTCCATTCAGCATGGTGTCATCGCCCGCTCTGCAACATCATTCTTGTGAAGGTATGCTATTCGCTCTCATTCTCTCGCTGTGCTTACTGGCAGCCACCTAACGGGGGCAACCCCTTGCGGCATTCCTGTTACTCCGAAAAAGAGTCGGCGTTGAGTCAGTAAAGCAGTTGAGGCGGGCTGTGAAGGCGTTTTCCGGCTCTCACGGTATTGGTTGGTGAAGCTAAGGACGGGAAGGTTGATTGATTGATTGATTGATTTATTCAGGTGCCGTGTCGCCCTAGTGGGCATGAGCATACGTAAGTACTATATATAGCAATTCTGCTCAACAGCAGTCATAATTAATCCTCGTCTTACCAAAAGGAGCCTCCTGATTGCCTGAAAGCCGTCTATCTAGCTGTCTGAGCACTTAGGCGTGTGCGTAGGTCGATAGGTGTAAAAGTAGGTAGATAGCGGAGAAAAGAAGGGGGTAGTATAAATTAACGTAGGACTCCCGCTAAGCTCTACAATAAAGTCTGTTAATTTATAGGCTAATGCTTATAAGTACACCAGTTTTTAGCGGCGTGGTGCGAAGGTACGGTAGACCGGCAGAGAGGCGTACGCAGATAAGTACTATCCTTAGTGTAAGAAACGCTCTATAGCATAGGCATACTTAATAGTAGCAGCAACCGCTACTAAATTTAAGACCTACTTCGATAATAAACTATCCCTTAGTTCCCTAGTAGAGAGTTTAGTCGCTAAGTATGTATTAATAAAGGCCGCAATATTACTAAATCGAGGGTAATGTGACGCTAGGCGGCCGTAACCGCTTTGCTTGGTCTTATTCTATGCCAAGGGTAATATAATCTTGGGAGGAAGATAATTACTAAGATATTCAACTCGGGAAGGGAGGTCAAGGAAGCAAGGGACAAACTATAAGCCTTAAACGAAGGGCTTAGCCGGTAATATAAACAAGCCAGGAGGATTGTACTAAGGCTACATAGGAAAGCTCTCTCGAGACTCGGTCGCTCTATTTGTACGTCAACGTAGCTGTAGGGTCCTGCCTCGCGCCAATACTTATAAGAATCGCTCGTAGCTTACTAGTTGCGTTACGGCAAGAAGAACTAATTAGGTTCAATATCTTAGAGTTAATATTAAACAATAATATTAATTCTAAATTTAAATTTACGGATTTCTATCTACTAAGGTAAATAGCTATCTTATCTATATAGTTTGTAATATAGCTCGTGCTCTGGGTCTACTAGAGCTGCTAGAATATAATGTAGTAACAGCCCTATCTAGCACGTCTAGCCGGTTGTTGCTAGAGCTGCTAGAATGCTGTTTAGTAACAGCTCTATCTAGTATATCTAATACGTCTTAGTAGGTTACGTAACTCTATAGTTGTAATTGGCTGTTTATGCGCTTGTACAATACTAACTATAGTAGGTTAGGTTATACTAGCGCTGCATCTTAACATCAGCCCCTCTCTAGGGTTGATTCGTCCTCGATTAACCTTTCGACTTCAAAAGGCTGTCTGCTTCCTGTTCTTCTTTCTTTTGTGCTGTAAGTTGCCCGCTATATCTTTTTCGAAGGACTCTGCTAAGTTAGCTGTTAAAGACCGTGTGTCTAAGCCTCGTAAGTCTCGCAAGCCTCGTCCTACTACAGATCTTAAACAAGCTATTCGTCGCTCTCTCGCTGTTAAACGTCCTTTTGTAGACAGTATGCCTCCCTACTCCAACTATTCTTGTTAAGGCAAGAAGTGTCAGCTAATGTTAGAGGACGTTACTTGTGCTGCCTATACTTAGTCTGGTGCGGTGTGTAACGTTCGTATAACAAGCGAAGACGGTATGTTCGTATCTTGTTTATTTTATTGTTTGTAGCTAACCTGTTGTAGTAGACTTTCTTTAAGAACGTCGTAAAGAGCTTTATGAGGAGAGGTGTTAAATTAAAGAGGAGGACCGTTAACGAAAGAGAAAGAGGGTTGAGGATAATGCTACTCGTACTTGTGCTCGAGTACAGAAGGAGTGTTCTCGCGTGCAAGAAGATACTAAGAGTCAGCTTTAGTTACTTAATGTTAATAATCGGATAGCTGCGGCTAAGCGTAATACCGCTAATCGCGCTCGTTGTAATGCGCTAGTGTATGCTGAGGAGAATTTAGCTCGGTAAGATAGGTCGTAGGTTACAGATACTAGTCTAGAGTTCTTGACTGAGGGTTTTACTGTTGGTAACTTAGATTCTGCCGTTAGTTTCGACGTTCCTTTAGAACTTCCTAATAAGTTTTAATACCGTTGGTTGTCCTAGTAACGTAGCTTTTTCCTTCGTTGCATTAAATTTGTTTGGTGATAGTCCTTCCTAAGTTCTCTTGACAGGTTTTCTGCTGGTTTCTATATGTTTTCTGACTCTAGATATCCTTCCTACTTTATAAGATAGGACAGTTTGTCCTAAGTTTGTTTGTGTCCGAGTATTCGTTCTACCTGGTATATATTGTCTAGGTTAGATGCCTCTACTTTTTCCTTGTCGGCTGTTAGTACTTCTTCTAGTACTGGTTTAAGGAGTAACTTATAGAAGACGTTGTATATACGTATTGTTGGTAGTAGTTTTAACTTAAAGATAACTGGTCCTAGTACCTTTACGATTCTAAATAGTCTAAGTTTTGTATAGTTAAGTTTGTTGTATAGTCGGCTTGTTTTAATGTATTGTCTATAAAGATAAACAGTGCCCCCTTCTTTAAGGTCTGATCCCTCAGACCTAGATTTATTCGCTGTGTTCCTTATGCCCTCTAATATTTATTCTAGCTCGATCTTTATGTAGTCGTAAACAGTCTTTCTGTGCTTGTAAATAGTGTTGGCGAGTTCTAAATTTGTAGTCTAAAGTCTAGCGTCTCTAGTTAATGTTAGGTGTCGCCTATAGTTAATGTAAAAGGGTGTTTTTCTGGTAGCGCTTGCGCTATTGTTGTACGTAAATATTGCTAATAGTAGCAACTGTGTCTATGTTAGTTGTAAATAGTCAATATATGCTCGCAAAAACTGTTCTAGCGTCTAATTGAGTCGTTCTGTTTGTTTATCGGTTTGTAGGTGAAAGCTTGTTGATAGTTTTCTTTTCGTTTCTATAAGTTTTAGGGTTACATCCCAGAATTTAAAAGTAAACAGTCGATCTCTGTCGGAGACAATTTCTCTAGGTGCTCTATATTGAGTAATAACATGTTTGTATAAAAGAAATGCTGTGTCCTGGGCTGTTGCGCTCTTGCGCGTAGAAATAAAGTATCCGTACTTCGTAAATCGATCCACAATAATAAATATTGTGTTGTAGCTAGTTGTGTTTCTTAGTTTTAACGATAGTAGTAAGTTAGTAATAAAGTTTATTGTTAGTAAGAACTATAGTTCGTCGGGAATTTGTAATGGTTGTAGTAGTCCGTAGAGCTTGTATCTTTTTAACTTGGTTCTTTTACAGATATCGTACTTTTAAATAAAGTCTGCGATTTTCGTTCGTAGCTTTGGCACAAAGTGCGTTCTTATTAATTTTTCTATCGTGGTTGCTGTTCCTCTGTAGCCTTCTTTGTAGACCTCCTGAATAACTATCTCTTGCATATTATATAGAACATAGATCTTTCCTTTAAAGGTTTTAAGTCTATTCTTATCTTTAAGTCGTATATCTCGCGCTGTTCGATCTTTTTTATACCCTTATATTAGTTCTTGCCTTCTAGACTAATCCTCGATTATTATTATTGTTGAGAGTTCGCTGACTTAGTTGGGTCCAAGCGTACTGTCTAAATTTTCTTGTAGGATTGTATATAAGACTTGCGTTTTGTTTGCTATGTAGTCCGATCTTCGACTAAGAGCGTCGGCTCTCTGATTTTCTGATCCTTTTTAATATATAATCTGTATGTCGAATAATACTAGCTCTTCTAACCATCTTACTTGTCTCCGGTTAAGAACCTTGGTTGTCGTGAATTGTGTTAGGTTCTTGTAGTTAGTAATAACATATACTTGGTACTTGGGCATTGCACAATAGTGTTTCTAATGTTTGAGTAACTCGACGATTGATAGTAGTTCCTTATCGTAAATATTATAGTTAAGTTCTGGTGCTGTTATAGTTCTTAAGTAAAATGCTACTGAATGTAGTACATTTTTGTTGTCTAGTTGGCTTAATGCTGATCCGATTGTATAGTCGGATGCATCTGTCTCTATAGTAGTTAGTTTGTTGTAGTTGAAGGTCGTTAGAACTAATATAGACGTAAAGTGCTGCTTTAATTTCTAAAACGCGTCCTATTGATCCTTTTCCTATACGAAGGGTAAATCTTTTTGCGTAAGTCTCGTAAGTAGTAAAACTACTCCAGAGTATTTATTAATAAATCTCCTGTAGAAGTTTCTAAAGCCGAGGAAGGACTGTATTTCCTTCACGTTTTTTAGGGTAGGCCACTTAAGTATAGCTTTTACCTTGTCCGGTAACATTTTAATTATACTAGGCTAAATAATATATCCTAAGAAGTTAGTTTCTTGTGTATAAAACTTATACTTCTAGAGCTTAACACGAAGGTTGTATTTATCTAGTTGCTTTAATACCTACGCAACGTGTTGCTTGTGTTCTTCTAGCGTCCTAGAGTAGACAATAATGTTGTCTATATATACTGTAACAAACTCGTTAAGGTGCTTCTTTAGTATACTGTTAATGTGTTGTTAAAAGGTTGCTGGTGCATTTACTAGTCTAAAAGGTATAACGAGGTATTTATAGAGGCCGAAGGGCGTCTTGAATGCTGTTTTCTACTCGTCTCCTTCTTGTATTCGAATTAGGTTATATGCTCCGCGAAGATCTATTTTCGTAAACTATTAGGCTCCTTAAAGAGAGTCTATTTCGTTATTGATAAGTAGCAGAGGATGTCCGTCCTTCTTTATTATAGAATTTGTCGGTCGATAGTCGATAACTGATTGGAGCTTGTCTCCTTTCTTAGAAACGAAGAACAAGAAACATTTAAATAGAGCTTCCGATTTTCTAATAAATCCTTTCTTCTCGAGTTTGTTAACGTATATCTTATATTCGTCTCGGTGGTCTGGTCTTATTGGGTATAGTTTTGTGCCCTTGGGATTTAAGTCGGGTAAAAACTCAATTTTGTGATTCTATGGCGCATGTTTTGGTAATTCATTGTTGGCTTCTTTCTTAAAGACTTGTTCGTATTGCTAATATTCCTTAGATAATATCGAATAAGGAGTGTCGAGGCTTGTTAGTTCGGCTACTTCTCTTACCTAGGTACGCTCTCTACGTCTTTTAGTGTAGTAGATTGGTATGACCGTTGCTAACTTATCGATAATATCTTCCTATAGATCTTTTATGGACGAAATAGTCTGGTATTGTCTTATTTTCTGTTCTAGGAATAACGTTAGTACGTTCCTTTATTATAGTATATATCGATCTAGAAAGGGCGTTCCTAGAATTACCTGATATGCTCTAGTATTGGTAACGTCTAAGACAATTTTTTCTTAAAATTCTGCTGTTCTCATAGTAGTTCTAACTTTGTATGTAATAGCGCCGTTTTGATATACATTTCTGAATCTATCCGCGACTTATAGATTGTACGGGAATCCCTTCTTGTGTTGTTTTTTTTAAATTTTGGATACTGTATTGAAGTAGATAAAATTTCCTGTTGCTCCTAAATCGATTATAATGGTAACTAGAGTTCTGTTAAGTAGTACTTTTATGCGTTCCTGTTCCTTTTCTGGTAGTAAACAAAGTGTTTCTACTAGCTCCTTAAATAGGGGCTTGGGCGCCGTCGTTCTCGTTCTTCCCTAAGTCTGTGGACAGCGTAGTCGTTTCCCGATAATATCGAGTACGCACGTTTCTATGTATTGTGCTGGTTAGCGATAACTTGCCTTCAAAAGGTCTTATCTGTGTCGGCGTATTCTCTAAAATGTTTGACTAATACTTAACTTTCTCCTTCGATCTAAATCGTTCTTATCGCGTATTATTCTAGGAATAGCACTATCCCTGTTGTTGTATTGACGAGGATGTTATTGAGTCGTAGTATTGGTTCGTCGCGTCGTCTTACGAACCTAAGTTTATTAATGAGTGACTGCATTCTTGCTCGGGCTTCTAAGTCTTGTAAACATAATCTAGCCGTTTATAATTGCAATATTGTATCTGTGTAGTCGGGTTGTTCCTCGTCTTCTTCGGATAATAATAATAATTTTTCTTCTTCTCGAAGCTGTTCTTTATTAGCTGCTAAAGCCTAAGATTCGTCGATCGGTTGGTTTTCCGATTCTTTTATAGCTACGAGTCTTATTAGATGTTGTAGAGCTTCAATATTGTAATTCTTAAGTTCTTAAAGTTATTGTTCCTAATTATAAGCTAACACTACTAAAAGCTGCTCGTTGTAGTTATCTCGTGGTAGAACCTAATTCTAGTCGATTTCTTTAACTAGGACTATATTGTATGCGTCTCTTAGGTTAATTCTTAGTTTCTAGCTAGCGATTCTTTCTAGCGATTTAGCCAATGCTAAAAGGAAGGTTAATAAATCTTTAGGGTCCTCTATTGTGTAGGCTTTAAGTTGCGTTAGTTCTTTAGCCGCGTTTTTCTCGTTGTATCCGCCTTGTTTAAGAGCATAGAGCTTCTTAGTCGGGCCTTTCTATTTAGATCTGCATTTAGCTGCTCTATAGCCCTCCTTGCCGCAATAAAGGTAGAGGTTGTTAGCAAGTCGATACTTTCGGTCCTTTTCCGAAAGTTTTCTATATTTCTTTTAACTGGGTTGCGGTCCTTTCTTCTAGAGCGCATTAAGATTCATAGGTTTAGTACGACGGTTGTCGTAGCGATGCCGGAACGTGTTCGATGTCTAACTAGACTGTTTACCAGTCTGTTCGCGTTTTCGCTCTTAAAGTCGTTAGTTAAGCCTCGTTACTTAAGACTTAATGTCCGTAAGTCGTTCTGCGCGTTCCTCGTGTAACATAAGATTCTTTATCTTCTTGTTGAGTCCTTTGTAGAACTAGACTACTAAGGCTTCTTTATCGAATCCTGTAATATAAGCGTACGTTATAAACTTGGCTGCGTACTATGTTACTAGTAAATTGCCTTATTTGAATCCTTCGAGCTTATATTATACTTTAAGCTTTTAGTTTCCTCTTCTATATATGTCCTTAAGTGTTATTGTAAATGCTATATAAGATTTAAATATACGTTTTGTTTCCCTCTTTGCTTCGCTACCGTTATCGAGATAATTATTAAGGAGTAGTAAAAACTACAGAAGTACATCTCTATGTAGATATAACTCTATATAGAATACCTTTTTTATATCGGTAGCTAACTCCCTTTGTTTGTTAATAAGGTTAATTCGATACAGGCTGAGAAACATTTGTAGAGACTATCGGTCTCCTCGGAATTCTGGTATCTTAATGTTATTGTTTCTACGTGCTGTAGTAACATCTTTATCTTGGGGCATGCTGGTCCTTTAAGGTTAGTTTAAAGATTCTGGTTAATTTGTTGCTTTCTTAAGAAGGTCCTCTAAAATTTGTTTAAGAGTGTCTAGAGTGCTTAACTTGTACGTTCGTAATGCTGCTTGCTTCTCTACTTGTTCACTCTTTCTATGTAACGAAATAGGTGTACTTCGTACAGAGGTTGGGCTAGACGACCGTTGTTGAGTAACTCTTAGTTGTTCTTTCTCTAAAGAACTGTTTGAGAAATTGTTCTCTAGTAGAGTCTTGTTTCTGAATAAGTTAGTTATAAGAATAGTGGTACATACCTTAGTTTGTTAGTTACTTGAGGCGATTCGTAAAAGTATAACGCTGGGCGGCTGTAACCGCTTTGCTTGGTCTTATTCTATGTTAAAGGTAATATAATCTTGAAAGGGAGATAATTACTAAGATATCTAACTCGAGAGAGGAGGTCAAGGAAGCAAGAGACAAACTATAAATCTTAAACAAAGGGCTTAGCTAGTAATGTAAACAAGCTAGGAGGATTGTGCTGAGGCTACATAGAAAAGCTCTCTCAGGACTCGGTCGCTCTATTTGTACGCCGACGTAGCTGTAGGGTCCTACCTCGCGCTAATACTTATAAGAATTGCTTGTAGCTTACTAGTTGCGTTACAGCAAGAAGAACTAATTAAGTTTAATACCTTAGAGTTAATATTAAACGATAATATTAATTCTAAATCTAAATTTACGGATATCTATCTACTAAGGTAGATAGCTATTCTATTTATATAGTCTGTAATATAGCTTATACTCTAAGTCTACTAGAGCTGCTAGAATACAATGTAGTAACAGCCCTATCTAGTATATCTAGCCGGTTGTTGCTAGAGCTGCTAGAATGCTGTTTAGTAACAGCCCTATCTAGTACGTCTAGTACGTCTTAGCAGGTTACGTAACTCTATAGTCGTAATTAGCTGTTTATACGCTTGTACAATGCTAACTATAGCAGGTTAGATTATACTGGCGCCGCATTCTAACAGGTAACTAAGTAGCTTACCGCAGTATTCTCTCTATCTTAGATAATAGAAGAGAAAGTATCGTACTATCTCTAGCTACCCGTATTTATATAAATTAGTATTAGCTATCTTAATCTTTAATAAATAATCGTTAAGCTTAGTTTTCTCTATTCGTAACTAATATAGAATTGCTGTGCTCTATTATAAAAGAGAGTTATATAGCTTCTTAAGATATAGCCGTACTGTTAGAGTCTTATTAATATGTCTTGTAATTTACTTACTGCGTATATTTACTATTAATCTCTCTACTAGTTATAATTTCTGTCTATAAATCTTGCTCTTAACTATTAAATAGTACCTTATTGTATCTCTAATTTCTTCTTTACGTAGCGTAGCTAGCTTAGCCAACCAATAGACGTGCTCGTTGCTAGTTATCTTAGAGTAACTAGAACACTAGTAAAAGCTTATTTATATATATACTAATTTAAGTATTCTATATAGAACTACTTGCTCTAATTAATACTTTAGTCGTTGTTGGAAATTAACTAACTAGCTGGTTAGCCGGAACCCCTAGGGGCCCGGAGTATTGGATAGGTTCTATTAGCTGTCTCGGTCTAGAATAGAACAAGCCTTTTATCTAAAGGGTCGGGCCTAGTAGCCCGAACCTAGGACAAAAAGGAGCATTATACAACCCGTCCTAGATAGCTAGCCTATTACGGGCACCAGCCCTAGACGGCCTAGCGTATACCTAAGCATTAACCATCGTCAGTTATCTTAGCTCTATCAGCATTATTTTCGACTAAGCCTACAAACCCGCTGTAGGCATTATCGAACAAGACAGCTATAAGAGCCTATATTCCCTATAAACCCGATATAGGCATTATCGAGTTAGCGAACATAGAGAAACTCTCTCTATGTACCTTAGACTATATAGCTAAACTAATAGCCGACCTTAGAATAGACTTTAGTCTATTAACTTAATATTTGAATATAAGTTCCTTAACTATATTTAAGTAACGTGCTTTATCTTCTGTCTACTCTAGTTAAGCCCCTCTTACCTTCTATAATCTGTCTCGCCTCTCCTACCTTTCAGTCTCTAGTATACGAGACACCTACCACCAAGGTCGATAAGTATACAAGGCAAGTGAGTCTTAGTTCGGTTCTCCCAGCGACCGGCGTTACACTTTAACAGACTCGCTACGAAAGCAGAGAAAACAGATTAATTATATCTACTACTTCGGTACCCAACAGCCGCAACGCTATAGATAGGCTGGCCAGCAAGATAGCCGCTATAGGTAAGATATCGGACGTTAACACTAAAATAGGTAAGAGCTTCTCTAATAAACGTTCTAAACTTACTTTATTTCTAATACGCTTGGCCGTATATTTTAAGACTTATAAGGATTAGTTTCTGAATAATAGTACTATAGTTTTATTTGCTATATTCTATATAAATAGTGAGGCATACAAATAGTTTAACTTCTATCTCGAAGACTACCTCTATAAGGCACCTAACAAACGACAGAAAGAGACTAACGAGCTCTTCTCTAGCTTTACTGCGTTTTAGCAAAAGCTTCGATAGATGTACAGGAATACAGATTTCGGACGTACTACTGTACGCAAACTTAAGACACTCCGCTAGATAGGACCGGCCAGCCGATACGCCGCTAAGTTCCTACAATATACTAACTAAACCAAATAGAATGAAGGATCCCTAGTCGACGCCTTTTATAAAGGCTTAAAGGACTATATTAAGGAAATTATCTATATCCGTAGAGAAAAGTTTACCGAACTAGAAAAGTTTATAGAACGAGCAAAGAAGATCGACGACAGCAACTTTAAAAGACAAATAGAAAAGAAAGGTAACCCTACTAATAGATTCTATAAAACAAAGAATCGAGCAAACTTACGATAAGACCGAGGCGATCTAATAGAGTTAGATTTTATAAAGCCTCGAGGAAAACTAAACAATTAGAAATAAGAATACAGAATAAAGAATAAGCTATGCTTATATTGCAGAAAACTAGGGCATTAAGTTAAAGAATACTGTTTCAAGAAACAACAGTTCAACAGTACGGAACGAAACGGGTACAATAATCGACTCTAGAAGCCCTACTCTCTACAACAATAGTTCAATATAACTATCTAGACACAGAAAGACACTTACTAGGTTTCGTCCAACGAGAAGTACAACGAGTAGAACTTATTTAACTTATACAAAAACTGGGATACAGACAGTAAGTTATAGAAAGAAATAAAGGAACGACAAATAAAAAGGGAACAACGAAACCTACAGGACTGTAAGGATTATAAGCCAGATAAGTCGGAACGGAGTTGAAACGGAAAGCTTGGGCCTGCGCTAACATTTCCCACGCCGCGCTAGCCTCGACGCAGTAAATTATAATTGGTTACAGAGGTACACGCGCTAGGCCCAATCGAGCACTCTTACCTCGAGCCTAGATATTTAGAGAGCGCGTAGCGCTCGTAGATAGTTATTCCTTATTGCAAGTCTTATTTATAGAAGAATAGTAGAAACTCTAGCTCAGTACTCTTATATTACTTGCAATCGTTCCTCTTTATTGTTACCGCCAATTTAAACACAGTCTTTGTGTTAGCTTTAGTTTCAGAATTTAGTTAGTCTCGAGTATAGGAACGTGCCGTCGTTGCCGAGCATCTTATAGAACAATCAGACCTTCAGAAAGATCGTCCGTCAGGAGATTATTAACTTAGTCTTACGCCTCAGTCTCAGAAAGATTGTCTGTCAGGAGATTATTAACTCAGTCTTACGCCTCAGTCTTAGGAAGATCGTCCGTTAGGGTATCATTAACTTAGTCTTACGCCCCAGTCTCAGGAAGATCGTCCGTCAGAAGATTATTAACTCAGTCTTACGCCTCCGTCCCTAGTCTGTCTTCAGTCAGTCTTTAGTTACCCAATCAACAACCCAAATCTTATTACCTTAGCTAGAATTTAGTATAGCAAAACAAGATAACGACCCGTCCTCAGCATCCAGTTCTTTTAGTCTTTTGCCTTTAGATTAGTAGACCCCAGAATACCTCAATAACCAAGCTGTCTTTGTCTGTGCAGTATAGACGCACCCCTCTTATACCTTCTCGGTCCTTTAGTTAGGAATTACCCGTTCGAATCAGGTAGCTGCTTAGAAAGGAGCAGGCGCACAATAGAACCAACAGCCTTCTCTAGATACTTTAGCCCTTATTTAAGTCCTTTAGAGTCTTAGTACCTGTCAGTCTCCTAGCCGTTTAGCCAAAGTCCTAAATTTAGACTAGTACGATAGTACTCTAAAGAACCTTAAAGTCTTTTAAGCCCGTATAATAAACAAACTCTAAGTTAATGCAGACTACTTCCGAGCAGAAGTGGATTAGGTAGCATACGCCTATTCCCGTCTTACGAACGATACCGTCCGCCGTATGTCGTACGAATTTCTAAACTACGACGACGCCTCCGCTAAACCCGTTATTACCTCGATGTCTCAGTTCTAGAAAAAGCTCGTCTACTATTTTAATAACCTTGGTCGTAGAGAGAAAGCGAATATCTAACTCTATAAGCTTTATTAGAAGAACACCCCTTTTAGTACCTTTATCCGCGAGTTTAAAGAAACTGCCAGATCGTCTTAGTTTACAGATTAGCGTCAGTTCTTAGTACCTATCCTCGATAGAGCAGTTAGTAAAGAACTTCGGTCTCTACGTATAGCAGTAGATCTCTCTAATACGTATTACGGCTATATTACGTTCTACCGGAAGAAGAATGTTATAATCTAGCAAGAGCGCAAAATTAAGAAAGCCTATGCTCCGACAACCCGTACCCCGAACTAGAACTAGAACTAGTTAACCTAGATTTAGAATTAGACTTAGAACTTACTCCGACTCAGCTTAGAATCTTATTCGTTCCGTTCTTCGCCGTTTAGTCCTCCGTTAGTACCTTCGTTGGTCTTTACGTCTCCGCCGCTCTGCCCGTTCTAAGCGCCTCCGTCTACCGCTCCGAACACCTTACGCATAGACGTAGATAAGGAAGCTACTTCTTACGAGCGAGGCCCAGATAGCAAGCTCACCGACTAAGCCCGCTAAGCTCGTATCTCTTAAAACGCCTGCCTTGCCTGTAGCTAGACTAGATACTACCGTACTTAGTGTCCTCTCAACCTTTAGCGCCAGAACCGCCTCTTTAGAGCTTAGTTTCCGTTAGAGTCCCCCGGTCAGGAATATCCGCCTTAGTTCTTAGTCGCCCCAGCCTCCGAGTATTAGGATTAGTTAAAAGAGTAGTCTCTAGCCGAAGTTGCCGCCAGAGACCGGAACAAGAGAAAGAGTTCGAAAGACTCGTTAGAAATATTAGTCCAGAGTACCAACAGGATCTTAACGCGAACCAATATATATTCGTAGACTCCTTAGTAAATAGCAAACTAATTAAAGCTCTGCTCGATACTAGTGCTTCCGGTATAGTCTTTATTGACTCTTCTCTTGTATAATTAATACACTCCGTTATCCGTCCTCTACCTAAGCCTATTAATATTATTACCTTTAACGGTAAGGTATTCTCTCGCGTTACTTATACTGCTATGCTTCCTCTTAGCATAGATAGGCACAAGGAAACTCTCGCGGCATATATAATCTCCGATACTAAGTGGCCCCTCGTTCTTAATCTGCCTTAGATAGAGAAACATCAGCTTCGCCCGTCTTTCAAGAACAATAAGATTACCTTTAAAAAACACTATATCTAGTAGAAACACTGCGAGTTCGAGACTATAGTACCCTACTACTAGAAGAGACCGCCTTCCCCCTCTAAGCTACTAAACCGTCGTTCAGAACCTAAGACTCGTTGTACCGAACTCAAGGATCCTATTTAGTTAAAAGGAATCGAATTTTACCGATTAGCCCGTATAAAAGGCTCTAAGTTCTTTTCCCTCAGTATAAGATTCTTAGACCAAGCTCTCAAACTAGACCCCCAGCCTCGTTAGTTAAGAACCATACGCGTAGGAAATGTAGCTATGGTGGTACTTAAAGATGCCGATCCTCAAGAATACCTCTCGCTACAGTATCGAGAGTACTTAGACGTCTTCGACCGAAAACTTGCCAACACGCTTTCGCCTAGACGCTCAGAAAAAGACTACGCTATTGACCTGTATCTCGGTACAAAGCTACCGAGTAAGAAAATGTACTCAATAAACAGGGAACAACTTACTGCTCTCCGAAGCTATCTCGAAAAGAATCTGTCTAACGGCTTTATTCAATTGTCTCGCTTACTAGCCGCTGCGCCCGTTCTCTTCGTTAAGAAAGCTAATAGAGACCTTCGCTTCTGTATAGATTATTAAGGACTTAACTTAGTTATAGTTAAGAACCGTTACCCGCTCCCGCTAATCTCTAAAACTCTAGACCGCCTGTTACAGGCTAAGTACTACACAAAGCTAGACATTATATTAGCCTTCAACAAGCTTCGTATTAAGGAAGGTAATGAGTAGAAAACAGCCTTCTATACTCGCTATAGACTCTTTGAGTTTAATGTTCTCTCGTTTAGTCTGTATAACGGACCAGCCTCGTTTTAAGTATATATTAACGACGCCCTACAAGAAATGCTAGATCAGCACTATACGGCGTATATAGATAATATACTTATCTATAGCAATACTCTTAAGGAACACCGAGAACACGTTTAGAAAGTATTAGCCCGCCTCCGCGAATTCGGTCTTCAGGTAGATATTAGTAAATGCGAGTTTAAGACTTAAGAAGTAAAGTACCTAGGCCTTATTATTAGCACCGACGGTATTAGAATGGACCCTTAGAAGATAGAAGCAGTCCTTAGCTGGTCCTCTCCGCGCAACGTAAAGGACGTTCAATGTTTCCTCAGCTTCGCGAACTTTTACCGATAGTTTATTCCTAAGTTCTCAAAGATCGCCCGCCTACTTACCGACCTTACGAAGAAAGACAAGACCTTTAGCTGAACAGAAGAGTGCTAGGCTGCATTCGTTCGGATTAAGCAACGTTTTAGAGAAGGAGGTTTCCTTGCCTACTTTAACTCCTCGGCAGAAACAGTCATTAAGACAGACTCATCGGACCATATAACGGCCGCAGTATTCTCTCAGTATAACAAGAAAGGAGTACTTCAACTAGTAGCCTTTATGTCTCGCAAGATAATTCTAGCTCAGTATAACTACAAGATCTATAACAAAGAGCTTCTCGCTATCGTTTAGGCTTTTAAAGAATAGAACTACGAGCTTTAATCGGTAGAGACACCGATTCGTATAGTTACTAACTATAAGAATCTTAAGTACTTTATGACAACGAAGCAGCTTAATCCCCGTTAGACGCGCTAGAGTAAGTTTCTATTAAACTTTAACTTTAAGATCGACTACCGTCTCAGAGTAAAGAATACAAAGCTAGACGCACTTACCCGGATCTCAGCCGACCGGCTCCAGTTAGACCAAGACGAACGTATCCGCTACCGCCAGCAGCAAGTAATCAAGCCCTACTAGATCCTCTATTCAGTTAATGCTCTGCCCAAGTCAGATTTAAATTAATTCTTAATCGGAGAATCGCTTCCGTAGAAAGAGACATACCGAAGTAATAAAACGACTTAGAGAATCAGGAAAGCCCTGCGAGACGGCCATCGGAGTAATATAGTCTTTAAACTAGCTTAGTATGCTCTAACGGAGAACGGCTTTACTTACTATAACAAGTACTACGTTCCTAAGCTAATCCGTATTGAGTTACTTTAGCTGTACTATAACGCCCCGATCTACGGCTACAGAGGAGATGTAGCTCTCTTTAGATTGCTTAGGAGAAGCTACTTTTGGCCCTTAATATATAAGGACACTTACTGTTACTACAAAGGCTGTGTTTAGTGTGCCTGCAACAACTTCTCGACAGCAAAGCTATCTAGACTCCTGCACCCTCTTTCGGTATCCTAGAATGCATTCCGCTATCTAACCCTCGACTTTATCGGTCTATTCTAGAAGAGTATCTATAAAGAATAGACATACAAATAGATCCTACAGATAATAAATAGACTAACTAAGAGAGTCTTCCTTATACCAATAACAGATATAGGCTCCTTCTCTATAGCCGAAGCGTTTATAAATTATGTCTTCCGCTTAGTAGGGCTTCTAGACTCCTTAACGTCGGACCAAGGAAGGACCTTCCTAGCGAACTTCTAGAAACGACTCTGTAAATCTCTCGGCATTAAGTATAAGTTGTCAACAGCATACTATTTAGAGACAGATAGCCAGACTAAGAGAGCAAATAAGGTTCTAGAACAATACCTACGTTACTATGTTAACAATTAGTAAGACAACTGGGCCCGTTACCTTTCTATCGCTGAGTTCTATATCAACAACTACGTTAATACTAGCACCGAATACACCCCTTACTTCGCTATGCTCGGTTACTACTCTCGCTTCCTTAACACCCCGGAGACACAGACTATAGAACTCCGCAATACTTTCTAGTTTGCAAGAGATATAAAGAAGGTACACGAAGACTGTAAGAAAGCTATCGAGTTCGCTTAGGTCTATTAAACGGAGTATGCTAACCGACATCGCCGACCAGCTTTAGTATACAAGGTAGGCGATATAGTCTTCTTAGATATCTAGAACCTACGTAGAGAGCGTTCTACCGAAAAGCTCGACTATCTGCGGAAAGGCCCCTTTTAGATTACGTAAGTACTTAGCCCGCTCAATGTTAGACTTTAGCTACTACTAGGAACCAAGATCGACAATACGTTCTATATTAAATAAATTCGCCCGGCATTGGACAATTCTTTCCCTAGTTAGCTTTTATTGGAACCTAAACCTATCAACGTTGTATTAGATAGTGTTTCTAAATATAAGGTTTAATTAATTAAGGACTCCCGATACCGATAGCGCCGTCTTAAATACCTTATAAAATAAACTAATTACAACGCGCCTACATAGCAGCCGTGGTAGAATCTCAATAAGGCTATAGAGGAGAAATCCGACTTTTATAATCGATACCCAACGAAGCCAGGACCTTAAAAATTACAGCCGCTCGCAGGTGCTCGCCGAACTAAAAGAAGGGGGAGGTAATATAAGGATTATAAGCCAGATAAGTCGGAACGGAGTCGGAACGGAAAGCTCGGGTCCGCGCTAACATTTTCTACGCCGCGCTAGCCTCGACGCGGTAAATTATAATTGGCCACAGAGGTGCACGCGCTAGGCCCAATCGAGCACTCTTACCTTGAGCCTAGATATTTAGAGAGCGCGCAGCGCTCGTAGATAGTTGTTCCTTATTGCAAGTCTTGTTTATAGAAGAATAGTAGAAACTCTAGCTCAGTACTCTTACAAGGACTGAAACAACATTAACCGCACTATTTCAAGATATTAGATATAGAGTACTATTGTACTATACGAAATACTATTCTAAACTACATACTACAATAACGATTGTACGACCTACGAATCCGACAAATTGAAATTAGGATAGTAGCTAAAGAAACTAATATTTCCGAAACAAGGTTCGATATAAGAACTAGGCCTTATCCGAGGACGATCTAGGTCACCTTACCTAGAAACCCAAGGGAAATTTAAGGATAAACAGACCGTAGAAGCTAAGCAAGACAGCAGCTACGATACGTTATAGGCAAGACAACGACTCGAAGACGAAAACATAGATTCTAATAATACGGAATCCTCTCTCGAGAACGATACTAATTAGGAAGAGCAAACTCCAATCCGTTAGGAAGGAATAATATAGAGGCTTTGTTAGTTAGCCTTCTACAAGGAGAAGTTAAGCACTGATAGAGAAATTAACGATATTCTAGGATATATTTACTTACGCCTACGACGACTAGTAGACTACCTTATTAGGGGTCTAGAATTGTATAGTTAGTACCAATATCTTTAACTAACAATATATAACCTATAGACACGACAGGTTTTAACCAGCGATAGTTGCATAATTAAAGCAGAGATCGTAAATAACAAACCAGACGTTATAATAAAAGCAGTACTAGAACACCTTATACAGGAATTCTTATAGCAAATTAACCGACAATAGGTTTCGGTACCTAAAATACTCTAGAACGTACACAATTAACAGAAAAAAGACTAGACCGACTACTTTAAGGGCAGTAGTACCGGCCCGTCCAACAGTTAGACCCTCTAGAAGTCTAGCTCTATATAAGCTCGGCTACCTATAAAACATACCTACACACTCGGGCAACAATAAACTATAGAAACATTAAAATTATAATCGATTTAGGCGCAACAGGCAACTTTATCTCGATACGCTGCGTTAAGGAGTATCAAATACAAACACAAAAGAAGAAATTACCCTACGCACTATCTAGATTCTAAAGAGCAGAGGAAAGAGTCGACTACGAGACTTTACCAATAGGTATAACAATTAGAGACTATTAGGAAGAAATTACTTATAATATTATAGATATTAACTAGTACTACGCCGTACTAGGTATACCTTAGTTACAACAATATAACCCAGAAGTAAATTAAAGAACTAAGAAGCTTCTTTTTACTAGGTACAAGTACTTTAAATAAGAGTCGTTCTACGGAATAGATACTCTATAAGCTATTTTTAGTAGTAAGGATAAGGAGCGCAATAAAGAACTTACGCAGGTTAGTACTACTATACTCCGATACTTAGATATCCTACAAGAGAAGTCTAATATAGTATCTCGTCTATAGCTAACTACACGCAAGTATAAATAAGAGACGACTGCACGCCAACGATTCTATACGACAACAAGTACTCAGTTAATTACTAAGATACCTAAGGAATACAATCAATTTCGATATCTATTCGAGGAAGCTGAGCCAAACTCAGCTCTCTCAGAATACAAACTGTAGGATTATACAATACCTTTACAGAAAGGCAAAACGCCAATATTCGGTTCAATATACTTCCTATTAGAAGCAGAAAATTAAGTACTCCGCGACTATCTTAACAAAAATCTTAAGAAAGAATTTATCTAGAAATTAACATTACCGGCCGGATACCCGATACTCTTTATACTAAAGAAGAATAGCAAACTACGACTCTGCGTAGATTATAGACAATTAAACGGAGTAACTATTAAAAACTGATACCCTTTACTACGTATTAACGAAATAACAGATCGATTGTATAACGCGCAATAGTTTACTAAGTTTAACCTACAAGGGGCCTACAACCTAATCTGTATAAAGAAAGGTAAAGAATAGAAAACAGCCTTCTGCACTAGACACGGACTTTTTAAGTATTGCGTTATATCCTTTGAGCTAATAAACGCACCAGCATTATTTTAGAAGCTAATTAACAATATACTTAGTAATTACCTAGACATATTTATAACTACTTATCTAAACGATATTCTAGTATACAGCCGTATACTAGAAGAACATAAAGAACATATTAAGAAGGTATTAGAAAGATTAGTGTGTACCGATTTACAAATTAATATTAAGAAAACTCAGTTCTATCAACAATCCGTTGAATTTCTTAGATTTATAATTACCGAGCACGGTCTCTAAATAGAAGATTTAAAGATTTAATTCGTTCTAACCTAGCCAATACTAAAGAATGTAAAACAATTGCAATAGTTTCTTAGTTTTGCCAACTACTACAGGCGATAGATATTCAACTTTAGTCGAATTATAGCACCGCTGTCTTAACAAACGAAACAATCGATAGAATTCTTCTAGACGTAGAAAGAACAATTAGCATTTAAAGAGCTTAAGGAAGCTTTTAAGATCGAACCCGTATTAGCAATATTCGACTCCAACCTACCGATTATTATAGAAACAGACGCGTTAGACTATACGATTGAAGTATATATAAGTTAAAACAATAAGGAAAGAAAGCTTAGACCAGTAGCTTTCTACTCAAGAAAAATATTACCTACAGAACAGAACTATAATATTTACAATAAAGAGCTCTTAGCTATTATAGCAGCATTCGAAATATAGCGAGCTTACCTGGAAGGAGCAAACTATACGATTATAGTATATATAGACTATAAAAACCTAACTTATTTTACAACAACAAAGAAACTTAACTACAGACAAGTTAGATAATTAGAAACTATAGCTCTATACGACTTTATTATTACCTACAAAAAAGATTCCGAGAACGATAGAGCCGACGCTCTGAGCCGACGTCTAGATTACCTTAATAACAAGAAACACGTCGAACACACAATATTCTAAGAATACAATAACGAGATTAGATACAATTAATTGGCTATAACAACCGAGTTTGTTATCGAACTAGACAGCCGAATTCTAGACATCCTAAACGACTCTAAGACCTACTAGGAAAACGAGAAACAACACCTAGGATTAACTAAGAACAATAAAGGTTATTACGAATTCTAAGGCAAAATCTACGTTTCAAGGAATCTAATCCAATATATTATTAGTAACTTCCACAATAACCCAATGAAAGGACACAAAGGTATTAATAACACTATCGAAAAAATTACACGAACCTACTATATCCCGAGAATTCGACATTACGTCGAGAATTATATCCGAGAATGCGACGTATATACAAGAACCAAGCACCTGAGGTATTTATTATACGGTAAACTACAACTACTAGAGACATCCGAGAGACTATAGCATACAGTCTTACTAAACTTTATTACTAAGTTACTAACTTTTAAGGATCTACTTATAGAAGTAGCTTATAACGCTATTCTAGTTATATGCGACAAACTAACAAAGTACGCGTACTTCGTACCTTACAGAGAAGCTAGCAACTCAGAACAATTAGTATATACCTTCCTTCGAATCGTCTTAGCCAACTATAGTTAACCACAAAGAATTGTCTTAGATAGAGACTAGAAATTTGTCTTACAATTTTAGATATCCCTAATACAACAGCTAGAAACAAAACAAAAAATATCTACGTTATTCTATCTACAAACAGACAGACAGACAGAACAAACAAATTAAACACTAAAACAGTATCTCCGGGCATATATTAACTACCAGTAAAACGACTGGGTACAATTACTACTAGTAGCGTAAGCAGCGTACAACGATACGAAGAACGATATAACCAAGACAATACCGTTCTATGTCTTATACGGCTATTACCCTCTTTAAAGTAGACAACTACAGAACACTACAGAAAACAATACTGCTACGCGAATAGCAACAAATATAAAAATCCTGTACCAGCAGTTAAAGGCTAACAGCGAGTTTATTAACAAATAAACAAGGAAATAGTATAACAAGTTGAGAACTACCCTAAATACAGGCATAAAAGAGAGGGAAAGAGCTTACTTGCTTATAAGAAATATAAAAACTATTAGACTAAGCAAGAAACTCAACTATATTAAGATAAAACCGTTTAAAATCTTACAACAATTGGAACCCGTAACATTTAAACTTAAACTCCTAAAGACAATAAGAATATATTCTGTATTCTATGTAGCGCTATTGAAGCTAGCCTACTCCCAAGAAGTAGAACGATCTAACCTAGAAATCCTTTCTAACAATTAAGAACCCGAGTATAAGGTTAAAACGATTCGAGCTTACAGACAATATCGAGGCCAACGACAGTATCTTATAAAATAGAAAGGATATCCCGAACATAAAAATTAATAGAAACCGAAATAAAATCTAACTAACTATAAAGATACTATTTAACGATATTAGAACTAGAATATTAGTCGGTTATAGCAGCACTAACACTCTAATTTACTACCTAGTACGTCTTACTAGTACCCAGGTTATCTACAAACGAACCAGCCTACTATATTATAGGACTACTATCTAACTTTGGATAGAGGTTACTCTAAAAGTCAACGGATAATCCGCTCGGACATTTAAATATATCGCTACTAGCTATCGACGCAGCAAACTTCTCTTGCTCCAACAACTTATTTTAAGCTAACTTCGCTACTGCCCGCGTACAAGTCTTCTTAACCTCCTCTTTTAACTTTCGGACCTTAAATCGGTTACGCTGCACAGCCGCAATCAACGCTGCTGTCTAGGACTTTAACGCGCGTAACTAACGTTTTGTATACTGAAGGGCAGCCGACTAGGAGGAATATTGAGAATAAACCGAACGCGCTGCAACTAAGTTAGTTTCAGGTATTACAGAAAGACAACAATAGAGCATACTATCTACTATCGATACCCGTAAATTATAACTCTTTCTATCCCGAGTACATACCAAACACGTCGCCTTTCTAAACTAAATTATATACCTTTTCTTAGTCGACATACATCTAAAACAAGGAGGCATTTTAATACCGTAGGCTTTAATTAACAGGTATTAGCTATACTTTTTATTAGAACCCGCAGCAACAGACTTTATACAAGGTATAACGAATTACAGATTAGTTACAAAAGAAGGAACGAAACGCAACTTATAGGTATTTAAAGGGCTAAGAGTCAATCGAGAACAATTTAACTAGAAGAGAGGGGATTGTATTACGGGTACTAGCTCCAGACGGCCTAGCGTACACTTAAGTATCAACCACCGCCAGTTATCTTAGCCCTACCAGCATTATTCCCGACTAAGCCTATAAACCTACTATAGACATTATCGAACAAGACGGCTATAAGAGCCTATATTTCCTATAAACCCGATATAGATATTGTCGGATTAGCGAATATAGAGGAACTCCCTCTATATACCTTAGACTATATAGCTAGACTAATAACCGACCTTAGAATAGACTTTAGTCTGTTAACTTAATATCTGAATACAAGTTCCTTAACTATATTTAGGTAACATACTTTACCTTCTATCTACTCTAGTTAAGCCCCTCTTACCTTCTATAATCTGTCTCGTCTCTCCTACCTTTTAGTCTCTAGTACACAAGACACCTACCACCAAGGTCGACAAGCACACAAGGCAAGTAAGTCTTAGTTCGGTTCTTCCAGCGATCGGCGTTATATGGCCTGTAGTTTAAGACAACATAGAATAGACTTAGAGACTAATAGTTTTAAATAGACAGAATTACTGTCTTATACGGTAAGTTACGGGTTATTTGGCCTCTATTAAAAGAACAGATATCTAGTAAGTCCTATATAGACCGCTAGACTTAGATATATAAGCTAGGATCTCTCTAGAGGATTCTAGCTAACAAGACAGACAATATAACAATAGCTTCTCCTTGCTACTAAGTATTGTACCTGTATTAAGCCTAAGTATTGTACCAGTCTTAAGCTAGTCTCGTCTTCCTACTCTTTGTAGTAGTATCCTTCTTCTTCCCTACATCCTTTTTTAACAGTCGTTAAATTAACTAGATCGCTGCTAAACAGTCTAAATAGACTATAACTAGGTTAACTATCTAGTATAGTAGTACTACTATAATTATAGCCTACTTAATAGCAAGTAGTTTACCTATATATAGTGTCTAATAGTCGACAACCTAGATAGATGCCTAATAGCCTCTAGAATACTATATATTTAGGTCTAGACGCTCTTTCTAAATTAAGGCGTCTGTAAATATATTACTAACCCGTTATATACTAGTTTTCTTTATAGCTTCCTCTCGTTAAGAAACCTCTACTTTTAGTAGTAGTCTTTATAAAGATACATAGAATAGCTTAATTACTTCTAAGCGAGCAATATCTATATCGCTAAATTGTTTCTAAATATATTATAGAGAACTTAGAAATCGCCTACTTCGACTAATACGTTGTCTCTATAGAAGATATTGAGTTAGTAGAGTATTTATTACTATTTAGAAGGCCTAAGCTTACAATAAATAGCGCTCTAAGAACGGCGCGATAGCCGCCTCGCACTTTAAAACTATTAACAAGTTAAATTAAAACTCTCCTGTAATCGACGCTGCGGCGATATATTAGCTCTTATAAAATTAATATAGAAGCCCTAATGCTATCTACTGTAACTAAACAGATAAAGTGTAGTCTCCTACTAATACAACCATTAAAGTAAATAGTTGGCGAGCGACAATCGGATGCAAGCCTTAAAGACGCTATAGTACGAGAACTACTTTAGTTGCTTTTACTGCTATATTAGTAACATACTTATTAAAATAGAGCGCTGAGTCGAATATAACTTCTAAGAGCTTTGTATCTTTAGTAAGTTAAATCTCTTAATCTGTAAATACGAGACACTAACTTTCTACTTTATTGCGGTACCGCGTATAGTAGTAGAATTGCGTCTTCTCGGCCTTAAATATTGCACTACTATTTACTTTCTATTTATAGAGGATTGGCAGTAGATTAGCTTTAATTTGGGCTCTGTTATCTGCTATAGAGTCTCCTACTACTTAAGCTGTATAATTATTAACGTAGGCGAAGAAGTCTTCTTTCCGTACGTTATATTGTATTAGATCGGTATTAAAGAATAAGAACAATATAGACGATAAAGATAACTTCTACGGTAGCTTAGTCTAATATAGTAAGACCTTAAGTAATTTATATTCGTTAACAAATATAGATACTTACCTATTAGAGCAAAAGTTATTAATTTAGCGTATAAGCTGCTCTAGTATCTACTAACTATATAGCTATATAAGAAGAGCAGCTTTTAAGACTCTATTAAAGGTACTCTTGTTGTTAAATATAATTATTAAAAGTACTTTCTTCTGCCGTTATACTATATAGATACTTTCTTAAAAGTATATTAATACTTAAATAGTAGAGCGTTGTTTATAGCTATTAAAATGTATAGCGAATAGTAACGAGTACTTCTTAACTAGAAAAGAGATACGTTCAGTAACTAAGTACTTTAGTGCTTTCCCTAGTATAGCAAATAACAAAATTAGGCGATATACTTTAGACGCTGTATAGTTAAACTTATCTTGCTTGTTAAGAGAAACAATTTTTATAGCTTTCTACGACCTTAGTAGCTTTACTTAGGCCAGACTATTCTTAAAGAGGCAGCAAACGTAAGAACCGAGCGGCTCCTATATCTTTTACTATATCGACGTAGGTAGTTTATTAAGACTTAGAGCTTTATTAAGACTATAGGTAAAAACAGCTCTACAGATCTTATTGTTACTAAGAGGAGTGTCGGAGAGTTACTAAAAAACTAGCTGTTGCTGTTTCTCCGCCGTATCTAATACTTATAGAAAGAACGCTAAGACTAGTTTATTAGCAATCGATACGTTATTAGTATAAAGTATTCTATCTACTTAAATTGCTGGTATCGATATAAACGCACTTAACTTTGCTAAATTAAGATATTGTAAGGCTCTTTAAATATTATTAGTATCGTTAAGAAAGAATAACTAGTAGTCTTTCTTTCTAGCCTTAACTATTTTTAACTACTTACGTAGAGCCTCTCTTGCTACTAAGTTTAAATATTAAGACTTAGTATCTTAGCGGCGAGTAGAGCGTACTGCGTTCTATTTACAGCGGTAATTATTTTATAGTACCGTAAGGTCGGCCGACTACTAACGTTTTATATACAGCGAAGGCTTATATTTAGGGTAGTATAGATTTAGAGCTTTTTAAACTACCTCTACTAGTCTTACTTCTTAAAAATCGATTATTAAATCTATTGTACGCTCAACGTATTACGAAACTGCCTTAGATCAATTAACTACCGCCTTTAGAAGCTGTTGACACGCCTACCGCATTAGAAAGACTGTTCTTTGTCACCAATTAATTGCCAGTTTACCTTCTCCCAGCTTCACCTCCGGTTGCCCAGGCAAAAGGTAAAGGCTTGGCAAACCGCTCTAACTAACTAAATAGCAGTTCTAGTTTCCTAGATAGTTGTTCTGTAGCTTTAAAATTCTATCTGTTCCTCTGTACAGTTGATAAGTTGTTCTTAATATCGCTCGTAATATTATTCCAAAGCTCTATCCCTTTTATCTATATGTACGCAGTAGACATTAGTAGTGTTAATACTTACTAAAGACTGTTGTACTGCACCCAACAAACCCGTCGAACTATTTAAGCATCCTTTAGCAAGATACAACTAACAGACGCCGAGCGAGGTAGTTAGTAGAAACCGAACCGAATTGAACCGACTTTGTAGAATAGATCCTACTGTAGTAAAAAGTATTGTCAACCCTACTCAAGTACGAAGCTTTAATAGTTATATACCTGCTATACAAGATAGCACCCTGAGAATTGTTACTAGACCGTCTAGTTAGTAATAATAACACCAATACGCAATTCTACAGAGATATTAGGAGCTATACAACAGACGATAATATAATTAACCTAATAACGACCCGGCCGGAGAACTTCTCCGTATTTTAGACAGAATTCTACGTTAAACATACTAATACTCAAGCTTAATTACGTAAGCTCTAGATTAAAGAGGACGAGCGCCAAAATCGTCGTTAAAATGTTAATTTCTAAACAATTAGAGAGAGTCGCAAAGAGACTACTAAGGAGACGCCTGCATTAGGCTAGATTGGCAATAAAGAGAAATCCGAGAAGATGTCCGACCCTCCTATTTTCGCTAGCGAGGCCTTACGAGAGCTTAAGTTATAGATACGTCGTATAAAGAATAAGATGCATATTAACGCTAATCGCTACCCGTTAAATGAAGCTAAAGTAGCTTATATCCTATTACGTCTAAATAGAACCGCCGCTTAGTACGTAGAATCTTACTTAGACCGAGCTAAAGAGACTATACCGGAGGACGTTTACTAGGCGTTAGAGAACCGGTACGGAGATCTATTTTAAGAAGAAACTGCTCGCGAGGGCTACCGCAACCTATACCAAAGACAGAAGAAATTGTTTGAGTTTTTCGCTTAGTTCTACAAACACGTAATTAAAGCTAATATCGATAAACTAACTCAGCTATACGACCTATAAGACAAGATTAATATTCTCCTTAAGGAAGCTACGCTACTATACAAGCCTAAGACTGTCGCTAGTTATATTAAGGAACTCTAATTCGCCAACCAAAATATCTAGCAGATCAATAAGGCGAAGTCTCGAGTAAACGCAGTTAAGAAGAATAACTCTCAACCGAATTAACTTCTATAGTCGCGGACGAACTTAGCCCCGGTAGGAACTAGAACTCCTATCGCTGCCGTTAAGCTCCCGGCTGCCCTAGTAGCACGTTAATCGACTCTAAGCACAAACCCTTTTTAACGAAACGTAGAAGACATTACTTGCTATAAGTATTAGAAGAAGGGCTATTACTAGAGGAACTACCCTCTTAAGAAGACTCTAGCACCGAAATAGGGAAACGCGTAGCTCTCTACGAAGTTCGGTCGAAGCGGCTAGCACTAGGTAGCAGTTAGACTTTAGAGAAGTTTAATAAACTCTATTCTCTACCTCTAAAGCTGGTCGGCATCAAAAATAATATAAAGATGTAGGACGACCCGTTTATTTAGATACAGCTGTTAATAGCTGGCAACTAAAACTAAACCCCGCTTAAGTTCTTAGCAATAATAGATATAGGTTGCCAGATCGCTGCCGTTATAGATTACTGTCTTACAGAGAAGATTTACTAAACGTTTAAAATTAGCTTAATAAAGCTAAATAAACTAATTACTACCCGAGAATTTAAAGGACAGCTAGGAAAGACTATTGGAAAGAGACTATTCGTGCTAATATAGGTACAAGACTACTGGATTCCGCGTACGTTATTCTACGTTACCCAGCTAGAAACGCAAAAGATCTTGTTAGGGAAACGCTAATTAGAAACGTACTCTATGTCGATAGACTATAAGAAAGAACTACTGAAATTTAGAAACGATTGTAAGTACGAGCAGAAGTCGATTTAGAATTGGTTAACGATATCTAAATCTCTACTCGACTTAAGACCAGCCCAAATCGATCTGGATCTATCTCGGGACGGCCGAATTATAGAAGATAAGCGGCCCTTACTGTTAGCGAAGATAACAATACTAAAGAGGCTCGAGGCTAACTAGCAGGCCTAACCTTAAATGCCAATTAGCTCCGCTAGAACGAGCTCAATTAATTAAGAATAAGGAGCGTCGGTTGCCGCGGAAGATACTTAGAAGGCCTTCTTTAAAAAAGAGATATACAAGGAATCTAAGCCGCAACTTAAAAAGCGACAGAATACCTCTATACTCGGAAGCCTCTAGTAGATTAACTTTGTAGGTACAGCTCCGTTTCGATACCTGACAAAGTAGAAGAACGCCAAAGTATTTTCTATAACTATAAAGGACATTGAATTCTATCGGAAAAAAGACTAAGAAACGATTAATCCGAAATTAAAGCTATCTAAAGAGTTCTAGGAGTTTTTAGATATATTTAACAAGAACGGCGCGGACAAGCTATTATCTTACCGACTACAAGACTTAAAGATAAAGCTAAAGTCTAGCTTTAAATTACTTTACTAAGAACCCTTAAGGAGGATATTAACGGAAGAGGCTAGTCTTATTAAAGACTATATACAGTCAAACCTCGCCAAACAGTATATCTCGCCCAGCGACTTTTATTACAGCTCTCCAATCCTGTTCGTTCGTAAACTAGGAGGTAGACTTCGTTTATATATTAATTACTAAAGACTGAACGTAGTTACCTAGAGAGACTTCTATCTGCTTCCGTTAATTAAGGAAACCCTAGTAAGGGTTACTAAAGTATAGTAGTTCTCGAAGCTTAATATCTATTAGGCCTTTTACCGGCTAAGGATAGCTTCAGAAGAAGATTTGAACCTTACGACTTTCGCTACCCGCCTTGAAAACTATAAGTATAACGTAGTTCCGTTCGGCCTGTATAATGTCTCTTCGGCCTTTTAACGATTTATAAACGATTTCTTTTTAGATATACTTAATAAGTACGTATCGATTTATCTAAACAATATACTTATCTTTAGCAAGTTAAAGAAGAAACACAAGGAATACATTCGATAGGTCTTATTACAGCTAAGGTCAATCGACGTACACGCAAACATTAAGAAGTGCGAGTTCTACAAGCAAGAGGTTAAGTATTTAGGCCTAGTTATTATGTTAATTAGAACCAAAATAGACTTCAAAAAGGTCTAAGCAATTAAAAACTAGGAAAGACTTCGGCAAGGTAATATTACTGCCGTACGGCGGTTTCTAGGGTTTTACAACTACTATCGACGATTTATCCGGAACTTTAGTAAGATAGTCTGCCCGCTAAACAGTCTAACGAAGAAGAATAGCGGACCGTAGAACAATAACTGCAATAGAGCCTTTAAGCACTTTAAAGAGGAAGTTAGTAAGGAACCAGTTATAACGCACTTCCGTCCGAATAAGCAATTATTTATAAAATACGATTCTTTAGATTCGGTAGCGGTAGGTATTTTGTCGCAACTTAACGACGATAGCTAACTAAGACCGGTAGCCTACTAGTTTTCGAGCCTTAACCCCGCGGAGCTGAACTACGCTATCTATAATAAGAAATTATTAGCGATCGTTAAGTCCTTTAAAACATTTTAACCGGAGCTATAGTCTATACCTACTAACAAGCTAACCTAAATCCTTACCGATTACCAGGCATTAAAGTACTTTATGTCGACTAAGCAACTAACCCGACGATAAGTCCGATAGACTGAGTTCCTCTTAGCATTTAATTTTGAAATTACGTACCGCAGAGGGGCGGCAAACGGAAAGGCAGACGCTTTAATAAGAAGAGCCCCGGGCCTAAGAGCAAAAGAAGATTCTAACATATTTTAAACGTTGTTGCCTGCTAGCAAACTGTCTACAGAGGTCCGAGAAGACTGTTAAGTGTACCTAATCGATACGGAAGACGAGACCGAACCTCTAGCGGTACTTAAAGAATTAGTAAAAGAAGCGAATACTAAAGATAAAGTCTTTAGTCGTATCTGTAAAGCTCTAGCTAAGTATAAAGAAGACGATCTAATCGATAGGAACGTTAAAGACTATTATCTACTACTATGCTTAAATGTTAATAAACTACTATTAATACAAGAACGCTTAGTAGTGCCTAGTTTCTACGTTACCGAAGCAATTAACAAGGTATATTCTTTAATAAAAACAGAACACCTAGGAGTTAGAAACACAATTCGTTAGCTCGCTAGACACTACTAATTTCTCTAACTGTTAAGAAAGATAAAGCAGTTTGTCGACAATTGCTATATCTGTAGGAGGACCAAGCCAAGGAACGAGAAGCCAGTAGGGCTCCTTCAGCCGTTGCCGGCCCCCGAGAGGCCTAACTTAGACTATACCATAGATTTTGTTACCAATCTACTGGAGTCTAGACTAAATAAAGACAATGCTATCTTGATGCTAGTTAACAGATTAGCGAAGCTAAAAATATTCCTTTCCTGTAAGTTTAGACTTAGCGAAACAGATACCGAATCGATAGCGAACCTAATTTACTAGAACGTATAGTACAAACGAGGACTCCTAAGGTTTCTAACGTCTAACCGGGATCTACGGTTTGCCAGCGTAGTTTAGAGACACTTAATAAAGCGCTTAAGAGTAAATACTAAGCTCGCAACCGCTTACTACCTCTAGATCGATAGCTAGTCCGAGATCTTCTATCGAGGTATAGAGGTGCACCTAAGAATATTTGTAAATTACTATTAAGACGACTAGTACGACAAGCTTCCTGCGGCCGAGTTTGCGGCGAATGCTACAGTGTCTGAAACAACCAAAATGTTACTATTTGGTATAACCTACGGATACGAACTTTGAATAAGCTTCGAACCTACAACGAAACCCGTTAATTAGGATCAAACTACCTACAAGAGGGTTTAATCGGACAAAGTAGAGGCTGTAAGCAACCGTTTCTAGAAATTATAGAAAGAAGGGAAATTAAATATAAAATAAGCTTAACTTAAGATAACGGAGCAGGCCAATAAACAGAGGTCTGATACAACCTTTGAAGTTAGAGACAAAGTATAGCTGTTAACTAAGAATATTCGAACGGAGCGACTATTAAAGAAGCTAAATTATAAGTATATCGGACTATACGTAATTACGTACCGCCGAGGAAATACCTATATACTAGACCTTCTAGATTCAATAGAAATCTATAAAACATTTAATTCCTCGATATTGTTAAGAGACCCCAACGAGCCTTTAGAAGGCTAGAAGTACCCCAACCCAGAGCCTATTGTAATTAACAATAACAACGAATAGGTCGTTAAAGACATTATTAACGTACAGAAAAGTTAAAAACGAATCTAGGCCCGCGTAAAATAGTACGGCTACGACGAAGACCAAAAATAGTACCTAATTAAAGACTTTAAACACGCTTAAAATCTACTAGAGAGCTTCTACGAGAAATACCCGAGCAAGCCAAGACCTAGGTAATTGAAACCCTCTGTTATCTCGCTGGTTGAGGGCAACTAGCTTCTTGAAGGGGGGGATAGTATTACGAAACTACCTTAGATCAACCAACTACCGCCTTTAGAAGCTATTAACACGCCTGCCGCATTAGAAAGACTGTTCTTTGCCACTAATTAATTGCTAGTTTACCTTCTCCCAGCTTTACCTCCGGTTACCCAGGCAAAAGGTAAAGGCTTGGCAAACCGCTCTAACTAACTAAATAGCAGTTCTGGTTTCCTAGATAGTTGTTCTGTAGCTTTAGAATTCTATCTGTTCCTCTGTGCAGTTAATAAGTTGTTCTCGACATCGTCCGTAACACAACGCTCTAGTACTAAACTTTTTCTAAAATACAGGTATTAATTTTAGCTCAGAGGACCTGTCTAAAGTTATATCTTTGAGCTTATACCGTTATAGGCGCTTTAATTACAAAGACTGTCTAAACTGATAGATAATCCGATCCGTAGTTGTTAAGAAGAGTCGAGCATTAGATAACTTCCTTGGCGAGCTAAGCTAACGCAAAAACAAGATTAATTGTAGACGACCTAAGAGCCCTCTCAAAAGTAATAATTCTTATTAAGAGCAAGGAACAGAGATTTTACGATCTAATAAGCTTATATAGTACGTTAGCTTCGTCTTAAAGGCCTTGTTCTGTAGCTTTAGGGCTACTTTAAAGTAAATTGTATCGGTTAAAGTCTCTAGTAACGAGTATATTGAGCGTAATATATTGTTTCTTAGTTTCTATAATTGCGTTGATAATTAGTTATAGAAATTTTTTGAGAATTTCTTGTTCTTCCGCTTGCAGCTTAATAGATGTAATATAAACTAAAAATAAGAGAATAACTTATATTAATAAGTATAACGTAGCAGCTACTATATCTATAAACTTAATTGCTACTAGTATTGTCTTAAGTAACTTATTTAATCTATAAGCCCGTTTAATAGCGATTTAACTACAAATTAGTGGTAAATTGCGTTTAAAAGCAACCTATAGAAAGAAACTATATCTAGTATAACGATACTACTAGTAGAGTTATTAGGCTCTAATCTGCTATATAAAACGAGTACGGCTCTTATACTATAATAGCACTAAAGTTATATAATGTCTTATTATTAAATATACTATTGCAAGCAACCTCGCGTTTACCTATATTATACTAAAGTACCAAAAAGACTCCTGGTAGCTATATTGTCTCTGTTAGCTGGTACTCTATAGTTTAAGCTTAGTGTATACTTATTTAAACTGTATATTATAGCGTTAATTCTTAAATTCTGTGCAGTAAGCAATCTAAGCCGGGTAAATCTAGCTATAGTTAATATACTATAGTTTATTAAAGCAGTCTTTATATATATAATCTCTCTAGCTATATCGGCCGCAGCGTTCTTTATTACTATATTAGGCTGCTTTATAGCTAAATTAATAGTACTTTATATATTGTACTAGTACCGAACGACGCTCAAAATAATTAGCGTACACTGTATATCTGTTAATACTTACCTCAGTCTTCTAAAATATTAAGTTGTACTGCTTAATATCGTTAAACTACACTAAAATAGAGTAATACTGCTTATAGTCCTTTTACTGCCCGATTTGCTAGATCGCTACTAGATAACATTCGTTCTTCTTATAAAAGTTCTCTTTAAAGCTGTCTCTTATCTCTTTGTTATATAGTATAAAGTCTTTTAGAACTTAATTAAGCTTTACTAAGTACTATTAGTAGTTAAATATACGATCCTTCTTAAAATATCGGCGTATCTATATATTTATACTGTTTCTAAACTATTTTTTATCTTTTTTAAGCAGCCTAATTACAACTATATTGTTATCCTACAATTTTATAAATTTCTAAATTTAAGTCGTATAAAGCGGCTTAAAGCTTTTAAAGCTAGTCTAAATTTTCTAGCGTACTACAATAGAGTTTATTAAATTAACGCTCTACTACGCTAATTTACTTACGTCTTGTAGGTTAAGTAAGATTTTATATATTTAAAGTCTTTGTTGTTAGAGTATTGTTAGTTGTACTAGATCGGAGCTGCGCGCTATACTAGTAGTACTAACTTTAACGTACAAAGCTTACTTTAGAACAGAATCTTTTGTAATCGCGACAGTAGAGCCGCTATATACATTCTGTCTAGTTTGCGAGATTATAATATCTATAGAGCCTTTATTTTCTATAATAGAAGCCTTAAGCTTCTTATTCTCTTTTATTAGTACTACTATAAATACCTCTATCGATACTATCTAACCTATTATCTTATTAATCTGCTTAACTAGAGAGCTAAGCGTAGCTAATATTGTTTCTTCTACAATCTCTGTTGCGGTATATTTATTATTTTTCTGCTTCTTTGCTGATAGCTTACAGATTCTTTTGCTGCTAGTAACTTCTTAAAGGGCACTCGAACCCTTCTACTCTTGTTTCTGCTCTTGCTCTAGCTCATTCTAAGTTATTTCTGTGTCTACTAATAGCTCGACGCCGTTATTAAGAACTTTAAGGGGGTTTGGTGGCTGGTGGCGCGTTCTTAGCGCCATTGTAGGTGCGGATTGGCGCCGAATTGGGGTAGGAAGGCCTGCAAACAGGTCCAACGGGCTGCTTGAGGAGTAGAGTGTATATCTTAACAAAGACTACGCGTTCAACCACTCAGAATTAATCAAAATCCACGTTGTAAAATCATGAGGCCTCCGAAAGATGTATTATCAACGTTCTACCAAAGGATGAGGCGGTAGGACGGGAAGGAAGGTTTGGGGTGCTCGGTCAAGAATCCATGTTGGCCTGATAGCTAAGGCTACCACATGAAAGCAAATTCTTGGCACTGGTTTTACGCCACGTCTTATAGTCGTCTTTTCGTACTGTACGGAGTAGCGCAAGTGGACCCAAATGGCATGGGAAGTATGCTTTTGTTGACAATGATCATGGCGAATATGTGGCAAAAAGTATTGCGAAAAGAGTCGATTTAATGTTATGCTTCTGGCGCAAAATTGCCGTTCTAGGCAGGGCGTATAGTATTCCTAAATTTGCTTCCATCCAGCGTGCCACTTTTCCGTACCGTTACTGAACAATAGAGCTCGACGCTGAAAACGCCCACAGTCTCCTTGCTTCGATGTCTTGCAAGCACCCCAACTCACGGATCATCGACGGTAATAAGGGTCATTCATCAGAAGATGAAGACACTCAAGGCAAGCAATATTTCGAGCTTCCCATGAGGCTGAGACGGAGCTCAAAAGCTTCATTTCATCTACAAATGGCTGACAGCAAGAGCAGAGCTACAATCTCCATGTCCGTCTCCGCAACATGGCATACCCTTGCGCCATGAGTGCTTGCCTGCACCTCATTGCTCCCTACCGAATGCGTTATAGCCCTCCTTCCACATTCCCATAGCCCTCTCAGTCGCCTCGTCGAAGTCCTCCTTCGGAAGCCCAAGCAAGTCGTTGGCCAGGTTATCCTTGTTGTAGTTCACCTCGACGTCGGAGAAGAAGCCTCTGGCGTACATGGCTGTAATGAAGCCCGACCTATCGCCCGTGGCCAGGGCCTTTTTACCACGCTCCCAGCGGTCCTTGGACGGCTCGTACTCAATCTTCCAGTCCTTATCCGTGGTTCCCGTCACCCGCTCCACGCTATCGAGCATATCTCTCTGGGACACCTTGAAGCTGGCGACGTAGAGAGGCTTGTTGCGCCACTGTGAAATGGTGACGGACTTGTCGTTCTCGTCCTCTGGCAACACCTTGAGGCTCACTAGCGCTGCAGCGGCCCGGCCGCACTGGTTCCAGGTGGTCGTAGTGATAAGCGTTTTTCCATCGTCGCAGAGAGTCACTTTCTTATTGTGGTAGTCGAAGCCATAGGCCCCCTCACCCACCGTGAGAGAATACTCGTACCAGTGCTGGTTGGCCATCATCACCCAGGACGCGGAGCCGGAGTTCTCGACGGCCTTGATTCCCGCTTCCATACCTGGACCCGTGAAATTCTCGCTGTTGTACTTGGTGTTGAGCGGATCACTGCCATACCCGTTGGGCATGATCCAAGGGACTCCAGCTTTGCTGGCCGCGCTGATGAGCTTGTCCTGGGTATCTGGCGGTGCGGTGACCGCCATGGAAATGAAGAGAAACTGTTGGCCCTTGAGAGCGTCGACGAGGCTTTGCTCGTTGCCGTAGTCGACGTTGGTGACCTTGATGCCTTTGGGAAGAGGGCTCTTGCTGCCAAAGCGGGAGATTGCGGTGAGTTCATGCTTGCCGGTCTGCATGATCGCTTCGGCGATGTGCTTGCCTACTTGACCGCCAGCCTGGAATATCGGTCAGCCATATCACTTTCTCGAACGTGAGTTGGGAAAGATGGAAGTCGCAGCTTACACCGACGATAGCGACGCGCTCGATGCGGTTTGTGAAGCCGGCTGGCTGGCTCTTTGCGTATTGGTGTGCCATTCTGCTGTGTACGTGTGGGCGCTGGTGTTGTTTGATGACCTGGTGTTGGATTGAAGGTATATATCGCGCTCGATGAAGTAGTGTAGACTTCCTTGGTTGTCAAAAGGTGGTTGATAGCATCAAAGACTGTGATCAGCTGCCAGCTTTATATAGAGCAAGGGACGAACCGCATAAATGTCTTATGTACCGGTGTTTACTTGGAAGTCTTTGAATGTCTCAGCCTACAACGAGGCTTTAACGGTGTTATGAGGTTCGTGTAATACTCAAGCATTGATGAGCACCTCTCCATAAGTTACCAATTTTGGATAGGTGTGCTCCTATCGCCGAGAGCGGGGCTTGCCTTTTGGGGCGAGAGAGGCATTAGCCAACCTGACGGAGTGTGAAAAGCCACCGCGGCCCAATCCGTGGCCCTATGCAACTTTATGAAAGTAGACACTTAATACATGATTTCACAGCAACATCGACTACATAACAAACAATCGCCAAAAGCTACTTTATTCCTCCGTTCCTATGCTATACTACCCAGTCCTTACTAAACGCATGGTAAGACAGGCTCGTCACAAGCGACCCTCGAACCAACTACTGAGGTCTAAACAACTTCATCGGCGTCACAGACGCCTTTTGCAAATCCCAAACTCCCGCCTTAGCAAGCGGATCATTCTCCAGAATCTCCTGCACCTCCTGCTCTCCACCAGCCAGTCTGAAAACCAGCACGCTGCCCGTCACTTCCATCGGGGAGCCTGACGCATGGCTTTTCAGTGTAGGGCCGGAGAAGACGAGGCGGCCCGAATCACGGCTCGGCTGGTGATATTTCATGTGTTCGGCACCGTGCTGAAAGCGCGTTTGGAGGGCGCCGGGTTTATCCTCGACTTGGACTAGCCATTCTGCTTCAGTGGCCATGATGGAAGGGCTTATGATGGTGTTGATCTGGTGGAGGAGCAGTCAGCAGTTGATCGTACAAAGGCTTGAGATGCTGGCTTGCGATGAGTTCGTTCTGCGAAGAAGTGGACTTACTCGGAGCAGCGATCAAGCTGAGGAGATCTGTACGAGAGACGAACACACTGTGCTGATAGCCACGGCAACGCACTACAGTAGAGCGAGCGGCACATGGTACCGTCATCCGCCGGGAAAGCCGTTATTAAGGACTCGCACTGCTTGAGATCCTCTTCAAAGCTGCGCATCGTCGACGCTGCTCGGGACCGGCCGCGGACCATCGCAATTTGATCGCGGAGCCGGGGTACTCGGCCGTATTATTATGTCCGGCGCGTGGCGCAAAGTCCGTGCATATCTTTTCTCCGACCTGACTCTGGCATGTCCCGTGCCAAGGCCAGTTTCTCCGAGCTAACTCTTGTGCGTCTCCTATGCATGGCGAGATTATCCGACCCATATTCCCACTTCCACCATCAGCTTGTAAAGAAGAGCCGGACGGAGGCTCATCTTTTCACCCCTGGCACCGCTTCGAGCCTCGTACTTTACCTCACACTCTCATTCTTAGCGAAGGCCGAGTACCGACAGCCTCGTGATCAGAATGAGGAACCATGCGATACGCAGTGGATCGCATGGAATGGTGACTGGAGGCATGATACGTCTGTTCATGCTGTAAATGCGCCGAACAACACGAGCACCAAGGAGCAAGAGGTGCTGTAGATCTATGACCGCTTCAATAGCCGCTTCTTGCGTTCTGCCTACTGTAGTCCCGCCATTGTAGCTTGTCTAGATAAGGGAGTGGCTTTAGGTCCGAAAAGGTAATCTCATTTCACAGCAACCTTCCAAAGTGCTGTATTGTTTGACCCAACCAAGCTCGCACTAAAAGATTCAAACCCAAGACCACAAATGATCAAGCCCTTAATCATGACCGAAGCCCCAGTCGAGAAGATCCCCACTATCGACATCAGCCCATGGGTGACAGCCGACTCTTCGCAGGCGGACAAGCAGCGCGTCGCTGATGAGGTCCATCATGCTGCAACCACCTACGGTTTCTTCCAGGCCGTTGGGCATGGCGTTGCCCGTGAGACGCGCCAGCAGATGCTCGACCTCACCAAGAAGTTCTTCGCTCTACCTCTCGAGGAGCGCATGAAAATCAACGTTAGCAAGTCCATGGGCCAGTCGTTCAGAGGTTACGAGCCTTCTCTGATCCAGACACACCACCCGGGGCTGATGCCGGATACGAAGGAGGTATGGTGTCTCCCTCTACACACACCTTTCCACCCTTTCCCCAACTCATGGTTTGAAAATTCCCGCTCTCCACCACGCGTCCCCCATGATAACCGCCTAACCAAACCAGACCTTCGTCGTCGGCGCCGAAGTCCCCGCCACCCACCCCGACGCGGGCAGCTTCTCCGTCGGCCCCAACCTCTGGCCCTCCTCCCTTCCCCCAAACGAATTCCGCGACCCCGTCCTCGCCTACCAAGCCCAGATGGTGTCGCTCGTCAAGGTCTTCCTCAAAATCCTGCGGCGCGGCCTCCCCGACTCCTGGAACTGCGCCCCGGACGTCTTCGACGTGCTCGCGGAGAACGCGTCGATACCCATGCGCCTGCTGCATTATGAGCCGCAGGATATTAGGAATGAGAAGCAGTTTGGCGGTGAGTCGGCCTGCTTACCCTTCTTTCCCGTCCCGCTTCCTACCCGTCCCTACCTGCGATAATACCGCGACGGTGACCGTAGGCTGACAAGAGACCAAAGTGGCCGACCACACCGACTACGGCTGCATCACAATCCTCCTCCAACAACTCCACACCCGCGGCCTCGAGGTCTTCTACCCGCCCACCGCCCGCTGGATCCCCGTGCCCCCCAAGGAAGACGCCTACGTCATCAACATCAGCGACACGCTCGACCGGTACACGGGCGGTTATTACAAGAGCGCGCACCACCGCGTCATGACCACAGACAAGGATCGCTACAGCGTGGCGTTCTTCCTGAATGGGAATCTGAAGCTGGATGCGCCGGTGTTGGATGGGTCGGGGGGGCGGGTAAGGTTGGCGGAGGATATCCGGGAGAGGGCGGCGAGGACGTTTAAGGGGGGGAGTGGGGATGTGTTGGGGAAGGTGAGGGAGGTGGAGGTGGGGAGGGAGGCGGGGTTGGTGGGGGCGTTGGGGGAGGTGGAGGTGAGATAGGGGTTGGTCGGTGTGCTGGGGGAGGTGGGGGTGAGGTAGGGGGTGTTTGGCGTGGGTGTGCTGTGGGAGGTGCAGGTGAGGTAGGGAGAGTGTGGAGTGGGGTTTCTTGATGTGTAGTGAGACAATGTGCTCAACGATCATTGAAGCGTTAGCGATCTACCGCTGTGTCGTTTAGAAGATATAGCAAAATGTCAAACCCCTTCAGTTCGTGAGCTTGATGCTTCATCTCGATCGAAGGCTTGCGCTTTGCATTCAATGTCTTGTTCGGATCATCGTAATGATAGCCGACATGCGGGACAAAGCAATGCTGAGCAGATCGACGGTGGTGACGCTGCTGTAATCTACGGAGCGAACGGGTACAGCAGGTCCGACAGCTGAGGTGATCCAACGAACCTAAGATTTGCGACAAGGAGACGAACAAAGACGGTCATTATGATATCCAACGTGTCGAGGTTATCAGGCGTCGCATTAACAGTCTGACGTCAGTGTTCAAGCGTGCAGACATAGAAGTGAGGACTCAGACCAACGACGACGTGGTAACGGTTTCTCAGTGCCGAGGAGATATGGCCGCGAACCTCGTGACCTGAAAATCAACGAAGCATTACAAGCTGAGCGGCCAAGCTCCAAGCACGCTATGAGCTCCAACTGTGTCATTTGAGGGTGCGATACGTGACCTGAAAATCAGCGAAGCATCACGAGCTGGGCGGCGAAGCTTCAAGCACGCTATAAGCTCCAACTCTGTCATTTAAGGGCGGCGAGAAGCCACCTCAGTCGGTATTCGTGAGTTCTGCTGCCGTATATCGTCCAGTCTACCATGCTCCAACATATAAGCAACAGATCTATGTATCCAGTACGGCGCCGGCGACTGCTGGTCGGTAGCTGGTTCAGAGGGGGTATAACGAGGCCCCTGTACGCTCAAGCATCCTGTCTGTCTTGAAACTTTGCTGGCTCACTCCACAACAGCGTCTTTTGTTGCGTAGTTTTGTTCCCGCAGTATCCGTGCTGCGGTGATCTCCCAGCCCTATCGGTAGCCGTAACGCCACACTTCCATCATCGTACAGTCCCACAGAGCTAGCCGACTTGTATCCTCGACATGCTACCACCACTATTGAATCTCGGATCGTTGAAGAGGTCTGTGTAGCTCTGCTGCGCATTGTTGACGTTCATCAGTTGGCGGAGTACGTCTAATAGGTCGTGCAGTAGAGGCATGTGTACGGAGTGCGGATCGTTGAGGGAGAGGAACTCGACGCTGAGAAACAGGGGGATCGGGGTGAACGGATGGATCTAGTGGAGGGCACGTTAGTGTCGAATCGCTGTCATAAGGCTGATGAGAGGCATAGTGGTGAATCCTGAGGTGGCAAGCCCTCTAGTAGTCGTGGCAGGGGTGGTCACCCCAGAGTTCACCTCAATACCACACATTTGGATCGGCACATACTTTGGAGAAATGAAAGTCGGTAAGTGAGCGGGCCAACTCGACGATGCGCTCCACAGCGGCGTGCGCCCGCTGCTGGTACTCAGCAACCAAGGACTGGCGACCGCCTCGGCCACCGCCGCTCCCGTCGTTCGGCCCCTCCATAGATCGAATCTCCCTCCAGAGATAGACCACCGAGGCCTGCGCTAAGAAGTTGGCAAACAAGAGCATCGGATCAGAGGAGTCGGTCAACGATGGGTAGTCCTGCGCCAGCGTCTGTAGCCGCAGCGAGAGCACGTTGTCCAGCCACTGTTGCCATTCGAGGCGGTCGCACTCTGCGTGGCCGTACACGTTCCTATGCTGCTTATTGTTCTGCTGCGTATGAACCATCGTGCGGGCGCACATGGCGATGAGGAGGATACACTCGTTGAGGGGCGACTTGACGGTCTGGCTGCGCCTGGCGATGCAGTCGCTTAGAGTGCCGGTTGGCGTCTGCTGCCCGTTCTGAAAGTCTTGATCGGGCACGGGTAGGAAGGTGCTGATCTGTGACTTCATTTCAGCGCTCGGAAATGCGTTGCACCCACAGTCTGCCTGGGGTTTTGGCGCATCGGAGAATCGACATGCAGACTCGTGGTGGTTTGAAGAATAAGCTCATGCTTACCTTGTGCTCGTTCAAGACCAAGAGTAGGTTATTCCGCATGCTGTATAGAGCTTCCAGAGTGAAAGCCATCCAGAACACCCGACGCTTCTCTTCGATAATGATGAAATCAGTCGCACTGGTTCCGGTCGATGACGTGTTGTTGTTTGAGGCTTGATCGACTTCGTGCAATCTCATCAACTGGACTAGCCGGAAAGCGCGACCTGCGCTTATGCACGCTTCATGATGGTACATCTTGACAAACTCATACGTTGCAGTGAGAACCCACGCTTGTGCCAGTTCGACATCCGTCGCGAGCTGTTGACCATTACTACCCTGTGGAAGGCTTGTGCTGGCAAGGGCTCGCTTCAAGTCCGGGTAAAGCATGTCTTGTAGATACTGGAACTGTGACGACATGAGTGATGCTGTTGCCCACACGGCATATTGAAGGCAGTCACGCGACCTCGTCTTGACGGAGAATTTGGACCGGGACAGATACCTACGTTGATGCAGAATAGGAACAGAGGCGTGCATTCTGTCAAAATATATCTGGTCCAGCTCAGCTTGCATGGAATTAGTGACATGTACACTGCTCGAGCTAGGTCCTGTGACTGAGGGGGTGGACGCATGCTCCGACAGTAGGGGCATTGTTGTCGTTTGCACGACATTGGCGTCGAAGTACGGGTCAAGAAATGACTCTGTTGTAGATATCGGTGAGCTTAGACTCGGCAGTGCAAAAGAGTTTGGTTCCGACCTGGGCATTTCGAAGTCTGGTGTTGTTGTTTGTGTTAGCACAGATGTTGGCGGCAGCATTGCATCCCCATTCTCTAGACTACTCGTATCCGGCCACTTGAGTTGCCCCTGCTCCTGTGCACTAAGACGGCTTTCGAGAGTGGCTGATCTCGTCAGCGCAAATCCGCAAAGGTGAGGCGGCGACCTCTGTGGTGATATCGTGGGCTATAATGTTTTCGATCTCACCCGTCGGTTGGCCGTCAGTTACTGAATGAGGCAGACTTACCGATCTTAGTCTGCAATGCCGCGAGATATCCCTTCTTAGGGCCGCGCGGAACGCGATCAGTGCTCGTGTCGCATTCTGTTCCGGCATGCTCGCAAGTGGAACACTGCGGCTTTTTACCGTCGCACCGCAGCTTGCGCCGGCGACACTCCTCACAGGCAAAATTCTGTCGGGCTCGTGAAGGTGGTGGCGTCATTGCCATGCCCAATCCGGCGGGCTGAGAGTCCTCGCTTCGTGCACATAGGAGACGAGGTTATAATCTCGACATGTGGTTGATGAGAGGATAAGTTCGCGAGCAGCTAGTTGGATAGATGAAAAGAGTGCTGGTTGTGCCAAGCAGCTGTTGTTCGTGTAAGCTGTTGTGACACGCGTCAAGCCCAATATGTTGAGAGGGTACTTAGCTGTCAAAGAGCGCATGGTGAACCGCAGGAAACATGTCCAAGCGATTGTACCAGCACAACCAATGCACATGTTCTCTGAGAGAGCAGCAGAGTATCTACTACATGACCCACTGCAAGGCTATAACGCAACTGCTATCGAGAAGCAGAAAAGCATGAGTAGTCGACCATTGGCCAGAGGACAACACCGAAGTTGATCGCCGAACGTGAAGGATTCAGACCCCAAAAGGAGTTGCATGTCAGAAATGTCTGTGTGTGGGCATTGGCAGTCTCTCAGCCTCGTGTTTTCATCGATATTGATCAAAACAGACCATGATACAAACGCGATCCAACTTAGATGGTCTAACGCATGAGGACCAAACAGTTCGATGCGCTTGGAGTCGCTTGCTGGATGGAGTAACATCCCGTTTCGTGTGGTTGAATGACAGTCGTTCGCACGAGAACCGATTCATAGAATTGCATGAACGATCTCAACAAAAGAGCGGTCTGGTGCAGGTCATACCGCAAGGCAAATGGCCACTGTTACAAGAGAGAGCCGCATTGATCAGCTTGTCGTAAGCGAGTCGAAGAGGAGCCAGGGCAGCTGTCGCCATGGCCGCCGCATGACGTCGAGTTCACCTGTACAAGTCTGTAGTTGGAGGGCTGCTTATCTATTGGATCTTTCGGCCGAAGCATTTGCTAAGACCTTCAATACGCTGCTGATCATTGGCCCCATTAGCCCTTTCCTCGGCCCGTTGAAGCTAGATCGCTTTTCCGACGATCGGTGAGGAAGTGTATTTCCGGCGCATGCCCGTTGCCAAGGCGCAACGTGGGACGCAAACAAGTATTGGGGGTCTGGGAGAGCTTCCGCCCGCTGGGGTCGGTGCGGCGCGATCCTAGCTGTAGTAGCTGTGACATGACTACGTCCTGTGACCACCCGTCCACAGATCATTTCCTTCAAACTGGCTCGTGCAGCATCTGGTGTGCGCCGAGGGCTTGAGCTTGCGGGATGTTGTACACACGCGCAGCATACCATACCTTTCAGCACCAGTAAACGCCGCGCAGTCTCTCTTCGCTTGCCGAGTAGCCTCATCCCTGTGAGTCGGAAGCAGGTTTAAGCTCTCAGGTCTCAGAACGCCAGCACCGCTGCAGCGGCCCGTACTCGGCTCCCGAAGTTGTCGTAAGTCACCGTGCAGATCGTTACATGGCGTTCCCAGATCAGTCTCCGTTATCTCGTCTGCCTCTTAGCGATAGCACGAGCTGTGCTACGTGGGGAACGGAGGTATAGAGGTATCAGCGAAGACGGATTTGTCTAGACCAAACCGCATTTCAAGGATGATCTTGGCCTAGAGCATGTCTGTCGTACGAGACAACGGTCGCGGATCTTTCCAGATGCACGTCTGCCTCATGGTGGCCATGCTCACCCTCGCGACCACCACCTCTGACCGAACCAATCGCAACAGACTCGGCTCCGACCAAAACGAGACCCACAGCACCGCGGCGATCGATTCTCAAGTCTGGCGCCATCAGTTTTTGGAAGACCGCTCAGTCTGCATTCTCCACTCATGTCAAAACCGCTGCGGCCAGCTAGTCAGCATCATCTCATACCAGCAACAAGCTCAACATCAAAATCGGGGCCAGCGCCTTCGAGAGGCCTGCTACCAGCGGTGCTGGACCCGCGTCGGGTCGTAGACTCTGGATCGACGCATGCTGATGCGGATGCTGATGCCTTGCGTGTCGCAGGTCTCGCGGATATGTTGTGGATAGAGGCATCTGATTTGGCCATGAACCTTAGCGCATCTGCCTGTCGGAAGCCGAGAGTAAGGCAGGGCATGAATTCGAGATGTGGTCAGCCTGGAAAGGATACGAGAAGATTAAGAGGTCACTGGCGCCAAGACCTCAGGGGTATGCCCGCTAGCCCTAGTAGTCGTCCTGCCCGGACATAAGGCTGTGATAGCTCCGCACCAAATCAATTCTTGACCATCCATGTCCTCATCCTATGCTTCGACCACATCTGGCTCTACACTCGCTCTGCCAGGAGCCAGACACTATGCCGCACAACTGCCACGACGAAAACTGCGATCGTACGTGACCTTTACCCGTTCTCACTGCCGTCCTCCTACCACCCACAGACCCCTACCCCAGCTTCCACTGACGTCTGGCCTCCAGACGACCACTCCAACGACATAACCCCGGCAACGCAATCCCTCCTCTATAGCCAAATCAACTTCCCCGCCGTCCGCTGCCTCAATGAATCCTCCCCCAACACCGGTCGAAAAGTCCTCGAGAAAACCTGGGACCAACGCCTCGACCCATCCCCCTCTCTCACCTCCGACGCCGACGCCCAATTGATCCTGCACGTTCCCTTCACCGGCCAAGTCCGTCTGCACTCCATACACATCCGCGCGCCCTCTGATAGCTCCTCCCCGCGCACCCTAAAAGTCCACGCCAATAACCTCGACCTCGATTTCAGCTCTGCAGCCGACACGCCCGCTACGCAGACATTCGAGCTGGTCCAGACCGGAGAGGTACAAGAGCTAGCGGTGAAGCGGGCGAAGTTCACAAGTTGCCAGAGTCTGAGCCTGTTCTTCGAGGATAATTGGACGGGCGATGAGGAGGAGGTGACAAGGGTGAGCTATGTGGCGTTCAAGGGGGATTTTATGCGGTTGAACCGGGAGCCCGTGGAGGTGCTGTATGAGAGTGCGGCGAGGCCGACGGATCATAAGGTTGAGGGGGTGGGGGTGGAAAAGAGTGGGATGGGGTTGGGTGGGGGACCGGGTGGTCGGCAGGGGTTTTGAGGGGAGGGTGGTGGGGTTATGATGTGATGAGTTATGAGGCAGGTGAACGAATGCACGAATGCGGGTTCAAAAGCGCGGCTAACCGCAAGCGGGTGAGGCGGTCAACACTGAAGAGAGCAGGGACATCTGTGATGAGCAAGCGCTTGAGTCCGCAGTTGAGAAACAATATTCGACTCGGGCAAGTCTCAGAGCAACATCATTGGCCGCCAGAATTCCGACATTACCTATCTCCACTCGCCTGCATAGAAGCGAGGCTTCGCCGACGTAAACGCCGAACGAGAATACTCCGTGTTGACATGTTTCCTTCAAGGTCGGCCTCACACATGGCTGGTTGCAGCCGTTCTGCTTCGTCTCGAAGCAGACCCCACGGCGTAGATATGCGCCCGCTGTTCAGTACACAAGCATCCATTCTTCTCCAGTGTGTTTGACAACATCGATACACTAAGCCAGTTCTCCGCCCCGGAGCATCACGATCTGACAGCAACGGACACTCAGCACCGAGAAGCGAACAGCTGCGGAGAACACTCGTAGCTTTTTGCCATGCATGTTAAACGCCTCACTGCTGAGGTTGCTTGCATTTGAACCGGGCTGGTTACATGGATTGGTTGTATTCGCGGGGCGGATGGTAGCGCTCGTATTGGTCAAAAGCGCATGTGGACGTCACTATCGCGTCGTAGGCAATATAGAAGGCCAGTTAGATGGTGAAAATCTCCCTCCCAGATGGGCAGGATGACCAATTGGAATCGAAACACGCGCCTGGGATCTGTTCCCTTACGTGTTCGACGAGCAAGTCTGACTTGATGGAATGGCCTATAAAACCTACCTCCTTGCCTGCGCTATGAAGTACGTGTCCGTTTCCAGAGCTTAGCCGAGTGTTTCTGCTCCATGAGCAGCGCTCTGCTGATCTGGCTGGACGAACCCTGCTTAGTGATTGCTGTCGCGGCTTTCTCCATGAAACTGGGGTCGATGACGGTAGTTTGGCTCGATAGCATCAATCTAGTCTTGAGAGTAAACCCTTCTACCTTCGATGCAGGCGCTCGGGTGCCAGTTGGTAAGCGATCGATTTACGTTTGAGGCCCAGCGCTTTTGAAGCTCTGCGTGTTGGAGGTTATTACGCATGTTCAAAGAAGTGCAATGAAAGCAGTAATGATATATCACCATTACAGCAGCGTAGCTATAAGGGCTGGTGCGTTGAACCCCGTGTTTGGCTCAATATCTTTCCGTACGCCTGGATTAGTAGCATATGGACCATAGCATCGCCCCAAAAGAGCTCACGTACAATCTATAGGGACTCTTCTGAGGAGAGTGGATGATTCAGTACTCTCATTGACAAAGTAAGCAATTGGATCCGCTTCATTTCGGTGATATATTCCTGGCGAAAAGAGCAAAGAGCCGGGTGGTTGCTCTGTTCTTCCATGAGGGCCTACATCCTCAATATATCCAGCAGACACACGAGCATCAAGATGCCCACATCCCGCGACGGCATCGTCAACTCTGTGCTCATTCCAGAGCGTTGGACAAATCGTCTTATCATCGACCAGATACGAGCATAAGTATCGTGCTGTTATGCTACATTGATGTCTTTTTCTTCACCTATACGTACTCCCGGTCTGCCCAGCTCTTGATCATGCCGGCGGGAGTAGCTTCATACTCCTTGAGTACGACCTCGTCTCCTTCAATGACCGTATTTGCTTGCACATAAACGTTCCGTGGCTTTTTGTTTGCGAGTACGACCGGTCTCACCTTTTCCGCCCACCAGGTGTTGACACTCGTCAACTCGTCAAACATCTTACGGCCAGCATCGATGTCAGCAGTCGCCTTGTAGATATGCAGCTTCTGCAGATACTTCTCGACCGCTGGACGGCCATGCGAGATGATCTTCGCGCGGTCGATGTGCACAGTAAGATCGTCCAACTTGTTCTTATCGCTGTATTGCAGCGTGCAGAAACCACCTCCCGCATCTAGAAAGGTCCTCAGGATACTGAAACGAGCGTGCATATGCGGCTGGCCCCATCTCTTGGACGAAGGGTCCCAGAACTGGATTGCCAGGAGACCAGCTCGTGCCATTTGCAAGTAAGATACGTACAGCACGTCACTGGCCTCGTTGCGCTGAGCGGGGTCTGTCTGGCCTTTGTTGTCCAGGCCGAAGATGCGCAGGATGTCGAAGTCACAGCATAGAGCCATGGCCACGCACTCTGCTCTACACTCTTCATAGGGGCCCGCGAGAGCACCGAAGACGGAACCCCAGGTTTGACCGGGCTTGTACCATTTATCGACGGGCTTGTTGGTGAGTGGATTCGTTGGGGGATTTGCATGGTCAAAGTTGTAGCTGCCGGGGGATGTTTCTTGAAGGAGCTTGCCACAGCCGTGACCCAGCAGCTACACATGGAACGTCAGCGAAGTACCGTTAAGCGCTCCAACAATGGCTGCAGATCAGTGCTTTGAAAGACTTCACTAGGCGTCAAGTGGGTGCTTTTTGAACTCACTTCGTGAAGGCCCACTTGAACTTCAAATGATACCGTCCGAAGGGCTTGGAAAAGCTCCAAGTCATCGGGATGGACGAAAGGAATGTCGTTGGTCGGTTTTGAGGCGGAGACGACTAACACTTCAATCAGCGCAAAGTTCAGATAGGACCCGCAAGTGCCCTCACGGCTCTCATCTGACCTACTGTTACCAAGTGAGACGTTTTTGAACCCCACTTCTTGGCGAATATCGTTGTAATTCGGTATATTAATTCCACTTGGGATTCCGCTCCCGGCAAAAGTGAGGACTTCAAGTGACGTGAAGTCGGGCGCTAAAAACTTGTCTTTTTCAAAGTCTTTTGACCACGGCAGCATCGGTATATACTTCGGCGCAGACTCGACCAGATTTTGAAAGGCACGCGTTCGCTCCTTATTTACCATTGCGACGAAACCCTCCCATTCACCTCGGATGCCGTGGGGATCACGGTAAGTCTCAATAAAGCCGATGTCGGTCTCTACCATTGGCTGCTTATCCTTGACCCAAGAGGCCTGCGAAGCTTTCCAAGCGTTGCATGAACCGGTCTTGAAGGACTTCACGTACTTGTCTAGCATGTGAGCTTGTGTGTGATTTGCCGCGTATGTCTTTGCCTCTTCTAGAGCCGCTGCTATCTTAGTCATCTCCGGACTATGATCCCCATACACGAGGGTCGCAGTCTTGCTTTTGAGCTCACCGTCAAGCTCGAAGCTGGACCGGTCGAGATCGCGAGTAGATGGAGAAGGATCTTGCCCAGAAGATGCGATCAGAACCTCGAAATCGCCGGAAGGAGTCTTGCGCAAACGCGTGTTCTCTGGAAGCAGCTTTTTGCTATCAAAGAAGTCGCTGACCGTGCTTATTTCGCTCTTCGTGATGCCTGGGGAGTCTGGGTAATAAGCAGTCACGTGCCCGTCGTCAGGATATCCCAAAGACAATGAGGCCGACGAATGCGCGCTATATATGCCGGACCGAGCCTCTTCGAAGAGCTGTGTCGCTCTGGGACTCACTTTTGCCATCGTCTTGAGCTTCTGTTCTCGAACGCGAGGCAAGATCTTGCTGTCTCCGAAGGAGTTGAAGTTGCCTCATGATTGAAGTGTCAGCACTTGACGTTCATTCTATGTAGCAAATCACAACATCATCCATTCAGATGTGGGCCAACAAGGGGCGGACTACAGTGCTCTCAATGGATCAGATGTTAGTTGATCAGAGGCAGACATCCACGGAGATATTGAACTGGATCTGCCCCTTGCTGGAGATGGGTCGGGTTGGATGCCAAGTTCTGCCAGATATATCTAGTAAAACACGTGTATATGTATCCAGCAGTCCTCTTGTACAGGGTAGGATTATCTTGCTCGTGGGGATTGGTAGCGTGCGCTACCATTCCAAATCCAGACCGTTCCGATCCATTGAGAACACTGGCGGACTAGGCTACAACAGCCCACAAGATGCGACGCTTAACGGTTGAACTCACCTCCATTTCCAAGAAATTGGGCCGCATAGTTCAAAAAGTGCTTGACATCCTGCTCATTGAGCTCTGTTTCATGCTCGAAAATCCCCCAATCGCCATTACAATGCTTGAAAAGCTCGATGATGAGGTCATGTATCTTCTGTGACTCAGGTGAGGTCTGCCTGTACAACGCTCTTTGCCCGGAAAAGCAGGCGATACTGAAATGATGAGCGTATAGCTTCTCTTTGTGAGAAAGGCTCTCAAAGTGTTGCTTGATCTGCAGGGTAACGACCTCAGGGGGGTCGTCCGCCAGATAGTGCTTGAGGACATCAGGATCCATGATGATATATGGCGCTTGCCGCGAACAGGTCTCTGCTCAAGAAAGGCTAGTGAGATAGTGTGAGGAATGTGTTCGATGATTGATGGCCCGCAGCGACCACGCCCTTGGTGGCAAGCTTGTATAAGCTTTGGAGATGCCTACTCCAGCGTGCTAGCACTTTCTGAAGTGATTTCAGACCGCCTCGCTGGTTGTGCTGTTGCCCTTCACTTTGTTCCCATGCTTCTCGCGCACGCTAACGTCGCCCCATAGCGAATTCTCCCGAAGTGATGTTCCACGCACTGAGACATGCAATCATACAAGGAATGTACCACGCCAGCGAGTTGATTTCCAGGCTAGCGCGGGCTCTAGCGTGATCTCTAGCGCCGCCGGGGTTAAGGAGGCCTTAATCCGATGTCAAATCTGGGCATGAATCGCATCTTAACGCGCATTCATCTCATTTCCAAGATACTCCTCGCGCTGCCCACCGCTGCCAACTATGTACCCGTCTTTCCTTCAACGTTGACCATATCATTTTCCTAGCACCTGTCACTCCTTTCAGTCCGATGGAATAAGACGGTCGCCAAGCTGACCACGTGCCCCATTGTCTTGAGCTTATGACAGCTCTGCCGGCGATCCGATACCTGGCAATTGCGTGGGGCCCACCCTCTACCGAGATGAAACCGCGTTCAAAAAGTCAATAACCTTACAATTAAATCGTCGTCGCTTATCAGCTTTACTCTACAAGCGCCGGATTTCCGAATACAAGCCAGAGGCAGGCTGTCGCCGCCAACGCGACCATGTCCACAGACAACTCGTCCGAGTTCGTGAACGAACCCGTTCGGGGCACCAACCTTTCCGAATTGTCAATGAACGGCATTGATGGGCACCGCTCGCGACAGCAATCGTCAACGGATGACGCGGAGAGCAGCGATGAGGTTACACCTTTGCGCGACTCTGTATCTTTTGGATCCTCAGCACTACCAGTAACATCAAACGATTTTCTCATTGGCCCACCTCCAGCACCTAGTTCCAGTTACGGATCCGCATCTCCCTCATCAGCGTCTCCACACTATGCAACCTTTTCACAAGCGCAGGCTCGGTCTCGGGGCTCAAGCTCGCAGAACCTCAACAGCATTGACACGCAGTTTTCCAGCCCCGGAACTCCCTCATCTCGACCGGTGCGCCCAGGTCCGACCCGAACACCTTCGCACGCTTACGCACCAGCTCGTAGACCGAGTCAATTTGCACTCAGCGCGGCGAGCCAAAACCGGTCGTCCTCAGGAACACGCTCCTCCCGTTTAAATCCCGACGCCGATTATCGAGCCCAGAAGAAGCTGTACGCACAAAGACTGCAGCAAGACAATGCCGAGAACACACAGCCCATCAGTCCTGATGAGTACCCTCCGAGCCTCGCTTACAGCGATCAATCTGGAGATGAAGAGGAGTCGCCGCTCACCGCCGACTATGGAGACAACGATCCATATGACAATGAACAAGATGCGATGATGTTCTATGGCAACGAAGATAATCAGCCCTCGTTGGAAGAGCTCAAGAACCCTGACAACCGGGAGAGACTAGAGTGGCACTCCATGCTAGCCAGCGTCTTGACTGGCGACGTGGTGAAACAGGAGAAAAAGCGCATAATAGGCGCGCCAGATCAAGCGAGCAATGCAGTCATGAGAGCAGAGCTATGGATGGGTGTGCGAGCCAGAATATGTGGTCGGACTATACCCACGCAAAAAAGGATGGTTGAAGAGCAGCGGGCCAAAATTGTCACCATGGTCGAGGAGGTTGTCTCTTTCGAGATTCAAGGTGTAACGGAAGTTGGCAAAGGGCCTCGCGAGCAGGTAGAGGATGCTGTGAACAAGATTGAGAAGATCGAGAGCTTGTATCCAACAAGAGCAGCTTTGGAGGTCGCATACCCGCGAACCGCATCGGACGACTATCGAGAAAGCTGCGATGCTTTGATCTCTTGGCACAACACGACCGAGCTTATCAACACGGAGCTGGCTGTGTTGCAGGCCTGGGTCGGCAACGACGAGCTAGACTTTGCCAAAGCGAACAAAAGCGAGGATGAGAGTGGTCTCGCGGACGAGTCCTCGTTCGTGGAACGAGTACTAAAAGAGGACGGCCTGAAATCATTACAGGGAGAGCACAGTATCCTTCACGCAGTCGACAAAGTCATTAACAAGTCGAAAGCGACCTTGATTGAAAACGCACAGCTTTTCCAGAACAAGCACTTGCCGCCGTACATTGAAGAGCTGCTTACTCTCATCAACTTCCCCTCGCGGCTGGTGCAGGAAATTATTCGCATGCGGCTCTCTTATGCTAAGAAGATGAAAGACGCCGCGCAACAGGGCATCCTGCTGACTGAGCAGCTGATTGCGCAGTTCCAAATCTTGCTTGAGCTTGCCGAAAGGATCAAGCAAATGTACCTGATTATATCAGCGCCCCAACCCGGTTGGGACTTGCCTCCTTGCATTGATGAAAACTTCGATCTGGTCGTGCTCGACGCACTGCGCTTCTACTTCAAGATGCTCAACTGGAAGCTGTCTGCGAACAAGAACACTTTCAAGGAAGCCGAGATCCTCGAGCAGGAGTGGGGCTTCTCATCCAGGCTGGGACGTCATTTTCAAGGAGGTGATGTGCAGGTAGCCGAACAGTTCGCGCAGCTCACGTCCAAGTCTATCAACAGGTTGACTACACATTTCGAAAAGGAGCTTCAGCGAAGACCTGACGAGGTCGCGGGCCCTGACATGGACAGGCGCTACAAGCAAATGCTCGATTCCGTTCGCGTCCGCCAGCGAAAGTTGTTCCGCTTCTCTCGTCTACTTTCACAAACATTCGAGAACGCAACAGAGTTTGCAGTATCTTCCTCGGACGATCAGCTTGAGCAGCTGCACAACAGTCTGCTCGAGACAGGCCATATACTCATCAACCCTATCGCTGGTAACAGCGACAGGATGTTCATTTTCGCCTCCCCTGTTTTGCAGTCGCGGCCACGAGATGTTGCCTCTCTGTTGGAAGCAGCTTATCGCATTGACGCCCCCGATCCATCCGAGCCGTACATCATCGTTGTCTGCCTTGAGTCCGGGTTCGAGTGGGATGGCATCAGGATGGACGTGGATATGCGCCTTCCGAAGCTCGAGGTCAGGCCTGGCAAGTTGCGGCTCATCGCTGAAGGCGCCCAGACCCTACTGTCAAACGCGATCGAGATTTTCCTCGACACAGTCGGTCTTGACTTCGATGTTGTTACCCCGCAGTGTGCAAACCTAGCGAGCGTCGACAAACACTTGCATTACATCCGAAAGAAGACCTATGATTTGTCGAATACAATTATGGACAGCGTAGAGATCATTCGAAATCAGCTTGCGGATGTCGAATGTGAGGAACTCATACAGACATGCTTTGCATTTGCGACGGAGTTTGGCCAGCGATCAGTCATCTACATGGACCGCAATCGACGTATGCTCAACAACCAAAGGCTGGCTCGACTGTCTCTGGATTGGGTTTCGTTCATCTGCGATGACTGCAAGGCGGCTGAGCGAAGAACCTTCCGTTGGGCAGTGCAGGCTTTGGAATTTGCAATGATGCGGACTTACGGTCAGAACATTCTCCTGCTCTCGCCTCAAGAGTACGCAAAGCTGCGGATGAAAGTGTCAGGCTGCATGAGTCTGCTCATCTCCCACTTCGATATCATGGGTGCTCGCTCAACGGTCGCCGCGCAAGCCGAGAAGCAACGTGAGTCCATGACGGGCAAGTTCAAGCTTGACGTCAGCAAGATGAAGAACGACGAAGAAAGCTCCCACATGGTCCGTCAACAATGGCTTGAGCAGCTCGACTATCTGGATGCTCAGCGTCTTGAGAAAGAAGCAGAATTCCGAGCTTTCGGACGTGTTCTTGAGTCCTCGACCGAAGCCGATCGGTCGCTGACACTGCTCTCTGCATCTGCCACGAACGTCACTCTGCGTTGGCAGCAGGGGCAGTACATCGGCGGTGGTACCTTCGGAAGTGTATGGGTCGCAACCAACATTGACTCAGGTCACCTCATGGCCGTCAAAGAGATACGTCTGCAGGACCCACAGATGATACCCACCATCGTCGGCCAGATCCGAGATGAGGTGTCAGTATTGCAGATTCTACGTCATCCCAATATCGTCAGCTACTACGGTATCGAGGTGCACCGTGACAAGGTCTACATCTTCATGGAGTACTGCAGCGGGGGCTCACTAGCTGCGTTGCTAGAGCACGGTCGCATCGAGGACGAGATGGTTATTAGCGTCTACGCTCTTCAGTTGCTGGAAGGACTGGCATATCTGCATGAATCCGGAGTCGTTCACCGCGACATCAAGCCGGAGAACATACTCCTCGATCACAACGGTGTGCTTAAATACGTCGATTTCGGCGCAGCGAAGATCATTGCCAAGCAGTCTGGACGAACCCTCGCACCAGCCGGGCCTGGTGAGAAAGCTGCTGTGAATGCACAAGGCGCCGGTGCCGGTGGCCGAGGTCGACAAAAGTCAATGACGGGCACACCAATGTACATGTCTCCCGAAGTCATCCGCGGCACGTCCTCAATGCCAGGTGTGCCCGGCTCACCAACGGCCACGCCACGCCACGGCGCTGTCGACACGTGGTCGCTCGGCTGCGTAGTACTAGAAATGTCCACTGGACAACGACCATGGGCGAGCCTCGATAACGAATGGGCAATCATGTACAACATCGCGCAGGGCAACCCACCGCGCATGCCCACCCGCGACCAACTCAGCGACCAGGGTATCGACTTCCTCAAGAAGTGCTTTGATCGCGATCCCAGCAAGAGGGCCAGCGCGGCGGAGCTGCTGCAGCATGAGTGGATCATGGCGCTGCGGAACCAGCTGAATCTCGAGCCGACTACGAGCGGGAGTCAGACGCCGCAGACGCCTAGTGACGCCGGTGGTTCGAATTTTGGGGGCACAAACAGTGGTCATGTGACCAGGCAGAATAGTATGGTGTAGAGTGTATGTTTTGACATTGAGCACGCCTGATCGAATCAAGAGAAGCACTCGACGAGCGCCTTAGGTTGGAAGAGCTAAACAGGGTTCCGTTCCTGATCCTCGACAACAAGACCAACGATCCCAAGGCAGGGAGCGAGCCGGAGAACTGAGCTAGAGACGAGTGATATCCTAGGGCTTCATCAGACGACAAGCAAGGGCAAAGGACAAATCATGGAGGATGTGACACCAATCGAGGTCTTCACGGAGCGTGGTCATGCGCCAAGGCTATCGCGAAGGCTTCCAGTGGCTCGCGCAGTATGTCTAGGTCAACGGACCAGCGCCAAGTCGATGAGTAAGGGGAGACTAAATGAACAGCTTTTTTCTGATGACAGAATACCAGCGGTGGTGTATGGGAGCGTTGGACTGCGGTTTGCAGGTTGTATAGCGATACGTGGCTGTGTCCACTGTATGAGACACGAGATTATTGTGATAGGCTTTATTAATAAGAGAACGTGGATCCTCAGGTTGGACTTGCGTTTCCGCTCCAGCTGGGGCACTCTGCAAGTGTCGTAGTGAAGCTGGAAATCATTGAGATTCAGCTATCGATGTAATTAATGTATATCGTGCAGCTTTCAGCCGTCGTTGACGAGGAAGCACCCAGGTCACACGCCCTCGTTCTTCATAGCTTCTCATGGGCGCCTTGCTGGCACGACAGTATTCAAAAAGAAGACCGGAAGTTGAGGTACTCTTGCAAGACGTCTCTCATACGAGGAAACTCGTCTCAGCTCCACCTCCCTGCGGACTTCAAGGATCCTTACAGGCGCAGACACCAGACGAAGGAGCTCTTCCAGCAGTCGTTCATCGGTCCCTTCACCGCTGACCTCGGGAAATCTCATAGCCGCGGACCCTTGAGGCTACTGTACTGCATATCTTCGAAGTCACAATCTTCTCTCGGACAGCCTCTGGACCAAGCAAGGCTTCGTAACGAGGCGCTAGAGCCTTCCGTGGTTGGCGGTAACGTTATCGGTTCTAGTGACGCCCTCCACTAGCTGCCAGCAAAGTCTCTTATGCAACAACAGGCGCTTGAAAGTGGACAGGGGGTGGGCATCGGGGACTATCCAGGTTGCAGTTACGGTAGGGAAAGTATCGCAGAATTAACGACATGGTTAAGGGTGGCTTGCGTGTGCGTCACATTCGCGCGGGAGAAGAGCGTCTGTGGCAAGGAAAGAAGAGTACAATCAACGAGCGTTCGATGCAGCGCAACCGTCAGTTTCTCAATCTTGTTAACCACACGATCTAAATACCGCCGTTAACGGATAGGAGACATCCGACACATCCGACACATCCGCATCTACGACTGTGGATCACTGGAACTCTTGTCATAGTGCCTATGCGAGCGGAAAGGATGTCCGAACGGGATCTTCCAGCCTTTGGATCTAATATACGTCTGCCTGTTCTTCATTTTCTCTGCGATACTAACTACAATTAGCGTAGCGCGCGATCGTATCCTGGTAGAACACTTACTCGGCTTTCGTGGTGGGGTCTGTTGCTGCTTCATGGCGCTCATGCTGGGATTTGAGTCCATCGAGGACCTCGTCCTGGCTCATGTCTTTGTAGGACTTTGGCATGATAGCTATGCGAGAACGTCTTGCGTAGCGCGATTCGAGGTACGGTGTTTGAGGTGGTGGATGGCGTTGTAGCTTTGTATAAGAGGGGCTGGCTTTGAGAAGGTTGTGAAGATGATTAGAGATGAGAGAATGGTGGAATAAGGTGTGTTCTTATATCATCTTCCACGGCTCTACATAGACTTACATTGACCACCATGTAATGCTTTGTGCAACGGTGTCTCTTGCGTACGCCGTGCCTCCTCCTCCGCATCTCACCAGCGCTAGGCCAGCGGAAATCAGACAGGTGGCAGATAGGATACTGGAAGGTCTCATGCAAGACAAGACAGCTGGCAGCTTGGCGTCTGCTGAGACGAGCATTGCTCGCAACGAGTGAGGTAGAACAGTTTGTATATCCTACAGGATGAACTTCAGTAAGATTAAGCCTCTCAACCTGTTCTTAGTGTTTTCGGATCGGATCGGGTCAGGCTCTTGACTCAACAACATGGTGATGTTTGGCAACCTTGCAGATGTTTATTCCAGTCCAGTTTCGTGTACCTTTTGCCACGGATGGGTCGGTTCACATTTCACAGCTGTTGCGTTTGGTTCGTTGCTGGATACGGGCAAGCACTGGGATAGCACGATCGTGGACGGCGTAGTGCCCAACATTTTCAAGTAACCAAAGTACGCTGTCGATGTAGTCCTAGTACAAGTTCCATGGAAACGTCTGTGTATACAACGCCTTTAAAAGCCAACGTAGCAGGCGCCGCAAACCTTGAGTCGCGCCACTTTCCCCGGGGTCAAAGCTGTTGAGCTCCGTTCGAGTATAAACCTCTGAAGGACCCCAGACTAGATTCTCGCGAAAACGAAGCGATGCGAGGCGAAGCGAAGAGCCGCCCAGAGTATGTAGGATTACCTAACGTCGCGAGCTGAGTTCTGGGTGTCTGGGTATGAACTGGGTTCGTCCATCTGTGCCAAGTACACAGGCAGTGCGTACATTCAGAACGCACTATTGCTGTCCGTCCGTCCCCGCTGACCACGCGCCTACCACCAATGTAAGCAAGGCATTACCAGCGGCGCCGGGAATGCATCTAGGGTGGTTGCAAACAGGTCTGACGATCCAGGACAATGACGAATATGGCAGAGAAAGAAGAGACACACGGCTCATCCTAACGCGACTGCGTCGCATAGTCTGCTCGAAAGCGGCCTGGGGTTTACTGAAAAGCTACTGTGCTTGTATTAGTGGTTTTAAAATAAGCTGTGTGTAAGCAGTGGATGCACCGATGCGAGATTGTGCTTATGTAACTTGCGACGCGTTTGGAACAGAACACCTAGCTCGCCGCTTCAGGGGGAGAGGAGATGGCAGGATGAATTGCCGCCCGAGATGGAGGTTTCTGCCCCTAATTCATGGCTTTATGAGACGAAATTGTGGCTGATTGAGGGGAGGCCAAACGCCCGAGCCCCTGAAACACACCAGCCACAAAAGGGCCAGCAACGTATCCTGACACTGCGTGCCGCAGAAGTTGCCAACCTTCGCCCGTGGGTCATTGCCCTGTTCTTCTTCTGAGTAAGTAATGTTAGGAGCAGTAGTCGGAGGTGCTTAGGCGATATCGAAGCATCTTGCACAACTTGGTTCATCAATGACGATATCGCTGCGGCATAGCTGGCATCGCCCACCCTTTATATTATTGCGACTTCACCGAAGTGCGTGGCTGTTCATGCAAAGCGCATGGCTGGACGCGTGAGATGCAGTTCCCCGTCCCAAATTCTAAAGTAGCTGCTAAGACAGGTGGCGCGTCGTCGGTATTGTGTGATCCTACACCCTGCCATCCGCAGAGCCACCCAGCCACAATTCTTTACTGGAGTACCGTCCCCAGGCGCGATAAACCACTGCATTCCAAGTCCCGTCGCAGTTGATCCGACGCTCACGTCTACTTCGCGATTCGACCAACTACGAGGACCTCCCAGCCAGTCCGTTTTCCTCAATGGCCTTCAACGATTCCCCCACGCACTCACTCAAGCGATCCCACAATTTGAAAGGGCAGACGACGTCTAGCCCCTCGTCATCCGAGTCTGGAACATCCGAGTCTGAAACCTCCTCGAACTCGTAGTTGGTGTTATTGTCACCGTTCTCACCGACCGCCCCATCAATCCTCTCTCGTTGCTTTCTACTATACTCGTCGGCCAACCTCTTCTGCTCTTCAATATCCACCTTCGTCTCTACGCACTTTACCGACACCGCCTGCAACTCCTTCACAGTAGTTTCTCTCCAGGACGGACTTATAATTGCGAGCTCCTTCGCAGCGGTAACGAAGGCTGCCTTAGACGTCTTATAACACTCCCCACATTCGATACTCCGACGGTGGAGCCAGTCGAATTTCCATTGGCGGTGGTAATAGTATCGAGGGCCGTGGTGATTGAATTCAAGGCCAACAACGTCATCAGAGTCAGCGTCCCAGTCGGGATCCAGAGGGCAGGTATGGTGCGTGAGATTGTAGTGAAGTGTGGTGAATGCATCGTTGAGCGATGCGATAACGACCAGAGCTTGAAGCTCTGCAGGCAGCCCTTTCGGAAACGCTTTCGGTATTTTGCAAGGGACTGTGTTGCTGCAATTCGTTGGTTCTGCGAGTTGAGATGACGGCATCGTGGGCATTGGATGTTGATCTGTTCGTGTAGTAAGTTGAAGACTGGACTGCTCGCTTTCTTCAGTAAGCAGCGAATGCTCGGGCGTTACCGAAAATCGGGAGACGCCGTTTGAGAGCTCGACCGGAAGAGCATTTTGTGGAAGGTGCTCGTGAGGTAGATTAGGTAGGTGAGGCATCGTCTGCTTGTTCTTCTCAAACCGGTCGATCGCCAGACTTGCTAAATCCATGCCTTCTTTAGTAACGTCCACAATCTGGCTCCACAGGAAAACATCATCCGTTTCGTCGTCCGCCGAATTTTCGTACGCCCACTTCATAGCATCACGCTTCGACAACGTCTCTTGCAAGAGCTTCCTCCGCGCGTCTCGCTTCTCTTTTGCATTCTCTAACTTCTCCTTACACCTTGTCAGCATTGGCTGCAGCTCCTGCAAGACGATGGAAGTCCGCTGCCCGCTGACACAAGCAAAGCGCTCAACCATGAAGGCAAATGCCATGCGCGCTTTATGATGGCAGGCAATGCACCCGCGCTCTCCGAGGTGGTCAGCGGGTGTGGTCCAGTGATGCCGGTTCTCAGATGTGTAGGGGTCGATGACTACTTTGTGATCCAGTGGACAGCTGTATTGGTGGGTGGCTTCGATGAGACTTTTGTATTTCTTGGTGAGTAAGGGGTGGATGATGGCTATGAGGAGCTCCGTCCAGAGCGTCGGGTTGGCATTGCCATTTTCAGTTCCGTGAGTGGCGGAGGCGGACGTTTGTGGCATTGCCATGGTGAACATGGGTAGCCGGATGGGTGACAGGGTGAGAATGTTGGCGGTGTTCGAATATCAATTCAGGACACGTACGAAGGGACGGTGTTGCTGGCCTCTGTCGGGTATTCACGCTCTGTTCTGGAGTGAGACGCAGTGTAGGCGGGCCTGTGCTGAGTATGTATAGGCGCTGTCTGAGCGCGTTCACTTGGCGAGATGCTGTGCACTCATCTGGCAGCAATCATCCATTGGAGCGCCGTGCTGTCTGAGCACTACTCCCCAGTATCGCCACGTCACTGAACCACAAGTAATCAACAATTTATGAAGGGGTCCATACGTCTCAGCAAAGTCCAATACATTATATCTTGTGCACACGGAACCTTCTGAGCCATCACCAATGCCGTCTGAAGCCCGCCACGCCAATTGAAACTTTCTCTGGAGCTTGAGACATAAACTTCCAAATTGTCTCACTTCACACTGCAGCCGTCTCTTTCAGACAAGCTCGATAGCCTCCTGAATGCTGAATCGTACTCGGTACCAACATAGCCTATCCCAATGGATCAGTATTTCCCTTCGGTCAACCCCGTATCCCTTACCACCCGATCCCATAATCCGTTGCCAACCTCCGGCATCTTCAACAAGGGTTTTCGCAAGAAAGTCGTCATCCGCGGAGGTTAGACGGTCAAGTTCGCGCGCCACTGTCTTGCACCACGGTAGACTTACGCCGCCAAAGCGAACAAATGCGTCGTGGAAGTTGTCAATTGACTAGGGTTTTCAAGCATGTCAGCACAAGTGCGTGGTCGATAGAATTTGAAAAGGGGGTTTAGAGCACGGAAAACATGGCGTATGGGGTATTAGGTAGACAGCTACGTACCTTCGCCAGGAAGGCTGGGCTGCTTGCGGGATCTGTGCGCCTAGTAACACGGTTGTTTACGACATCCTCTTCACTAGGTAAGTAAGTGCGTGAAGGGCAGAAAATTGAGTAGACGATCTCGTGGAGGAAACCACGCAACGCCTCGGTGATGATCTGGTCTTGTATCTCCGTGGGCAGTAGGGGCAGTCGTTTCTCGACTTTTGAATGTGCCATGGCGATGATTGGATTTGATGCGCCGCGCGTAGGTGTGATTGGTCTTCTGGGCTTTCGTTTGCCAACAACAGTGTCTGAAGCGTGTTGAATTCCGAGGAGATGGATGCCTTGACACTTCAATCAGCGGCGATTTTGTATTCTATGTGGTAGACATACGAGTGTACAGTAAGCAGATGCTGTTGAGGATGCTTTTAGTATCATAAAGTAACAGCTCTTGCACGGTATGCGGCGTCTGAGCACGCTGCATCATCATGACTGTACCTTCTGATCTAAATTATCACAATGATTCTTCTACAATTATGACTGGTCGCATGCCTACTTGCCTTGAAATGGGACAATTACACGGTTCACGGTTCGGACGACATCCGACGTACTCTTTTGCACCTCTTTCCTCCTGCCAAGTCTCGTCAAGTCAACTTACCTGTGTCTTATTTCCAAAACAATTAACTCACGGCGCTTTTTATCCACCACCATGTCCGCACCGCCTGCGATCCACTGTTCTCGTCATCGGATTCTCCATAGTCATCCGAGTCCTCGTCCTCCTCATCCGAACCACCTTGCGGACGTCTCCCGTAGAGTGACCTAATGTGAGCAGCTGCATACCGTTGATCTTCGGCTCTTTGCCGTCTGGCATCGCTAAGGTTCCAAGCCAATTCTCTTTCCAGGCTCATCGCTTCCTCCCGAACTGTTCCGCACCACAGTGGGCTGACGTTGGCGAGTCGCATGGTTGTATCCTCAAAGTCGGAGCAACACTATGTGACAGTCAGTGTGTTGCGTTGAGTAATCTCCTGTTCGGTAGTGAGGTCTTGTGCGTAGTCCAGAGCGCAGTCAAGGGGTTTCAAAGTCAACTCACACGCTCAAGCCATATGTCGCGGGAATCTTCCCAGTCCTGACGCTCGTAATCGTCGTATATGCAAGGGCATTCTTCAGTCTCCATCTCTTCGAGTCTCCGGAAAGGATCGCTCAGGATCTCCAGAATAACTTGGATTTGGACTTCGGCTGGTAGCACAAGCGGTAGCCGGGGCTCAGCGACGCTTGACATCGTGATGGTATCGACGGTGGGGCGGTTGGAGGAATTTCAACAGTAAGCTTTCAGGTGATGTTCGGCAAAGGTCGATGGTGATTTGATGCCGATGCGCGAGCTGGCGTTGAATACGAGAGACGGAAAAGCTCTAGATCGTGTGTCTGATGAAAAGACTGAGCGTTGTCTGAGCACTCGCGAAATATCCATCATTATGACGCGCAATGAGTCTGCGACTCCAATCCATCGCCTGGCGGTCTGGCGGCCGTGTCTCTTTCTGTTAGTTACACGGCAGTTCCCCCTGAATACGGATCGCGCCTTCACTCTTTAATCTTTCTTCATTGAGAGCTGCTACTATTGACTACCGGTAGTGCTTGAGCTGCGCGGGTAGTCACCGCGGGCAGTCATCGTCCACATTTTGACTGCCCCATCTCATTAAACTGCCTCTCGGATGCTGTTCTCCGCTACACGCGCCCAAAGCTCTTGTCGCCTTTGCACAGTCTTGGTAGCAACGCTCATCGTATCCAAAAGTAGTTCGCAGCAGTCCAAAGGGGTTACTGCTCCCTTGAAGTGCGCCCCAAATCGAATCCTTTCAAGATCTTCATCGCTCAATCCCGCGACCTGCTCCCAACTGCTGGGATCTACGCGCAAGGCTTTTGCGACATCTTCGTTGAGATTCAACCTCATGCGATGTAGTTCTGCCAGCACCATCTCGCACCATCGCAGACTGACGCCAGAAAGCCGATCGACAGCTTCTATGAAGGCTTGCTTGTGCTACATGACGTCAGAAGTCAGGCAATCACGTCTCCAGATAGCACTGAGTAAGCTGCTTCTTCTACAGTGTTCTCGAGAGTCGGGTCTGGTTTACCTTCTTGACGCATACCTGGCATCCTGCAGAGCCTTTGTGCCCGTCCGCAACAAAGCCCGCGTAGATCAGCCCAAGTGAAACCCGAGGGCAACAATTGTTCAGCAACGTGGTATTGAGGTGATCAACCACAGGCCGCAGAGTATCTGCGATGATGAGCTCTTGTAGCTCTGTGGGTAGTGAAGAAAGTGGTCGGGCACTGGATGTCATTGCCATGTTAGACGATGTTCTCGATATTCACAGCGGGATTGGTGGTAGAATTGTAGACTTGAGCAATCGGGGTGTGAGTAAGGTTGCTGCGGATGACAAAATCGTAAGTGTAGGTATTGACCTGCGCAGTATTCCATGCTCGCCCTGTCTAAGCACAACCTGAACACAATCCCGGACCCTTGATGAAGTCATGTTAGAGCACCTCAGCAACACGTAGCCGTATGCGAATAGCCATTTCATCCTCTTAGCGTACCAATGCGCTCGCGGTGCAAGAAATGAAACAAATGGTAAATCCACACCTCTACTGCGCGTACCTCTCTCTCGCTTCCAACCACAGCATGTTCCATCGAGACACAGACCTCGCAGCATCCATCACGAGCTTGTCTATCTGTCTCCAACCGAACGCCTCGTCAGTTTGCCTATATATATAACCATCTAATTCGTCGTCATCATCTATGTCCACAACAGGCCGTGGTGGAAAACAATCTGCCTCTTTATCAGGGTTCGTCTCGGCTTCGAACTTTATGCCGTCGACTTCATATGCCAGGCGCCAGATCTCGTTGAACGTTATTTCACACCACATAGGGCTGATGTTGGCGAAGAGAGTAGTATCTGTGACGAATGTTTGGTACCGCTATGAGGGATTAGCAAGGACTTTAGCTTCGTCAACAAGATAGAGAATGAGAGAGCGCCGGGAGGTGGGTGGGAGGGGGGAAGATCTCGCGCAAGCTTGCGTGCGGGTTGAGAGAGGACTCACGTCTTTCAGACATTCCAGACATGCCATGCGGCCGGTATGAGGGAGCCGTGGCCGATAGCCCCAGAAAGCGTGATACCGGTTTGGGCATGCTTGGTGCCATGTAGTATGTATAAGCTCGAACAGTTCAGACCGTATGGCGATGGTGAGGATTTGGGACAGCAACTCCATTGGTAGAACAGGCGGCGACATGGATATTGCGGGTACCATGCTGAGCGTTTTGAATCTTAAAAGGGAATTGTCTTGGGATCGGAGGCTGATACGGCTTTTTGCTTTCTGAGGTGCCAGAAGTCGAGATAGAACTAGTGATAAGGGGTAGATTGGAAGTAGTTATGAGGGTAGCATAGCATGATTGATGAATGAGGCTCGGGAGTTGTAGTTTGAGCCACGATGCGTCAGCGACGTGACAATCAGATGAAACTCCTCCAAGGGTAGGCTCATACGGCATCGCAACGTCAGACCATTCACTTCCACCGATAATACCAAGAAGATCTACCTACCAATAGCGGCCCCAGCATTCTATCAGCCCTACTCCATCATCGCGCTCTCATCAGAAATCATAGCCTCCTGCTGCAATTTTCAGGACCCGTTTCTAGCTGTTCGTGGATACAAAGTAACAGTCTTGCCAACTATGCCTCTGCACCCCATACAAGCCACTTGTTTTCGCGCTCAGAAACATAGGCCGAGGGCGAGAGCTGCCACATCGAAAATCTGTGAACAAGATCGGCAAGCGAGTACTCGATAAAGTCTCCATGCCATGCCCGCAGCACGTGCACCCGAATATATCGCAGTTCTTTAATTGATAGGGTCCACCACATTGGACTAACCTGCGCGAGGTTTGCGATAGCTGACTTGAACTTCGCGTCGGCCTACAGTGCGTTAGTGCGCTGTGGCCTCAAGACATCATGTATTCACAAGGTATTCATTTCGGGTATGATTGGTAGCAGAGAGACTTACGATCATCATGCAACATGCGCAGCCGCCCGCCGCTTTGTGTCCCCCGAGAACGCGAAACTCGATCCGCGGACACACATTGTTGAACGTTTCGTATACGAGACCATCAAAGGCAGCCCGTACTGTGTGAGCGACTATAAACTCCTGCAGCTCGATTGGGATCGAGAGCGTTGATCTAATGGCCGCAGTAGATTCCATGCTGGGCTATTGTAGGGCGCAATGTGATGAGGTCGTCGGTATGGCCAAGAAGAGTTTTTTGGTACACGTGCAAGGTGTTAAAGAAACTGAAGTGCTGATGTCAGACATTGTCATGCATTATCGTTCAAGCAACGTCTAAGCACGCTTAGCATCCCTCATCTTACGCGGAGGCCAGCGGTCGCTCTTATATCAGTTTTGTCGAGAAACGGTCGGCTGAAACCATGCCTTTGAAACAGCAGACATTGCAAGGGTAAAACACATAAATGCCATGGCTGTACTCACTGTTCTTTCACCGCTAGCTCTTGATATAAGTGAGCGAACACCACCAGTTCTGTGGAATGCAGCCCTCACCCGGACAAGTGCAACAGCAAAGAGCTCCCAGCTGCCCCTTCTTCCACCACGCAGTTTAGCACAACTGCTCCGCCCCTTAGAGCAGTAGTCCATCTCTCAAAGCAACACTCTCAGCAGCAGCCAGCTCAGCCACTTGAAAAGCCTTCTCAACCTCGAGCTCCTTAATAATCATCGCAAAATGCGCCTCAACCAAAAGCGTTTTGTCCATCTCATCACCAATCTCATCACCAATCTCATCACCAATCTCATCACATGTGTCACACTTCGGGAACTGATATACGCTGTTGCAAGCGCTGTGAAACCACCTTTCATGCTTGAAGGATCGTTCCATCAAGAGACTCTGCAGCTCTTGAGCCTGTTGGCGATGCTCGACGCAGAGGCGCAGTAAGGTTTCCGCCGCTGCTACGCCAAGCTCGCACAGTGCGACTGCTGTGATTTCGTACGCTTCGATTTTGATGATAACGCATGTGTCGCAGTATGTATCTGGCAGGGTTCCACCTGCACGATGTATCCAGTCTGTATCGTCTGTTGGACATTTATCGCTTCGAGTGTATCGTAGAATGTCGGCAAAGTGCGAGTCCATGCAGTCCTCAACAATCTTGAGCACAAGCTCCAAGGGCAGTGATAGTAGTAGTTGATGCAGCTTAGGCAGGAGTAGTGCCGATAACATTTTTCCGTTAAGGTCTCAATGGTAGTCGCGAGTACGGCTGAATTCGCTGTGCTGTCGCAGCGTCCGGGATATCCAACAAATTGCTAGTGCCGGTTGATTTGGAAGACGTCGGGCCTGTGGGTCGTGGATTGCAGTATATATTCTATTGTCAGAGCGTACGTACTGCTCAGACCTACGACGCTCAGACATGTGCAATATCTGGTGTCGGGTTACGGTACAGTAAGCGTCCACTGCCATACTTATATCCGCCATGCTAATTGAAAGAAAAATCTCATCTGTGTAAGTCTGATTTTGCACACGTTCTGTTCCGACGCCGCTTTGTGGTCCGAAAGACAATGTAATGGCATTTCGATACGAAAGTAAGCCGACAGCCTCCACACTGTTTCTTCTCTTGATTCTTTGTGGCCTTTTAGCCCTTAAAGCGGAGAGGATGGCCGAAAAGCTCAATCCAGAAGCAAAATGAACTCGCTCGTGTACTTTCTCAGAACACATTGTACTAGTACCTAGCACTCTTAGCATATCGCTATGTGCAGCCTATCACACATGAAAAGCCACGCTCTCCTCCAGCACCATCCCAGTAAATTCGCTTGAGCACACCACCGGCGCTTGCAGGCGCTTCAGCTTCCTGTCAACCAGAAAGAGTTCACGATACTCATTTACGCCCCATCTGCACCGTTGACGATAATACTGACCTGAGCGTACGTAACTGCCACATATACGAAAGTGCGTTATATGCTCATTCCGAGCGGAGCGCGCATGTTCGAGTCGCTGTCGCGCCATCGTCTCGTATTTGTTTACGCGCTGCATGGCTTCGATCATTGAAAAGCGAGAAGTAAGAGCAATGCCTTTGAATGCCTGAGTGAAACCTTTGATGTCAGGTACGGGGTATAGTGTCGTTTGGTCAGAATGTTCTTCCCAGTAGCGCATCGAGAGTTCAGGGAAGTCTGCGTGGAGAGTGTGGTCAAGGATAGCTAGATAGGTCTCCAGTGGTAGTCGCGGCTGATCACGTTCGAGACGGCTGACGTCGGACTTTGCCATAGCGGTCGCTGCTGAACGTTTGATCTGAAGTAGCGGGGCGATCAGAGCGCTTAAATTAACACAAAGCAAGCTTGCTGTATGAGCTGTCGAGGCGTTGGCAGCAGTTGCGGAGTATAGACAACGTTTAAGGATCGGTTGACGTGAAAGCGTTGCTCAGTTGGCATCGTATATTAGTCATGAGTCCGGCCAATGAGATGCCGAACACTGATTTGTTGATGAAGCCATTGATGAAGAGGACATGATCGATACTCCAACCGAATCCAGTATGGCAGGAAATGGAAAGTGGACAAGCTTGGAATGTTCTTGTGATCGTTGATACCGCCAAGCTTTGGGGTGCAGGAACCCAATTCAAGCCAGCAGCCCACCGCGCAGTGCAATGCTTTCCTCAAGCACTTCTTCTTGCAAGTCAATAGAGTTAAGTACGTGCATGTATATCTTGCCTAGGACGCTTTCCACGTCGAGAGCATGCCTGTAGGTCCATCTACCCCAGTTGCAATCGTGGCCTGTACTTGACTGCAAGATTACCCATTTGTCCTTGATGTTGTGGACGTTGCGACAGTGCTCATCCCGCGCCTGCGCGGCCTTTCTGGTACTGCCGCGGGCGTTTCGCAGAAAGTTTTCAAGTATGCCCGCGATTTGCGGCACGCACAGCAGTGACAGCCGCCGCGACAGCTGCATTGTCAACTCTGCTGCCTCCAAAAGGTTTACGTGACCAGAATCAAGAATGTAGTTTTGGAGCCGCCCGACTGTTCGATTTTGCTGATCTCTGATGTGGTAGTCGCGAGGGTAATCGGGAAGAGCGAAACAATGTCCTTGCTCAGTAAATGATAGCATATTCTGCAACGGAGCTTCCAAACTGGAGCGGATAATCTGGAGGTGTATCTCAGGCGGAAGGTGTAACTTTTGCAGCTGTTTGCGCGGCTGCGACAATGCCGTAGCCATACGGACAGTGAGAATCCTAGTGGTCCCGGCGTAGGCGCGTGGCTGATCGGAGGCCCGTTTTGCGAAAGTGATAATGTCGCTTTGCCGGGGTCAGGGTGGTTCCCTCAACTGGTAGGAATTAGAAAGCAGGCTCCAGGACCGCCGAGACTCTTGGCTAGCCGTTGTTATCATATTGACGCGGTCAGAGCGTAAGGCAGAGAGATAAGATGATAGATGGTAACGGTCATAATGATGGCGCCAAGCGTCGATCGTTGCAGCGGGCGTTCCACCACACTCTCGTTTTGATCTTGAATCTTGAATACTTGATGCGCGCGATCGCCTGCAGCAGAGGACCAACAGGTGTCAAGCCTCACCGACTGTCATATTTGAAAAGCGCGAACAGGCCAGACAACCAGAAGCAACACGGTTGCAAGCACATCCCAATCAATTTACTTGTCGTCGCTATCCAAAGCATTCCTAGGAGCCCTCGAAAGAGTCATCATAAACATCACGCAGGAGGAAGACATCAACTAGAGTCAAGTAATTGAGACGCCCCGACGCCAGGATATACCGAGCTGTCGACGACAGAAATGAATCTTGCAAGATGAACAAGATACTTACTCTTCTTTGAACTTGCTTGCTTTCCTGAAATTTCTACCATTTTGCCGCTAGTGAACGCGCCGACGCGTGCGCGTATGTCACCTGTATTTGGATACCTTGAGATGGATGTGATTTAGAAGATACAGCCAGGGTGACCTGGTTTGTACGCCCGATGGAGTATCATTCCGCAGGTACGACCGCGCCAAGCACACGAATCACTTGTCATTCCCACTCCCTCACTCGGCACTGCTGCTACTCACGAAGGAAGAAGCAGTTGTCCATCTCGCAGAGCCAAGCTTGATGTCAATGTATCGTCCTGGCGCAAGTAAGCTCTCGCCCTCGCATGCATACGGCGCGCGCTGTGAATAGCCATGGGGATCTTGACCAAGTCTTTGTAGTTCCACCACACCTGCATGCACCCCGGACAGGAGCAACCCAGCTTGGGGCGAAGAAAGTCCTTGTTGCGTAGAGCCATATGCAGGTGGTCGTTCGGGTCCCTGATGTCGTCGATGGCCAGAGAACCTGCCTTGACTAGGTAGTCATCGATCCACACGGCCACCTCATCACACACGGACTTCGAGAGAAAACCGATCTCGTAGACTGCGCGGCGAAAGAAAGGTACGAGAATCGGCACTCTTGAGAATAGTGATTCGTCACTGCTAAAGATAGATTCCATGGTATCATCGGAACGTATCGAGCTGGCGTCGCCGTCGCTGTCATCCTCTCTGTCATCCTCCGTGATCGTCATGCGCCCTTCCTCCACATCATCGGCGGTCTGGCGGTCGAGAATGGAAACGAGTGTCAACGATGTCTTGTACGTGCCTCTTATGGTTCTCTTGTACACATCTTCCAGACGGTAAGAGATTATTTTTAGTATGATCTCATCTGGAAGTCGAGGCAGCGCTGCACTGCTTGGTGCGAAGGACAGATTGTTCTTAGTGACGCGTTCGCAGTTGTCCTTCGTATTGGCCTTTCTTCGCTTCAGCGTTGACGAGCACTGACCCATGCTGGCACTTGGAGCGAATGATTTTTCAAGATGGTGAGGTGTCGATACTGACACTGTAAGATGCACTCTGATTGAGGCGTTCATGCTGCAGAGAAGTTAGCGTGTTGTCGAAAGGTGATTGCATAAGCGTTTATCCAGACAACCGTCATATCGTCAGATGACGATAAGCTGGGGTCGAATAGGCGGTGAAAAAGAGTTCGATATCACAGTCTTTACACAGGTCGTGAAGAGCTATCTACGCGCGACCGGCAAATGGCTCGATGCCCGAATGCAGTCGTGGTGGAGCAGGCGCATTGGCGGTCGTACATGTACAGCTGTCGTAAGGCCAGTATCAATCTCGGTGGAGCGAGTTTCGCAAGCCGGACGTGCGAGAATCGCAGGTCGCATCCAATTCCCCAAAGCCGGAAAATGTCGTGGACTCATATCGTCGATTCCAAGATGTCACTTCCAGCGAGGTGGGCTAAGAGTGGTCACCCTCCTTTCTCCAGCCACTCTCCGAATTCATCAATGCGCTTGCCCTCTCCCTCATCAGCACCATCAGCCTCCTTCTCCGGGCGGCTCTTTTTGAAGCGCTCGCTGCCGTCCGCAATCTTGGCGATGACAGATTTGCCTGAGAAAACGCGGCCATGCATGATTTTGACACACTCACGGGCGGCCCTCGAGTCTGTGAAGCGAACCGTTGCCGCGCCGCGTGGGTCTTTGTCAAACACCGTCACATTAGTTACTTGACCCAGCTTTTTAGCTTCGTCCTGGATGTCTTCGCGTATATCTCCAAGCGCGTCGGGGTCATCATCGATCTCAGCAAGCGTGAACATGTGCTCTAGTACGACGACTTTGTCGAAACGAGGGTTGGTCTGAGGAAGCGCGGAGACGTCTTCGTCGGAAGACCAGTCGGCCAGCTTCCTAGGGACCCGTTAGATTGTAGAATGAATGGTTCCAGTACTGGCGATACGTACTCATTCATCTTCTGCGCCTTGGCCTTGACCTGTTTCTGGTTATGGGTAGGGCGCTTTTTGCGAATAGAGAATGCCTCATCGCCGTCCACTTTGGCCTCATCATCCTGATTCTCGTGATGCTTCTTGAAGCTGCGATCAGCTTCGGTTACATGCATTGGGCCACCGGGCCCAGTCACTCTGTGTGGCCAGGGTCAGTATTGAGGACATTCGGGAATAGATCGGATCATCTGCGCTTACCCCAGTCTAAAGTCGGACTCATCCAACATCTGGATAGCAAGTGAGACACTCTCCGGGCGAAAGAAGACAACGAGCGCCTCGCCCATGAACTTTCCGTTCTTGTCCGTGTACATCTTGATACGGTGGCGGTTGTTGTCTGTGCCTTCGGCGATCAAGCCATATTTGCCAAAGACGGAGGCGATCTCGTCGGCATCTGCATTTAAAGGAATTGAAGTCGCGTAGACAGCGGTATTCGGCTTCTCTGGGGCTGGCTTTTTGGCTTTTTTTGAGGGAGCATCATTCTGGTGAATCCAAGTCAGTCCCGCTGTGTATGCAGCATGAACAGATATGCTCTTGGAAGGCTAAAGACTCGCCTGGGTATCCACCTTCCGCTTGGTGCCAGCTCTTGAGGCAGCCTCATCGTTATCACCTCCAGTATGTTCATCGTCATCCTTAGCGGCATAAGCCTGCTGTTGCTGCTCTTTCAGAGAATCATCGAACTGTGTGCGCAAGGCGCAAGTGAGTACGTGTCCGTATTTTGCCAAGCTGAGTCACGCTGCTCTCGCTGCTGTCAAGCAAGGAGTCGAAAATGCTGGAAGCGTACCACTAGAGTCCATTTTTTTACTTTCTCGTTCCACTCAAACTCCTGTCCGTCGTCATCCTCGAGGAGCCATCTGCCGTCGAGCTGCGACTGAGCACAGCGTGGGTCTTTGACAAAGTCCTCCTGAGTTTGTGGGAACGCGACCTTGACGGCCGATAGCTGATCGTTGGGCGGTGGGGAGCCCTGTTCGGGCGCGAAAGACTCGGCCATTCGTGGGTCTGATCGCGTCTTAGCAAAATGGTCTTGATCTGTTTGTGTTAGCGGCAGCGTCTGATGGGAAACAGATAGCTGCGTTGTTGATGTTCAAAGACAAGACGGGGATGTGAGCTGGAGAGCTGGAGACGCCAAGACGAGGGCGGCAAGGCGGCACTACCACCTGCTACCAGCATGTGACAATTGTGACTTCGTTGTAGAAGACAGGACGTTGCTGAACCTCATCTACGGGCTTTATGGGCGGATGCTTCATGATACCGAACGAGTAGTGGTATCATTCGAAGCGCCGTCGCCATCTGAAAGGTCATGCCGACATGGCACGCAAGCCCCTCAACACCTTCTGCATCTCCGAACCCTCCCACTCGGCATCCTCATACACTCCATGTTCCTTGCACCACTCATCCGTCTTCTTCCAATTGCTCGCAGTCGCAATGACTTCCATCATCCTCGAAACCAAATCCTTGACTGCTTGATGCTGCAAATCCTTCAAACCAAGCTCCTTGCACAAGGTCCAGAAATGCACGTAAGTAAACAGATCCTCGGGATATCCGAACTTGCCGCCCATACGTACGACCGTTATGTGCCCGGTGTAAAGAGCTCGTAAAAGGATCTCGTAAGTGCGAGTCGGATATCCGACGACAGGGAAGTAGAGTTTCCCTTTGTTGTGGAGAGCGTCGAAGTACGCAGACTGCTCGGTTGCGTAGAGCGCCTCGAAACGGACCTTGAGCTCTGTCATGATAACATCCATTGATTCGGCTGAATCTTCCCTATCAATTCTCCACCTGTCGCAGCAATGGTAATGAATAGAGCCATCGTTCTCGTCTACGTCGAACACCTGACAGAGTATCGAGTTCACTGGATCGGGATGTTGGCCAAGTTTGCACAAGGCTTGGTGCATCTGATTGATCATCAGCAAGCCTCGTTGAGGCAGAGTGAAGGAAAGCAGACTCACGCGTTCGTACTGCTGTTCAAGGCGCTTGTGATCTTCCAGGGGAGACTTTTGACTACCGCGCTCCACGGTGTAGTATTCGTTGATGCGCTTGACAAGTGCTTTGGCAGACTCCATATAGAATCGTGCGCTGTTCACGAGGCTGACACGTGAAGCAATCTTTGGAGATCGGCGTAATACGTCTTGATGGATGTAATAGACCTGTTTCTTATCTTGAGGCCCCAGCTCCAGGGCGACGACTGCACCATATGGGAATGTCTCCGTGCTAATAGCTGTTAGCTTACGCTCCAAATTGGGGAGTGAGTCACCTATCCTCCGGTAATGCGTTTGACATGACTGTCAAGATCCTCCTCATGCATACCTGCCATGGTGCTGGGCTCGAAAGAGTCGAGCGAATGTGAAGGTGCTGGTCACAAAGTGCAAATCATGTTCGAGATGCAGAAGAGTGAGAGAAAAGGTCACGAAGTTGAGGGGTCTTGGCTTGTCAAAGCACACGCGTCTGGATTCCTATTTGGGAACGAGTGGTTCAGCCACAAAAAGGCGATAGTTCTGATATGTTCACACAAGTACAGCATTCCAGCAAGCTTTGCGTCTATTATGCGCCACATTGCTTCATACTGCAGGCGAAATTCGGTGATTGCCACTTGACAAAGCTCGATATTGGATGACAGCAGGTGGATGCAACGGCTGCGTGACCGACGAGCGTTGACATGCATGACCTCGGATACTTTCGCCACGATGATCGTTGCGAACTCTGCGTTTCCATATATTACCTCACGGCCCTCGGTGTCTGGAAGCCGCGACCTGTTGGCTATGCTACTCAGACTAGAGCCACGCTTCCGCCAACGGAACCGCTTGCAGCACGAGCAACCCACCTGCTGTCCTCTTGAGCTGCGACAAATCATCGTGTGGGTCGAGAAGTCTATCACAATACCTAAGCTGGAAGCCTGGATGGTTGCATCGCCACCTCGAGTGTTCGAGCAGGAGAATATTCAGCTTCTCTGCAGGGTATCCCTGCTCACTGTCAGCATACCGAAGCTTTGGGGGACGTCAAGCATCGTGACTAACCTCTGAGCCCTTCCCGTGAGTGATCAAGAATGCCTTTGACATCGGTAGGTACGAGATGTTCGTATGTGGAGCGAGGTGGTGCTGTCTTGGTAGACACAGATGACAGGGCGAGTAGACAACGCAGGCGGTCTTGCAATCAGGATGCTTTATGTCTTCCTGGGCTGCATCGACCTCTCCGTGGTGCCAGAGTGTCTCGTAGCAGGGTTGCAGCTTGATGTGCGTGTGAAGATTGCCTTGTAGCTTGTACGCCGTACGATTGATTGTCTCATTGTGAGGATGGGTGGTACGCTTTCGCATCATATGCGAGACAATGGTCCAAGCATCAAAGACTTCGTTGGCTTTGAAGAAATCCTCAAAGCTCCTCGCCAGTTCTGAGGTGAAAGACGTGTCTCCGCTGTACGATGTCTGTCCGTCTGAGCAAGCAAGGAGGAGTTCTTGTCTGGCGCTGCGCCTCTCAGAAGTAGGGTTGGTCCTGATGTGTCCGGCTGAACAACAGTCAAGGCTGAACAGGATATCCAGTGGACAAGAAGCCTGCACGAATCGCTGTACTTTGTCCCAAACAGCGAACCGGCTTTCTGGCTCAGAGCTGAATTTGTCAGAAACGTATGACGTTGCTGGATTGGAAAGAACACCTACGTCTCGGTCAACAGGAGCTGACCTTCTTCGTTACCACCATGGCTGTCGATATGAACGAAGAGGAGTTTTGATCCTGGCTGTCTGTACTCTTGATGAATGAAGCGGCCGATAGTGTGAATCATTGCGTCGGTCATGTCTCGATCCGAATGACACTCTCGTGACGGTAGCACCTGAATGTCTACATCCCAGAGGTACAAGGTGCGACACACCTTGGCGAACAACGCCCGGCTTTCGTCAAGTTGCTCAAGATGATCGAAAGACGGAAATGAGACTAACAGCGCACGAACTCCCTGACCATCTGGTTTGACTGGCCCAGTCTTTTCGTTTTCGGGGCGGGATTTAGCAGGCATGGTGACCAACTAGATATCAGACTGGTGTGAGAAGATCGAGCAAGATATCAGGAGAAAGATTGAGAGGAATAAGAGAAAGTTAGTAGACAGGCGAAGGGAGCATTAAATATTGTAAAAAAAGGCTCGAGCAGCTCTTCACGGCATCTTGATGAAAGGGAAAGCAGACTGGTACATGGCCTGAGTTGTGACGCTGAAGCTATGTTGCATGACCGAAGACACTTACGCCCCACACGTCGTATGCTACGATGATGGTCTTCAGCTGCTCATCTTATTGGTGTGTCCCAATTTGATCTTCGACGTATGCTACCCCAAAGATGAAAGTTCTGAGATCTTAATTCTGAACAGTGGCAGTTCTGGTAAATTACGCGCATCTTGAGAACGCACATGTGCCTTTCGTAATATCATAGACGTTGCCTGAGGTTGTCACGGTTTGCGAGTATAGAGCCTTGCTGGTAGTAGAGACGTTCCACGGTATCTCTCAAATGTTTGCCAGCCGCTGCTGCAGCCCGTTGAATGAGTGCGGTCGGGAAAACTCTCGAGCTGTGAAGACAAACTTGGATGAGTATCATCCATGGTGTAGATGCAGGTCTTTGTCTCTGAAAATGAAGGTGCTCTCCACCATACGTTTTGCAAAGCGTATGTGTATAAGTATGACCGACCTCGCGCTACGGAACTCTTAACTCTTTGAACCGTGGTCGGAGCTTGCAATGGGCATTTGTTTCAAGTTTGCAGTGCCCCTCAGGGTTCTTCGAGTAGCAGGACCATGCTCATTCCTCCCACGGAGGTGCTAATGCTGATGATCACTGATGGTTCTTTGTCCAAATCGAGCTGTCTGGTCACCCGGAAAAGCGTTTCATGGCTCGCACCTACAAGAATAAGCTCCCACTAAGGTTTGGTCGTGGTTGTAGGCTGGCCAGACAGGTCAAAGGCACTGTCTTGGCGGTAGACATGGATGACTGGAGAGACACCAGACAGAATTGTCGCAGGAAATGCAGAATCACTTCGCAAACTTCATTAGCCCGTGATGGCCCTACGGTCCGCAGCTCCGTGCCACAGCGGGTGAAAGCCGCGTGTCACAGCTGAGCAAGGCGGTTCTCCGGTCGTTCGTCACCGCCTTGGAGTGATATGCTATACAGCATCAGATACCCCTGACTTTCCACGCATTTTTTGACTTGGGTGACCCCTCGATGTCGATCGAGATTGCCTTAAATACGGCCCGGAAGCTCGCCCGACCCCGTCAATGGTGCATACTTCCGGTGCAAGCTCAGCGGCTGGAGACGCTGAGAAATACTTCACATGTTCAACCGTGGAACAAGTGAGTTCTGTAAGCCAACGCGTAATTTCTCGAATGAGTCCTCCAGGTTGGCATCGTAGTCTCGAGCGCTGTCTTTCGGGATCGAGAGCGCCCTTCCCACTGGCTTTGGTGAAGCGTATTATTGCCTCTAGTGTGATAACTCCAATTGCCGTCAATGGCGGCCGCTGGTGCTTGCCCTGCGCTGTCCTGATCGTGCGGCACTGGACTTATTCAGAGTCCAGGAGAAGCGCCACTAATCAAGAACTTGGGCTTAGCCATATCTACGCTTTGACAGCGTTCATTGATTTGTGTGCATGCGTGATCCCTGACGGGGACCTCAAGTCGTCAAGAAGACATGGCGCTGCAAGGTCAGACTATTTCCAGCAATGGCGGGCTGCGTATTCAAGCACGCCGGCGCCATCATCCCAAGCTGCGAATCGCCGACCGCAGGAAACGCCACGGCCGCGCCAGTGGCTATTACTGATCGAGAAGTACGTACGTGATGCCAGAACCGCACAGGCAGGATCTTGCACGGTCCATATGTCCTAGAGCATGGGTCATCAATCTGATCCGGCCTGTTCGGAGTGAAAACGCTGCACGCAATATTCGGCATTGAGAGACGCGTGGCACTAGGCTCGATATGAGACTAGCGTTCTGAAGAAGAGACATCGACAAAACGCCTGCCATTCCGGCTACACCAACACCACAGCGATGCACTTTGGTAAATAAAAATCAGCGCAAAAAGTCGACCTTAGCGATGTTTCCTTGTGAGTTTAGCAAAATTGGTGCAGTTTCGCATGGCTAGCTGTAAGATGATGCCAAGCACACCGCTAGGCTCGATGTAAGACTAGCGTCCCGACGAACAGAAAACGACAAAACGCCTCCCATTCCCGCTACACCAACACCACAGCAATGCACTTTACAGAATCGAAATCAGCGCAAAAATTCGACCTTGGCGATGTTCCGTTGTAAGTTTAGCAAAATTGATGCAGGTTTCGCAAAGTTGTGCTGGCCGGCTGTAAGAAAATGCCAAGAGTGCCGCTAGGCTTAGTCTGTCACTAACGCACCGAGAGCCTCAGATTGACAAACTGCCTGCCATCCCTACTACGTCAACGCTACGTTAATACATCTTCGTTTTTTGGAATCAGCGAGGAATTTTGACCTTAGCGACGTTTCCCAGTAAGTTTTATAAAATCGGCGTAGGTTTCGCAGAGTTGTGCTCGCCAGCTGCAAGACGACGCCAAGCGTACCGCTAGGCTTAGTCTGCTACTAGCGCAGCGAAAGCCTCAGATCAACAAATTGCCTGCTGTTCCTGCTACGCCAAAGCTACGCTCATGCATCTTCGTTTTTTGGACTCAGCGAGGAAAGTTGACCTTGGCGATGTTCCCCTGTGAGTTTAGTAAGATCGGTGCAGGTTTCGTGGAGATGTGCAGAGAGGTTCGGGGAAAGGCGCTTGGCTCGATTGGTGGTTAGTGTGCGGCTTTGATGCGTTCCTAGAAATCTGTTGCTCTCTACCGCTTCACGACGGCCAGAGCAGGCAGGACGGCTATATAACCTAAGTCTTTGTATGCGACAGCAAGCGCAGCCGTCCCAGCACTGCCATCCATGACACCGAAGAACGGTGCCGGCGCGTGCGTTGCTTGGCTCTATAGCGGCCTTCCCTCCTTCCGTAAGTGATTAATTTACAGCCGGCATGGTATTCAAATAGAGACGCAGCTCATCTTGTTCACGTTCCATCTATGTTACAGGGAGGGTGCCAGCTCAAAAGTTCGTGATATCCGTCACCAGTCCATACAGATCACGTACATCCAACCCAGTCACTCCCGCCTGTCGTGGACCTGATCCTGCCCCTCCTCGTTCCAGCGGTAGGCGCGCCCACCGTCCAGAAACGCCTCGAGTACTAGAAGCCCTCCCGGTGTCCGTGAGAGCGATGCCAAACGCGTGCCAGCGTCCACGATGCGGAGCTGTGCTTGAACGCCAGCTCGCGGCCCTTGCTCTCGGTGAAGCACTCTTCGTAGCGTTTCCTGGCTCCTTCAGTGGTGATGTCCTTCATTAGAAAGTCAGTCATCAATCGCATCTCGTTGCACAAGCCACAAACCTTATTGCATGTCCACTCCACAACATCCGTAGTAGTTTGAAAGGGGCCGTTGAACCGCACATGTGGAACGATGCACATGACAAAGCAGTCCCCTAGCACCGCTTCGTCTTGGAGATTGTCCAAAATGCGATAGAGATTATCTAGGCATGGCCGAATGTGTATGCGAGGAGTCTCTCCAGGTGTGAGCGACAACCAAGTCGGATGAAGATCGATACTGTCCAGCGGATGGTCCTTCAACTCCTCGATCATTTTGTTGATACTGGGCATATCGATTCGGCGATCTTCGGTGTTGATGAAGATGGATCTTCTCAAGATTCGCGCTATTGCGGTAGTGTATGTTCGCCTGGATCCTGAAGTCGTGTCGTCCGCGGAACAGGCTTGCGCAATCTCTTGTACTGGTCCTGCGGGCTCGAGCGGCGATTGGGGGTCGTTCTTGCGAACGTCCACTGTGGCAGCACCAGCATGACAGGAGTCGAAGATCACCAAAAGCTCAGCTTTACAGTGTTGACTCAGGACGCTCCAAATGTCGGCGAAAGCAACAGTCGCCCTGGCCATCTCCGGCGGCGAGGGACCCTTGCTGCTGGTCGTTAGTGGCAGGATCAACCACTATGGCGAGCAGTGCTTACTCGGATAATTTGAGTCCGTCTTTGTGTTGACCGCTACGATGACGTCCACCATGTCCCTCGTAGTGAAAGATTACAAGCTCCTTTGACGCCTGGCCATACTGTTGTAAAAAGTCTTGCAGTTTTCTGGTCAATTCTTTCTTGGCTTCCGCAGCAGAGAGCTTCCACCCAAGCTCCAGTTGATGGACGTCGAAGTACAGATCGGTCTCACAGACACTGCGCGAAAATGGAGAGGACACGAATTGGATGAAGGCGTCCGTGTCTCGTTCGGGCTCCCAACAAACGCTGAAGACTGTGACGCGATTGTATCGGGTCCTTGTCCCAACTTGTGGTGCGATGTTCACTGATGAGACCGCCATTGGTTCCAGGGGGTCTCGGAGACGTAATCGAAACCCCAAGTTGTTGCTCAATCGCGTTGTCACGGGCCACTCTTTCGATCTCGCTGCTTTCACGAGATTTGGGATGGAAAACCATGAAGCGTTGGTACAACCCGAGGTTACTGAACGGAGCGATTGATAGTAGTGGATGAGGCGACCAGCAAGCACGCCGCGTGCCACTGCTGTGCTGGTGGATATGATTGACTTCTCGGCACCGGGAGCCAGACCTGTGAAGAGACTTCCGTGCAACGATATATCCGTGCAGTCCTCGCCGCAGTCGAACAGCAACAGCACATCCACCGGCCAATCCTGCGAGGAATCGAAGATGTAACTGCGCGAGGAGTCAGCGATCGATGCAGGAGGTCAGCTTCAGGACATACTCAAGCGATTTCAACGCCGTCGAAGTATCTCGTGCTCCACAATAAATGAACGGCAACGTTGGAGGCGACTTGATGTCGCGTGCAGTCTGGGCGGCGGACCTAGCGCTCTGCAAAGACGTGTCATGATCGTCTCCGTCGATCGCCATGGAATCAACCGTAATTGCATCAACTCTGGCCACAGTTACTCCAGGTAGCAGCTCAAGCACGCCTCCCAAGTCGTTCAACTTCTCCTTCAAAAAGTCATCTGAACCATCGCGGATTGGGAACGCAGAGACTGCTTCATATTGATGCGGCACGCTGCGGACTGGTCCTGTGTCAGCGCTGAGATTTTCGATTCCTCGTCTTCAAGACTCACCTTTGTTGTTGGGAGTGATTTTCTCGTCAAGCTCACGCGCGAAACGGTCGTTTTTCTTGCTTTCGGCCATGAGTTGCGTGACTGAATCCGATGATGATGTCCGACGAAGTGGGAGCAGTGGTTTTGGCGGAAAAAGGCATGAAGTCTTGGAGTGCGACCGACGCAAACAAGTCTTGGCCGAACAAACACCTGTGACACAGGAAGAGAAATATCATCGGCGCTGTTGCATCTGCCCTTAGATTAGCAAGCATCGCTCACAAAGACGGCTCGATTTGAACAAGGCGTGTTGCTGTTTGAGCAAACCGGCCCTCGATGTGATGTCCAGATGAGGATGCGTCATCTTCTCTGGGCCTCAGAGGCTCTGAAAGTGCTCAATGGTAGTTGCTTGTCCAGCTAAATACCGATCAAACACTGCGCCCTTGGCGCTCTCTCTGGGCTTGCAGATCACTACCACGCTTGGTGCTGCAGCTTGTCAGCGCAGGGAAAGCCAGAGGTTGAAAAGAAAGAATGTGATGATACCAGCTCGTGTCCATGATTCTACTCGAACAGAATAAAGAACCTTCCGCAGGTCAGCCCAACGTTACCAATGACCCCAATGTTCCAATCTTCACTCTTTGTCGCAGTAGATGCGCCCACCATCCAAGAAAGCTTCAAGCACGAGCAGACCTCTCTCGGTTCTGTTCAGCGTACTGATTGGCGTCGAGTCGTCCACGAGGCAAAGGTCGTGTTTGAAGGTCACTGCCCCGCCTTCTGGTACCGGGCTGCTCCTTGCGTAGCTCAGCTTGATGTCCTTAATCACGCTATGCTGAGACGCTACATTAGCAAGAATTGTTTGTGCAGGAACATGTCACACACCTCTACAAATTTTTCCCTCCTCGGTTTGATGCTTTCGACCGGACCTCGAATGCGTGAATGAGGTATGACATGAACGCGGATGTAGCCTTGCGGCGGCAGCTTCCCTCGGGATCGATCCAGGATCTTGTAGAGCCTGGAAAGACAGGGTTGAACGTAAATTGTTCGTGCAGGTCTAGTCGACAGATCATACCACACCGGTTGAATTGGACTTGCATTCGATGAGAGGTCATCTACACGGTTCCTGATTGCATTGTGCACGTTTGGTGTGTCGATTTGATAACTATCGGCGTTGACCGTATGGAGCATTCTGCGCCAGATCGTCGCTGTCGCCGTTGTGTCGGTTCTATTGGCTCCTAAAGTTCTTTCATCAGCGCCACAGGCAAGAGCTGCTTCTCGTCTCTCATGCGCATGTCGTATATGCGACGTTGCATCTTTGCTCAGTGACTGCGAAGGGGGTTCCATTGCTCCAGCATGGCAGCAATCGAGCAGTGTCAGAAGCTCAGCCGAGCAGGACTCAATAAGCACACGCCATACTTTGTCGAATGCGACGCGTACGTCTTTATGATGTGCACTAGAAATTCCAGATCAGCAGTGTCGTCTGCGCATACAGTAAGAGCACTTACGAATATAATAGTAGTCTCTTTTCCATTTCCTTGCCGTGCCCTGCATAGTGGAAGATGACGAGGCTGTCGGCTTCCCGACTGTAGACCTCACAGAACTGCTTCACTCTGGATAGAGCAAGCTTCTCGGCTTCTGCGGAGGAATGTACTGCGGGTATCATGAAGTCTTGAAAGTCGAAGTAGAAGTCAGTCTGGCAGACATCTCGAAAGAGCGGAAGCTCTGCCGCTCGAATGAGCGAGTCGTGCGACTCCTCCCAGTACATGCTGAGAACGTGACCCACTTGTATTGTCTAGGGGTGGGGGCCGGAGCTGGCGGGAGCTGCGGTGAGAAGATACGCGAAGGGCCTCGCGTACTCGCGTATCGACGAAGTCGGGCCTTTGGACTCATCTTCGTTTCTATGACGTCTTCAAAGAGTCGGAGAATTTTCGAGATGTACAGCATGGAGAACCAGTTGGCATTCGAATATTCGCTCAATCTGGGTAGGAGGGGAACGAGGGAGTCCACGAGCCTGGCGGCAAGCAAGCCAAGCTCAATAAGCGGCTTTGTAGCGACAATGAAAAGCTGGGCTTGGGGCTTGAGGCGGCTTTGAATTGTGTCACTGGCACAGCCAAGACCATCTCCACCATCAAAGGATGCCAAAACGTCAATCTGCCATCCTTCGGCCTTGTAGAAAATACCACTTGATGTTGTCAGTTCTTACATGCCCGATACAGATAGCTTTGCTGCACATGTGCTTACCCAAGAGCGTCATAAATCTGAGTCGTTCGATTTGCACAACAATGAACCCAAAGCAGTGCAGAAGATTACCTGGCCTTGTGAATGTTTGATGCTGCAGCTCGTGCATCTTTGCGACCCAATATGGAATTCGGCAATCCTGGTATGTTCGATTCTTTCGACATCGAGCTGACCTGAGTGACGTCGAAGCCCGGCAATAGGTTCAGAGTACCGAAAAGATGTGTCAATGCAACAGCGATGTCTTTGTTAGCATACTCTCCGATTAGGAAGACATGGACCTTTGTGTATTTCGCGCTGGCTGGCTGGTCTAAAGAAGAATTAGTAGGCGCTCGATGCTGCACAGCCTGCGGCACGCATACTATTATGGCGTACACCAAAGTTCTTCGCAACTTCCGTCAGAACCTGTTCCCTCCCTGGCTTTGCGTTGTCGGCAACATGCGCTCCTGCCATAGGATAGTGGAAGAGTGGTATATTAACTTGTCCGTGAGCTTTCACTGAGAACAAGGTGGAATCAACGCAATGCAATGGGAGACAAATGTGAATGGAACTAATAACGGTAGGATACGGGAAAACGACCAGCGTAATATTAAGATGCAATTGAAAGTATGAAAAGGAAACTTGGAGTGTTCTTCAGATTGTATATTAAATGCTTGCATCTGGTCTCATGGATCGCCGGTGGGTAGTCTGAGACATGGTTTGACATGGTTTGCCATTGAACACAAGTGGAAATGCAAGACGCAATAATTAGACCTATAACGGTCAGCGGTTCCGGTTGTGACCTCTCCTGATGCTGCGCTCACGGCCGATTCGTGCCGCTGCAGAAGAGGAAGTGATCCACGTGTGTGTGTGACATGAACAGGGACCTCGTTTGCCTAGCAGTATGGATAAGCTAAAACGGCTGTGAGCAAACGCATGGAGGCTGAGTCTGGTCCCAGAAGTCCGCAAACGTGCACACTCATGAGCACCTAAAGTATTCAGAGACCTCCGAGAATCGTCGCATGAAGCAAGAGCTTCTCAATTGTTTCGAAGGATGGAGAAAGATTCTTGAAATCGTTGTGCGGCAAGGAGTATGAAGCTCAATGCTACTCGTTCTTGCCAACGTGCAGCCTCGGGGTGTCAGAAGCATTTGAGGGGGCGTCACCGGTATGACAACCGGTTCCAATCGCGTGGCTATCCAGTGACAACGATCGAATCCGCGATAGCGGAGACTTCCCACTTATCTGGTTTTGTTCAGTATTTCAGTCTCTTCATACTCCGCCGCGAGCTATGACGCATCTAAACCATCGCAGGAAATTCTATCCAATTCAGATGCAGCATAGCGTAACAGATCAATATGTCCACAGAGAACGCCAGATTCGGGGTATCAACCATTACTTCTTGCCCTTCCTCCTCCGTCCAGCATTGTTGTTTCCGCCACCATTCGCTTCGACTTCTTGTTGCGGTTCTTCGTAGTCTTCATCATCGTCGTCCTCGTCGTCATCCCTCCTCCTATCGACCGCACCCTTAGCCTTGTTCGCTGCCCCTCTTGCTTTGCCCTTTACATTGCGCTTCCGTCCTTCCGTCGCGATGTCATCCATCACGTCATCATCTCCGACTGTCGTCCCGTGCGCAAAGTCCAGAAGACCATATGGCGCGAAGTTGCCTTTCCCACCGGTAATGATATGCAGCTCCTGTCTTCTCGCCATGCCCGTCAACAGCACCGTGCTTGGCAGAACCTGGTATCCGGAAAACACGAACGCCTCCTCCAGACTCACGAATGCCATGAACAGCATGTAGGTGAAGATGTGGAATCTGAACACAAACGCTGGCAGGTATGTTGGGATCCAGCGATGTAAGAGGTATGCAGCAGGATGGTCGTAGGCGGCCGCAAAAGGCAGCGCGTTTCCCAGACTGTGCGCGTAGCTTTCGTGCGCCTTGGTGAGACGCGGCGAGTACCGGGTGTTGTGAAGCAGGTAGCGGTGAATATAGTACATGAGCGTGCCGCGGATCATGAGCGCTTTCATGATGTCGAGGATGAGAGTCCAAGGCGTAGGTAGACGGGACGAGACCTTCAGAACGGAACGGAAAGGAAGAAGGTCCGTAAAAGCATAGTCAATGGCTGTTTGCAAGGCGATGCCGAGGAGAATGTTGAAAATCGCGAGTCCGACAATGCGCGCGAGGCGTTCCGTTTGTGACCTTGCGCGATGTGCGGACCCGGCAGCTTCAAAAGGAAGCGCGCCATCACGGGCTTTGAGACTACGCGCCGCTGTTGGGATGGAGAGGTCGAATCCGAGGAAGAGGGCGGAAGGGAGGACAAAGCAAAATAGGCGCGCGAGGAGGATGGAGAAGAACTCGACGGCAAGTGGAGGCTGTGTCCAAACGAGTGATGTCCAAGCCAGGGAGAAGAAGATGAGGTTCAGGTAGGTGGACTGCAGGCCGCTGGTCAGCAAAGGGGTGTTGAGGAAAGAGCGATCAGAGATTGAGGATATACCCAGCCGGTTGTGGTAGTTGGCAGCAGGAAATAGGAGACGAGTGGAAGTGAGAGAAGGTAGTTGAAGTTGAGAAAGGGGATTCCAAAGGCCATTGCGTCTTGTTGATCTTTGCGCTTGAGCTAGGAGTGTCGCTCCACTTCGAGGCTTCAATGCTGGAAGTCGCGCCTGGTTAGCTCGGACGCGTCGCGTGTTCGGAGCCCCCCAGGTCTCGAAGACGTATCTTGAGGACGGCCGATTGATATGGGTGCGTCCAAATCAACACGCTGTAATGCGCCAGTGATCACAAGATGCATGCATCAGGCAGCAGCGGGAACTGCCAACTTACCCAGAGTCGCACGTCGCACGTCGCAGCTCACGATGCAGTGGAGCTACGTCAGATCCTCTCCAAACACGCGCTTGGCCTAATCTGGAGTAGAGCAGACGCTTAGCGGTGCGGACCGGGGTCAGGAGGCTCAGCCCTCGGTGCAATACCACGACTCAAGTCTGGGATTTGGAACAATATACTATCTGCAGCATCGACAACATTCATATCATTCAATCAACTGTTGCTTCACCGTCGTCAGGTGACAGCCAGACATCCGGCGGGTTTTATCTCCCGAGTCACCGGCAGTCAGCGAACGTTTCCATCGCCCCCAGATTCGACCAAGAACCAAGGCCCCTTCATCTCAAACTGCCGCGCACCAGCCACTTTCGCATCCAGCTCAAAGCTCCCATCTCGACTTCACCATCGTCCATACACGCGATCAGCAACTTCCGGTCAAGACACACGCGCAGCCGCTGTGTCTGATCATGATCGGGTTGCTGCTGTTCGACCGCCAGATCCCATCCTTCCCCGCTGCATCCCGTCGGTTAAGCTTAACTGCGATCTGAGTATTGAATTCGCGACCCAACCGAGTATTGATTCTCCAGATCAGGCAGCTCCTCTGACAGATGTACCTCTCCGCCTGACAACGTTTTATCTCAAGCACCTTCCGAACAGTCCGAAGACATGTCGTTGGCCAATGGAGGTCCACAATCCTCTACCTCCACTGTCAAGCGCTCGCGAAACGACATCCGCATCAAAGAGGCCTCCCCCGATGTTATAAACGACCTGCTTGCCTCTCTGTCCACAATCTCGTTACCCGCCGACTCCGATAGCTATTCGCCATTGATACCCGACCGCGAAGCTTCTCTGCGATCACCTCCGCCATCTGTTCGAGCATCCTCATCCCAAAGACCGTCCGCGCCCACCTCCATCTTCTCGCGCGAACCATCCGCCAGCTTCCAGGAGGAGCCACAATCTGCAGCTGCTTCGAGCTCATCCATCGGCGAAGTGTCTGTGACACATGTCGCCGATTCACCAACCATCAGAACCTCACGACGTCCTTCTGGCTACTCCAAGATCACCGCGCCGAAATCCTCACAGAAGACCAAACCATCACAGAACTTACGTAGTCCGTACGCGCCTTCACCAAACACTACAGCTCCTCCGTCAAGGCAGCGTCAGGAGCCGACGCTGCCGCAACTCCCTGAAGAAGCCACCACACCACCGAAGACTATCAAATCAAAGAAGACTTCAGACGAAGCACGAAGAGCACGCGCATTAACGGCAAGAACTCAAAGAGATAGCCTCCAGGTCACAAGATCGCGAGACACCAAAGGCAAGCAGAAAGCGTCGTCTGATTCGCCCACCACTCCTCTCTACAGTCCGCTAGAGCCGCCTCCACCACAGTCTTTGCAAGGTCACATTCCATATCAGAGGAGTCGATCGCCCACGACGAAGCCGACTCAGCGATTGTTCCTGTCGGAACAAGTCTCGCCAGCCGCGAGATCGCCAGCACGTGCGCCGAGAGGCCAGGATGACTTATATACTTCTCGGACCAGTTCGAGGACAATACGTCCGGAACGATCGACCGAAAATTTCGTCATCGTGCACCGCAAGAAAGATGAAGTAGCGGCGCCTCCTTCTGACAGACGAAAGGTCATACCTTCACGAAGCTCGTCGGTCGGACGCACCTCAGGTAGCCCACCAAAATTCGGTCGATCTTCACGACGCTCGAGTTTGCGCAGTCAGCACCAGTCGCCCGAGACAGTCCCCGAAGAGAAGAACGAAGATGAGCAGGCAGCTGTGGGTCATCAGGAATCAAGCGCACAAGCAGGGACCGTGCAAGAGGAGCCTGAAGAGTTTGAGATGGAGGAAGAAAACAGCGTGATGAGACGAATTCGGGAGCTGCGGGCAGCCAAAGAGCAACGAGATAAGACTAGCCAGCAATCAGTAATAAGTAATCCTAATCAGCTTGCAACTCCATCGAGTCCGCGCAACACGACAACGCCGCGACAGAGACCCCCGGATACATCACGGGCAGCAACACAGGTGCAAGAAGCGACGCGCGTAAAAGAGCGCAAGATCAGTGTCAAGACCGATGGACAAGTACAGACTCTCGAACCCCCGCCAGCGATATCCTCCGGCTCAGCGTCACCGACCCGCGCAAGTTTCTCGCGACCTCGTCCAACAGGTGTCGACGGACGTCCGCTATCACCTATGGGCGCTCTTTCAGGGGCACCTTTCCCGCGCAAATCACCGCTCAATGCCAATCCAGTCACATTCGCACAGGACGTACCTCTATCCAGATCTGCATCGAGAATCAAACGCTGGTCAAATCCTGATCTCGCGGCTGCTAAGAAATCGTATCAACGTCACACGCGCGATGATTCCAGCAAGACGGAAAAGGGCGTTGCGGCCTCGCCACCTTTACTCGAGGAGAAGCCACCTAACGAAAACGACGTCAGTGATGCCGTTGAGAAGTTTGTAAACTCGCCCCGCTTATCCCAGCGCATCACGCCTTCAGGTGAGTCTCGCGTCATCTCTTTCTCTGAGGTAGGTGACCCGTTCGGCCACGCAGTGTTCTGCTGCGTCGGTATGGGTCTCACCCGGTACGTGATGGCTTTCTATGAAGAGCTAGCAACTAGTCTGAAATTACGCCTCATTACTCTCGAGAGACCTGGCATCGGAGAAAGCACCCCCTATCAAGAACCACGCTCTCCGCTTTACTGGCCTGATGACATCCGTGCGGTGTGCAACCGTTTGTCTATCCGCAACTTCTCCCTTGTCGCCCACTCCGCTGGTGCGATTTACGCTCTAGCAACTGCCCTGAAAATGCCATCTCGCGTTCGGGGTAGGATACATCTGCTTGCGCCGTGGATACCACCTTCGCAGCTGTCTTCACAGTCAACTTCCAACTCGCCCTCCGGCTCTCCGGCAAAAGTTCAAGCACTGCCACGCGCCCAGCGATTTCTCCGCTACGTTCCCACGCCATTGTTGAGGCTCGGGAGCTCTTCATACGGTATGGGCAAGCCTGTAGGCCAGCAGTCACCGACACCCAAGAATGGTAAAAGCTCAAGTACAAGCGCAATGACGAGTCCACGGCCGAGCATGGGCTCAAAGACTTTCAGTAATGGTCCAAGCTTTCTGGCCGTGAGCACGCGTCCTTCGGTCGACAGACGGCAGGGGATAATTGGGCTTCCCGCTGGCTCGCCTCGTCTCGAAGATCTAGTCACGGTACCCAGCGACCATAATCTCGCTGCTGCTGTGCTCTCTGCGGGTCGAGATGCTGCAGCAACACCACCGCCAATCAACCGGGCGCGCAGCACGACCAGCCCTGAGGAATCCATGGCGTGGCAGAAACGGTACGATGTGGAGCTGACAGCTACTATCTGGGAGCTTGCAACGCGCAATGCCAATCCGGCAGTCGATCTGTTTGTCTGTCTCGAGCGTAATAGTCCGGTCGGCTTCCGCTATCGTGATGTTGCGCGCGAGGTTGTCATTCGACATGGGAGCAAAGATACCCGTGTGCCCCTGGACAATGTCAAGTGGCTTGGGACGCAAGTGTTGCAAAAAGCCGAGGTCAGAATACTTGAGGGCGAAGGTCACGGGTTGATGGCCAACGCTGGTGTCATGGCCAGCGTTCTGGCCGAGGTCGGCAAGGAGGCGGAGATGGGTGATACGTATGGCAATCTGGGGTCGAACAGCGCTTACAACAGTCCTGTGCTGGAGACAGAGGCGGCAACGTTCTGATGAGCCCTGGCTTATGCCACAGACGGTGGGGTACTTACCGGCGTTAATGGGAGGTTTTTTGCTTCTATGATACCACTGCAGCGCACATTCGAATTTAGTGTATTCTTTCAAGAGGAGAAGCAAGGCGGACAGACTTACGATACAAGTCACCAAAGGGTCATTGTGAGGAACCAATGTAAGAAGCATGCAAGACGTAGAAGAAGAAGCTGTGGCTCCAGAAGATGCCGAAATCGTCTCTTGTCTCGACTCTACATCTGGTGTCTAGACTCTAAATTAACTTGCGGTGCCGGTATCATTCGATTCCCTCTACCCTCGAACATGATCGCCAGCCCAAATCTCTGCTATCGTTCTATATCACCTTCTCCGTGATCTGTCTTCGGTCCTCCGTCGTTGAGAATCATGCCTGACACTCGCTTGTGATCGTGTAGTGCTGAGCCTGGTCCGCTGCTCATACCATGCAGAACATGACCGTGACCACACCGGTTCTGAGCGGTGCGCACCAACTCGGAGCGTTTCGTCTTGCGAGTTCTCAGCTCTGACCAGATTGATGGCGGTCTTCGCCAGTCACCGGTCGTAGTGAAACGCCCATGTCCAGGACCGCTCACTCTTCATCACCATGTCTCGCAGGGCCGATCAATCTTCATGCGAGCAAGAGAGCAGCTTACGAATCCGCATGCAAGTCCCTCCCGTTCAGATACGCTCTGCATTGCTCAAGAAGGCATCATCTTCCACTTCCTCTTCCCCTCTTCCTCCACCCTATCCACAACCACCTCACCCTCCGGCGCATCCGGCAGCGGCGCCCCCACCGGCACCTGCGGCATCCCCATCTTTCTCCCCTCCTCAACCCCACCACCAGTCTTAACCCCCCCACCAACCCATTCCACACCCTCCCTCTCCAACACCCCCAACTCCACCTCCACCTCCCCCTCCTCCTCCACACTCAACTGCCCAGCCAACATCCCCGCAACCTCCTCCTGATACCCCCTCTCCTCCTCACTCCTCCCCATAATCCGCTCCACCCCCTCCACGCCCCCCATCTCCTTCCGAATCTCCTTCAGCACCTCCGTCCCCCGCTGCAGACCAAAAAGCACATCCTTCTGTATCAGCGCGAACTCCACATCATTGGCTAACTTTTGCAGTTGCTCGAGTTGGGCGTCCGTGCGCGAGAGGAGGGTTTCTTGGTACTTCTTGCGGCGGAGGGCGAGGAGGGCGGCGGGCCGGTTGTGTTGGGTGAGGGCAGTGCGGGCGGCGGCGGTTTCGAGGGATGTGAGGTGGGTGAGGCGGAGGGAGTGTTGTTTTAGTTTGTCGCGTTGGAGTTTGAGGTCGAGGATTGCTCTGGTGGGGTGTTAGTGGGTGTGGTGGTGGGGGGTGTGTGTGGAGGGTAAGGTGGTGGTGGCGGAGGGGTGTGGAGGGTACGGGAGGTATAGGGTGGGACTGGAGGGCGTACTTGTCTTGCGCGGTTACTTTAGGCGCGGAGGAGGTGTTGCCCATGCTAGAGCGGCTGGGATGTCAGGGGAGAGTGATGCGCCGGCTCGTCGTGGATGCGATGATGTTGGCGTGATGAGATGCCAAGGTGGAGATAAGAGGCCATACGGTTATCTCCGAATGCGTATCGATAAACACTTTTTGGATGAAAACGAGAACGACGATCTCGAGCGTCGACATGAAATCGCATTTGCCAGCGTTCCGTCACTTCGACGTCCGATACACCGGCGCGCCGCCGTCAGCGATCTCACAACCAAAATCTCACATAGCGCCAATCCACCTCTGACCACTCTCCAGCATCACCACCATCACCGCCCCTCCCCGTAATGGCGCGCCCCCGCACAACCAGAAACGTGAGTCATCGCAGCGGCACAAGCAGCCTAAGCCGCCAACTCGACCGTGAAATCTACGCCAGTATCCGCACGTACATCGACGACCTCGAGGATAAGCAGCAGCTGAGTAGTGCTGCTCTCTCGGTGCCGGCGGTATACCAGTATATCAAGCGCTCGAATTCGAGCGTGGCGCGGAAACCGAAGGCGGCGCTTGAGGATAGTATAGAGAGGGTATTGGACGCGGTGAGGGAGGAAGGGGAGAGCGCCGGTGATTCGGAGCTGGAAAGAGAGGTTTTGGAAGGTGAGGGGGCAACGGGCGCTGCTGTGGGTTCGGATGCGATGAATCGTAGGATGGTTCAAAGCTGGGACGTAGGCCAGTCTGAGCCCGCTCCATCGAGCAAGCGGTCCGCATCCAACCAGACCATCAAAGTCAATGGAACAGCACAGCACAGCAGCAAGCGCGTGTCTAGGCGCCCTGCAAATGATACCAGCACACCGGCGCTGCTCCCACCTACACATGTCTCATTTGCAGATCTAGGTGGCATGTACGAGACCATCGACCTTCTCCAGGAACTCGTTCTACTACCATTATATCAGCCATCCCACTACATCAACCGTGGCCTCAAAATCCCACGAGGCATCCTACTCCACGGCCCTCCCGGTTGCGGCAAGACAATGCTCTGTGAAGCCATTGCATGCGAGCTTGAGCTTCCATTCTTGTCGATCTCAGCACCCAGCATCGTATCAGGCATGAGCGGCGAGTCTGAGAAGGCTTTAAGATCGCATTTCGAGCGTGCCGCAGAAGCCGCACCATGTCTCATGTTCATCGACGAGATTGACGCCATCACTCCGAAACGCGAGAGCGCCCAGCGCGAGATGGAGAGGCGTATAGTAGCGCAGCTGTTGACCTGCATGGACGACCTTGATGTTAGCAAAACTGGCGGCAAGCCCGTGATCGTGCTGGCAGCAACAAACAGGCCTGATTCACTCGATCCAGCTCTCAGACGGGCGGGCAGATTCGACACTGAGATCAACATTGGTGTGCCTGACCTGAAGATGAGAGCACGCATTCTGGAGGCGCAGACGAGGAAGACTGCGCTTGGAGATGATGTCAATTTCGATGAATTGGCTCAGAAGACACCGGGCTTCGTGGGAGCGGACTTGGAGTTTCTGGTGTACAAAGCGGGGAGCGTCAGCAATAGGCGGTATATCAAGGTGAGTTCCGAATTTCAGATGTACTCCACTAGCGTATCCCGTAAGCTGCCGTTCCATGACTCTAGTGCATACATTGGAAGCACTATGCAAATTCATTTCTACGCTCTCAATGTCTTTCAGCCTGGAGCTTCCTCGGAAATTCGTAAAAGAACTTCCCATTCGATTTCAAAGCTTGAGCATCCTGCATGCTTATGTCTATATATACCTTGTTTGGGATCGCTTTGCCGGCGCCGCGAAGAGCAGAGCAGCATAAACTTGATTGCCGTTCATTGTGCTTGCTCTGGCCAAGTCAACGTTTCTCATTTTCAATCCCAAATATTTACATAGCTGTATCAGCCCTTGCAACAAGATCTATAGTTTTTCCTTGTCGTTTCTCTTTGATGCCAGAAAGAAATCATGTCGTTTAATCGCAGTCCTATCATGAGCAGCCAGACCGAAATAAAGCCAGCTCAACCACCTCCCTAGACTCAGAATGTGTCATTCTGCGCAGCGTTCTGCCGGCGAAGATGAATTTAGCTTGTTAGAGGCCAAATGATGTTGACTGCAATTGCTGCAATTACTCCCTTTTCTACAGCAAGCTGACCGATACCAATATAGGCCCTTCAATCCCTCTCAGAGCAACGCACCCCAAACGGTGACCAAACCATGCCCGACTCCTCCATTCCCGACCCATCATCCACGCTCCACCCCAGCATAACGCGCTTCCACCGCCTCCGCACGTTCCTTCGGCAACCTCAACCCGATCTCCCACTCGACGCCATCACCCAATCCGACTTCCTCTCCGCACTCCCCTCAATCCAGCCCTCCGCCCTCCGCGAAGGCTTCGCCACAGTCCCCACAACCTCCTTCCGCAACATTGGCGCCCTCACCACGCACCGCGCGGCCCTCACCAGCGCCATCATCAATCCCATCAAGCACCCAGACCGTTACAAACGCTTCGGCCTCACGCATCCGCAGGGCGTGCTTCTCTACGGTCCGCCTGGATGCGGTAAGACGTTGCTGGCAAGAGCCGTGGCGCGAGAGAGCGGGGCGAATTTCATCTCCGTCAAAGGGCCCGAGCTGATGAACAAGTACGTGGGTGAGAGTGAGCGGGCCGTGCGCACGCTGTTCAGCCGCGCGAGGCATTCACAGCCGGTGATTGTATTCTTCGATGAGTTGGACGCGCTGACGCCACGGCGTGGAGGCGGTGAAGCCGCTGCTGAGGTAAGTCATTCTTCCCTTGAAGTTCAAGCACGCACGCACTGTCTCTCATCCTCTGCACTCCCCTTCCATATCTCCTTTCCGCCGGCGTTACCTCATTTCACCTTTACCCACCCACTATCCAACCCCACTCCACTCAAACCCCCACCACCTAGTCCGGCGGTTCCGCCCTTTCCGAAGCCTCAACCCGCGTCGTCAACACGCTCCTCACCGAGCTCGACAGCGCCGACCGCTCCACCAGTAACAGCGTCCACGTCATCGCGGCGTCAAACCGTCCTGAATCGATCGACCCGGCGATACTGCGCTCCGGGCGGCTAGGGAAACATCTATTCGTAGGCTTGCCATCTGCTCTTGAGCGCGGGGAAATTATAGAGACGCTGTTACGGGATATGCCGATGGAGGAGACGGAGAAGGAAGGAGCGGTGGAGTGGGTTATCTATGGGGCAGGTGCGACCGGAGTGGGAGCACATGGAGGGATGAAAGAGACAGGTGCGAAGAGGGGTGAGGGTATGAAAGGGAAGGTGGAGTGCGAAGGCATGAGCGGTGCAGATTTAGAAAGTTTGTGCAGGGAAGCGGCGCAGGTGGCTGTGGAGAGGGAAGGGGAGACGCTGGTGTTGGAGGATTTGAAGAAGACAGTCGCGAGGGGTGTGAGGGCTAGTGTGGGAAGGGACGAGGTGGAGCGGTGGGGGAGGTTGAAGTTGATTTAGTGAGTGTAGAAGCGGAATGAACAGCTTGCGCGGTGGTTGAGTGTTGTTCTCTTGGTTTGCTTTTTAGAGTGATGCCGCCGTGCCAGCAGTTTTTCGCAGGGGCTAAAGGACTTTGCTCTAGGCTGGATGTGCTCTTAACTTTCCACTCGTTTGCTATGCTTGAGATAGTCTGTGCTCAGAGTCGTCATGAATGCTGCCCGTCGAACACGATGACATACAGGCGATCTAAGCAGTAGAAAGAGCACGAATATTGAGTCGTGGTGATGCGCGTGAAATCAAGTGCGCGCCGGCATGCTGGTGCCGAGAAGTACAAGAAAAAGCGGAGGCATATGCTAAAAGCTGAGGCGCGATGATTTTAAAATGTAGATATGGCAATATGAGCGCTGCTTCTACAGAAATAGCATGTCTCAAGTCTCGTTCAACTTATGCCGCTGCATATCGTACACGCTTGGCTCTGTCCCCTACATTCTTCTTACCGTTCTCACTCATTCTTGGGGAGTTTTTTGGTTCTAAACTTCTCTTGCGAGCCTCTGTTGACTTATTGCTGGTGATTTCTCTTCGTCTAGTATCGGGTCACTTTTGCAAGTATAGCCCGAGGGAGCCTTTCACGAACTCAAGTACCAGCTCACAATGCCTGAGCAATTCCGAAACCCACTGAATGTCAACGCTTTGTTATCAGTCGGTCATCGGGAACTTGAGCAATCCACGCGAAAGCGTCGGCGCTGTTGCAGGATCACACTCGTACAGAATGCGTGCAGTCTCTGCAACAAGCTCGGTAGCGTCTGTGTCCCGTTCATCCAGTCCAGTGGGAGCGGGCTTGATGACTGCCCGACATGCCAGCTTCTGCTCATCGTCAGAAGCCTCGTAGATGACGGCGATGTCGGCGACAGGTCGGTCGCAAAGATGATTAGCCGAGCGAGCAGCTTGCTGAGGCTCAAGTTGGTGTGCGACGTCGCATCCTATCGCAATGGTGTCGATGACTGTGAGATTAGGGGCAAACTGCGCTGTCAACACTTCTACAACGTCCGCCAAGGCTGGCAAGACGCTGGAGAAGGTAGAACAAAGGGCCAACGGCGAGCATCGCCGCTTGATCATCAGGTCTCGGTTGTCTGTTGTGACTGCGCTCATCTTGATGTCGCATCCAACAAATTCTTGACGGTTGGCGCGGAATTCGAGGAAAGCCAGCATCAATTTTACTGCGACATGACAATGAAATGCCGCATCATCGGCATTCCTGGTCCGCAAAGTCTCGTAGACCTCTGTAAGCAGCAGCTGCCACAGTGTGCACTTTCCCCGCAGGTTGCGAGGAGTCCGAAAGCTCTTGAGTCGATGTTCCATGCTTAAAGGTTGGTCTGTATCCGGCTCGTTGACATCGATTCCAGACTTGATGAAGGCTCCTGTGATATCCAGATAGTCAGCAGAGCTCTCATCTGAACCACGTGCCTGTTTTAAGCAGCAGATTATGACAGAAAATAGATCTCTCCGCAGTAGCGAGTTGGACTTGAATGGTTCGGTCTTCATGTTCATCTTGGTGTATTTGATACAGCCAGACGCAGCGGCTTTCGCCACGAACGTCCACTTTGCCCCATCGGAGGGATCGTGGCGGTCAGTGAGGTTGTGGATTCTGATCATTGACTGGAAATAGATGTCCAGCAACTCCGCCACGGGCTTTTGAAAACTTTCCTGAAGCTCTGCTAGAGCAGCATGAATGAAAGGTGCGTTAGTGTCAATAGAGAAACCATACTTGTCGTCCGGGGGCCCGGCATGCCCTTTGCTCAGGCTAATGCGAAGAACATCAGCCTTGAGCAAACGCATGTTGGCTTTCGGGCTATTCCAGTTGCCAAAGCCGAGGTCTTGAAGCTTCTTCCGATTTTTCAGGACAATCCCAACCAGAGATCCATGTATAAAGTCGACGTTCCAGCGGTCGTTGAACTATTTGACGGCTCCGTCTTGGCCCTCTGTACCTGCAATTGAATCTTTGACATCAGTCTCTACACATTGCTCGACAGTAAGAAGGCCGGCCGATACAAGAGGAAGAATCTCTTTGAGTCGGTAGCAGTAAGTTGCAGCACTTGCAAGCTGCATCTGCCATCCCTCATCTGGTAATGGTTCCTCACCGACGAAATACGCCAAGGCGATCCTCAGTAAAGAAGTTCCTCCGCAAGCGTGAGAGGCTGTTATGAGTATATCAAAAAGTACCGTGAGGTGCGGCCTCCATTTCGACGTGACTGAATGCAGTCCATAATCGATCAATGGTTCGAGCATAGTCGGCATTTTTGCGAGATACTCTTGGACGTGTGCAAGCGTAGACCCTGTGTTCAATAGATCTTGAATAAAGCCAACACACAACTTCGCCCATATAAAGAGTCCCTCGGACCTTACACTCACGTCTTCCCTGAGGGTTGCCACCTCGGTAGTGGTTAGCTTGTGTGGGCAGATAGAATGCTGAGATATCTTTTGGAGTCTGTTCAGTATATAGGTTGAAATATCATTGTAAATGAAGTGATGCAGTGGAAGTTGTGCGTATGACGCAAGAGCTGAATACAACTCGACTGTGGGTCTTGAAGAGACACAATATTTGACGCGACCTCTTTTTTTTGTCGCCATCATGAAATCCAGTAATGTATTTGTATTATTTTCAAGTTCGTCGACGCCGTCAAGAAACAGGCACACTGGCGTCTTCAATGTTGCAAGAGCTATTGACAGACAACGGTGCAACATAGGCAGAGACCAAAGAGGCAAGCTCATTCCTTCGTCGAGCTGGAAGCCCGTGTTTGTCGACATGAACAAGCAGACATGGTCAATCAAGCCGTTCTCTGCGACGAGGACCTGGTATAAAAGGCTCCTGAAACAGCCTTCAAGGTCTCGTTGAAGAGAGTATCCAGCTGTCGAAAAGTAATGCGCTAGCACTAGCACTGGCTCGGGCTTGCTCCAGATATGAAGAAAAGAATTTGTTTGAGGCGATTGATGTAGGAACTTCATGAATGTCGACTTGCCTTTCGAGTCATATCAACATTGCAATCTCGCTTCCGTTACGTAGCCACTTAACTATTCCATGGATCCCCCGAATCCAATATAGACTCTCTCCATGCTGCAGCCAATCCAGAAACTCCTCCCGCGGTGGAACGTTGCTAGAGGGGTGAAAGATCCACTCAAATGTTTTGTCGTCTCTGTTTTCAATCTGATGCTCCCGCGAGAACATTCCTGGAAACTCAAGGCTTTGTAGCAATTTTCCGAGCACGTCTGAAGAACTTGTAGTGAGGCGGGGGCTGCGATCGAGTGGATGTGTTTCATTTGAGGAGTTAGAGGTGTCAGTCAGATCTGAGGTCATGGCCTGCACGTCGTATTTTGGAATTTCTCCATATCTGTGCGCTGCTTGGATGACAGACGTGTCAATTGCGGGATACCGGTATCTGATTAATTTACGGAGGTCTTCAGAATCGCTCAGGCTTTGATCTAACGCCTGTGCCATCTTCCTCATGTCGTACTTGAGCTCGTTGAGATATACGTGAGTGGCTTCCGCGAATGAGATAGTCCGCGACCTGTAATAGTACTATTGTCAGTGCTTTGATCAGACGTGAGTTGTGAACAGCTAACCAACCTCAAGTCAATGGTAACAAGTGTGCTCAATGTCCTCTGGTAGTCATCAAGCTCTCTTTGGATCTCCTGTATCTTCCCTCGCTTACGAAATAGTTGCACTGATGTCTTCATCGCTTCACGCCGTTTCGCTGCGCCATCGAGTCTAAGCGGACGCAGCTCATCGAGAAGCTTCTTTATCGATCGACAACAGCCCACACCCACATCGTGAAGTTGCTCATCTGCCGCAGACATATTGCCCCTCAGCGCTGCGCTTTCAATATTGTGGTTGAGATCGATCATGGCCATTTCCAATGCTCCTACGAGCTTGGCCAAGGTCCTAGTCTCCGCGGCAGCGCCATTCCGATATATCTGCTGACAATACACGGCGAGCTTCCATCCAATACTAAGTAGGTCTGCCACACCGCAAGCGATGGAGAAGGCTGTTCCTGGGTCCATGTCAGCAACGCGTAAGTCACAGCGATCACAGCTGTCGAGGCGAATTCAGCTGCTGTAAAATGAAGGCCTCATGGCTTCACAGTAGCATTACAAGAAGACTAAAAACATAGTTTGTCATGGGCCACAATGGAGGGGAGCGGACAGCCGTTGATAAGACGAGTTTGGAGCGAGAAAGTGCCTCCGCATCTACACGGGAACATGCATAACACCCCTCATTCTCGTGTTACACAAAAGCCTAAGACACGTCATGTGCGAGAGAGCACGAAGGCACACGCTTTCAGAGACGCGTCGAATTTTCCAGGTGTCCCGTTGCCGCTTGGTCCGTTCCGTCTTTTCGCCAAAAGCTGGAGAACAAAAGTCGTGGCAGACTAACAGCAAACCCATATCTCTCCGAGACAGCGAGAACCGTCGTTATAAGCTCTAAAAGCACGCTGTGGGATATCTGAGGTCTTATTAAATATTTCTGCGAGCTCAACTTCGCTCTTGCTTTTGAGTCTGTGAAGACTGAAAGGTGTTATGTGCAGGATCGGCCAGTCCAGATAAGTATGCCAAGACACGGGATGCTCAGTGGGGAATTGCCTAAATAGGCATATACTGTAGTTACGTGATGGACGCGCACACACTTTGCCGCTCATCACCATGTATCCTAGACCTCTCCCTCATGCAGTCCGGAATTAATAATTGTCCAAACCTCAACAAAAGGATTAGGTCAAGGTGATTCGACACAAGCATTCCATGACTTTTGTGCCCCAGCCTTGGCCGCAGTCAAGATGATGAGCTTCGCAAAACACGAAAGGCGCAAGCGAGGCGTTGACACCACATCGAGTCATACTAATTGTATGGTTGTTCATGTGTGCTCGTTTCACTGCAGTGTTGACGCTGCGAGGATGCCCTTCGCTGCCATTGTCACCAAGATATACAATAAGTGATGTTGTTATTGTTGTAAGAGAGCAATCACGGCAGTATCACAGTATTTCCCCGCGGGGCGGTGAGACTCATTCTTTGGACGGAAAAGGGCGATCACGCTAAGTACATCCTTGCGTATTGGAACTCGGATGCATTTCCTAATGTTGAGTACATGCACCCCTTGAACCTCGGGTCCTCGACGCAGCATTTCCTTTTCTCACTAGCATTATTGATCTCTCCCGGAGGGAATTCCCACAAGGCCATCGCGCGGCATCCATAGCATGGCAGAGCAAGAGCGGAAACAATGCGCAGCGCATACATGACTACGAAGGCCACTGTAGAGCGCTTGCAGCCTACAATACCGATTGCCGGCCGGGTTTCATTCAACCTTACGATAGGAGATTACCGAGACTCAATCTTGCAATGGCGTCTTCTCATCTACTTCTACGAGTCTGCCTTATTGGCCTCACGTCAGTAAAAGACAGTAAACACATTCCAGTGACGATGGGAGACACATACATAGGCGGCACTGTGTGCAGTGGAGCAGCAAAAGGATCAAAGAGTTTCGATGGTTACGACCGACAACACACAGGCCTCTGGCGCCCGATCTTACACGCTCCATCACAAGGTAAGTCACGGCGCCAGAGTGCAGGAACCAGCAACAAAAGCGCTTCAGCGGACTAAGAGCGTAACGGTGATGTCGCGCGCACTGATCGTATAAGCGTCAATCAGGCGACAAGAACATATGGGTCCGTTCTACATGACAGCAGGTGGCTTATTTCCCAGCGTGAACCGCTCTAACGCCCTTGACTCCCTTCTCCTTGATCGTCATCGCGATTCTGTCTTGTCAGATCATGCTCCCTCTCCCACTGCTCATAGTGCGTGTCAGTATAGGCAGGCACTCGACAGCCTCGGCCTTGGATCTCTTGCTCCGACTCCTCTAAGTCCCTCTTATGACTACCTGCAGTTAGTCTTGGTGCAGGAAAGAGCGAAGCCGGATTAATCGTACAATGTGAGTACTGAAGCAATACTGCGAGGGAGAAAATGATTTTCTCCATGCTTCGTTTTGGCATCATCCAGCTGTTGTTCCCCCTGTCTGACCCTGCAGTGCGCGTGGAAATGTTTGTTTTTGAGTTCTGTTGGGATTACGGGAAAGCCGGGCATCTTCTGAAGAGTAGAAAAAATAAGGCTGTGGCTTGCGAGGACGACAAATTGGTGCTTAGATGCTTGAAACTTTTCGATCACCAAGATACGATCTTTTATAAGGGGTTGCAAGTCCAAGCGCACAATCTCTTCTTGAACTGACGTAGTCAAGATGTGTTCATTCTGACGATACGACGGTCTGTCCTTTTTATGCTGACACTCTTACGAGGTTTACATCAGCTTACCTGTCGCAGTAAGCGAAAACCCGTTCCGCAAAAGGAAGTCAAATCCAATTCAAGGCTCAAGTCAGAGCTCAAGTCAAGACTCAAACCAACGCAAGGCAGCCAACAGAGGTCGCGCTCGAAAAGGGGTTTGACTCAAGAGCCGCAAGGTGAAGTCTGCCCATTTTACTCTCATGCTACCAGGGTAAGGAAGGAGCGCGAGCTGGATCCGGGTAAGGCCTCTCTAACTTGCCTCAAGGTAATCAAGGAAAGGCCGACACGGCTGTCATGTGCATGATCCGGAAATTTGAGGTTTTGATCCTTGTTACGGCGCCTTTGTGCAGTCAACTGTAACTCGTGAGCCCTGAAAACAGTTCAGCTACGTAACTCACTTTTCGCCATGAGGCAAAGACAGCAATTCGAAGCCATGTCAGGCACGAGCACTGGCTCACAGCTCAAGTCGCACAATTGGCACGAATGCCGTGTGAATCTACCAATTTATATCAATGGTGACACCTTTTGCATCAGTTACCACGGGTGGGGTGGCGGAGACCATCGATAAGCGATGTGCGGCTCCTAAGCGATATGCGGTTCAGCAAGACCACTTGGCACCATCAGTAAGCAGTGAAGTTCGGACGGCCTACATGTCACACATACCGAAAACGCAGTAGACGAGTACAGCGGGACCCATTGAGGCCAGCTATGATATAGGTACAAAGACTGTCACTCGGGTGTCAAGACGACGAGGCTCAAACGAAAGGTCTGCTGCCGCATGCAGACCATCGACTACAGGAAACCACTGATTGTTTCCCAATCTTCGTTGCTTGGGCGGTACGGGATTGGTTATCCGTAGCCCCCAGTATTGCAGCCCCTTTTAATCTTGCAGACCTTACGTAAGCCCCAGCCCAAGACGGTTTCTACGCGCGAGGGCTAGGACTTACCGTTTTACGACCAGTGTCACCTGGTATTGACGCTTGTGCACAACATCACATACGACTACAGGAATGATCCCGCAACTCAAAGATGTCCTCTCGTTTTCCCTCAATATGCGCAGCTCTGCTCGGCATATTTAGGTGATTCCTGATAAGGTATATGGCTTTTATCACATTCCGACTAACATGGTAGGAAGGTAGGTACAGGAGGATGAGACGGAAGATATGAGTGCGTCCATCACGTAATCCCAATATATGCCTATTCAGGCAATTCTCCACCAGGCATCCCGTGTCTTGGTATAGCCATCTGAACTGGGCGATCCTGCACACAACACACCCCCTTAGGATTACCAATATAGGTAAATAACAAGCCAAATATTATCGTTTTGAACAAAAGAAACGGCCTACCGAAGGCAGTAAGTAACAAAAGAAACAGCGCACGAAGTGCGGCTAGGCGCGGAGCTCTAATTGTCGAATAAAGCCTACTTACATCGGAAGTAGCAAAGGCTTAGTAAGACTATCTGTAGCTTAATCTATAGTATCGATCTTTTAAACGCGAACAGAGCCGTTTTCGACTAATTGTTGGTAAATATAATTAGCTAGATTAATATACTTAGAGCGCTTATAATTAGTATAGTGTAACGCCGGTCGCTGGAAGGACCGAACTAAGGCTCACTTGCCTTGTGTGCTTGTCGACCTTGGTGGTGGGTGTCTTGTGTGCTAGAGACTAAAAGGCAGGAGAGGCGAGATAAATTACTAAGGGTAAGAGGGGCTTGACTAAAGTAGACAGAAGGTGAAGTACGTTACCTAAATATAGTTAAGAAACTTATATTCAGATATTAAGTTAATAGACTAAAGTCTATCTAAAGGTTAGCCATTAGTCTAGCTATATAGTCTAAGGTATATAGAGAGAGTTCCTTTGTGTTCGCTAACCCGACAATGTCTATATCGGGTTTGTAGAGAATGTAGGCCTTTATAGCTGTCTTGTTCAATAATGTCTACGGCGGGTTTATAGACTTAGTCGGGAATGGTGCTAATAGGGCTGAGATAACTAGCGGTAGTTAATACTTGGGTGTGCGCTAGGCCGTCTGGGGCTGGTACCCGTAACACAATCCCTTCTCTTCTAGTTAAATTGTCCTTGATTGACCCTTAGCCTTTTAAACACCTATAAGTTGCGTTTCGTCCCTCCTTTTCGTAACTAATCTGTAAGTCGCTATGCCTCGTATAAAGTCCGTTGCTGCGGGTCCTAATAAAAAGTATAGCTAATACCTGTTAATTGAAGCCTACGGTATCGAAATGCCTCCTTGTTCTAGATATGTGTCGACTAAGGAAAGATATGTAGTTTAGTTCAGGAAGGCAATATGTTCGGTATGTACTTAAGATAGGAAGAGTTATAATTTACGGGTGTTAATAATAGATAGTATGCCTTGTTAGTGTCTTTTTGTGGTAACTAGAACTAACTTAGTTACAGCGCGTTCGGTTTATTCTCAATATTCCTCTTAGTCGGCTGCCCTTTAGCGCGCAAAGAGCCAATTATGTGCGTTAAAGGCTCAGGCAGCAGCGTTGGTTGCGGTTGTATAGCGTAACCGATCTAAGGTCCGGAAGTTAAAAGAGAAGGTTAAGAAGACTTGTACGCGGGCAGCAGCGAAGTTAGCTCGAAATAAGTTGTTAGAGTAAGAAGAGTTTGCTACGTCGATAGCTGGTAATAATATATTTAAATGTCTGAGCGGATTATCTATTAACTTTCAGAGTAACCTCTATCCGGTATTAAGTAGTAGTCCTGTAACATAGTAAGCTGGTTCGTTTAAGGGTAATCTAGGTACCGGCGAGGCACACTAGGTAGTAAATTAGGGTGTTAGTACTGCTACGACCGATTAATATTTTAGTCTCAATATCGTCGAATAGTGTCTTTATAGTTAATTAGGTTTTATTCCGGTTTCTATTAATTTTTATGTTCGGAATATTCTTTCTACTTTATGAGATACTGTCGTTTGCCTCGGTGTTGTCTATAAGCTCGGATCGTTTCGATCTTATACTCGGGTTCTTAATTGTTAGAAAGGATTTCTAGGTTGAGTTGTTCTGCTTTTTGGGAGTAGGCTGGTTCTAACAGCGCTACGTAGAATATAAGATGTATTCTTATTGTCTTCGGGAGTTTAAGTTTAAAGGTTATAGGTCTTAATTGCTGTAAGATTTTAAATAGTTCTGTCTTAGTATAGTCGAGTTTTTTGCTTAGTCTAACGGTTTTTAAGTTTCTTATAAGCAAGTAAGCTCTTTCCCCCTCTTTTATGCCTGTGTTTAGGGTCGTTCTAGACTTATTATATTATTTTCTCGTTCGTTCTGTAATAAACTCGCTGTTAGACTTTAACTGCTAGTGTAGGTATCTTATGTTCGTAGCTATTCGCGTAGCTAATTCGTTCTCTGTAGTATTTTGTAGTTGTCTTCCTTAAAGAGGGTGATAGCTATATAAGGCGTAAAACGGAGTTATCTTAGTTATATCGTTCTTTGTATCGTTGTACGCTGCTTGCGCTACTAATAGTAACTGTACCTAGTCGTTTTACTGGTAGTTAATGTATGCCCGCAGATACTATTTTAATGTTTAATTCGTTCGTTCTATTTGTCTGTCTGTTTGTAGATAAAATAACGTAGACATCTTTTATTTTGTTTCTAGTTGTTGTATTAGGGATGTTTAAAATCGTAAGACGAATTTCTGGTCTCTGTCCGAGACAATTCTTTGCGGTTAACTATAGTTTGCCAGGATAATCCGAAGGAATGTATATACTAATTGTTCTAAGTTGCTAGCTTCCTTGTAAGGTACAAAATATGCGTATTTTGTTAGTTTGTCGTATATAACGAGGATAGCGTCGTAAGCTACTTCTGTAAGTAGATCCTTGGATATTAGTAGTTTGGTTATAAAGTTCAGTAAGACTGTATACTATAGTCTCTCGGGTATTTCTAGTAGTTGTAGTTTACCGTATAGTAAATATCTTGGGTGCTTGGTTCTTACGTATATATCGCATTCTTAGATATAATTCTCGACGTAGTGTTAGATTCTCGGAATATAGTACGTTCGTATAATCTTTTTAATAGTGTTGTCGATGCTCTTGTGTCCCTTCGTTGGGTTATCGTAGAAGTTACTGATAATATGCTGGATTAGATTCCTCGGAACGTAGATTTTGCCTTAGAATTCGTAACAGCCTTTATTGTTCTTAGTTAATCTTAGGTGTTGTTTCTCGTTTTCCTGGTAGATTTTAGGATCATTCAGGATATCCGGGATTCGGCTGTCTAGTTCGATAACAAACTCGGTCGTTATAGCCAATTAATTGTATTTAATCTTATTATTGTGTTCTTAGAATATTGCGTATTCGACGTGTTCCTTGTTATTAAGATAATCTAGACGTTAGCTTAGAGCGTCGGCTCTATCGTTCTTAGAACCCTTTTTGTAGGTAATAATAAAGTCGTATAGAGCTATAGTTTCTAACTATCTAACTTGTCTGCGTTTAAGTTTCTTTATTGTCGTAAAGTAAGTTAGGTTCTTATAGTTCGTATATACTATAATTGTATAGTTTGCTTCTTCTAGGTAAGCTCGCTATGTTTTAAATACTGCTATAATGGCTAAAAGCTCTTTGTCGTGAATATCGTAGTTCTGTTCTGTAGATAACATTTTTCTTGAGTAGAAAGCTACTGGTCTAAGCTTTCTTTCTTTATTGTTTTAACTTATATATGCTCTAATTGTATAGTCTAACGCGTCTGTTTCTATAATAATCGGTAGGTTGGGGTCGAATATTGCTAATACGGGCCCGATCTTAAAAGCTTTCTTAAGCTCTTTAAATACTAATTGTTCTTTTTGCGTCTAGGAGAATTCTGTCGATTGTTTTGTCTATTAAAACAGCGGTGCTGTAATTCGGCCAAAGTTAAATATCTATCGCCTATAGTAGTTAGCAAAACTAAGAAACTATTGCAATTATTTTACATTCTTTAGCGTAGGCCAGGTTAGAACGGATTAGATCTTTAAATCTTCTATTTAGAGACTGTACTCGGTAATTATAAATCCAAGAAATTCGACAGATTGTTAGTAAAACTGTATTTTCTCGATATTAATTTGTAAATCGGCACGCGCCAATCTTTCTAATACCTTCTTAATATATTCTTTATATTCTTTTAGTATACGGCTGTATACTAGGATATCGTCTAGATAAGCAGTTATAAATATATCTAGATAATTACTAAGTATATTGTTAATTAGTTTCTAAAATAATGCTAGTACGTTTATTAGCTTAAAAGGTATAACGCAATACTTAAAAAGTCCGTGTCTAGTACGGAAGGCCGTTTTCTATTCTTTGCCTTCCTTTATACAGATTAGGTTATATACTCCTTATAGGTTAAACTTAGTAAACTATTACGCGTCGTACAATCGGTCTGTTATTTTATTAATACGTAGTAAAGAGTATCGGTTTTTAATAGTTACTTCGTTTAGTTGTCTATAATCTACGTAGAGTCGTAGTTTACTATTCTTCTTTAGTACGAAGAGTATTGGGTATTCGGCTAGTAATGTTAATTTCTGGATAAATCCTTTCTTAAGATTTTTGTTAAGATAGTCGCGGAGCGCTTAATTTTCTGCTTTTAATAGAGAGTATATTAAACCAAATGTTGGCGTCTTGCCTTCTTATAAAGGTATTGTGTAATCCTACGGTTTGTATTCTAGGAGAGCTGAGTTTGGCTCAGCTTCCTTAAATAGATATTAAAATTAATTGTATTTCTCTGGTATCTTAGTAATTAACTAAGTACTTGTTGTCGTATAGAATTGTTGGCGTACAGTCGTCTTTTGTTTATACTTACGTATAGTTAGCTATAGACGAGATACTGCGTTAGACTCCTCTTATAGGATATCTGAATGTTAGAGTATAGTAGTACTAACCCGTATAAGTTCTTTATCGCGCTCCTTATTCTTACTACTAAAATTAGCTTATAAGGTATCTATTCTGTAGAACGACTCTTGTTTAGAGTACTTGTACCTAGTAAAGAGGAGTTTCTTAGTTCTCTAATCTACTTCTAGGTTATATTGTTGCAACTAAAGTATACCTAGTACAGCGTAGTGCTGGTTAATATCTACAATATTATAAGTAATTTCTTTCTAATAGTCCCTAATTGTTATATCTATTGGTAAAGTCTCGTAGTCGACTCTTCTCTCTGCTCCTTAAAATCTGGATAGTGCGTAGAGTAATTTCTTCTTTTGTATTTGTATCTGACACTCTTTAACGTAGCGTGTTGAGATAAAGTTGCCTGTTGCGCCTAAATTAATTATAATTTCAATATTTCTGTAGTTTATTGTTGCCCGAGTATGTAGGTATATTCTATAGGTAGCCGAGCTCGCGTAGAGCTAGACTTCTAGAGGGTCTAACCGTTGAACGGGCCGGTACTGCTGCCCTCGAAGTAGTCGGCTTAGTCTTTTTTCTGTTGATCGTGTACGTTCTAGAGTATTTTGAGTACTGGAACCTATTGTCGGTTAATTTGCTGTAAGAATGCCTGTATAAGGTGTCCTAGTACTACTTTTATTATAACGTCTAGTTTATTGTTTACGATCTCTACTTTAATTATATAACTATTACTAGTTAGAACTCGTTGTATTTATAGGTTGTACATTGTTAATTAAAGATATTAGTACTAACTATACAATTCTAGACCCCTAATAAGGTAGTCTACTAGTTGTCGTAGGCGTAAATAAATATATCTTAAGATATTGTTTATATCTCTATTAGCGCTTAACTTCCTATCGTAGAAGGCTAACTAACAAAGTCTTTATATTATTTCTTTCTAACGGATTGAGGTTTGCTCTTTCTAGTTAGTGTCGTCCTCGAGCGAGGATTCCGTACCAACAGAATCTATATTTTTGTCTTTGAGTCGTTGTCTTGCCTGTAACGCATCGTAGCTGCTATCTTGCTTAGCTTCTACGGTCTGTTCTTCCTTAAATTTCCCTTAGGTTTCTAAGTAAGGTGACCTAGGTCGTTCTCGGGTAAGACCTAGTTTTTGTGTCGAACCTTGTTTTAGAGATGTTAGTTTCTTTGGCCACTATTCTAACTCTAGTTTGTTAGATTCGTAGATCGTATAATTATTGTTGTAGCACGCGGTTTAGAATAGTGTTTCGTGTAGTGTAACGGTACTCTGTACCCGATGCCTTAGAATAGTGCGGTTAATATTATTTCAGTCCTGTAGGTTTTATTGTTCCTATTTTATTTGTCGTTCTTTTATTTCTTCCTATAACTTACTGTCTGTATTCTAGTTTTTGTATAAGTTAAACAAGTTTAGTTCGTTGTGCTTCTTATCGGAAGTAACTAAATAGGTGTTGTCCTAGTTACAGAAGGCGCCCTAGTAGGTATCCTTTTGCTCCTTAGTAAGTTCGATAACATATTCGTACTAGTTCTGGTTAATCCTTAGTAGAAGACCTAATTCTTGAAGGAGACGATTCTCTATTGAGCTTATATGTTAGCGGTCGGAGAAGGCTGCTAGTAATTCTATCGCCTTATCGCAACTATTGTTCTTCTGTATCTAAATAGTTATATTGAACTATTGTCGCGGGAAGCGGGGTTTCTTAGGTCGGTTGTTTTGCTTGCTTCGTCCGGTACTATTAAACTGTTGTTTCTTGGAACAGCATTTCTTAACTTAATGCTCTAGTTTTCCGCAATACAAGCATAGCTTATTCTTTATTCTGTGTTCTTGTTTCTGATTGTTTAGTTTTCCTCGAGGCTTAGTAAAATCTAACTTCATTGGATCGCCTCGGTCTTATTATAAGTTTGCTCGATTCTTTGTTCTATAGAACCTGTTAGTAGGGTTACCCTTCTTTTTTATTTATCTTTCAAAGTTGCTATCGTCGATCTCCTTTGCTTGTTGTATAAAGTTGTCGAGATTATTAAACTTCTCTCTACAAATATAGATTATTTCCTTAATATAATCCTTAAGCCCTTTATAAAAGGTCTTAATAAGGGGTTTCTTGTTCTATCCTGTTTAATTAGCATACTATATAAATTCGGCGGCGTACCTACTTGCTGGTCCTATCTACTTAAGGTTCTAAAGCTTTCTAGTAGCGACGCGTCTAGCGTCGGTCTGTTTAAAGATTTTACGAAGCTTTTTCTAGAAGAAGGCGAAGCTAACGAAGAACTTGTCGGTGTCCTCGTATCTACTCTTTATCGGAGTAAATAAGAAGTCGTCGAAGTAGTACTCGACCTACTTGTAGGCATCTCCGTCTATGCAAGAGGTAGCGAATAGAACTATAGTAGTGTCGTTTAGAAACTAGTCTTTATAAGTTCTAAAGTATATAGCTAGGCGTGTTAAAAATAAAGTAACTTTAGAACGTTTATCTAAGAAGCTTTTTTCTATCTTAATGTTAACGTCCGATATCTTACTCGTGCTAGCCATTCTATTAGCTAATCTGTCCGCAGCGTTGCGGCTGTTGGGTACCGAAGTAGTAGATATAATTAATCTGCTTTCTCTGCTTTTGTAGCGAGTCTGTTAAAGTGTAACGCTGGTCGCTGGGAAGACTAAACTAAGGCTTACTTACCTTGTATACTTATCGACCTTAGTAGTAGGTATCTTGTGTACTAGAAACTAAAAGGCAGGAGAGGCGAGACAGATTACTAAGAGTAAGAGGGGCTTAACTAAAGTAGATAGAAGGTAAAGTACGTTACTTAAATATAGTTAAGGAACTTATATTTAAATGTTAAGTTAATAGACTAAAGTTTATTTAAAGGTTGGCTATTAGTCTAGCTATATAGTCTAAGGTACATAGAGGGAGTTCCTTTATGTTTACCAACCCGACAATATCTATATCAGGTTTATAAGGAATGTAGGCCTTTATAGCCGTCTTGTTCGATAATGCCTACGGCGGGTTTATAGGCTTAGTCGGGAATAGTACTAATAGAGCTAAGATAACTGGCGGTGGTTAATGCTTAGATATGCGCTAGGCCGTCTAGGGCTGGTACCCATAATATATAGTTAGTAGCTAAGTTAATAGCGCTATTACTATCTTTATAAATTGTAATTAGTAAGTTAGCTAATTTAGTAAGATAAAGTTTCTTAAGTATATTATTTAACTAAAGAGTATCTTTAGTTAATTTAGATAAAGTATAGTATTTAGCTTTAGTAGTAAAGAAGACTACCTTCTTCTAAAGTTTACTGCGCTAGATAATAGAGCTACCGCTAATCTTAATAATAGAGCCGCTTGTTAACTTATAGTTATTTAGGTTACTAGTATAGTTAGTATTACTATAAACGTCGATAGTAAGATAGTTGTACTTAGTAAAAAGTAAGCTTAGCCGGTAAGTACCCTTTAAATATTAAAATAGTCGCTTAACTACCTTTTAATGTGTATATCTAGAGTTATAATTAAATTTAGCGTATATATTAGTTTAATATAAGATATCTGGTTAAGTCTAAATAGCAAGATATTGTAATAATTTAGTAGCTAATATATATAGAACGACCTCGCCTTAAGACACTATACTAACGATACGAGCTTCGAGCTAAACGTTGCCGGGAAACTTTGTTTTATTGCAGTCTTTTATACTAAAATTACACAATATCTTGTAGTTAAGCTACGATAAGTTCTTATAGCGAATTTTTAATAATAAGCTCTAAGAAGGAGCTAATCGTTTAATCTATTTTCTTAATTTTATATTTCTTTTTAAGGTTCCTTTTAAGCTAGTAAATAGCTTTAAGATTAGATTTAGTAATCTTAATATTATTAACGTAAATAAGTACTAAGCAGATATAGTCCTTATTAGCGTATAAACAGACTTTAGAAAAAAGGCTAGTAAAGCCTAATTTCTGTATTATTTCTTTAAAATTGTCTTACTAAAGTATAGCGGACTACTTAAGGCTATATAGCAAGTTTTAGATACAAAGAACTATATCTTTCTCTTTAAGTTCTTTTAGAAACTATATATATAGCGAGTTTCTATAATTTAATATGCTATTAAGATAGATACCAACGACGTTAACTTATAGAAAGGTCTAGTCGAGCTGTATAGTGATAGCAAGGAGCAAACGAACTGCGGGTATACTTATAGTCGAAGCTACGGTATCTTAGTAGTTAATTCTATACCTTTGTTTAAAGCCGCGGGCGACTAGACGTACCTTATATTTATTAATCGTTCCGTTTAGATAGCGTTTTAGCTTAAATATAAGCGTACTTAATATTAACTTTATATCTTTTAAAAGGCTTAATATAGAGTAATATATAACAGTATTAGTATTATACAGCTGTTTTAGCTTAGCTTTAAATATAGAGTTCTATTTATAAGTATTCGGCCGTCTTATAGCTTCTTTATATAACGTAAAATTAAGTAAAAGCTTATTAATAGTAGCTATAAAAAAGACATACAAAGTAGATTTAGAAAGTTTATTTCTATTAACATTATTATAATTTTAACGAATTATACTTCTGCTAAAACGACGCTAAGACTAAACCGTTAGAGATAGAGCTTTAATTTCTCTACGAGCGGCTTCTCTAGCATCGGTTTTATACTCAGAGGTATTGCTATTAACGCTACTATCGATAGTTTAGTAGTTATCGCCCTTAAAGAGGTCGTTGTTATAGTAGTTAAAAGAATTTTTATACGAAAAATTATTCCGTCCGATTTCTTCTAGAGTTAGTATACGTAAATAGCTTTAGTCTAAAATACTAGTTTTAATTATTTATAGCTTTTTAGAGGCAGTATAAGGTATAATATAATCTTTCTAAAGGTAGCTATATAGAATATTAACTAAAATATTGTTATTTAGCGTAACTTAAAAGGTATTGTTAGTATTAAAGAACGACTATAAGTAGTTTTTAAACACTAAAGACTTATTAAAAGTAACGTATAGACTTTAATAGACTTTAAAGTCGATAGAATCGATAATTTAGTAGATATAAGTAGTCTAAGCGACAAACTCTATAAAGATAAGCTTCTTTACTCTAGATATAAACTTCTAGCTTACCGTACGTATCTATATAAATAGATATAAATAAGCTATATAACTAAACTAACGAAGGTAGCTTAAGTTAAGCGGCATTAGAGTTTTATCCTTAAGATTATTAAAAATCTATAGGAAACATTTATTCTCCTTTTTAGAAGGTATTTTGTTTAAGATATAAGTTATATATACTAATATATTAAGTTAAAGGTAATTTAAAACGCTACTCTTAATTATTATACTTCTAACTTTAATAAGAACGACCTTATTGAACAATTCTGCTAAGCTATATTTCTTAGGCGTATAAGAAGCAGACATTTTAATCTGTATTTTTAGCTTAAAGGCCTTAAAGACAACAGCGTTAAACTCTATACTACTATTAATATAGAACTCTGTAATACGGTAGTTCGGATAGTAATTATAGAGATAAGTAAATAAATAAATTATACCCTCCGCAATATAATCTTTTAATAAGAACGTTATTAACTATCTACGTTAGATATAATTGTCTATAACAATAACAGCATACTTACTAGCTCTCTAAAAAACGTTGTTGTTGTTAGTAAACGTAATCTAGCCAATAGTGTCTATATAGAGACGCTATATAGGCTATTTAGATCGTTTTACGGTATTAAATTGTACTCTTTAGAATTTTAATATATAGTATATTTCGTACTAAGAGACATTTAATAAGCCTTTTAACTTATTATATTTCTTTATTATCTTTTTTATAATAGATATCTCTAAATGTCTTAAACGCTTATAATTAAGCTCTAGTAATAGCAGCGTTGCCGGTACCGCTAGTACCGTAGTAGCGAACTGCCTTAGTATCTCAATTTTAGTAAAAACGACGAATAAAAGGTCGTCGATAATAGTAAGTTTAGCGTATACTTTAGATTTAATTATAAGACGGTTGTTCTAGTAATTAAGATATATTTTGTATTCTTTCTTTAATTTGTGAGCAAAAATAATATTAATTGACTTCGATAGTATATAAAGAACATTGAGTAGACGTAGTACGCTCTTACTACTATCGGCAAGCTTAATATTTAGAATTACCTTATTAAATTGGGTAGCAAAAGTAGAACCGTCCGCAATCTTAATCTATTTTACTTCTTTAAGCTTTTTAATAGCTATAAAGGTATTAATATCTGTATAAATATAGATAGTAGCTCTAATATTGTATATCTAGATACTAAAGTAGGAAGATCTATTAAACCGTATAAACAGTTTACTAAATATTATTGTCGACGGTATAGATATAGCAATGCTAGCTATATTAAAGAACTTACTTTTATCTATCTTTTTCTTTCTTTTTTTAGTAAAGAGGTTAGAATGCTGTTTAAAGTATTTTAAATTTTTATATATTAAATTAGAGTATAAGTTATATCGGCTAGAATGTTTATTAAAATTCTTCTTATTTAATACGCTCTAAGCAGCTAAAGTAGCTAGTAGGTTGTTAATAGCAGTAAGATTATTATAAGACTTAGCTACAAATAGCCCTAATCTTCTATTCTTTGTTATAGAGATACCTTTATACTAGTATTTAGCATAGATTTAATTAATAATATTATAAATAATTAAATCTAGGTCTATAAAACGAAGGTCTCTTATTACTATATTAAGTCTTGTTTTTAACCTTAGTTTCTATAGAAATAAGATACTGTTATAAAGTTTTAGGTATATCTAATTATTTGTTTCTAAGATATAAATCTCTTCTCTATATTTTAAAAAGCGGTTAATATAGTCTTTTAAGCTCTTTAAGTTATTAAGACTAATATTTAAAAGATAATTAATAAGCTTAAATATCTTAAAAAGAGATAAGATCTAATATTACTTATAGATATAATTCTATATATCTTAAGCGGTAAGATAGCTATTAACAATAATAGCTATATTTATAGATAAATACTATAGAATTATCTACTTAGCCTTGCTATTTAATTAATTTTATAATTAGTATTAAGTCTTCTCTTTATAGTATTTCTTTTCTTCTTCTTATTCTAGCTTAGAAGTCTTATATAGAATAAAGGCTCTAAGGCTTATAGCGCCGAAGGTATTATTAACTTTAATATAGAAGCATAGAAAGTTATTTAGAGACTTTATACGCTATTAAGAGGCTTTATCGGAGTAGTAGAAAAAAAAAATTGTTAGTATTTATAGTAAAAATTATATTTAATAAAGGTAAAGATAAACGTAGTTTAGTTTAATTTAAAGTGGGCGAGTATCTATAATAGTGCTTAATTCTGCTATCTATTAGTTTAGCTTATAAAGCCTTTAGCTTAATTAATACTCGAGCGTCGCTTCGACTGCCCGAAGGCTAGTTCGAACGACGTTAGTAAGGTAGATCTAAAGGTCTAATTCTTAAGGAGATTGTGCTCTGAGAGTAAAGAGGCACGCTAGTAATGTTAGAATAACGTTTGAATCTTAATATCTTACCGTTAAGCTATGCTATCGATAGCGATAGAGGGCAACTTTAGATCGACGACGATAGTAACGCCGCTAATGGTTGAAATTCGATCAGAAGTTGATCGTAATAACTCTTTGCTGCGTTGAAGCTGCCGGGCTTATAACCTGATAAGGTATATAGCTTTTATTACATTCCGACTAATATGGTAGGAAGGTAGGTACAGGAGGATGAGACGGAAGATATAAGTGCGTCCATCACGTGATCCCAATATATGCCTATTCAGGCAATTCTCCACCAGGCATCCCGTGTCTTGGCATGGCCATCTGGACTGGGCGATCCTGCACACAACAATTCCGCTCACGGACCCGGTCAGAGACCAAAAGAATTTCCGCATATTTGATCCGAAGGCTATGAGGTATCCCGCCAGATCGCATGCTGTGAATGTTGCCAGACTCATACTGATTGCATGAAGTACTTGCATGACTGACTGAAAGGGTGAAAAGAAGAATATATGAAACAAACAATAGTATATGAGATGAAAGAATCGAATGGGTATCGCTAGGCTTAGTTGACGTGCTAAGCGCTACGTATCAGTACAATCCATCCTAAAGGAGCCTAAACGCGGGTATGTTCTGCTTTCATAATGGGCATATTTAGATAGCCCTTCCTTTTCATCGACCGAAAGCGCCATTAAAGAACATCAAATGAGACAATGAAGAGACAGTAGAGTTACTGGGTCGCTTTGGCATGTGTCCGAGAAATGCTGCCGGTCAAAATGGTCTTGACGAGAGATGTTCGCAGGCTACGAGGACCTCGTACGTCCAACGAATCATCTCAACATCACCAATCATCTACCAAGGTCACAACAAAAGCAACAGTTCCCCTGTCAAATCAACACACATCTCTCGACCTCACAATAGCGCTGTCTTTGCAGAACTTCCCTGCGCATATTGTAGCGCTGGCCGCAGTGGCAGAGAGCAGCCTTCCTGATCAATGTCCCATCGCGCCTGTACGAAGTGTGAAATACGTCTCAGTCGAAGACAAGGCGGTGGAGCCGGTTGCGATTACCACTTCCCCAACTGCCCCAATATCGATCAAGCTGACCACGGCGCAGGTAATTTAAAATACAGGATACTGTCGCGGGATTCACGACAGCAACCCCGAGAATATGACCGTGTCATGGCAGCTGTGTGGAACAGTCTAGCAGGATGTGCGGGTGTTATTCATGCGCATGCTGCATCACGGGAAACAGCACGCTCCAGGGCAGCATACACGAGCAGAGAGTCCCGTAGCACGTTAATCAAGATCCACTGCGAGAATAAGGAAATGTCGTGCCTGTTGACAACAACGAGCGTGGACGCATAGTCCCTCGCTCGTTGCCTAACACGCTTCAATTGGATGTGCGACAGGTGCCACAACTTACAAGCTACAAGTGGCTGAGCCTCTTCACGGACACTGCACCGTTACCTTTCAGATTAAGAAAGAATTCAACCCATCAATCCACCACTTATCACGGACACTGCTACGGTTGACGAATTGCGAAGTCCTCTTGTTTGTGCAGGAAACTACGAAGACCATCATTCGGCGGTCAGCGAAGGTATCAGTCTATCAAAACAAATATACTTACGCGTCTTCAGGCGTAGACGTTACAGCAGTGCTGTTCAAGCTGAGGCTGAGAACGTTGACAATAGACAATAATGAAGACTCGTGTTTGGCAGGGAGAGATTGCACCGGGCGGCAGTCTTTTCCGCAGAAACTTAGACGAGGCGGTCACTGTTGGACGTTGCTTAATCATACTCGTGCGTCTTGGGTACACTTTTAATCCCTCGCACAGCCACGTTCGCCCGCGACGGACTGTAAAGTCCGGTCAAAAATGAGTGTCATTCGGTTGCAAGATATACGCACATTCGCACTCGTATCTGATCACGCCCGCCACGATGTCCACCAGTCCACTCTGCCCGCTCTCATTTTCGCTCGGCGAAGATGAAACCCACTCTAGCGGCCCTGACTTTCTTATCCCCAATCATGTGCGGTACTGCTTCATTGGATCATTCTCTTTGTCCCACTTCTCCTGGTCCGCTTCAGTGTAAGTGGGTTTTGCATGGCCTTGGTCGTTGATCGCCTTCTCGGTAGCTGCCTTGTTCCCCTTCATACTATTGGTCGTTAGCTGCGGCGATTTAGAAAGCAGAGCCGGAAATTTAATCGTACATGCCGAGCGCGTGTTTAAGCCGTTGGCTATGCGGATGATCTTCTCCATGGTCTTTCCTAGAGGCTTCTAGCGCGTCCTCCTGTTGCTTAGTCTTAAAGTGATAGTGAAAATGGTTTTCGACGAGTTGCGAATGAAGAAGCTGAGACATCGTTCAAAGCGTAGAAAAAGTAAAGCTGTAGCTTCAGAAGACGACAGATTGGTGATCAGATGTTTAAAGTCCTTTCTTCACCAAGGCGCGACCTTTATATATAGTGTTGCAAGTCTAAGCGAACGACGTCCTGTTGTTGAACACGTGTTCGGTACACAATTGATGATCATGTTGTCTCTGAGCTGAGACACTGACTACGTTGATGCCAGGTCTCAGGATCAAAAACGCAACAAGCGGAGCATAGCGGCACACATTGAAGCTAGCTGTGACACAGGTTCAGAGAAAGGCATTGGCGTGTCAAGGTAATGGGGCTTGAATAAAGGGTTTATTGATGCATGCAGATTGCAGGCTTAAAGAAACGCTACCCGTTTCCCAATATTGATAGTGCGGGATAAGTCATCCGTGGCCCCTGGCATTGCAGCCGCTTCTGGTCTTGCAAGCCTCGCTTGACCCACTGCCTAAGACGGTGACTTCTACTCGGATGGGGCCAACAATCATTGTCATGCGCCCTACACTACCAAAGGCCCACAAGCAACCGATGACCCGAACGAGGTTGCGCGGGTTTGATGGTGTTTGACGTTAGATCCTTCCTCACCTGGTATCAACACTTGCAAACAACACTGTATACAACTACAGTAATGGCACTAGTACTCACACCCTCTGCGGTTGTCGTCCTACACACGGGACTGTACAGTTTGTAGCTGTGGGGCCGATCGTGGATTACGTATCGTAAATGAACCTTTTACGCCATGCGTCTACAATATGTTTGTGGCGAAGACGTGGAAGGTGTTGAAACCTATACATAATGCTGTGTAAGCTCACGTCGGTGTCACCAGATACTCTAGACTTGTATCGAAGGGATCCCTCACCGCAACTTCCTAATTTTCGACCCAGAGGTACCGCCTTACATATTTTTCAACTCGATTTTCTGTGATGGACAAATGCTCTGAACCCATGAGGGCTATCCTAATCTTGAGCGCGGATAGCACAAGCTTGTGTCGTGGTAGATAGCGGGGAACCAACATACATCTCCGTGACAGCTAGACCGTTGGCTTTACCCGAGGTGCTTTCAACCCAGCAATTCACCGCTGCGGCGGTCATTGTTTGGTCGACGAAAGGTGAAAAATCCTATATGTTGCACAATGTGCGCAGGACATAGCTCGACGGTCTAAGAAGGCTACGGCCTAACAGAACATATTTTTTTGCGCATCTTCAGGTATGGGCGGCGTGGCGGTGGCATTACATGTCGTAGCTTGTTAATCCCGTAACTAAAGAGTACCGTTTCGCACAAGCAAAGAAATTGGTCGGAGCGGCAACAAAAGGCTGCAAGTTTAAACTGGGCGGCCGCCGAATCAAGCTGCTTGATATATTTGCTCGCTAAAGGTCACTCGCCACCTATCGCAGGGTGAGGTACTCTGCATGGACGCAGAGCCTAGTAACCGGCAGATTTGATCTCGAGCGCGCCAATGACCTCTTAGCGACGGGAATTGAGATCTTCATTTTATTCCCCATTACGTCGCTCAATCGAGACACGAACCGTTCTAGGGCGTTTAGCTCCCTCCCTCACCGTTGTCGCGATACTGTTGTATTGGATCGTTCTCCTTTTCCCACTCTTTCCGATCAGCGTCAGTGTAGTCCGGCACCTCATAGCCGGCTTTTTTTGTCGCCTCCTCGGTGTCGTCTAAGTTCTTCTTATGTCTATTTGCTATTAGCTGTAGGACGCCGAAGGGGCGAGGGCGGAGCTAGGATGACCTTACAAGCTTATCGCGTCTTTAAGTTTGCCGATAATCGTACGGTTTTTGCTAGAGACGCCGTCCAACGCGTCCTGCTGCTGCTTGATATAGAAATGCAGGTGGCGATGTTGATTCATAAGTGCTATTGGGGGGAAGTGCGGCATGTTGTGGATGGTTGGTAGAAAGTGCTTTAGCTTTGCAAGCTACTAGACTGTGGGTAGATCGTTGCAGGTCAGATTGGTTCAAGTAAAGGCTTGAGAGGGCGCTGAATCAGTGAGTACAAGCGTACTGAGGAGATGGGTGATTTTTCACTGCTATGGCAAGGGAACATGTAGACGTGAGCATTATGCAGACTCATATAGAAGGATGAGTGTCCTCATAGTTGTCACTTGCAACGTTTGACACGTTAGGCAAGATCAAGCTGATGATGGAAGACGATATTTGTCAGAACATATCCGCTGTGGTGGCTGTCTAGTCCCAGTGCAAGCTGACGATGTGCGTGGGCCGGCAAAGAGCAAAGTAATACGATCTTGCCATGGGGTTGCCTGCAAGGGGCATCTTTGCAAATTGCTGAGTAATGCATTGCTCCACCAGCTCGGCGAAGAGATTCATTGACTGTTGGTTGCGGGTGCAGCAAGGCACCAAAGGGTCTAGACGCAAATCCACCAAGAGGCGGACGCCGGCTGGTGCCCCCGCAGAACGAAAGAGCATTGCGCGACATCTTAGTATGTTCACATGACGACTGCGATGCTAGAAACAAGCGACAGGGTGGACGCAAACTCCTACAATGTAATGGAGTAATATGCTTGAGATGCATTTGATGCGCAACTCTTCTCCGTGATGGACGTTGAGGCTGGGAATTACCTAAAACAAAAATTCGCGGCAGACGGAAGGGTCCCGTCATCTGACGCCTCCAACAATCATGGCAGCGCATGGCCGTATTCAACCCCCAACCTCATCATCCCAAGCCCTTCCACCGGCATTGGATCGCTACTGATACTTGTACTTCGCTTCGCATCGCTTCGCATCGCTTCGCACAAGCACTCCTGCAGGGCGCCATAGCCTCCACACTTACACCTGAATCTACTGCGTGTGCTCACGGAGGCTCTATAGCACGGACGAATATTTTCATCACGGCCATGCCCTTCGGTCTGCCATAACAGTCTCAAGCCTGTGCGTAGTCCGCATTGTGAGACCACACGGTTTCAATCTCCACTGTACACTAGCTGCTTTGTCATCATCATCTCTTTGCAGGTAAGACGTTTTGGATCTAAATGAGGCCGAATCACGGCCAATTATCCCACCGAGGTACTCTTGGCCGAGTAACCTACTACTAGGAGTAACAACGATAGTGCATTGATCGTAACAAGGCACACTGGTATCTGCCAAGAGTGAATGAACAAGAACGCCAGCTTTGAGCCGGCCCGCGTTGTAGCGTTTTACACTGATGTCTTTGTGGAACAGCACCACAGCATTGACTTCACTTCCCCCAAAGATAGACGTGAAAGTAGCATGAGTCTGCCATAATGAATCAGGAATCAGCAAGCTCGGTAAGCCCATCTAGCGGGAAGAGAACCCCTGGAATGGGAGTCCGTGCATGTTGACGTCGATCGACACTACAGACGACGCAAGACAACAAGGATCACATTCGACACGGTCCATACTTCTCACTCTGTGAGTACAAATCGCCAACAACCGCCGTCCCGTGTATCTCCTCATAGCCCTCCAACGGGACAATGCGGACGATGAATCTCCTCGGGGAACTATCCGGTCTTCACACCCTCCATTGCCGAAGGGCTCCCCGGCCCAGCTCTTTGCAATCATGTAGGTTCTTGGAACACCCGACATCTTGCACTCGCACTCATCGCGCCTCTCGTAAGGGTATCCGCGCTCTGGTACAGAAAGCCCCCACTTACCTGCAGTAAATGTTTCCTTACTGTCGACTATTCTGCGGAAATACTTAACATCGCATTGCAGTCGAGCCGTCAGCTGTGGACCGTGCGATCGCGAGCTTTCAACGTGCGGGTCACTCCCGTTGCGAACCCATGGTTGTGAGCGCTTAAATATCAACTCGCAGGAACGCGGTCATCGATCCCGCATCGGACACCAACGTCTCTTTCTGTTCAGTCTTGCTGGTATTAACCTTCGATACAGCACTCTTCGGATGTCCTTCTATGCTATCTATTTGCTCCCCTGCTAACGCGAGATCTTCGGCATCACACGGCCAACTTTTCCGGGCCTACATTTCTAAAGGCAGTCTTTAGTTCCCTCGATCGTGAACTCGAGCCATACTTCCAAAAAAGACCTCGAAGCACTGACGAAACGCACGAATAGAACTCGCGACTAGGGTGACAGCAATGACACAAATGATAATTGATGACAAGCTCGTCTAAATATCCTGATAAGTCCATGCTCAGCAAAAATGCCCCTTGCACCTCCCTACCCCTCACCCCAATATGCTCGTCACTCGGAGCCTCGAGCAAACGCCGGATATAATGCTCCCCATCCCAATGCTTTTCCAAAAACCACGAACACCACACCCTCCCATCTCCCTCAGCGGCGACACTACCACCACCCAGCCCACCTCCCCCCCAGCGCCACACCAGCCCCAACCGCAGCGACCGTCCAAATCATCCTCGGCGTTCCCCGTTCCACCGCCAACTTAAACCGTAACCAATTCCTTTCCTTGAACGCCGCGCCCTCATTCGTGACCGGGTACGGAAACGGCGGCTTCTCCACCTCCAAGAACTCACACAGCCGGTCCCACCCCTCGCCGATCTGGTACTCCAGCAACTGATCCTTGGGCACGAGTTTCCTTACAGTCTCATACTGCTCCACGTACACGCGCTTCCCGTTCTGCTCGAAATTATCGTCAAACACGCCTTTGAAGAGGGCGCGCGTCATGGGCGTCCATTTGCCCATGACGTCCGTGTCGAAGTAGCCGATGAAGTAGAGCAAGGGCGAGGTCATAGATCTGCGGATAGTATTGATGCAAGACTTGTACCACGCGTCGACCGGGCGGTTGGTGAGGACCACCTTGGCGTCGGGGTAGGCGTCGATGAGTTCCGGGGCGAAAGCGCAGGCGGGGAAGTCGCAGACGGCCTGGCAGTGGCCGAGGAGCTGGTCCCATTCGTTTTTGGTGAAGGGCTGGCCGTGGAAGAATTTGCCGTTGATGGCGTCGAGCCACATGTCGTTGTCGTTGGGGTCGATGAGGGTGCTCATCATGCTGTGGTGTGTTAGAAGGTGGTTGGGTTGGGGGGCAAGGGGATGCGCACTGGTAGGTGTCGATGTAGCCGAGCATCTTTAGGGCTTCCCACATTGCTTGAGGTTGCGTTAGTGCTAGCGTCTGTGTGCGTTATGAGACTTGGCCCCTGATATGGGGTGCTGATGGTAATGCTTAGGACGAGAGCTTACAGTGGGTCCCTGTCCTGCACATGCCTAGCACCAATACTCGCATAGGTACAACTCGGGTACATTGCCGTCGGTCGATTTTGCGGTTGATGGCGAAGAGCTCTGGGAACTTTTCTTCCTGCGTGATCTTGGGCTTGCCCATGTCCTTCTTGTTGAAGTACAGAGGCATGATAGTAAACCGTCTTTGGTCGTGCTTGGCTCCACAGTCAATTAAGACTCGACAAAATGCCCCTCAAAGGCTCATATGATTATTTTCGAATCGGTTCAAGCGTCCTCGAACATCTCAACCTTGTACTCCTACTAGTGTGAGTGCTGCTCCTGTTTGGAAAAGGGGCTGAATGCCAAGCCAGGAGTTCTTTCTCGAAGGACTAGTGTTGAAGGCCTGTGATCAGGCGCTGGTACAGACTCGAAGTGTGTATTGATTGTTGCGAGTCTGATGTATGAGTAGCCGTCAACAAGGAGGGTGATGAGTATGAATTGTAAACGTAGAAAGAATGACGCGGCCTGCCAGCGTGAAGAAAGCGCTAATTGCCAAGCGAAGAAGGAATGACTGGGCAATCTGGTAGAAGCTAGTATCAAGGTGCCAAGACGATCTGCTGTACTGCGTAGCGAGAGATATGATAACAGAGTTCGTCGAGCAGTTCAGTGATGATGAGTGGACAGACGGAGCGCCTAAATTATCCTGGCTCTTGCTGGTTGTACGGCAAAAGATCTTGACGGGTATCGGCGGCTCGCGATGAGCTTCAAAAATGATTATTACAAAAACAGGAGGGTTTAAGGTGGAAAAGAATGAATCAAAAGAATTCCAGCAAAGCGAGACAGTCCCCTTGCTTGGGTGGTGATGCACTTGATGCAAAACAAAAGCTTGCAGGTTCTGGTGCCATTTGGTGGTCCATGCGTCTGCTTGCGACACCAGATCCTCGTAAGGATCAATAATTCTGCCGACGCGTCACGAGATGCGTCTTTTACATCCACTTCCCTGGTGTGTCATTGCGTGAGAACGTTGACGAGGACGGGCTCTCAGCCTCTCTCTCCACTGGCTGTTTATGTCGACACCAGCTTGCTGTCGAGAATCAGAGTCGTGAGAGGATGTACGCGTAAACTCTCTCAGTCGCTGGCGCTACCAAGTTCCACGATCTCACTAGCAGAGTCAGCGTCCCAACTTCTTGAAAGAAGCATCGTCCGACAACTCCACCTTCTCAGCTTGCAACCCTGAAGCAGACTGCATTCTAGCATCTCCTGCAAGCACAGCGTAGGAGCGACGCTCGATCGGCTGTATCGTACTCGGTCACTCCACAAAGTCAAACAGACATGGCTTTGCTGAAACCTCAACACCGCGTAATTTTTAGTGCAGCGTCAAAGCCCAGATCCTATACTTTTGGGGCACGAGCTGAAGAAATAGCATCAATGTGCTAACGTTTCTCTGGAGTTCTCGCGATTTTGCTCGAGCCATGAGCGACCGCTCTCGTACACACCCAGATATAATCCACTACCCAGCATCGTCCACCCGCCTCGCAGCGCGCCACCACGCCAAAGTCCTCTCCAGCCCTCTTGCGCGACAACGCTGCGAGCAATGCTAATACTGCTCATCTTGGGTCGTTCCACGTCCCTGGGTGAAGACGATTGCTTTGCTTCTTCGGGCCCTCGCTTCGGGTACCGCTCGGTCTGACTCGAAGTGTTCCCGTTGTCTTGTTTTATAGCTCTCGAGGCCTCCTCTTTGACCGCACCAGCAGCATCAGCCACCCTCCCTTCAGCTATCGCGGTGCCGACTCTGGCGGTTGCGTCTTGATTGGCAAAGCCCTGCGCCGCGGCGAGCATTATGCGCGTCTTCACCACGTCGATAGGTGTGGTGACGACGGCAGATACAGCGCCAGCGCTTCCCGCTGCAGTAGCAGTGACCAGCCCGCGTTCCCATAGAGGTACATTACTGCTGTCATCTCTGCCTTTGCGCTTGTTGTTCCAGCCGCTCAGTATGGCTTTCAATCGCTCGAACATGGGGAATTGCAGGGCGGTGAACGGGAGGTTACGGGTTGTCAGTGCGCCGTAGCCTCTCCATAAGGCCAGCGGATTGCGCTTGAACGTTGCAAGCACCTGCGCGGTGGCGGACTGATGCGTTCTGGTGATTGACGCCTGGCTGACCATCTGCGCATTCTGCTTGATAACTTCAGCTGGGGTGAGGATGGCGCATGATACACACTCAGCTAGCGCAGAGGCGCCAGAGTGTGCAATTGGTGCTGCGATGGGCAATTGAATAAATGCGCTCTTCGCGTGCTCGTACACAGTGAAGAAAGCTCCAGCTGCGTGAAATGTGCGTCAATGGCTAGCCTTTTTGTGGCTTAAGATCGTCGGGAGTGCCTACATGAAGGCAGCGTAGCCAGGATCACACTTCCCATGCCCTGGTACAGCCCTCGAAAGAGGCTGGCCTTACGGACCACACCCGTCGCGGATTCGACATAGCGCTGACGGTACTCTGGAGATTGGATACGGGTCTTGAGAGTGTCGAGAGGGTAGACTAGTAAATCAACGGAGAAAGCAGCAACGGCGCCAGCGATCCATATGTCAGTGCTGGTGTTACCTGACATCTATCAATCAGGTAGTCACAGCACAGGCAATGGGCGCTAGAGGGCGCCGTGAGGTGCGCGTGAGAAGAAAGTCAGAAATGATGATGCACGTAATCCTGGTCTGCATTACAATGCTGGAATAGTACCCTGAGAAGTCAGGCAGCAAGAGCATGACATCAGAGTTTGCTGGTCTATCGATATACCCGCCTTGCTTCGGCGTTTGTGGAAAAGAGGCCACACCGGCAATCCTCGCTCTTTCCCGCCCCTCGTCTCAAATACTCTCAGTCACCTCAGCTCGTCTCATCTCGAGCAGGCAGCGCGCGAACAATCATCGCTCGCTCAGCCCGGTGTTACCGCAGAGCCAAGATCCATTTTGAGCCGCTGACATCAATTGCACACCCACCCGGCGGTCAGAAACGTCTAGTGGTGTGGCGGAGCGGATACATTCGCAAGGGTATCTTGCCCCACCGCCGAGAGTTTGCTGCCGGAACCTCAAAGTCTTCTACCTGCGACCATCCATCGATCTCTGTCTTCCACATCAATTCACCATCGCGACGAACTTTCTATTTTACCCCCTCAGCACCTTTTCATCTGGACTTGTGTGGACCCCGAGACTGGAACCAACGGAAGCAAGGAGACTTCATCTGGAGCCCCAGGACTTCAAGACTTGGCGTAGAAGCCTGACGCCCAACATGTCAGACTATCGCGCATACAACAACAACCGCTACCGCGACGATTCACCACCGGCATCCCGCCGAGATTACTCTCCTGGTGATCGTGATGGGCGCGACCGTGACTACTCCCCACCACGGCGATCCAAGAAGACCCGCACGCTTCCGCGAGACCGAGGCGAGCCTGAGTACGTTGAGGAGACAACATACGTCGAGCGCGGCAAAGGCCCGCCTCCCAGAGACCTGATCCCTCGCCGAGAAGACAGCGTCGAAGACATCCAGCGCGACTTTCCACCTCCCTCTCGCAGCCTCCGCGGTTATCGCGATGACCATGATGATCGACGTTCCGCTAGGCGCGCGCGCTCGGAGTATGGCGGTCGCCGTGATGACGACGATGACGACTATGACGACTACGCCGCTGGTGCTGGTGCTGCCGGCGGGTACGCAGCTGGGCGCTCTCGACGAGGCACACGCGGCGGCGGCAGGCGCGGACGTCGAGATGATGACTATTACTCAGAAGACGAAGAATACGATCGATACACGCGCCGTGGTGGCAGCCGAAGCCGTAGTGATAGCCGCGGAGGCAACCGTCGCAAGTCAGGCGTCGAAGGTCTTCTGGAGGGCTTGGGACTCGGTGGCATCGCCGGCGCGGCAGCGAAACAATTTGGTGGCGGCAGCAAGCGTAGCCCTAGTAGAAACCGCGCTCGCAGCCGTGCGGGCTCGCGCAGTCCTTCACGTTCGCGCGATCGAGGCGATAAGAAGCAACGCCAGTGGGCACAAGCCGCACAGGCTGCACTTGTCGCTGGCGCCGTTGAAGCATTTCGGGCACGCAATGGACCAGGCGAATGGAAGGGCGACAAAGGCAAACGCGTGGCCACAGCCGCCATTGGTGCTGGCGGTATCGATCGTCTCGTCGACCGCGACCCGGACAACAAGTCCAAGCGACATCTCGTTGAAGCGGTCATTGGAGGTCTTGCCGCGAACCGTCTTGCCAACGGTCCTCAAGAAAACTCTGAATCTCGTGGTCGCTCTGAATCCCGCCCCGGTGGCATGCGCGCTCGGTCAAAGTCCATAATCGACAGGTTCCGCTCCAAGTCTCGTGGCCGCTCCCTCTCCTCGGACGACTCCCAGGAACGTACTGGACGCTCCAAGTCTCAAGGCCGTGGCATCAAGGATCTCGTCGCCGGTGGTGCCCTGGCAGCCGCAGGCAAAGTTGCCTATGATAAATTCCGTTCCAAGTCCCGCAAGCGCGACGAGTCGAGGTCGGATTCCGAGGACAGTAGACGAGTGCCGTCACGTCAACGGGCACGCTCCCGCTCTGTAGGTCCCCAATCCCAACGAGATCGAGGTCTCGGACCTGACGATCGTGCAGTCGTAGGACCGCAAGGAAGAGACGCAGCGACGGCAGCAGGTGTAGGTGCGCTCGCGGGCACGCGGACGGGCGCTGGGGCGCAGGACGACAGCAGCAGCAGTTCCAGTGACGACAGTGAGAGCTCCACCGAGCTAGAAAACCAAAGAAAAAAGATGCGCGGCAAGGAGTTATTGACAGCCGGTTTGGCTAGTATTGCTACCATTCATGCAGCACACGGTGTATATTCGAGTATGGAGGCGAGTGAGAATCGACACAAACTGGTGGCCGAGGGTGAGATGAGTCCAGAAGATGCGAGGAAGAAACGAAGCAAAGCATGGCTGCAAGATGCGGCCGCAGTGGGTATCGCAGCTCTGGGTATCAAGGGTGCATACAGCGAGTGGAAGGAGATGAATGAGCAGCGTCACAGCGTCAAAGAGCTGGAGGAGCGGCGACAAGGACGCTTGAAGCGGAGAGAGAAGCGAATGAAAGAAGCGCGCCAAGGTGGTCGGGGTGGTGGTGGAGGTCGTCCTCCTGGGCGAATTGGTCCACCGCCGCCTCAATATCCTAACGGTGGCGGCTATGATCGCAGCTATGGTAATGGGGGAGGTTATCCGGATGAGCCGTATGCTTCTGGTGGGCTTCCGCCTCCTCCGATGGGAGCGAGGGATGGGGGTTACCGGTAGCATGGTTTGGTGAAGGGCTTCTTGAAGGTGGTGAAAGGCCTGCAAGGTCTTGTTTGATGCGGGTGAATGATTGTAACGACTCTGATTATGCAATGTCACGAATCCACTTGTTCTTGCAGAAAAAGAATCCAAACATTCTGAATTCTCCACGCGAATTGCAAGGCGGAAATGCTTCACTTCCGCGCTCGGTCCACACAAAAGATTGCCAAGCGCATAAGTCGTGGTTTGGGGCTGGCGGGCGCCACACTTTCCACCCTACAGATCCGGCACGCGACATTTATTTGTTTTTGATTCCCCATCCTCTCAACAAAGATGACAAGACACCAGTACAGCACCAATCTGCGCGTAATGCTACAGCACAAATCTGTGTGATTACGGCCAGCCGTCTCTGCAGCCACGGTGTTGCGCACACGTCGGGGCTGTGTATGACGAGTGCCAAGGCGAGCGTGCTTGGCCACGTTTAACTTCCATACACCTCGTCCGTCTTTGGTGCTCCTGGCCGTCAATGCCAATGTGGACACTCGGGTTGACATCAGCATCTCCTTCTATCGCTCTTTCTTCCTCTATGTCATCGTAGTTCTGGGACCTTGCACCTAGACCTGTGTAACTCTCTCTGCAAACCCATTCGACATGCTCGCACCTGAGCGTACTTAACAGCTCCATCATCCTCCTCAAGAGGAATCTTAGATGTCAGCGTTTCTACGTAACCAGACACGACCATGCAGCAGCTTCCAGGCGGCTTTGGTTCAGTGTCAAAGTCGATAGTCGGCTCATACGTCGCTGATTGGGTATTCATCATGTTCGGCCGCCTCTCTCCCTCCCAAGATGCGATATACTAATGACGGACAGAGCCCTCGCTGGTGTTACATACGCTCTCAATCAACTCTCTCCTCTCCACCGACACTTCTCCCTGGTCGACCTCAGCATATCCTTTCCGTACCAAGAAGAGCTTGTATCTACAACAAGCCTCATTTTGGGCGCCGTTGTCGGTCCAGCTGTCATTATACTCTTCGTCTCTGGATTGGCTGTGCCAGGTCCATACGCTTCCAAGCAAGTTCCGACACCATTGTTGATACGAAGAAAGCTATGGGAATGGCATACTGGCTGGCTGGGTCTGGCGCTCAGCGTCATCGTGTCTCTGTTCATCGTGACGGGGCTGAAGAATGTCTTCGGCAAGCCTAGGCCTAACATGCTGGCGCGCTGTCTACCGGACACCTCACAAGCCTCGATCAGAGAACACGCAGTAGGAGACTTTGCTGTGGGCTACTCGCCGTACTGGGTTTTGGTCGACGTTGGCATCTGCACACAGACTGATAAAGGCGCGCTGGATGATGCGTTTAGGAGCTTCCCGAGTGGACATTCGTCCAGTGAGTCTAACGTTCGTTTCGACCAGGAAAGGGACATAACTAATGCTGTGTAGCATCATGGGCTGGCCTGCTCTACTTGACTCTCTACCTCTGCTCCAAGTTTGCAGTCGTCTTTCCATTCCTACCCGGCCAACTGGCTCGACCCAAAAGAAAGCTCAAGGCGCAATTGACAAGAGAGTCAAGGTCATATGAGATGGCCATGCAGACCGCAAAGCCAGAAGAAGATGGGAATCACCTCACGGACTTCAATGGTCGGCGCAACGAGGCGGCAGCACCTCCGCTATATCTCCTTTTGTTTCTGATTGTGCCAATTGGCACAGCACTCTACATCTGCGGATCGCGCTTCTTCGACTACAGGCATCACGGCTTCGACATTGTCTCTGGGTCCCTAATTGGGATTTTTACTGCCTGGTTCTCTTTCCGCCTATACCATATGCCGATGGCACGCGGGTCAGGCTGGAGCTGGGGACCGCGCAGCGCCGGCAGAGCATTTGGGGTGGGTGTAGGCTCGACTGGGTATGTAAGTCCTGAAGACTTACCGCAACGAGAAGTGCAAGACGACCTGGAGATGGGAGTGGTTCCGAATCGCGAACGCTCTCCAGAGCGGCGTGACTCGTCGACTGTTTCGTCAGGCGATCGCGAGTCAAGCTCAGCAAATGCGATGATTAGAGGCAGTGCCTTTTCAGACGCGAGTTCGAGCATACCTGGCAAAAGCCTGCGGCCCGGGCGATATCGATGACATACTTAATGGTGGCGAACCACGGCCTCATTGTGGGCCTACGGCGGCCCTGCCACGAGCGCACTTACGTGTCGCGCACGAGGCTCTGGCTTAACGACTTGGAATGCTTACTGTAAATAGACTCTGTGAACATAGATCTGCAGGCTGCGTTGACGGCCCAAAACAAGCCACCTGCTTTCGCGTACAAGGCACACGCTGTGATTCGTCATTTATGAACGCAAAGTGGCCAGATCGGGCAAGGTGGCGGCGAAGGTGAGCGCTAGGGGGGTCGAGAATGACCAACCAGAGAGAGTGGGGGTCTCCACCATCTTGCTTTCCAACTCGTCCAGAAGCAGCGGTAGCAGCTGCAGCAACGAAAATCCCATTGCCTTGCTAGCCGCCCACCTCAATAAATCTGCTCTCTTCGCTTTTCCTCGTCCTTCCCTTGCTACCTCGTGTTTCATCTCCTTCGTTCTTCTTGTCCAGTTGCTGATTTCTTCATTGACAATCACAAAACTTGTATCCAAAGCAAGATCACATTCGCTAGGCAAGATGAAGACTACATTCGCCATTGGAGCTCTCGCGGCCTTCGCTGCTGCCACCCCAACGCAGCTTGAGAAGAGGCAAGGTTTCAACACGTAGGTGGAAATGCCATGCAATAGCATGCATAATGACCGATGCTGACCGTCATCAGTCCCTCCGCTTTGGGCGTGCTTGCAACTGCTCTCCCGCCCTCTGTACTTTCTCTGGCTGTCACTAACAGCCCTGCTGCGTAAGTTCATCATCATTTGACATGACTGGCCACTGCTGACACAATCACAGCTCATCAGAGATTGCCTCCCAGTTCGCCGCCGGCTCAACCCCAAGCTGGGTATGTTTCACTTGCGTCACGCCACAACCAACCCATTGACTAATTCCTCTCAAGTTCTCCGCCCTCCCCAACGACATCAAGACCTACCTGGTCCCCGGCAACGCCGCGTCCGCCACCAGCAACGCAGCCGCTCTCTCCTCCGCTGCAGCCAGCATCTCCTCCTCCGCCGTAGCGGGCGTTCTCCCTCCCCGCGTCTCCGCCGGCATGTCCCTGCCATACGGCACCAACAACACCATGGGCGGTGTCGCGGGCGCGGGCACCGGCACAGCAGGTGGCATGTCCACGCCTGGCTCGACCCCAGGCTCTTCGAGCAGCTCGGGCATGGGCTCAATGTCAACTGGCGGAAGCGGCAGCGGTGGATCTGGCGGGTCTGGCGGCTCCGGCTCCAGCTCCGGCGGCCAGGGCGGTGCCGGTGGGTCGAGCTCTAGCGCTGCTGGCGTGCCTGCGCAGACTGCCGCTATCGGTTTCGGTATGGTTGGCGCGGCTGCCGTTGGTGCGCTGTTTGCGTTGTAGAAACACCTTGTGGACTTGGGTGATTTAGTGGTGGATAATGAGTGCACGATGATTTGTGTACGAAAAGTATGGATGGGTTTACCTCTGTATACAGGATCAGATCTTCTCGCAGTGTACGTCTGGCGACGGCACTGCTGATGAGAGCTGTGATTACTGGTAATTTTGAATTGGATTTGGTAATAAGATGTCCATGTTTTTGTGTATATCTCTGCCCACGTGACAATGTGCAGCTATCACAGGGATTTTACCGGTGATGACTTCTCTGCCGCTTTTGCTCACATCAAACCCCAAGCTGTGCCAAACGCTCCTCGTGGTGAGTCAGGAAAGCTAAGCATAGTCGAGCCAGAAGCTGCGGCAGTCGCCGTTGCCATTGGCCGCCTCGTACAGCTATTAAAGGCGTCCCATACTTTCATCATACTTACCTCACCTTGTAGGCAGTTGCGGATAGCCAAGCACGGCATGAATATGCTACCATCCCATCAAAAGCCCCTTACAGAGCCACACCACCGGTTTGATGATCTCCCACCCCGCAGACTTCGTCCCAAGTTGCAAAGCTCAGCACAGCACCACCCACCGTAGTCAGACCTACTTAACAATGAAAACGAGTGGGTAGTACCAGGCAACAACGAGGCGAAATAAGAACCCGATACGCCGTATAAACATAACATGAAGCCGAACAGCGGCCCGTCCGACACAGCATGGGTGATCCAGTTACCAGGTCCTCCGACTTTGCGCTGCCCAACTTCAACAGTCCTCTAGTGGAGTATGAAGTCGTCCTACAGAAACTCGCAGTTAACAAGCTAGTACCTCTGAGCACTCCAAACCACCGGCAGCACCAAGCACAACGGCAGTCCTCGTCGCAGGCGTCCGTGTCTTCTGCGAGTCCGCTTGACCGCGAAGCACATCTCGGTGAGCAGCACCAGAAGTCGAACGTTTCGAAAGCGGCACAGTCAAAGAAGGCCAAGGCGTCGCTACAGTCACGAAGGTTTGGCTTTTCAGCGTGTGCTTCGACAACACTTCTGACGCCGGAGTTAAGTGTTGGATACAGTCGCGACCAACACCTTACCGGCAGCACCCACAACAATGCAATCAAACGTCGGGCAGACTCGGACGGCGATGAAGGGCAGAAGGAATACGCCAGAGTGATCAAGCCACGCGTCCACATCTCCTGGCCGCTCAATCGCCTCAGCAATGGATCTCTAGATCCCTTCTCGAGCTTGCCGGTCTGGGAGCCACGCTTTGAGATGCGGGTCAACAAGCTCCTGCATCTATATCTCGATGGATCTATACTCTCAGACATGCGGTATCCTCAAGCAGCGGTCATTCAACGCAGCGTGGTCAGCATTCGACGAGAGGACTCCTTTGCCCAGATGATGAAGTCAAGTGCGGCGTTCAATGCGCTCAGTAGGTGTTCTCCAAATGCGGGCAGCTTGATGACTGACCATTGGTGCAGTCGCTTACATAGAGACATCTCCTGATCCTCTGGTGCAGACCTGCAATTGGGACTCGGCGCGATGGGTGAGTCTATGCACTCTCTGGTTTGGCCGTATCTGGAGCATGCGTGCTGACCGTACCTCTCTCCAGCATATCGGTCAAGCTCTTGTCATCACTAGGTCTCAGCTTGCCAATCCACAACTCAAGGACAGCGATTCCATCATCGTGACTGTCCTCTTACTCATGCTTATTGCTGTATTGCTCCCTTCTGTAATAACTGTACCCTTAGACTGACAGAATCAGGTCCGCATGAATGACGAGAATACGTTTCACGCCCACGCATCAGGCCTTCAGATAGTGACCAATCGCCGACGTATTGACAGGCTCTCGAATCCCTGTCCCACCCCCGGACCACCTCATCCCTCATTTTCTCAGCCAAGCTGGAGGGATGAAATGTCACCCAACGCCTTCAAAGGCACGTTTCCCGAGCCAAGGATACCGTGTGCAAACAGCGCCTACAAGCAGTCCGCCTTCTCCGAGATGGTGGGCAAAGGTATCGTCACGCCACATTTTGCAAAGACCCAGCACTACTGCATCATAATCAACCAGATAGCAGCCTACGCCCGCTTCGACTGGATCCTCGCACTCATGGCTTCTCAGCATATCTGGACTGACGGCGGCGAGCCCAAGTGGCCGCCACTGGAGAGCGCATGTCAGAAAGCACTGCGGCTGTGCATGCATCTCAACGTCTGGCCAGTCACGTCGAAGCCATGCCTTATAAGCTTAAACCAAGCGGCAGCTATGCGCCAGTATCTGAAGCAGATCAATCTTGATATGCTCTTCTTTCAGTGTCCGAATGTGCTGGTCTGGATCGCTCTCGTCTGCGGCCCGCTTGCCATCGGCTATGCAAGGCGATGGTGGGCTTGGGTCCTGCAAAAGGCGCAGGCATTGTCAAATCTTAAGACACTCAAATGCGCTATCGAGCTCTTCGAAGAGCAATACGCCTGGAGCCCCGCCGGCACCCTGGCAGCGGAAGTCTTCTGGGTGGCCACAGTCTTTCCCAAAGCTTTCCGTAGTCCTCCGGAAACGAACCGAGAGCTGAGGCACTGGTCACTAGCCAAGCAGCTGCGCGACGAAGCCAAGGTCGAACCGCTCATGTACACGAAAGCGCCTTGGACAAGGGAGCCTACGATGCAGGACGTTATTGATGCTGAGGATAGCTTGATGGCGACCGTGGCGAACTCTGCTGTTTGTCGGACTGATGCTGGGGGCAATGAAAGCTGGACTGTTTGGATCCCACCGTCGCCGCCTTGTGTGCTTAATCGCCTTTGTCCTGCGCATGGGGTTCCTAAGAGGATGGGTGGCGGGTGAGCAAACGAGAGTTCACCTTGGGAACGCAATCGGCACCTAGCAAACGCCTTTGTCACAAGTCAACAATGATGTCTCGTGGCTGTAAATTCGCCCCCATTACGACCATTTAAAACACATTCTCAAAGCCCAACAACAGACGGTGTCAGGGCCAGCTAATCATGGAGCTGGTACATCGACATCACTCAGGGCCCTTCGCAGGTGGGCGAAATTTTGACTCGCCTGGGAGCAGTACGCCTTTGTCAACTATCTGGCAAGGCTCGACAAATACTACAGTCGCTGAAGAGTGTCACTTTCGAGCATCAGGGTGGGCTCTTATTTTGACTCGCTGGTACCATTGTTCTATCTAATGGCTTGCATAGTGACTTCCCATTTCCCTACGATTCAACTGTAAATATCAAGATTGGGCCGTCAGCGAGAAATTACGTGGTCCATTACGGCGTTGCGTGCAAGTCTGAAAAGGTTCAGCAACGGCTCGATGACAGCATGTTTTATCACACCAATTACCAGTGGCTGAGAACAATTCAACGACAATTGCAAGAGTGTCCAAGATTGGTGTGGACGTTTGAAGATGATGTTAGTACGTGGAATTTGCGTCCACGCACGATTTCGCCACGTGCGGTGTGGGAAGCGGGCCCAGATTACGAGGCTCGGAGAGATTACAACGTTCAAAATCCCATACGTAGTGCCGTAAGTCGTCGATCATAGTCATGGCGCGTGTGTGCTAACTTTTACAAGATCCTCGGCGCCGTCTGCAGCGCATGTGCGCCGTTCTTAGACAATACCGACATTCATCTTTCGAAGATCATCCGGAATATCTTTTGGCAGACATTGGAAGCCGCTGGCTATGACACACCGAGGACTCTCGCGCAGAAGCAGGACCTCGAAGTAACTGGTTACGACGTGTCAGCAATCATTCGAGACGAGCATCTCAGACTCAGTGTCATCGACGAAGCGGTCAATAGCGTGCGTATTCGCATAGGCGAGCTCGTTACAGCGTACGAACGGCTCGTCGAGCTGTGCAACTTCGAAGCCAAATGCTTGTGGTTTCCAGATGCTAGCGCACCCATACGCATCCAGCAGATGCTGATTCACGCTCTCTACACTGACCGACTAGAGGTCATGTTGGTGGGGGAAAGCTTGTCGAGCCCGACGATATGCTCACGTATTGGCAACTCTTCCAGCTCGCGGGTGAACTGGGTTACACAAAGCTACAAGAGCAAATTCTGTTCACAACGCGTCAGAGACTCTCGATCCTTGTGCCAGACGTTGCAACCTTCTATAGGATTGAGAATGATTTCATGGCCAAGAACGTTCGTCTGAGCCCCGGCTTTGGCCATGTCTGGAATGATGCGTACCACACAGTGTACGGAGGCGCCGATGCTGAAGCTGTCAGACGTCGTATTGAGACTCAGTCGCCTCCGCAGTCAACATGGCCGCAAGAGGAACCTACGGGCGTTATCGAGAGACTCCACCCAAAGTCTCGGAATGAGGATTATTCTCATACGTATATCGTTCGACGCGAAGGCTACGCAGACGAGCTCACTCTTCTCGCGCCCGACGTCAAAGCAATAGCAGAGCAGCTCGAACGCCGAAAGAATCTTCGTCATGAACGCAAGCACTTGAGCGTGCAGGACATTCAATTCGAAGGCCACTCACTGCACGGAATGGGTAGGCGCTCAGAGAAGGAAAATGAGCATGGCGAGCAGGAATACCTCGACGACTCAGATGATCTCGACCTTTATCCGCGCCCGCGATCAATTTCCACGTACGGGTCAAGCCGCAAGCGCAAGCGCAGGCAGTCTACGTCCGTGACTCTAAGCGCACGGGTCACCAACTACGGCGTCGCGCCCGATCGATGGATCATGGAAGACGAGTCGTCGTTGTCGTCAGCGGCCAACTTTGAGCGTTACGAGGGGCCTCGCAAGCGACTGCGCTGGACCGAGCCAGAGTCGAACGAAGGTCACTCACCATACGGGGCGCCAGAGCCGGGTCAGAATGACAATAACGCCAACGATGGTGAGCCAGTCGAGCGATGGTCACGCATTCCGCGTTACGTGCCGAAACGGAAGGATTGAGCTGCTCACTCTATTTCGTAGGAAGCCGAGGCGGATCTGAAAGTATGGAAGGCTTTGGCGACCTCGTATCTCGCACAACCCACCTCACTCACCTACCGCAGCTACTGCCACAGCCACCCCTACAGCCACCTCTAAATCGCTAAATCGCCTCAACCATCCCTATATTTACCCGTCTGCTAATCGCTCAATAACTCTGCTAATCGCCAAAACGCCTCTTTCTTCGAATTCACCCGTCTGCTATTAATTGGCCCGTCGTTTAAGCGTCTCGCCGGTTTTTCCCTATCTGTTTAGCCTAAGCTGTTATTTCGATCGCTGTACTCCCTCCTCGCATACAGCCATCGGACATCAAATACAACTGGCATCAGTAATGTTGTCAAGCTCAGTGGCGTAAGCTAAAAAATGAGCAGATGGATGAAGGTAGATCAAGTCTATTGAAGATATCTAGTAATAGTAATACAAGCCTCCCAGGCTCTTACAAGCTTCACGCTCATCTGATCGTAACATCCAATCCAGCCGAAGCCACTCGTACACTCGTCTCCTCTAATCAACCCAGTTCCTGCCCATCATAATTCTCACAGTAGAACCCTAGCCATGGTGTCACCCTTGGCTTGACTCGAATCCAAAAAAGCCCACAAACAGAACGTAGCACATCCCCCACGAACACCGTACAAAATCCAATCGCAATCCCAGTCTAGTAATCAATCCCAATCACACCCCCACAACAGGCCCTCCTAAGACCCCCTCAACCCCTCCCGCTCCGCCCAAATCTCGCGCTTCAACCGCCCCGTCACCCTCTGCGCCTCATCCCTCTCCCCCTGCAACTCCGCAACCTCAATCTGCGCGCGGTTCATGCGCTCAACCACCCCTTGCATCTCGCTCTCGGCGCTCACCGCTGCCTCCTCCAACTCCCTCACCCGCCGTTCAAGCTGCGCCGTCCGACTGGCTTCGGCGAGACTGGCTCCTTTGCCGGAGGTGGTGTGCGCAAGCTTGGGTGAGCGGTTACCAAAGAAACTAGCGGCTGTGGCGCCGAGGGCGGGTGAGAGTTTCAGGTTAGACGGGGAGAAGGAGGTTAAGGAGTACTTGTTGAGCGGCGCCACACCACGGGCAGACTGCGCGGACATGGCGTCCTTCATATGCTTTGCCGTGTCCTCTTCATCCGCGATCGCGTCTTCAGAGGCAGTCTGCGCCGCCATCACTCTCTCCTCTGCCGCACGTAGCGCAGATTGGAGTTCGTTGATTTTGCTGGTGGAGGCTGCTTGTTCCTTCTCGCCGCGCTGGATGGCTTCAGCGAGGCGGGCGTGGAGTTCGCGGTTAGACGCTTGTTGGGCCTGCACCTGGCTGGAAAGGGCAGCCATGCGGGCTTCAGGGGCGGTAGAGACTGCCCCAGCGGCGAGGGAGTCGGCGTGGGCGCGGCGGAGCTCGGCGTAGGCTCTGTCTAGTGAGTCGGCGCTGTCGGCTGAATTTGAGGGTGAGTGGGAGCGGCTGCCGGAAAGGGAGGCGGGGGCGGGTATGTCGTGTTCTTCGAGCAGTTCGCGGAGGGAAGAAGTTTCTTGCTGTGCGCGATCGAGGTCCATCTTCAGTCCTGAGAGCCCCTTCTCACACTGAAACTTCTGCTCGAGGGCTTCGTCGGCGCGTTGGCGGAGTGTGTTGATTTCTGTGCGCAGAGACTGGACTTCAAGGTGGTAGGCTTGCCGTCGGGGCATGCCGGCTAATGCACGGTCGCGCTCTGTTTCGAGGGCGGTGATCTTTTTAGCATGACGGCGTTGGAGTTGATCTTGCCGCAACAAGAGGGATTTGAGCGTCCGGTGGAGGGCATCACGCTGTTCTTCGATATTCTTAATCCTCTCAGGCAGTGCTTCGGCGGGCACATTTGGATCGCGAGAGTCATGAATCACAGAGCCTGAGCGACCTCGCGTTGAGCGTGAGCGCGCCAGAGAGTTGGAGCGAGAGAGTGTAGGTGAGGAAGGTGCGGAGTCACCCTCCTCTGTGATCGTGCGGAAGCGAGAGTCAGACTGTAGACGCCGAGCATTCTGCAGCGTTTGGTTTTCGTTCTTGAGATTCTGGAGCTCCTGCTGCATACGCGTGTTCTCGTATACCAGATTCTGCGCTTCAGACGTCTCGGACTCCATACCTTCAAGCTGAGCGCGAAGTTTGGGGACCACTTCATCGCGGAGATTATCACGATCGTTACGCATGGCTTCGATCTCCTCACGCATGCCAGCAAGCAGGTCATCAAAATTGGCTTTGAACTCCTTCTCGTCGTTCAGACGTCGTTTGTGGTCTTCGAGTTGGGCTTCCAGCTCGCGTGTAGAGCCGGCCGCCTGGACTTGTTCCTCGAGGGTCTGAATGTGCATCTCCAGCGCTCGTCTTTGGTTGAGATCTTCTTGCACTTTCTGGGTCATGTCAACTCGAAGTTGCGCCTTCTCTTGTTCAGCTTTTCGCCGCATCCGTTCAAGGCCTTGCAGCTTGAGGTCTATGTCAGCTGGGGGTAGCTTCGCTGAGCTGGCACCCGAATCTGAATAGTAGTCGCTTGTTCGTCTGCTCAGCTCGCTGACGGGCCCGGCAGGCATATTTGTGTGCACTCCATCAAGCTCATCTTCGAGCTCCATCTCTCTGTGTATTGACGCTGCTAGTTCGGCACTAACCTCTTGTAATTCTTTCAATAACTCTGTGGCATTCGGACTAATGCCCTTGGTCGCGTATGGGTGTGGCGAAGCCGACCGCGGTGAGTAATCGACCTCTGAGCCGAAGTAGTGGTCGTCATCTTGGTATGGTGATGGCTCGGCTTCACGTGTTGGCTGGTGTTTATCAGCGGACATCGGTGTACCGTCTGAGAATTGTGTGCTAGGGGATTCCATGTTGCTATTCTGTCGAGGCTTGCCCCAATTCCAGAATGAGCCTTTGTCAGGAGATTTGCCCGTATTTGGAGACTTGACGGATGGCGACTTTTCCAATAACTTCTTTGCGCCCTTCTTGATAGACGCGGACCGTTTCGGAAAGCTCGATGATGATACTGAAGGGGAAGGATTGACATCAACTCGTAAATCAGTGGGTTTGTTGGCTGGCATCGTACTGCCGGTATGTTCTACCGCCTCGTCTATCTCCCCGTCATAGTCATCATACGCAGAGTACGAACTTCTTGCACTGTTGTCGTATTGGTCGTAAGGATTATAGTTCTCTGAAGTCGGACGGTCGCCAGGATCGTAAGTGAAATAGTTCTCTGAAGCCGGACGAGAAGCTTCTTCTTGCTGTTCAGGTTCTTCGGTTTCCTCGTCTGCGGAAATATAATTGGAAAGAGCGGGCGTCACAGTCCCGTGTGATTCGTCGTCTTCTTCAGGACGACGCGATGGCGAGCCTGAGTATGCTGAATGACCGCGAGGATATCTATACGAGCATGTTAGCATGCGTTCAGAACGATAAACGATCAAATGCTTGAGCTTACTCGTCAAGATCTCGAACAGCAAGGGCCTCCGAAGGGTCAAGGAAGCCGGAATGCTGTTCACTTTCGGAGCTAGAAAAGGGCTCTTGCTCAAAGCCGGGCCTCAAAGAAGCGTCTAGAGATGCTGAATGATCGTGGCCGCCAGCAAAGCGTGGATGTGTGTGCTGCGTGGGCGTGTCTGGTGAGTAATGATCGTAGGTATGATTCCGCTGGTGGGTAGGTCGTGATGAGGTGGAGCGGCGCTGAGAGAGGTCGCGTATGTCTCCTAGCGAGAGGTACAAGTCCTTGGGAGGGACTGGAGGTCGGAACGAGAGTCGATGTGCAGGGTTGGACTGTCGCGAGTCGCGATGGGAGGGATCACCATCGTTAGGGAGGGATGAAGAGGCCATAGCGTGAGAAGGAGGGCGTCAATCAGATACCGACACAATGGTCGCGGCTGATCGACGAATGAAGGAATGACATGAGGTGGCCTAGTCGAGACGGACAAAGTAGCCAAGCTCAACGTTACAGCACTCTTTTCGTCTCAAAAGAACGGGCGAAAGTGCTGAAGGCTCGAGCAGATGCGTTCTGGTCGGAAAGACAAGAGAGCGCGGCCTTGAAGCGGATCGTCCCTGGCGCTTGAACCTTTTCCCCTTGCACTTGGCCCCCACAAGCATAGCGGCTCTTCCGTCTCGTCAAATCAGACGAAAGCTTAGCCGCGCTCTTCAAGTTGTCCTCCGCATCAAACTGTGCAAGTCTCCGAGTCCTTGCTTGAAAGGTTCGAAAGAACACGTCGCTCGTCCGTGAACATCAACTTAGCTTCTAAATACAGCTTTTCATTATTGAGTGCAGTTTGAGTCCAAGTCACAAGTCGAGGATGGGATGAAAGCCTACGCGCTAGTGACACAGACGTTACCAGCGCTTGGCTGTATCATTTCTCAACCTCTTGACACCAACCGTACGCTTGCTTCTGAGCACCCGCGCTAGATGATACAGACTCCAATTTGGACTTCATCAGATAACATGTTCACATACTCTACTGGAGCTGGACAATACCAGTAACATTGATTTGCGAAGGATTTCTTGCTCTCCGCGGCGGGACAGGTGCGGCTTGCTTGCCACCTTTTGCCGTCGCAACATCAGCGAGCGGTTCTCGTAGGCATGCTAAGGCGACGAGGTGCCCATTTCGCGACTCTCGAACGCACTCAGCGATGCGATTTCGACGTTTCACCGGTGAGAGGCTCTTCAAGAGCCTGGCGTCTAGCAAAGTAGCATTCTGAAGTATCCCTGCAAGCTAGTCGTAGCCGCCGATAATCATTGTTGCTGCTGATCATGCTCTGTACTACTATCTCACAGCATATTAAATGTGTGTGCTACGAGTAACACGAATCTCACACAATTCTATGCCACCCTCTGTTCCATGATGTTCAACATGTATCTTGTTCATTTCTTCCCTATGTTTGTCGCAAACCCCAGTGAAGACGATACAGCCTTGTCTCCTGCACAGCGTCTAACTAGCTCAGCCATAGCCGCTAGCGTCAACACTAACACAGAGCCGCTTGCTCCCCCTGACAGCGTTAGCAACGTCGCTTGGGCTCATCTGAACTCTCCAGACTGCTGGGCGCGCGTGTCAAGTTGGTCTGAGGGCTCATGACGCTCATTTGGTCGCAAGACGTGCGCAACGATCGACAAACGGAGATTTGAATCTCTTCATGCGCCAGTGGACGGCCAATAAAGGCCGATACATTCGCTCGACGACAATGTGGTGGCCGGTGAGATTGAGGTCACGAGGCTCGCTCGAGGCGCTTGCAGATAATGTATGCGCCAGAACGTCTCTCAGCTCGTCCGGCCATGAGTTTGTATCCTGTTGATGTTTCATAACCCTATACATATTACCTGTGCAAGGCAACCTCTACCTGATAGAGACGTGAGAATCTACAACACAACAGTGAGATCATGACACATAACCCGTACAACCTCCACCATGCACAGAATTCTACACTCATCCAGGGCCATTAGTATACCACTGATCCTGTACCAGCGGCTCGCCGCCCTCCCATCCATTCATATCCTGCATCATCTTCTGAAACTCCTCTGCCTCGGCTCCGCTCGCGCCCGGCGTCATGCCTGGAAATTGCATGTTCTCCCATCCTTGCGGTAGCTGTATGTTCGACATGCCTGGCGTCATTTGCAAGAACTGGCTGAAATCTTCGGTGTTCATGTTCCCTTGGCCGTATTGTTGATGTGCAGTGTTGCCTCCACTATACTGACCTGTAAAGCCATAAGACGTCGCCGTTGGTATCACTTCAGGTGGATCCGGAATCTCCTGAGATTGCGATTGTTGTTGCGAGGGGATACTCGAATTCTGCCTCGACTTGTGTCGCGTGTCATTGGTCAAGGGACTTTCGTGATCCGACCGCGGCGGTGTCAACACTGAGCCAGATACCCTATGTTGGCCGCCAGGCTGTCCGAGATACGTGTGACCAAGCGAGCCGCCGTCCGAAAGATCCATAGGATCGCCAGGCTGGTCTTGCCAGGGGAAGATTCCGCCGTCGTGGGTATGACCAAACGGTATCTCTCGATTTCCATGAACAGTCTGTTGGTCGGTTTGGCGCATACTGAGCGTGACTGGCACGGTTTGATTGCTGTTGCTGCCTTGATCTGAGGATGCTGCCGGCGACGTTTGACTTGTGGGTCCGGTGGGTCCGGAACATTGCGCCGCTGGGATGAACTCCTTTCTGAGTGTGACATTATCTTTGTATTCAGGCTGGCAGAAGTTAGCTTAACGAAAAGCGTCAGTCCAATTAAAGAAGAAGTGCACTTACCACACCACGAGCCTTGATTTTGTCAAGACCTTTTTGTTTCTGCGGATTAGGTATGCCAGCACTCTCCATGTCTAGCTCGAGTTGAGCTATGAACGATTCTGTTAATGGATTCTTCTTTGTCATGGCGTGCATTGCCGTTAGTAGAAATTGCAGGGAACTTGAAACTTGCTGCTCATTCGGTCGCGCTCTGAGGAATTGGACAAATACCCGCGCCGCCACATATAAGCAAAAGGCGGTGAATGGGTTCATCTGGATCAGGTCCATGTGAGAGACGGTGCGCATGATCGTGGCGATTTCTGATGCTGCTGCAATACATCTCATCTTACTTTCGCCAGCCACGTTGAGTGGCATGTGGTGCTTTTCGGCTTTGAAGATGGCGGCTTGATGTAAGCAGATAGCACTCGCGTGCAAGCACATGTTCAGGAAGATGACGTTTGGGTCCGCTATGCCGAGTGGTATTCGGAGATGATCAGGGAGCGTGAGCTTGATGTTGAGTAGTATCGCGTCAATTGATCGATGTCGTTGCCAGAACTTGCCGTTGATGTCTTCTTCGTTGTCGTCAGGTTCGGGTCGGTGTAGATGGGTCAAGTTGCGACCGAATAAAGTCGCCATGAGGACAATACCAGAAGTAGAGGAAAAGTCTTTGTCGATGGCTTGTAATGCTTCGGCGAGGGTGATGGTGCGCGCAGGTTGGCTGTTTTGGAAATTCTCGTCTGGTGCTGGCAAGTTGGTCAGGATGTCCTTCTCTTCGAACGACATTGGCCAGCCAGTGCCGATACTCGCGCATCGGTCTGCCCAATAGACCAGCCAGAAGGTTCGTCTCCTCTCTTCTCGCTCGGTCCAGTCACGTGGAGGAGGTACCGTCATCTTTACATCTAGGCCTGTTCCGTCCAACCGATGCAAACCGAGCATCTGTGTGAGACGAATGGCTCGGCCTGTGCTCATCCACGCACGAGGGAAAAACATGTTCTTGAATTCATACATGGCCACCAACATCCATGCTTGACAATGGGCAAGCGTCAAAATAGATTGACCAAAGCCGCGCATCTCGTCAATCTCAAGGTATTTCCGTGCTCGTTGGTAGAAGATAGCCTGTAATGAATCGAACTTGTCGCTCGTGCTTGCCGCCAGAGCCCACATCGCATAGCGCAAGCATACCGGCGGTCGCATGTGCGGTGCCAGATTCATGGCGGAGAAAAAACGTGCTCGATGTACCATCGGAAGGCTAGCGTTGACTTTGACGAAGTAGAGCTGGTTTCTGGTCTGAAGTCAATCTGAGGCCAGCCGTGACCGCTACACGAGATAACTTACAGCTCCTCTGATACGTCCTGTGTTGGCAAAGGCTCCTCAAGCCCCATTGAGATCATGTCGAGTGTCGGGCCGTTGTTGTCAGTCTGGGGCAGGACATTGCTTGGTCTGGCACCAGATTGACTGGCAGCGAATTCCGCCATGCGCATCATATCAGGATGGTCCATGCCGGATAGGTCAGCCGGGTCCGCCATACCAATACTCGATAGGTCTTGATTCAGATAACCAAACTGCTCTGCGGCGTTGTTGCTGTCCGGTTCGTCTTGTGTCTTCAGCATCGTCTCAACTTGGGCTGGTTCATCTGGTCAGTAGGGTGATCCTAACCCAGGCGAGACCTGACCTACCGAGTCGAGCCTCCAACGCCTTCACGTATCCCCTTTTCGGCCCACTCTTCTTGCGCACTTCGTCATACTTGCAGTCATGTCCCAAACGTCCACACGTTCCACAGGCAGGGCGCGTACCGTCGCACTTGAGCTTGCGCTTTCTGCACAGCACACATGCTGTTCTCTTCAATTTGGACTGTGCTGCATCACTCAATTGGCGAACTTGCGCCGGACTGGGAACTTCTTCTCCGCCGTAATCGTCGTTGTTCGTCTGGATCGTGGGTGGGGTAGGACTGAGACCGGATGTCGCGGAATTCGTGGGTTCTTGCTCCATTTTGTCTCGGCGTTATCCTTATTGCATGATGAGAGTCTAGTGAGGCTATGTTCAAGGAGACCGAGGCTTCGGAGAGGACGCGTTTGGGGATCGTATGTGGCAATGTGCGTGCCGCGTTGAAGTGAAGAGCCACGCGAGAGTGGGTCTGGATGTGATGGAGGGGGTCAGAAGGGCCAGATGATAAGTTGTAGACGTTTCAGACAGAATGTAGAGGAACAGGCTTAGCAACAAGCTGCCAGTATGATTGTGTCGTCAATGATTATAGAAAGAAAGCGGCTGCCTGCGGGAACTGAAGCACGGGCTCTGCGAATGTCGGTCGAGATGGACGTGACTCGATTGGGGTAGTCCTTCCGAGCCGAGCTTTCACACCCCCGTCAAGCCCGTGAGACCGCACCCTATTAGAGCAGTACCTAGGACGGTGAGATTCGTCTTAGGAACATGACTAAGCCTACCTTTAGCGAGGCGCCCAGGCATGTCTCACAAACAGGCCCTGGGATTCGTTGAAGAAATGGTAGTGTTTTGCATTGATCTGATATTCCCAGAACGGATGACCACCCTTAGTAAGGCAGATGCACCCATCCTGTATTCTCTATACAATCCACCCCATCCCCTTGATCAGATCCAGATGGTAAACATACACTGTACCGGCAGCGAAGGGTATTTCTGCCGTGGGCTGTACCCAAAATACCGACGATGCCATGTCGCCTATGCAACGGAGCACCCGAGACGCCTTTCACCCCATTTCGTTATCATTCGCCTGCTCAAGAATATTCCTGCCCCGCCTACTGACATGACTCGGCTCTTCAATTGACTTGGACAGATTGATTTTGCATGAAGGATAGGCGTCAGCATTAGTGTTGTTGGCATACCTGGCGGTCAGCAGCTGACCAGCAGAGGACCTGCATACTATGACGCAGCGTCGCTAAGGAACTTGTCTGCGTGCTGCTTCGCCCACTGACGGGCATGAAGTGATGCTGAAGAGCGTCAGCATATATTACTATTACGTTCGATGATGATGATGATGATGATGATGAGACTTACCACGCAGGAACTTTTTATGTGCGTACTTGCGGTAGAACGCATTGTGCGTGACGGGCGCACGAAGGTAGTCGATCATGAGGTCGACGGCCGGCATGATATCGTCCTCGGTGTAGCCTGAGTAGTGCTCGAGGATCTCGTCCCACTCGCCCTTGTCGAGGATGATCCGAGACAGATGCATGGCGGCTGCGGAGCTGAGTGACGGCGGGAAGCTGAGGAAGCGGTTGTCGAGGAGAGTAATCTCAAGGAGGTACTTGGCCAGAGTGCGCGTCTGAATGTCGTAATTATCGGCCTTCGATATCCTTCGCATGAAGTGCATCGGGTTCGGGAAGCTCAGATCGTACTGGAGGACTTGCAGGATGTATCGCTCAGCACTGAGGATTTCACCCTCAGTAAAGCCATCATCAGCGACGCGAACAAAGTTGCCAATGTGCGGCGACAGCACCTCCTCGTACTTGGACGCGATGAACATGGCAGCAACGCCAACTAATTGAAGACGCTCGAGCTGGACGACCTTGTGGGTAAGGAAGCGATCGATGATGTTGACGGTCAGGTAGAAGGTCTCTGGCAAGAGGTGGAAACGCTGGTGGACCTCGAGAAGCCAGTCGATCAACACACCACGCATGCGCCACTCCAACTCGTTTTGGTGATCCATGTACTCGGGGTTCGGCATGGTACGCTGTTCGAGCTCCCGCATGTATACGAGGATCTCGTACACGTACTCCGAAACCATGAGAGGGTCACCAGCATCTTCATCATCCATGGCCTGGATCTGCTGCTCGATCTCGTCACGAAAGACATTGTCTTCTTCGACAACGGGGACGAGTTCGCGGTCAGTCTGATGCTCCTTCTTGATCTCGGCGCCATTGACATCGTATTCAGTGACCGTCGTCTCGACCTTGCGTGACTTGACGGAAGCGTCAGTAGACGGAGCAGTGTTTTCGTCTTCCAGAGTTTCCTCCGACTTGCGACTGGATGTGGAGGACCCTGCTCTACGCTTGGGTGCGTTACCGTTCATGGTCATGGAGCTTGCGGGTCGCTTGAGGTCATTGCCAGCCGACAAATTCTTGTCCTTGTCACCAAGAGCAGGGCGAGCGGACTCAGTCCGAGCCACTTTCTTGGGAGAGACTTTCTTTTGGACACCGGTAGGTTGTGAAGCCTTCGCAGCTGGGCCTGTGAGGGCTTTCTTCGCTTGTACCTTGTCCGGTTCGGCTGCCTTGTGTGTGTTGCTAACATCACCAAGAGCAGACCGCTTTGTGTTTGCTTTTGCGTTGGTGGCGCCCTTCTTGGGTTGCAATGGCTTCTTCCCTGCGAGCGTGCCAGTGTCGTTGGGCTTGTCGAGAGCTGCAGCTTTCGCTCGGGTGACGCGTTGAGTTGTGCTGTTCTCGTCGTTCTCGTTGTTCAGCGCGCGCTGCCGCGCGGTACGTGCCTAGAAAGGGGTCAGCACCTGAGTCACCATGTGTGTCGTATATGCGAGAGACATGGCTGGCGTACCGGAGGCATTGCTTGAGATGATGATCGACGGGACGATGGAGGTCAAGACAAGAGGTTTTCACCGTGACGCAGTCGTGACGTGTGAGTGAAGACGAACAGGCTCCAGTCTTCGTTTGTCTGAAGCTGCACGCTGTGCTGCGGACTGTCGAAGTCGGGCAAAGACGCGAGCTGGATGAGTGGTGAGGTATGAACTGCTTGTGAAAAGGCTATTGCAAACGATAGCAACAAGGCAGGTACCGATGAAAGCGAGGAATGGGGAGAAGAACGCGAGATTCTCAAGACCAGAGCTCAGACTCGTGAAGTCCGAGTATCTCGTGAGTCTTTCAGGGAGGAGAGGTCGCGATGCAAGGTATGTTGATGTGGATTGAAGAGTTGGCGGCAGAGTCGTGTTTGGCGAAGCGTGACCGGGTGGAGCTTAGCGTCTTCTGGGTAAACAACGTAGCTGCGCGCTGCTGCGATCGCGACGCGATGCTCTGTATGTTGCGGTATTTTGCGTGATCTGATGGTGCTGTATAGAGAAGACGCTCTAATTGCAGGTTCAAGGGTAGTTTGAGGCGCGTTTTGGGGGGTTTAGAGCGTGTCTTAGAGAATTTCTGAGAATTGGCATGTCGTCGTCCAGAGCAACGGGTGTAGCCAAGACATTGGATGCACCAATCTCGATGAGACTAGTGAAAATGCAGCCGGGTAACTTGACTTCACCTCGAAATTCTCATCTCGTTACCATTGGTTTCTTACAAGTGCTGTAGTGTAATCATTGCTGGACGTGCTGATTGACATCCGGAGTAGTCACTCAGCGTCTCGACGATTGCAGCCCTTCGGATTTCACCTGCCATGTTGCAATAAGGGTTGGACTGCTCATCACCAGCCGACAATGCCTCGAACACCTTCTCTGCAATCACTATCCCCACTCTGCTTCTCCACACGACCATTGAGACTTTCGCGACCTTGCATATCATCCATCAGACAAGCATCGAGCGTCGCATCAAATACCACAAAGCAAAAGCGCCCACCTCAGCGTACTGCACCTCCAAAGGCTCCTGAGCCCGTGGTGAGCACACGAGAGACGGTAGCCGCCGCACCACCCTCGACGAAGCCTGGCGGCAGCCAGCTATTGCGTACATACAAACCTCGCACGCCGGGTGTCCGGCATTTGAAGCGACCGATAAACGACCACCTCTGGAAAGGCCGACCACATCGCCCGTTAACATTCGCAAAGAAAGGTCAAGGGAGAGGTGGACGTAACAGCACCGGAAAGGTCACTGTAAGACATCGAGGAGGCGGTCACAAGCGCAGAATACGAACTGTCGACTTCCAGCGGACGGCGCCAGGTGCACATACTGTTCAGCGCATAGAGCACGATCCCAATAGGAGTGCACATATCGCTCTGATCAAGGACAACAAGACTGGCGTTGTGAGCTACATTGTTGCAGCGGAAGGAATGCGTGAAGGCGATGTAGTGGAAAGCTACCGCTCAGGCATTCCGAGCAAGCTGATAAAAGACATGGGTGGCACGCTGGATCCGGGCATGCTCGCTGCGAAGACGGCTGTAAGAGGCAACTGTATGCCCATCAAGATGGTGCCGATCGGCACGCAAGTCTACAACCTAGGCTCGGCTAAGAACAAAGGCGCTGTGTTCTGTCGCAGCGCCGGCACCTACGCCACACTCGTGGCGAAGGAGGAAAACAGGAAGGGCGTAAAGGAAGTCGTGGTAAGACTGCAGAGCGGCGAGCTGAGGAGAGTCGATCCGGCAGCATGCGCAACGATCGGCGTGGTGAGCAATCCGCATTACCATTTCAGACAGCTGGGGAAGGCAGGCCGGAGCCGGTGGCTGGGCATTCGGCCAACCGTGCGAGGTATGGCCATGAATGCGGCAGACCATCCGCACGGTGGTGGCCGTGGCAAGAGTAAAGGAAATGTGATTCCGCAGAGTCCTTGGGGAACACAGGTTTGTTTGCCTATTCATCTCACCCTTTCAACCTGTACTGACAGCGGTGGCAGGCAAAAAGCGGATACAAGACCCGCAGGAAGCGCAACGTCAATAAGCACCTGGTGCGTGACCGTCCTCGAAATCAGGGCAAACGGCGCACCAAGAAATGAGTGCTCTTGCGCATCTACTATCTGCCCTCCCTGGGTGGCGTGTATATGAAGCTGTACATACAGAACCCTTCGCCACAAGCACGAAAGGTCCGCTTTCGAAGCAACTGAAGTACATTTTCGCGATGCATGTTTCTATCGCCGCATCGATGCAGCTAGACAGAGACACGCAACCCGAGGGCCGCGCTGACTGCTATCATTCTCACGTCACTGTTTCATCACCTCAAGCTTTCTCCACCAGATATCGAGAGCTAATCCCTGCTTAGACATGAGCAGCCCACTTACATGGCATACCTTTTTCTTTTTATGGACAGCTTCGCCTGGACGTGATCTACTCTCCCAAAGCACCGTCTTCTCATAGGCAGCGCCCAAGCCCTCAAGCATCAGCAATGGACGCACCCCCCCCATACACCTCCACCAGCCCTCCCACCGCTCCTCAACGCCGTCGCCACCTCTTCCGCTCCCTCCTCTGCTTCACCAGCGCCCCGCCTGAAGTCCTCCAAGCCTCCCTCGACCGCGACGACGCCATCACCACTACTAACACCACCACTGCACGAGGCCACATCAGCAATGACCGCCCCCACGCACGTCGCGCCTCACGAGTCAAATCCCTCCTCTCCCGCCAAGCCTCCCCATCCACACGCCCGCCAGCCTACACAGCCCGCACACCATCATCAGAGTACCTCCCAGTCTACTCGCGAAATCCAGCACCAGCACCCCCTCCCCGTTCACCCGCACCTGAACCTCCACAACACGCCCACCATGAGAGAGAAGTAGCACCACACAGGGCATGCTCCGTCTGCTGGCGCGACAACTGCAAGAATGCAAAGGTGCAGAGATCTGTGGCGCAGAGGATGAGGGATATGGGCTTCACGTTGAGGAGAATGCCCGGGGAAAGGGGCCAGGGAAGGAAACAGAAGAGAGTGGATGGAAGGGGATGGTTGGAGGCGATGGCGGCGATGGGCGCGATGGAGGTGGGGTATGTTTGGTAGTGGGCTTGCAACCCAGGAGGGGTGATGAGGATCCGGGCTGACTGGTGAGGACGAGGATGTCTCGGTTGGAGCTGGTTGCTAAAAGTTGGGAAGGGTTTGCAGAGTCTTGACGGGGAGTATTTACAGTCGTGGCTGGGTGTATCTACTCGTGACAATTGGGTGGCGAAGCGGAATGCGCAAGTGAGACTGGATGGACGTGCTCGGTGAGCTGCTCTTATGCAGCCTTGCTATATTCCAGCGGGCATACAGGACGCTCCCATCTAAGTGAGTGTTATTTAGCTATAGCACTGGATATAGCTATGGGGAATAGCTACAGATCCGAATGGAAGAAAATTCGCACAGCTTGAATGCAGCGATGAACACGAGCGATCGTACAGACTGATAATCGGTTGTTTGACGGAGGTTAGAGCGCAGACGCCGAGTTGGCAAATCTCATATTCCTACAAGTACGTGAAGGCTGCGCCGGCGTTGGTCATTCCCAACCAATTCATGTTTGTGGCAGACCATCGCAGTCTCTGTCCACCACAGATCGTAACGCCCAATTGGATTGCCTCCAGAGTGACACCCCCGTTATCATTACTCACGCCGCATCCTCGGCCTTCCGCTTCACAGGCAACGCCGGCTTCTTGAACGCCTCACCACTGCTTGCACCCCCGACCTGCGTGAACGTCCCACCCTTGAAGTACTTATCCGCGTCCGCGCGCTGCCGGCGCTCCATCTCCGCCTTCACCTTCGGATCCACAAGCTCCAAGCCCTGCCGCTGATTGAACGCAAGACTGCTTGCCGTCCCGGCCGTCGCGCTGCCCAGACTCGTCGCGACACCGCTCGTCCGCAATCCATGGCCCTTGAGCACGCTCGCCGTCCCACTCGTACCGGCTCCACCCCGCAAACTGCTCGCGACGCCGCTGCTACCGCCGATCTGCGTATTCGTACCACCGCCGCCGACATTCCAGCCTTGGTTCTTCTTTGACAGCTTCGCGCGCGTGCGCTGGTCCACTTGCATACTACGTATCCTTCCATCATCTTGCTGTCCGATCATACCCAACCCAACACTCGTTCCACCGCCATTATACCCCGTCTCCTTCTCCTCCTCGCCAAACTTCATCCGATTCTGCGCTTTCCGCAAATCCGTCATCGCAGTCGCCTCTTTAATCTTGCGGGCCCGGCGACCGCCGCGCTTCTTGCTCAGTTTTTCGTCCGGCGCAGGGAGGGCGCGCTGGCCTTTATTCGGCGCGGCTTCCTGCAGCTTTTCAATGCGAGACTGCACCTGCTCGAGCATCTGCGCGCCTTGAATGCCATCAGTGTCTGTGCGTGAGAGGTCGACGCGTGCGGTCAGGATGATCTTGGAGGAGACGATGCGCATAGCTTGGACTTTGTATTCCAGGCGGAGGTATTTGACGAGGTCGCAGTTGTAGACGATGCCCTGGTTTCTGATGCCAGTGTTTGTCGCAAGGCCAGAGGCGGCGAAGCGCTTTGAGCCGACGCCTGGGAGATTCGCAGCGCGTGTGGAGGCGAGGCCTGCGAGGCCGCCGCGTGCTGTGAGGAGTTCTGCGGCGCACTCTGAGCCGACGAGGGTGGAGAGGTTGGGACAGAAGAGCGTCATGCGGGATTTGACGAATTGGGTGATGGTTTTCTTGGCTGATTCTAGACGGCGCATTTTGGCGCAGTTGGACTGGACGGAGGAGACCATGTCGGGGGTGAGTTCGCGGCCTTTGGAGGTGGTGGCTTCGACGGTGACGGTCATGAGTTTGGGTCGTGAGAGGATGTGAGTGAGGGGCGTGTTGAGGGGGTTTTCGGCGGAGGATGCGATGTCCCGCAGTGACTCTTGGGTCATGGGTCCATTGCCGAGGATAGCGATGGTCTTTGCGTATTCGAAAGCATCGGGTAGGAGCGTCTCGAGCTCTGGGAAGCGTGTGGAATAGAGATCCTTCAGCCTCTTGTGCAAGTCCGCTTTATAGTCGTCAATAATCGTAGAGAACTCGTTGGCTCTTGATATCAGATCGAATTGGTGGTCTGCTTCGCCATGATAGCCGTTCTGAGCTGGGTGCGAGCGCTGGGCGACTTCAATGTCTCTCAACAGTTTTTCAAGCTCGTCGAATCGCTGATCGTTGAGCGGCTTTCTCTTGGGTTTCACGTCTTGCTCCTGCTCCTCGACTTCTGGCTTGACTTCTGCCTCCACGCCAGCATCACGGTGATCCTCGTCCGCTTCATCTGCGTCGCCAGAGTCATGCTCTGAGCCGCTGTCCGCGAAGTCGAGCCCGAGCTCGTCGATAAGAGTGGAGTTGACCGGACCCTGTGCGGCGGCTGATGCCATTGGAACAATTGCAGTGTAAATTGAGGAGTGGCGGCTCACCTTCTAAATCACTTCGTTTGCTGCAGATTGTAACAATGCGGGAGAATTGGTGCTTCGACGAGGCTTACAAGAAGATATAGGTGTCGCTGGTGATACTGTTCTCATTCTTTGGAGGTGAAGTTCATGCCCCACTTTTCAGGCAGCCCTGTTGGGCATCTCAGGATAGGTTGCCGTTACGACACGATTGATGTCCCGGATGTTGAGCACACACGGTAGGATCAGTACGCGATCGAGATAGCTGCACGGGACGCAAAGGTCTGGCGTAGCTGGACTTCTTGGATGATGTATGCATTACTCACATCGTGCGAGCACTGTGCTCATGGTCATTGGGTTTCACTGACGTGGGGCAACCTATCCTGACACACTCAATGAGCTCACGTGATTTGAGAACTAGCGCGTAATCTTCGCGTCTCAAGTATTTTCTCCTGTCCTTGGTAACATTGCCGTAGGTCTCAGCTTCCTACATGTTGCACGTTTGCAATACATATGATCAGGCGTGTACTAAAGCTTAAACCCTTATCAAATTCTTTACTGCAAAATTTGCTTTTCACGGAAAGCCACCGGCCGCCAAGCGCACTTTTAGATTGCAAGCACACGACATGCTGGGCTATTGACTAAATGCGCCACACGTCGAGCATATGTATAACAGCATTTCAACATCCATGAGGTTCACAAAGATGCCGGAGAGCTGGCGTACATAGCCCTTCTCAAAGCTATAAAATTACTGACCCTCTATAAAGGCTCTGCTGACTGTATCTGCTTCTAACAATGAACCGGCAAGGAAATGCTAAAATGTACAGTAAGCTCACGTATACGAACAAGCTAACGTCACAGGATTTTTTTCTTGGGCTTCGTGCCATCGCATCTGTCATTGGTGCACGATATGGCGTGAATCAATGTGATGACGACCTTGTTAAAAGCTCTCGAGCGTGACCGGTATGCTTTACGCTCTATGCATCGCAATCCCACATCAGCCATTCTCCTTTGAGCATTGCTGTCAGAGTCTTCGAAACGCTTATGGACCGGATCCAGTGACCCATGGTGGAAATGGCCATGCTTGTCCAAATGCGTACCGTCACAGCGTGATGAAATGGCTTTCCGATCGTGCTCCTCAATGGATAAGCACTGTCCTAAATCAAACCAAAGGATAGACTTTTGGGCTGGAAGGTCTCGGTACTTGGGTGGTGGTGTCCCATCAAAGTCGCTGGACAGTATAGGGCAGGTAATCTCAGTCGTGAACTCTATCGGGCAACGAGGGCATCGGCCGACGTATGAGCGTTGCCTTTTCTTGGAGCCGTACGCGTAACTTAGGGCAGTGCCTTTGATAGGGGGAAACTTCGAGGTAATGCCTGCACGGCTCGCATTTCGTAGGTGAGCCCAGCTTGTTCTTGCATGTTTGCAATGCGGCATCCAGAGTGGCTCGCGGACCAACATCATTGGATCCAGCTCTATACGACACTCAAGCTTGAGTAGGACCCTTCCGCCAATATACTTAACCCGTACAATAACTCGCCAACCGCCAGGGCCGTCGATGCGGTGCCTGCGTCTGCTCGGAATCATGCTATTCGCCTTTTTGGCCTGTCCCGATCGATGCAAGTCCGCAAAGAGTCGAAGTTGCCACCATTTGAAAACAATGCCCTCACTAAGGTCCAGAAATGCTCTATTAGATGCACATTCAGCTCCGCCAATATGGAACCTTGCCGCCGGCCAAAGCATTCTTCCTAGAAGAGTTGATACAAAACGTTGTGGGCGTTCATGGAATTTGGCACAACTCGTGCAAAACACTTGCTGTGGATGAACGGCCATGAATATAGCGGGTGGCTGGGCATAGTGAGTCTTTACATCTTCCGGTGCGCTCAGTCTCACGTCCAGGAGCGGCTTCGTGTGCTCGAAAGGTTCATCACCGTCGCTCTTGTTCATTACACTTTCGTACGCAGGGGGTCTGGAGCAATTGCAAGCCATGCTGTCCATAGGTCTGAAATGAGCATTACAGGTGTTTCGATAATTAATAGAGGATCACAGCAAACGCGCATTTTAGACAGAAAGTCTGAGCATGACCAGTGCACCGGACTGACGCGTCTCTGATGTAACGAACATGCACAAAGGCAAAGTCCATGTCGTTGTAGCGTCCTCGGGTATTGTGCATCTCAGGATAGGTTACCGGGCGGAAGTATATATCGCAATTGAGCTCACAATATGTGGAGCGGATGTATTACATTAGATTGACAACTATGACTGTTGCAGCATCGCTAAGAAGCCGGCGTAGCTAAGATCACTCAGACTCTCATTGTTGCTAATGCTACGCTGAGGCTCTGCTAATCGGCTCAGACAATGGGCCGGCAAGCTACAGTATCCTGAGATGTCTCCGTATTGCAAGACAGAAAGCTTGGCACTGACATCGACACACTCTCCGTGTCTCCGTACAAAGTCCACCATAGGCTCAGAGTCCCTTAATGCACCTCCACGCCAATATTTAAGTTTTTTAATCAGCTGGAGCGAGCTATAGAATTTCTTTCTTGACATCTTAGTGTGGAAGAGAGCTATCCATTTGATACGTGCACGGCAAGCCTTCGTGCTCTGAAACGCGAAGAGACGCGAAGAAATCCGACTTGGACGTTCCGTGGTTCAGTTCCGGTTTCAGTGCGTTCGCGCAAACCCCATTTTTGGGGTGTTTAGCAATCAATACCAGTGAATCCAGCTGCAGCTTCTTTGATATTTGCATTTCGAGGATCTCATCTCATTTCGACAGCTACGAAATTTACAACAAAGCTAGTGCATGGAAGCTGAGACTGAACGGATCTCAAAATCCCTGACAGCATGTGAGACAGACGGCTGGCGAGCGAGGCTCATTTTGCGACCTGACAAGTGGCATGTATTGCATACTCCGTACAAGTAAGGGCTGTTGCTCAGGTGAAATCAAGCGAAGAACATCAGACAGCCGTTTACGTTTTTCGGACGAAGAGATTTGCAAACTTCGGTCACGTATACTATCTTTCATACAGTCTCAATTATATACTTGTGATATACCTCACTCCATCGCTCTGCCTATACCGGCCATGCACACTACTAAACTGGAAGGTCTCGAGCTGGATGTCGAGTTCGATGACGACAGCTATAACGAGTACAAGAGCCAAGACGATACTGACAAGCAGAGAATCGAAACTTGTATTCACGATGTGGCACTTCACGCTCGGAAACACCACCCTACTGCCCAAAAAGTTATCATCACGTGCGCTGCGCCTTGTTCGACTAAGATGAGCTTCCTTTTACTGATTTTATTAGGAACCTCGGAATGAAGACGTTTGATATGGAGATCAAGGGCCCCCGTGACGAGCAATTGGATGTTTTTGAAGGATTGAATTGGTCGAACGATATACATGGCGACGGGCGCTGGGAAGGCATTTTCGGACGTCACAGTTTTGCACAGTTCTGGCGCCGTCACGACCCCATAAACAGGTCTCGTTATAGGCCGGAGGTCGGACCTACCTTTCTTAGGCGTTAGGAGGAGTAAGAAGCTTCGACGCAAAAATTTATCTGCTCCTCCAGTCGAGATACGCCCTTCTATCCCCTCTTAAAGAAGCTCGAGATAGCACTTGCGAAGGTTTTCTGACGGGCTAGTATGTAAAATTATTTAGCGTTAAGAAAAGACACTTTGGCTCTCATATAGGGCGGTCTGCTTTCTATTTTTACAATATTACATTTCCAAATACCATCTGAGCATAGGTGTACGTCCGTGAGTACGCCTTAGATGATGTGTGGCGCTAGCATACCTGAGATATGACAAACGAGTTTCTGACAATATTGCAGCGCGAACAGGATGGCGCTAGAAGAGATAGGCCGGTGAAAGAGTAATTAAGAAGTGTGGAGATGCTGGGCTCGAGTCTCGACCGTGGTCCGCGAAGTCCAAGTCGACGGTAATACGTGCGTGCAGAAGATGGCCCTTTCTTCCACCACAAGACATCAGGTAGCCACGAGTCGTAGCAAGCCTATGCTCGATACAAGGGATGAACAGCTGCCATACTCAATGGCAGGACTGGCTTGTCTAGATAATGTCCGAATCTTTCGCCCACCGCTCCCATTCCAGCCAGGTCGAACGGTGCCTGACTCTTCTCCTGACTCTTTGCATCTGCGAACAAAGCCTGCCAATTTCTCTCACTAATCGACTCGCATCTGCCAAGGTCAACCCAAAGAGTGATATCCATCGTTGCATGATACATAGCTCGAAAGTCGATTGCAAGGTGGAACTCTGTTGGACAAGTGCAGCATCTGTAGACATGAGTTGCACGGTTTGGTGTCGGATATTCCTTCACGTAACATGTACCTACATAGCGCTTCCAGTGTGACAGTAATCTTTTACACATGGTTAAAAGCAGCCCCGCATTGGGTTGCGTGTGGATACAGCATGCACGTTGAGTATGTCAGCCTCAGCAACAATCTGTCTTGCACGATCCTGAACAGCTTTACGACCCTCCAGATTCCCCAGTAGCTAGTTGTTGATGCGTGTGAATCAGCGTTGTACGGTATCGTGTTTCGTCCCGATCTATGGTTGCGCATTAAGATGTTGGAGTCACCCCATTTGAGACTTGTTCCACCGAATGAACACGACCTATTCAAACCTTGAGGCTGAAGTCCCAAAACTTTACCTAAACGGGGGCAAAGCCATTGACAAATCCTTCCCACGGGGTGTTTACGCCGTGATCGTGTCCAATGAGACCCGCCGCTTTTCCTGCACTGAATGTTTGGAGGGCTCCGCTCCGCTCCTCCCGCGAGAGATGCAGCATTAGGTTCAGTATCATCGCGCTTTAGATATTCACTGTCGGATGGGGACACCAAACGCTGAGAGCTTCTATTCCTCGTCACTGATGCGCAATCGGCATTGTCTGAGGTCACGCTGTCGGGAAGCCCAAGAGAACGAGCATGCTGCAGAAATTTAGCAGTCGTAAGGTGTAGTGATGTGGAAGACGCGGGGGGCGTCGGTGCGTGCTCGTCGATGGTCAATCTAGTTGGTCTGCTGGCAGGATATGAAGAGCGAGCCAACCCATCATAGGATGGCGGCGGACCGAGAACAGTGTCGATCTCTTCTCGTAACGCAACAAGTTCCTCATGCGGAACGCGAGACAGAGCTAAGAGTGATACGGCGCGGCTGTGCGCATTTGGATATTGACGGCTATCATCCATGTTTTGGGTGAGTGACATAGAAAACCCTCGTGAGGCCTGTCTTGGAACTCATGTTTTGCTTCAACAACTTGTTCAACGTGCGCTGTACAACGTGGGAAACCGTTACGGACGACGACAAGTGTTGTTGAGCATATGTCCGAGCACGCTAGAGAAGTGAAGACTACGTTACGCCATCGCGGCTTTCTCTGTTTCCGTCAAGATGCGATGACCGATAGTTATTTGAATAACAGGAAAATATCCGATGTGCTGTCCTGCTTAGTATCGGCAGCGCAGTCGCCGCTGCCAGGTGGCCTGATCACCATCATAACATGTGCATCAACGTTGGCCGCGATGGCACAACGCCCAAGATATGGATCGTTCTTGGTAGAACGGGACGAATGCAGTGGCCACGATTTTGACCAAGTATGGCAAGGCTGACTTTCAAAGGTTCGGTCGGAAGACAAACTGAGCTCCGCTTTGCAGGGACAAGTGACGATGGGTCATTTGGAGGTTTGAGCTTGCTGTATGTGTTACGACGACTTGCAGTCCCGTTGCTGAAAGTGACTACCGTCAGCAGATAGTCTGTGTCGGATAAGCAATCTTACGATATTGAAGAATACCAGCTACGCCAGCCCCTCGGCATCTCAACGGCCATCTTGAGCGTTACAATACTGTTATACATATGGCAGACAGTCACCTGAGAGCCCAGCTTCGAGGGTACTCGACCTCGATAGAAGAACTGCGGAATTCTTGCGCGTGCACGGACCATCGCCATGGATTTATCGGAGCAACAGCATCGACTCACTTCTTGATCCATCCCTCCACCACTTTCATTCAGTCGTTGCCGTCTGCTCGGTTCCAATCTGCAGCTCAGCAAGCAATTAAGACTGCGGGGCCATGGCTGAATCACGCGGCGCACCACGGGTGCGCAACAAGGCCGCCGCACCCCAGCAGATATCAGCCGAACAACTATTGCGCGAGGCCGTTGACCGGCAAGAAGAGAAGGTCCAGGCCCCTACGCAGCGATTCGCTGATTTAGAAGAGCTTCATGAATACCAAGGCAGGAAGAGGAAGGAGTTCGAAGACTATGTCCGCCGCAACAGGATTAACATGAAGAATTGGATGCAATACGCACAATGGGAACTCGAGCAGAAAGAGTACCGCCGCGCGCGCAGTGTCTTCGAGCGAGCATTGGATGTCGATGCGACAAGCGTCATACTATGGATCCGCTACATCGAAGCGGAGATGAAAGAGCGCAACATCAACCATGCCCGCAATCTCCTCGACCGCGCTGTCACCATCCTTCCTCGCAACGACAAGCTCTGGTATAAGTACGTGCATATGGAAGAGACACTCGGCAATGTGGCAGGTACCCGTCAAGCCTTCGAGCGCTGGATGTCATGGCAGCCCGATCAGAACGCTTGGTCTTCGTACATCAAGCTTGAGAAACGATATGGCGAGCATGATCGCGCTCGAGACATCTTCAAGCGCTTCACCTTTGTGCATCCGGAACCACCCAACTGGATCAAATGGGCGCGTTTCGAGGAAGAGAATGGGACGTCGGACCTCGTCCGCGCGGTGTTCAGCGAGGCTATTGAAACACTCGGCGAAGATTTCATGGATGAAAAGATATTCATGGCATTTGCGCGCTTTGAGGCCAAGCTCAAAGAGTACGAGCGCGCCCGCTCCATCTACAAGCTAGCCCTCGATTCTATGCCGCGCTCAGAGTCAGGTAATCTCCACGCAGCATACACACGCTTCGAGAAACAGTTTGGCGGTCGCGAGGGAGTGGAGGACGTCATACTCTCCAAGCGCCGTGTACAGTACGAAGAATCTCTACGCGAGAGCCCGAAGCAGTACGACACCTGGATCGAATACGGCCGGCTCGAGGAATCCGGCGGGGACTTTGACAAGACCTGCGACGTCTACGAGCGCGCCATCGCACAGGTGCCGCCGAGCGTCGAGAAGCGGCACTGGCGACGCTACGTCTACCTCTTCATCTTTTACGCGCTCTACTGTGAGACGTGCCCGCGTAAGGACGTTGAGCGTGCAAAAGCGGTCTACCAGAAGGCGCTCGAGATCGTGCCGCATAAGACCTTTACATTCGCGAAACTATGGACGCTGTACGCGCAGTGTCTCGTCAGACAAGGCGACATCACAGCAACGCGCAAGACGTTGGGACAAGCCATCGGCCTCTGTCCTAAAGACCGTATTTTCCGCTCCTATATCGAGCTCGAGCGCAAGCTCTTTGAGTTCTCGCGTTGTCGCACTCTTCATCAAAAGCGGCTCGAATTCGACCCGAGCAATTGCGCCGCATGGATTGAGTTCGCGAACCTGGAACGTGGCCTCGACGACCTGGAGAGAGCACGCGCGATCTTTGAGCTAGGCGTCGGACAAGAAGTGCTAGACATGCCGGAGCGGCTATGGCGAGCCTACATCAGCTTCATGGAGGAAGAGGGCGAATACGACGAGACACGCCGACTCTACGAGCGGCTACTACAGAAGACAGGGCACGTTAAAGTATGGGTCGCATACGCAACGTTCGAGCTCAACGTGCCCTCCCCCGATGCACCACCGACCGACGACGACGAAGCAGTACCACCTTCATCCGCCGCCATCGCCAAAGCCCGCAAAGTCTTCGAGCGCGGCAACGCCGCCCTCAAGACATCCGACGACGCAGAGACGCAAGACCAACGTGTGCAGCTTCTCAGCAAGTGGCGCGACTTCGAGGCTGAGTGCGGCGACGAGCAGTTGTTGGAGGACGTCGAGAAGAAACAGCCGAGAAAAGCGAAGAAGCGGAGGAAAGTGGGTGAAGGCGAGTTTGAGGAGTATGTTGCTTGGGTGTTTCCGGAGGATCAGAAGGAGAATGGGGCGTTGGTAGGGTTGATGGCGAGGGCGGCGGAGTGGAAGCGGAGGAAGGAGGCGGGTGAGTTGGGGGAGGAAGTGTGAAGGTGTGGATGAAAGTCGAAGGGATGGCGTGGTTGAAGGTGAGGTAATGGACGAAAGGTGCGAAGGCTTGGTGCTTTCTGAACGTTGGCAACATGAGATACCCTGGCAGTGTTGAAATCAGAGCTGCTACTATGTGAACAGTTGAGTTCGCAATATCCTGGCATTGTCCAAGAAGTACAAGAAGTCAATGATGACCTTCGAGTGACTCCGCTTAGCCGAAGCAGCAGCAAGGCCCCTTATAAACAGGAATCTTTATCAACACACTGGTGCTGCTCTACTTACAGCAACTCAGACTCTTGACAGACAATAAGCATAGCTGAACCAAAGCACAGCTATCAAAGAGCAGGCCCATCCTCTCAGACAGTTTTTGTGTACTACCAATACGCGGACGATGCTCTACTTGACCTAAGCCAGACTCTTGACAGGAAATGGATATCGCTCGAGCAAAGCACAGCTTCCAAAGAGAAGATCTAACATCTCAGACATTTCATCTGTCCTACCAATTCGCCACCGCCGCTTCACCCGTACCATCTAAGACCCTCGACGAACACAGCTCTATGCACGACCTTAGCAATGACCTCGGAAAGCCTCCACGCACCTTTTGTCATATCCCGCTTTGGCGGCATTATGCTGGCGCCGCCCTCACCAAATATTCCGAACCTTCACGGACCCCGGCGTAGACTCGCTCCCAGCAATACCTGCGACAAGCCTCGCCGCCCATCACCTGTGGCCCCATGCGTGTGTAGCACGAGTCACCCATGTCGCTCACCCACCCTTTCCAAGACCCTCACCCACCCGTCCGAAGCCCCCCATCCTCCACTCCGCGTGTTCAGCCAAACGCTCACCCTTACAACCCACTTCGCTGACGTTCACGCTTCACGCTTCCTTTGCAAACCCGCGATACTCGGGCGTAGCTGCAACTGTCCACACGCAATGTCCTACAAACAATGCCGTGAGACTACGGGCTCACTGATGCAGAAAGTAAGTGTAGATATTTCATGACCCTGTTTGTACCTGGATATGTCTGCACTCTATTATTATTTTTCCTTGTACGTACTCGGAGAGATAGGAGTCCCGAGTGTAGCGTGGCTTGGAAAGTGGGTTTGGAGGGTAGATGGCTTGTGGTGCTTGTTTGCAGTTGAGGTGAGAGAGAAGAGGAAGCAGGGGAGTGGAGGCGCTAGCGTGTCGTTTATTTGTAGGCAGTTGGGGAGGGTAAGGTTTGGTGGTGGGAGAGGAGAGGAGGTTCGGAGCGCGGAGGGTAGGGTGGAGGTGGTGATATGATTGAGGGATGGTATGTGGTGGTTTTGATGGCGGTATTGTGGTTGAGACATCCAAGTAGGGCAAAATGGTCACCGGTTTTATAACTTGGTATGGGTGGATGGGTAAGAAAGGGGGCATTTGCTGGAGGATGGTTCCTGTGAGAGTGGTGAATGTGTTGAGGGTTCCAAGCGGGATGATGTAGTGAGGCTGTAGGAAAGCAGAGTGGTATGTTAGCACATATGGTCTTGCATCTGCTCATGTCAGCGATTGGCCGCTTCGAGGAGATCGTTTTCTTGGGTGAAGCCTTGTCATGAACAAGTGGCATACAGCCATATATTGGGGTATCGTCTACGTTCCAAGCCCAACCAAGTCATCCTTATACCACCAATTCTCTTCATTTCCCAACGCCAAATTCAAAAATCCCCCATCACCCCCAGCACACCCCTACTCAAACACCGGCGTCTCCCATCCCCCACTCCGACTCAACACCGTCCCCGAGCCCCTCAAACACTCAACCTGAAAGCCGCCCCACGGCACCCTCTCCCCATCAACACTAATGTACCCCTGGCTCTGCCTCGGCACGACCCTGAACGCCCTCACCTTCCGATAACTCACGTCTTCAAAATCAAACAAGCCTCCTTTCTCGCTCACAGACGCGAACATCTTGAGTGCACGTATCCGTGAGATCCGCCCGTCGATCGTCATGAGGTCGATGCAGCCATCCGCAGGCAGGGCCGACGGGAAGAAGTTGGTGGACGCAGCCACGAGGGGCATTTTGCCTGCGTAGAGGTTGCCGACGGTGGGAAGGGGAGTGAGGGGCGTCCAGCCGTTGGCGGTGTCGACGGGCGAGGAGACAGTCGTCGTGAGTGCGGGTAGTGATTCGTCCTTGTCGTTGTCTAGTTCGTAGTGTGTTTCCTCCTCAGCGGCGGTCCTCGCGTCTCGTAACCGCTCCGCGGCCTTCGAGTTGTACTCGCGACAGTGCCGCCGTATGCTTGATTTTGAATCTACAGCTGGTAACACAGCCATTTCGCAGGGATACACCGTCTTCCGGAACAACCTACTCAGTATCCCGTACGAAAACCGCGCGTCCCCCATCCACCGCAAATGCTCGGTGCCGAGGTCGCTCTCCGCGACGATGCCCACGCTCTGGCTCAGGAAGCTGAGGTAGCGCTGCTCGGCTCCGTCGATGACCTGCGTTACCGCGCACAGATCGAGCGGTGTCCGCACGCCCTTCACGACTGCCAGCGCCGCGAGAGACGGCGAGTCCGTGCCGTTGAGATTCCAAGACATGGCATTGCCTGATCCGCAGGGCAGTTGCACGACTGCTATGCGCTTGAGTGCGTGTTTCGCAGCGGGTTGCTTTGCGAGCCCATTGAACACTTCATGCGGCAGCCCGTCGCCAGAGCAGCACGCCACGACATCGAAAGCAGCGATGTCCAGATTCTGCGCGATTTCAACGGCATGGCCCTTGTACCGCGTGTGCTCGACGTTGAGCGTGCATTCCGCAGCGCGCAGAACGGGCTCGACGTCGCGTTGGAACCACTTCGCCGCCGAGCCCTGGCCACCGAAGGGGTTGACGAGGACTTTGATGCGCTTCTGGCGGAGGGTGTTGGAGGGATAAGCTTTGAGGATGAGCTCGGCGAGGAAGGTGGCGACGGCTGCGCGCTGGTCTTTGGGGACATTGTAGGCTATGGTGATTGGGCGGACGGTTCTGGCGCGGGGTGAGGGTGGGGAGGCGTATGTGATGGTGAGGTCGTATTCGTTGAGGGCGGCGGCGAGGACGTTGTAGTAGGGGATCGAGCGTGTGGGGAGGTGGGCTGCGCGGCGGAGGGGCCAGGGAAGGCGGTGCGGGGGAATGAGGCCGCAGCATGTTGCTAGTGAGGGTTTTGTGGGTGGGATTGTTTCGTCTGAGGGAGGTTGTTAGCCGAGTTGGTCTGGTAGGTACACAAATGGGTCACAATAAATGCCTACCGAGTATGATGAGCGAGTCCGTAGCGAGCGTGAGGGAGACATCGCGTCCGAGGATGAGTGTGCTATTCTCCTCCACGCTGGAGACGTTGCTGGAGGAAGCGGTTTGGGCGTTGTCTGAAAAGGGATCGTGGGCGTCTGACATGTCCGTCATCTTTATCGTTCGGTAATAATGTGCATAGCGAGTGAAGAAGCGTGCTATGTATGGAGTGGGAGCGGTCAAGTGAGAAGAGCAAAGAAGCGTCGTCACAAGGTCAGCGAGCTGTTTCACGCTCGGTCCCCTTCCCCGAGCTCGGAACGGCTTTACGGGGGCGCTAAGTGCGCTGCATTTGGGTCGGCTTCCGAGGCGGGGAGCAAGGACGCGTGGCTGGAATTCGCCTTGGGCAGGCCCTGTCTTGCCGGTTTGCCATCAAGAGACTACATGGCGAACCCACCTCAGGATTGCAAGAACGCGAAGCCATGCGCCTATGGACCGCATGATCTCGCCGAGGGCCTACACAGACGTCTAGGCTGATAGACGTCTTCAGCATCATGCAGATCAGAATACATTGCCGCGCCCTGGCGAATGCTACTCAGCAGAGCCCGGCCTGTAACTGCCACGGCCCATACGAGAGGCCGCGATCTCGATCGTTCTCTGCTACGCCAGCTCTCCGGCTCTGTCGAGAGCATCATGAAAGCGAAATGACTACAGCGTAGTCGCTCAACATCACGATAACTGAAAGGGTGGGCATCTTGTTGGATTGATTTTGCCTTTCATACGCTCAAAGGTCTATCATGATCGTTACTCTTCTTGCGTCTCTGATGCAATTGCTCAAACCGGTCTTGGCCTGCAGAGACTGCAGCGGACGCCTCAACCACAACTCAACGCTCGACTCGGCTCGGCTCGCAACGTGTCAGCGGTCAGCCCTTCTGCATCGTTGCACTCACCGTCTGCAGCTCGTGCGAGATCTTATGAAAGACCTCAATCCCCTCCTTCCCAAACGCCGTCCCAATGGCGACAGCACTTGCGCCAGCCGATGTCATCCGTTCGTGACCCATATAATCTGACACCCCACCTGCACCAATGATCTCGATATGTCGCAGACCGGGTTCTGCGTTCAGTAGCCTTCGGAACGTCGCAACGTTGCCGAGAGACAGCGAGTGTATCGCTGTACCGCCAGCACCTCCAATACCGAAGCCAGACTCTGAATTCAGAGCTGGCACAAACTGATAGGGATTATCAGCCTCAGTCATGACGAGGCAGTTGCCAAGCGTATTCGTCGCGGTGATGAAGTCGATCGGGCAGTGGAGACCGCCGCCTGTGGTCATCTTGAGCGCCTCGATAATCTGCACGAACTGGTCGTGGTATGTATAAGGTGACGTCTTGATCCCCACAGGTATGGTCTCATGGTCGTCTTCAGACCGTTGCAACGCGAACAGATACTCTTGGAGAACGATGCCTGAGTAGGCCGGCGGTGGCTTGTTGTGAATGTTCGGGCACGAGAGGTTGATCTCCATGAGCATAGGTATACCGGTCTTGCCCGCTCGCGCAGATATGAGATGTCTGCATTTGACAACGTCTTGTGCTGAGCCTGTAACCGACACGACGAACGGCTTCTTTGGTCTTTTCCGATTCTCGCGCACAATTTGCTCGATCATGTCTAGGTATGTTGATAGCGGCGTAGGACTGTAGCCGTAAGTGTTGAGGCTCGAGTTGGCGTTGGGCGACCTGTTGGGCATCGGTAGATTGGACCGTGCATCGTAGAAAGTCCACTGGTTGACGTTGTCATCGTGATTGAAACCAGTCAGCAACGACGACCGGATGGTGACAGCCCCGGTATATGGACAGTTGTATAGCTCCGTGAGCTGCTCCTTGTTGCTCGCCCATGGGGACGCTGAGTTGATGAGAGGATTCGTAAAGTTCAATGGCATAGCAGTGTACACTGTGATTTGATCGATGGAGTAGGAACAAAACCTTGCTTCTCAGCGAGAAGAGTTTGGTAGCATCGAGCGTTGTGTAGCGCCGATGGGTTAAGTCAACCTTTCCACAGCCCTATCGCAGGTGCTCTTGAGCGAAACAGGCAGATGATTTTGTGTCTGGTGCAGATCTTAGAGTACACAGCTGCGCACGAGATGAGAAAGACCGTTGGGACGATGATTGACCAGATGCAAGAGATGAGATGAAGACACGGACATGTCCGATAGCAGAAGAGACGCCGCCCGGGGTATTTAGCCCTGAAGACAGCGTTTGGTAGGCGAGATGGGATCGGGCAAGGGACTTTTTAGATCTCGGTCGCTAGATTAGAGTGCATAGACGCACGCTTGACGTGCAGCTAGGAGCACTCATTGGACGATGGCCGTTGCGTGACCAGCCCCAGATCTCGCAAACGCTGCGGTGACACGCCGATTTCGACCCAACGATGCATTCTGATCCACATGGGCGGATCATAGCGAATAGATCAATGCCACGGACGTTGGTGACATGAGCACGTTTTGGGAATGTTTTTCTCAGCCGCGGCTCTCCTCACCTTTTTCACTCCCGCACCTCGTTTCTCTTGACGCAAATCGTCGAAACTGACATCGTGGGGTTCTCAGTGCGGGCGATGACGTTATTTGTCTGTTGCAGGTGGGCTATCCCCTCCTCAGCCCTATCTAGACACGACGACATGACACGATTCCCGTCTTGATAAACTGCAAAATCCTCAGTTTTACTCAGATTTGTAGCATGGGTACATGTCAGTCTCGAGAATCCTCTCGAGAAGTTTCAGCGAACAAAATTGGGAATTGAGGTGACTGTGCACCTCCGATCTGTCTCTCCAGCGAAGACTGCCCTGACGATATTGAGGCGTTTTTCCCCCAATCAGCCTGGCGCGCTGGGAGCGACACCCCACCACGTGCCCACCTAGAAGTGACAGTAAAGACATCACGTAGCTCCAGATGTGGTGATGCGATCGGAGCCCCACTTCAGAGACGCGTCGGGTGCTCCCTGCCTGGACGCGTCTGTTCGGAAATAGGGATGAAGCAGTACAGACCTCCCAGGCTGCCAGCAAAAAGGCATCCCTAGCCAACAGATCCGATGGCAGCAAACCACGCCCACACACTCACCCGTCACGCCGCCCGCACCGCTTCTCTCCCCACGCTACCACCACATCAAACCGAGCTCGTGCGAACCATCATCCGCGAAGTGCGCGATCTCGACCGGGATGTCTCAACCTTGCTGGTTCCGTATGGCGGCGCGTTCGACCCCTCAGCAGATCCGGCTACCGCATGCGCGCTGCTGGTGAATCATCTGGCGATGCGACGGAACAAGCGGTGTCTGCTCGCTTACCATCGTGTACGAGCTGAGAGGCTGGAAAAGGCATGTTGGGAGGGTGTCGACGTCGCGGAGACGATGGGCGCGAGACGAGAGGCTGGCAGAAGTGTATCCGGCGGTCAGGCAAACCAGCAGGAAGGCGCGGAAGGATCGGCTGGTGTGGGCGCTCTCTGTCCGGAGGAAGAAGAGTACGTTCGGTTGTACTCGGAGTTGCTGGCGCAGTATAAAGGGCAGTGGACCGACATTGATCTGACAGGCAGCTTGGAGCCGCCGAGAGATCTGTTTGTGGATGTGCGTGTGCTGAAGGATGCGGGCGAAGTACAGACTGAATATGGAAGTATCAACTTGACGAAGAACAGCCAATTCTTTGTGCGGCAGGGAGATGTCGAGAGGTTAATCGCGCAGGGATACTTGCAGAGGCTGGACTGAAAGCCTAAAGGAAGATACGAGAGAATGTGCTCAAAGGCAAAAGGGTATCGATTATGATTGCCCAAACTCCAGGACGCTATGCAAACCAGTGGTCAACTATATACAGGACCTGGTATAGAACATCTGACAGACGCCGTACAATGCAAGGTTCAATACAGATATATTATCCAGCAGTAGTCAGCACATAACCCGTGACAGCATCAACCCGCTCTTTTGTGAGCCTCAAAGCAACCGTCAACAGCTCTCGAGCTCCTTCTGGCCACTCGCTCTGCAAGCGCTTCCAGGCGTCTGCTTTGAGAGCCCACACCACCACGGCATCCGAAGTATTGACAGCATCGCCATCGCCAGACTCGGCTATTACAGTCGCCGTTCGTCGCGTGCCGCTGAAGAAGGGCAGCTCGCCGCAGGTCGTGCCAGCAACAATGGACTCCTGGTAGCTACCCATTGGCAGGTCGTACGTTGCTCTGAGTATACCCTTCTCGAGCAGATAGAAGGCATCTGCGATCTCATGACGGTGAAAAAGGACCTCACCTTCCCGCAACCCCTGCTTCTCAAAGTATCCAACCGCCTTGAACCAGAAGTCCTCGTTTTCGTCGCTCAACCCCTGCATGCAGTGCAAGATAAGTGGAAGTGGCTGCTTGAACGTTAACCATCTCTTCGGTGGCAAAGCGTCCCGCTGGGCATCCAATGTTGCAGACGTTGCTTGTGCAAGATAGTTTGTGCGAGGCGAGCTCGAGGAGGCTCCGAGTACGGGAACCCTCAAGTCGTTGAAGGTAGAAGGCTGAGCAGGTATGTTGAGCGCATTTTGAGTTTGTGTCTCAAGAACCGGACTGAAGGTGCTCGTCTGGCGATGACGCGTACTGCCGTGCTCTTGCGCGCCTGGCTTTGTCGGCTCGTTCAGCCTATTGCTCTGGCGATAGAAAGCAGCCAGAAGCCTGTTCTCGCAGCTTTCAAGCGCCAAATTCAAAGTCTCGAAGAACTCCACTTCACTGTCGTCCTGCCACAGGCCAACGTTGCACAGACTCTTACCCACATCACAATCACGCTCGATGCCGGACATGATCATGCGGACTTCTCGCCTTTTCAGGACGCGCTGCATGCGCGTGAAAGCCTCTGCAGCGGAATAGTCGAGACCGTTAACGTGAGCCAAGTCAAACACCAGAAACCGAATAGGTTGCTCCCGGAACGCTTCTTCTTCGATCAGTGCTCGGCTCTGCTTCTCGACCTGGACAATGGAGCCGAAGAATAGTGTACCCGCGAGCTTGGTCACATAGATCTGGCGGCCGGCTCGATGCAGGAAATGCCGTTGCACAGCATGTCTTCGTACCGTGCTTTCAACGGTGGCACCAGAATAGGTAACCCGGATCGCGGACTTTCCCGACGTGTCCACCACGTAGAACAAGCAGGCGAGGACGATACCGACGAGTATGCCGCCAACGAAGTCGTAGATTCCCATCGTGAGCACGATGGCCCAGACTGTGAGATATTCCAGCTTGTTCATCTTACCCCACGTTTCATAGAGCGCTTCTTGAAGCAGCTCGATGCCAAGGTAGAAGATGAGGGCTCCGACGACCATTATTGGAACGTAGCCTATCATTTCTGGTCCTGCTGCAAGGACGCCGAACGTCGCACCAGCCAACATGAAGCCCGCTAAACGATTGTTGCCTCCGTTGGAAATGAAGAGTTCGCTATTGACGTAGACAAGGTAGTTTTGGATCGAGCCGGCAAGTCCAGAGAGAGCGTTGGACACGCCGTGTGCCACAAGCTCGCGATTAAGGTTCAGATCGTCCTCTTCAGCTGCAATGGCCAAAGCAGGAACGTTGATTGGCACATGAAGTATACCAAAGAATGTCAATGCAAACATTGCAGGGATGGTAGACGCAAAAGCCTCCCAGTCGACTGCAGAGAATTTATAGTAGCTGTAAAAGTTGTAGAACGGCACTCCCGCCTCGACTGCTGCAAAGATCCAGCCTTGGCTTCTTAGATCCGGGACGTTGACGGATGCCACAGCCGCAACAATGATGTAGAAAATACCAGCGACTGATATGAAGAAGATCGGTACGACATAAGGTGAGCGGATGAAGGCCTTGATAACCAGAAGGGCAATCGACAAAAGCAAGGGAACTGTCCAAAGCAAGACAGTGCCCTTGCTAAATAGCGCGCGCAGCGTGGGCAGGTCGTACTCAAGGCTGCCCTCAAGCCGTGCGGAGACCTCGACCCCAGTGATGAAGAGGAAGAAGCCAACACCACCAATGCAGCCAATGAGAATGTGGCGCGGAAAGAAGTTCACCAAGGAGCCGAGTCTGAAAGTGCCCAAGACGAAAAATACTATACCCGTCAAGATGGAGCTCGCCGCGAAAGCGGTTATGGTCGTCGCAAGCACAGTCTCTGGCTTGTCCCTGCCAACGAGGCCGATGATACTGTAAGCCATTTTGTGGAAGAAAGGGACAACTTCAATCTATCGCAGGTTAACTTTGTCAGGCTCATCCTCTCAATGAAGCACTTACCATCTCAGAGCCGACGCCGCCTTTGAAGATGCTTCCACCAGATGAGTACACCAGCTGCGCAACGATGCAGCTTACGTAAAACATAGAGATACCATCCGCACCTGTGTTCTCGAATATCGGCTCCGCGAGAGGGAATAAGATCATGCCTGTTCCAAAGTCAGACTACCAGCTCAGAAGGTGGCTACCACAAGATTAGGTCACCCACCGTATGACAATGCATCGAGTACATTTAGTAATACTCCGAGGAAGACACAAGGCAACAAAGAGATCGGCTGTCGTACGCCCTTCTGCCAGATAACCCTTGCACTCCACGTCTTAGGGTGTATAAGCAGCCCTGCGGTTTGCGCACTGCTCGCTCTCACATGCCGCAACAATCGTTGAAAGGTGTTCGGCTTGCGCGTGGAATGTCGACGTTCGTCTGGAGACGGCTTGTGTGAGAGCAGTGGCATGTGCTCGTCCGCGACTATTTCAGCGCCTAACAGAGGTGATCTCTCGTCCGGCGTTTCATCATCTTTGCTCCAACTGTTCCGCTCTGGTGTAGACGGGAGATCTTTTGCTGATAACCTCGACAGCATCCTTCGCGACCGGTTGGACGGCATAATCGCTGTTCTCGAGCTTTCTGGAGAGCTGGCGAGCGCTGATGAGTCCGAAGAGGGCGAACCTGGTTCGATTTGCTCCTCGATAGCTTCGGGTCTGTCTGATGGAAGTGCTGGATCAGTGGCGACAGCTTCTGGAAGCTTGAAAATACTATCTTGAAAAGCTGCGCTGGAGTCCCGTCGTGGTATGTTGATTATCGGAGAGGCAGGGGCCAGCGCCCACGAAGCCAGCTGCGCCGTCTGCTCTCGAACGCCTTCGGACGCGTACTGCGCATGGTCTGAGCCTATAAGGAGCGTCTAGTGAGCAGTGCGGCCCAGTCTCGTTTTATTGGGGGCTAAGAACATACCCGGGTGGCCGTTTGGAGCGTGCTGGACAAAAGAGCGCGCAGGAGCTCGATGTGTGACGGACGATGATAAGCCACTCGAGGATGCGAGCGACCTTCCGGTAAGGCGGCGTATGGATTTTGGCTCGCTGCTTGCAGTGGAGTCAGTCGCCGGCGAACCTCCTCTTGAGATGATTTGCTGGCCATTGTGCGACATCTTGTTGTGCTTGCAAAGCGTACTCGGAGGAGGTGTGGTGAAGGTCCACTATCGGAGCCAAGGTTGAGGGTGGTGGAGAGTGGAGCTACCCATGTTATATGGCGATGGTGTGCTCAATAATGACCAAACAAGGCCTTCTGCACATACTTAAGGTATTGGTCAACCAATTCTGCGCATCATTTGGCTTTCAGCGTCAACACTCTGAACGCAGATCCTCGTCACCAATGGACCACGGTTGACAGCAGAAATGTCTTATATCCGTTAGGCCCGCGCTTATGCTCGGGCGGAGCTCCCCCGAATCCCCAGCCCTCCGATATCGTCGATTGTCTTTGACACCTCACCTGCAGCTTCACATCTACATGCAGCAGACTGACTACTCATGCGTGACCTGTCTTCCAACAGCGCCAGCATTCCGGCTACCAACAGCTCTTGCTGAGTTGGCTGACGGAACATTGGAGTGGCCAGACGCAGCCTCGAGGTACTGACTGTTCTAGCTAAGAATGGCGCATCTCAAACAGCGTTCGTTCACTCTCGCTCGATGTCGCCAACTCCTATTACCACAACATTCAACAGCTCCTGGCTGACGTGTCCTTTCCGACGCGCCTACACCGCAAAATGGCGAGAGGAGCTGCTCATCATGCCTCCAGCATTGTCCACAGCCTCTAGCTTTACGTTGGAAGGGCAAAGCATTGATATCCTACGATGACTCTGATAACTTGATCATCTGATCTCTTCTTGCACAACGTCAACGACCACACGGCAATGCACCAAAGAATTCTCCGAGTCCTACACGGCGGCCTTTTGTGGGCATCTGGACCCTGCTGCATCACCCAAGTCGGCGAAAGTCAAGGTGACAATGCCGCCTCTGACAGGCAAACCTGTACGGCTGCTACCCCACTGCCCCAAGACAATCACCGTTCACACCGCACCAATTATGCGACCACGGCATTGCCGCAGCTCATCGATGTTTTCGCACTGTATCATCTCGACTCCGCACCTGGAAGGAATTACATGTCAGGTCGATGTTGAAGGTGTCTAACCTAGCATCTCAGGCGTTCTGCGCGCCACTTATGCCGTGGACCTTCACTCCATTACAAGCTCCATCACCACCCTTCATTACCAAGATATTGAAACACAGCTCGCATTGACTGCAGCTTTTTTCCTTGATACACTGTTGCTTGACACGGCAACCACCGAGTTTGTCACGAAGAGCGTTGGCTAAGGTGGCACGACCTTCAACTCCACTCTGGAAGAAAGTGCCAAAATCCCTTATCTATCTTATGAGGCACGCCACCACCCAAGACCGACTCGTCCATACTACATCAAGTTGGAGGGGACCGTACATTGACATCAATATGTCGAACACGCCGTGCGGCATCACGTTAAACTGCATTGAATTCACACGATTAAATTAAATACCGAGAATTGGGAGTACGTTCAGTCTTGTCGCCCATCCCCCGCAATAAGGATGGGAATGCCGACTCCTCGAAAAGCAATTCAGCAAGAGTCTCCTCGATTACCCAGACCGAAACAGCGCGACACGCTGCTAGTGATCGGTTGACCTTGCCCCGCCGTCATGCTCCTCACGGCTTCCAAATCCAACAACAAACGCCAGACCGCTCCTTCCAAGATCTGAAATCAGAGCCGTGCTGCATCACGTTAAACTGCACAATTGAACTGATTAAAGTCTTTGAATTGGGATTAAGTTTTGCCGCAGTCTTCATCCCCAGCCATAAGGATGGAGAAACTGGCTCTTCAGAAAGCAATTCGGCCTGTCTTCTCGATCACCACAACACCAGCAGCGCGGCACGCTGCTCGTGGTCTGGTAGGCTTGCCCCGCCGTCATGATCCTCGCGGCTTCTAAAAGTCAACAAGGTCATGCACCACACCGCTCCTTCCTTGTGTGGACAGGCATCAACCGAAACAGTAGCGCCTGCCCAGCTTGCAGCCTGCTTCCGATTCTTCTGAGTCCACAACCTTCGTCTCTACAATCTATTGCACCAGTACTGGCATGTCGAGGTTCATTGGACTGCCCTTCTAGCCCAGTTCCATGATGAACATGTCGTTCGTTGTGCCACGCGGATGAACAAGGTGAGTCTTACGTTCCCCTTTTGCTGTACTGCTGTTTGGTCCCTTCTGTCGAAACCATCAACTCGCATGCGAGATGTGGCGAGGAGTCTCTCATCAGTCCTGCTTGGCTATCACTCGACAGTGGTGGTCCGATTTCCTCGGTCATTCCAGCTATAGCCAGTGCGGAACGATGGCCACTTTCCACCCTACTGCAGCAATTGATGTTCTTGGACGTTGGAGTTTGGATGCTCGCCTCAATGCAGCAATGGCTTCCTGGACATCACCGGTCCTTCTCTGCATTGCAGCTATGGCTGGTCCTGGCCACGTCCCCCAAGCATTACACTGACATGCTCCATGCCCTTGTGTTTCGCATTCATTGCACATGTGAAGTTCGCTGACACGCATTCGATACAGGACTGTTACGTTCACCATGGACCCGTACTCTTGGTATGGCCAACCCCACAATCGTTCACAATGGTCGGCCCCTCCGCCTAGGGATTACGAAGGCTATGCCCATCCGTGCGATCATTCAAGCCCGTCGCCGCCACCCCCTCTTTCTAGCGACTACCAAGGCCACGCCTTCCCCTACGATCATCCGAGGCCGCCGCCACCCCCTCGCTCTAGAGAATACCCGGGCTACGTCGCCCCTTTCTCAAGAGACTATCCAGCCTACGCTTCCCCTTACGATCATCCAAGGCCGCAGCCACCGCCTCTCTCTCAAGAATACCCGGGCTACGTCGCTCCGTTTCCCAGAGACTATCGACCTCCCCTATCTCCATACGAGTATTCTCGACGGCCACCTCCACCCACCCAATACCAGCGTCATACAGAATCCCATCCCTCCAACAGCTATGATCGCTATGCTCGAGACCGGGATCAAGATTCTCCGTCATTGACCCCGCGTGACCAAATACTCAGTTTTGATCAGCTATTGTTACTGGCTTTCGGAAACCTGAGGGATTTCGAGGAAAGCGAGCGCATCTCGATGGACATGGTCAGCGACAAGTATCAGGACTACAGACATTTGCATTCGCAATGGTACTATCTTGATGGTCACTCACGTGGGATTTCCGAGCTTCACCTGCGCGAAGAAGAGTTCAATGCTTTCAGACACCATCTACGCGTGATGGCGGAACCATCAGATCTGCGCCCATCCGTCATGCGCTCTGACTCTAGGCGATCCGCTCGGCGAAGGCGGCTTTCGCCTCCCGTCACAACTGATGACTTCGGCGACGACAGTGACGGGTCGTACGATCTCCCGTGGTCGATTGATAGTACTCCGCCACTGCCAGTGGACGACTGAGGCTGTGCATGGCCACAAGGGCATGGATCACGTCTATGGACAGCAGACATACATTCGTATATAATATCAAAAGCAATGTCTCCTGTGCCCGATTGCCCCTGCCCGTGCTATCGTGGACCTGTGCACTCCTATCTGCTTACAATGCCCTTGCTGTGCGTGTGAATCCTGCATAAATTACTATGTGAAAAGCGTCGACCTAATTTTTTGAAGGGATACTAATTTGGAGAAGTAAAATGATTGTCAATCCGTATGAGAGCACATGCGGAGCACGCACGTCGATTGACAGGGTCATGGAATTTGACACTCTTCCGCTACGCCAGCCCTCCGTCGTGAGACTCGAGCTCTCCTACACCCTCACCCAACCACTCAAGCTGTTCACCTACCTTGGAGACCTCATCTCAGAGAGCCAAGCCCGACCGATTCTGCTCACGCTCGACGGACCGCTACTTGCACATTTATACAAGGCCCACCTGTGGCTAGATCTCGGTCCGCGACAATTTGTGATACAAGAAAGAGTGTTCACGCGTCTTCTGATCAAGCCTTTTCAGAGGTGTTTACTAGTAAAGTGCTGACGCTGCCTGAAGAGAGCATTTTCAGGGTTTGTAGGATGCCTGTGCGATGCTGTGCAGTATGCGTTGTGGAAGTAATATGCGTCTTTGCTGTCTCACATTTCGTCCGGAGATGGTGCGCATTCTCCGCGACGTCGTCGTGTACTTCGTCAACGCGCTGCCGGCTCCCACCGCTGCTTGACGTGGTTTCTATCGGTCGTCAACTGGACCTAATGTGACTCGTCGAGCGGAGTAGACTATCGTGACATCCGCTTGTAGTATCCTCGAGCATGCGCACGTCCTCGATTGCAGCTGGCTAGCGTTGCCAGGTAGCTGAAGCAGCGGCGCAGCCTCAAAGCACCTTTTTCCGCACCTGATCACTGCTGGTGTGCACGCTCTCCACGACGTACTCGCCCTCATTCCCCAGGAAACAGCATCGTTCATCCCTTTCCTTGTGTCGAAAGCCATCCGTTCTTCACAGCGAGGCTTCACAGGGAGGCTTCACTTAGAGGCTCAGGACCTCAGCAGCAATGTCCCAGCACCAAAGCACTCAATGGCACCGGCAAGTGAATCCATAATCAAAACGCCTCTACCGAAACGCAGCTGAGCTAACCACGCAGCTCACTCGTGCGTCTTCGCGGAATACGGTCTTCCAATAATGCGGATATGTGTGCTGGAAGTTGTGTGGCAAGCGTGGATGCCCTGGGCCGACGAGTAGCCCGATGAGTAGGGGAACGAGTGTGAGGGGACTGTACTCCAGCACATTAGCCTTGCAGACAGTCAAATGAGACTATGATTGACGAAGAGCTTTCGATTTCACGGCGTAGCTCACAGCACTCACGCCCGACACTCAACGAGCTGTGAAATCTGGCTGACGGCTGCGCCCGCTCTCTGAGTGGAACTCTTGATTTGTTACATGGTCAGTACAGGAGTGCTGAGGCTGTATGGACGTGTTTGGCCGAGGAAGAACGTCGAGAGGTTTCGGCGGACAAATGTTCCTTTGGGAGTCATCCAAACTCCAGTCCCCATTGGCTTACTATAGATCGCGAACGCTGCCATCTAGCCACCGCCAGCTCTGCAGTGTGTCCGCTTTCCTCTCGCAATGTTCCAACGAAGCCGCTGAGGCTATCCTATAAGGGCACGTGGGTGTTTTGGAGTTGTTTCGAACAAATAGAGAACGACGAAAATCGCAACGTAATCAACCTCTCAACATTACTACTACCAACACTATGTGCCTCCTCCCTCTAACACTAACGACGCGACTAAACAAAGTGGGTATATTGTAACACAAAAACACGAACAAAGGAAAGTCTTTGAGGCGCACTAAGAATGTCTGTTGTTTTCCAATCTTGTAGACATCAATCATGCACCCCCCACAGCGACGCACAGACTCGGGTTGCGACTGATGGTGGACCCACAAAAGCTGGTTCGTGAGCTCCACCAGACGCGCTCCTCGCTAGCGGTCCGCTCCGCGGGGATTCACGCAGTAGTGCCAACGGGCTTCGCCTCAGTTGGCTGGCCCACAGTCACGGCGTCGGGAACGACGTCTCCAATGGAGTGCTCGCCGGTCTTGGAAGCGTCGGTGCTGGTAGCGTTGGTAGCCTCCGTGGGAGCGACGTCGATCTTTGGGGCGGTCTCAGACGTCTCGGGGACAGTCGCAGGGGTGGTGGCAGCTGTCTCGTCCTTCTTGGTGTCTGAGATGGGGCTCTTCGCCTGCTTGGAATTGCGACGGAACACGGAACCCAAGATGGAGGTGCGCTTGCTGGTACCCGAGGGGCTGGCCGTCTCATCGGTCTTCGCGGTGTCAGTCTTGGTTCCAGTGGTAACCGTCGGAGCAGCGGCATCTTTCTTTGTGGGCTCGGCGGGGACAGGATCGTGCTTGAGCGCATCGGCGGCCTTTTGCTCATCCCTCTGGGCTTCCGCGTTGGCACTCGTAGGGCCAGTAGCACTGGTGGCAGTTGTCCCGCCCGTCGCTGGCATCACGTCGCTCTCCTTCTTCTCAGACTTGGGTGACTTGGCCTTATCGAGGAAGCTCAAGATCGACTTGCGCTTGGGCTGCGATTGGGGAATGCCCTCCTGGGTCATATCGTGGTCCTTTTCAGGTTTGCTGGCCGCTGCAGAATAACCGTCAGTATTACCACCATTGCCTGGAAAACTTCAGAACATACCTGCTGAGGCCACACCTGCGGTACCCGCGACTCCTGCCGCGGTCGCCTCCTTGTCGTGCACCTTCTCCTGTCGATCCAGCTTCTTTTCCTCCTTTTTGAGATCTTTCTCCTCGGCCTTGATCGCCTTCTCCTGTTGCTTCAAATCGTGCTCGGCGGCTTGACCTGCGGCCCTCTCAGCCTGGAGCTGTTCCTTTTCGGCTTGGACCTCCTCCTTTTTGATGGCGTCCATCGTGGCTTGTTCTTCTTTGTCGACCTTTTTGTTGGTAGAGGCCTCGTCTCTCTCAATGGCCTTCTCCTCCTGCTTGATCTGCTTCTGGTCGTCCTTTATCTCCTTTTCATTCTCTTTTCCCGCCTTCTTCTCTTGCCGCTCCGCCTGAATTTGGTCTTTCTTACCCAAGATCCCTCCAAAGATGCTGGATCGCTTGTTGGATCGAGATCGGCTCTTGGCGCTTTTCTTCTTTTCATCGGAGCTGTCTGACTTTCGGCGCTCCTGAACGACCTTCTTCTCGCTCTCCTTGTGCTCGCCATTGGTGTGAGTCGCAGCGGCAGCGGCACCAGCACCTCCCGCGGCAGCTCCAGTTGCGCCGGCGGCAACGGCCCCAGCAGATGTTTTGCCTAACAGTATGTTAGTCAAGGGATTTGGCGCCAGTAACACCATTCAATGTGATGTCTTACCTGAGTTGAGACTGGTCATAGTGTCCTTGTAGCCTTGGGTGTTCTGAATCTCATCTTTGCCCTTCGCCGCCGACTCGTGCGTGCTCTCAATGGCTGTAAGGAATCCATTGCGCTCGTCCTGAGATTTCGCCTCGAAGGTGTGCTTGTGACGACCGAGACGGAATGAAAAGACCTTGTCGCCCTCTTTGGAGACATTGGTGGCATCGGCCAAATTGAGGATGCTGCCAGGGGACTTCTTGGATTCCTCATTCTTGGAGATGTAAAGTAGACCCTTACCGGTCACGCTAGACCAAGCAGCGGTGGGATGAGCGACGTCGGGTTTCTCACCACGAAGGTACTGGGTAAGGTCCGTGGTAGGGACAGGCGCATCACCCAGTTCAAGGTAGTGAGGCTTGAAGCGGAGTTGGCTTGCAAGCTGTCAGTCATTGCGTGAGGTACCAAACGACATATTGAACTTACCTCATAAGGCCTGGAGCCTTGTAGCCAACAACGCCACTCGTGATTGGGGTCGCGGTGATCTGAGTTTCCTTCTTGCCGACTTTCTCCTCGGTTGTTGGTGGCTCAGCAGCGGCACCTGTAGCGGTGGCAGACGTCTCAATCGGCTTGGTCTCAGGCACGGTCGTGGTGGTGGGTACCGTTGCCGCGGCATTGTTGGTCGTGGTGACGTCCTTAAAGGCATCAGAAGCTGCGACGTTGCCAGTAGGCTGAGCGACCTCTGGCTGAGCTGCCGGTGTGGCGGAGGTGGCGTTCTCGGTGATAGCAGACATGTTGGCTTGAGTGATTGGGGTCGATATGCGATTGATGGTTATGTTGAAGACGCGGGATAGAATGGAGGGTCAGGGATGGGGGAAAGCTGAAGGATAAACGCGGGAAAGGGGTATCACTGGGTATCAGAAAACAGACAAATGATTAAACACGTGCAGAGGTAACGAGTAGCTACCAGATCCCGTCGACGGTAGAATAGAAGAATTTGGAGTGTGTGGTAGATGTGAGTGAGAAGAGAAAGGAAGCAGCGAAGGGAAGAGATAACTGCACACAGGAGTAATCACGCTAGGGCCCACTTTCGTCGTGCAGGGATCGACTGAAGTCCCGCCGCTAGTGGCCTCACATTTCAGGCAAGCATACGCGAAATCGATACATCTTTGGCGTGAGATCGTGGGAAACCCCTCACTGTGTTATCAATCGAGCAGCTATGCATACGAGACCGATCACGCGCCCTGAAGCTGTGCTCGCGGTGGTCGAGCATGGAATGAACTTGGCTCGGGCTGGCATTAGCGTCGTTATTGTGGCAGCTGATGCCCAGGGTTTGGAGGTTGAAACGGCCAGTAGCGCCCATCTCCCTCCTGACTAATCGTTGCAAATTTACCACTGACCCACTTCATCTCGTTACTTCGCCCATCGCGTCCCTCGAGAGTGGCCGCTCTCCAAACAATCGCGCTCTCTAGACTATCAACCTGCCTGGGTTCTGGCATCCTGAAACTGAGACGAGGCTCTGACGAGGTGTAAGATACTCCACAGTGTTAGCGCAATTTGTGGGGCCGCATATCACTTCCACAACCATTTTCGGCAATTTGGTGCACCGCAAAAGCATCGAATGCTGTCCCCATCCTTCACGCCTTCCTCCTCTTCCGCTGCTTCATCGTCCTTGTCCAAGTAATCGAACGTCAGTTCGGTTCCGGCGGGAATGTCTCGCTGTGCAAAGAACGCAAGCTCGTAGATTCGGTTGTCGTACTTGTTTAGCGAGACGACGTACTGGCCACAGTTCGGGTCGCAGGAATGGTTAATAAATCGAGTAGGTCCACCCATATGTTCCCCATCGACGACAAAAAAGTCAAGTGTGGTGTAGTTCCCATCTTCGTCCAGCACATTCTTGTCAAGGTCATATAAATAGGACCCTTTGCCTTTGCCTTTGCTTTGTTCTTGTCGACGCTTTGCTTCTTCGAGAGTAATGATCTCACCCCGGTAGGTATCAACGAATTGGCCACGTTGTATGTCAACCGGCGAACGGAGGCCTGGCTTGTTAGCAGGGCACTTCTTCAGCAAGCGGCGTACTTACCCCATCCACGCTTTTCAGTCTTGAAAATCTCCAATGGTATCTGTCTGCCCTTTTGTACGACACGTGTCTTGCAGTTCGGCCCACACTGGCAGCGGATATTACACTCGTATATCGTATCCCGCTTGTCTAAGTAGAAATCGATGAGATGGTGAGGTCTCGCGGCAGTGGCCGTAGCATAGGGAAAACGCTTCGGGATACCCATGGTCTCGCCATCTTCCCGTTGCTCGCGTTGCTCAGCAGTAAGGCGCTTTTCGTCGACAGGCGCATACTCGAGACAATCGCAAACACGGCTGTACTCACAGCCAATGTTTTGACCCATGTGTGGTCTGCAGATTTGATGGCCGTGCTTGGTAATCCCACATCCGACGACTGTCTCTGGGTCTGCTCGTGTCACTCCTTCGCGAAGGACTGACTCGCTGACAAAGTCGAAGGCAAGTGGCGGAGCTCCATAAGCCGAAGAGTCTAGGGTCAGTAATGGGCCAGGGACAGCGAGCAACTTTTGTTTGAACTCTTTGCGGATAGCGAACTCAGCCTTTGCAGTCTGGTGTCGCTTGTCCAATGCATAAGCTTCCATAGCTGGTGTGGGAAGCGGATCTCGGTAACACTGATCTTCCGGCCATGGCTTGACCAATCAGCGAACGAGCGCGACGAGATGACAGCCCCAAGTGTCTTACCTTAATGCTGATTATACCATCCTGACGTGTAACTGTCCCATTGTAATATGGCGCGTAAAGTCCAAGCCCAGATGACTTGCTAGAGACAGAGCTAGCCGGAGACGACGGGGGCGACAACGACGCGCTTTGATCTGGGGATTTCCGTTTGAGACCGATGATTGGTAAAACCAGGTTGGCATTGGCATTCTGCTTAGTAGCATACTCTTGACGTTCTTTGTACAGACTGTTCAGGCTATCAACATTAGTTGGGGCAACTTTTAGGGTTAAGGGATTGGTGAACGTACGCTTCCAGATACCTCTGTACCTTACGCAAAGAGCTGCTCAGCTCCGAAACCACATGCCATGAGTATTGGGGGTAAGTGGACTGTCCACGCCACTCCACAAGATATTCTTCCTGTTTCTCCTGAGTCTTAGCTGGGCAATTAAAAACCATTCAGTCTTGTTATACCTTGGCATTGTTGATTCTGTGGCAGACAATACATCGAACCTATGCATTCTGGTCAGCCTTAGAAGCTATACAAGCATCCAATGGGGCACTAACCTTTCCGTCAGGTAGTAAAGAGTGAGCGCGTGAGCGGTCAAGAGCAACTTGCGGACGCGTCGAGCCGTCAGGATAGGCGGAGGTAGTAGACATTGCTTTCAATGTTTCTAACATTTTAAATAGTCTACTGGTAGCTTGTTTAGTCTAATCAAGACATTTTAGAGCCTTTTAGAGCTCTTGTTTGATGTGCCTGTTGAGGTAAAGAATGTACTAGCTCTTTGATTAAACGCTGCAAGTCAATCTATGCGTGATGACTAAGCAAGTCTTAGATTCTCACGTGACATACTAGAAGAAAGTTTCACAAGATATCTGTTTCTCTATTGCAGATGGACATTTCGAGCGTAGCATTCTCTTTAATCTGCTTATTGGTATATGAACATTGAGTTTATCTTTTGCACTTTCACTCAGCATGGTAGAAGTCACTCGGAGGGGGGGGGGGGGGAGACACGGGAGAATTATTTACAGCCTTAATACCGCTATCTCCACCTCCGACCCAGACTTGAAGTCCCTAAACTCGTCGTGGATCTCGCATCCAACTGCTTCGCTCAACACGATCCAATTCTTATCGTTTGCGATGGCGGCTGGAGAGAGCATCGAGGGCAGTCCGTTCCTCCGTCAGCTGACCTCAAGTGGTCTGTTCATCATTGCTTCACGACTGCTCAGTTCGAATCTCTAATCTTTGCAATAGATGTCCCTACTCGTAAAGAAGCCTTTACCACGCTACGCCTGTATCTGCAGAGATCCGCTCCACTCGACACGCTCGAGCTTCTTAAACTATGGAAAGGTCTATTCTACTGCATGTGGATGACCGCCAATCCCAAGCCCCAACAACGACTTGCGCAAGACTTTGCTTCGCTTGTGACCGATACCCTACAAAAACAGAACGTTATGCCGTTCGTTGATGCATTCTGGCAGACAATGACTCGGCAATGGTCGGGCATCGATAGCCAGCGGATAGACAAGTACCTACGACTGATGCGACTAATGGTACGAGCCACGTTCCAGCGTCTTGGTCAACATCACTTCGACGGACGAATGCTTGCTGAGCAAAATGCGATTATGAAGCGGACACCTCTAAACAGCGATGATATGCGAATACCAAACGGGGTGCGATACCACGTTCTTGATATCTTCAATGACGAGCTTGATGTCGTGAAGAGTTCCTTCGAGGAGACGATGACCGCTCAAGTCATCGAGGAGCTGCTCCATCCAGTCGTAGCCATACAAAAAACGAGCGAGGATAAGCCAGTACGCACTCGTGCTTCAGAAGCCCTGTCTGACGACCGTCTCGCAGAGTGGGGTGTGCACATCTATACCCAGCGGAAGATTATTGAAGATGCTGATGCAGATGAAGAATTCGACGGTTTCGGCGATTGAATATGTCAAGCTGACTTTGAACGCCCCCAACACACCAGTCAAGTGAGGTCACCTCGCATTTATGTTTCTCCTCAAGGTTGGTAGGAAACACTATGTCCGATCTCAACCCGGTCATCTTGTACGCTATCTTGGAGGTCCTGCATCAGTTGAACGCATTCCAGCGTAGGGCAGCACGCAGCAAGTGTGGCAGTGATCATACTCCCACGGACATCTACCAAGCGTTGAGGCTAAAAGAGCGTTCCAGGCGCCATATGCCGGCGAACCGCCAAGAGAAGGAAGAGAAATATGTTCAAAGTGTGAAGGTTCAGATGACAGGCAACATCGCTGAAAACCTTTTGCTGCGACGTCTATGTTGCTCCCAACACCGGGTCACGACGGCCGTAGCAGATCAGTTTTCGGGTACGATACCGTGTTGGAGCTGCTTCTAGCTAACGCGGACACTTTGCGAAGAGCATAGTGTGCTCGGCAGTCTGCGCTCAAGCTTGCTGAACGCCATTGGCATGCCACTAAATGCGTTCAGCCGTTGCTTACTCCGTGGAAAATATCTTCTCTATACAACCCTGCCATTTTCGCGCGAGTCATCGAGGTGCAGAAGCTCAAGAGCTGTGGGTCAACGTCATTTGAGCCGCACCTGCTACCACGGTACTGATCTATGTTAACTAAAAGTGAGGAGTGGGGTAACGTATCACTCAAGATGGAACTACTCACGCCCTGAGGTACGTGCCTTGTACTCGCAAAGCTATGTTCGAGGGCCACTCCATATTTCGGTACTTGCATCAGAGTTTTGAATATTATCAACGAGTACTCCGTAATGGCTCTTTCCAACCCCTTCTTCTGTGTCACTTGGCTCTTCGCATTTCAATTTGTTTGTGCCCGAGTCGACCTGTCGCAATACGTGAATCCTTTTCTAGGTTCTGATGGACCAACACTGGGACAAGCATGTGAGTGCGTCAAAAACGGCTAAAGGATTGTAAATTGAGTTTCTGCAGATGGCGGCGGCGACATCTTTGTAGGAGCTGCTCTTCCTTTTGGCGTTGTGAAGCTTGGCATCGACACGCATGACAGCCCAGCAAACGAGAGCGCCAACAATGGCGGGTACACTCCGCAGGGAAATGTCACGGGTATCAGTATGCTTCACGAGTCTGGTGAGGAACTCCTTGGTGGCCGCTTTGAAGTGAAGTCTCACGCTGCTAGGTACCGGCGGCGGCCCCAAGTATGGCTTCCCTGCTCAAATGCCCTTGACAAGTATGGCCGGCCCGATCAACGTCCTGGATAACACAACTTACTGGCAGCCAAGAGTACGCGAATGGTGTCCCACTCATCACCAAGTAGGCTAACCAGATAGGTTGGCAATGATTCGGCCAGTGTTGGCTACTACCGTACTGCACTTCAGAATGGAGTTGCTGTGGAACTGTCAGCTACTCGCCATGCAGGTGTGATCGAATACTCGTTTCCGGCTGGCGAGCAGCATGTCCTGGTGGATCTATCGCATGTATGACCGTACGCCGAAGACTGAGGGATCGCAGTCGTCGCCTAACGACTATAGTACCTACCTTATCTTGCCCGCAGCTACGACTCCCAGTTCTATGTAGGCGGCTCGATCGATATTGCGGCGAACAACAGCATCTATACCGGTGTTGCCAGTGTGGCCGGCGGCTGGAACCTGGGTAGATGCTGTCCAATTTATGTGTAATGACCATCTAACCACCAAAATAGGACCGGCGGTCGACATCTACTTCTGTGGCGAATTTGACATGCCTCCATCACAAGCTCGAACTTTCAGCGGTCGGAACACCTTCCCAGTCGGTCGCTACTCTCGTAACTTCGACGGACGACCCGTTCCCACTCCAACTCTTAGCGGATCATCGGCGACATCAGGGCCTCTTGCAGATCGTGTGGGTGCGCTGTTCTCGTGGGATAGCCCATCAGATACAAAGATCAAATCCCGCATCGGCGTCTCGTTCATCTCAGCGGAAAAAGCCTGCCAGTTCAAGTGCGACGAGATCCCTCACTGGGACCTTAATACGACGGCTCAAGCCGCTCGTGACGAGTGGAACCGCGATGTCTTTAGCAAGATCCAGACGCCTACAGACGACTCAGCAAACAGAACTCTATTGACAGTCTTATATTCTGCACTGTACTTCTCCCACCTGATACCGTCCGAACGGACCGGTGAGAACCCGCTCTGGACGAGCGACGAGCCGTCATGGGATGATTTCTACACGATGTGGGACCTGTTCAGAAATACTGTCAGTCTGTGGCATCTAATTCAGCCGGCATACTATGAGAGCATGATTAGATCTCTCATTGACATCTGGCGGTATGCTCGCCCCTCCCATAAAAACCGGTTTATATCTAATACCATGCAGACACGAAGGCTACCTACCCGACGGCCGCTCAGGCAACTACAACGGCCTCGTCCAAGGCGGCTCCAACGCAGACAATGCACGTCTTGCCCTCCACTCTGTTCCCCATACCTTGAACCCCTCAATACTTACTAACAGCATCCAGGTCCTCGCAGACGCCTACGTCAAGAACCTCCGCGGCGCCATTAACTGGACAGATGCCTACGCCGCGCTCCTCACCGACGCCGAGATCACCCCGCTCAACGACAACAACCCTGTTGACCCAACAGGCTCCCTCAAAGAAGGCCGCTCAGCCCTCGATGACTGGAAGGAGCTCGGCTACGTCGCGACGGACAACAATAACCGCGCTGTGAGCAAGAGCCAGGAATACTCCGTCAACGATTTCGCGGTGGCGCAGGTGGCGAGGGGTGAGGCGCCCCGGGATGTGGGCAAGTATTTGAATCGAAGTGCGGGATGGCAGAGGAGCTGGGATCATGGTGCCGAGAGTCGGGGGTTTACTGGGTTTTTGGCGCCGAGGTTGGCGGATGGGAGTTTCAATCGGAGCTATGAGTTGACACAGTGAGCTGCCAAGGAGTTATGTGAGGGTGATGGATGGTGCTGATGAGTACGCAGGTGCGGCGACTGCAACTGGGCGGATGCGAGCTATGAAGCTACGCCCTTCGAATACTCATTCAACGTTCCGGTTCGCCAACTTCTCACAGTCTCATGCAGCAGACTCAAACTAACGGAAATAGCATGATATGCAAACCCTCATCGCCTTCATGGGCGGCCCCGACGAGTTCGAGCGCCGTCTTGACTACATGGTGAGCTCACCCCTTCCTTCCACCTCTCCCTCTACATCACTCACTTCGTCCCCTCCCAACCACCCATCCACCCACCGCTAACAAACCCCAGTTCCTGCCCAACACAACCACCGCCTCCCTAGGCCCCAACGGCGCCACCACAACCCTCATGAACATCGGCGACGAGCCCGACTTCCTCACCCCCTACCTCTACAACTTCATCAACAAGTCGTATAAGACCGTGCAGCGGGTACACGCCCTCTTTAACGACAACTTTAACGCGGGTGTCCAGGGGATCCCTGGCAACAGCGACGCCGGCGCCCTCAACAGCTGGTCCCTCTGGGCGCTGCTCGGCCTCTACCCGCTCGCCACGACGCCTATTTACCTGCTCTCCGCGCCAATTCTACCCTCTGTGAACATAAGCGTGAATTTTAACCACACCCTCTCCATAATCGCGCACGACCGCGACAAAGGTGATTACGTACAGAGCGTGGCTGTGAATGGACAACCCTGGACGAAGAATTGGGTGGAGCATAATGATGTGATGGTAAACGGAGGGACGATAGAGTTCTCCATGGGCGCCGAGGCGGCGCGGTGGGAGACTGGAGATGTGCCGCCGAGTTGGGGGCATGTGGAGTTGTGAGGGGGAGTAGTTTTTGGGGTGGTGGGGAGGTGTTGGAGAGGGATGGAGGAAGAGAGGAGTTGTGGAGATGAGGAAGAAGGTGTGTGGGGATAGGGGAGAGATGACGGAGACGTGGAGACGGAATTTGAGTTGCGAGGGTGTACAGCGTGCTGGAATGAAGTCCCTTTCATGCGATATGCTGGTAGCAGTTGATGTGTGCTTTACGAGAGGGAGGTGCGGTGAGTGTCGGTAACGTTGCGTGGACTTGCTGTTTCCTAGCGCGGTTGCTCTGAAGCGCAGCTGCTGGAGAGCGTAGGTACCAGGGAGTATAGCTGCTGTCGAGCGTGGCTGCTGTTAAGCGTAGCTGATAGAGAGAGCGTGGCTGCTAGAGAGCGTGGCTGTCAGGGAGCGAGGCTGCTGGAGAGCATAGCTGCTGGGAAGCGTGGCTGCTGGGGAGCGCAACTACTGGAGAGCGTGGCTACTATAGAGCGTCGCTATAGGAGAGCATAGCCGTTACGGAAAATAGTATTGGCGCACGTTGCTGTTGATGAGCGTCGCCGCCAGTAAGCAAAGCACCAAAACAACGATGCTTACCTAAAGTATCGTCCGGCGTCGTACCGAAGATAGGATGGCCTTGCCTTCATTGAGATGCTCGTCCTCCGTCGGGCAGCATGCACGGAATACAGTCGCATGCACCAGCAGCAGCGCTTGTTCACTAGAACACAAAACTTCAATAGATCAATCACATTATCACTATCATTAGACGTCTCCGCGTCCCACCCTCCTCGGGTATCAGTGTATCAGCAGTTGAGCCCAGTCCATCACATCGCCCCATGGGCATTACCAAGCCATTACCAAGCCATTACCGATCAGTCATTACATGTATAAGGTCGTAAAGTATTAGGTGCCGCGAGTCCTAAAAAGCCGCCAACGACGTGTATCCGGACTTCGCCGAGTCGGTCGCGCCGGACGAGGTCTTCTTCTATTACTATTAGTGGGGGTCGCCGTCTCTTCTTGTGTTTGTGTATAATTTGCTAGTAGTACAGGCGCGTGATAGCGCGGTATCGTTCGTGTGTGCTGAAGACGACTTTTATATTGCGGATGTATGGATGTGTTTTCGTCGTGAATATGAAATGTCCAGATGTCGGTATGTGGTGATTGGATGTATCAGATAAGAGCCTCGTTAGGCGCTGTCTAGGTGCGGACTCAGCTCCCCAGGTTCAGTGGCCCTGGTGTGGAGGACTTTGACTGACTCGACTGAGACTTTGGACTGGAGTAGTGGTCCGGACCAAAGTTCTGGAAGGAGTATGTCTGCCCTGGAGACGGCTTGTTCGTCTTGGGAGGCAGGTTGGAAGGATCGACTGGGTTTGAGGGTGTGAACTGGTGAATCTGTAAATCTTGGTTTTGACGATTGTCAGGATGCGAAGGTCCCGGTTGAAGGTTCCAAACGAATTGCTGGTGTTGCGGCGTTGAAACAAACTCGTGCTGGTGCACGTCTGGCGTGTGCTGATGTGGTTGTGGCGGAACTATCATCATTGGTTGTTGATGATGGTGCGGCGGATGCTGAGGCTGAGGCTGACCTTGACCTTGATGCATGTGCATAGTTGCGACTGCATGGTGCATAGGACTCTGGTGTATGGGACTCGAGTGCACGTCCTGGTGTAGTGGACTAGTAACGGGCGGCGGACCTGCCTGCTGCTCCGTCATTGGTATCGTGTTCATAACGAGGTCGTCCGTAGAGAAATGGAAGGGTCCAAGCTGATGCTGGCCAGCTCCCTGCTCATACGGTGATGTCATAGCTTGTGGATGCATTTGCTGTGGGTATGGCGGATGTGGATGATGTTGAAAGGGATGGGTAAAGCTGGAAGGGACTGGGTGGTGCATCTCCGAGTGGTGCATCTCCGGATGGTGTAGCTGCATTGACGCGAGCTGCGCGGGATCCATTGGGGTGTGAGGCGGCGAGGTGTAGCTCTTTACTGTGTTGGCTGTCTGTGGGACGCTGTAGTAAAGAGATGTGTTGGTAGTATCGGCTGTGCTTGGCATCCTCGACCAGACCGACTCTGGCGTTTGGCTGGCATCTTCAGGGATAGTCAGGTGCGTGAATCCGCTGCTGCTGCTGTGTTGTTGGCCGTGCATTGTCGCGCTATGCGGGGGCATAGGTGGTGGTTGAGAGCTGTTCGAGCCTTCGTCTTTTTGCATCGCTGCATTGAGAGAATTCGTTGAGATTTGACGCGACAAGTGTGGGTGTGAGTCTGCAAAGTGCGATTGATATAGAGGTGATCGTTGGCCTGAAGACTTGTGTATGCGGCCATTCAAGACGCCGCTAGAAGACTTGATGCGGCGAAGATTGGCTTCCGTGGACGATGATCCGTGCTTCTCAGATGCCGAGAGTGGAGTCTGACTGCCAGAGTAGCTACGTGAAGCCGTGGCGCTGATGTTGGCGGGCCGCTTCTGCCGCCGTTGAGCAAAAGACAGCGAAGGTGTCTGTGATGGTGGCCTCATGATGGTGGCATGGGCAGGACCAATGTTCACGCCTCCCATGGATTCAGCGAGCATGGAAGTGCCAGAATCAGTTCGTGACAAGGCTCGCATATTGTCAGGCATAGTCTGCATCTGCGTATCTTGCTGGCCCGCCCATGCGTGCTCGTCGTACGCATGATCAGGTTCGGGTGAGTCAAAAGCTGGCGGCTGTGAAGGTAGCATCGGCTGCGGGTTCATCAGCTCCGTCTGCGCAGTTGGGTGAGCGAAGGCGTGATGCTCGACGGGTGTCTGTTGGGCTTGTGAGGCGCGTGCCTGAAGCTGGCTGACCATTTGTCGCGCATCTTCAATCCCAAAACTTGTGCTTTCTTGGGGAAGATGGGGTGCGTGTTGATGAGGCACCATCCACGATTCGCCAAAATCGTGGGTGTCCGCAGTCATACCAGCATTTGGATCGACGTTCGATGAAGGCCTTCGGCTGTTGAAATGTGAAGCCACCATCTGATTCTGATCTTCCATATGGCTATGAGCTAGAGTGGAGCCAGAAATTGAGCGACCGTAGTGCGAGGTGTCCACGCTGTGGTGTGTCGGAGTAAAGGCCGGCGGATACTGCGATTGATTGCTGAAGCCATCCCCTGCCGCTGTGTGGGGATTGAATTGTTTGCTTATGTGACTGACATCCTGCAGCTGTATGTGTCTGCCATCTTGTGGATCGATGCCCATGAAACTCATGAAGGCGTTGGAGTCATCTGGAGCAGTGGGTTCTTCGTGAATTGTGGGACAGTCTCCAATGCCTGCTCCGTTGCCGTATGAAACAGGGACATTTGGATCGAGATCTGATTGGGAGATATTTGGAAAGTGTACACCTTGTGAGACATGTGACGGTTCCTGCGTCTGCAGGAACGCGGCGTCCAGGAATTCATACTCGGACAGAGGCACCCCTGAGTGCAGCTCAGAGGGCCATGCAGGCAGACTGCCGCGGTGCTTTTTCTCTTCATGCTTGACTTTTGCTCGCCGATTCTGGAACCAATTCTGTGCATCCATTGTTAGCATAGTGAAAACGAATAGGTGCGTGAAGACGGTTCGGGCGTACATTGACTTTCTCGAGAGAGATGCCGAGCTGCTGGGAGAATTGCTTCTTTACAGCAGTGGACGGTTTACGATTGTTCCGAAACTCGCGCTCCAAACGCTCGTGCTGGTCCTTGGACAGGCGAGGCTTAGATTCGTGACTGCCACGGTGTGACGCAGTGCTCGAAAGCTTTCCGCGATTGGTGGACTCAGATGATCGAGTGGTGGATGCGGACGGACGGCTGCTCGAGTGCATCGAGGTGTCGTTCAACGTGGGACCGAGCGGATCGTATTCCCCATCAACGCCCTGCATGGAAGCGAGATGCTGGTGCGCTTCCATGGGCTACGCCGTTAACATGAAAGGCGGAAGTGAAAAGGATATACCGGCCGAATGGTCGAATGCCGAACGGACGGGATGAGTGCTAGTTGGATAACAATGCAGGAGCCGAGCCTGGGTGTAGCTCGAATGAATGATGTCAAAATTAAAAGGTTGTATGGCCAACGTGTGGATAGTCCATGCCGAAGGATGGTGGGGAAGGGAGATCGCGAGCGCTGCAGTTGCAGGTCGAGGTACTCGATGAGGACTGAGGCCGGGGAGAAGGGGTTGTAGAAGGGATCGGTTGACTGATGAATGACACTGACACCAACGAGCGACTAGTCCTGCAACAAGCGAGTGACAGTGGAGATTGAAGCTATCTCTGAGAAGGGAAGAGTCTCGCAGGAGCAGAGCGGGAGAGGGAAGATGGAGGAGGAGGGATAGGAAAGCGAAAGAGAGATGGGTTCGGTTTGGGTTTGGAAAAAGTGGACGGAGCGGGCGCGGCGGACCGGGGGTTGATTAGAGCCTCTCTAGCTGATGACCCACTCGCACAGTGGTGGTGGCATTTGCAGCGCCAAGGAGAGGTGAGGAAGTCAGGAGTCGAGAAGGAGCGAAAGAGAGATGCAGGTCGGTCTGACAAGGATGCTTTCCAAAATAGCCGACAGCAGATGTGAGCAATCGTGCAGGAGGAATACCGGTAGAGCGCGCGCGACTAAAAAAGCACGGGACCAGCGTTGACGGCGTTGACGAGATGCGCCAGGCGAGAGGAAAGGGGGATGACAGTGTCAGGATGGAGCGACAGAAAAGGCCCCGGTTCCTGGCAAGGCTCTCGCTGGAAGACTGAAAGAGCAGCAACAAGGCGGATAATAATAAAGCAGCAGCTAGAGCCCGCCTACTGTCGGAGCGTGACTCGTCAGGTTCCTGCAGGGGCTCCGCCAGCAACTGGTCATGCCATTGGACACTGATCGAGTCCTTCCCATCCCCCCCCCACCCCAATTCTCCGCCGCCTATCCAACCCTCTTCTGCGCGGCCGGGCGCACCGTTGGTCGTCGCACTCTTTCACCACACCTGCGCTCTACCTTCTCACCTCATGTCACCCACATGGTCGCCATCAAAGAGCTCCACCCCTCCCAAGCCGCTGTCGCGACTCCGTGTGGCGCTCTCGAGCCGCTCCTACGACAGCAGACCCTTGTCTTCCATCAGCCCGTAACCGCGTGCCGGCATCGAGAGCACGCGGCCGGATCTTGCTTCGCCACACTGGATGCATGCTGATCCATGTAGCTTTCTCGAGCATGTACATGAGCTCTGTACATTGATGCGCTGCTGCACGAATGGGACCGGAAGCTTGCGAACTCCACAGCACAGACAGCCTGCCATTGGGTTGACAATTCCAGCTCCACGCTGCTGGCTCCAACAAAATCAAGACCCGCATGCAGGCACCCGACGACCTTGGACACGTGAACTGGAAGCATCAGAAGCTGGAAGACCTCCGTCATCTTTCCAAGTCTGGATGGCCATTCTTGCTCCTGCCGCATCGGTCGCTGAGGGTCATCCAGGTGCGTCGCATTTCGCCGAGAACGTGCCCTGAAGTTAGCCCCGATCTCCACGCGGCAGCCGGCCCAGGTCTAAAGCTTATCTTCCTGTTCGCTGGGTAGGGCTTGGTGCCCATTCGACACCGTTGCCAATGGGCCCATCATCTCAACGCAACGTCTGCATTTATTGATTGGCATGTTTATCATTCACTCAACACGCAGGCACCGCCGAGAGATCTGGCAGTCGACAGATCAACATTCCTCGGCTGCGCACAGCGATGGAGCTCTGCTTCCTGCTCAAGTGATGCTAATTTGGGGCACGGCAAGGTTAGGGCATACCGCTAGAATGACGACGTTCGGTGGTACCAAAAAGGCCTTGTAAGTTGTCGCACAAGAGCAACGTCGCAATCGTGACGACGTGAATGCTCGAGCAAGTCGGCCAAGGTCGACATGACAGCATCATTCGCTTGCGCGCTACGAGCGGTTAAAGCCTGGCGCTCATCGCAGCGCATTCCTCACCTCAATGGCTGCTCGCCCACGAATCGCGTCCCAGTCCCGCAACGTAACGCTCTCCATATCACGAACGATCCAATCCGCGCCGGCTTCTTGCAAGCGTGAGATCTCGTGTGTGGTCGCCAGCGCAATGACCTTGAACCCAGCTGCTTTACCTGCCTTTGGACGATAAGACGGTCAGAATGGTAAATAAAACAATACGCGCGTGAGGAACAATAGTACCTTGACACCACTAGGTGCATCTTCCAGTACCAAGATACTGGATTCCGGTCCTAGACCGAGCCTACTTCTCCCAAGTAGATAGCATTGAGGGTCTGGCTTGCCTCGGCCGACGTCTTCTGCAACGACAAGATTCCTGGGGTGGGCAAGTCTCATGACGTCCAGCCAGCCAGTCACCAGAGGTCGAGTTCCCGAGGTAACGACTGCCCAGGGAACTCCCGCATGTTCCAGTGCATCAAGCACTGAGCGAGCTCCAGGGACTTCCTTGGCGTCCTGCCCGTATTCTTTCGGGATCAGACCTTCGACGTAGCTTACATCTGCCGGTCAGAATGTAAGCTTGAGCAATCATTGCAACGCTGCCAACAAGCGAGCCAACGCCAACGTACAATCCCAATTTGCCAGCGAGGGGTCATAGAGTGCCAACGTATCAATGGATCTTCTCCCATGGCTAGTTTGCAGGATCTCCTCCGGATCCACCCTGAGCTGCGTAGCTAGCCTGATGGCGACTCTCAGTAAGGGTCCACCTAAGAATAGAACAACGCCAGCACATACTTGTGCCAGTGCTTGATGATCGCGGATGTCGAATCAATGATAGTTCCGTCCATGTCAAAAAGCAGTCCGTTGAAACTGAGGGTCTCCGGAGGACCCGAGAAGTCTGGTTGCGTACTCATCTTTGCGCTGAATCTGTGGGATCCCGACGAGAGCTCGTTCGAGCACACCTCGTAAACGCAAAGCACGAAGAGAAATCAATTTGATGAAAACGATACGAGATAGATGTCATGAAATTGTAATCAGATTAATCAGAGGACCAATTCAATGTGTCCGGAAAGGGTCTTTTCCCAGATTTTGGGTGGTCTTGGCTCTTTCGTAATGGAGGAGGGTTGGTGATCGGTCTTATTCGCAAGAGACGAGCGTAGTCTTGAATCTGGCCCTGATGTTACAATGGCGAAGGCGTGATGTACGTGCCAGAGCCTGTATCACTCCACAATTCAACTTCCAAGCGTGCCGACAATTTAAAAAGATTTTTTGAATAAGTCCGGGTAATTACCGCCCCTCGCCGCCCCGAGAAAGCTCGTGCAGGGAAGTTTTTCGCGAAGTCGTCGTCTTCCTGTTCCCAACCCGTCCACACGCACCACATCCAAAATGAAGGTCGGCAAGCCTAAGTCCAAGCGCACGCCGGTGCGCTTGCGTAAGAAGATCGAGAAAGCCTCCACCGCCAAACAGCGCAAGGCCCGCAAAGACGCAAAAAAGAACCCACAATGGCGGAGCCGGCTTAAGAAAGACCCGGGCATCCCTAACCTCTTCCCGTACAAGGAGAAGATGCTGAACGAGATCGAGCAGTCCAAGATGCGGAAAGAAGAGGAGCAACGACGGCGGCGTGAGCAAGCCAAAGCGAGACGGGAGGGCATCACAGATCCCACTCCAGCAGCCACCACAGAAGTTGAAGAAGACGACGAGCTCCTCGACTACGAAGCGCCCTCAGACGACGACGCCATGGCTGACGACGACGCCATTCCCGAAGACACCTCCACCAACCCCATGGCCGCCCTCCTCGCCTCCGCCCGCCAACGCGCCCAATCCTTCTCCCACACCGCTCCCTCCTCCCCGTCCGACTCCTCAGACTCCTGGTCCGACTTCGAAGTCCCCTCAAACGCCTCCTCCCGCACAACCGCCGCCTCAGCCACCCAATCCCACACCCAAGCCTTCAGCACCCTCCTCACCTCCTCCGACATCCTCCTCTACGTCCTCGACGCCCGCGACCCGCTCACCACGCGCTCCCCGCAAATCGAGCGGCAGATCACCGCAGACCCGTCGAAACGCCTATTCCTCATCCTCAATAAGATCGACCTCGTGCCGCCGTCCGTCGTGAAATCCTGGCTGAAACACCTGAGGCGGTCATATCCCACCCTTCCCCTTCTCTCCTCGTCGTCATCCGGCCCGTACGCCCACGCCCATGCGAAGATCGGTCTGACAGCGCAATCCACCACCGCGGCCCTACTACACGCTCTCAAAGCCCGCTCCACCTCCACCACCGCCCAAAACACGAAAGCCACAAATCTCACAATCGGCATCCTCGGCCACCCCAACACGGGCAAAAGTACCCTCATCAACAGCCTCCTCTCGACGTCGCACCAACACCTCAACAAACGGGCCAAGACCGCCGCGCCCACCGGCGCGGCAGCGGGCGTGACGACCGCTATTCGCAGTATCAAGCTGGACGCTAAGGTGCGCCTGCTGGATGCGCCGGGGATTGTGTTTCCGTTTGAGGCGCCTGCTATGACCACGGGTATTCCGCCGAGTAAAGCGAAAAGGGAGGCGGAGAAAACGGCACGGTTGACGCTGTTGAATGCGCTAACGGGGGCGACGGTGGATTCGGTGCCTGCTGTAGAACTGCTGGTCGCACGGGCGGCGGCAGGAGGTGAGGCGGGCGCGGTGCTGGAGAAGAGTTTGGGTGAGGCGTACAATATCCCTGGGGGTGCGCTGAGCGGGAGTACAGGGGAACGGACGAAGCAGTTTTTGATTGCTGTGGCACGGGCGAGAGGGCGGTTGGGGAAAGGCGGTGTCCCGAATTTGGAGGCGAGTGCGCGGACGGTGGTGGGGGATTGGTGGGCTGGAAGGATTGCGGGGGGGTGGGTTGGGGTGGATGAGGTGAGTGGTGCGCGAGGTGGGGGTGATGAGGATAAGGAGGGAGGGGATGAGAAGACGCTGGTGAGGCAGTGGGCGGAGGAGTTCAAGTTGGATGGGCTGTGGGGGGATGATGCGCTGGGGGATGAGGGTGCAGAGGAGGAGGTGATGCAGGAGTGAAAGAGCGATCATAGACGCACGACGTGAATGTTGATGTATGAAATTCATCAGATATACATGCCACGAGCTCCATGCTCTACTCAGACCAAAGTCCTTAGATCATCCTTACATTGGTGCTCCCAAACGCCTTTGCCTCACCCATCTCCATACGCTATGCTTGGGTATGTGCAACACTGTATCCATTTTCAATAGTCAAGCCCATCCTTCGTGTACCCGTGATATCCGTCCCCGCCGAACGCCCGCTCGTTCTCTTGATTCCAGTCCGGCCGCTTCTCCAGGTACTCGCCGCCTAGAAACTGCCGGATGCATGTGTCCGCCGGCTTCTTCTGCGGCGACTCCAAGGGTACAAGCTTGTAGAAGTTCTCATCGAGGTTGGTGGGTTCGCAGTCGCAGCGGTCGGAGGCGTTGGGTGGGCAGTGTCTAAACTTATGTTAGCAAATTCACTACGTGTACTCTGATTGCTAGACGGGTGGGTTGCTACAGGTGACATGGAGTGAAGTGTAAGCTTACCGATTGATATCATGCTGATACCCAATATCCTTGAAATACCATATCTCCCGCTTCGGCACGAACATGGCCACACTCAATGTATGTATCGGCGCATCGCCAAAACGTTCGTAATAGAACCCGCCTCCTCGATCTAGCCACCTGAAGTACTTCTCATTGGCCTCGCCTCTGAAGAACCTCAAGTCGCCCACCTCAAAGTTCGAAAAGAACTGGCAATTGTTATAGTCCCCGCCATTGAACGGGTCCAGCAACCAGTCCAAGTCCGCCTCCGGATGCACGAGCTCCGGATGCGCATTGATGAAGCTCATCGTCCTACTCCACAGACTCGGGAATGACCGCGCATCATCGAGGATGTTCATGGTGAAGCCGTACTTGATCTTGTTGTCGCGGACGAAACGGAACACGTCGTAATCGATGTCGCACATGAAATGTACATCCGGCTCCACGCGCCAGTAGAAATCAAACTCCATCAGTCGCGGGTGCTTGTAGAAGAACCCAGAGTTCCAGCGGCACATATGCCGGTAGCTGATCATCCAGCCCTTGCCGACGCCGATCGCGCCGAGATACTCGAGACTGTTCATGAAGCGGCCTTCGTCGACCCAGTCGGGGAGGGACCAGTGGTCGTCCGGGACGACTTCGTAGTAGCATTGCGCGGATGTCAGATTTTGGGTCGCTCGCTTGAACTCATCGTTGAAGGGCTCGTCGTTGAAGAAGATCCAAGGATATTGGTATTTGTGGTTCCAGCGGTACTCGAGCTGTGTCATGCTTTGGATTATGCCTTCGAGCTCTTGATTACGGACGAGCGAGATGAGCGCAGCCTTCGGTTTCGAGGACTGCATGAGCTTGGTGAAGCCGGGCCCGGTGACGGCGTGCTTGTTGTTCTTGTACTCTTGAAGCCATTGGTAGGGGTCGGGATGGTTGTCATGGGGTGCGCCGGGGGTGTCGCTTGTCGAGGGAGGAGAGGCTGAGGTGAAGCGAATCGCGGCGGGGACGGAGGTGCCCCAGCGGGAGGGCGGAGGTGTGACGAGGACGAAGAGCGCGGTGACGAGGACGAGGATCACGGCGAGGGAGCGTCTACCTTGCCATATGCGTGTCTTGGTCGATATGTATCGGGATAGGTTCCAGGGTGACTGTTCGGAAGGAGGATCGTGGTAGATCGCGCCACCGCCGTTGGCAGCCCGCCATTGAGGGGTGGAGCTGTCGTAGGGCGTTGGCGTGGATGGCAACGGGGTGTTTGGAGCGCTCGCAGACGGTGACAATGTTTCTGGCGAGGCGAGAGTGAACTTGGGGGGCATGTCTGAGATGCGTTTGTATTACCGACCCATTGGAGTGGGACTTGCGACAAAATCGGACGAGTGAGCGCGCTGATCAGACTGTACAGTGCGTAATTGCTAACAGAATGAACAAGATGCAACAAACGAGCGAATGCTACAGGGAGGAGCAAGATCTCGAGCCTAGACTAGACGAGAGGAGTGTAGTGGTACAGCGAGATACCAGACGTTGAAGCGTTGAAGAAATCAGCCAACCGCCGCGGCTTTCGGGAATTCTTGGCAGATAGCACCAGCCACAGCAGACCTGCATTTGAGCCACATCTGCAGGAACAAAAACTCGTCACAAGATATACTTTCAGCCTTGCTTCATTATTATTCTTCCATGCATGACCTCTTGCATCTTACCTGCACCTCTCCGTCCATTCCAAATACTCCACGTTGCCTCGGAGAATTTCCAACGCCCACATCATCCGCCGCGATCTCTCAGCTGTCGCTGCTGTGCAACGGGGGAATTTCCATCGCTTCGGTTGTCATGACTGGGACTGCATTTTCCCATTCTGAGCGTCACACAACCTCACCGGCAGCCCAGAACAGTAAAGCTGACGATGCCTCGGTATTCATGGCGTATGTGAGAACGGAACAGTCGAGTTTCCTCGCTTTTATGCAGACTCGACCGAGCGCATAGAGCCTTTCTAGAACGCGCGGTTACCAGTCACTCGGCGTCGCCATCATCTTCGTCGTTGAATTCCTCTTGCTTCTTCTCCAGTCGTACCTTCGTAAGCGCTGAGCACAGTTGTGCCATTTTTGCCGGGTCTTTCCCAACGCCTTCCCACATGGCTTGCACATCCTTACCGACTCCTAGCTCTTCAGCTGTGTCGTAGCTTCGTGGATCGACGTACGGAGCCATGCATGGCCAGACTGCTTGGATGGAGTCGTGGAAGATGTTGATGCCGACTTCTCCGAAGCCTTTGATCTCTTTGATCAACTCGCGAACCTTATTCGGATCATCACCAGCAGCTTCACGGAGCTTATTCAGGTCCCCATCGTACTTGGTCGAGAGCAGCTCGGCGAGCTCACCCAGACCCGTTGCAGTCTTCTCACGATAACGGGTGTATCCGCCCTTCGTCAGCACCTCCGTTTTCTCCTCCCAGCTACTCTTCTTCAGCGTCTCAATGTCATGGTAGCTGGCTTCGATCAGACACTTGACGCTCTTTGTTAGCCAGCTCGTGAGAGATCCGAGCTGAAGTCAGCATGGCATTAAAGAGGTGAGCAAGGACTGTTGGCGCTGTCGGCTTCTCAGGTTCTTGAAGCCCATAGTCCGAGAGAGGGAAGGAGCCAAACTCCTCGAGGAGTTTCTCGAGCTTATCGTGGTCGAGCCTATTCGATGGCGCCTCTTCGTTCGGCTTGGTTGCCTTTGCGGGCGGCTGTTGAGCAGCGATTTCTGCTTCTAACTTTCTAGCTTCGTCTCCATCACTGTCTGACTTAGTTGAAGGCTCGGTCTTCTCATTCGACGGTTGCTTGCGCTTCGAGCCAGCGTATGGCGAGGTATTCTCCGTTTGGTCCTTGCTGGGCTCGTCGCCAGCATTGGTCTTGGACCTTGTCTGTGGCATTTTCACGGGTCGGCTTTGGAACTTGGCTTTGATGAGACCGCGGTTCCAGCTTGTCGTCGTCGCTGAGTTGTCCTGTCTACTGCAATATCGGCTATTTGACTTGTGCTTGCGTAGATTTGTGATGTCACTTCCGCCAATCCAAGCGCAATGCAGCGAGCGCCGCCACGTCTATCTCGCAAGGCGCGACGACCTGTCTTGAAGATGTGCACACCCAATGCATGACAATCTGTTGGGAGACAGACTCCCTTCAAAGCGCCCTGAAACTAAATTGTTACCAATGCAGCTTCTGTGCACGTTCCATGACTAACGTTTGTAGATCCTGGGTATAAGCATAGATCTTACCATTCTGGGCTAGTCCTTTTGATATGCCTCTTTCTTAGGATACTGTTTATCGATTGGTTTTTTCATCCCGTTGATGTTATGTTGACACTTCTGACAACGTACACCCATTTCATTCACTCTTCATCGCGAGAAGCACTAGACGAGCAAAGGTCCGTAATGAGTGTTCAAGATTGGACTCCCATCGGCTGGCCACGTGGACATGGCCCCGAAACCTTCCATGAAACAGAACCTCCCGCAGCATCCCTCTGGAAATATACCCCCGTTTTCATGCGATTCGGACTCGCGAAATCCTCATCTGACTGACAGTGGATGCCTGCCGTCAGTGAGTGAGTGCTGTTCAGGCTCGTGGCATTGTACGGGGCCTGGAGCACGACCTTGTTGCCTTTAAGGTGCTGAAAATTGCTGGTGTCACCACTGGCCAAGTCGGCTTCTATGCCCTCCATATGTATAGGTATACAACGGCAGTCACGCAGCATAGGGCTATCTAGCACGCTCAGAATGTTTGCAGACGTCAAACAGCATAATCCATGCTGATAGTACCTCACCTAAACTCAAGGAGTTCCTATTCCAGTTCGCCGTAGCAACAGGCTTCATCCCCGCGATCAAGTACAACACATTTTCATTTGACAACAACAAGCTTTCTCAGAATGACTGCTTTCTGTAAGATCTCATCTCGACCAGTAGTGAAGAGAAACATTCGCATTCATGCGAACGCTTTCAACATTTATTCCGCTGGTCCTCCGCGGTGGATTCCTTCACGTTTCAGCCGCGTCTCAATGCAATGGACCATGGCGAGCCGATGCTGCAATCTGTCAAGAGTGAACAATCCTTAGAATGATACCATAGTCAAAGTCTGTTTGGCTTGGATCTGCAGGTGTGTTCTCAAAAGCGCTTTCAATTGGTTCACAATTAAGGGCAAATTGCATATGCCCGCCATCCAACATATCCTATCTATCGGCAAGAACTCACACACCACCACAATTGTTACATTTGGCGAGCTTGTATCATGAGCGTGAGGGTCGGACGTGCCAGCTTTTTCGGACCCAAGTCCAGAAGCAGAGCCGCCATCCGTTAAGTACTGAAGCAAGCTCTCAGCAAACGTAGCTGCTCTCCATCTTATCTGCAACACTCTTTATCACTTCTTTCTTACTCTAGTTGTTCTCATCACTCGTTTCGGTTTCAACATCAGAGGTCGGCTCTTGCTGGGTTTCACGGGACGGTTGTGTCTGTCTCTTACCAGTACCATCCGTTGCTCCATCACTCGTTTCTATCATTACCTTTGACGAATTCGCATACCCTGAAAACCGCGGGAATTGTTCATCGGAAGGCAGTCGGGCTGCGTCATCAAAGCGCACGCTGCCATGCGGCTCGCCACCGTCTTTCTTCCTCTCACAGCCCTACCAATACTCAGCAATGCCGCCGCTCAGCTCGGCTTCTCAATAGGGAACTCGATGGGGACATCGGAGACGGACAAGACTTGCAAAAAGCAAGCTGACTATGAAGCCGACTTCGACGCCATCGCCGCAATATCTGGTGAGTTCACTGCACGTTCGTGCCCCTTTTGCGCAGCCAACCGCGTAGCTAGAAGCCCAATTCTACCAGGAATATTCTTCGTCGCGGTCACTGGAAGACTAGTTGTTATAACGCGATCGCACTTCGACCAGGCTGGACGCTGTGTGTATGACTCTATGCTGACAGTCAGCAGACGCGAGAATAGTACGCGGATATTCTGTCGCAGAATGCGACTTCGGCAGACAGATATTGCCGGCCGCTAAATCCAAACAATTCAAAGTCATCCTTGGTATATGGCCTGATTGGGGTGAGTTCAGTTCTTCTGGCGCGCAGGTCCAGCTGGCTTGAACGGAGAAGAGGAAGAACACACGTCAGGCACCGCGTTGCAGCAGAGACCCTTCCACCGAGCTTCCGACACCCTCCACAAGATCATCATAGTAACACGCGCTGTAGCCAATACCTCGCTCGTCTGGGACATGGGCAACTTGACAGACATCCTCTCAAGCGATGCCAGCTTGAAAGACACGATCTACGCGGTCACGGTCGGATCGGAGACCATGTACCGCGCCAACAACAGTGCAGCCACCGTCGACAATCCTGTACCGGGCATCCTACTCCCGGCTGACCTTGCCAAAAACATCACCGCCGTTAAGGCCGCATTTCCAGGCATAAGCATAGGCACGGCGGACACATGGGGGATGATCGCGGATCCGAAGGCGGAGCCTGTGCTCAAGGCTGGGCTGAACCTTGTGTGAGTCCCATCAATGCTTTTCCCCCGTTGCTCAAATCGTCTTGATGAGGTAGACGACCTCGCTGCTTTGTCAAGCAGGCCGGAATGGGCCTGAGATCGAGTAATGTAGCCAGAAAGGAAGCTGACGATCAGATAGACTCGCTAACGGCTTTCCCTACTGGGAAAATGTCTCCGTCACCGATGCCCCAAAGAACTTCGCGGACTCGATGGCTACCGCCCTAGATAAAGTCCAGAAGCTCGCTGGCGAGGATGTCGAGTTCTGGACTGGTGAGACCGGTTGGCCGACAGATGGTGGCACAGATCAAGGTGAGTCCCTAAACCACACTCTCGTGTCCTGGCAGCCCTCTCTTCTCCTCATACCACAAGCCATCTCCCCCACCTTCCACCTCACCCTCCAAGCACAACCACACCTTCCATCACTACAACACACACCGTCGACACAACTAACAAGCCCCCAGGCGACGCCATAGCCGGCACCACAAATGCCAACACCTATTTCCAAACCGCCGTGTGTCCCTGGATGGCGCAAAACCACAACGTCTTCTACTTCGAGGCCTTCGATGAGGCGTGGAAGCCGGACGCTGGCGCGAACGACGAGAAGCACTGGGGTGCCATGTCCGCGGATCGAAAGCCGAAAGATGGGCTGAGTCTTAAGTGCGATGGTAGTGCTCCGTCGGTTTCTGGCGTTACGGGGCCGACGGGGGCAACGGCGACTGGAGGCACGGCGGCAACTGGAGGCACGGCGGCAACTGGAGGCACGGCGGCAACTGGAGGCACGGCGGCAACTGGAGGCACGGCGGTGACGGGAGGCACGGCGGTGACGGGAGGTACTGCGGCAACTGGAGGCACGGCGGCAACTGGAGGCACGGCGGTGACGGGAGGTACTGCGGTGACGGGAGTGACAGGAACAGGCGCAACAATCGCAACCGCAGTCACCGGTGCACCCACCGCCGTTCCCACCCAAGGTCCGCCACCATGGGCCACAGCGAGATGGGGCATGGGATCGCACTGGGGAGGACCGCCGAAGTGAGTGGGTATTGGCAAAGACTTTTATGGGCTATGATGGGGATGTTTTGTGAGCGGTTATGTCTGGAGTGTTGGAGCTCGGTACATGCTATGAAAGCGTATGGTACTATGATAGCCATCAACGTCGAAGGGAGTGAATCATGGGTCCTCCCAGCCCAGAAACGTCTCATATGTTCCTTCTGCTTGGGCACCCCAAGATCTTTGCACTCCACTTTCACGCGCTCCATGTGTATTCTCACCTCCCAGAACACCCTCAACGCGCACGATCATCCCCGCCGCACGCTCCACGACAGAAACCCAGGCCTCCATGTCGTCTGCATCCTCAAACTGGAGCGGTGTGCCAACCTGTTCGCATACACGATTGTCGTTGAATCTCCATGCAAGCTGATCACCTGGCTTGTCTTTGCCGTACACGCGATCGAGCTGGCACTGTGCAGTCTCGAGTGAGGTTTCGGCGTCGTTTTGGTGTGACCACACGAGCGCGTGAACAACTGGATGATATGAGCGGGAGGTGAGCAAGAACGTGTGGACGTATTGAGGGTACTTTTCATCGCGGGCGGCGGATGCGGTGGTGAGGATGTCGGCGATGATCTGGTGTTGAAGCTCTATCGAAAGTATAGGTGCGATGGTGCAAGCGCCGGTGGTGGCGCCGGCGGCGGCGTTCTGGTGCATCTTGTTGGCGATGCGGGTGGGATTGGAGTCTTGAAAAGGGTCTTGAGGTATTGGGAAACGTTGGCAAGTGCTGAGAGTAGTGTATGCGAAGATGGTTTGAGTGACGTGCTTGGCTAGCTGGAAGTCTTGACTATCGCGTGGGTTGATGAGCTGTGTAAATCTGCTTACGGCACGCTGGCGTGGGTATGGTTGATGCCAAGCTCGGGAGAGTGGTTTACCATCTTGTAGACAATGTTTGCTAGGAGTGTAACTAGAAGACTCTTGGTTGGCCGGGTAATAGAAAAGATCAAGTTGAGGTGTGGCAGATGAAGTTACTATCTTTCCATTTGTTAGACGCTAGGCTTTTTGGGGGCGCGTCAGGTGATCCAAGTGGTGGAGAGGTCCGTCATCAGCGTAACGCCAGTCAACATCACACTCTCTTCCCTGTCCTTTGCACAATCTGAACAAGCTGCTCAGTCATGTTCAAGAAAGGGCTGTGGTCAGCCTCGGGAAGATTCTCTTCTACAATCTGACCCCCATCATCGTTCGCCCATTGAATGAACATCTCCTGTTCCTCTGGTACGACAGCGTGATCTCTCCCACATCGGATGTAAGTGACCTCACACATCCACCAGGGAGCCCACGAAATCTTGGCAGAGTAAGCCTTCGGGTTTGCGTTTACAAGCATTGAGGCTGCTTTCTCCGCCGTAGCTTCGTCTTGTTGGTTGTAGAAGACGTCTCTGGAAGGTGGGCTTGGTATGATTCTGTAGGGGTCTGTCTATGCTTGATTGAGTCAGTTTATCTTCTGATTAGTGATGGATCATAAAATAGGGGCAGTATGGTCAGTTGTATCTGACGCTTACCTCCGTCAGCATCTTACTTCTCTCACCAATTTCCCGTAACGATTTCCCCACCGGTAGCATGAAGGCTGCCATGTATATCACATGCACCACGCCACCTGTTCGTCCAGCAGCCTTTCTCTCTCTAAGCGAGAGTCCACGCATGGCGTTCGAGGTGACAGTGCCTCCATACGAGTGACCAATCACAATAACCCTACGATCAGCATCCAGCAACCCTTCGACCACCGCACGGACGGCGTGAACGTCCGAGTCCAAGGTCAGGGGCGGAGGGTGCTCGTCCGCGTTGCAGGTCGGAAGCTGCGGACAGTAGGTCTCAAAGCTTGCGGCACGCAGGGCGCGAATGAAGCCTTCGTAGTGCTTCGGCGTGTGCCATGCACCGTGGACAAGGACGATTGCTGGTAACATTGACATTCTGAAGGGGATAACGATAATCACGACCAAACAGGCTCCAAAGAAGGAAGAAGCAAGAGCGAAACAGTCGAACACCTACGGCGAGTCTCTGCCAGTTTCTGAGCTGTGGTAAGGTCCCCTCACCTCAGATCTATCGATGGAACAGACATATTCAACAAACACGTTGATGATTGCTCTCTGGAGGGTGCTGGGGCAAGCTCAGCACAGGAAACGATACGGGGGACCTTATTCCCGGCGTTCCGAAAGGACAGGGGTTTTTGCGCTTGCAAGTTGCAGATCAACCGCCTGGCCATTTCGGGCTTGGGCAGGCTGATTATGGAGTCGTCTCCGCCAATTGGGGCCCTCAGTCGAGGATTGTGCCCCTACAGACCCCGCGGTAAGCCACCCGATGAAGGTTGTGAGTTTCGCACCCAGCGACCTCAGAAGTCCAAACTTCTTTCTGCGCCATAAAGTCATCTGCTTACCTGTTTCGCAACGTGGAATCTCTTGTCTTTGCACGAGAACTTGTCAACGATCGAGTCTAATGGGGAGGTACATAATCCATGTCACACTAAGGCAACTTCGCTCGCGCAATGGCATGCCGTGAAATGTACGCTCTTCTTATCGCCATGGCAAAACCTCGCCCAGCCACCGGATCAGAGCTTCAATCAGACAGTGATCCACTCAGTGGATGAAAGATCATAAGCTGGCGTTTGGCGGCAAGTCGAAGGTCGTCGTGTGGCCAGGTGCTTGTTCCATGAATGATTCCATGCTCAACGCCATTCTCCCTCTGCCTCGTATCAGTGTACTTCCCCTGGGCCTCTTTATCCTGTTGCGCTGCTCGCAACGGTTCAGCGAAGCTAGCAACACATGCTTTTCGTGGACTACTATAAGTGGGTATGAGGTACTGATGCATTTGTCGATTCATGAATCTTCCGAGGCTGTTCCTTCCTAGTACTTGACCACGGTGTGAAAATGCACATCAAGATCAAGTATTTCCCATCCGAATTGATAAATCAAAAGCTCACGTGGAAGCTTAGCAAGCCGCTGGGTGCAATGGCTTGAACTTGTCCAATGAGAACCAGAGCATCGTATGTGAAGCAATGTCCCTCAGGAGCGCCAGCACTCTCAAAGGGTTTGTTATCTGCGAGATATCTAAACGAGTGTCTATCGAGATCCTTGAATCTCGTCTACATGCATCAAACCCTGCCACATAGCCAAGGATGCCGTCAAGTGTGTGGGGCCCTTAAATCATGTCCGTGTTTCCATGCTGTATGCCCACATGATTTGTTGTCCTACCATCCTGATCACGCGTCTGGACATGGTAGCGCTCATCATCAATGTGCCTGCGTGTGCGCGTTAGCGTGGTCAATAGCAGATACAAGAGATGCAACCACAGACGTTATTGTCGCCTTTTTGGCGCCTGAAAAATGACCGAGACGAAGCCTCTGCTGTAAGTTACCCAACGCAACAGGCCAAAACGGGTGCTGTCTGTGGTTGTCATGGATATGTGTATCAGCACCGCCAGCTTGTCCCAAAGGCGGGCCGCTACCGTCGTTCATGTTGAGCTATTTGAGCTGTTGGGAAGGCTTGTGGATGGATATACTTTGAAATGTGAGAGAACGGAAAGATGGTTTGTGGTGATTCTGAGGACTGGTTCTGCGTTGTCGAGAATGGAACACTCCTTTATATCTGTTCCATTTGTCCAGCAACCTGGCTTTCACAGTGATGTCAGCAGAAGAGTATACCGTGGCCAGCATGTCAGACCGGCGCACGTTGGACCAGCTTCTCAAACCGGATATATAGGGACAACTGGCGATAAACAGTTGCTCGGGCCCACGTCGTCGGTGGACGGAGCCATTGCCAACACCAATCTGTCAATAAGCAAGCATACCATAGGAGCTTTTCAAACCGGGTATGTAGGACAACTGGCGATAAGCAAATTCTGGTCCCACATGGACGGGATCATGGCCAACGCCATGCTGTAAATAAGCAAACATTCCACAAGCAGCCTTCAGATGCATCTTCTTATCATAGAACAAATCAAATACTCGAGCTGCGATTTAATTCATTACCCGCATCGCTGTATTTCCTCGCACATTTGTGCATGGCAGCTTCAGACAAAGTGTCAGGTTGGCGAACGGCCCTGGTGCTTGCCAAGCGGGTAGTTCTCACGATCGTAACCTAGCATGTAACAGAAGGACGAGGACAAGTCATTGAAACGGCTTTCGGGGATGTTCTTGACGACTACTGTGGAGGAATTTGCGACCCTTTTCTGTGCCTTTCTTACATATCAAAAGTTTTTGGTCCTTTCTTGAACCTCGAGTAGGTTGTACAATACATCTGGATATGCAAAACGGGCGCACGATCGAGGATCACATTGGACTATGATTTTTGCTGATGCTGTCGTCATTGAATATTGCAGTACACGTTCATCAACGCATGAACATCGCGAATGTCAAGCCCGGCCCCAAACCGGGATAGACACCTATATCGCACCCTACAGTAGATTCAGTCACGATAAAGGGTTTCATTGGACTCTAGAGAGGCGACTGTGCTCGAGATGTCAGCCCTTCGCCCCGCCCCCAACTGGACCATACGGCTGGGAAGCCGCACGGGTTGATACATAGCGTCTTCTGCCGCCTGGTTTTGACAAATCAATTAGGGACAGCTCATGCTAATACTCCGTAGCAAGGTTTCTTATGCTGTTTCAGGGGCTTTGATCTGTGTCCAGTAGAGCCGCCTGTGCAACGTCTGTGCAGACTCACTGTATTGCTAGTACTCCGTATTGAGACGAATTCACGATCCTCGCACGCTTTTGTCGAGATCTCCCTAGTTCGGACGTATTAGCGATTGTAGTCATCGAAGACCCCTGCAAACACGCTGTCAACCCGTTTTGCCATTTTGCCGTACGAGTAAGAGGCCCCAACTGATCGTCGTTGTGTTGTTGCGAGTTGCGACTTGGCGCGTTATCCGCGAGATATTGCGCGCTGTATGGAGGATTGGGAGAGTTTCCGAAGCTTAGAAACGGATGGATGATGGTAAGGACTTGAAGCTGCCGTCTCTCAACATCATGGCAACGGCTTAGCGAAAAGGATACCCATTAAGTGTGCAATTTTGATCTCGTACTTGCCCTAGCGACTCTCACTCTTTTGCATGTAATCGTGAGAGGTGAAATGTGTAGGGCGAGGTCAGAATCAGCGTAAGGAAGCGGTACGAGTAAGTGGTGATTGACGGGTCTGCTTATGTAATCAATGAATCTTATCTGATCAATCTGCGCGTAAAATTGCACGTGTCCTGCCAGTCCACGAAGCGAACTACTTTGGCTTTACCACCGCTCAGTGTCCTGCATACGCCATGTCTACTCCGAAGATCAAAGGTGAACAAGGCAAGAAGCCCATAAGCAGGGGACGGACAGATCTGAAGCGGAAAGCGCAGGCCACGACCGAGAAGAAAGCCTCAGAAGACAAACCTGCACCCAGTAAGAAGCGTAAGACTGAGGAACTGATCGATGGTATGATCTCAATCGACTGCGGGCTAGGTTATTGCCACGTACTGACGCTCTATAGCATCTTCGTCCGCCGAAGCCCACGCAAAGCAGCGCGCTGTAGCCAAATCCCGCAAGCTCGCAAAGCCCAATGCCAATGAAATCGAGCGCGCAAAACAGCTGTGGGAGCGCTTGAGACGCAAATCCCATGTGCCGAAAGACGAACGGCACAAGCTGCTTTCAGAACTGTTCAAGCTCATTACCGGCAAAGTCAGAGACTTCGTGTTCAAGCATGATGCCGTCAGGACGATACAGACTGCGCTCAAGTATGCCAACAAGGAGCAGCGCAAAATGATTGCAACGGAGTTGAGGGGTGAATACAGAACGTTGGTGGAAGGGCGGTACAGCAAATTCTTGGTTGCAAAGATCCTCGTGCAGGGAGACGCCGAGACGCGGGCAATGGTGGTACAAGAGTTCTACGGCCACGTCAAGCGATTGATAAATCATCCAGAGGCTAGCTGGATCGTCGACGATACGTATCGCCAAGTAGCCACAGCCGATCAGAAGGCAAAGCTGTTGCGCGAGTGGTACGGGGCCGAGTACTCAATGTTGAAGACCGCCGATACAGCGACGAGCAAGCCAACAGCAGACCTGGTGCAGATCCTCAAGGAGAGCCCCGAGAAGCGCCAGCCCACGTTGCAGCATCTCTACGACATGATCAACCAGCTGATACAGAAGAAAATGACTGCTTTCACGATGCTACATGATGCTATGTTGCAGTATTCGCTTGCTATTAGCACAGCTCCGGATGGATCGTTGGACTGCAAAAACGAAACGGTCGTAGATTGGATGCAGCAGCTAGTGCCCGACGAGGAAGAAGAATATGACCTGCTCAAGAACCTCGCCTTCACGGCATCAGGCTGCCGTGTGGTGACCCGTGCCTTGACGATGGCCACAGCGAAAGACCGACGGCATATGCTGCGGGTCTACAAAGATCATATCGAGACCGTCGCCTGTGACGCCAATGCTGTGCACATCTTGCTATCAGCGTTTGAGGTTGTTGATGACACGAGAATGGTTTCGAAACTCATCTTTCCTGAGCTTTTAGCCGAGAAGATCGAGAATCAAGCGGATCGGCAAGCAGCCATCGTTGCGATCGCAACACATCCTGTCGCGCGTATGGCTGCGCTGTGGCCTTTGTCAACTGAGGGCGGCACCGCGCCCAAATGGCTTGTGACTCCAGGCTCGGCCACTGCAACCGTCATGAAAGAAATTAGCGCAATCAAGGCCGTGGCGGAGACCTCCAAGAAGCAGAGTGGCATCCGACGGCAAGAGCTGGCGCAGGTCGAACTAGCTACGTCAAAGGGAGGGCTTCTGGCGACGATTCAAGATCAGGCCGCCTCATTGGCGACCAGCCCTTTCGGTTGCCAACTCATAACGGAGGTCCTATTGCACGCTGGTGAAGAGGGCACAAATCAGAACACCGACCTGGGAAAGACGCTCGTTGCGGTAGCAGATCTCACATCTGGCGAGCCATCCGGCAAGCATGCCATCTTCGGCTCAGCACCAGGCGGTAGAATGCTCAAAACGCTTGCGCAAGGTGGGCCATACGATCCTAGCAGTGGCAAGGCCAAGCATGTGGCATGGCTGAGCGATTTCCCGGGACTGCTATGGGAGCGTGTTCGGCCTCATGTCATGAAGTGGGCGACGGGATCCGAGAGTTTCACGGTACTGGCCCTGGCGGAGAATGAGCATTTTGAAAAGCGGCAAGATGTCATCAAAGCTCTGACAAAGCACAAACAAGCTTTGACGGACGCTAGCAAGGGAGGCAATAAGGGCGCAGCGATGCTACTCGAAAAATTATAGCTGAAACGTGGTATATACCATGTGCTCTCGATCCGGACAATTAGGGGGAATCGTCCGTCCAGAGGTTGTCGACCATTCTAGGGCCACCTCAAACGGAATCCACCTGGATCTTCTACGAAGGGAGAAGTCTCCACGCCGTCCGTCATAGAACGGCTGGATTGTTCAGCTGTGGTAATAGGGTGTAGCCTGTAGTACAGCATATATATATCTCAGAATCCACACTACCCCTCGTCCTCAATCTCAGACGACCTCAAACAATTACATCCGTCTTCCACGCAATGTTCGGCTACCCTTACGAGCTGCGCGGTTATCAACCCGGTCAGCAGCAAAACACCAATGGCTCGCAAAGCTCGTCTTCCCAGGGCGCTACCTCTTCACAATCAACATCACAGGATCCTCCAAGTCAGCCTACCTCGTCTTCCCAGGACGCTACCTCTTCACAATCAACCTCACAGGACTCTCAAAGTCAGCCTACCTCGTCTTCCCAGTCCGGACCCTCAACATCTCAACCCCCATCAGGAACACCACAAAGCAGCCGAGATTCTTCCAGTCGCTCTCCTCAATCCAGTTCTTAAAACTTCAACAGCAATCACTCCGCGCCGAGCAAACGCGAGAGAGCTGCTTGTTTTCAATGACCAAATAACGAATGTCAGATCTCCAAGAATCAGGCCATCAGGAGCGGTGCCACCCCCACAGCTTTCTTTCCTCTCACATGTATATTACGAAAATTCCAGCGCAGTAGGATCATCACATTCCAACGATACCTGCGAATCCAGAAATTATGACGTTCTCTCGACACAGCAGACACGTCTCTAACTATTCTATTCAAGGCCTAAGAGTGCTATTACGAAAGACATCCATGGCTGTTGAAACGCTTAACGCGCCACTTAAGATTGGTCCAGTAGACTACCCGGCCAGAACCAGGACTCTTCGAACGAGAGATCAAGGACCAAGCTATGATTTGGATGGATGCTCCTGTGCAAGCCAACTTACAACGGAGCGCAGTGTTGGCGTTTGAAGCTGGCAATGGTGGTGGAAATTACCGAGAGGTCTGTGGAACTTGAAACGCCGTCAACCCGTTCCAGGTATGCAAGCGGCCACATGAGAATGGTGTTGCTCAATTGGAGATATGTTAGGACAGATAGGCCTAGGCAGCAGTATTAAATATGAGATTGATGTAGTCAAAAGCTCAAGTGAAACAGCATCTGTGCTCCAGTGCATCGTGCTCAAGGTCATCCGTGCTAAAGACCCATGCTTAACAGCGGAAAGGCTGGGAGGGGAAGGGTTCCAGAACACTGCCACGTTTATGCCAGTCCACCGATCTATACGCATGGGCGAGCGGCAAGCGTCTAGAAATGCTCGTTAATGCCTTGTGCATCATTTTTGGGATAACCTGTGCCGTGGGTACCGCCACCAGCCGCGTGCGCCATTGGACTGAGCGCATTCCCTTCACTATAGTGTACCAGGAGACTACCTTGGAGACTACCTTAGTGTACGGCTTACCATTCCCCTTGTCATTCGGAATCAAACAAGCTCCTATTCTCCAGAGAAAAATCAATAGATCTTGTAGCGGCAATTGCCGAATAAGGAGAGATCGGCGCTAAAGCTAAAACCAAGGGCAAACAAACCTCCAAATTGCGAATAAATGACTCGTACCTCGACATTGCATGCACACATGTACATACTACTCCGTATCGTCTACATTTCAGATCGGAAGTTGTAATCTAAATCGCACGCGGCGGCCGGAGCCCCACCACGTGGCGGTAATTGCCGCATGGCCCCTAACCCGGTTCGGTGCTGGTTTGCGTGCCGTGCCGTGGCTGAATCCACCGAGGCGGATGATGATTGATGAAGGGACCAGGGTGTTTGTACGCCCCAGCGAAAGAAAGACGTTGTTGGGGTTAGGTGCGGGTGGGCGGGGAGGATTGCTCTGCTGTCGGAGGCTTGCAGTCGGAGGCTTGAAGTTGGAGAATCGGTGAGTTTGACGAGTTTGACGAGCGGGTGCGAATGTGAGAGAAGTGTGGGTGACGACGGTTTCCGTAGATCAGGTGTGTCTGATGCGTCTACGGCCTGTTACGAAACGGGGTAATGAGACATTTTTGCGGTGGCACCTGCGATTGACGGCCGCAGAAGGAATGAATAAACACGTATATTTTCAAAGTGATCCATAAAAATTAAGCATGCTGACCGATCTTGCTTCGACGTCGAACATCTGATGTCAGTGGGAGAGAAAGACAAGGTAGGCAAATGAACAGATGGCGGTCACAGCCGGGTAGATGTAGAGAGATTGAAGGCCTTTTGCTGAGCTCATAGATTCTCCTAATAATTTTTGTCGGAGTGCGCACATTCTACCATGTCTCTCGGCGCCAAGGGGCATGCCACTTGCACAGCGCATGTAAGTAAGGCGAATGCGTTCTTTAAGACCCGCCGTCATGCGCTGGCTGTACAGTACCGCCTCGTCTTACCTCCAATGCATGGCCGCGTCAATCATCTAATTGTAGCCATCGTGTGCATTTGTTCATGTTGTGCTTGTTCGTGGCGGCATAAGAGCAATCTTGCTGGTCGCGTGACCATGTTGTCGCGCGCTGGCTCATGTGTAGGTGGTTCCCTCAGCAGGCTGCGGTCTCTTCTTGTGGTCGGGCAGTGCCATATACCTACATGACTGGTCATTTTCACAATCATTGGCTGCATCGCAGTGCTTTGCCTACCTTCTCAGCTCAATCAAGATCGTCTCCATGTTGAAATCGTACTTCCATTGCACCAAGCACGGCAGCTTGGTCTTGTCCACCGTGCCATTCTGCTGGTCGACACAGGGTAGATTGATCTTGGACACAAACGTGACTTCAGGAGGCTTGTCGGGGTACTCTTCACCGCAGTGCATCTTCAAGTTGTAGATGCGGTTCTCATGGACGCTCTGCCCTGTGCCGTCAGTTTGGTTGGAGCAGGCATGAGGCGCAGCTGCTTACGTGTGGCGGGCCGAGGATGGTGCAGTTCCAGTCGGACATGAGCAGATCGTCGCCATTCTCTAGGCCGTACGAACAAGCTTCTGCGCCCAAGCCTTTCTCGCCCTTCTCGAGCTCCTGTAATAGGACGTTAGCAGAGTTCAGTCTGCAGTGTCAAGAGATTACATATCCAGCAGCCTGAAGTTACGAGGTATCTTGGCACCCATGATTGGGACTGACGTCGCAAAAGCTTGATGTTGCGTAGCTTGTTGCTCGGAGTTTGCGTTTGTTGATGGTCTGTATGGAGAAATAATTTGGCCTGAAATGTGAGGCATCGAGGGCCTTTGTGAAGACGCGCTCACGCGTCTTTCTTCTTTTGAACGGTTTCGTAAAGTACACTCTCGTCGCAGGAAAGGGTGAAGCAGTATCCCTCGTTGAAGCAACATGTGTTTTCCAAAGAGGTGCTTTGTGACCCAGACGCACAATGACATCTCAGATTCTTAGCACAGACCTGACCACTATCATCTCGGAGACGAAGAGGAAGGCGCCCGATGTCCGAGCAGTACGCTCAGTGTTCTTGCCTGTTATATCTAAGCCGCAGACTGAGAATTTGAAACAGGCCGCGGAGCAATCGTTGCAGGATCTGAAGGCTTTGCCCTCGACTTCTGAAGCACAGCTGGCAGCAGGTAGGTCTATGTTGCATTTCGCGATACGTCTCTCGCACTCACGCTTATGGAGACTTAAGGCGCCGGCCGCACTTCATCAACCCCTTCATTGCAGCATGCAAAGGCCGTCAACCCAAGGCGGCAGTGCCCGCCGTAAGCTGCTTGCAGCGGCTGATTGTGAGCGGCGGTCTTCCCCAGGAGCGACTACAGGATGTTTTGGAAGCCTTTCAAGAATGCGTTGGCAATGGTATGAACAAATGCCGTGCTTTTGTGAATAGCCACTGATACTCGTTCAGGCCTCGATGTACAGCTCAAAATCCTGCAATCGCTACCTTCGCTATTGCAGGGCTATGGCGATACGCTTGAGGGCGAGCTCCAGTTCATAGTCTTGAAACTTTGCACGGCTTTGCAGCAAGTTAAGAACAGCGCCGTCAGTAGTACCGCCTCCGCTACGCTACAGCAGACGGTGTCCTCTCTATACGAGAAGGTTGAAGCCGAAGACGGTATGTATGGATATTCTTTAATCCAACCGCTCGTAGCTCACGTCTTTGGTAGAGCATGCAGACGATATCGCGCCAATCGAGGGTGTCGCTGTGGGCGGCGAAAGCGTTCCCGTCCGCGCAGCAGCTTACGATGCGTACCGAGTGCTCCAAGATATGTGCTTGATCGTTGAAGGCCAGCAACCCCACCATCTGACCAAAGCGTCAATTTCGCCTGCATTTGGTCTCGAGCTGGTGGAAGCTTTGCTTTTGAACCATGCTGAGGTGTTCGAAACCCATGCCGAACAGTCTGATCTACTGCTAAACCGGGTCATGCCACTAGTGAACAGTTGTCTTGCCGAGAGGCATAGCTTTGCAGTCACTGTTCGTGCTGTGCGACTGCTTTGCATCTTGATGAGGGAGCATCTGGAGACAGTGCATACAGAGTGCGAAGTAGCTTTCGGGCTACTCAACCACATCATCGAGACCGAGACGCAGCAACCTTGGCGTCGTGCTCTTTGCATGGAGGCCTTCCGACTACTTTACTCCAATCCAGAGCTGTTCATTGATGTGTACTCACGATTTGATCTCACCGAGAACAAAAGGAACATCATCCAAGACAACCAGGCGCTCTTTGTCAGGCTGGCGTCGGAAAGGCCGGCCCTCATCGGTCTAGGTCAGCATTCAACAGTACCAACGACGCATTCATCTTCAGCCCCGAAAGACCAAGCCATTATCGAGGCAGAAGCTGCAGCCGGGATGATTGGGGGCGACTTCGGAGTCAGTGAAAAAGATGTACCAGGCATCAGTAGTGCATGGAGTACCATGAAAGTTCCATGCCTGGATCAATTAGACAAATCTGACGGTCCAGCCGTCCCGGAGACGTACATATACAGCCTCGTACTGACTTGTGTCAATCAACTCTCTGACATACTTGCAAAAGTCGTTCTCCCGGTCGCCATGCATCAGAGTAAGTCACGACGGACGAGAAGCCCCGCTCGCGTTGGAGAAGTAGACAATGCACAGCAAGACGAACAGGCACCCGTTGCCCACAACAAACCCACAAGACAGCCATCTTCGCGCTCAAATCGCTCACGCTCTCTGCCTACTAATCCTCTGGACCTGCAAGATCACCCCGCTCACGCTTCGATCAAGGTAGTCGCCTCTCTAGTCAGCAGCTGCTGGCCTGCAGTACTAGCAACCTGTTCTACATTCTTCAACGCCGCCTTAGATGCCGATTTCTACCGAAGTCTGGTGCGATGCTTCCAAAAATTCACGCAGGTAGCGGGCATTCTGCGACTCGCAACCCCTCGGGATGCCTTACTAACCTCGTTATCAAAGTTCGCTGTACCACCTAGTCTACTTAGTGGCGACTCGGTTGTTACCTCGCCCATCTCGGGTGTGACGAATGCTGGCGCCAGTGGTCGCTTTCGAAGAGGCCCTATGCCGATGGCAGAAGCACGTGCCTCAATTGGCACGGAGTCCCCCACGAGATCACGCCGTAGCTCCATCGATGCCTCGACGCAGATCTTAACGCAAAGAAACCTGATGTGCCTGCGTGCGCTCGTGCATCTTGCGATTGCACTTGGTCCAATACTTGACGAAGCGTGGTCTATCATCCTCGATAGTATTCAGAAAGCACATGTATTGCTAGCGATATCACGGAACATCGCGACAGCGCACGACTATCGAACCAGCCAGTCGCAGGCAGACACTGCTGGGTCCACACCAACGCTCAGCTCCGAGATCTCGGCAGTCGAAAGCGCTATCTCACGACTCTTCCAGTCTAGCAGTGACTACCCTTCGCAAGCTTTCAAGACCTTACTGACAGCCTTGTGCAGTTTGCTCAAGGATGATACTGTTGCCCAAGCGAACACCCATGCGGAGCCACACGGCGCTAGCCTGACTACGCCAGTCAGGCTCCAGAGACGGACACCAAGCGTTTCAGGTCTTGTCACAAGTGCAACAGTCAAGCCAGAGTACAGCCACTTCGCTGTTTCAAAGCTTGGAGAGATAGCAAAGGCAAATTTGCTCCGACTATCGCAAACACCAGGTGAGGGTTGGGAGCAACTCATTACGACGTTGTCCAATGTCACATCTTCCAAAGATGCCGATGACACGACGAGAAGGATGGCTGCTGACGTAGTGGCTCGGTTGGCTGCTGAAGCATGTATTTCAAGCACAAGTCTTGACGCTGAAGCCAGACGAAGCATTCAACAAAGATCATTCGAAGCTCTGAAGAGGCAAGTTGGGGTTCTGCCACAGGCTTCAGGTCGAACTTCGGATAGTTTGGATCTGGAAATCCACCAGACCCTACTCGACGCGCTACACTCGACTCTGGAACACTGCGGTGACTCCCTTGTATCAGGATGGGACTTGATATTGGCGATCGTAAGCAGTGCCTTTCCCACACATACGATTCACGCAGCAAGCCAGCCTCGTAAAGGGCCGAGTCTTTCAGACAATACGTCAGCATCCCGACCCATAGCGGCGAAGCTCGCACGGTCTTCGTTTGCATCACTACAATTGATCTGCTCGGACTTCATAGGTAGCCTTCCTCAACCCAGCTTGTTGAATTTGATTGACCTCTTGGCTCGGTTTGGCATGCAGACAGTTGATATCAACATATCGCTAACTGTCGTGACGCAAATGTGGAACGTATCAGACTATTTGCAGAAGCAGATTAGACATTTCGATCTTTCTGATGAAGACTTGGGAAGGAGCAAGGACTCAAGCGATACACAAAGATCTATATCCCAAGCGTGGCTCACCCTGCAACAGCTTCTAGCCAATATGACTTGTGATCATCGAGCAGATGTGCGCAATGGATCTATTCATATTATCTATCGCACGCTAGAAAGCTGTGGGGAGCTTCTCAAGGGCCAAGCTCTGGATCTGTACCTGCGTACGGTACTACTAAAGATGCTGGATATCGACAGCAAACGAGAAAAAGATATGAGCGCACAAGATACCACCCAGGAGGTAATAAAAGCGTTCGGCAACAGCTCAAAGATTGTCATTGAAGGTAGTGCTCGGTTCTTCTCGGAAAACATCGAGGCAGCAATGCAGTTGTCTCGGTTTGAACTCATCTGGAAAAACCTGCTGGAGATATACGGGACGTATCTCGAGGGGACATTCTTCCTCGGGCACACCGTCTTCGCCGCTTTAACGCAAGTACTATCTTCGCGCCGCGGGCACAAAAAGCTTCCCGAAGAAGCAGTAGACAATGTGGCTGCAGTATGGGCACGAGCTGTACCAAAGTCTGCAAAGCTTCTTGAAGACGACAACAGCAACCAAGAGGGCGCCTTTGTTGCCTACACGCGTTGCGTACAGGTGATCTACAATCAGCTCAATGATCAAGTGCATGACAGTCAAATCGATCTGATTCTGGAAAGATTGTACGAGTGTCTGTCAACTTGTGCTGCAGCACCCTACAGCAATGACATTAACAAGCCCACTCAACTTCAGGATGAGGTTCTTGAGACCTGCAATCTCCTCCACAGGGGATCTGGAAACAACCTACACGCGGTAATTAAGCATCTGGCAAAGATGAACCGCTTACCATATGAAGTTCTCCCTATTACATCGAATGCATCGCCGTTGACTTTCATTGCATTTGCAAAGAAAGCTATGAGAGTGATCGCTGATCTGATTGCTGAGAGCAGGTCCGCTCAGTCGCTCTACGAAGGCGACGCTGTATCAGAAGTGTTCGTCAGTATGCTTGAGTCTATGAAAAGACGGTACACATGGCAGCCACAGGGCAACGAGCCGACTTTATGGCGTACTGCGACGTCGACGTCGCTATCAATACTGAACAGCATTCTACCTCGTCTCAGTCGGATATCGCGGCCTTCCAAAAGTCAAACGGGGCTCTTTCGGACCATCATCAATGTTGCAGATGCTATTCAAAAGGCTGAATACGAGACCGAGCCCCCCGACGACATTCTTGTTACAGATGAGACCTTTGACCTTGACGCGATCACCACATATCGCAACCTCATTACGCCGTTGCTCGACTCAGGCCAGTCATTATATGAAGAGCGATCACAATATATCGATACCTTGTTTGAATCTTCCACCCTACACCCGTCGACATTCGATGATGCAGATGAGCCCGTCTCCGCTTTGATCGGTTTCGGACCTAAGCAGCTCAACGAAGTGCGCTTGGGCAGGACTTTCGAGCCTGAATTCAAGCCTCGAGTCAGGATGTGCTACTCATGCTTCGACGAGCTCTCCCAGCTGGCAATTAGTGCCTCTACATCCGCAGGCGACAAGGACGGGGAGAAGACCACCTCTCGCAGAGAGGCGTTACTTGCTCCAATGGCCCATCAAGCGCTACTAATACGATGTGCGATTCCACTGAAACGATACATCGCAGATCAGCCTCTTCGCGGCCGTATGCCAACACCCATGAGTCAGCGTCTCGAGCTCTTGCATATCTTGGAACGAGTACGAGCGCTGTACACTGCCGATGCAAGCAAGAATACATTAGCGGATTTTGATGCGGTCGCGCCTGGGTGGCCGGGCATCTTGGAGGCAATCGCGCCGCTGGCGAATCAAGCACGAGAAACGGCGGATAATGATAGAGAACTAGCGAGTGCAATGAGCAGAGTACTAGAGTTACGATTGGCACGTTGATGGGTTAAGCACGATCAGGCACATGATTGTAATGATAGCAGGCAGCTTTGATGACTCCATTCGACGAAACCTATTGAGCTCAGCTTTGGAGATTTGCTCTTTCTAGACTTTGATCCTTCCTTTAAAACGGCTCCGTTTGGCTCGTTCTCATTTGTAGCATGCTCGTGGTCTTTCTCGACTGTCTTCTGCGCGTCTTCTTCGAGTCGCTGACTTACAACAGACCTCTGCGTAGCCTCATCGGCCTTCGAATCTGCTGTACCGTGCTCTGAGGGGTCATGCGTTCCGTTTGCGAAAGCCTTTAGGTTTTCATGGCAGCCCCCGTTCTTCATCAGTAAGGTCACTGCCTCACCATCAATCGCATGCATAGCAATGGTGGCCCAGAGTCCCTCGTTCGCAGAGCTGCTTGTGGCAGCGCCGTCACCCCCATCTGTCCTCTTCTTCAACTGCTGCTCTTCTAAAGTCCCCTTTACCGCCAGCACCAACGAAAGCCCAAAACTCTGGCAAGGCAGGAACCCCGTCCACCTTAGTCTCGTTAGACTCCCCGTGCGCCCAACTTCTTCGTTCTCAATACGATCATCAGCGGATGGGAAATCATACCGACAGATATACGGATCAACCTTATCCTTCGCCCTTACCCGCAGCGAGTCCATCCCCACTAGTGACAAGTACTCTAATATCTCTTCGAGCACCTCCCGCTCATCGCAGCGAACACCCATCGCGTTCGCGCCATGCTCTCCTTCACTCACCTCCGGCGAACGCACCTTCCACACATCCTCCTCCAACGCCTTCGGCACAACAACGTCCTCCATAACATTGTCTAGAGGCCTCGCCTCACACCACGTCGGATGAAACTCCTCAATCGGCGGCTTGATCTCCTCCGTCTCTGCATCGTTCATCTCCGCGTCCTTCGTTTTCCCGTCCGCGTCCCGCTTCTTTCCCCTCGTCGTGGGCACCTCACCAAAAACCCACATCCGCCTCTCCCCCAACACATTCCTCGCCGCCCAAACCAACCTCTCAAACCCCCGCTTCCCATGTACCATACTCGGCTGCCTGAGATCAATCTGAATCACATACCACGCCTTCTGATGCTTCGGGCCGCCGAGCTCAATGGGCTTACCGACGAGGCCTGTGCGCTCGTAAGTGCTTTTGGGTAAGTGCAGGGTTAGCGTTCCATTGAAGAGGGCGTAGACGGGGTCGATGCCTAGACGGCCTTCGGAGCGGAGGATGACGGTGCGCGTTTTGATGTAGGTGGTGAAGAAGGGGCCTGTGAGGATGTCGGGGAGGGTGAGGAAGAGTTTGGCGTAGTGGATGGACGGGGTGTTGTTGGCGTTGGTATTGGGAGCAGCGGTGAGATGGGCATGGAGGTGGTCTTTGACAGTTTGCGTGAGCTTGGTGGGTAAGAGAAGGTCGATTTGGTGGCAGTATTTCAGACCGAAGAGCGTGGCGATGGGTTTGCGTTTTGTGGGTGGTTGGATCGGGTCGATATAGAGCGGGAGCTGGCCGCGGGTGACTGTACATTTTTGGATTGGTGGTGGGTCGGTAAGGGTGGGAAGGAGGGGCGACATTGGTGCGCTGGGATTGAAGAGGTATAGTAATGAGATGGAGCAATACTGGCATGAGGTTGATGATATCTTGGCACTTTAAACATACGCTAGCTTCATCGGGACGGCACAATTAAAATAGTCACGCCACCAAGCCTGCGGAGAGGAGGTAATTACGTGGTGATCACTTGCATGGCGATAGCCGACGTCTGTAATATTGATAACCAAACAGACTGCTTACGTACTTGAGTCTACAATACCGGTCGGCCTTGAAGCTTCCAGCTCCCGACTAGTTTTCATGCTCGGGTGACAGATAATAGAGACCTTCCATGGCGAGCATAATCTCACTTTTCAGACGGATCCATATCAACACGTATTTTTCTTGGGACACTTTGAGAACCTTTGGTCATGAGCGTTGTGGCAGACCGTAATAACATGGGACCGCACTGCTCATCCATAAGCTCGAGCCGTGCACCCACCGTCGCGGTGACTTCCACGTGCTCGGGGAACAGTCCCAACAAGTCGAGCCAGATGTTGCCAAGCTGCTCGATGAAATCCGGCCAGCCGGTCGCCCGCTTTGCCCGTTTGATATAGGGAGCGTAAACGGTGGGGTGCAGTCGAAGCGTACGCAGTCGCGGAAGATAACGAATCATTTTGCGAAAGAAGACGCGAAGCTGTTCGTGGCCAACGCTTGTTCTGAGTTGGATATGACGGGGATTTGTGCCACGATCGCAGACAGTGTACGAGATCTGGGCATGTCGCATGACTGACCACGGACTTCCGCGATAGCAAGGCTCAGGGAAATCGACGAGACCTGACGGAAGCGTGAAGATGAAATTGTTTGCCAGCGCCGATTCGACTTCGCTACGCAATTGACGATTAAGGCTAGAGAGACTTATTATGTTTTGTGCGGTGTAACTTGTCTTAGTCGTGCTCTTGTCCCATGGATGTACAGTCGGTATCTCACCCGCGCACCAATCATCAAGGCTGTGCGAGTAAGCGATGCACTCTTCGAGCCATGCATGAGCGCCGTCTTCACCCGTCGAGGAGAAATCCGATGGTACCGAACTCGATTCTGACAGGGAAGCGTCAGAGGTCACACTCTCAATATCTGAATCAGGCTGCAGCTCATCCGCCCATATCTTCCAACACGGCTTGTCAGTGTCATTCGGATCGTAGACGCTGGGACGCATCGGTTGAAGCGCATACGCAAGAATCTGCTCGCGGACTTCATACGGTAAGTCAAAAAGCCCTAGAATGTGAGGAGGCGCGTCTGGTTGAGAGAAGATAGCGAGATATGCTGACTGGAACACAGGCTGTCGCACCGATAGTGATGGCGATTGCTCACCTCGTACCGTCAAGGAGGGCACACAGCCTTTGAATGGTTCCAGTAAGCGCTGCAACCGAGCGCAAGCGAACTGCTCACGCGCGAAAATGTCTTCTGCACTGTGAAAATTGATGTCGAAAACTAGACGAACAGACTGAAGGTCCAATAGCGAAGCTGCACACGCATCGTGGAAATTGCAGACAGCGTCTAGATCAGCCGCAAACGCCTTCGGCTCTTTGTGATGCGATCGTTGCGCGTCTCGGCCATTGAACCAAGCATACTCCCCGCGAAACGTGAGCGAGTAAGCAAAAGCTATACATCGAATGCATGATAGGGGCAGCGATAGGGGCAGCCTAGGTATAAGGAATCCCGGTCGAGCCTCAGACCCGAGCGTCCGCTCCCCTGCCCACAGGTCCGCAAGAAGTACGGACACATCCTCAAAGAGAGTCTGCAAGGCTTCGTCGTACGTTTGCTTACAGACCAATAGAATTGCCAGTGAGCGTGTATATGGATTTGGAGCGGTGACTAGCCAATTGCGAAGGAACGGCCGTCCGAGAATGATCTTGGGTAGCACTATCGGCTCAATCTGGCCACCGAGGCTGTGCATAGTACTCACCACGTATCTCCAAATAGATCTGCGGACACTCTTTGGCAGCAAGAGAAGAGAAAAGCGAGCCGACGACGCGTCTCGAGTGTTTTCACTCTCTGTAGTAGCAGCCATGACCCCGTCCTCAAGGGGCATTCAGCTCACTCAAGCACCATGCCCACATCCGTACCAGCCGCGGCAATTGACTAAACACCACATGTGTCGATCAGCCTACAGCAGAGCATCGTCATCACAGCCTGTTCATCATGCAGATCGATATCGATGCTAGCTAGACGGAAGGAGCAAGGGAAGTTATACAAAAAGGCCGTTGAAGGAATTTCTTAGGGTTAGGGTGCGCCTGAGGTCTTCGTGCCCTTTCACTGGAACGCTGCATGGTTATGTTCGCGGCGGCCAACTCGTATACGCTCGTTTCCTGACTACTGGCCGCTCGAGCTGGCATGTTCCAGCAGAGTCCTTGCTGTTTCCCGTCAGCTCCATGCAGAAGCTATTTCGAATGAATGCAACCTCTCAATCCCTTCGTCAGGGCCTTCTTCTCTAGCAAACTCCCGGCCCAGTGTTCTGAGCCCGCCAATTTCATACTCTTCTTTCCGACCACCGAACATCTGCTCACGCACAAAGAACACGAAACTCAGACGGACTGGAACGAGCTCGTGAATTCTGAGGAGATCATTTCCAGCCATGTCGTACGCGTCTCGTCGAACCACGGCGCAAGCTTGTTGGGGAAGGATGGGGCTAGTCTCCGAGATGGCAAAGGCAAAGCTAAACAATTTACCACCTTGAACGGCAAGACTGTCGTCGTCAAAGACAGTTTCATCTACAGCAATAAAGGTACAGCTTCGAGGATCCCTCCTGGAAGCACTGCTGACGCCGATCGAACAGGTTTCAAGAGCTTGAATCAAGCACAGCTGTTGCAGGATACAGTGTATTGGCCTGAGCTGGCTCATGCGCAGCAATGGCTCATTCATTACATCTCAAAACCGTTGGTAGGCGCGCCGGAGTCGATTTATCCAAAAATGCCAGGTCCTATACCTCCTCCGAAGCAGGAGGATCACACTGGATCTTCAGAGCGGCCAGACATCAAAAGTTTCCGCGATATACTCGACCATTACCCTATCATCGCGCGCCAGATGCAACCGGGGCTTGACCAGCTATTTGAGCAATTCTCCAATACGGTTGGAGCAGGCCCCACAGCAGCACCCATGCCGGCCTCGCCAGCCTCGCCAGCCTCTTCACATTCGAAGAAGCCTCGCTTGCGGCGCAGTGTCGGTTCTTTCTCTTCGTTGACCACTCTCGACGGAACTCAATCTCTTAAGTCAAGATCGAGTATTCGCGAGGACGAACCTGCTGCAGAGCATCTTCGCCAGGCGTTGGAGAACATGGTTGCTTCGGCCATCGAGATATTTCAGGGCGTCGACAAGAATCAGCTCTCCTTTTTGGGGACGTCGACGAACTTGTCTTCGAATACGGTCGAGCAGATGATCGAGCGGTATGTGACGGAGTATTTTCATGACAAGGCACTCTTCCCGCAAGTCTGCAAAATGCGTGAGACAGAAGACATGCAATTGGATGGCCACGTCCGTCAGATGGGCGACGTTGACCTGATACAAGCCGGCGCCGAAATTGAGGGAGGACGACAAGGCAGGCGTGAGCTTTCGAAAAGACTCCAAAGAGGCGTGGAGGCGTTTCGGCGAATGGGCACGACCAGCAGTCCTCAGGAGATGATGGAAGTGCTTCTCGAGACTGAGAAGTGCTGTATGACGGACTCGAATGCAAAGTCCAAAGTCAATGCCAATGAGGCTGTAAGGACTGTTATCACCACAAATGCAGATCTCTTGGTTTCCATGCTAATGCTGGTGGTCATTCGGTCTTCAGTGCGTCACTTGCACGCTAGACTGCTATATATGGTAGATTTCACATTTATTGAGGAAGTCGAAACTGGCGAAGTGGGCTATGCGCTCAGCACGTTCGAAGCAGTTCTCTCCTATCTCTCCCACAGTTCAGGTGGCTTGCGCAAAGCCAGTCAAGCCAACCGCGCTTTCTGGAAAGCTGTGAAGAGGGGAAATATTGGGACGATTCGAGAGATATTAGAGAACGAGTCGGCAATCCTTGACGGCAACCAGGCTGAGTCACCACACGAGCTGAGCCCTTCTGAGCGCCATCACAAAGAGCATACCGTCCTTCAGTGGGTCAACACGGATGCAGCAACGAATGGACATGCCGCCGCGTCGCCGATACTTCATTCACCCGCTTTACCGGCTAGTGCACCCAGTGGTCTTGCCCACGTGTTTCCGTTCGAGGTGACTTCTGCGGGTGCTCAGGAACAGCAGCCAAAGGCGAAGAAGCGAGTATCTATGGACACTCGAAGCCTGTCAAGTTCATCTGTGCACTCCCATTTCTCACATGCCTCGACGCTTATGACGACAACAAGCGCTAAGGCGGAAACCTCACCAGAAAAGATCTGTCAGACCCAGGCGTCAAACGGTAACTCAGCATTGATGATGGCGGTCGAGAATGGGCAGCATCAGGTGCTGCAGTATTTCCTGCAGCTGCACGATCTGTTTCCCATTGAAATGGTATTGGCAGACTGCAACAACGATGGCACTACCCTTTTCAGCGCTGCCGTCCAGTCTGGAAACCTTGCAACAATCAATACACTGGTTGGACTCATTTTGCATCTGGACGAATTGACTGCGCGTGCGTACTTAGCTCGGCATGATATCCAAGGACGTACTGCGGCACATTATCTCTTCAACGCAGCCCAGCTTATAGACACACTAAATCATTTCATTCCTTGGCAGGCCAAAGACAAGAATGGGCAGACGCCTTTGTTTGCAATCTGCCGCAGCTATGATCATGAGAATTACACAGCTCTGATGGAGAAGGCCTTGGCCGCCGCTCGTCATGTGCAGCTATCCAATCCTGACAGCAGCCACTTCCTGGACCTCGATGCGCACACAGACGCGAAGATGAATACCTTGCTTCACATCGCCGTGGAACCAAAGATCATTAGACGACTTTTGCGCGACTGCGACTCTGATCCAAATGCAAAGAACGACAAGCATTTCACCCCGTTGATGGTTGCCAGCAAATTTGCGAGACTGGATACCGTACGCATGCTCTTCGGCGACGAGCGGACCGATCTTCATGCGCGTGAGCAACGAGGACTCACAGCAGTCGAGCTTGCCAAGGATGATGAAGTACGCAATCGTATTGATGACATGGTCTTACTGTCCAGCAAGCCTCTATCAGAGGGTCGCATCACCACCATAGTCCGTTCGTTCTTCGTTGAAGATGGCACTATCCGGATGATTGTGAAGTCCGGCGCTCCCAATCCGAATCAGACCATCACTGTGACAACCTGCCGACGATCTCTGGTCGACTTTGAGAACCTCGCCTCATGGCTTTTTCTCGAGCAGCCAGGTTCTTGGATACCCTCGCTTCTTAACTACCGGTCTCCATTTCATTTACCGTTCAAGCCCTCGCGCACTGTCCTCCGCGACACTCAGGTTCGCCTGGACGCATTTCTCAAAACACTCTTGTCGCATCCCTCGTTCGCAACGCACGAAATGCTCTGGGAATTCTTTCTGGTTCCTGATATCGATCCTGGCATGCTTGCTCAACGTGCTCAAGCCAAGTCTTCTCTGCGCGTTGAAAACCTCCGCGAAGACTTCTCTCCAATTTCGCCCGATGCAGTCCCTGAGGTCGAGCTCTTTATTAGTCACGCTGGCAACCAAACCCGGGCGATGCACGACGCAACACATACCGTGTTCCGATCAATCAACCGTCTGAGAAACATCCACGTCGATTTTGTAGATGCGCATGCTCTCCTGCTCTTCCACGCTGACCGCATCGACTTCTTGCCGGAGATACAACTCGTTGCGCTGAAGCGGCAGGTCGCGGCTCTCTCTTTCAACGCGGAGTCATATCCTCTGACACATCTCCACTACCTTTTCCTAAACGATCTGACCTCCCTCCGTGCCGTCCTCGCGGCTCTGGCGTATCCCGGCAAGTTGATCGCCTCACTGCGGTCTACTGCAGAGCAGATCACGAAGCATGAAGCAGCAGCTCAGCGAGCGAAGAGCCAGCGTTGGCCTTCTGCTCTTGGACTTCTCGATGATGCTCGCCGGAGACTGGTGGAAGATGGAGCGGAGAAGGCTGAGCGAGCTCGCGAACAAATGGATACTCTGGGTAGGGAGCTTAGCTATACGCAGAGCGTGGTGGCTTCTGAATTGGCTGGTTTCTGGGAAGGGAGAGCGAAAAGAGGCAAAGGCGCCGAGGCCTGCGTGAGCTTGCGGGAGGGGCTGCGAGTGTTTGCGAGAGAGAATGTCATAAGAGAACGCGAACGATTAGGACGCTTAAAAAGGGCGCTATCGGGTATTGCACGTGAAAAGGAACAGTACGAAGCTCTTGGCGAGCTGCTCTCGATGGGCGCAGTGCAGACCTCCCCTGAGGACAACGGAGATGTGGCGGACGTACACCATCAAGATCTTACTAGCGAAGGAGAGGCTGAGGCGTTGGACAGTGATACCCCGGGTGAGGCTGGTTCGGCTGGCAGTAAATACGAGATACGACAATGACATCGAACCGTCTGATACGACCGCAGAGCTGTGCCGCCTTTGACACCCACGTCCTCGACGCCATCATCATCACGTGACACATAGAGGGTCGGAGTTAACGGACTATAGCTCATCCAGGTCACTCAGCTTACTCTGTCTCACCGATTTTCACGTCTGCAACACACAAGACCAGCTCCAGCTCGCGCTGCATACGAGACTGCCCGGTATCGTGGCGACTAACCAGCCCATAGTCCGTCATATATTTCAATTCAGCTTCTCGTCTCCGTTTTTCCAAGCTGCAGCAGGATCTGCTTCTGTTGCAATTACACGCAGCTTCTTGCTCACTACTAAGCGCTTCGCCTCCAAACAGCGACGAAGAATGGGTCCGAAAAAGGAGGTGAAGCAGGAGAAGATCCTACTTGGCCGCCCAGGCAACAATTTGAAGAGCGGGATTGTGGGCTTGGCCAATGTTGGCAAATCGACTCTCTTCCAGGCCATCACACGTTGTTCGCTTGGCAATCCCGCGGTATATGTGCACGTCCATGTTGAAGAATAGCGGCACTGACGATGGTAGAATTTCCCCTACGCGACCATTGACCCTGAAGAAGCCAAGGTTATCGTCCCCGATGAGCGATATGACTGGCTCTGTGAGCACTACAAGCCTAAGTCCAAGGTACCGTCCAATCTCACGATCTACGACATTGCGGGTCTGACCAAGGGGTCATCTACTGGGGCTGGACTCGGCAATGCGTTCCTGTCGCACATCCGCGCCGTCGATGCCATTTTCCAGGTCGTGAGGTGCTTCGACGACGCTGAGATCATTCATATCGAGGGCGACGTCAATCCGACTCGTGATCTAGATATCATCAGCGAAGAGCTGCGCCTGAAAGATATTGAGTTCACTGAGAAGGAGCTCGACAATCTCCAGAAGCAAACGAGAAGGGGTGGCCAGAGCCTCGAGATGAGGAAGCTCAAAGAAGAGCAAGCGACTGTTGAAAAGGTGTTGGAGATGTTGAAGGATGGCAAAGACGTGAGAAAAGGCGACTGGGCTCCCAAAGAGGTATGTGGTCAGCTGCGCTGCATTGCAACATGCTTTCGTGATGAACCAGAGGTCCAACCTCTATAATCCCAGCTCTTCGAAGGTCTCACCCAACGCTTACAGAGACCGTCATGAGAACATGTCCCTTCTGAACCCAATCATGATACGCTGAACGCTCCGAAGTCTGCGAACGGGCATCCCTGCTAACATCCGACGTCCTAGGTCGAAACGATCAATCCACTTTTCCTGCTTACCGCTAAGCCCGTGGTTTATCTCGTCAATCTATCGGAGCGCGACTACGTCCGACAAAAGAACAAACATCTACCTGCGATCGCACAATGGGTGCAAGCACAGTCTTCAGGCACAGACAAGGATCCGCTCATTCCCATATCTGTTGCCTACGAATCACGGCTGGCTGCCATTGAAAGCGAAGAGGATGCTCAGAAAGAACAGGAGAAGGTCGGCGCAAAGTCGGCAATTCCAAAGCTAATTACCACGATGCGCAAGAGCATGAATCTAGGCAGCTTCTTCACAACAGGTGCCGACGAAGTCCGACAGTGGACGATACGTAACGGCACCAAGGCTCCAGCAGCCGCTGGTGTCATTCACACCGACTTTGAAAAGACTTTCATACAAGCCATTGTCTTCAATTACAGTACATTGAAAGAAGAGGGCGATGAAGCGGGAGTCAAGGCGAAGGGGAAAGTCATGACCAAAGGCAAAGATTACGAGGTGCAGGACGGTGACGTTCTGCTTATCAAAGCTGGTGCGGCGAAGGGATGAATCTATTCAGAGGCAACATTGCCGTGGCAATCTCTCGACGAACGCGACGCGTCGCCCTCTTCGAGATCGAGGTCTGATCGACCTAGCATCGGCAATACAGCATATACTACGAGCCGTGGCTTGCAGGTAATCAAGACCTGTGTCGAAGCGGAATCGAGCTTATGCCTCTAGAGCACGGCCGGATTCGTATGTATTATGAGAATCAAGACAGCCAGACCTTCACTGAACAATCTACGTCCTCCAATCCCCAGGAACGAATTCGATTTGCACCTTGATGCCTTGCTCCTCGAGCTTTCTCCTCGTTGCAGTCCGTTCGGTCGTCCCAGTATCCGAGCCTAAATACCGCACCGTTCGAACTCCCTCAGGAGGTGCACGCAAAGGGAACAGAATCCTGCGGAGGCGTGGGCACGGTCGAGGATCATCCTTGAAACTCGACAGCCATTGGTGTATGTCTATAGCGCCTTCGGTATGGCGACCTCTCCCAAAAGTACGACCTGACGTAGCCGCAGGCGTTGCGCTCGTGTCATTCGGGTCGACCGGTTCAACCCACATAAAGTAGTCGAGCGACGTCTCTAGTTGGAGCTCCTGCAGACCCTGTAAAGAGTTGATCAGCAGGTTAAGCGCGTAAGATCACCGTGCAGCTGGCATTGCACCCACATGAGGAAGGACATCTCCAGCGTTCGGATAGTGAGGCTGCCGTATTTGCCAAGCCGGTCGATAGCAGCGATACTGCAGCATATACTCAGTCGGTATTCTGAGCTTCTTCAACGCCGCAAAAGCAGCAAATATGCAAAAGTCGCCCGACGGAAGTGTTAAATTTCTCCCACGGATCATGATGCTCTCAAGGCTATGCCTGTGTGGTTTCAGTACAGTCTCCAGATCGTTTGCAGCTATAGAAGCGATGAAAGATTCATCTTGCGGCCAAAGTTTGCTGCTGACGTTGAACGAGAAGGTCCTCAAGATGGCGGTGTTCCTGAAAGCCAGAGTCAGCACTGAAGAATTTGGCTGCATACACCAATGAAGCCACGATCTCAGCTCGCTTGATGCGGTGTGTGTCCCTATCACATCCGTCTCGCAGGGCTGGAATCTACTAATCACGTCCAGATGTTGGTTGAAGCATTCAGTACGGTCGACTCACCTTAACACCTCGCCTAACCCCAGCAACGTTCGTCGGTCTCCTTGGACCGACACGTGTTGCAACTTCCTGAAGCTGCCGCCCGACTGCATGTCGTTTATGAGCACCTCAGGCCACAACATCCTCTTCAACATCAGAGTTCTAAGCGGATACTGTTTGCACATCTGCATGCTGGGGAGCCAGAATCTGTCTTCTGAGTGACGAGAGGTATTCACAGAAACAACCTCGACCTCGATCGCGACATTGGTCGCATTGATCCCCCTCGATTGCAGACTCCCTGCGACTTGCAGAAGACTGTGTCCGCGGACATTGAGGAGTTGGAGTCTGCTACCTAAAAGGTCTAGCAGTTTCCGCTCGATGTTCATGCATTCAGGTAGGGCAATGTCCGGCCGCGCTATGACCTCGTTGTATCTGCTTGTGAGGCTATTTTGCTTGTGACAATTCGGACAAAGTTGGATATGCAGTTCTCGCACACTGTCACGCAAATGTGCGAGTGGCGTTAGGTGACGCAAGAATTTTTTCATGTCGCTGCGTGTCACTCTGTGGATTATTTGGTTGTCCCAGCTCGGCGCAAGCGCTTGGCTCTCATCATTCTAGTTGTTGTCACTGTCGTCAGTCTCTCATTACCTCATGCTAGCTGACAAACTCACATTGCAGCTCAAGTCGCAATCGATGGTCCTCCAAATCTCCGGCTGCGCTGCTTCTCTAGCGGCCGCATTGACACACGAAATTTGCTTCAAAGCTTGCGCCTCGCTGTGACTGACTATCACTTGCCACAACTCGACGGGAAAGTCTCTGGGTGGCTTGCTTGGACTCTGCATTATAGGTGAGCTGCTCGGGCTCTGCATTATGGGTGAGCTGCTTGAACTCGGCGCTCTGGGTGAGCTGCTTCGACTCTGCACTTTGGCAGCTTGATTGAACATATCGCCGTAGTGAAGTTTCCAGGCCGTAAATGTAGGAAGTTCAGCGCGCATGGGTGCTAGACGGCCGAGGCGCGCGCGGGGTTTTCTTTCAACGCGAAGAGTTCAAGTGATGGCTCACAAGTAAGCGATGGGAACGATCACGAATGTGTCTACGGCCCTCGCACCACCGAATCTGTTGAGTCTTGATGTGCAATGAGCAAAGGGTGATGGCATGCTGACGCGGGTGGGTTGGCTGGTATCGCTGGAGCTCATCTGAAGCAAGATGAGATAAGAAAATTTAGTTCAGAGTACCCACAGGCCCACTCATACAGATGTGCACCTCCATCATTTCCTTCTCAATCAGCACGGGACCGTGTCCACCCTAGCTTGTGTGAGCGCTCCTCGATCTGCGCCCACAGCTTCATGGGCTTTTCGAATCAGCGTTCTTGGAATACTGGTAGGATCTGTTTCCTTTATCATTGTTAGCGATTATCGATCCCTCGAACCTCGTGCGGGCTCACCAATGCTTGCGTTGTGTCCCACATTGACCCCGTAGAGCGCCATGGCCTCATCGCAGTTGTCACCATGATGACTGACCGTTGTCTGTCCCTCTTGTACGGGCTGAGCTTCCTTCTTGGCCTATGAACATCAGTGAGACGGATCGAGCAGCCGTGTTGGAACGCCAGTGTACCTCTTCGGATTCCTTGGCATTATCCTTGATACCCTGGATGATCTCTTCGAGCGCACTCACCACACGCTTGAAGCCGATGCTCTCGGCGCTCTCGAACTTCACCATCTCCATGTGGTTGCCTGGGATAGAGACGTTCATCACGCCCGGAAGGCTCGCCGACTGCAGTGAGACAATCTGTCCTTGTAAGCTACGATGACCTAATCACTTCGTCCAATCAGCTGTGTTCACTTACCTCCTGTCGATAAACAGCATTTTCTTCAGAGAAGGTGCGAATCTTGATATGTTGATAGTGATGCTCCTTCAAGTTGAAAAATTCGTCTTGAAGGTCAACAAGATAATCGCAGGATGGTTCCAAGTTCTTCACGAGGTCTGTCGAAGAAGCCAGCATACAGCCCAACAATTTCTTTGCCGGCCCAGCTCGGGCTGCTTGCTTGCTGCCTGTAGGTTACAAGATTAGTACAAAGTGGCAAAACTGTCCGCATAGCACCCATACATGATCGTTCTGCGCAAGACGCAGGGACTGCAGGCGATGCGGGCCATGCGCCTCATGAAGTACTACCCGAAAGGATCTAAGAAATACTTGAACTTGCCTAAGTGTGGTGCCCCCACGAGAAGCATGCCACCGATATGTTGAAGGATCTGTTGTTCAGACGATGTACGAGAGTGCAGATAACGTATCATGTCCTTGCAGATGATTCCCCCTAGACTGTGAGCAACAAGTACCGACGGGGTCTTTTCGAGATGGCGTCTGGAGGCAAGAGGTCAGCATTGTCGTGTTCAGACAGCATATATGTCAGTAAGCTCCCTATTTGAACTTGATGCCCTCAGTCACGTCTGGAGATGTTCGAGCGCTAGAAAAGGCAAGCTATCGAAGCTCTTGATAAGCTGCAGGTCAAAGCCGGAATGGATCCGACAGCAGATCAAACACTGCGGTGCCTTCCACATCAACCTCAACAAATCAATTTTGATCGCTTACGATGTACAACTTTTCATCGAACGCGAAGTTGTGAAGCTCTCAAAGACCAGAGAGTTTAACAATGAGCTGACGAGGGTCATACTTGAGGCACTGAGATTGGCGGAGACCAGCAACTATCTCTGGGTCTGCTCAATCATCAAGCAGCTGCACCTCACCAGTACTCGGCCCGGTGACGTTCATGATATATTGATCTCTTTCCCGAGAGACGTTGCAGCAGTGTACAAGGAATGGCTGCTATCTGTAGCGGAACACCATCGTGCCCGCGTTTCGTACGTACTCAGAACAGTCGCCGCGGCATGCAGACCGCTCGAGCTTTCAGAGATTGTGAAATTCGTTAGTGTAAAGAACTTTTCAGGTGTTAACATTTCCCAAGCAGCAGAAGATCTAGTCAGTAGAGCAGGGCCGCTATTAGAGATACACAATGGCTTTGTATATCTGATGCACGAAGCGATTGGTCGGTACCTGCGGGAGAATGTAGACGACAAGGAGATTCAAGATTACGTGTTTGATGAGAGGCAAGTACATGGCGAAATGGCCAACAAATGTTTCTCGGAAATGGTGGAGTTCTTAAACACGCCCGAAGTGGGAGGGAAGCCTCCCAGCCTAGTAGAAGGACTCTGCTCCACCTGTAAATATCCCATTCTGTGGTGGTCGACACATGTGAAGCATGCGGGGTCAGGTGAGTCTGGAGTGTCCTTGAGTCCTGTCTCGGGTACCCCTGAGACGTTTCTGATAGCCAAGTGGGCGACTTTGTCAAAATAAACCCTTCCGAGACTGGAGCTGTACACGTCCATCTGCTGCGCGAAACATCTTGCACTGACACTCTGAAATCTAGGGACTATCGATTTATCTCATCGATTTCTTTCTGATGACGATGATACCCACAACACTTTGTCAAGTAGCACCCTGCACGTGAAGCATGGTGCAACGCATGGCGTAACGCATGAGGCTGGCCATCCTCCTTCGCCGATTCTCAACTTTCTGCTCCATTGCCGAGTGGTGGCCCTCTTCGTCGAGCTGCTGAACAGTGGAAGGGATCCAACACACAGGGATGCTGGAGGGTTCACAGCGTTTCATACAGTGTGCGGCATCGGCGAGTATCAGGCCTTTCAAGCTCTCTTTCCACACCTTGAACGCGGAGAGGAGTTGTGGAATACAATTGATAACACCGGACGCACACCACTGATTTCGCACATTGCAACAATCGTGCGCAAGACTGGGGGGCGTCGGAAGAAGTCGACAAAGGTTGATACCTCGAGGGATTTCCTGTTTGGAGCTTCTGATCGTGAGCCGTTGCACGAATCTGTAAAGCATTTGGATGTGCTGAAATCGATCGTCCGACACTGTTCTACGCAACACATAAACAGCCGCGATCACGGAGGTCTAACTGCGCTTTTACTGGCCGCCGCATACAGGCTCCCCAAGGTAGCCAGAATCCTACTTGAGCATGGCGCAGATCCCAACATTCGATTTACACATCTTACGGCCAACAGAAATGGGGCAAGTCCCTTACATGAAGCCGCGAAGCACTGGAGTGGATCGCTTGTACGTCTCCTCATTCAACACGGAGCATCCTGCACATCGCGGGACGAAAAGCGCAGAACACGGCTTCACTACATAGCATTATGGTGTTACGTCCACGCGATTCGAAAGGACGACAGCAGTGATAGCGATAGCGATAGCGACGGCGACAAGGATAGGACTTCTGATGCTGCTCTAATCGCAGAAGCGCACGCTGTCTTGCGCTTCTTGCTCGGGCAAATGAGCTTGACAGACATTGGGATGGTCGACAACGATGGTCTAGATGCACCAGCATTTGCTCGCACGTGGGAGCACCATGCAGTAGCAGACTTCCTTGAGAAGACGTGGTTAAAGCGAAAGGATGATTCGTGGATGAGGAGAGCGGCTAGGGGCTTGAGCGCCTTGACGATTGAGTAGCGACTTGCAGTCAGAATGTCTAGATATGTTCAGATCTTGCGCTTGCAAGAGAAGCCCCACGAAGGCGTTAGATCATGAAGTAGAGCAAGCTGATCAGATGTTGCTGTGATCTCACGTGATCTTTACCCATTTCAGCACTAGCGCGGGCGAATCGCACACTCAAGCCTACCTCTTGCATTTCCCAAAGCGAATCTCATAGCCATCAGCAAAGCAGCCACAGCGCCAATCCTCACCAAAAGAGAATCTCTTGGAGCCTCTTCTGGAAGACTGTCCACATCATGTCGAAAATCACAGTCGCCGGAGTGCGCCAGAACGTGCAGCTGCTGCTCGACTACTCCAACAATGAGAAGAAGCGAAACTTCCTCGAGACGGTCGAGCTCCAGATCGGCCTCAAGAACTATGATCCGCAGCGCGACAAGCGTTTGTACGTACACATCCAGACTATTTTTACTCTTGAAAACGAGACTGACGCCAAAATCACAGCTCTGGCACCGTCCGCCTCCCTCAAGTCCCGCGCCCTGGCATGGCCATCTGCATCATCGGCGACCAACATGACATTGACCGCGCCAAGCATCATGGCACCGACGCGATGTCCACGGATGACTTGAAGAAGCTCAACAAAAACAAGAAGCTCATCAAGAAACTCGCGCGCAAGTACGACGCCTTCCTAGCTTCGGAGTCGTTGATCAAGCAGATCCCCCGTCTCCTCGGTCCCGGTCTGTCGAAGGGTAAGACAACACTCGTCGCGATACACAGGAATAAGGATCGAAAAGGCTAACTCATATCGACAGCCGGCAAATTCCCAACGCCCGTCGGCCACGGCGAAGATCTCAACAACAAGATGACCGAAGTCAAGTCGACCATCAAGTTCCAGCTCAAGAAGGTGCTATGCATGGGTGTCGCGGTTGGCAATGTGGGCATGACGCAGGAACAACTCGTGGCGAACATTATGCTGGCGATCAACTACCTGGTCTCGCTGCTCAAGAAGGGCTGGCAGAACGTGGGAAGCTTGACGATCAAGGCCAGCATGAGCCCGCCAAAGCGACTGTACTAGAGAACACAATAGCATTGCCTCACTATGGAAGAGCTAGCTTTTGTACCTCTGGCTGCCTCTTGGCCACACGTACCGCAATGAGCATACAGTGACTGCGACGAAACCCCATAGATGTTTGTGAATTGGTACTTGCAGCGCCAAAGCTTTTTTTCGACCATACAACACGTGCAGTCATTGATTGTCAAGTATGCTTCTGGGAGCAAATGATAAGTTTTGGTGCAGTGTTGTATTACCAACACGCGTCGGTTACGATTCTTTCATCCATGCTTTTGCGATGCTGCGAGACAAGGCTAAGCGTGCGTAACGACACCATTCGTGTTGATTGTCATCCAACTAGATACGAGACTGTCACACCCATCCCACAATCGCGATCTAGTCCCTGGGGAGACCGCAATTGAAAGAACAGACGAGTGCGTGGAGGTCGATCTGGGAGCCTGGGAACGGAGGAAGAGCCACTGGGAGCGTAGTCGCGTCACCGAAATCCAATCCTCAGCAGCCACCTTGATCGGTGGAGCTCCGTAAGATATGTAACTTTAGGTAAGAGACATACCTCTACTGATGTGGAGAGGAAGAAATGTTGAGGAGCAGGATTGAGGAACATAATTTAGAGAGAGAGTGCCCGCTTGCAAGATGATGATGGTCTCCAGCCATCGTTCCGCGCTACTTAGCTGCCATGATTTATTTAGGCGCGCCCGTCCTTTTTTCGGATTCGCGAATCGCGAGGTTTGGTGGAGCGGACGCGCAGCGACCAGACGACTACTCGTGCTATCTGCCTTACGATTCTTCTGCGCGACCTGACCACGCCATGCGACTGTTGCGATACCTCGACCATCGACGATGCAGCTCTTCAAGCCTCTATGGTTGAGGCATGGCGGTATGCGCATACCTGGCGATCTTATTTGCTCAGTAATGCTGATTGCCCGCAGGAGAGAAGAAGGATTTCGAGGCCTACAGCTGCGACGTCTCGGCGGATGGCTCAAGACTTGTCACTGCCGCCGGGGACGGGTTTGTGCGCATTTGGTCTACCGAGGCCATCTACAAAGGCTCCGACCCAAACTTCAAGGGCCCAAGACAGCTTGCGGCACTGAACTACCACTCCGGGACAATACACGCGGCGAGGTTCTCGAGCAACGGCAGATACCTCGCAAGCGGTGCGGATGACAAGATAGTGTGTGTCTATACGCTTGACCCCAACCCTCCCACCCACACTACGTTTGGATCGAACGAGCAACCGCCGGTTGAGAATTGGCGCATATTCCGCCGCTTGATCGGACACGAGAATGACATTCAGGATTTGGGCTGGTCGCATGATTCATCGATACTGGTGTCAGTGGGTCTCGACTCCCGCATCGTGGTATGGTCTGGGTACACATTCGAGAAGTTGAAGACCATCTCGTCGCATTCCAGCCACGTCAAGGGAATCACGTTCGATCCTGCCAACAAATACTTCGCTACGGCAAGCGATGACCGTACGATCAAGATTTTTCGATATACATCCCCACAACCCAATTCGACCGCGCAAGATCAAGTGGAGAACTACGTGCAGGAAGCTATCATTGCGGATCCTTTTCAGACCTCACCCCTCTCCACCTACTTTCGACGGTGTTCATGGTCGCCAGATGGTGTACACATAGCAGCTGCCAATGCCACCAATGGACCGGTCTCGACCGCAGCGATCATCAACCGCGGGAGCTGGGACAGTGATATCAACCTGATCGGTCATGAAGGACCTCTGGAGGTCTGCGCTTTCTCCCCGCGCATTTTCTCGAAAGTGCCATTCGACCCGGCAAACCCGCCGGCTACAGCTGCGCCCACGTCCACGGTCATAGCCTGCGGTGGTCAAGACCGCTCTCTCAGTCTATGGAACACCGCAAGCTCGAAGCCGCTCGTAGTCTTTGACGGTCTCTGTATGAAAGCAATATCGGATCTAGCTTGGGCGCCGAGCGGCGAGAGCTGCTTCTTAACTAGCTTGGATGGGACAATTGCATTGGCGAGATTTGGACCAGGAGAGCTTGGCTGGCCAATGCCTGCAGAATACAACGATCAGAGTCTAGCCAAGTACGGTGCTGGCCGAAAGGTAGGCGTGATCGAAGGCCGCGACGGTCTTGTCTTGGAAGAGTTGAGCAAAGAAGATGAGATGCGGAACGTACGTGGGCGAATGGGAGAGCTTATGGGAGACGTCCCAACTGCGGTCAATGGCATGACGAATGGCGTCCACACCAATGGAAAAGTCAACGAAAACAGTTTCACAGCTCAGAGTAAAGACACTCCTATGACCAACGGCCAGACGGATGGCTCAGAGCCCAAGAAGACTGCACCGGAGGATGCAAACGCAGCGAAAATTGAGAGGTTGAAGCAAAAGGTCACCGTGACCAAGGATGGCAAAAAGCGCGTCGCGCCTTTACTTGTTTCCTCAACAGCAGGCTCGCAAGAGTCATCCATGCCCACGGCACAAATTATGGCAGCAACGTCCCAAGCCAAAGCCGCAAATGACGCTCCGCAAAGCATCCTCGATCTCTCGAAACCGTACGATGGTCTACCAAAAGGTGGCTTGACATCTCTCCTCGCAGGCAACAAGCGAAGGCTTGCAGAGTCAGGTGCTGACGGAGATGATTCTATTCGCCAACGTGTTGAGACCGCAGAGCGACAAGGCTCTGTTGCGATTATGGCAAATACGCCTGACGGAATTGTCCCAGCTAATCGTGCCATAGCACAAGCTACCCAGCCTATGCTGGCGCCTACTCATCCAAGCCAGCATATCAGCCAGATTCGCCTTGCTGCGCCCATCCCACGCGCTCATATTGTGCGTCCACTAGACGGCACCGTTCGATCAGGAGACGCCTCAGAGCAGGATAAGTCCGTAAACGAGGACGCGCACCAGCTTGAAGTGCGCAATCCCGCCGCTCGCACCCTCACAGGTAGAATCCAGGATCGCGAGCCGGCTCGTGTGACTGTGTCAAAACGCGGGCAGCAGCTGTGGCAAGACTTCTTGCCTCGATCTGTTTTGCTCGTCACAGGAAACAAGCGTTTCTGGGCAGCTGCGTGCGACGATGGCTCACTTATCACATGGACACCTGCTGGACGAAGGCTTTTCAACACTTTTTTACTTGAGGCGCAGTGCTGTATGCTTGACAGCAGGGGGCCATGGCTTCTCGCTGTCACAGCAGTCGGCCTGTGTCATATCTGGAATCTAAACACGTGCACCGCGCCCCATCCGCCGGTTTCTGTGGCGCCGATACTGGATGTGGCAGCATTGTCTCAACAGCCGCATCTCACCGGCGGCCCAGGCATCGTCTTCGCGCGGCTGAACTCTGAGGGTCGCGTTGTCATCGGTATGAGCAACGGTGATGGATTCACCTATTCAACGAACATGCAGGTTTGGCAGCGACTTTCAGAGCAGTGGTGGGCTGTGGGCAGTCAATACTGGAACACCTCCATGTCCGAATCTGCAGCACATAACTCGCGTATCGCGAGCAAAGGCGCGAACCAAGATGATGATGACAATGAGACCGTCCGTCTTGAGAACCTATCGGGTGGTATAATACCCTACCTGGAGCGCAACACAACATCTCAGGTTCTACTACCAGGCAAAGCATACTATTTGCAACGACTTGTCCGCGCATTGCTATCAGCTGAAGGTTACGAAGGCTTCGAAGCCGGCGTGTCGGTCGCACACCTCGAAAATAGGCTTGCTGCAGCGCTCACGCTGGGCGCCAGAGATGAGTTCAAGCTCTACCTCAACATGTATGCCAAGCGCTTAGGCAACGAAGGCGCGCGGCTCAAGATCGAGGAGCTACTGCGGAGCCTGATCGCCGGCATATTCAACGACAACGCGGCGAACGGGGAGCTGTCAACGTTGCGTGATTCCAGCAACAGCTACCTCGGCGGCTCAGCTGACGAGCTTTGCGGCTGGAAGAAAGAAGCTTTGCTCAAGGATGTGGTTCTGATCTTGGGCAAGTACCGTGATCTGCAGCGCGTCATATTGCCGTATGGTAGAGTGCTCGGGATGACGGACGCGGAGGTGCAAACGTCTGGGGATGGCGACGAAGTCATGAATGATACTGCATAGCGGCTGAGTATCAGCATTGTATTACTTGATCGAGCGATGGAGTTGGGGTTCTTGGCTACGGAGGCAGGATTGTCTGGGACAAACAGGACTGAGTCGGCCCTTCCATGGGTTGGCTGTGGTCGTTGTAAGAGATCAACATTGACGGACTGTACAAGATGCGAGACGGGGCACCGGGGGAGCATGCATAGCTTGAACGTGTCTGTAGAGCATACAAGCTTTACATGCCAAGACCAACCCAGGTCCCTTCTATCCATCCTCATAGCTTGGTGGTACTGTTCTACCTACTAGACAGGAGGAACCCATCCGCGATCGCTATTTATGATCAGCAGGGTGTTAGACCTAGCTTTCCACATTGTTGGAGAGGTTGAAAATCTGCAATGCACCAGCCGCCACAAGCGCGCAGGCAGATGCACAGCCTTGTGACTGGATGGCAGCATGACCTTCCTTCATTGTCGGCTCCCTTGTATCACCTGCTGTTCTACTCGAGACTGATACTGCTCCGGCTTCCGCTCTGTTTCTCGTGGGTCAACAAAAGCAGTTTCTTTGTTTATTTTACCAGCCACATGTCCAGGGGTTCTGTATGCGCTGTGATTGAGAGGGCAATTAAAGAGCCTCCTGTAGCATTATTCATGCGATCACCACATTACTATGGTCAACTTTAAAGACTTCGATAACACAGAGGTGTATGAGGAGCTGATAGGCAAGGCGAAGTCCGCGGATGCCAGAAACTTCGTGCTGGACTTCAGTCATGACCGGGCAAGATGTTGTTTCGATGTTGATGAGAGCGATGTCAAGACACTACTAGGCACGGATGTGAGCACGCAAAAGAGGACATGCTTTCATATTCTGTATGCTAATACCAATCAGAGGCCGACGGAATACCACACGCGATGGATGTAAGTCATACCGTACCGTGATCTTGTCGTTTTACTTACTAAACGAACAGTAACATATGGGCTCCAAACCGCCAGTCCAAGATCGTTGATGTGAGAAACCAAAACCTGCACTCGTGAAGACACGACTGATCATCCTCAGCACCTGGCTGCTGCGTATGGCTTCTCGCCACGCCTGCGTGGGCTGATGAAGTCCAAGCATGTCCTCAACTCCACCAATGCATCCAAACCACGACGCTCGACATCATCCAGGAAGTCTCCTGTCTCATCTTCGACGTCAAAGAGCTCTGATGCTGTCGAAATGAAGCCGCTTGACGTTGAGAAGCAAGCTGCGCACATCAAGACCACCGAGCATGATCTGATGCGTGATCTGAACCATTACGATATAGTCAGTTCTATCTATCACTACACGTCCGTTGACTTGGGCGTCAAATGTCTGTGAAGATCTTGAGAGCTGAGCAGTCTATTGACTGACGGGTACCACAGATTTCTGCATTGGCTACAACATGCTGCATAATGTAAGGCCCGATCGGCATGATCCTCTGAAAGGGCACGATCAGCTCGGTTTTGGCAATGCGAAGCTACCACATGGTGATCGAATATGGAATTGGCTTATCATCTGCGATGACCGTAGGTAGTCATTGTGCCCCCTTTCTCACCCATACCCTCCATCTGAACACACGCAGGCACGGTCATCTCCATGTTCGAAGATCCCTACTCCTCCCTTGAGTCCACCGCCCGCAAAACCCACGACGCAAGCAAGACCCGCTACAACCTCCTCAACGTCTTCACTCAGCTCTCCAACGTCTCCTTTTCCGCCGACCGCAACCCCATCTCCCTTGTGCCCGTCCGTCATACAGAACCTCTCGTCGGCGAAGACGGCGAGTACCTCAGCCAGACCGACGACCGCCAGCCTGCCGAAGTCGACGGCCCCGGCCTCCTATTCTACTACCTCTTCGACGACTGGTGGAACTCCTACGCCCTCCTCACGCAGCACGACCACCACTACGGCGCGGCTCTCGACAAACTCCGCACAGAAATGGTGATCTCACCCCGCGTCGAGCACGTCTACTCACTTCAACACATCGGTCGGCAACTCGCATGCCTCAAGCGTCTTTACGAAAGCTACGAGACCGTCATCCTGCGGATCCTCGAGAAACAGCGAACACCGCCCGCTTTCTCCCGTCCTCCAACCAACGACTCACAATCCGCCTCCCAATCCCCTCAAGACCTCAAAGCCGCGACGCTCTTCTCCCGTCCTGTCTGCGCGCCAGCCCCTCAATCTTATCACCCCGACCACTACACCAACAACTCCCATCACGCGTTATACCCCTACGACCAATACGGCCTCTACCTCACGTCCTCCGCGCGGGTCCGCTTCGAACGCCTGCGCGACCGCGTCCGCCTCTACGCGATCGCCGAGATCGCCGAGTCCATCGACCTCAAAGACAGCTTGGTCACTATGAACTACAATCTCATCGCGGTCAAGGAATCGCATAGCATGGAGAAGCTAACACGGGTAACCACGCTGCTATCCAAAGCGACGATCTTATTTTTGCCAGTGTCACTGTTGAGTGCGTACTTCAGTATTGACTGGGACGAAGAGAACGGCGAGTCGGTCAAGGCGTACTGGGCCAGTTTTAGTGTGATTTTTGGGGTCACGTTTGTCTTGCTGGTTATGTTCGGGGTTGTGAGCAGGACGCTGGAGGGACGGGTGGTGTATCAGCCGCTGTGGAGGGTTGGGGTGGAGGCGTGGAGAGGGACTAGAGGCTTGGGGAGAGGCTTGGGTAGGACGTTGACTGGTGGTGGGGGAAGGGGAAAGGAGATTGATGAGGATGATGATTGAGTGGCGGTGTTTGGGAAAGATTAGACGTTCGCGATTGAATTACTTCTTGATGAAGACCACGGCGTCAATGTCATCTATGCAAGTGCTCCAGATCTGATCTCATCTCCACCCAGCCGAACCGCACTCAGGACAGCGATCTCTATTCTTCACTAAGAATGCGCGCAGTCCCCACATCAGACGTAACCGTAAGATTTCCAGGTTCCGCAAGGTTCAAAATGATCATTCCATGTATCGATACAATGCCCCGACTTGGGCTATCTGCAAACTTGTCAAAGACCCCATCCAGACAAGCCCTTACACTGCACCTGGCCGAGCGCGAGATGTTCACGCATTTGTACCCGTATCCGTGAAGTTATGCAAAGCGCCCTCGTCGCCCTGATCGCCTCGCTCGTAAGAACGGAATCGTGATAGTACAGAAGAGACGGTGCGCGCTATTTTCAAACCCAGTTTGGCCCGGGTTTTAATCTGTCAAAGGCGTGAAACACATTGTGTATGGGATCGCCTGACTCGCAACGCTCGTTCAGCGACCCAGCGTCTCGGATCTGTCGCGCTCGTGTCGTCGGTCCGCCGCTGCTTTTGCTTTCTGGTACTTCTCGGCGATTGACGGGTACAACTCAGCAGACTCGCTGAGGTACTGCTCCTTGCGGGACGAGGCGTCGTCGTTGTATTTCTGATGCATCGTTAGCACACATCGTGCTCGCCTTCGGGCTGAAGTTCGTCAATTATGCGCATACCTTCTTGTCAGCTTCACTCAAGCCTCTCCATTCCTCCGTCATGACCTTGCTGGCCTCCGTGACCTTGTAGCCGACAAACTCGCCCGTCGCCCATCGGTCGGCCATGAACTGCATGAAGCCCGACTTGGGCCTCTTGAGCTGCCTGTCGTCTTTTAAGAGGCTGTATCGCTTGGTATAGCGTGTCCCTGAACCAGGATGCCTCTGCGCAGCCAGGCGGTTCAAACGCGTGCGAGCATTGTTGGCGAGGCGAACCTCGTCGGCTGTGTGCGAGCGAATCCAATCGGAATTGGCGCGCGTGTTGAGTGCACGATTGTTGATGGCTGTTTGGTTGAGCGACTGAGAGCAAACAATTAGCATGACGCTTATTTAGGTAACGAAGCGGAACGTCTTCTGCTTGACTAAATGTGGAGACACTTACTTCTCGATCGCCAGCACTCAGCTTTTGGTAATCCTTGCCATTCTGCTTAATGGTCATTGTTACCGGCATCCCCTTTTTAATATGTGCCTGGTTGTACAATGTCCACACGGTGGTCGGTCGCTTCTTGGGCTCGTCCAATAGCGCAACCTGGCGCAATGCTCGGACCTTCCCGCTTATGAGCTGCGACTCAGTCTTGGTTCTCACTGTGCGCTTCTTCGCGGCGGGCTTCTTGGCTGGCTTTTTGGCTGGTTTCTTCTTCGCTGCAGGTTTCGACTTCGCTGCCGGTTTCGCCTTCTCTGCAGGCTTCTTCTTGGGCGCAGCCTTCTTCGTGGTGATAGTGGTGGTGGTTGTGGAGGTCTTCTTTGGTCGGCCACCCTTAGCTGTAGCATACGTGCGCAGTGCGCATGGCTGCAACAGAGATCTTGCGGCGGGAGATGCTTGTAGGAATTGGTTCAGGAGTGGAAGGAAACCGGACGGTCGCGTGCTAAGGGATGTGGACTGGGGGTGCGCGGAGAGGGCGAGACGGCGTGTGAGGAGTCGGGACGCGGTCATAGTGGATAATATGAAGCTGAGTTGAGATTTGGTTTGTAGTCTTGCAGTCAATTGACTGCGGCTCCTGTCGTTTGGTCTTATCAAGAAGGTACACAGACGCGCACCTCGCGTGTAGCTTGAAAGCTGCAGGACACAATACACGAGGCTGGTGACGCTAGACCTAATTGGACCATTGTGTCGGCACTGCTGTCGCGCAACACTCAAGGTATGTTTCATTGACTGGTTCGTACATGGGACCAGACAGACTTGCAGAGCTGCGTTGGCACCCTATGATCGAGGTCGTGTATCATGCTGAGATCATTGATGGGACGATGGTGAGACGTGCGTCAGAATCACGTGATTCGGTGCCTGTTGGAGCCTAGCCCCACTTCACTCTTAGTTCCATGTCTCTATTCTAATAACCTCTGTCTCTGCGCTCATCGCTTCGCAAAATTCATAATCGAGACTCAATAACCGTTAGAGACTACACTGGTGCTGTCTACCCATCCTTGGTCTTGACCATGGCGGCCAAGCACCAGGTCGAGTTCGCTGACGAACCGGAACAGCGCCGCAAGCTGGTCAAACTTGACCAGAACATCGACAGCGAGCCTGTAATTGCGCCACAGGATGAAGACCAAGAAACTGATCTCGGTGTCGATGGCGAGGATACTGAAGCCGCCGCCGCTCGAGCTGCCGCGGAGAAGCGCTCTGCATCCCAGCGCGACGCCATGCAGGGCACTGAGAAGACTACCAATGGCCAGGTGAACGGCTCGGCCCATGGCGGAGCGGCGAATGCTGCTGACGAAGATGAAGTTGATCCACTCGATGCCTTTATGGCCGATCTCTCGGACGACAAGCCCCAGACCAATGGTGCCGGCAGTCATGCGCCAATCAAAAAGAGATCGGAACCTCAGGCATATTTCAGCGATGACGAAGACATCATGACCGCCGTCGACGACAACAACGGCAACATTCTCGAATCGACAAAGAGAGTAGTCAAGAAGAAGGATCTGCCTTCCGTCAATCACGAAAAAGCAAACTACGAGCCTTTCCGCAAGTGCTTCTACACAGAGTCCAAGGAACTATCACAAATGTCCGAGGAAGAAGTCCACCAGATGAGGTTTGAGATGGAAAACATCAAAGTGCGCGGTTCCAGCGTGCCCAAGCCTGTTCAGAATTTCGCTCAATGCGGCTTGGGCATGTCCTCGCTAAACGTGATCTCCAGCCTTGGCTTCGAAACTCCTACCGCGATCCAGGCACAAGCGATTCCAGTCATCATGTCCGGCCGCGATGTCATCGGGATTGCCAAAACCGGATCTGGCAAGACTGTCGCTTTTCTTCTACCTATGTTCCGTCACATCAAAGATCAGCCTCCTCTAAAAGCAATGGATGGCCCTATTGGCCTCATAGTAACCCCAACACGAGAACTCGCCACACAGATTCATCGCGAGTGTCGACCTTGGCTCAAAGCCCTCGGTCTTCGCGCCATGTGTGCTTACGGCGGTGCGCCAATCTCGGACCAAATCTCTGAGCTAAAGCGTGGCGCCGAAATCATTGTGTGCACACCTGGACGTATGATTGACCTGTTAGCTGCGAATTCAGGTCGTGTGACAAACTTGAGGCGCGTCACCTATTGTGTCCTCGACGAGGCTGATCGCATGTTCGATCTTGGTTTTGGACCACAGATCAAGATGATCCTCGATCGTATTCGACCCCAGCGTCAGACCGTACTCTTTTCAGCGACGTTTCCGGCCAAAATGGATGAGCTGGCCCGCACTGTGTTGAAGAAACCGGTCGAGATTATTGTGGGCGGGCGTGCCGTTGTCGGCCCGGAGATCACTCAGCTGGTTGAAGTGAAAAAGACCGAGCTAGAGAAGTTCCAGCGCCTGCTGCATCTTTTGGGTCAGGTTCACAATGACGAGGACGCACGAAGTCTAATATTTGTCGACCGCCAGGACTCAGCGGAAAAGCTGATGAATGAAATCATGCGCAAAGGCTACCCGTGTCACGCGATCCACGGCCAGAAAGATCAGTACGACCGAAACTCAATCATAGCTGATTTCAAAGCTGGTATTTTCCCAGTCTTGGTGGCCACTTCCGTTGCAGCTCGGGGTCTTGATGTCAAGCAGCTGAAGATGGTGGTCAACTTCGAGTGCCCAAACCATCTTGAGGACTACGTTCACCGAGCTGGTCGGACCGGTCGTGCGGGCAACACTGGCACAGCAGTCACGTTCATCACACAAAATGAAAATCGATTCGCCCCAGATATTGTGAAGGCTCTGAAGCAGAGCGGTACTGAGGTACCCGAACCGCTTCAGAAGATGTCTGATGACTTCCTAGTGACAGTCAAAGCTGGCAAAGTCAAGGCTGCTGGGGGTGGTTTTGGCGGAAGAGGTCTCGACAAGATCGATCAGAAGCGCGACGCCGAGAAGAGCGCACTTCGGAAGCTGCACAAGACTGATGACGATGAGGAAGAGCAGCCCGTCGAGAAGAAAGAGGAAGATGATACTCTCGCGGGCTTGGAGAAGTACAAAATCAAGACCAAGCCAGCGGAGCTAGAAGAAAACGAGAAGGAGAAGGAAGAAGCGCCCAAGCCTGCCATCAATACTGGTATTCCATCGCATATCAGCCTCGATCCCAGCGCCATCAAGGTCGTGGCCACGGAGCGAGAGGAGCGCAAGAAGGGTAAGCTCACTGCTGCTGAGATTGCAAAGGCCAGGATTGACTCCCGTCTGCGAAAAACGGGTGACATCCGGGGCACGGCTCCGATCGACAACAAAGGTCCTGACGCGGGCGCATTCCATGCTACACTCGAAATCAACGACTTCGCCCAGAAAGCTCGTTGGGCTGTCACGAATCGCACCAATGTTGCTAAGATTCTCGAGTCAACAGGCACATCGATTACCACCAAGGGCAATTACTATGCGCCCCCGAGGCAGCCCGATATCCAGAAAGGAGACCTTCCGAAGTTGTACATCCTGGTCGAAGGCGATAATGAGAACGTAGTCACAGATGCGATGCGTGAGCTCATGGATCTTCTGAAGACTGCAAGCATTGCAGCTGAAGAGGCGGAAGCTCAGAAGCCGAGCAGCATCACGTCGAAGTACAACATTGCGTGAAAAGCTGAGATGCTAGCAATGCAACTCAATGCGGCAAGCTCAACAAAGCTCGACAACCGAATACCACGCCGCGCTTCGAAGACGAAGCCAGCGCGCAATCATGAACCGACGCTAATGTGTACGAATAGGATGAATACGCAGTCAGATCAACTCAACTCGTCCCTACGCCAAGGTGTTGCGGACATTTCAACGATACCAAGAGAAAGTGAGTATAACCTGCCCTTCCCAGTGACGTGACTCGCTCGTTTATCTGTGCTCCATCGCCTGCTGCGTCGCGTCTTGCCTACGTTGACCTTGCACTTCGCTACTGTACTCGTCCAATGTATTTCTCTTCTTTTGGGCCTCCAGCTTTTGTCCGAGGGGCCCACTGGGCTTCTTGTCGTCGAAACGTGCCTGATTTCGCAGAGTCAGTGCTACGGCTGGATGTTCATGTTGGGGATAGTCTCACCGTGCGGAGCTTCCGCATTCTATCCGCTTCTGATTCTTCTTCTTGCGTGAGCGGCTGCTGGTCGGTCATGGCGCTGCCCGGTGTCTGTCCTTGACTTCCTCGAGGGTCCTGTTGGTTCGCCGCAGGTGAGCCTAGGGTTCGGCCTGGACTCTTCTGCGCATCGCTTGGGCTGCTTAAGTCTTGACCCATGCCTGGCGATTGCGGGGATGTTGCTGCAGCAGGTGCTATAGCTGCTGGAGTGGTTCTTCTCTGAGGCTGCTGAGGCTGTGCGGATGCTGATCCTAACACCTGCCCTTGACCTCGAAAATTGTTGCCTGAAGGTGCTGAAGTACGAACAACGGTAGAGTTGTCCTCGTCGGATTCGCCGCACGAGCAAACATTCCCCATTGCCGCGAGACCTGTTTATGAGGACAATTTGCGAACTACAAAAGGCGTCCGGAATGCGACGGACGAGTCAGGTTACGCGCAGGAGATCTATCGGAGTCTGTGTCCCATGTTCCACAAGCGTTTGGCTTGGCCAAATGGCGCAGCAAGCGACCGATGCGGGGTGGGGTCCTTGGAGATGAGACGACGTCCAGACGAGGTCACTATATGCGCGCTCAAGATTGGGTAAGAAATAGGATGAGTGCCGGGCCAAAAAGAAAGGATGGGAAGACCGTTCGCTCTGGTGCAGGGCGTTCACTCCACCTGTTAAAGAGGCCACGCGCAATCACATCGATGGAAGCCCAGATATCCCCTCGTCACATGCCAAAAGTGGTAATTACGCTACTTGTCCCTCACGGTTCTCATCTGTCGAAACACACAGCCTGCAATATGGCTCCCACATGCACATTTGTCTGTCGTACTCGAAACGCCCACTACTGAACAATGCAGGATAGCTAACTGCTAGATATCGCATTCGGTCTGATCCAGCACCTTGTGGCGAACATGGCCTTTGAGCAGCCTCAACGCCAGGCTGGTGGAGTCAAGAGAAAGAGAGGACACGATACCATTGGCGACCTTACCAAATTGCATACCTCCTTTCCGAACGTCGAATTTCCCATGAGCGCAGCCTACCCTTATTATCATCAACAGCATAATAACTCCTGGCCGTCGCAGCCCTGCTGTGAACCATGCAACAATGTTGCAGGCTTTCCATGCGAACATCCAACCTCCTACTGGAACACGGCGCCAGACTGCACGGGCCTACGGCCTTGCAGCGATCCTACATGCGAAGACGTCCAGCCATGCGGCGCGCAGTCAGATCCATGCCTCGAGCCGCAAGATTGTCTGGGCAATATCTGCTATGATGAGAGCTGCGTTCCTGACTACACCTGCGATCAGGATTGCGAGACTGCGACGCGGTGCGTCACGCCCTGCTGCAGCGATGAGTGCGGTATTCCTGCCTGCAGCGAGGCATGCTCATCCATCCTTCCACCACAGGCAAGCTCGGCCGGTGGGAGGCACATGCAGGTGGGTGAGAAAGCCATATGTCAGTCTGGCCCTTGTGATATCCCCGGGGATCTCTGTGTCGATCCTCAATGCTTGTATAAAGACTATGCCCCTGCTCATCAGAAGCATCACGACCTCGACGTGTTTCTCAACTTCAGCGAACATTGGAACTTCGACCCGTACTTGGCTGGACAAAATTGCTGTGGACCTTCAAATACCGCTCAAACATTCCCACATCTTCAAAGCTATGACTCCCAAAGTACTGCATGCTATCCTCAGCATCATCCGCATTCATTCACGCCGCACTCTCTACAAAGTGTCGAAAATTGGACCAACAATGTCTCGTACTCCTGCTACAACCCGTCCTTCTCGCAAGATACGGAATCAGCTCTTCCATCTTTGAGCCACAGTCTGGCTGCAACGCCAACCACCACTGCGTCCAAAAGACTCAATAGCCGCAGGTCTCATAGCTCCACGCCGCACAATGTTCACCCGCCAAATATGTGCATGTGGATGAGTGGACCAGATGAAGACACGAAACCATGTTGTATGAAATTTGACAATGCCTCGGACCTTCATGCCCATGTCGAGCGCGCCCACGTTGAGACATTGCAACGAGACTATTCGGCTCCGCCAAATGAGAGTTTCTACTGCCACTGGTACGGTTGTGCTCGACATTCGACTGACAACGTTCCTGCTGCTTTCGCGGCTCGCCCGAAGCTCAAACGCCATCTGCAAACACACACGATGTACAAGCCTTACGAGTGCTCGAAGTGTGGCGTAATGATGAAGACAAAGGATGCAATGGAGAAGCATGAGCGGACACATTCCGGCGAACGACCGTACGCCTGCGAAGTAGCCGGGTGCAACAAGATTTTTGCAACTTCGACAGAATTGAAGACTCACATGGTCGTCCACAGCGGGCGCAAGCCACACATATGTCCATATTGTCGTGAAGGTTTCGCGGACAGTAGCAACCTGAGCAAGCACAAAAAGACTCACTTTGTGGGTATGTATGAGTGTCCCGATAAGAACTGTGACACCCGCATGAAGCGTTGGGACCAGATGAGACGACACATCGCCAGCCAAGGACATGGCACGCACCTCCTGGGCGATGCGGAGGCGCTGAGAGAGTACAAAGCTCGGATGGAGAGGGCGTGGAAAGAGCTATCGGATTCGGAGAAATTGCTGCCCAGTGAGCGGTCATGCTGATATCCTTGCTTTTGGGCTGTAATGTTAGCAAGGCGTTTGCGGAGGATATACCCCATGCGGTCCTGAGGCCACGTGCGCATAGCAATGTGATAGTGGAACAAAGCTGGACATCGAAGGCGCTGTGCCTTTGCCACTGAGACGACATGTTGTCGAACAGCGAAACCAGTACAGAATCGAATCAGCCAAAGACTGTGCGTGTCAGGATACTATGCCGGCCGCTGAATTTTCTCCCAGCTGAAAATTTTCAGCGTCCATCCCTGTTGTGCTTGTCTTTGGCACCCGCCACCGAGGCCAGCTAGCTGGCGTTGTGAACCGCATTTGGAAGCGCAAGCTCTTACATCAATGGTGCAGGGTTTGAGAAAAATCGTCCGATACCTCCTCTAGGCCAGTAAGCTATCCTGAGTTGCACATCATCCTCGCTGACCGCTACCACCGTTTCTGTTGTGTGACGTACCAAACGGATAGTCAGTCAGGCCATGGCATCCGTTCCCAATGTCTCTAACCTTCACCACGCAAGAGACGCCGTGAAATGATATTCGAAGCCCGACGGAGCAGCTTCAAGTGCTCGTATTGCATTTCGACTCCGCGCGCGTCCGCTTACCGCTCGTAAAGCTCACGCACGGAGTAAGAGGAAGCCGTATAGCAATCCTTTTCTGAGTGCAGAAGAATTCCAAATTCGACGCATATGTTCCTACTAGGCAGTGGCATAGAAGAGCCAAATTTTCGTGTCATCAAGTTGACGGTAATTAATTGAGCTGTCCGAGGGGAATAGGAGCAAGTGCACAACTCGACATCCTGAGAACGTTCAACGACATCTGCACCGGCACTGCTTAATCACGATAAGCTTTTTGCCTAGCCTTCCTTGGACAGCCACAAGGACGTAAAGGGATTAGCTCACCGCGTCCCCGCTTTTACACTGATCCCGATACGGCTGTGACATCAGTTTAGGCGTACCGTCTTGGAACAAGTGCCTGGTCTAGCCGTTGTCATCTCGCCCAAACTTCTCATTTCTCCCGGGAGTCGGCGCAAGCAGGGCTAACAATTTTCCCCAAGCAAAAGATCGCCTTGGACGCTCTCTCGGGTATCGGCATGCCTCCGGCTCCGCTAGTTTTGCTAGTTCACACTCTGCGCTTTGGGCCAATGGCAAAGCGAACTGCTAAATGGCTTCTCAGAAATTGAAATCGTATCCTTGGTCTTGGTGGAGTAGGCCAATCAAGAGATTACGTGAGTCCGCGCCAAAGAGTATGCTAAGAGAGCACCTCCCCTGCACGACGAAATTTTGAGACAGGCCTACGGTGCCTGTATCCAGTAAACACGCTACTCAGTCGTTTTTCCAGAGCATATGTAGCTACGATCGCCCATCCCAGTATCCTCCTGCTGTAGGCATCCTCAATCCTCTATCTTTCACTCTTAGACAGCTGTGACTAAGGATCGATTTCAGCATGCATGCTTCTATACTCAGTGCGGCCGCCATCTTTGCTGGTGTTGCGACCGCCAAAGAATGCAAAAACATAACCGTCCCGTTAACACTGGAGTCACGCAACGCCGTGTTTGGAGGAATGATGACTCCATACACCGCGCTGGTAAGTCCTGTCTCAACCCATGAGCAGCTGCTTGAAAAGGAAAGCTAACTTCCACCAGGACGCTGTATGTCGATGCAGAACGTTGTTGGCTGGCATTTGCATATTGACCCCGCGATAGACGACCTTCGCGCAGAACCAGACAAGACAGGGCACGAACTTCACGGAACAAGCATTGACCGGTATGATTGAAGCCGCTCTGTAATAGCCGTTCATCGTTGACGCTTTCCAGGGTATAATACAATCAACGGCAACTACGAAGTCAGCGCCCAGTTCTGTACACCCAGCGGCGCCAACGCTACCTTGCAAAATCCTACTGTGCAGGTCTTGACCCGTATGTTTCCCGTGACATCCTTCTAAGACGCAGCGGTGCTGATATACGTGTTAGATGGCATCGGCTTTGACAAGACCTATTGGGACCTTTCCTACAACGACTTTGAGTACAGTTGTGAGTAACGCTGATAGAGACACACATTGGAAGCTATATGGAACATGCTGACATTTCTAGACGTCGACGTTGCAACTGATCAGTATGGTTACTGCACCCTCGCATATGACAGAATTGGGGTGGGCAATTCTTCGCACGGCGATCCCAAGGATGAGATCCAAATCAATTTAGAGATTGCGGGCCTCGCGGCAATGACTAACATGCTGCGCAACGGCACATTCCCTATGGTAGACAACGCTTTCCAGAAGGTTACACACGTGGGCCACTCTTTCGGCTCTGCCCAGACTTACGCGTTGGCTGCCATGTATCCCGAAATTTCTGATGGCATTGTTCTAACCGGGTTCTCTCTGAACACGTCGTTCGTCTCCTTCTTTGCAGCAGGCAACGACCTCCAGCAGGCAAACCTGAACCAGCCGCTTCGCTTTGGCAACTCGTCCAGCATGAGCAACATCCAGCAAGCCCTGCAGGACCTTGCCCTTACTGACATCTTCGCTTATCCGAACGCCAACGCCAACCAGGGCTTGAACTATCCTCGCGGATACTTGGTCAACAGCAACGTCAATGCTTTGCAGTACCTGTTCTTGCTGCCAGGCTTCTTCGACACACAGCTCGCATATGTCGGCGAGCAGGGCAAGCAGCCAGTGACCGTTGGCGAGATCCTCACGCTTGGGAGTATTCCTATGATGAATTCATTCAGCGGGCCCGTCCAAGTCGTCACTGGCTCGAACGATCTTCCGTTCTGTGGTGGTGACTGCCTGAACACTGGTGGCAGTGCTCCCAACGTCGTCTCGTCCGTCGGAATGGCCTTCCCGAAAACCCAAGTAGATATCGTAATTCAGCCAAACACCGGTCACGGGATCAATTTGCACTACAATGCTACTGGGGCCTACAATGTTATCAATGGCTTTTTCAATGCCAACGGTCTCACCAGCGCCTGAAAGTCAGAGAAAGGACACATAGGAAGTGGGAATGTGGATGTTTGCATTGGAGACTAATATTGAACCAATGTACTTGGATATACCCCAACACTAGGAATCATGTTGCCTTCAATCTTAATTGCTCCTGCCTAAGTTCTCTCGTATAGAAATGCAGCTGCCTATTGCTTTGAGGTGGTTGTGGAAAGTGGGCCTTACGAGGTTACCTCAACAGCAACAAAGTAGAGCGTTTCCTTGGGTACTCGCGATTGCTGAGAATCATCGTATGAACCAACGTTTGTTCTCACATACCTCTCCTCGGTCTCGCAAGGCTTTTTCTGGTGAGCGGCAGATTCGTTTTGGGGAATTACGTAAGCAGGCGTTGTCTCTCGGGTGATCCGTGCGCCACGCCAAATCGAAGAGTTCACTCTTGCACTCAGCTCAAAAGTTCTCGTCGCTCACGCCAACGCCGACGAACAACTCGCTGACGCCTTTACGACCCCAGCTCCCATCTGCGTCCTAAACGTGTAAGTTGGCGCCCTCCATATGCATCTCACGCGCTCTACTTGCGGCACAGACCGGGGTCCAAAGAAATCCTGGTCTGCTTTGTGCAGATAGGCAGACCTTTTCCCCGTCTCCTATCCCATCGCCTTGTCTGCCCTGTGTGTTATCACAACGATCCAAGCAGTTTGCTGACATAATTCGCAAAAGGTCCGATCCAAGGCTTCTGGCACGCCCTCCTCCGTCCTTGTAGGCCCACTTCGCAGTCAAGCAATCCCCTTCATCAACCGCCAACATGGGTATGACATTTTCGAGGCTGTTCCAACAGCTATGGGGCAAGAAAGAGATGCGCATCTTGATGGTCGGTCTTGACGCGGCCGGAAAGACCACCATCCTATACAAGCTCAAACTGGGTGAAATCGTGACTACGATCCCCACAATCGGTATGCCGCCCCAATGGCTATAGCCCCACACCAGTCGCTCGGTGTGGATTTCGCACGGCTCGCAAGAAGAACCCTCTAGCTGACGCTCAAGCACAGGTTTCAACGTCGAGACCGTCGAGTACAAGAACATTCAATTCACAGTGTGGGACGTCGGCGGGCAGGACAAGATCCGACCGCTGTGGCGCCACTACTTCCAGAACACCCAAGGCATCATCTTCGTGGTTGATAGCAATGACCGCGATCGTGTCGTCGAGGCACGCGAAGAGCTGCAGAGAATGTTGAACGAAGATGAGTTGCGGGACGCGCTTCTGCTCGTCTTCGCCAACAAGCAGGATCTGCCTGTACGTCTCAACAACCAGACACACTTTTGTTGGAGACACTTGCTAAGCCGAGACTCAGAACGCCATGAACGCCGCCGAGATCACTGACAAGCTTGGCCTCCACTCTCTTCGTCAACGCAAATGGGTACGTCGTTGCATTTCTTTCACGAGGTCACGCGACACTGACAACGTCGAACAGTATATCCAATCAACCTGCGCTACCTCCGGAGATGGTCTCTACGAAGGCCTCGAGTGGCTCAGCAACTCTCTCAAGCAGCTCCAGTAATCAGACTGCCTATCACACGGAACCTGGGTCATGTCACAAGCAAGCTACCGTCCGCTAAAGTCGCTTGTACATCCGTGACGACAGCTAATGAAATGTCACGCCGTCGCGGAAAAAGAACCACAACCAATCCCCTTCCTTCCCCCTATCCTCATGTCATCAGCACGTCCACTGGTGGGAAGCGCTGCATACGCAAATGTCTGGTGTTCCTCAATACGATACGCGGAGTTGGTCGCTGGTGGGTGACTTGGTCCGACGGCGGATGGCGTGTTGTTTAATGTCACGATCTTGTGTGCTCAGGAAATGACGAATAGCGTGTTGTTTCTACATCCCATTGCTTTTCAGCGTCTGTGTCGCTACGATACTAATGTACAGGTTATGAGCGCTTATTGCGAAGGCTACAGTATATCGTCTCGTTATGTCCTTTTCTCACTCCAAACTTGCTTTCCCTACTTCACCGTACAAAGCCACCACAGCGCTTGCTGTTCACCCCTGGCCCCGCCATGTCCCTCTTTCTCCCCCACATTCTTGTTTCGCTGGTCCACACGTCTTTTCCCGCTGCTCTCATCAAGCGCCCTAAACTGTACTCATTTGCTGCTGAGGTATGGCATTCAACTCCCTTCTCTTTCAGCTTCGCTTGTCCCCCCCGAAAGCTCTGCAAAAGACTCTATCTCGACACTATCAACGATGATTATTCTCGCCTCCGCTAGCCGTCCTTGACATTCGCATTATGCGCCTTTTCGGCTGTAGGGGACTGCTCCTGCAAGCCTTAAAAGATTACAGCAGACCTTTGCGCAACAGCAAGAGCGCCCAGCAACATACATTGTCGTCTCCGCTTGTCGCTGACCAAGCCATAGGCGCATATATCACGCTCAAGATGACGGACAACTTTGGACGCCGGGCTAAGCTGCCACCATTGCCCAGCTCAGCGGAGTGGCTCTGGTTTCTCTCTGGAATAACCAACATTGGTGCGGATATTGCAGCCATAGCGCGACAAAGTCATCCATCAGTGGTCTTACATGCTCCGACAGTAGGCTTGCAGGATTCACAGATTGGAGACATGCGAGCGAATAGCGGGTGCGAATATACGAAGCTAATCATAGCGAGGACATGTGCAATCAATCATGGATTGTCGCCATTGGAAAACCCAGAACAGTGCTCAACTACGATCTTCGTGGCCTACCTTTTGGTAGTGGAAATGTACAAATCACAGCTCCCATATTTTACGCACCCTAACGCCGCGCTGATGATGTATACAAATGCAGTCATGCAACTCTTGCTTCTCTTCACAATAGGGTCATTAGGTTCGTTCAGGCGCCGGACTCTGCTCCTCCCTTCGCTCTCGCTGTGGTGCATACGTGTCTCCCTCACGCTGCCCGCCCACAACGCCACTTGACTCATTTCCCGTCTCCATCGTTTGCCTCCTCTTCACACTCCACACAGCCATCTCCTCATCGACCACTCCTACCTCCACACTTCCACCCTTACACGTCGGATGCTCCAGTCTCCAGCCCGCTCGCCGCGCCAGTTCTTCGGTTATGACGTCGCAATCCCCCAGTAACGTAACGTCAAAATTCACGTGCCTGACCCGCTCCCTGCTAATCATAATCTGCGGCACCTCCTCCGAAACCGCCATGGGTATCTCGCTGACTGGGCTCACGCTCATGCTTGTGCCGATAACGACAATAAGGTCCACGGCGTGCACGTCGCGCTCTTTGAAGCGCTGGAAGAATGTGCTGGGCAGCTTCTCGCCGAAGAAGGTGATATCAGGTTTCATAATGCCAGGCTCAAAGTCCTCACCCCTACTACTGCCCGGTGTCCCGTAGTCAGCATCGTCATCGTCGTCGTCAGGATATCGACCGTGGCGCGACTGGCTCCGACTCGCAGGTTGAGAGCTGCGCTTGCGTTTCAGCGGCGGTTTCGGTGGTGGACGGCAAGCAGAGCAGGTAGGCACCCGCTTGGCCTTTACATCATCGTAGTAACGAGAGCCGGGTACTTGGTGGAAGCAGCGCGTACAGGTGAAGGTGGCCCAGCTGCCGTGGCATTGAATGAGTTTGTCGGCGGGAATACCGACGTTGCCTTCGATGTTGTCGATGTTTTGGGTGTAGTTTGTGAGGAGTTTGCCTGAGATGGGTGTGTTAGCCTTGAGCCGAGTGAGACCAGGTTGAGAATGGGCGTTACGAGGGGGCGCGTGGGCGAGAAATGCTAATCTAGAGATGGCCTCAATGGCAGAGGGCCGTTCGTGAATGCTCTCATTGCTGAGGACGGAGGGGAAGTGTACCTTGATCGCTGAGCAGCTTCACGAATGCATGAGTAGGGGTGGACTTTGAGGGCTCAGGCAGTGTCGCAGATGAATTGTAGTAGAAGATGGTAGGATCAGTGTGAAAAGTTTCAAAGTTGAAGATATCCTCAGGTGAGTCGAACCCCTTATGCCGCATTTGGTCGTAGAAGCCGGTATCTTTGGAGCGAAAGTCGGGAACACCTAGATTAGTGGAAATCTGGTGAGGATCTAGCGTCAGCTCAAACACCAAAAGCGCGTCTCTTGGAACAGTCTGTGGATGTCTGGACCTACACCGGCGCCGGTAATGACCATAATATTCTTACAAGACTTCAGCAGATCCACAGCATCATGCAGGGTGTTGTACTGAGGAAGCTTATGCCGCGTATTGATGTCTCTCAGCAACGCCGCTCCCAGAAGTTGGTAGTAGCCAGAGTCGCGCCTACTATCCCAAAATTCTGGTGGATGAACGTCGAAGGCCGTCAGTAGCCGTTTGGCAGTGTATAAGCCAGAGGTGAGGTTCTCAAGAATGAATTGATTCGGACCGATCTCTCGCAGTCGATTTCTGAGACGAAGGGCCTCAGCCTTGGGTATGTCATCTTCGCCTGAGTTCCCCTTTATTAGAAGGGCAATGTCAGGGCATTGGAGGAGTGGTGGAGTGACAGCGGGTGACGGTCACACTTCACTATGGGGTGTATACTTACCATGGGATCTTTCATCGATGAGCTCGCCATTTAAGATATCATGAAGAAGCGACTCTGTGTCTGATTCGGAGCCGGAGTCCCCTTTCTCTTCATCGTATGCTGCTCCCCCGGGCTCTTCATTGAATCTAGACTCTGCATCTGGCTTTTGATACTCCTCGGCTTCACGCTCACGGCTCGTTAAAACATCACCGGAGGCCATTATGAGATGAGCTAAGCTCTTATGCAATCTGCGCAAGTTGGTGACTGTCAGTTTGAAGCGAGTATAACACTAGATGGAGGTCGCGGGAAGACGCGTTCGGAAAGAGCGCGTAAAGTGGTATCGCGCTAAGGCCCGTTACGGAAGCCTCTGATTGGCGGCTTTTTGTAAAGCTTGGCAAACTAGCACGCTAACATTGATCTTGCATTGACGTCCGGCTTTTCTGGCCAAGAAGTGTTCATCCTACGCATCTTATTATACTACACCTTTCGGCCTTCTCTTCATCTTACTCGTTGTTCTTTTCGCGGATTGTTTGCTGGGTGCTTTCAAAGTCCCCGGTCTATTACTCGATAATGGCTTATGAGATGCCATGCCCTTTCTGTGAGATCGCAAAGACCTATCCTCCTGCGCCGTCTGCAGTACCTACAAATCCAGACCCGGAAGCTTTGTCCACAAGCTGCTATCTGCTATTGTCAACCGAGACCGCCATGGCCTTCCTGGACATCATGCCCATCGAGCGCGGTCACGTCTTGATTATTCCTCGAACGCATCGCGACAAGCTGAAAGATCTTGAAGGTGGTGAGGGTGCTTCTCTCGGAGCTTGGTTGCCGGTGCTTAGCCGTGCAGTCATGAGGGCTCTGGGCTATCCTGATGGCGACTGGAATGTGGTCCAGAATAATGGTATGAATGCGCGCTCCCACCGGGTGTCTTTCATTGTTCGCTGACGAAAATCACATGTTAGGAGCGGCAGCGGCCCAGGTGGTACCTCACGTCCACTATCACATAATCCCTAGAGGCAACCGATCGGAGCTCAGGGCGAGAAGCTGGACAATGTTCGGCAAGGGCCAGCGGACGGATCTCGACGACGAGGATGCAGCAGTGTTAGCTCCTGCGATTCGAAAAGAGATCGAGGGTGAGCTGAGAAGCATGTCACACAAAGATCCGCATGCGCGACGTCTGCTCGGGAAGCTATGACAGATCGATCTTTCAGGACACCGGTGACACGTTTTGCGAACCATCGCGAAACCCTTGGAAATACTGGATCATCGTTAGCAGTAGCCGGAACAGAGACGCGAACAACGAGCCTACCTTTTTGCGGAAGCGATTGAGGTCATCAGCGTTACCTCGGGCTCGTACACGGTCGGGCATCGACAAACATTTTGCTGCGTCGATGCCCGGGATCCTTCGGTACGTCAGGAGTTTACGCGACCCTTGAACCATGTTAGTAACACGTCATCATGAAGGAAGATTGGTTTCCTACACTTGTTGAAGTGTTGGACGCAGACGCTCAGAAGCTCCAATCCAGCGATGCTTGGACTCGCTAACTCAATGTCCTCGTCGTTAGCAGTCGGCATCCACATTGAGAGCCGGCCATTCGGGACAAGCATGACGACAGCAAACTCAAGCACGTCGCGGAGCATGTCATCAAAACTATAAGGCTTCTTCGGCGGAATGTAGCCGGGCCTCCTACGCGATGTTGATCAGCGAGGGATCCCAACACGGACGATGCTGGGTTAGCTTACATGTGAGCTTCGACGCCATTGATGAAGACCGGGGTAGTGTCTTTGTCTTCTTCACGGTAACCCAGTATACGTGGACCCTCTCTAACCCCGTACGGCGGGTCACAGACGATGCCATCAAGCCAAGGTCCAGGGCGAAGAGGGCACTGCGTCAGATCGGAAATGAAGTTGTCGAGGAAGTTGGGCAATAGATTGTATTGTGCGTAGTTGCTAAGATGATTACAGGAGGGAGTGCCTCGTATAGGGCGACCGTCTATGTCGCTTCCGATGACCGCAGCACCAAAATGAGCGGCAGTCACACAGAAGCTGCCAGTACCCGTAAAAGGATCATAAATCAGTTTGCCTGGCGCGGCATGGGTCAAATTTGCCGTGACTAGAGACAGTTCGGCATCCATCGATGTAAGACCAATATACCGTCTCTTCTTGAGGTCATACTGAAGCACGGCCTCGCGGTTGCTGTCCGCAAGCCACCTACCAAAGTATAGCATGCTGGGAGCAGTGGCGCCGAACTCGAAGTACTCGCAGACTGTGCATTCCAGCTCCGCATTGCGAAGTCTGATCGGGCCATCAAAGCCCAGAAAGTTGAACGATTCAACGATTGCACGCTTTCTGTCGTTGCTACACTTGCCTTGGAATGAGTCAAAGCGGAATTTGAAGGAGAATGTGTGGTACTTCTGCAAATCAAGCAGCGCAGTCCGCTTCTTCACATCTTCTTGTAAGCTTTCATAGTCACGGCCGACGCCCCACAGCTCGTGCACGCTCTGGCAGAGAGTGGACCTCTTTACTAGTGCGGTGGCAGCCTCTGTCGAAGGCAACTCGATGATACAATACGGCTTGATGTCCTCGTACGACACGACGTAAAGCTCTCCCAAGCCATGCAGGGCCGCTAACGCTTGAAGTTCTGGCAAGCGGAAGCTCTCGTGTACCTGCGCAAGGCGGAGAAGGTACTGCACCATCGTTTCTGTGTTGCGGGAGTGGTGATGATCAGCAGAGCCGCAACCGACGTCACGGTCGTGGCAGCGGGGGTTGTCTCGGTCGCGATGGCACGAGAGGGCAAAGATGCACGCTCTCGATAAGGTAGCATCAGGTTAATACTTTGCAAGGTGGTGAGAAGGGCGAGCACAGCCAAGTGGACATACTAACTGTAAGCAGACTAGCTTTGCCCCCAAACGCCGAGAGCCGAGCCGGGGTCGAGGATGAATTGCGTAAGACCGAAGCGGCGGTGACGGCAGAGTGATCGTCCCGTCCGAGCACGTTGCGTCTCTCATCACTTGCTTGACTTTCCTTCGCCCTCCTCGCACTTATTCTCCATCCGCTGCATCCGAAATCTAGCCATCTATCACCACCACCCTCCTCCCGCATCGTATCAGCATAGAGCATAACACTACATTGTATCTACCATCCCACGTTATCATCACCGTCACCATCCCCACTACATCCATTCCTCCCGTCGCCCGCTGCGGATATGCCTCTCATGCGAAACCCGTTTCGCAAGACGCCCGCGGATCTTATCATTGATGCCAATGGAAGACCGATTGCAGCGCCCACTTCTCCATCACGCACCTCAACTACGCGGCGCCCGTCATCCATCGACATTCCTCAGCAGCAGCCAGCCGAGTACAAGATGAGTGGTCTGTAACCTATTTGATCGAGTCACGGTACAGTTGACTAACGTTCGTTCCGTACAGAAATCAACGACAGTGGTGTTTTCCTCCCGGCAAGTGGTTTTGACGGCACTCTTCTCCACACTGCATAGCTAACGTCCGTTTAGCCTTCGCCACCTGCCAATGACAAGCCCCGCTTCTGGACCACGCGCTCCACCACCTCCACCTCCTCATCGAGTCACCGTTCTGTTATGACAGAAGACGACAATCCGTTCACCATCAGCCGGGAATCCTTCGATTCATATCGGCGTTCCTTCGTATGTGCTTTTCTGCGTCGTTTACCGCTGAGTAGGAGAGAGTGCAGATGCTGATACATTCCATTAGGATATCGCCGCACGCTCTCCCATACTGGAACAAGAGACTTTCCGCCCCCGACAAAGCCTGGACGCCGCACGGCTGCGACAGCCTCCGGCTCGTCTTCGCGACAGCCGCATCAACACTCCCGAGACGCAACCTGAAGAACGCTTCGAAGATGTTGGACTGAGTGACGAGGCTGCGCGGCCCAAGAAGCAGGGCATCTTCTCCCGGTTTGGCGGCCACTCCACTCAAGATGCGACCGCGCCTGAGACACCTCGACCGGGCTCGAGCCATTTTGGATCACAGCTGTTCACGCGGAAGCGCGCGCAGAGCGGTTCTGCAGAGCTGGCTAGCATGCCGCAAAAGCCTGCTGAACCGATCTCATCATAATACACTATGGCATAGCGCGCAAGCGCATGAAATATATGAAGGCATGAATGGAACGAATACGCCGCAGGAATGACAGCGCATTGAAGGGGCCAAAGTAAGCCCAGGCAGTGGCTTGCGCATTTCTTCGTGAGCAGTAGCCACTATGCTCTGCTACGCTTATATTAATGATATTTTAATGAATCGGTCTCCGGACCCGGGTGTATATCAGTGGGCTATCAATGCTGATTGTCTATCGCCAAGAGCGTTGCTATGCAGTGTGCTGGGGCTCGTTACTTTATCAGATCCGAGGTCATCTCTGGAGTGGACCTCACATCTTTAGTCGAAACTCACGGCGCAGATGCACAGACGCGATCTTCGAGCGTAAAGCTGAGCAAATGGTGTGCGTCAATTGCTAAGTGCGCGCTCAAGCTGCTGGCGCCGGATCATAGGGCTGTGGATGAACTCAGCTTGAATCGCATCCATGCTGCTAAGCAAATCGCGCGTAGGAGTAGTACTTCCGGAGTGGAGCTTTGTGACGATGACGCGAGCATGTCGATGACCCAGATGATCCTGGTAGATAGTTAGTGCCCGCGATGTCCGCTAATCAGATGGATCAGATGGAGCTGTCGTCCCGTTTCCTCTGTCCCTTTCCAGCAACCTGCAGCAATGGATCAAACATTGGCTTGAAAGCAGAAGGCCTGGGAGTCCCTTATGGAAATGACGGTGCGGCCAACGTCAACCAGTTGCCCAGCCAAGCGCAATCTCGAGGACGGGTTAGAAAGGCAACAAGAGCGCGAAATGTGTTTAGAGGGTCGATAAGATTGCACTGGATCAAGAGTGGTCTGTGCATGTGCAGCCACTCTCGAGATGACGGCTCCAGCGCTGGCCAAGGATCATCAACACCATGTCTCTCGCTCTCGTCGTCTCTTGCGTGCCCTGCGCATCATGTCCAATCCCTCACATCATCTTCCCGACTCCTCTCCTCGTCCCACTAGCAACCAGTCCTTCTCTCTTTCCATTGACGACCAACTCGACGATCACGTCAGTCACTCCCCACTGACAGACCCGACCGCAGACCACCTCCCTCCACGGAAAGCTTCCTTGCAGGTTCTCCCCGACGAGGTCGCCCACCCATCATACACAGATCGAAACGACGAGCCATCGCGCGACAACTCCTCCACACCGCCGGCTAATCCAAGCAAGAACGGTCACCCCCCACCTCAGGCGCAACACGTCTTCAGCATGGGCTCCGACAGCGAGTCGGAGTTTGACGACGACATGACTGCCGCTGTAGATGGGCAAGCTCGATACAACGAGCCTGACGGCATGCAAAACTCTTATGATCTCAACGCTCCCCAACCTGCCCTTCCACTTTCAAACGTGGAGCTACTGACGCAACGGCTCTTCTCCCTCGATCACTTGAAGCTTATCGTGCGCGACAGTACAGGTAAGTCTTCTTTCTCATCTTATGCAACTATGGCTTGTTCATTCACGAGCGCTGCCGAACAAAAACCCGCGGCGCATCCAGGTGACAAGCAATTTCTCCTTAGCCACGCATCTGTCTTGGTCATGCTGCTGCTCCGCGCACTTCGCATCGAGTTAGTTGGTCCCTGCCTTTATTACTGACTGGCGTTCTCACAGTCTTGAACCGCTTCCAGACCTTCCTACAGAAATACAAGCCCGAATTCAAGCCCATACTCGACAAATACGTTCAGAATCAGAAAGCCATCTCAGCAATCGAGTATGCCAACGCGATCGCTCGCAAAATGGAGAATGGCCATTCGCGAACCGCCGCGATCTTGGACACGGAATTTGAGATGGGCGCAGAGGATACCATAGACGAGCTTGTCAATCAAGCGCTGCCCGCCTGGATCACCCACCGCCTTGTTCAACTTGTCACGGAAACTCTGGTAAAGGAGATCACAGGACAGAACACGCCCATCATGCGCGAGCTCGTTGCGGGCCTCGCCGAAGTTTACTGTCTCACGGATCCCTCAATCCCTGACAACCCTATTGTCTACGCTTCTGAGGAGTTCTTTCGCTGCACGCAGTACGGTCGGGAGTACACTATTGGCAAAAATTGCCGCTTCCTGCAGGGCCCACAGTCGTCACAAGCAACCATTCAACGAATGGTAGACGCGCTCGCGGACGGGGAAGAGATCTGCGAGACGATACTAAACTATCGCCGTGATGGATCGCCCTTTGTGAACCTCCTAATGATTGCGCCGCTTTTCGATAACAAGGGAAAGGTACGGTACTTCATCGGAGCACAAATAGATATCAACGGGCTGGTCGAGGGCGGTCGCGGACTGGAAACCTTCGAGCGTCTCCTTGCCCGAGACAAAGCCTCTCAACGTTACGGCGGCCATCACAACCCGAATCAAGATTCTCCGGACACTGTTCTTTCCGAGCTCGCTGCCATGTGGACCAGCGATGAGATTGACATTGTAAGGCGTAACACCCCGGGACGAAGGTCCTCCAACTCTTCGCATACACCACAGCAGCATTCGGGCCGCCGCTACCTCGGCATGGATGATCCAGCTGAAAAGAACATGTGGCCAGCGCCTCAACTCGGCAAGTCGGGCCGCTTACCTGGCGTTTTTCAGAATTATCTCCTTGTCCGCCCTTTCCCCTCGCTCCGCATCACATTCACTTCACCAGCCCTTCGTATACCAGGGCTTCTTCAATCCAAGTTCCTAGATCGTATCGGCGGACCTCAACACATTCGAGACGGCATCCATTCGGCCTTTGCAAGCGGCATTGGCGTGACCGCAAAGGTGACATGGCTCCCCGCGCTCAACAACCAAGGAACCTTCCGCGACCCCAAAGATCCTTTGTCATCCGGTACTTCTACTCCACTTGCATCAACATCACCCTCAGTTGCTCAGTCCCGGCCTGGAAGCAGTAGAATTCACAACCACCGATTCCCCGCTGGCAGCCGGCAGCACACGGAGGTTGAAGGTCGCACGCGCTGGATCCATTGCACACCGCTTATCGGCGCTGATGAGCAAGTCGGTGTGTGGATGGTGGTGATGGTGGAGAGTGAAAGCATCACAGGTGCTCTGAACGCACACGAGCGTGCTGCCGAAGCTAACGCTGCAGGCTATGCGAGCATACACAAGGACTATGCACGGAGCATGCACAAGGAGACAGCAGGGGAGATGCTGCGGCGGGAGCATCGCGAGCGGGAGAATTTTCCGCAAGAACCTGGCGTCGAGGCACTAAATGGCGATTCATCATCTAAGAGTCGCACGCCGAGTAAGAAGGACAAAGAGTCGCTGACGGGGAAGGTCGAGAAGAAGCGGGCGGATGAGTTGAAAAGGGAGCAGGCAAATCGCATGGCGCAGGGGGCGCTGGATGAGCCATTCAAGGATTTTTGAGGCACGAGAAGGCCGTTTGCCCACTGCTCGAACGCCATCTGCACATACGGCACTAACCGGAGAGGTCGTTCACATATTTCGTTGATACCCATTCTCTAGGGGGATTTCCTGCATTGTCGATACGTTACCGCATGAAGGGACTGAAGGGAAAAGCGTGCACATACGGAGCCACCACGCCTCGGAAGGGGAGACATATGAGATGCCTTCATGTTCCAGCGCGTGCACATTACTGTACAATTAGGATTAGACAAAAAGTTCTACATATACTCGAATCTCTGACCGTCCATCGTAGAGTACTCGCAAGCCAGGATAGGTCAAGCACCCAGTCAGGCTCTTTCTCGCTTACAATACTCCCACACTAGCATCGAATCGCCGGCGCCACGAACATTACGCGAAGATTCAACTCTGCATCCTAGTGTACACGCTGCGCGTAGAGCCACAGTAGGACCGCGAGCCACGATAAGATGAGCAGCTATGGTGCTTACGTCTCGTCCGTGAAACTCTCCCATCAAGGTCGAATAGCTGGCGTCGTGCGCTATACTCGAAAGCTCGAGCTCTGCGACTCAGTGCATCAGCTCCTCGAATATCAACACGACCTAGATATCCGCGCTTCACCTGAACCACCAATTCACACTCCCATTCATCCCCTCCCCCATCCCCTTGATACTGTGCCACCACCCCTTGGGTATAAACACGCCATCACCACTCTGCAGTTCCGCTTCCATGCCCATCTCCTCCACCTGCTCCTCGCTTTCCGCACCCCACACCATCCCCTCCAACACCTCCCGCTCAGTGCCCTGCATCATCTCCTCGCCCCTGAAATCCGCGCTCGCCCCTCCCCCAAGACGCCTCTGCGCCTCCTCGAACAACGCCCGTCCGAACTCAGGTGGGAAAACACGCACGGCTTTCTGGCCGGCCAATTGGACGAAGAGATTCGGGTTCGGGTCTTTGTGCAGAGGCGTATAGGTGGGCGCGAGACCGAGCCAGAGGGAGGAGTCGTAGATGTCGCCTTTGCCTGCTTGATGGACAATGGAGGGCGTGGGGAGGCAGGATTGCAAAGTGATAGGCAGCGAGGCGAGGGAGTGTTGGGCTACGTAAAGATTTGGGGTTGAAGTCTTGGAGGAGAGAGACGGGGAGGTGAGATGCAGGAACGAGGAAAAGGGGAGATCGGTGCGGTCAAAGGTGGTGGTGGTGCCGTTTCGTGGAGGGGTGATTTGGGTGATCTCCACAGGGACGTTGAAGTCGGGGTGTTGCGCGAAGAATTCTGCGTTTAGAGTAGGGAGGTCGGTGGTTGGGTCGTGCCGCAACCAATTAGTTATCGCTGGGAGGGAAGAGTTGAAGTGGCGTGGCGGGAGCCGATGGGGAAGTGCTGGTGTGAAGGCGTGCGTGCGGAAGTGATGCACTGTGGCAGAGGTGAGGGTGGGTATGGATTTCATGGTGGGTGGGTGGCGGGACGAGCCATTGGGTTAGCCATGGATGCGCCGGGACGAGGCTAACGTGGTGCTAGAATCGTTCCATACGGAGGACTTGGCACGGTAGACGCATTGCCGCTGTGCGGTTTGATGTTGTGATGGAGGCGGAGAGACTTGTGCTTGCAAACGACACCATTGAAGCCAAGCTTTCGGATGGAGTGACGCGACTGCGCTAGCGTAGCGTGACGATGTGCCGAGGACTGTTGTATTGGGTAATCTATCTCCGATCAAGGACGCTGTCGAGGTTGATCGGAATGGATGTCCCTGCCGCTATTCCCCTCGTCAGAGCGCTTTTCACTTTCTGCTCGCCCCTTGAATTCGTACTGCACGGATTTGGCGGCGGTGAACGACAGCAAGCGCTGCCATCCTCCAGCCTGAAGCACCCGCAGCGGCAAGGACGCGCCTTACGAAGGCGACCATCATGGCTACAAAGGTTCGCGGGTACGATACGTACGTTGTCCTGGACCAACAGCTAATATGACCCAACGCCAGTACGGCAACTCCATCGCACGCCTCAATGGCTACGACAAAGATGCCATCACCTATATCCCCGTCGTCATCATCGGCGCAGGCGAGTCTGGCATAGCCATGGGCTGCCGCCTGAAGCAGAAGCTTGCGTTCGACCAATTTCGCATCTTTGATCGGCAAGCTGGTGTGGGAGGCACGTGGTGGATTAATCGATACCCCGGCGTCGCCTGCGATGTGCCCGCGCTCTTCTACAGCTTCTCTTTCTGCCCCAACTACAATTGGACCTCCCTATACCCTCCCGGTCCGGAGATCGTCAAATACCTGCATGACGTGTGCAGTAAGTTTGAGATCGAAGACAAGATCCAGTGCAACACCGACATAGAAGGCTGCAAATGGTTAGACGATGAACAGGTCTGGGAGGTATACCTGCGGCATATGGTACCTGGCGCGGGCGATCTGAGCGTACAAACGAGGAATCAGAATATTGAGGCGGATGGGCCTGAAAGTGTTTATCTGAAGCGAGAGATCGTGCGCGCGAAGGTAGTATGCTCTGCCGTGGGTGGTCTCGTCGAGCCCAACGCCTTCCCCAAGATCCCGGGTGCCGAGACGTTCGAAGGGGAGATGTTCCACTCTGCGCGATGGAAGGAGGATGTTGATATGAATGACAAAAACGTTGTTGTGCTCGGCACTGGGTGCTCTGCGGCACAGGTCGTGCCAGAACTAGTGAAACCGAAGTACAGCGCAAAGCATGTCACGCAGCTTATGCGGTCGCCGCCTTGGGTCGTGCCGAAGATAAAGCCGCCAGGTGGACAGCAGTCGTATGAGAAGTGGAGTCCAAAGCTGCTGAACAATATTGTATGTGCTTCTTTGAGATTAACGAAGTATGCTGACCAAACTGTGAACAGCCCGGATTTGGTTGGTCGCTGAGAAAACTCATGTTTCTTGGCGCAGAATGGGACCTTCGTCTGTTTGGTATGAGCGATTTTTGTGAGAAAGAGCGGCGAGAATATGAGAAGCAGCTCATGAAGTACCTGCAGAGACACGTGCCGCAAGAATATCAAAACATGTTGACCCCAGACTACAGCGTTGGATGCAAGCGCAGAATATTCGACGCAACTTGGTTCCCGAGCTTGAGGAATGAGAAGATAGAACTGACTACACAGCCACTGACTGAGGTACGACCGCACTCGATCGTGGTTGGTCCCGGCCAGTCCTACCCGAAGAAGAGCGCGGAGGAGGTGCCGGAGCAAAGAGAAATCCCGGCAGATGTCATTGTTCTCGCGAATGGCTTCGTGACGACACGGTGGCTGCACCCTCTGAACGTCATTGGCAAGAATGGAAATAATCTCGTGGAAGAGATGGATACCCGCGGGGGACCTCAAGCCTACCAAGGCACTGCGATGGACGGCTTTCCCAACTTCTTCCTCATCTTTGGACCCAACACCGCTACCGGTCATTCATCCGTCATTCTTGCCTCGGAGAACATGGTGGAGTACAGCTTGAAGTTCATCAAGCTCGTTCTTGATGGGGATGTCGCTACCGTCGATGTCAAGCACGACGCGGAGGTGGCATTCACCGCAGACATTCAGAGAGCGCTCAAGAACTCTGTCTTCAACAGCGGAGGCTGTCAGTCATGGTATTCTCACGAAGGGTGGAATAGTACAGGTGAACACGCCGTGGTGGCCGATTGCTTGAGAGGGTTATGCTAACCCAGTCTTAGTCTATCCTTATACTCAGATACACTTCGGCCTGAGGTGTGCTTTTCCGAAATGGAGTGATTGGAACATGGCCTACACAACGAAGGGCAAGCTCAAGCTTGCGTCCTCAAGAGCTTTGAAGCTCGTGGCCGTTATCTTGACCTTAGTGGCGGCGTATCGAGCTCGTACTCAGGGCCGGTCGTATTTCCAACACCTAGCTCTGCAGGTTCTAGCATCTGGCATGCAAGCGAAGCAGAGGATCTTTTCGAAATCATAAAGTAGATACGAAGATAAACATGTAGATACATAGTAATTGAACAGTAATTATAGAGAGGTCTTTACTGCTCACGTGACTGGTTCGTGTTTCCGAGACCGCGGCGTTGCCACGATGGATCTTCCAGTAAATGCTGGCTGGGCTGGTTGCGTGCTGTGAGACATGAAAAGCTCGGCTAGTCTTCGATCTCAGGATCGCGTAAATGCGTGATATTTATCACCTCATAGTTGTGCCAAAGATGCTGCTTCGAGGTCGAGGTACATTCGCGGGGTCAAAGTGCTGGTAGCTGCCGACCACTCTTTACACAGCAGCTTGCCTATCATATGTTGTCAGCACCCAAGTAGAGGCACCGAGCCACAAGCGGCTGGAACCAGTGACGAGAGGAGAGGTCGTCGTTAAGTGCGCAATCGTCCCGCGCCACTGGAACTGTTCCGCTCCTGCTTCAGACCATGGCTCATTTACAGCAGCAGCCAGCCCTTCCTAACGACACGCCTCCGGACCCGTCTTCCATTCCACTGTCACACTACCAAGAGCAGACACCGCATGAGGAACAGCAGTCTCAAAACGAGTCATCGAGCAAGCGAAAGCGCGGTGAAGATGGCTCCCAACAAAAGGGCAAGAGGAACCGCTACGTCGCCATTGCTTGCAATGAGTGCAAGCGCCGTAAGATCAAATGCAATGGCGAGCAGCCGTGTCAGAGATGCGGCAACCTCGGAGCAGACTGTGTGTATGCAGCCAATTGCTGCTCAAGCAACTTCAAGGAGACACAGGAGTACAAGAACATGAATAGCCAGGTTCAAACACTGCAGGAGCAAGTGGAGATACTCTGGCAAAGCGTCAATACTCTTCGGCATTTGCTCGGGCACGAGGCTCTATCACAATTGGATTCCTTCCCGAACGTCAACAACGATAATCGCCCAGTGCAGTCCGCGCAGGCCAATATGGAGGTCAATCCTACTCCCAACCCAAATCAGGGATCTCCCCGCCAAAGTAGATATCTAGGTCCGACAAGCTCGCAATACAACTTCGATCTAGCGAGGTCAAGCCTACAGAGTATGGGTATCAATGCTGGTGAAGAGTCATTTGATCCAAACTTGCAACAAGCTCCGGGTCAGTCTGCTTCTGGCCCGCAACATTCTGCAACGTTTCAGCTTCACCCGTCGATTGCTCCAATCCGTGGCATCACCAAAGACGAAGCCTTGCGGCTATGTCGCGTATACGAGGATGAGATGGGCCTCATGTACCCCATACTTGACATGAAACGCATCTCCCAATATGCAACATTCATGTTCATGCTTGGCGATGCAGTGGAGCAGTCAACGCATGTCGACATCACTCCTGGAGCGCCTGAGCCTGCTCACGATGCTGATATGGAAGTTCTGAAGCTCGTCCTCGCCAATGCGCTTGTAGCGGAGACTGGAGGCCGGAGTCAATTGGCCCACAAACTCTTTACCAGCTGCTCTAAACGGACTGTGAGCCTGTCCGAGGATGTGACATTGAAGAATATTCAACTGTTGACACTTGTGTCAATGTACCTGTTTCATTCAGACCAAGAGACGAGGTCATGGCGCATGATTGGCGTAGCTGCGCGACTCTGCATTGAACTTGGTCTGCATCGGTCGGAGACATACACAACGCTCTTCACCTCTGAGGACGAGCGCGATGCTGCACTGAGGCTTTTCTGGTCCATCTACGTACTCGATAAACGTTGGAGTTTGGGTGTCGGAAGGGTGTCAGCTTTGACAGAATCCGATATTGATATTAACTTAGATAAGCCTCACGATTCATCGCCCTACTTGACCTGTATGGTGGATTATTCAAAAATCGGTTCCAGGGTATGGAGCTCCTTTGGCAACAGAGATTCCGCCGAGACACCATTCAACAGAGGTGATGCTGAATATCTGAACTATCAGGTCTTACAGTGGTATAAGAATATCCCCGAGCAATTGACATACACTGGCCCCAAACACTCTGACTATGGCGAATCACAGCGACAACCTCCGTCGCAGGCACCAAGAGCGCTCTATCGCCTGCAAGTCATCCTCTATCTGCGCGCCAACCAGATGCGAATCCTCACTTACCGGCCCGTACTGCACTCGGCCACCCAGATGCTGTCGAACGACGCTGCGCCGTATACACAGAAGGTCGTCGACTTGGCTAGAGATAGCATCAGGACTTTATCTCGGATCAGCCAAACCAGCGATATATACCAAACTCAGCAAATGTGCTTCAACTACTTCCTTGTCAGCGCATTGGCGGTACTTTTCCTGGCGGTCTCTCATGCTCCCGCGCAATTTGCGAGTGCCTGCAGGGATGAGTTCTATCTGGCTCTTGAGCTTGTCCGAGGCCTCTCTGCACAGTCTGCAGTTAGCGAGCGCCTGTGGAGGACCATTAGAGGCTTGAAAGAGATCGGACCGAAGCTAGGCCTCTATCAGCGGCAGCCTGAGTCCGAGCAGAGTGTAGCAGCCCCTGGCAACGGTCACAATGCGCAGCGATTGCACAACTCAATGCAGAATCAACAAGACGCTACTTCTTCAGCTGCGATGGCCATGGCTGGCCTTCGCGCTGGGCGGCCTGTAGATAAAAGCGACTTCTTTGCGGTAACCTCAGCTTTGGGAAATCAAAGATTGACGGGTAACGGCGCGCGCGCTACAACTAGCAATCCCACGAGTCCGAACGGCATGGCGAACGATTTGATGAGTCTGTTCGAGGCTGCTGGTGCGTTCGCTTCCAGTGCACCTGACGGCACGAGCTACGCCAATGAAAGTCGCGCCCCAGTGGCGACTATGGCGGCAAATACTGGCGGTGGCGGTGCGAGCATGGCAGGAGGTCACGAAGACGATTTCGGTCGGATTATGCGTGATCTATTTTGAGACGATCAAAGCGAGCTCAGTAGTAGTGCACAGCTTCTGGTCCTTTCATGCTACCACAGAGTCATGGAAAACGACCGGCGAGATCGTCGGGCGCTTACAAGGAGTCTCTGAGATGTTAAGGAGCTATACGAAAAAGGTTAGTATTCAAGGTAGCATCACGCATAAGATTTAGCACCCACGAAGCTACACAGTACTCAAAGAAAAACGATTGCTGCTTGGCCCGTCGATCTGGCGCACGCGCTTGCCCCGCAAAGACAAGACTACAGAGCATTAAAGCGTCTGATCGTGGTTGGCATCGTCTGCTCCATTGACTGCAACATCAGCTGTCGACCCACGGTACGGCGCTTTGTGCGCTCGTCATTGCTGTGAGGACGCTGCTGGGCACGCGCATCGACGACATGTTGTCTAATACCCAGCAACGACCAAAGCCTATCAATCGACGCGTTCTTGTGATATGTATATTTGGTTTGCTACTAAGTGCAACAATTTTCACGTTTCAGAGCGTTCCACCCCAGACCATGGTAAATGAGGAATTTTCCATTCCCTATCCCTTCCTTCTGGCTGTCCTCAGGGGTTGCATGACCCCACGTCCGCCGATCCTCAGTTGGCGTCATGTGGTGCCTTGCCCTTGGTTTGGTGTCACTCAACAATAGAAACAATGAGGCTTTTTGCCCAGTCGCTCTATGGGCGCTGGCTGTCACATACGGATATGACATCGGTTCCAAGGTTGACACCGCTCCAGTAAATGAGCTTCGCCGCTTCACTGTCGCAGCTTGCTGATGGTCATGTTGCAATCGATGAAAGAAAGCCAAGGGCGTTGCATACCGTTTTTGGCTGATGGTCGCGAAGGATATCGCATCCCATGCTCTATGCCTATCATGCTCAGGGATTGTCGATGGCTCTGGACGGGCTATATAAGCAGTCGCTCCTTCCTCTCATCTGCACTTGGCTTTTCCTACCTCTTTTCAACCGAGCAACCTCTGCAACTGCACAACACACACATCAGCATCAACCTCGCTAGTATTCAATTCCACACCTCTGATTAGACGTCACCTCCAGCAACATGCACACTACCATCGCCATGACCGCTGCCACTTTGTTGGCCACCGCAGCCACGGCCGTAAACACTGCCTTCGTCAACAACAACTGCACCTTCCCAGTCTCCCTCATGACGGCCGGCGGAAACAGTCCATCGACCTCATTAACCCTGGCACCCGGTGGCAACTTCTCTCAGCCCATCAGCGGCTCCGGCGCAGCACTCATGGTTCGGAAGACGCAAGGAGGCGCTGACAATGAGCTCGACTACTCCTTGACGAGCTCGCTCTTCTACGCTTTGGGAGGAAACCAGGGCTTCGCAGCGTTCCAGGCCAATGGTCTGAGCATCGTCCCGAGTGACCCAACCTGCCAGAGCATCATCTGTCCGGCCAACTCAGGTATGTTGCGCCAATCTCAATACAAACAATGCATTCGTTCGGCTAAAAGCCAGCTAGCAAATTGTCCTATTGGCCAGACGTTCGCGTGTGATTTGAGCAGCAACGCCGACTTGACCTTTACAGTCTGCATCTGAAGGCGCTTGGATGGCTCGAGAGTGTGCTTTATCCACACGCATGTTTCCTCACCACCTCAATGAAGCAGGTCCCATGAGACAATCAGCCGACGCTGCGCCAAAGAGCTTGCACTGATAGGAGGAGGTACCTAGGCAAATACTCACGTCATCTCCTTTTCAGGACGCCCCAGGAGAAGTAGTATATCCAAGGAGTCTGCAATAGATTTTATTGTTTGACCATTACACGTGACATGACCTGTGATCTGCCCACGACGTCGCGGAGTCTAAATGTGTGGCCACTTAACCAAGTGCCGTGCTATGAGCAGTAGTTGATGCCCTGCGATCGTGTTGCAACAGGATATGCCATCGGCGGCAGGGTAGATCATTCCGGCGCTTGTTTTACCTCCGTCGCGGAACGGTGATGGCATTTGTGCACTGCCAACTGTGATTCGATTTGGCCCTCCGCAATACACGAAACAGCTATCATTCACCTAGAATAACGCCCTGCGTATATCGCATTGTCTACGCGCATTGTTTCATGTTCTGTTGGCCTCATATCGCAAAGCGACACGTGCACCGCAAAGCTGCATAGGCACCACCTCAAACGATATCTCTCTTGCGTGATCGCACGCGCCCTGGCCTCACTACTATCCTTGACGGCTTGGTAATTCCGGCAAAGTCCCATGGCTGACTGACAAGGCAACAACCAAGCCAACATCCCCTTCTCAACCTCATCTCACGGCTCTCGGTGCACAGCCTCCGAAGGTCGTAACCTGGCACGGCACATTCTTGCACTGGCAGACCTCGCTTGACGAGAGATATGCGCTGAAACCCTATGTTCTTGCGATCTGGCCGTCTTGAATAGACTGGCTATACAATCGAGCTCGCAAGACAGCGCCCGCCATGTCTGACACATCGCAGGCTATGGAGTCATGGATATCCACCTTCTGCAGCTATCTTGGCCACGAGTTCTTCGCCGAGGTTTCCGAGGACTTCATCGAGGACGACTTCAATTTGACCGGGCTGTCGTCGCAAGTGCCAATGTATAAGGAAGCATTGGAGATGATACTCGACGTGGAGCCGGAAGATGATGAAGACGAGGAGGACGAAGAGGATGAGGACGAGGACGATCTGGAGCTCATGGATGACTACAACAGGCCGCCATCGTACAGGAAAGAGCGAAGAGCAGCCCGCCTTGATAAGAACGCGCAAGTCATAGAAGAGTCCGCCGAGCTATTATACGGCCTGATACATCAACGATACATCACTTCGAGACCTGGGCTGAGCCAGATGCACGAGAAATACGGCCAAGGCGATTTCGGTGTGTGTCCGCGAGTATATTGCAATGGCGCAAAAGTATTGCCCGTTGGCGTCTCTGACGTGCCTGGCACAGAGACGGTGAAGCTCTTCTGCCCGAGTTGTCTGGACGTGTACACGCCACCAAACAGTCGATTTCAAACGGTAGATGGGGCGTTCTTCGGCACGACATTTGGGTGCTTGTTCCTTATGAGCTACCCGGAACTCTCGGTCGGTGGCGCCCCACGCCCAACCATGAGCCCATCGCCGTCCGGCGTTACAGATGACAACAGCCTCAGTTCAAGGACGTCACACCTCTCACCCCAAACAACGCGATCGCCCACCGCTACTCGCAGGAATCCACAACGTTCCGACGTGCCCCAGCCCGTGGAGATCAATGGAGTAACGACATCGAATTTTGGGCCTGGCCTTGGAGCCGGCAACATCTACGAGGGGCGAATATATGGGTTTCGAATCAACGAGCGAGCAAGGTCAGGTCCGCGGATGAAATGGTTACGGATGAAGCCGGATGACGTGCGGGAGCTGGACGAGGTCAAACGGTTCGAGTCCTTACAAGCTCAAGGCGAGCAAGGGAGCGGTGAACAAGCTCGTGTCGATGCTGAGGCTGGCGAGGACGCGGGTGAGGACGAAGGAGCTGAGCTGGGTCGCACTGGTGCGAACGCGCTCTCACAAACGTCCCAGCAGATGGATGTCGACGCTGCAATCGGGCAGCGTAAGAAGGCGCCGATGCGAAGACGAGCAAGACGGCCGGACGACCAGGGGACGACAAGTCAAAGTCCCGCTGCTGGTGCGAATGGGATGCCAAGTCCAAGGTGACTCGCCGGTGGAATCAGCGACCATTCGGGGAGAAGCGCCAATCGTAGGCGGTCGCCGGATGCTCTGATGGAGCGCCTGACTCTGCAAGAGGCGGAGATAGCCTAGGGCGAAAAGATTTGTGACGCGAAGATTGATCGATGAAGATTAGCTACGGCCGGTGTGCATCTAACTAGGTCCAATGATCCAATGATGCTGATAATGACGATGACGACGAGCGCACGATCTGAGGAGAGCATAGTGTCGTTGTAGGATCATGACTGTGGTGACACGAAAAGCATTGCGCCGTCGTCAACTTCTTATGAACATAGATATCCCGCAAATTTACGCTTGGACGGTTGAAGTTGAGCACTCAAATTCTTCATTTCCTACTTATACTCACCAGCGAGCCTTTTCCTTCTCATCAAGTATCTACTAGAAGAGGAGTGTCAAAGCAGCCATAGCCCTTTATAACACTCATCTCGTTGACAGATTTGCTCTTCGTCTTGAGGGACCAGCCGAATTGTTCGTTGTACGAGATTGCCGATCCAAGCGTGTCCGCTGAGCTCTCGTGCACACCTTCAGTCCACATGCAAGCTCCGAAGGCGCCGAGCTCAGACGCTATGGGTCCATCAAACACGTCCATAGGCGATATCAGACAGCCATTGATGTTCGGCGGATGTATCATCTCCATGAGTACGAACCTTTCCCAGCTTCGACCAGCGTCTCTTTCGTCTCGCAGCAGGCCAGGAATATCATTACCAAATGTGTTGTGTCCACCGCCTTCGAGACAGGGTTTCAGCACAAAGCGCTCGCAATCCTTACCTTCCAGAAAATTTTCCGCGAGGCGTCGACCTTCCGAGCCGTTATCAAGCGCATACATTGGCATGAATGTGCCCTTTACCAACCTCGCCTCGTCCGCAGGTAAGAAGCGAGCAAGAGCTTGGGGCTCACACAGGGCTCGCTGGACGTGCTTCAGGGTTGCGAGGTGGCCTGAGACTGACGGGCACTTAATGGCTCGTGAGCGCTCGAGACGCAGCCGAGCTTCACGTCCTGATGATGCATGATACTCTCGTGGCTCGTAGCCAGCTCGGTGATATACTAATGACACCTCCCAGGGCAGATTATCAGCGTGGCCAACATCAGCAGCAGAGGGCGGACCATGCTCAAAGAAGAGGAGCTCGCTGGAGTCAGTCAACTGCGTTCGCTCCAAGATGTCGTCACCAAATGTGAGGCGAAAGACGGGCACATCGAACTGCTCACGCAGTGTGTATTCCAATGGTCGCTCATCGCAAATGTTTACGTTGAATGGCTGGACAATCATGAGTACGCACAACCCTCTGATCGCCAGGCCTCTTGGTCTACCATAGTCACTATGCCCCTTGGCGAGGGCAGAGACTATGCCTTGAATGGTGCCATTGTGTGGCGCTGCACTACAAGACGCCCGGGCGGTGGGACACATGCAATCATACAGACCTTTGCGGCGCAGTGAGCTATGCATGTCGGCGACGATGTTGGCGTGGGTGCCTCCAGCTACGGAGAATGTGTTCACCTCCACCTGCTTAATGGCGGCAGCGTCCAAAGAGGCTCCGTGAAGCATATAGTCGCTTCTGAAGATGCCCAGACTGAGATCTTGCACGCATCCTTCCGCTTTCACTGCTTGTCTGATCTCCCACAGACATCGGACAAGGTCGTCAGTCTCGATCACACCTTTGAGGGTTTGATGCAGCCACTGGCCATCCTGACAGACGCTCGCGTACAGCTTATTGAAGATTGTTTGTAAAGATACCGCCTTGTTAAAGCACGAGCGGGGGAAGGGCGTAGGAAAGATTGAAGCGCCGATAGGTACTGCAGGCACCGTGTTTGGCTCTTCGTGGCGCACGAGCTTGATGAGGGATCCGTGCGTGATCTGATAGTCCTTGATCTCGGAGACAAGTCCTTCCAGTTGCTCGTCGGGCAGGTCAGGAGGATGTTGAGCCACGGAGGCGATACTGTGATGGCATGTCGTATGCGCAGAAGCCATGTTGGGCCTGTGTCATATTGCCAATCTCAAGCGACCTTTGGCTGTCAATTCATGTCAAGGCCCTGGGCTCAAAGCTGGCAGACATTCCTTCGACCTTGATGATGGACGTCGGAGTGAGCTCTCCACGTCCCGAAGAAAGACAATGATCGCCCAAATCGGGTCGCCGTTAGATACCGACCTTCCCTTCCGGCCTAGCGTCGGCCGGCTACATAACATACTCTCCTTCGACTATCCCCCTTCCCCCTCTCCTCTCTTTCCTCATCATTTACGAGTCCTCAGACGATGCAAAGGTCCAGGTCTTTCGACGCCGTCTCGCGCAACCCGCCTGTCTCTATCTACAGTCCGCCACGCCATGAGCGACAGTTCCTTCTCACGGAAGCTGTCGGGCTCGTAGTCCCAACAATCATGCTCGAATATGCGCGATGCGTTGGTAGCTCCCGCTCTCCACATGTTCCCCAGTCCATTCATGCGCCGCAAATCCGGCGATCCCTGTCATGCTCCATTGGTTCCTGCATCTGCCGGTTGTGGGGTACTTGGTATGCGTGGGATGTGACGACAGTGATGTTTTGATTTCACGGTTACTAAAGCTGGCAGAGTGCACGACCGCGAACGCCTCTGAAGGTCTGCTCGTCTGCTCGTGACTGCGCCAGCTGCGCCGTCAGTTTACCAACATGACTGCGTTCACTTGGCTCTTCGCTGTGCTCGCGTTGTTTGTTTCCCGGACTACTCAAGACTCATTGCAGCCCTATCCTCCTGCTAGCACATCTACCAATAGCTTCCTCGACCACTCAAGCTATATTGAGGGCTTTGCGGATAGCCAGTGGTATCTCGATAACATTCCCTTCGTTGACTTTCCAGATCAGACCATACAGGATGTGTACTACTACCGAACATCTGTGGTCAAGAGACACCTCAAGTATTTCCATCAAGGGCATGGTGAGCCCATACTCCCACGCAGATGGCATACTCCCCGGCTGACGTCCCTGCGTAGGCTGGCTTTTCACGGAGTTCATCCAGCCCGTAGGATGGGGTAGGCGCACACGCTTACAGTCTTGAGATAGATCGCTCATAGGCAGACAGCTAGTAAGGGACAGACGATCCCGGACAGTGCCGGCCATCACATCCTGGAGGGCAGGTGGCTTCGAGATTCGTCATACGTGAAGGACTTGGTTCAGATGTACACGCGGGCAGGGGTTGAGCGCATCAGCTCAATCACGTACACGCACTTCGTCCATCAAGCGTTTGTCGCACTCATATCCCAAGCTCGTGGACATTTCGTGCTAAAGTAAAGACTAGGCTCTACGACTACGCTCAAACCATTGGCGACGTGCAGTTCTTGAATTCGCAGCTTCAAGGCATGATCGACATGTTCAATCTCTGGAACGTGACACGAGATCCAATCGCCGGGCTTTACCATCGGACACCGCTGTTGGATGCTCAGGAGTTTAGTCTGCCCGGCTACGTAGTTGGCGGACCTAACGGTGGCCCTGTCGAGCAATGGAACTCCATGCAGAATAACTATACAACCATCGATCTGGGGCCACAAACTTATCGTGTCTCCTTTAACGCATACATGGTAGGACACTCCTCCTAAGACTAGCCATCACTTGCAGTGGCCACAATTTGCAGTCTCAAGACATCCTGACTTGCCTCTTGCGAACCTTGCTGATGTCTTTCAGGTTGCTGCTGCACGCTCGATCTCCGAGGTTGCGGCGATGTCGGGACAAGCAGACCTTGCGCAAGAGTGGAATGCGACTTTCGCCACGCTTTTGAATGACATGGAGACGCAGCTCTATGATGATGACCTCAACTTTTGGATCGATGTCATCCAAGGCACCAACGAGCCGGTCGTCGGTCGGCAAGAAATAGGATACTATCCTTGGCGGTAAGCGCTTATGCTCTCCAATGTGACATACGAATGACTGGCATCGTGTCCGCTACCGGCGAAGACTTACGTTCCGCTAATGAACCTACATAGGTTTGGCATCGGAAGAAATGAGAGCAACATCAGAGGTCTTGAAGCCGGTCTTGACACCGAGCACTTCCTGACCGAGTTCGGACCGACGACGCTCGAACAGACCAATCCGTACTACACCGCCTTCAAGAACCTCACTTATTGCTGCCTCTGGAACGGACAGAGCTGGCCTTTCAGCACGTCCATCTACTTGCACGTCCTTGCTGACTTAGCACGCAATAACCTGAGTGAGGTCGCCACGCCCGATTTCTTCCAAGAAGCCTTCACAACGTACGTGAAGACGAATTACAAGAATGGCAGGCCCTATACAGCTGAAGTACATTATCCGACCATCGACGCTTGGAGCGGTGACAATGCCAATCACAGTGAGAACTACTTCCACTCGACCTATATGGTGAGTCGCAGCTTTTCTTTAGACATCTCTTGCCGTTGGTCATAGGCTCGATGATGGCGAGGGCAGCCGCCCGGCGGATCTTCGAGAATTGCCGTATAGGGCTGAACTGGTGATGATGAGCTGACCGCGATGGGCTATAGGACAATGTCTTCACCGACATCCTGGGCATCATGCCCACTTTTGACAACGTCCTGCAGATGCAACCGCTCATTCCTTCAAACTGGTCATATTGGGCAGTCGAGGATCTGCCGTACCATAGAATGCTCCTGTCTATAATATACGACGCGGATGGGACGCAGTATGTGCCCAAAGACCGCTGGTATCTTTGGAAGACGTGTTCTGGGCTAACACTTCGCCTAGCTACCCGACGCAGCCGCACTCTCAGGGCTTCTCTATCTTTTTCGGCAACACAACACTCTTCAGCTCGCCGACGCTGCCGTCTAACATTTCGGTCGCCTTGCCCAACAACACAGTTTCCGCTGATCAGACAACATACGTGAACATTTTGACGAATCCAAATGCACCATACTCACTCCCTGGAGCAAGCGCATCTTACCAATTCACCGCGCAGTCAGATTCGGCGGAGCCGTTCCAAGCATGGAAGACCATCGACAATCTGCTCTGGTACGATCTAGTCCCAGACAATTATTGGACAGCGAACCAGAGCGCCACTCCGTTCACTTACCTTAATTACACGTTACCACGCAAGTCCCTCTCAACGCCATTACCGTTCTAATGCTTCCTTGCTAACATCTGTCGAGGCCCGCGTACTTTCGGATCAATATCATTGGCCGTCATCGGTGACGATCTGGCGGATCCAAGCAGCATCTACACCGGCTCTCTCCTCGACTGTCCCGATGCCATGACTGTCTACGACACGCGCACCGGCAACGTGTTAGCAGATCGCACGCCATGGACAACATGCACGCCCAATGCCCTCAACACTGTCGAGTTTGACAGCGGCGATGTCACTACGGATGAGGTCGCCATAGTTTTCGTGGCCAAGATACAACTGACCATTGCCATCTCCGAAGTCCAGATCTGGGTCCCTGCGGAGACTGGCCCTCGCTACGAGGCTGAAGACAGCTTGATGGGCGCGTTCGTCGGCGGCTTCGAAGGCCGCTATGCTGGCGGGAACTCCAGTCTCATTCGTCCCAGCTTCAACACGACCTTGAGCAACGACACAAGCGCGCTCACTGACGGCGGCGTCATACTCGGCGACGGCGCGTGGATCGAGTGGGCGGGCATTCAAGCTCCCGACAACCCATCTGGCACCATCGTCGTGGAGGGTGCTGGAAGCGGCTCCGTCATCGTACAGGTCAACTTCTTACGGAACACAACCGTAACTTTGGCCGGCGGATCAGCACTGCCGAATGCTATGGACCCGACGGTCGCGACGCAGGAGAAGATGATCTTGAGTGGGACCGGAGGGACCAGGGAGAACATCTCTGCTGAAGGCTTCGAATATTTGTATGGAGGCAATGTTGTGACGATTTGGCAAGGAGAAGGCATGCCGTTCGTTGATGCCATCTACATCACCTGAGCAGCGAGCGTGCAGTTCGGAACGATACAAGGCGGCTCTCAGGACCTACATGAGACCTTCGCGTGATGGTTATCATTTTCTAGGATAGAATGCCATCCCGCAAAAGCCTAGTCACAGCACTGAGTGCTGCAGCGCGCCCTCGGGGCAAATTCGGCCCTGTGGCTGCAGCTTGGCGCAACTAAACCGGTCTTGCCACTTTGTTCGCAATCTCCTCCCTGTCTGCAGTTTCTGTGGATTGCGTCGTGCTATGAGTCTGCAAACTCTCGTGCCAGGCCATGTCCAGTTCTCGTCTCGTGATCTTTTGCTCTGGGCCAAGATGCCAAGACACAGTAGATACAGTGAGCAAGGCTTTCGCATCAGTGCCAATGATAAGACACGTTAGGCGAACAATGCAACCTTTGGGAGGTCTGCAGAGTGTTCCAGTACCAGGCGAATCTTCTGGGTTCGCCAATTTTTCAGCTCAGAGAACACACCACGTTCAAGGCGGTGAGAATGAAGCTGTCATCTCCAACGACACGCAACGTCTCTGGAGTAGTAAGCTGACGACTTGCTGATTGGAGAGGCCCTCAGATGACACGAACTCAGCCCTGTCTTGCACGGCCTTCAACCCTTGTAAGGCGAGGTCTGGCTTAGAGTACATATATCGTAAAGTACATGGCCATAATAGCCTCGCGGTGAGGTCCAGGCCTGCAGGTAGGTATTTCACGCGGGCATACTTCGCTGAATCGTCGTAATCACGCCTCACCAATGGGCTCTTGCATATTATTGAAGAACGTCGCGTATCATCACCACATGGCTTGAGGAGCTGAACGCAAGCATTGCCGTGCATGGCTCCTTCGTTCAATCACCTCACTTTGTGATCTCGTCGGAGGAGAGCATCAGCCATCAGCTTACAGTGCGATCGGTGTAAAACTGATGATGATGGAGGACTCCACCATGGCATTCACACCTGTGGTGCCTGCGATAAAAGGCCCAATCATTCCGCCAGCTTTAATGTCGTTGCTTTTAGTTCTATCTTTTCCATAGCCTCCTCATCCACCACCACATCGTTACACGTACTTTGGATACAACCCCTAACTACTCAAAGCATACTCATAGCAGCCATGGCCACTCAAACCATCCTTCCTGCTGGCTCGACAAGCAAGGCCTCATCCGCCAACATCAAGCTTCCATCTTCGTTCAATATCCGCGCTCAAGACAGCAGGCTTGAGCAGAGACGCGAGTCTCCCAAGACTGACCCCGACCCACCAGTCCCGCTGGGTGTGCTTGAAGCCTTCACTGATACCTTTGCTGGCACCGGCTTCAACCTGATCTTCCGTCCCAACAGTGGGCCCCCTACAACCACAACCTTTTCAAACCCTATCAATCCCCCCGCCCCTCAAGCGCCGAGCGAGAACGTCCTCGAGCTGAACCTGACCACCGAAACCCTGTCCTTTTCCAAAGATCTCGGCAGCGTACCCAACCGCGGCCTCGGAGGCCAAAATGACATCTTCCTCAACGGCGTCCCCTACATCCAGGTTATCAACGATGTCAGCAATCCGAAGACCGGCAAGGGCGACGCTGATCCTCCTCAAGGCATTCACTTTGAGCCTGGTCTGTGGATGCGTGTGCCCGCGACAAATGCCGACCCAGTGCTGGGCGAGACGCTCGCGCGCATGGCATCGATTCCTCACGGTACAACCATCAATGCCCAGTGTTTGGCTCCTACCTCTAGCTTTCCGGGCGCCCCAAAGTTTCCTGTGGTCGACATCACCCCTTTCGTGATCGGAAACCCAAACAACAAGATCCGCTTCATCGCGCAGCAGGTAAGTTGCAAATTTGGAGCAGTCCACAGTTCGTTCGCGAGGGATGGTTTTCCCCCGCTGCCGTGATTTCCGCGGCGTCCTCTTTAGATGACAAGACGGCAAACGGGGAGGTTTCATAAAGTGTATCATGCTAACACTTTGGCGTGCAGGCGTCTCGCACGGACACTCCCCGCCTCCCTCAAGATCTCAGCGCTTTCATTGCTACCGGCACCATCAGCCAAAATACACTCGACAACCCCAACTTCGTGTTGGAGCGTGCCAACGATGGCAAGAACATAACGCAGACCACAGTCTTCACTGTCTCGACCAACCCAGTCGTACCCAGCGGCGGCGATCCCACGACGACCAGCCTCGACGACGGCACGGCCAACATCGCATTCCTGCAGGGAACTGGGGCAGGCGCGAATGCCGATGCGGCCAAGATGGAGGCAACCTTCTGGATCAACGTCGTGCAGTACGAGATCGAGGTGCCCAAGTTCAAACCTGGGGATGCCCCGCTGAGGATCAGGCCCGCGAGCCCGAACAAGTCCGTGCAAGCGCCGACTTTCGTTATCAATCCGTCGGTGGAGATCACCGAGCCGCGATCGATCAAGGTCTCCTCGACCGAGATCCAGTACTCGCAGGTGGTCAACCTCAACTTCGCAGGGCTGACCTGGCCTCACGTCTCCGTCGCTACGCTGGCTCAGACGCTCGACGTGCCGGTGTCAGACTCCGCCTTTCATTGAGAGGGTCTTGCACACGCGTCGCGTATCTAGTCGCGGAAAATGCAATGACTGAGCACGATTTGGGTAATGAGCCAGCCTTGAAATCTTCTTTATTTGAGTGTGGGGAAGCAAGCTGTTGGCTCTTGTATATGTGTCGTGATAGCATCAAGTGATCATGAATGAAAGAGGCCTGTGATAGGTTTGCGTGATTTTCATTGTGGTGCCATGGCGGCGTACTACATTCACCATACTCGCTTCCATTTTCGACTCATTCACTACTGTTTTAAACTATGAGCACGATATCAATAGCTAGATCTAATACAATCTAAATTACAGATCTATACTTTTATTATCTATAGCTTAAGCTTGGTTTTTATTGTCTTTTAATCTTCTTATTTAAGCTTTATTATATTACTACCTATATCCTCCTTACTTAGCTCTATAGAGTTAAAATTCTATACTAGGCTACTTTAGTATTTTCTATTTATTAGTACTAGCTAAAGCTAGTACTCTATACTTATACAAAAGTTTCTACTTATATAAAATTATATTCTTATATTAGCTACTTATATAGCTAGATATACTTAGAGTTATATAATTTACTTACTAATTAATAGCTTAGATTCTAATCTTATAGTTAGCTTACTCTTCTAATTCTACTTTCTAACTATTTTTCTTAAAGAGAAAGCTATAACTATATCTTCTTTCTATATTTAGTAACTATTACTCTTTTTATACTTCAGTTTCTTATATCTATATATCTTATATTAAATAGAATTAAGATTCTTATAAGCTAGATTATATTTAGTAATTATATACTTACTAGTATATATAAGCTACTTTACTACTCTCTAAAGTTAAAGTAGTATTCTATCTAAATTAATTTTATCTATAATAGCTTTAATTTTATTAATAAAATAGCCTAGTATTTATTCTAAATTTATTAAGTATCTAAAAAAAAGAGCTTTAATAATAATATAGATATAAGTTTAAGTATTTATATAAAAAATATATAATAAATAGAGATCTATTATAAAATTATATTTTAAATAAATCTTATAGTAGATATAAAAGTATAAGAAATATATAATATATATAATATATATACTATATCTATAGAAGTAAATAACTAGAGTAGTAAGGCTCTATAGTATAAAAAAGTACTTAGAACTAAAATAGTAGTATCTAGAAACTATATAGTATATTAAACTATATTTAGAGCGCTCTTATAATATTATAAAGTACTAACTAGCTAAGTCTTATTAGAGCTATAAAGAACCTTAAAAAGATACTAGAATATAGAAAGTATATATTAAATAGAAGAGAAGTCTAAGGTATAGTAGAGTATAGACTTAAAAATAAAGAGAAGATACTAGTAGTATTTCTAGTATAGTATTTTTAGGCTACTATTATAGTATAAGTACTAAATATAGAGTCTATAAGAGTAACTTAATATAATTAATCTACTATATAGATATAGATTAAAAAAGCTAAATAAATAGAAAGCTAGAAACTCCTTAAGAAAGTCTAATAGATAATTTTAGCTATTATAGTAGTTTAAACTTACTAGAGTAGTACTATAGAGATTATACTCTCTAGTATATAAGCTATACTATAAGTATAGAAAGTAGTCTTAATACTAGATCTTAAGATTCTTTATTAGAACTTTTTTATTAAGATTCTAAAGGTACTATTAAGTATAGAGATAAACTATAGTAGTAAGGCTATAAATATAGCTCTATAAAGGGTTATTAAGTAAAACTTTATAAAGATAGTAGGTCTTCTTTAAATAATATAAGTAATATAGCTTTATTTAATACTAAAGTTAGCTCGCTCTTAAAGAGATAATAATATTATAGCTTACTAGTAGTTAGCTTTCTAACTTAAGCTATATAATACTAGACTATTTAGAAGAGTCTTGTTCTTAATATAAGGCTCTATAACATTAGAGTATTTAACTATATAGTTTAGATTAAGAACTATTTTAAGTATCAGTAATAGAAATAAATACTAGTAGTTAATATACTACTTAGTAGTATACTATAGATAGTATATAGAAGTTTATAAATTTTATAAGTGTAATATAGAATATATCTTTTATAGTATAAACTATAGTAAGAACTACTAGACTTAATAATGCTAGTTATTTATAGCCTTCTAATTCTACTATAAGAAGATTTAAATATATTAGATATATCTTATAGTATAATTATTATATATTTAGTATATACTAGTTTATATAGATAGACTCTAAGAAATTTACCTTTTAGATAGAAAAATCGAAGGTAGCTTACTAGCTTAAGTTAACTTATTAGATAGGTTGACTAATCTTTATTATCTTAGTAATAAAGAACTTAGTTTAGAGACTACTTTTCTTTAGTAGCTAATAGATACTATAGTAGAAAGAAGAAAGTACAAAGATTAATTAAAGTAAGTAATAATAGAATGCTAGGTTATATAATATAATTATAGTAATATAAATAGAAGAGCTATATAGCTCTTTTTTAATTTACTTAAGAATAGTCTTATTATTATATTCTAGAAGCTAAGATAGAATATTTATACTAACTTAACCTACTATCTAAAGATATATAAACTTAAATTTAACTCTAGCTCTCTAATAAAGATAGCTTTTTAGTTAATTAAAAACTAGTAGATATAAATATAGCTTTTTACTAATTTAAACTATATATAGCTTAGCTTATCTATAGTACTAATATAGAACTAGTTAGTATAGTTAATATATATAATTTAATAGGTAGTAGTAATACTCTTACTATATAGTTTACTATCTATAATACTCTTTAGAGTACTATAGATAAATATATACTACTAGAGAATTTTAATCTTTATATTTAATATAGAATAGCTCTATATAATAAAAAGTAACTAGAATATATAGATTCTATACAAACTATATACTATAGATTCTATATAAACTATATACTAACTTGAAGTTTTATTTACTTACCTTAAAAATAGATTAAACTTAAAAAAGATAATAAAAGTTCTTAGTTATAAATCTTATCTTTACTACTAAGTATATTTAAGTATATATCTTCTTTTATAGTCTATAACTAGAGTAGACTCTTATTCAGAACTATATTTTAATTAAACTATACTTAATAGAGATCTTTAGTAAGTAAGACTATTATATGTAACTAGTTCTTAATATACTTAATATAAAAAGTCTTACTAAGAAGCTAAGTATTTTATAGTAGTATAATATAAAGTACTCTCTTAAGACTCTTTATCTTTATTTAGAAGCTCTCTTACTAAAGTACTATTAATTAGTATAGCTAAGTAAAAGGATAAGGCTAAACTAGTCTTCTAAAGTAAGTAGACTTCTAAATAGTATATAGTAGGCTAAGAAGATTTACTTTATAAATTTAGTACTAGTACTAAAATAAGAGTTTTAATATTAGTTAACTATTCTTAAGTATAAGCTCTCTTAAAATAAAAATAAGTATACTAGACTAATAAAGGTTCTCTTTCTCTTTAATTAAACTAATAGTAGAACTACTAAGATACTTATAGATAAGATAAGAATACTAGTAAAAAAGTTCTTTTTACTAATACTATCTATAGATTTCTCTAACCTTAATAGAGATATATAGATAGACTATAAGCTAGATATCTTAGTAGAAATAATGGTTAATAAGATTTAGAGCCTTATTAATAGACCTTTAAATAGTAAGATACTAGACTCTAATAGTATTCTAAATAAGATTATTAAAGCTATTTTTTTTACTAGAATTCTTATTTAGTATATACTATTAGTATATATCTTAGTTTAAGATAATAATCTTTTATCTTTAATAAAACTATTATAATTATTTTATAAAAAGAAGAAAAAAAGAGCTTTATAGTAGTAGTAAGCTATTAGCTGATTATATTTAAAAATATAGTAGTAAAGCTTATAAAAAAGATACTTATAAACTAAGTTTAGGATACTATAGAGATCTATAGACTATAGCCTTCTATTATAGAACTAGATTAGAGTATAGTAGTGGTAGTCTATAATATTAGTAATAGGTCTTTTTATCTTCTATATATAGACTATATAGTATACTTATCTAAAATATATTATCTTTATACTTAATTTAAACAAAGTAGATATATTTAATAATATTTCTTATATTTAGCTAATTATAATTCTTTAAAAAAGACTTTCTAATCTAAGTCTAGTATTATATTAGTAGCTTTTTTAGAGCTAGTATATATAAGTAGCCTTAGAGCTATAGGTTAGTTACTAGCTTAGTAATAAAGTAGTATTTTATAAGACTTTCTTCTCTTTCTAATTAATCTTTTTTTGAAACTACCTTTCTTAGGAAATTATAGATAATTAGTAATAGTATACTAAGCTTTAGTTTTATTAATAATATTAACTTAGTAGCCTAAGTACTAATAGTATATAAAGCCTATACTAAGCTTAGTAAGGTATACTTAATTTATAAGATATAGGTAGTATACTATACCTTAGAGGCCCTCTTAGAAGTTTAAAGAGAGTTATAATATAATCTTAGAAAGGATTTAATATAGTTTTTAGTATATAAGGTATATCAATCTAGATTAGATAAAATACTAAAACTATGTTAAAACTAGAATAATTTTTAAACCAGTTTTTAAATCTAGACTAATTAAATGAAGTATTCATTATTTAATAAATTCTAAGTTAAGTTATAGATAGTATACTAAAATACATAATTGTTTCTCTATGTATATATTAGTTATTTAAAAAAAGATTCTGAAAAAGTTTTAGATCTAATTATAAGATCTAAATTTATATAATATAGATAATATACTACTATAATTAAACTATATATAAAACTAAATTAAAAAACTATATTTGGGTTTTCTAATTCTATTTTAAAGAGAAAGTAGCTATCTAGTAATCTAAAGCTATCTTCTAATCTAGTAATACTAGAAAACTCTTTTTAGTTTTTTAAGATTTAGACTAAAATTTAGTATAAAAAGTTATTCTACTAACTAATATAGTAGCTAGCTAGCAAAGCTAGATGTAGAATCAAAAAGTGTAGTTATAAATTCTATATCTTATAACTACTATCTATACTAAAACTAGATTAGATCTTGTTTCTACTATAATTATAATTATAGTAACTATTATAACTAGATTATTAGTAAAAATTAAATATTTAGTAGGAGTAGTAGTTATAAGATCTAAATGTATAAGTAATTTTATATATAGTATTATCTAGTCTTAAAACTATTCTATATCTATTTTAGTATAGTATTATAATAATATTATTCTAGTAATTTTATAGTATCTTAATCTATAGAATAGGCTATAAGGTAATTATATAACCTAGAGAGGTTAAGAAAGGCCTCTTATACCTAAGTAGAATTATAGTATTAGTATAAAGTCTATAAGCTAGATATATAACTATAATCTATATAGTAGTTATTTAGACTAGTATACTTTATAGAATACTAGAATAGAGTATAGTAATAAAGTTATATAAACTATTAAAATATACTAAGTAAGTCTTTATTAAAAGATAAAATAACTATTTTTATTATACTATAGAGGTCTATTAATAGACCTCTACTATAGTTCTTAAGAAGAAGACTAGTATTCTACTTATTATTGTTATTATTAAATTTCTAATCTATTACCACATATAGTGCGGTCCTAGTTATACTTTATATACTTTTAGTAGCTAATTTATAAGCTATATTAGTTATATCTAAGGCTTTATATACTATAAATATCTATAGAGTAAGTATTATAAATATAATATTATATTATAATTCTAATTCTATATTAATATCTATTAAACTCTATATTCTATATATACTAAAACTACTTTAGAAAGTAATAGCTTTAATAAAGAAAAATTAAGTACATAAATAAGCCTCTATATTATAAGATATCTATAAGACGCCTCTCTACCCTTTACGTACCCTAAATATAGAGGGAGTACCTATACTAAAGTACTAGCGTCTAATGATTACTACTTATCGTCCTTCTAGCCTTTAGCTCTCTATACTTATATAGTAGGCTAGAGTTAGAGAGCTAATAAAGTAACCTATATTAACGTTAATATATAATTAAGAGTTTAGTAAGCTAGTATATAGCCTTATACTAGACTAGTAAACTAGAAAGAGGGTTGCTATATAAAAGAATCTAATAGATATTTTATATATATATAGCTATATAGTAGCTATATAAGAGTTGAAATATTAGTTTAATATAGCTCTTTAATAATATATCTAGTCTAAAATATTCTAAATTAAGCTTAAACTAAAGAAGCCTATTAATACTATTAATTAGCTCTAAGCGGTCTATTTGAGTTTTATAAGTTTTATAAATTAAAAACTTTTTCTACTTTAAATAAAAAACTATCGTAAATATACTTTAGTCTAATCTTTCTTATAATCTTTATAGAATATCTAATTCTTTCTCTACTATATTTATAAATAATACTTATATTTAAGTATTAACCTTTTCTAATACTACCAACTAAACCTAAGTCTTTAAAATAGCTACTTATTTATAGCTACTATACGCTATATTTTAAGTATTTACTTTTAAATTTAAGTATATAGTTAATTTCAAAAAGTTTAATAGTTATTAACTTTAAAAGTACTAAGAGTATGTTAATATACTCTAAATTAAGCTTATTACTAATTAAATTTAATATTCTTCAAAAAATTTCTATATTAGCTATAAATTATTAATATTTAAAGGTTTTACTTTTATATACTTCTAATAATTTATTCTAAATCTTATTAATTATATCTAAGCTAGTTATCTTTATATGTTTAATAACTTTTTTAATCTTCTATATTAAGAGGTTTTAACCTTACTTATACTAATATTTAAGCTTATATTAACTACTAAGTTTAAATAAAGAATATACTTTATTTTATCTCTATTTTTCTTAATTCTAGCTATTTATATATAAAACTTATTAATCTAAAGTCTATATAATGTTAAGACTTTTTAATCTACTATCTTTATAAATTCTATATATTAACTAACTTTAAGAATAATATATATATCTATACTGAAGTTAACTAAGCAGTCTATATTACTTTATAAATAAGCTCTTATATTAAGTAATATTGCTATCTTATTATTACTAATTTTTCTAATAAACTTATCTTTTTTAGCCTTTTATAGCTAAAGAATTATAATATTATTTAGTAGTTTAATTAAAATACTCTTTATTTTAATTCTAATTTCTATTTCTAGTATCATAGTATTCTATTTACTAGTACTATAGCTTATATTATTCTTAATAGTTTATATAGCTATAAAAAAGAGCTATATATCTTTAATTCTACTAATTTAAAGTAGATTGATTTTATTATAAAAAAGTATAGATTAAAGGTTTAAAAGATATTGAAGCTTAAACTTTAAAAAAAGAAGCTAAGTAGTAAAAGCTTATTTTAGCTTCTTTATCTTTAATTACTAGTAATTCTAGTTTATTAAGTACTTTTAAATAGCTTAATCTCTTAGTTCTATGTTTCTTAGCTACTTCTTAGTAAATTAAATCTATTCTTAAGTTTATAGTTATATTAATATAAACTATCTTTATTTAAAAGTTTTAAACTTATATTTAAGTTATATTAGTATAACCTATCTCTAGAGTTTCTATTCTATTAAGCGCTTTTAAATAGCTTACTTTTAAAGCTTTAAGTTCTATAGTATTTAAAATACTAACTATTTTTAAGTTTAAGTCTTTAACTATTCTTTAATAGACTATTTCTAGTTTTAGGTTTATAGCTACTTTTAAGTAGGTTATCTATTAGTTAACTACTTTTAAATAAATTAACTTACTACTATTAATATCTTACTACTGTATTCTTTATATAGAAGCTACTTTATTTATATTACTAGTCTACTAAGAGTATTAAAAATATTATATATTAGTTAAATAGATTTAAACTATTATAAATAAATCTCTTAAGCCTTAGTTTAGTTTTAATTTAAAAGATATAGATTAGTTTTACTTATTAATAGAGTTATAAGCCTTTTATAAAGTATTCTCTAAGAAAGCTATAAAAACCCTTTTACTATACTATTAATATAATTATAAAATTAAGCTTAAGCTTAGTTTAAAACTACTTTATAGTTTATTATACTCTTATAGCTAATCTAAAGTAAAGACGTTATTTTCACAGCTTGAAGAAAATCTTAATTCTAGCTTTATCTATACTAGTTATAGTTTAGCTATATCTCTAGTTCTATTTATTTAGAATTTTAATAGTAATCTTAAAGTTTATATTAATTATAAAGACTTAAATACTTTATTAGTTAAGATTAAGTATCTTCTTTTATTAATCTGTAAAATATTAAACTATTTATTTAAAGCTAAGTACTATATAAAGCTAAATATTATCTTTATTTTTAACTATATCTATATAAAAGAAGGTAAAGAATGGAAAACTACTTTTTAAATATACTATAGTCTTTTTAAGTCTCTTATTCTACTACTTAGTCTTTATAATAGTTTAGTAACATTTTAGTACTATATTAATAATACTTTATAAAAGTATCTTAATTTTATACTACTTATCTTAATAATAGTTTTATTTACTTAAATAATAAGAAATTCTATTAAAACTATATTAAGTGAGTTTTAAAAAAGCTTAATAAGGCTAGCTTATAATATAACCTTAAGAAATATAAATTTATAGTTTAAAGGACTAAGTATTTAGAACTTATTATTACTATTAATAATGTTTAAATAAATTCTAAGAAGATTAAAACTATTATTAACTAGCCTTAACTTTACTTTATTAAAAAATATTTAAAGTTTTCTTAGTTTTATTAACTTCTATTATTATTTTATTCTTAAGTTTTTAAAAATTGCTACTTTTTTTATTAAGCTAATATATAAAAATAAATTTTTTTTTTAGTTTTTTAAATATTAATTTATCTTTAAGATACTTAAGCTAATATTTATTAAAGACTCTATTTTTACTTACTTTAATTTTAAAAAGTCTATTATTATTAAAATAAACTTACTTAATTAAGTTAATACTAAAGTATTATTTTAGTATAATAATAAAGGTATTCTTTACTCTATTATATTCTTTTTTTAAAAGATATTACTAGCTAAATATAATTATAAAGTTTATAATAAGAATTATTAGTAACTATTAAATCTTTTAAAAAATAGTACTTTAAACTTAAAGACTCTTTATATTTAATTTAAATAATTATTAATTATAAAAATCTAAAGTAGTTTATAACTATTAAGAATCTCTTGTATTATTAAGCTTATTAAACTAAGTTTCTCTTTCATTCTAACTTTTAGCTTATTTATTATTTAAATAGAAAAAATAAGAAACTTAATAGTCTTACTTATTAATTTAGTAATTTCTCTATTAAAGAAAGAAATATAGCTCTAAACTTAAAAATAGCTTATTAATAGTAAGTACTTATTAAATTATAGTATATATATAATTTAAAAGCTGTTAATAAACCTTTAAATTATTTTAGTCTTAATTTTACTTTAGCTTTAGTTAATACTCTTTATTAATTTTTAAGAAATTATTAGTTTAGTCTATAGTTACATTTTCAATCTATATAATTATAGTTTAGCTATTAAGTAACTTTAAATTTTAGTTAAAGTTAGTATTTAAGTCTAGTTTTTAGCTTATCTCTTAGTATTTTAAAAATCTATATTTAGTTACTAACTTTAGTACTATATATTTCTATTAATATTCTAAGTTCTATTCTAAGTTTGGTACTTTTTAATACTCTTTAAATTCTATTTCTTAGTTAACTATCTTTAATTTTAATAAATAAAACTTTAAGATTATATAGCTCTAAACTAACTCTTATTAAGATAATTTTTAATATAAATAAATTCTCTATAATTTTAAGATCTCTAGTACTATTTACTATAAGAATATTAATTTACTTATTTATTATATTTGAAATAAAATTATTTATTACTAAGATTATTAAGTAGTTTTAAATAATAATAAGCTCTATCTATACTTATTAAAAAGTACTTATATTTATTCTATCTTTAGTTATTCTAGTACTACTTAACTTTTAAGGTTTTTTATTATTCTTTTTAGTAGTTTAGTATTTATCTAGTAATTAAGTATTTTATATATAATTACTATATCTATATTTATATTAAGCTATCGCTTTAATATTAGTATAGTTAGCTATATTTACTTTTAGTTTTACATTAACAATAAAAAGATATTTCTATAGATTTTATTATTTAACTTTCTAGCTTTTACTTTTTATTTAGCTTATTTAAAGTTTATAACTATTTAGTAGTTATTAACTAACTTACTAAGATAAAATACTTTACTTTCTATAAAAATATATTAATAGAAGCTATTATAAATTTGTTCTTTATCTATATTTTTAGGCTTTATAGACTTTTTAGTTCTATTATCTTTAACTAAGATACTTAGTTTATTTTTACTTTTTAATATTAACTAATCTAATATTTAAGTTTAATTAATAAGTTTTTTATAATATACTATCTTTAAACTAATAGATAGACTAAGAATATAAATAGTAGTCTTAAATACTATCTTTATATTTATATTAATTATCTTTAAAATAACTAAACTTTCTAGCTTTTAATAATTAAGTTTACTACTAATAACTATTAAAGTACTACTATTAGTTATACTCTATTCTTTGTAAACTTAGATTAATATCTTTATATATTATTTAAACCTTCTTAGCCTTCTTAAGATAATTTATTTTTTAGTTAACTCTATAATTAAGTTTCTACTAATAAATCTATTATTATAATAAATTAAATTAATAGTAAAAATTATAAACTTATAAAAATTTTTTATTCTTAATACTAAGTAGATAACTACATTTTCTTTAGTACTAAAAATTTTAGTACTATATATTTTAATAAGAAGCTATTATATTTCTAATAAGGCCCCTTTATTTTAAAGAAGGTTATTAGTTTCTATACTTATTATCTATTTCTTTTATTAATAATATAGTATTATTTAGTCTTCTATCTATTTAAACTCTATTTAGCTTCTATTAATCTACTTTTTAGTTAATAATTAAACCATATTTATTAATTATTACTAAAGATAGTAAATAAGAGTAGTATATTAAAGATATTTTTAACTCTTATTTTTATTATAGTATACTCTAGTATATTATTTACTAAGATACTAATAAATAAACTTAAATCTATAGTTTAGTTCTATATTAAGTATCTGTTAAAAAGGTGCAGGGAAGAAGAAGAATACTACTACAAAGAGTAGGAAGACGAGACCAGCTTAAGACTGGTACAATACTTAGGCTTAATATAGATACAATACTTAGTAGCAAGGAGAAGCTATTGTTATATTGTCTGTCTTGTTAGCTAGAATTCTCTAGAGAAATCCTAGCTTATATATCTAAGTCTAGCGGCCCGTACAGGACTTACTAGATATCTGTTCTTTTAATAGGAGCTAAATAACCCGTAACTTACTGTATAAGACGGTAATTCTGTCTATTTAAAACTGTTAGTCTCTAAGTCTATTCTATGTTGTCTTAGACTACGGGCCAGCTATCTAGAACGAGTCGTACAATGCTTCTTTTTGTCTTAGACCCGGGCTACTAGGCCCGATCCTTTAGGTAAAAGGCTTGTTCTATTTTAGGCCGAGACAGCTGGTAGAACCTATCCGATACTCTAGGCTCCTAGGGGTTCCGGCTAACTAGCTAGTTAGTTAATTTCTAATACACCTCCTTAATCGACTAGTTATTTTAGCTAGATTGTAAGCTAATTTAAGTTCTAAACGTTAGTATTTTAGCTAAGTCGATCGGTTTTGTTAAACCGTCTGCTAATTGTTCCTTTGTAGAAACGTATTTGAGCTCTGTTTGGCCTGCCTGAACGTTTTCTCTAACATAGTGATACTATATATTAATATGCTTAGATTTAGCTCAGAAGGTAGGGTTTTTTGCAAGTTCTTTTGCCAAATTGCTGTCGGTAAGTAATAGTTTTACCGGTAAAACCGGGGTCTCCGGTCTAATTTAACCGGCTTGCCCGGGCAAATATATGCTTGCCTGGTGCGTTAGAGCCCGCCGAGTCTTTTTATCCGCAGACTTTTTAAAAGTACCCGCTAAAACGGTAGTAATCGAATTTTCTTTAAAAATCCCAGACAGTTCGGTAGCAATTAATCGGATAAATGACTGTTCCTTTATAGCTTCTTTAAGGGCTATATATTCGGCCTCACAAGAGCTTAAGGCGACCGTTTTTTGTAGCTTCGAATTCTAGCTAAGGGCTCCGTTCCTGAGTAGAAAGATATAGCCGGTAGTCGATCTCCTAGTACCGAGGTTCCCCCCCCAATCTGCGTTACAATAGCCGGTTATACCGTCTATCGAGGGAGATTTGTAGTAAAGGCTAAGGTTAAGAGTTTTATCTAAGTAAGCCTAAAGACTACTTAAAACTCTCCAGTACTCCTTGCTAGGATTCGACATATACCGGGCTAGTAGGCTAGTTGTAAAGGCAATATCGGGTCTTGTCTTTGTTGTTAGATACAAAATCGACCCAATTTGTTGCTAATAATTAGAAATATCGGCACTACTAGCTTAATTAGAATTTGGTACCAATTTTGAGCCGACGGGTTGCGGTATTTTTCCGGGCATTCGGCCGTTTTTCTTCGAGTATTTGGTTAAAATTTTAGCCAAATAAGTCGACTAATCTAGGCGAATCGTTTTCGCCGGGCGATCTCGAGTAATTTTGATTCCTAAGAACTTACTAACGTCTCCTAAGTCCTTAACCGTAAGAGTCTTGTTTAGTTCCTGGTAGATTCCGGAGCTTGTTTCGGTAGAATCGGATACAGCTAATATATCGTCTACGTAGGCGATTAAAATTGCCTGCTTTTTGGTTCTTCGAATATAAACCGACTAATTAGATACTAGGGGTTCAAAACCTATGCCCCTTAGTAATTCTCAAAGATAGGCTTTCTACTGTCGGTCGGCCTGTTTCAGACCGTAAAGGGCCTTCTTTATTCGATAAACTTTATTAGTTCCGTTAGATAGGCCAGTTAGTTGCTTGACATAGACAACCTTGTCTAACTTTGCGTTAGAATAAGCTAATTTTACGTCCTATTGCTTTATTTCCTAGTCTTTCTCTGCTGCTAAGGCTAGTATAAGCCGGTAAATAATTAGATTTACTATATTCGCAAAGGTCTCTATAAAATCGAGGCCGGGTCTTTGCTGGCAGCCCTTGGCTACCCAGCGGGCTTTAAAAATCGACTCGCCCTCCGGGGGGTACTTAATCTTCGGTACTCAGCGCCCTTTTAGCGCCTTTCTACCCGGCGGCAGCTCGGTTAATATTTAGGTTTCTTGGTTAGCTAGCTCTTTGAGCTCCGACTGTATTGCGTCTAGCCAAGAAGGTCAATCCTTGGATACCCTTATTTCTTTTAAGTTATTGGGCTCTTTAGTAACTGCGATTAAGGCCTGTTTGGCGTATTGTTCTAGGTTATTATAGAACTCGTCAAACTAATTTTTGTCGGCGTTTTCGTATATAAAATCTATTTTCTAGGCGCAATCGATATCTACTCGGCCGGGGTCTTCGGTACTTCTGTAATCTAACTCGGTAAAAAGGTTAGACTCGTTTAGAGCTCTAGTTTGGTATAGTTCTTGTCTAGATTCGTCCGCTAGTTATTAAGATATAAAGGGGGTATACTGTTTCTTATATAGAGGACTCCCTTCTTCATTGGGAGGTACCTCCCTATTATCTTAAGATTTAGCGGTCGGATTTAGCTCGTTTTTGAACTCGACTTCTAGTTATTCTTCAGGCTCTTTAGGAATACTCTTAGTTAATCGATTAACCGTAGATCTCCGTAGATCCCAAACAAATTTTCCTTCTTAAACGTAAACGTCTCTCCCTCAGTAAACCTTCCGGTTATTGGGGTCTAAGAGCTTATATTGGTTCGATCCGTAGTCTATTAGGATATAGGCAGTTGCTCTGGCGTCTAGCTTTTTTGGTTTGGGTTCTTTAAGATAAGTAACTGAGCCCCAGATTTTAATAGTACTGATATCCGGTTTTTTGCCGTATTTTGCTTCGTACGGGGTAATAAACCCCGGTAATCCGGTATAAGGGGTCCTATTATAAATATAGGTAGCTACTTTTAGCGCTTCACCCCAATATATCTAGGGTAGCCCGGCGGTATAAAGTATTGCTCGAACTTTACTAACAATTGTTTGGTTAAAGCGTTCGGCTCGTCCGTTTTGCTGGGAGGTATACGGTACAGATATCGTTAGAATAGCTTCTTTTTGTTCTAGAAGCTGTTTTACCCGGCCTTCCTAGTATTCTTTTGCGTTGTCTAAGTATAGTCTTTTAAAAGGATGCTCGAACTACGTTTTTTCCTGAGTAATATAGATAGATAGTACGTCGAAAACCTAATCTTTAGACTATAGTACCTCGGTAGTCGTATACCGGGTTTTATTGTCTATAAAGCTAGTGAATAATCGACCTTTGGAAGGGGTTTGCGGTACAATTGGCCCGCAAATATCTAAGTAGACTTTTTCTAAATAATTGGCCGATTTGTCTAGAGTTTCTCGGCTAACTTTAGCCGTTACCTTTGCTTCGAAGTAAATTTAGCAATTATCTCCCGATTTGTCCGAATGATCTGTTCCTAGAGCAACCTTTTTAAGCTGTTTTAAGGCGTTTTCGCCTATATGTCCTATTCGTTGATGCTAAAGGTCAGTTTTCAAAAAAATAGTGTAGAGAGATTAGACTGTATTGATAGTCTGAGCTTCTATTACTATTAGGCCGTCAACATACCGCCCCTGGATGGTTAGTTGTCCGGTCCAATCAACTTTTGGCTTATTTTAGCTAAGAGTTACCTTACCTCCCCTCTTTCTAAGCTTGTTAAAGCTTAGGAGGTTAATTCTAAATTCCTTAACAAACAAAACTTCGTCTAGGACAATTGTTTTGTTCTTAAAGAACAGTTTTGCTTTGCCTGTCTGTAAGGCTCGGATTAACTTCCCCCCTCCCCAACGAATAATCTGGTTAGTTGGCTGGATATCCGTTAGAAGGTTAATATTCGAGCAAATATAGCTTGTTGAGCTTATATCGAGGATCTAAGAATTAATAGAGTAATTGACTCTGTCTAGTAATGCTGTAAAGCATTGTTCTTCTTGTAGGTTAGAACTGTGTACAGAAAACATTAAAAAATCGGTGTTTTCGGAGCTTTTGTTGGAATTTGGCCGGAGATTTGGATATTTTTTCCAACAAGTTGCCAGTTTATGCCCCTTTTTGTTGCAAAAGGGGCATTTTTCTTGGTTTTTACTTAGAGATTTTAATTGTTCTCCGGTCCTTTGCGTCAATTTATTGTCTATTGCAGTAAAAACCTTTTCTGCTGGGGTACTACCGCGGATTCGGCAAGACTCGTCTATAAGTTAACTAAATAAGTCCTATAAACTTATATCGCTAGTCATTTGCCGGTAGCTTTGGCTAATAATAGCTACCGTGTGCTCGTATTCGGGGGTCAGATTGTGGAGGACGTAGGCAGCTACCACCTTGTTGGGTAGTGCTAGTCCTCGGGTTGCCAAATCGTCCGTTAATTGTCTAATTTTAGCAAGGTAAAGCTCAAGGTTTTTTACCTTACCAAGTATAGTGCTAAAGAGCTCTTTGCAAATTAGAAACTCGGAACTAAAACCTTTCGATTCGTATAACCTTTTTAGGCTATCTTAAAGCTCTAGAGAGTTATAAATCCCCTTTATTTAAATAAGGGGACCGTCCTCTAGAGTAAGTCGAATAAGGGCTGCTGCCCTTGTCGACTGTTCCTAGCGGCTAGCTTCGATAATATCTCCAGCTAAATAGCCGGAAAAGGGGATTATAACATTACTGTAGCCCTTTTTAGTTAAAAGGGCCTCCATTCGAATCGACCAAATGTTCCAATTAGTCGAGCCCTTGAGTTTAGAAATCTTATAAGAGGAGTTTATAGCCGAATATATAGTCGGAGATTTCCAAAAAAAAAGGAAATTCTGTTCTAATAGTTAAATTAGGCTAAAAATTTAGAGTCGATTGGTAATAGGATCGTTCGGAGGTGCCGATAGATGTCGTAGGGGAAATATTTCCTAAAAAGGAAATTTAAAAGGAATTAGTGCTAATCCGGGCTTATAACCTATTAAAGAGGTGCAGGGAAGAAGAAGAATACTACTACAAAGAGTAGGAAGACGAGATTAGCTTAAGACTGGTACAATACTTAAGCTTAATACAGGTACAATACTTAGTAGCAAGGAGAAGCTGTTGTTATATTGTCTGTCTTGTTAGCTAGAATTCTCTAGAGAAATCCTAGCTTATATATCTAAGTCTAGCGGCCCGTACAGAACTTACTAAATATCTGTTCTTTTGATAGAAGCTAGATAACCCGTAACTTACCGCATAAGACGGTAATTCTGTCTATCTAAAACTATTAGTCTCTAAGTCTATTTTATGTTGTCTTAGACTACAGGCCAGCTGTCTAGGACGGGTTGTACAATGCTTGTTTTTGTCCTAGGCCCGGGCTACTAGGCCCGACTCTTTAGGTAAAAGGCTTATTCTATTCTAGACCGAGATAGCTGGTAGAACCTATTCGATACTCCGGGCTTCTAGGGGTTCCAGCTAACCAGCTAGTTGGTTAATTTTTAATAGTATCTTTAATATCTTAAACCTATTATATTAATTTTTTACCTAGCTTATAGATACTTATCTTCTTTAAGAGAGATCTATTATTATAAATTAGTCTTAAGCCTTTTTAGCTCTTAGTATTCTAACTTAATTTCTTACTTATATTCTAATAGTTAAATAGTATATTTAAACTATACTATTATCTCTAACCTTTCTATTTCTAATCTAGTATATTAATTAAATAATTTAGATCTTATTAATATATATAGAGATATTATCTACTATCTTATTCTTATCTATATCTAATTCTTTTTATATCTACTATTTAAATAGATGTAACGCCGGTTGCTGCAAGAACCGAACTAAGGCTTACTTATCTTATATACTTATCGATCTTAATGGTAGGCGTCTTGTGTGCTAGAGACTAAAAAGCAGAAGAGGCGAGACAGATTATAGAAGATAAGAGCGGCTTCACTAAAGTAGATAGAAGATAAAGTACGTTACCTAAATATAGTTAAAAAACTTGTATTTAGATATTAAGTTAACAGACTAAAGTTTATTTTAAGATTAGTTATTAGTTTAACTATATAGTTTAAGGTATATAGAGAAGTTCCTTTATATCTACTAACCTAATAATACTTATATTAGGTTTATAGAGAATATAAGCCTTTATAGCTATCTTGTTCGATAATATTTACGGCAGGTTTATAGGCTTAGTCGGGAATAATGCTGGTAGAGCTAAGATAACTAGCGGTAATTAATACTTAGACGTACGCTAGACTGTTTAGAGCTAGTATTCGTAATACAATCTCTCCTCTTCTAGTTAAATTGTTCTCGATTGACTCTAAGCTTGTTAAACACTTATAAGTTGCGTATCGTTCCTCCTTCCGTAAATAATCTATAAGTCGCTATATCTCGCATAAAGTTTGTTGCTATAGGTTCTAAAAAAAGTACAGTTAATACCTGCTAATCGAAGTCTGCGGTATTAAAATGCCTTCTTGCTTTTAATGTATATCGACTAAAGAGAGGTATATAGTTTAGTTTAGAAAGACGATGTATTTAGTGTATACTTAAGATAAGAAGAGTTGTAATTTACGGGTATCGTTAGTAAATAGTATGCCTCGTTATTGTTTTTTTATAGTACTTAAAACTAATTTAGTTGTAGCGCGTTTAGTTTATTCTTAATATTCCTTTTAGTCGACTACCCTTTAGCGTACAAAGCGCTAATTATATACATTAAAAACTTAGATAGCGGCGTTGGTTGCGGCTATACAGCGTAACCGATCTAAGGTCTAAAAGTTAAAAGAGAAGGTTAAGAAGACTTGTATGCAGATAGCAGCGAAGTTAACTTAAAATAAATTATTGAAGTAAGAGGAGTTTGCCGCGTTAATAGCTAGTAGCGATATATTTAAATGTTTAAGCGGGTTATCTATTAATTTTTAAGATAATTCTTATTTAGAGTTAGGTAGCGGTTCTATAACGTAGTAAGCTGGTTCGTTTAAGAGTAATTTAGGTGCCGGTAGAGCGTACTAGATAGTAAATTAGAGTGTTAATGCTACTACAACTAATTAATATTCTAGTTCTAATATCGTTAAATAGTATCTTTATAGTTAGTTAGGTTTTATTCTGGTTTCTATTAATTTTTATGTTTAGAGTATTCTTTCTATTTTATAAGATACTGTCGTTTGCCTTGGTATTGTTTATAAGCTCGAATCGTTTCGACCTTATACTCGGGTTCTTAGTTGTTAAAAAGGATTTCTAAGTTAAGTTGTTCTACTTCTTAAAAATAGACTAGTTTTAATAGCGCTACATAGAATATAGAATATTTTCTTATTGTCTTTAAAAGTTTAAGTTTAAATATTATAGATCTTAATTGCTGTAAGATTCTAAATAGTCCTATCTTAGTATAGTCGAGTTTCTTGCTTAGTCTAATAGTTTTTAAGTTTCTTATAAGCAAGTAAGCTCTTTTCTCCTCTTTTATGCTCGTATTCGGGGTCGTTTTTAACTTGTTATACTACTTTCTAGTTTGTTTGTTAATAAACTCGCTATTAGACTTTAACTGCTGATACAGGATTTTTATGCTTGCAGCTATTTGCGTAGCTAATTCGTTTTCTGTGTTATTTTGTAGTTGTCTTCCCTAAAGAGGGTAATAGCTATATAAGATATAGAACGGAGTTATCTTAGTTATATTGTTTTTTGTATTATTGTACGCGGCCTGTGCTACTAATAGTAATTGTATCTAGTCGTTTTGCTGGTAATTAATGTATGTCTAGAGATACTGTTCTAGTATTTAATTTATCTGTTCTGTCTGTTTATCTGTCTGTAAATAGAATAAAGTAGATATTTTCTGTTTCGTCTCTAGCTGTTGCATTAGGAATATTTAAAATCGTAAGACAAACTTTTAATCTCTGTCTAAGACAATTCTTTGTGGTTAACTATAGTTAGCTAGAATAATCTAAAGGAATATATATACTAGTTATTTTAAATTGCTGACTTTCTTATAGAGTATAAAATACGCGTATTTTGTTAGTTTGTTATATATAACTAGAATAGCGCCGTAAGCTACCCCTGTAAGTAAATTCTTAGAGATCAGTAGCTTAGTAATAAAGTCTAGTAAGACCGTATACTATAGTCTCTTAGGTATTTTTAGTAACTGTAATTTACTATATAGTAAATGTCTTGGATACTTAGTTCTCGTATATACGTTGTATTCTTAAATATAGTTCTTAACGTAGTGTTGGATTCTTGAGATATAGTAGGTTCTTATAATTTTTTCAATAGTATTGTCGATGCCTTTATATCCTTTCGTTGGGTTATCGTAAAAGTTACTAATAATGTACTAAATTAGATTCCTTAGAACATAAATCTTGCTTTAAAATTTATAATAGCCTTTATTGTTTTTAGTTAGTCTTAGATTATTGTTTCTCGTTTTTCTGGTAGATCTTAGGGTCGTTTAGAATATCTAGGATTCAGCTGTTTAGCTCGATAACAAACTTAGTTATTATAGCTAATTAATTGTATCTAATCTCGTTATTGTATTCTTAAAATATTGTATACTCGACGTATTCCTTGTTATTAAGGTAATCTAAACGTTAGCTTAGAGCGTCGGCTCTATTGTTCTTGAAACCCTTTTTATAGGTAATAATAAAGTTGTATAGAGCTATAGTTTCTAACTATCTAACTTGTTTGTAGTTAAGTTTTTTTATCGTTATAAAGTAAGTTAGTTTCTTATAGATCGTATATACTATAATTATATAGTTTGCTTCTTTTAGATAAGCGCGCTATATTTCGAATGCTGCTATAATAGCTAAAAGCTCTTTATTATAAATATTGTAGTTCTGTTTTATAGATAATATTTTTCTTAAGTAGAAAGCTACTGGTCTAAGCTTTTCTTCCTTGTTATTTTAACTTATATATACTCTAATTATATAGTCTAATGCATTTATTGCTATAATAATCGGTAAATTAGGGTTAAATATTGCTAGTACGGGCTTAATCTTAAAAGCTTTCTTAAGCTCTTTAAATACTAATTGTTCTTTTTACGTCTAGAAGAATTCTATCGATTATTTTGTCTGTTAAAACAGCGGTACTATAATTCGGCTAAAGTTAGATATCTATCGCCTATAATAGTTAGTAAAACTAAGAAACTATTGTAGTTACTTTATATTCTTTAATATAAGCTAGATTAGAACAGACTAGATCTTTGAATCTTTTATTTAGAGACTGTACTTGGTAGTTATAAATCTAAGAAATTTAACGGATTGTTAGTAAAACTAGGTTTTCTCGATATTAATTTATAAATTGATACGTACTAATCTTTCTAATATCTTTTTAATATATTTTATATATTTTTCTAGTATACAGCTATATACTAGGATATCGTTTAAATAAGCAGTTATAAATATATCTAGGTAATTTCTAAGTGTATTGTTAATTAGTTTCTAGAATAATACTAGTACGTTTATTAGTTCGAAGAGTATAACGTAATACTTAAAAAGTCTGTATCTAGTATAAAAGGCTATTTTCTATTCTTTACCTTTCTTTATATAGATTAGATTATAGACCTCTTTAAGGTTAAACTTAGTAAACTATTGCGTGTCATACAATTAGTCTATTATTTTGTCGATGTATAGTAAGAGATACCGATTTTTAATAGTTACTCTGTTTAATCGTCTATAGTCTATATAAAGCCGTAGTTTGTTATTCTTCTTTAGTATAAAGAGTATCGGGTATCCGGCTAATAATATTAATTTTCGGATAAAGCCCTTTCTAAGGTTCTTATCGAGATAGTTGCGGAGCGCTTAATTTTCTACTTTTAATAGGAAGTATATTAGACCGAATATTAGTATTTTGTTTTTCTATAAATATATTGTATAATTCTACGGTTTGTGTTTTAGAAGAGCCGAGTCTGGCTTAGCTTCCTTAAACAGATATTAGAATTTATCGTATTCTTTAGGTATTTTAGTAATTACCTGAGTACTTGTCGTCGTATAGAATTGTTAGCGTACAGTTGTCTCTTATTTATACCTACGTATAGTTAGCTATAGATAAGATACTACGTTAAACTTCTCTTATAAGATATCTAAGCGTCGAAGTATAGTAATACTAACTCGCATAAGTTCTTTATCGCGCTCTTTATTCTTACTACTAAAAATAGCTTATAGGGTATTTGTTCTGTAAAACGACTCTTATTTAGAGTACTTATATCTAGTAAAGAGAAGTTTTTTAGTTCTTTAATCTACTTTTAAGTTATATTATTGCAACTAAAGTATATCTAGTACAGCATAGTGCTAGTTAATATCTACAATATTATAAGTAATTTCTTTCTAATAGTTCTTGATAGTTATATCTATTAATAAAGTCTTGTAGTCGACTTTTTTCTTTACCTCTTAAAATTTAGATAGTACGTAAAGTAATTTCTTCTTCTATGTTTATATTTAGTACTCTTTAACGTAGCGTATTAAGATAAAGTTGTCTATTGCGTCTAAATTAATTATAATTTTAATATTTCTATAGTTTATTGTTATCTAAATGTGTAAGTAAGTTCTATAGATAGCTAAGCTTATATAAAGTTAGACTTTTAGAGGGTTTAGCCGTTAAACGGGTCGGTACTACTACTCTTAAAGTAGTTGGCTTAGTCTTTTTCCTATTAATTATATACGTTTTAGAGTATTTTTGATACTAAAACCTATTATCGGTTAATTTGCTATAAAAATTTCTGAGTAAAGTGTTCTAGTACTACTTTTATTATAACGTCTAGTTTATTGTTTACGATCTCTGCTTTAATTATACAACTATTACTAGTTAAAACTTGTTATGTTTATAGGTTGTATATTGTTAGTCGAAGATATTAGTACTGACTATATAATTTTAAACTCCTAATAAGGTAGTTTACTAGTCGTCGTAGGTATAAGTAAATATATTCTAAAATATTGTTAATATCTTTATTAGCGCTTAACTTTCTCTTGTAAAAGGCTAACTAATAGAGTCTCTATATTATCTCTTTCTAACGAATTAGAGTTTACTCTTTCTAGTTAGTATCGTTCTTAAGAGAGGATTCTATATTATTAGAATTTATATTTTTGTCTTTAAGTTGTTGTCTTACCTATAACGTATTATAGTTACTATCTTGCTTAGCTTCTATAGTCTGTTCTTTCTTAGATTCCCCTTAGGTTTTTAGATAAGGTAATTTAGATTGTTCTCGGGTAAGACCTAGTTCTTGTATTAAATTTTGTTTTAAAAATGTCTATCTCTTTAACTACCATTCTAATTCCAGTTTGTTAGATTTATAGATCATATAATCGTTATTGTAGCACACAGTTTAAAATAGTGTTTCGTGTAGTGCAACGGTATCTCGTACCTACTGTCTTAAAATAGTGTAGTTAATATTGTTCCAATTCTATAGATTTTATTGTTCCTATTTTATTTGTCGTTTCTTTATTTTCTCCTATAACTTATTGTTAGTATCCTAATTTTAGTAAAGTTTATATAGATTTAGTCGGTTCTTCTCTCTTAGGTCCTCTAAAACTAATTGAGGTAGGTTCGTTTCTAATTCTAAGTAGTAAAACGCTTGTCTCTATATAGAGTTTAGGCTAGTAAGATACTTTAGCTAAAAGTCTTCTATATATAGAAGTAAGTTTATCTAATTTAGACATTAATTAAGTCGTTTCCTAGCTATAGTAACTAGAATAGTTATATTGAACTATTATTGCGGAGAGCGGGGTTTTTAAGATCGATTGTTGTTGTATTCGTTTCGTCTAGTATTATTAAACTGTTGTTTCTTAGAACAGTATTTCTTAACCTAATGCCCTGGTTTCCTGTAATATAAGCATAGCTTGTTCTTTATTTTATATTTTCTTTCCTAATTGTTTAGTTTCCCTCGAGGCTTTATAAGATTTAACTCTATTGGATCGCCTCGGTTTTATCGTAAGTTTGCTCGATTCTTTGTTCTATAGAATCTATTAGTAGGGTTACTCTTCTTTTTTATTTATCTTTTAAAGTTACTGTCGTCGATTTCCTTTGCTCGTTGTATAAAGTTATCGAGGTTATTAAACTTTTCTCTACGAATATAGATTATTCTCTTAATATAATTCTTAAGTCTTTCGTAAAAGGTCTCAATAAGGGGTTTTTTGTTCTATCCTGTTTAATTAGCATACCATATAAATTTAGCGGCGTATCTGCTCGCTGGTTCTATTTGCTTAAGGTTCTAAAGCTTTCTAGTAGCGACGCGTCTAGCGTTAGTTTGTTTAAAGATTTTATAAAGCTTTCTCTAAAAGAAGATAAAGCTAGCAAAGAACTTATTAGTATCCTTGTACCTATTCTTTATTAGAGTAAATAAGAAATCGTTAAGGTAATACTTAACCTACTTGTAAGTATCTCTGTCTATATAAGAGGTAGCGAATAGAACTATAGTAGTATCGTTCAGAAACTAGTTTCTATAAGTTCTAAAGTATATAACTAGACGTATTAAAAATAAAGTAACTTTAGAACGTTTATTTAAGAAGCTTTTTTCTATTTTAGTGTTAACGTCCGATATTTTACTTGTACTAGCTATCCTGTTAGCTAACCTGTTCGTAGCATTGCGGCTATTAAGTACCGAAGTAGTAGATATAATTAATCTGCTTTCTTTACTTTTATAGCGAGTCTATTAAAGTATAACGCCGGTCGCTATAAGAACTAAATTAAGACTTACTTACCTTATATACTTATTAACCTTAGTAGTAAGCGTCTTATATGCTAGAGACTAAAAGGTAGGAGAGGCGAGATAGATTATAGAAGGTAAGAGAGGCTTAACTAAAGTAGATAGAAGATAAAGTATGTTACTTAAATATAGTTAAAAAACTTATATTCAAATATTAAGTTAATAGACTAAAGTCTATTCTAAGGTTAGTTATTAGTCTAGCTATATAGTCTAAGGTACACAGAGAAGTTTCTTTATGTTTACTAACCCGACAATATCTATATCAGGTTTATAGGAAATATAGGCCTTTATAACCGTCTTGTTCAATAATGTCTATAGCAGGTTTATAGGCTTAGTCGGGAATAATGGTGGTAGGGCTGAGATAACTGGCGGTAGTTAATACTTAAACGTACGCTAGACTGTCTAGAGCTGGTATTCGTAACAATAGAGCTCTTAGTATTATATTTCTACTATTGTTAGTTTATCTTCTTATAAATTCTCTACTTAGTAATAAGCTAGTATTAAATATAGATCTTTTAGATTCTAATACTAAGCTTAATAAGCTAATACTATTTAGCTACCATTTAGTTTTACTAGAACTTAAGTCTCTATTTAAATAGCTTTTATCTATCTTTTGTCTATAAATATATTTACTACTAGTATTACTAACGTTGTTATTTAAAGATATTATTTAGCTAGTAAATAATATAAGTATATCTCTCTTTTATCTTATACTTAGTTTATAATTTAAGAAGTCTAATAGCTTATCTTAGAACTATATTAGACTCCGCTAGATCTTCTATTTACTTAACTTATTTAAATTATAACTATTGTTAATAAAGCTCAATATACTTAAGCGCTAGATATAAGCTTAGCTATCTATACTACGTCTTGAGTGTTAAGTATTAACTATTTAGATTGAAAAGCAAGCTTTACTAGTAATAAACAAAAAGAAATAATATAAGTAGTTAGATACTATTCGGCTCGAGTACTAATTATAGATATATTAATATAACTTATTCTACTTAATATAGTTTCTTCTTTTAACGTTAAAGCTATATAAAAAGATATATTTTAGGCTTACTAAGTACTATAATAAACTAACGGAGTACTAGTACTTCTATACTTAGAGCGTATTATTCTATATAGTAGATAGTAACTAAACAAGTACTTAAGATTATATAGTACTTATATTAGATAATATTATTTCTTTTTCTTCTATAAAAGTAACTCTTAGCGGCTATCAAGTTAAAGTAATAAAGAGTAGAATTATATTTCTTAGTTATAATATTTAGAGCAATATAAAACTATAGAGCAATATTATAGTAATAGTCGATCCTATTGTTAATTAAGATAATTATAAGAATCTTAATATTATACTATTTAATATAGTTTACTTTTTATATAAACTTTTTATTATTACGAATATCTATACTAAGGTCCGTATTATATATATTTATAAGTATATTAATATAATACTAGATTATAGGTTTAAAAGGAACAATTTATAGGGTAGAGAAAGGTATAGCAACTATATTTAATCTACTAATATTTACTTTATTTACTTTATAATTAGTTCTAATAATAGAGACTATACTCTACTACGCTAGATATATTTAGTATATAGTAAGCTAGAATTAGCTTACTTTAATAGAGAGTATCTTATAAATATATTTATAAATTCTAATTATTTAGCTATTAGTTTATTTATAATTCTCTTTATTAATAACTTTAGTGTATATTAAAATATATACTAAGTATTAAAGATTATTTACTAGATTTTAGCTTCTTTTCTATATAATAAGCGCTATAAGCTATTAAATATTCTAACTATTACTCTTAGCTCTTATAGCGCTAGTATATATAATATTATTTATATACTTTAAAAGAACTTTAAGAAGCTTAACTATAATATAGTACTAAACGTTAAAGACTAAATACTAACTATATATACTTTCTTAATTATTATTATTAGTAATGTATCTATATAAGTAGATAACTTTAGCTTTCTTTAGTATACTACTTTATAGTTTTATAAAAGCTATTTCTATTTTAAGAATAAATATACTAATCTATATAATAACGCTTAACTTTACTACTATTAGAATGTAGTATTTGACTATAAGGAGTTATAGTATATATATACTACTAAGTAAAAGATATTTCTTTATAAGTACGATATAAGAGCTAAGAGCCTATTTATCGCTTACTTAGTACTAGCGCTTAATTTAATACTAATATACAGCTTTAATATATCTTGTTTAGAGTAGCGTAGTATTAGTTATATCCTTTAAGATCTATTATTCTTAAGTATCTTTACTAAACGTAGTATAGCGCTATATCTTAAAGTATTTTAAATATATTACTATTTATCTACTTAGCTTTAAATTTAGTTACTAATATACTACCTTTAGTTCTAATCTCTATTAAAAGTAAGTTAAATAACTATACTAACGCTATTAATCTTATAAATATATTTATAGTTAAGCTAGTTTTAAATACTTTATCTTAATATTATATCTAAGTATTTTAATATCAATACTTTATTTATAACTAATATTATTTTATAGATCTTTTATATTGTTATATAATATAACAGCGTAGTCTATATTTAGCGCTATATACCTTTTTATTTAATTACTTACTTACTACTATAAATATAAAAGAGCTCTTAAGCTCTAGTACGGTATACTAATACTTACTAAAAAAGCTATAGAGATTTTATATATAACTTACCTAGTATAGATAAAGTAGCTCTATAGAATATTATTAATATAGCAATTCCTTAAGCTAAATTAAATACTAATATTAATCTAAAAGTAGATACTAAGAATAGATATAAAACTAAGTAGTTATAAGTACTATAATAATAGAAGAAGAAAGTCTATTTAAATAAGTCTATAACTAAATTCTTAAAGCTTTTAGACTTATTTAATATTTATATAAATATATATATTAATAATACTATATATAAGTATAGTATAGTAATAAATCTAAGCGTTTTAGTGTATAAAATAAAGTATAAGTATATTACTCTATAAATATATTTATAGCTACTAATATATATAGATCTTAAAAGTAGATAGCTCATAACGCTATACCGCTTAATCTAAAAGTCTATATATTTATAAAGAATATAGTAAAGTAGTCTATTTATTTAGGTTTTATAAATATATAAGCTAACAATTTAAAGCTTATAAAGATAATAAAGAGGTTATTTAGACTCTATAATATCTTGATCTGTAGCTTTATTTCTATATTAAAGTATACTAATTTTAAGTAGTTTAATAATAAAAATAATACTTTTATGTTAATAAACGCTATATACCTACTTTATAAAGATACATACTATATTAATATTTTTATATCTATTACTATTTACTAAGTTACTATATATAAATAAATCTTAGTATTTATAGTATAGATAATCTCTATGAGCTCTTGTCTTACTATATCTTTCTATAACTATTATAGTAGATATTTAGTAAAGACTATAGTAGGAATAACGTTATAATCTTTAATAAGTTTAAGCTAAAGTAGTAGAACTATATTATATTTATAAATCTATTTATAGCTCTATACTACTAATCTATACTAATATACGTAGTACAGATAACTAGCAATAGATCTTCTTCTTTAGTAACTTTCTATACTTATATAATAAAGATAAAGTATATCTATTTTAAGTCTATATACTATATTATTATATTTAGCGCTATATCTTTTTTATACATAATTAACTATATAGCCTAGATATTATAGATCTAGTACTAGAGTATAGTATATTGGTATATAAGCTATTTATAGTCTTTTAGTAGTATAAAGTAAGCTATTATACTTTATTTTAGTATTAATAGAGAGTAATTAGATAGAGAGTATTAATAACGACTATTAATATTTACTAAAATATATATAAAGTATACATTTCTTATAAGTTATATAAAAGTAGTGTATAGTAGTAATAGTACATATATATCTTTATATATACTTTTAATTAACTTTTATAAGAGTTTTTTATAGTATACTTAGTAGAACAATACGTCTTATACTTACAATAAGCCTTACTATTATAACTACAACTATAGCTAAGTCTAGTTAGTTATAAGTTATTAATTTAATATAAAGTTATAAGATATATATTAAAAGGTTGTATATTGGTTATATATTAGTTTTATAACTATTATAAAATAGTTCTACTTCTATAACTACGCTATATCTAACTTGTACTATAGAAACTAATATAGCTCTAGCTAATATTCCTCCTCTTACCTCTATATCTAGTATTAAAATAGAAGCTAGTACTAATATAGATTATAAAATAGCATTTAATAGACAAACTAGTAAGTTCTTAATAAAGTATTAAAGCCTTCTTAATATCTTACTATAACTAGCTTAATATAGCTACTATAAGATAGTAGAGCCTCTAAGTTAGTTAGACCTTAAGGTACTACTTTATATACTAAGCTAATTACTAATCTATAATTCTAGAGTTAACTATATATACTAGCTCTAAAAAAAGTCTTTAATATACTATTAAATTTATATTAAAAAGTTCTTTTTTAGAAAATTATAATTAGTCTAATATAAAATATATTATCAAATATACTAGCTTAGTTAAAACTAAGTATAAAAACTATATACTTTAGTTAGATATACTATACTATTTAGATATATAAGATAAAAAGATCTATTACTAATAATATAGACTATTATTACTATACTTTAATTTAGTTTTAAGATAAAAGGCTATAAGTCTTTACTATATTCTAAATTTAGTTTATAAGTACCTTTTTATAAGTTCCACTATAGTATTTTTAAGTATAATTAGCTAGTAGCTTACTACTACTAAGTAGTTCTTTTTACTCTTCTTCTATAAAATAATTATAGTAGTCTTATTAAAGATAGAAAATTACTATTTAAAGCTAAAATATATACTAATAGTACTAATATATAAAGTAGATATTATAGTAAAAAAAAGGTCTTAATAATCTTATTAGAAATACTATTAAAGCTAGATACTTTGCTATTTAAAAGTTTAGTAATAAGGCTTCTAATCTCTTTAATATTTATTTTAAATAAAACATTTAGCTTATAGTTAGCTTAAATACTACTATTAGGGTTTATAAGATTTATAAATAATACTAGTAAAAACAACTTTTTTAATAGTACTTTTGTTTTATTTATAAGTATTTTTATAGAACTTTTATTAAATTAGTATACTTACTCTTACTTCACTTAGATATTTTTAGAGACTTTTTTTCTTATTTACTAATTATATATTTTTATAAAAAGTAGTACTACTATTTTTAACTATTTTAGTAAAACTTATATTTACAAAAGTTAAACTAGTATTAAAACTTATACTTTAGTCTAAAAGTAGATTTTATAAAGTAAATCTTTTTAGTCTACTATATATTTATTAAGAGCTAACTTATATTAAAAGACTAGTAGTTTAGCCTTATTTTTTTTACTTAAATATACTAACTAATGGTATTTTAGTAGAGAAACTATAAAATAAAGATAAAGAGTCTTAGAAAAGTATTTTATATGATACTATTATAAGTTACTTAGCTTCTTAATAAGATTATTTATATTAAATATATTTAAGACTAGCTATATATAACTATTCTACTTAACCAATAGTTTAAATTAATAAAAGACTATATCTTTTTTTATTAGTATCTATTTAACTAAGAAAGCTACCTTTATTAGTAAACTAGAGTCAAACTTAAGTCTATATAGCTTTAAATAGTATATTAACTTAGTATAACTTCTTAATTTTAAAGTATAATAATAAGACTATTCTTAAGTAAATTAAAGAAGAATTATGTAGCTCTTTTATTTATATTACCATAATTATACTATATAACCTAATGTTCTATTATTATATAATTTACTTAATTTTTATATCCTTTTCTTTCTACTATAGTATCTATTAGCTACTAAAAGAAAGTAGCTCTTAAACTAAGTTTTTTATAGCTAAGATAAAAAAGATTAGTTAGTCTACTTAGTAAGCTAGCTTAAACTAGTATACTATCTTTCTTTTCTTTATTTAAAAGATAAACCTTTTAAAGTCTATTTATATAATTAATATATATTAAATATACTATAACTATATTATAAGATATATCTAGTATATTTAAATTTTCTTATAGTAAAACTAGAAGGCTATATATAACTAGTATTACTAGGCTTAGTAGTTTTTACTATAGTTTATATAAAAAGTATACTTTATACTATACTTTTAGATATTATATACTTTTATATACTATTTATAGTATATAGTATAGTAATATACTAACTATTAGTATCTCTACTATTAATATTTAAAGTAGTTTTTAATTTAAACTATATAATTAAATATTCTGATATTATAGAGTCTTATATTTCAAATAAGGCTCTTTTTAATAGTCTAGTACTATATACTTTAAGTTAGAAAATTAACTATTAGTAAGCTATATATTTTTATACTTTTATATATATCTTTCTTACTTTCTTAAAAGTTAGTTAACTTTAGTATTAAGTAAAGCTAGACTACTTTTATTATTTAAAGAGAGCCTATTACTTTTATAAAGCTCTACTTAATAGCTCTTTATAGAGCTATATTTATAGCCTTACTACTATAGCTAATCCCTATGCTTAGTAGTACCTTTAGAACTCTACTAGAAAGTTTTAATAAAGAACTTTAAAGTCTAGTATTAAAAACTACTCTCTATACTTATAATATAGCTTTAGAGTTCTCTATAGAAGATAGTAATTCTATTAGAAGTAGAAGTAGAATAGAAGTAGAAGTAAAAAAGAGGCTAATTATTAGAACTTTTATTCTATAGTAGGAGTTATTATAACTTCTGTTAAAAGGAGAAGAAGAATAAAAGTTAAAATTTTAACTTCTATTCTATTTTTAGTACTTTTATATAAATAGAATAAAAGTTATTAATTAAAATAACCTTTTTATAGTTAAACATCTTAATAATTTTAAAGTTTTTAGCCTTTAAGCATTTCTAAGCATATATATTTAAGCTTAAAAACTCTAATTAATTAATTTTTAATAGAGTTTTCAGCTCTAAGCCTCTAATATAATAATTTTTTATTAAAAAATAGAAGTAAAAGTAAAATAAAAGTAGAAGAGAATTAAGATAACCTTTCTTTTATTAAGTTAATAACTTCTACTTCTACTTTTAATTAAATAGATGTAGAATAGAAGCTAGATACTAACTTCTATTCTCTTCTATAGAGAACTCTATATAGCTTATATACTTAGATAGAGAGTATAATCTTTATAGTACTACTTTAAAGAGTCTAAACTACTATAGTAGCTAGAATTATCTTCTAGACTTTCTTAAGAAGTTCTTAACTCTCTATTCATTTTAACTTCTTAATCTATATCTATATAGTAAGTTAGTCTTATTAAGCTACTCTTATAAACTTAGTACTTAGAATATATACTATAATAGTAATCTAAAAATACTATACTAAGAGTACTATTAGTACCTTTTTTATACTCTTAAGTCTATACTCTACTATACTTAAGACTCTTCTTCTATTTATTATATACTTTTTATATTTAAATATATTTTTAAGGTTCTTTATAACCTTAGTAAGTCATAGCTAATTAGCGCTCTATAGTATTATAAGAATACTTTAAATATAGTCTAATATACTATACAGTTTCTAAATACTACTATTTTAATTTTAAGTACATTCGTTATACTATAGAGCTTTACTATTCTAGTCATTTACCCCTATAGGTATAGTATATATATTATATATACTATACGTTTATTATACTTTTATATCTACTATACTTGTTTAACGTATAATTATTTAATATATAACTATATAATAAGTTCTAATTAATTATATACTTCTTATATAAATACTTATACTTATATCTATATTATTATTAAAGCTTTAAAAGTACTAAGTAGATAGAGCTATAGAGCTAAGACTTGTCTATATATAATATAAGTATTCTATATCTAAATACTATACCTAATTCTACTTATAATTTTATTATAATAAGTATAAAAGAAAGACTTTAAAGAGAGCTCTTTACTACAGTAGTTTTTATAAAAGTATAATATTATTTAGGCTATAGATATATATAATAAGATAAATATAATAGATATAATATATACTAAGCTTTCTATTATTATACGGATTATAGTTTTTATAAATTTAGGTTAATCTTACCTGTTATTAAATATGTACTAGGTTATCTTAACCCTAACTTATAGAAACTATTACCTATATATTATATAATAGAATAGTAGAGCTATATAGAGCTAAGACTAAAATATACTAAGCTCTAATTTTAAAACTATAGCTTCTTTATTTATTACTAATACTACTATAAACAATAGAAATAAGAACTAATAGAACTAATAGAAATATAAGAAATATTAGAAATATAAAAATAATAAAGTTATTAGAATTATTAGAAATACTAGAATTGGTAGTAGAAATAATAATAAGAAATTATAGTAGAAATAGTAATAGACTATATAATAGAAACAATAGTAGAAATAGTAATATATTTAGTAGTAAAAATAGAAATAGAAAGAGTAGTTAAGATAGTAATAGTACTAGAAGATAAATTATTAAAATTATAAAAGTAATAATAGCTATCTATATTATTATTATCTAGAAACTTAAAATAGTAAAAATATAGATTGAAACTTATATAGAGATCTTTAGATAGGTCTATCTTATTAAGTATTAAAAGTTTATTTAGTAATTAAATATAATATCTACTAACAATCTAAATTACGCTTAAATAATCTTATCTATTCTACTATATTAAGATAAGGGCTTAAAATTTATTAATATTTTAAGAATCTTTTGACTATAACTTTTTATATTATTAATAGATAGATAGTTATAAGGATAATAATAGTCTAATCTTAATAATATCTTGCTCTATTTAAATAATAGATTTTCTTTTAGATAGTTACTCCTATTATTAGTATAGTTAAGCTTAAGATAGTATATTAAGAATTTATAGATACTAAAGTTCTACTTTAATCTTAACTTATATACTAGCTATAGTACGCTTTAGTATAGCTATAGTACTATAGTATCTATATTTAGAAAGGCTTAGTATCTAGGTTTTATTTATAGAATAATTATAGTATTTCTAATCTACTACTAATACTAATTATTATTATTTTAAATATATTTTTTAACTAATTTAAATTTTAAGATACTAGTATTCTTTATTAATTTATAAAGTTCTATAAGAAACCTTATTACTAAGAATATTGCGTAGCTTATATCTTTACTATATTAGTACTATAGAATTAATAATTCTAGCTAACATAATAGAAATACTAAAAAGTATTAATAAAGCTATAAAGTTAGGCCTATTAAAGCTTCTCTTAAATAAAGAAAATTTTTAATATAATATATATTATTACTAAAGCTAGTAAAGATATAATACTATAATTATTTTATCTATATATATAGAATAGATACTATAGTTATATTTTAGTAATAATAGTAGTATATAGCTAGTATATTACTATCCTTTTTTATAATTAATTTCCTATTATAAGGCCTTTTATATTAAGCTACACTATATAGAGAGCTAATAGGTATTACTATATAACGTTTATAGTCTATATATTACTATCCTTTTAAAGTATTACTTTAAAACTAAGAAGTATATATTTTATTAACTTAAAAACTTTTAAAATTAAAGCTCTAAAGCGTATTAAATATAAGTTTTAAATTCTTTAGTTCTTTCTAAATAGAAAAGACTATATTTAATCTTTATTATAGAAAATAGTGTCTTTTAAACTCTATACTAAGTACTAAATTATATTAATTTAAAAGACCTTACTATAGATAATATTTTTAATTTTACTCTAGTTATTATAATAGTTATATAGTAATATAATCTTAATACTACTAAAGCTAGTTATTCTTAAAAAGGCTATATAGAGCTAACTATAGAAGAAGACAAAGCAATCTAAAATTATACTAACTTACTATAGTAATTGTCTCTAAGCCTTATTAATTATTATAGTAAAGGTAAGCTTAATTAGAAATTACTCTTAAATAAAGCTTACTATATAGCGACTTTTAAAAGATAAAGATATTAAGATTCTAGAAAGTAGCTATATCTTACTAATATAGAGCCTTAATAGAATTATAGCTTTAAAAAGATATTACTTAATTAAGATAAGTCTTATTTTAGTACTATTATAAAGATTAGTAGTAGAATTAAGATTATAAAAAAGGATTACTAAAGCTTTTATTTTAAGATATAGGTTATATAGCGGTATACTTAGAAATAACTAACTATTTAGAAATTTAAATAAGTAATACTTAATGTTATTATTAATAAAAGGTTAATTATAGAACTTTATTATTGTCTTTAATATTGTTATTCGCTATAAAAGCTTCTTATTAAGCTTATGAATAGTTAATAAATTCTATATAACTAGAAGAACTTTTTAGGTAATTTACTTATTATTAATATTTTATAGTAAAAGTTCTAGTTATAGAAAGATAATCTATATTAGCTTTACTTTATTATCCTTATTACTATTACTTTATACTATATTTATAGTTTTCTATATAGTTATACTATTTAATTTAGTAAACTTACTTAGCTATAGTAGTATAGTAACAAACTTATTTAGTGAATACTATTCTAATTTAGTAAGTTCAAGCTACTTTAAATATATATTCTTTCTAAATTCTAAAATAGTTATAGTACTTTAGTAAGTAGTAAACTTAATATATAACTAAATAATCTAAATACAGATTTTATTAGAAATAATAAGGGGAATTCACTAAGAATTACTATATAATACTACTGTTTTACTATTAAAGAGGCGGTTATTCTTTATAAGATTCTATATAGTATAGTTAATAGCGTTAACAGTATATTAATAAGCTATTACTACCCTCTTGTAGATAATTATCTATATCTTTTATAATAACTTTACTTAACTTATTTATATACTAATATTATATTAAGAAGACGTACTAAGCTTTTTAATTAGAATTTTAAACTTTAAATATACTGTTTAGCTATTAATAAGAAGTATAGCGATAATTTTAGTTAATACTACTATAAGTATAATATACTTAGCTAAATATAGTCTTAATAATATATAATTTTTTATAAACGTCTTACTAGTATTGTTAAAGCTCTATAAGAAGAATATCTTTAGCTTTTTTACTAATATAGTATCTATAATTATAGTTATAGTATATTATTAATCTATATTACTTATTGTATTAGTCTTAGTAGCGTTAATAGTCTCTTATAGTTTAGTTTTATTATAATTAAGCTTATTATTTAGAAGAAAATTATAGTTCTTATATATAATTATTAAATAATTATTATTTAGCTTTAAGAAGCTAAATTTATATAAATTTTATTTTTAATACTATAAAAGAAGCTATAAATTATAAAGAGCTAAAAAAGGTATTAATATTTATGAAATTATTAATATAGTAAAGAGAATAGATAAGAAGATACTTATAGTTATTAAATAATTATAGCTTAATTTTTTTTGAAAAGCTAAAAAATTAGCTAACTTATACTAAATAAAAATTATTATAAAGAGACGCTATAGAGCTTTACTACTAAATATCTTATTAGCTTTATTTAGTATCTTCTTTTATTACTTATTATTCTTTATTAAGCTATAAATTAACGCTATTCTATAGTATAACTTATAAATAATACTATTAAAGCTTTTAATATTAGTTTAGCTATAAAGCTTTAGTATGTATATAAAAATTAGTTATAAATAATATATAACTAATAATATTACTTATTTAAATATATAAAAGCTACTACTTTTAGTTATTGTACTACTAAAACTTATTAATTAAGCTTTAATATAAGATTAGCTATAGCTTTAGCTTTCTTTTTTTAATTTTATCTATCTTTAAATTAGTAATATTAAATTTAAAGTCTTTATTTATAGTAGTACGCTTGTTAATCTATATCTACTTTATTAGTTTAGTATAGTAGCTAGTTACTATTCGCTACTCTATTATTTATTTATTACTATTATTATTTTAGTATACTATTTACTAGTTCTCTATATATATATTTAGCTAGTTAACTATAAAATATTTCTTATATATATAGAATTAAAATATATACTAAAAGTACTTAAAAAAGCTTAGCTAGTATATATTAATATATATCTTAATTTTATTAATATTACCTTATTTAAGAGCTTTTAGTTAAACTATAATTTAATTACTACTTTTATATATATACTTATAGAGATACTTAAATAAATTAACTATTACTACTACTTTAATATTAATATATATACCATACTTTTTAAAAAGATCAAAGTTATATATAATAATATTTTTATTAGTATAAATAAATTTACTTATTTTTACTATATAGCTATTATACTATTAATACTAAATAAAATAGAAATTATTAGTAAATACTAATTTTTTCAGTAAATATCCCAAAAGAATATATATAGTAAGTAATTTTTTTTGTTTTACATATATATATATAGTATTTCTTAATATAAAGTTTATATTTCTTATATAATATTAACTAGTTAATATTAGTAAAGAGATAAGACTTTTAAATAGAATTAGAAATCTTAGTATAAATAAGAATAATAAGTACATAGTAATAGAAAAGACTGTACTTTTAAAATTTAATTATACTATAATATATAATAACTACTTTTAATACTTTCTTTTTAAAAATATTATACTTTAGACTTTTTAACTTTAATTAAAATATATAAATAATTTAAAATTTTAGCTACTTAAAGGTATTTTAGCTAAAAAGTAGCTTATATATAATTTTAATTTAATTTTAATTATAAATAAATATAATAAAGAAGTTAAGACTACTATATATATTAATAATAGTTATATTATTATAATAATACTTAGTTATATTATATAGTAATTTACTATAAAATATTAATAGTATAATTTACTTACTAATCTTTTATATTTAGTTAATAATAGTATTATTAGTTAGAAAGTTAGCTACTCTTTAATATAGTTTAGTATAAATATTCTTCTAGTAATAGAGTAAAAAGATAAGCTATTAATCTTTAATAAAAGCGTTAATATTAATAGTAAGCTTCTATATTAAAGATTCTATATAAAGAATCAAGTTAAATTTATCTTAATCTTACTTAAAGAGTATAGCGTACTAAAGTATAGAAAAGATTTTTTTAGTACTAGTTCTCTTTTAGTAGCGTAGATACCTATCTTTATTTTTATTCTTTATAAAGCTATTTCTCTATATACTAGGGTTCTAGCTGACCTTACTATATAGAAATAAAAGAGAATACTATAAAGTAAAGTAGCTAAAATAAAACTTCTTAATATACTAATATCTGTCTATTCAATATTAAATAATTATTTTATATAATGTAGTACTATACTTAATAGTATTAAAATTAATAGTTATAGTAATAGACTTATTAATAGACTTACTATAATAGCATTAATTTTTAAAATTTAAGTTATATAGCTTTAGTTATAAAGCTATTATCTTATCTTATTAAATTTATTTACTACAGCTATAAAGTATATAAACGTAGAAATAGTACTTTATTAGTAGTACTACTATTTATTATAATATCTATAAATTATAATAATTAAGAATCTTTATTTATAGCTTCTTTTACTTTATAAAGCTATTATATAGATAAAGTTAAAGAAATACTAGATTTCTATTGAAAGCAAAAGTAATAATTTAATATAGTAATAAAATTTACCTTAAATTTAAAAAATAAAGAGACTAATATTACTACTACGCTAATTCTCTTTAAAACCTATAAATATAAAGAAAAAGCTAGTGTTTTAATAATAAATTAACTAAAGAAATTTATAGAATTAAGCTATATATACTATCTTACTATACTATACTTGAGTTTTAATAAAAGACTATATAAAGACTTAAAGTATAACTAGCTAGAAGGGAAATATAAAACTATATCTTTATTATAATAAATATTTCTAAAATTGATATAAATAGAATTTTTATACTTATTAAAATTTTTATTATTTATCTCATTTAGTTAGTAGAACGCTTTATAAAATTAATAGAGAATATTTATATAGTAAAGAATATAATAAATATTACTATACGGTAGGCTATATATAGTATACTTATAAATAGAGACAATCTATTTATTTAGAGCGTTAATATAATAGATATACTGCTATATATAGTTATATAGAGTTTAAATATATAGATAATTCTATTAAAGCTATTATAGCTTATTTTAGAATATAAAATAAATATTATTAATATTTTATTTTTACTATTTATATCGTTAAATTCATTTTTAATATTATCAATAGCTTAGCTAGCTTTCTTTAGTTATAAAACCTACTCTTCTTAATTTACTAGAACAGTCTTACTATTACTAGTATCTTATAAAAAAGAAAAGGACGTATAGTATTAAGTTAGTAATTTACTTACTAAGCCCTCTTTAAATATCTATATATATAGTATAATCTTAAGTAAATAAAAAAGTAAGTTTAAACTAAATAACAGACTAGAGCTAAGTAGTAGTAACTATATATAATACTTAAAGAAGTAGAAGATATATAGTTAGTTAAATAATAATAGTAATAAATATAAAATTAATAATAGGCTTTATAGGCGTATATAAGAGCTTTAACTTAAAAAGAGTATATAGTAAATAATTATTTTAAAAAATTATACTATTTATAGTAAAGAAGAAATTATAATATAGAGTTAGATGTATAGATTATATATATATATAACTGAGTTTTAGCCGTCTTTTATCTTAGTAGTAAAACATTTTAATAGAAAAACTTGGTTTAAAAGCAATGTACCACTAAAATTAAGTATATCTTTATTATAATAGACATAAAAGATATATATCTAGTAACTATGTTATTAGATCTAATAGAATAGTAGATATTACTACTAGATATACTAGCTACTTTAAGCTCTATAGAATCTAAAATCTCTTAAGGCTTAGATATAGTTACTAAAAAGATAGATTAATTAGCTAAGTATAGTATAAGTATTATGCAATATATAAGAGACTAGGCTTCCTATTTAGATAAAAATAATAATATTAAAAAGACTAGCTCTAGAGACAAAATAACATAAATAGCTTAATCTAATTTATAATCTATCTACTAGCCTAATTAAGCCTTGTTCTAATCTAGAAGATAATCTAGAAGATAATCTAGAAGAATAAAATTTAAAAGATTAATTAACTATATTAGTTCTTAGTTCTAATCTAGATAATAAAAGTAGTAAAAATAACTTATCCACTAGTACTATAGGTTCCAATAGATCTAGTAAATCTAGATCTAGTAAAACTATAACTAGATCTACTAGATTAGTTTTAGATACTATAAAGAATTCTACTACTGATTAATAAATTTAATCTGATATAGTACAGCTAGGGCTAGGTATCTTAATTATATAAATAATCTTAAATTTTTTTCTAGACTTGTTATTTAATGATATATTAAATTAGAATATAAGAAAAATAAGAGATACTTAAATCAATCTTACATTTAAATGTATTAATTTATTTCACTATATAAATTTTAAATAGTAGATTTTGAAACTTTTAGTACTAGTATAGAGTTTAATATAGTATCTGAATGTAATATAAAACTCTTTTATTTTTAGAAATTTCAGTATAGATTAATCTTAATAAGTTAGCTATATATATATTCTAAACTAAACTAAACTAATTTAGATTCAAGTAGGTTAGATATAAATTGGGTATATTTAGATATCTAGATAGATAAGCTACAAGATATAATTATTTATCTAGTATAAAGAATTTTCTAAGTAGAGCTAGTAATTATATTGTTAAATTCAATAGATTTATAAATAGTAGTTCTAGTATTACTAGATCTAATCTAGATAACATTAGTTATAACTATTATATATATATAGTAATAAAGAAGATGATAATAAGATTAAATATATTTCTAAAGCTCTAAGGTACTAAAATTATATAACTTCAATTATGTTAATTCTCTAGAGTACTAATAGCTAGAGAAAGTAAAAGATTCTATTTAAATTTATTTAGTATTAATATACTTAGCTATACTAGCTACTTCAGCTCCTATACGTTTAAATCTAAATAAATATAGTTACTAAAAAGAGAAATTAATTAGCTAAGAATAGTATAAGTATCATACTATATCTAAAAAATTAGGCTTCTTAGAAAAATAGAAATATTAGCTTAATCTAATCATAATAGCTCTTAACTAACAGAGAATCTATCTACTAGCCTAATTAAGCCTGGTTTAAATCTAGAGAATAATCTAAAAAACAAGATTAATCTACTATATTAGTTCTTAGCCCTAATCGAAACAATAATAGTAGTAAGAATAGTTTAGCTACTAATATTAGATATTCTAATAGATTTAGTAAATATAGGTCTAGTAAGCTTAGATCTAGTATTTCTAGGTTTTCAAAGTCTATATATAAATCTAGATATAAATCTAGATATTAATCTAGATATAAATCCAGATATAAATCTAGATATAAATCTACTATTTGAGTTCTAGATACTATAGAAACTACTTTTAGTACTAAATAATAGATATAGTTTTCTATATATAAGGTAAGCTAAGTTAATTTTATTTTACTAATAAAATTATATATAGCTAGAAAGATCTAACTTATCTAGATTTTCTTATATATTTCATGAACAGTAATTTATATAAGCTCTGAATAAGTAATACTTAATTATGATTAGAAGTTAGGATTTAAAGATTAATTTAGTTAAGCAGTAAGATCTAGAATTTTAATTAGCACTATTAAATTCTAGAGAGTAGTTATCTAAATAAAAACAACTATATTTAATAAATAATCTAGATCTAAACTAGAACCAAACTAACAAATTAGCCTACTATACAATCTATACTAAATGATTGAAAAATTAAATTAATTAATATCAAAGTAGATTATCAGAACTTATTTCTATACTGCTCCTATCTAGTCTTAATTTTAAGCTAACTAGAATAGATCTTATTAATAAATATAATCTAACTTTTAAAATAACTATAACATTATAAAATATACTAATAGAAAATTATATAGATATTTAAACTACTATACTATAATAGATATAGAACAGTTTTAAAACTAGATAAATCTTATAGCCGCTACTCGTACTAAAATTCTAATTCCTACTAAAAATCTAGTTATTATAGTTATAATCATTATAATTATAGTAGTAATAAGATCTAATCTAGTCTTACTACTATATTATAACTATATTATAACTTTATATTAAATAAACAACCCGCTACCAGTCTAACTCTACTTAAGACTTAGATTTTTATCTAGTTTAGCTATAGATAGCGGTCGCAAGATCTAGAGCTTATAACTTTATTCTTATTTCTAAGTCTAGCTTAGGTACTTAGTTACTATATTAGGTAGTAGAATACCTTCCTATAGTAGAATTTAATGTTAATTTTCAACAACTAAGAGTTCTTACTCTAGCGCTACTATCTAGTAAGATAGCTTTAGATTACTAGATAGCTACTTCCTTTTTAGGCTAGGGCTTTATGACCCTAGCGTAACTTTCTAAAAGATATTTCTATTTAGTTTTATATTAGTTTTATATTACTTAGATTATATAGAACTAGATCTTACAATTACTACTAGAATTAGAACTTAAATAATATTATAGATTTTTCTTTGTCTAGATATCTAGAGAAAAATAAAGATAATTTCTAGATTTAAATTTTAAATCGAAATAGAATATTATCTTATATCTAGAAGTATATTAGATTTTAATATTCTAACATATATAACTACTAATTATAAAGTATATATAAAGACTTCTATTATTATAAATATAAAAATACTTCTAAAAACTAGGCTACTATAAATATAGTTTTAGGACTATCTATAATCTAGATTCCAACTATCTTATAACCTTATTAAAACTATACTTTAACTGTTTCTTAACTTAGAAGAAGGCCTCTAAGGTATTTTATTTCTTTAGATAAATACAATTATCTTTTTCTTTTAGAATATAGTTATCTAGACCTAGGTTACCTCTAAACTAGCGTAGATTCTTAGGTTAAGTTTAAATCTAGGCTAGTTTAGTTCTATATCTAACCTAGACTAATCTAGATTCGATCTAGCTAAAGAAGTTAGACTAGCTAATAATAATGTATACTAATTTATAGTAAGAATAACTAATATAAGTATAATATAAGTACAGATCAATAGCTCAATAGTAGTAGTAGCTATAAAATTTAAATTTAAACTAAAACTTAAGCTTAGTATTAGATTTATGAATTATACTTTAAGATATCATCTTTAGTTAGAAAGAATGCATAATTATATAAGTATAATTTATTACTAATTTAAAGAATAACTAGATTATATAAAGTATTCTTCTAGCTTATAGTAAGTACTATAAAGTATTAAGAGTCTAGAGAGATAATATTTCTAATTAATATATTCTATAAAGCTCTAAGAAATTTCTCTATTACTACTAAGACGCTCCAGATAATATTATAGTCTGTATTAGAATATATTAAAGCTTTACTATAGTTGAAAGCTTCTATAATCTACTACTTAAGGTAAGTAAACTCTCTACTAGTATATATAGTATTTTTCTACTATTAGTAGGTAAAGCTAGTATTATAAAGAATATACTTATCTTTCTAGATAAAGGTTAAACATACTATAGAGTCTTTATCTTTGAAATAGTAGTAAAGACTCTTAAATACATTCTTAAATATTTAATTATCTATATAGTAGTATTAGTACTAGAGGTAATAGTGGGGTAGAATCTTATATCTAAAAAACTTATAATTATAGTTTAAAATAGTAATATTAATATTACTAGATATCTACTCTTACTTCTCTATCTAGCTATTATTTAGTACTATTAAGAGCTATTTATATATCTACTCTTAGAGATAAATAGCTAACTCTATAAATATCTCTAAGATCTCTTTAAGCGGTATCTAGTACAATAGTAGCTACTTAGCCTCTTATTTAGCTAAATTATTCTATTTTTTATCTTAATTAAGAAAGTAAGAGTAAGACTAGATAAGGCTCTACTAGGCTTATATACTTTTCCTATTACTATACTTAGTATTACTATAATATTCTTAAGACTAGAAATAATATAGTTAGAATCTATATCTTATAGCCTATTCTATAGGTTAAGATACTATTAATATACTATTATAATATTATTATAATACTCTACTAAAATAGATATAGAACGGTTTTAATACTAAATAAATACTATATTAGAATAAACTTATATATTTAGATCTTATAACCGCTACTCCTACTAAAATATTGGTTTTTACTAATAATCTATTTATGATAGTTATTATTATTACAATTATAGTAGAAATAAGATATAATCTAGTTTTACTACTATATTATAGCTATATTATAACCTTATATTAAATAAATAACCTAAGACTAGTCTAACTCTAATTAAGATTTAAATTTTTATCTAATTCTAGTAGTAGTAGTAGCGGTTATAAGATTAAAAAATTAAAGCTTTACTTTTTTATATCTAAGTGTATCTTAGCTAGCTAGTTACTATACCAGACAGTAGAATATATTTCTATACTAGATTTTAGCTTAGATTCTAAAAAACTAAAAAGATTTTTTTCTAGTATTATTAATCACTAAGATAGCCTTAGATTACTAGATAGCTACTTCTTCTTTAAGATAGGGTTGAATAACCCTAGCGTAGCTTACTAAAATAGCTTTATATCTAGTTTTGTATTAGTATTATATTATCTATATTATATAAACCTAGATCTTATAACTACTACTAAATTTTTAATAAAAATAAAATCTTAAATATATATTAATCTAGATACCTAGAAGATAACCTAGATATACTCTTAGTTTTAAACTTATTTATATATACTAGTAGATTATATAGCTATACTTATACTTAGAACTATTATAAAAATATATTTAGAAGCTAAATATATAGTATATATAGAACCTTATATTTTTCTAGATATAGACCTAATCTTAGAAACTATTCTAGTAATAGTATAGTTTTAGTACCCTTTATAATCTAGATTTCTACTATTAAAATACTAATAACTTTATTAAAACTTTTTTAGTACTGTAAAATAACTATATTTAAACTTCTTAGAGGGCCTTTAAGATAGTAATAGTAGTAATTGTGTATATGTCTCCATTATCTACTCTTAGATATTATACTAAAAAGCCTTAATAATAATATAGACGCGAGTACAAGTATTTATATAAGAAGTATATAATTAATTAGAACTTGTTGTATAATTATATATTAAATAAGTATTATAGCGGGTATAAAAGTATAATAAATGTATAGTATATATAATATATATACTATACTTATAAAAGTAAATAACTAGAGTAGTAAAGCCTTATAGTATTAAGAAAGTACTTAGAATTAAAATAGTAGTATCTAGAAACTATATAGTATATTATACTATACTTAAAGCGCCCTTATAATACTATAGAGTATTAACTAGCTATAACTTACTAAGAATATAAAGAACCTTAAAGATGCGCTCAAATATAAAAAGTATATAATAAATAGAAGAGAAGCTTTAAATAAAATAAAGTAAAGGCTCAAAAGTATAAAAAAGATACTAATAGTATTCTTAGTATAGCGTTTTTAGGCTATTATTATAGTATATACTCTAAGTACTAAGCTTATAAAAGTAGCTTAATAAGACTAATCTACTATATAAATATAGATTAAAAAGATAAAATAAATAGAAAGTTAAGAGCTTCTTAAGAAAGTTTAAAAGATGATTTTAGCTACTATAGCGGTCTAAACCCTTTAAAGTAGTATTATAAAGATTATACTTTCTAATATATAAACTATACTATAAGTATAAAGAGTAGTTTTAATACTAAACTTTAAAGTTCTTTATTAAAACTTTTTAGTAAAGGTTTTAGAAGTACTACTAAGTATAAAGATTAGCTATAATAGTAAGACTATAAACATAGCTCTATAAAGAACTATTAAGTAAAGCTCTATAAAAGTGGTAGACTTTCTTTAAATAATAAGAGTAGTTTAGCTTTACTTAATACTAAAGTTAACTAACTTTTAAGAAAGTAAGAAAGATATATATAAAAGTATAAAAATATATAGCTTACTAATAGTTAATTTTCTAACTTAAACTATATAGTACTAGACTATTTAAAAGAGCCTTTTTTAAATATAAGACTCTATAATCTTAGAGTATCTAATTATATAGTTTAAATTAAAAACTACTTTAAATATTAATAGTAGAGATACTAATATTTAGTATATTACTATACTATATACTATAAATAGTATGTAAAAGTACATAATATTTAAAAGTATAGTATAAAGTATATCTTTTATATAAACTATAGTAAAAACTACTAGGCCTAATAATACTAATTATATATAGTCTTTTAGTTTTATTATAAGAAGATTTAAATATACTAAATATACCTTATAGTATAGTTATAGTATATTTAGTATATATCAGTTATATAAGTTAACTTTAAAAGGGTTATCTTTTAAATAGAAAAAAGAAAGGTAGTATACTAGTTTAAGCTAGCTTACTAAGTAGACTAACTAACCTTTCTTATTTTAGTTATAAAGAACTTAGCTTAGAAGCTACTTTTTATTAGTAGCTAATAGATATTATAGTAGAGAAAGAAGAGTATAGAGATTAACTAGGATATATAATAATAGAATACTAGGTTATATAGTATAATTATAGAATATAAATAGAAGAATTATATAACTTTTTTTTAATTTACTTAAGAATAGTCTTATTATTATACTTTAAAAGCTAAAATAGAATAGTTATACTAAGTTAATATACTATTTAAAGCTATATAAACTTAAGTTTAACTCTAATTTACTAATAAAGATAGCTTTTTTAGTTAAATAAATATTAATAAAAAAGAGTATAGTCTCTTACTAATTTAAGCTATATATAGCTTATCTTACTTATAATACTAGTATAAAGATAACTAGTATAGTTAATATTTATAACTTAAAAGGTAATAATAATACTTTTACTATATAACCTACTATCTATAATACTCTTTAAAGTACTATGAATAAGTATATTTTACTAGAGAACTTTAATCTTTATAATTTAGTATAGAGTAGCTTTATAGTATCTAAATACTATAAAAGAAAGTTTTATTACTATAGCTAAGAGGTTTAACTATAGTATATATACTATTATAATAATAGTATATAACTATATTATAATTATCTTATATAAGTAGCCTTATAGAGCTACTAGCTTATAAGACTTAGAATATAGTTTAAGTTATATACTATTTAGTAGTAACTTAGATTTAATAATATCTTCTAATTAAGATTAAAATACTTACTATAGCTATATTACTATTTTAATATAGTAGCTACCTTATACTGCTACTTACTTAGATTTTAGCTATCTAAAACCTCTTTATAATAGATAGAATTAGCTTAGTACTAGTATCTTACTATACGTTATTTAAGCTTGTTCTATAAATACTTATATTATATTATAGGCGTATAACTATATTACTAGCTTAATAGTATTATATTTAGTATTATCTTTATATAGTCTATATACTAGTTATACTCTAGAAAGTACTTACTTATATTACTAGGCCCCTCTATTTATATATTATAATTTAGAGCCTTTATAAAGTATAGCGCGTAGCTATATAATACTAGTAATCTATATACTAGCTACTATCTAATCTTCTATACTTTTAGATCTAATATACTATTGTATATATTATTAGACTTATCTATTATCCTTACTAGCTAGTCTATAATAAGAAATAGTAGTTAATATTAATACTACTTATATAAGAAGAGCTAGACTAAGTATATTAGCTTTCTATATATATCTAAAAAGTTACTAATACTAAATATATAGCGCCAATTAGTATCTCTATTATAGTATTAGTAAGCTATGAAGACGTTTATAAGGGGCTTAGAGTATATAGTACTATATATACTATATACTTATACTATTTAAAGCTACTCTTAAAGTAAATAACGTTCTTAAAATTATAGTTATATATAAGAGTATACTATAGCTATTAAATAGAGATATACTCGATTTACAAGTATATAAGATTGTATACTTAGTCTACTATAACAATCTATTATACTAAAGTAAGAGTATACTAAGATAGAGTAGTAAAGATAAAGTAGTAAACTAATTAGATATTATAGATATTAGGTTTATATCTTCTTTAAGAATAGTATACTTACTCTATAGTAAGAAGCTATTTATTAGTAATATATAGTGCTTATTAACTTAATTAATTATTTAGCTTAGCTCTTTATTAGACTTCTATACGCTAGCTAGCTTAAGTCTTAATAATTAGTGTTAGAAATTAACCAACTAGCTGGTTAGCCGGAACCCCTAGAGACCTAGAGTATCGGACAGGTTCTACCAGCTGTCTTGGTCTAAAATAGAACAAGCCTTTTATCTAAAGGGTCGGGCCTAGTAACCCGGGTCTAGGACAAAAAGAAGCATTATACGACCCGTTCTAGACAGTTGGTCTGTAGTCTAAGACAACATAGAATAGACTTAGAGACTAACAGTTTTAGATAAACAGAATTACTGTCTTATACAGTAAGTTACAGGTTATCTAGCCTCTATTAAAAGAACAGATATTTAGTAAGTCCTGTACGGGCCGCTAAACTTAGATATATAAGTTAGAATTTCTCTAGAGAATTTTAGCTAATAAGACAGACAACATAACAACAGCTTCTCCTTGCTACTAAGTATTGTACCTGTATTAAGCCTAAGTATTGTACTAGTCTTAAGCTGGTCTCGTCTTCCTACTCTTTGTAGTAGTATCCTTCTTCTTCCCTGTACCTTTTTTAACAATTAGCGTATAACGTTCTTTATAAATAGATACCCTATTATATTAGGTAATAATATATTATTAGCTATATACTTAAAAGATCTATATTATAATTAGTAGTAGTTAATAAATATTAGCTAGGTATACTTATACTTTAGGTCTCTAGCAAAGATATTATAGTTTATAATAATAGTATATTTTTATATAATATCTATAAAGTAAAGCTCTATATAAACGTTAGAGAGGCTTAGTAGCCTATTAAACTCAATACGCGCTCTAGCTAGCTATTTAGCTATATATTTCTATAGACCTATAATACTTTACTTAAAATTATTATTAACTTTCTATATAGCTTTCTTAATAATATAAGCTAGACTTTAGTTAGCGTTATTTAGAGTATTTACTTCTTTATTATTATTAGCGACTACTACTAAAGCTTGTTTATAAGTCTATTTAGTATATATTACTAGTATTTAAAACGCTTTATAGAAGTAGATAAGCTAGTTATATACTTCTTTAGGACTTTTATACTGCTCTATATAGATAATTATATTATATTATATAATTATTATAAATACTTAGATAATAAACTTATTTAAAGAGAGGTTTATATTAGCTACTATATACTACTATATTACTATAATTAAGAAGGGTAGCCTTGACTATATTATCTATAAAGTACTTCTTAGAATTAAGAGAATAAGAATTAATATATAGTCCATCTTAGAGAGTAACTATAACTATACATAATATATTAAGCTTTAAATATATTAAGCTTTAAATATATTACTAATCTAAAGAATATTAAAACGCTTAAAAAGTCTTAAGGTATATATTTATACTACGCTTACTTAGTATACTTAAGAACAATAAGCTCTATAAAATTCTATCTAGGTCTTACTACTTAGAGTAAGGTATATTAGAAGATTAACTTAAAATTAAGTTAAGGACAAGAATAAGCTATATAATAGTTAGAGACTTAGTATAAATACTAGTATTCTTAATAAATATATAGCACTATAGATTACTTATCTATACTATAGCTCTATATTAAAAGATAGTATTAAAGTAGTATTATAAGTTAATAGCGACATTAAATATAAGATTAGATCAGTTCTCTTTTATATAAAAGTATATATAATAGCCTTATATTACATTATAACGTAGAAAGCTAGCGTTCTTAGTCTATTATAGTATATTACTAATAACTATTATAGTAAATATATAAATAAATTCTAGTATAGTAGCCTTGTTATCTTTATTATTTAAAAGCTCTATACCCTTAGTAAGATCTATAACCTTCTTTATAAGGTATTAAACTATATTACCTATACTAGTATTATAAACACCTAGTAAGATAGTAAATAGATTAGCTATAGTATAACACTCCTTATAGCTTAGACCTATAGAAATCTAGTAGAAGGCCTTAATAGATTAATATATATTATAATATATAGAGAAGTTATTAATAAATAATATTATTAATATACTTACTATATAGTCTATAAAGATGTTCTTAAAGTAGTTATTAATCTATAAATACTTAAATTTCTTAATCTTACTATATACTAGATAAGTATACTATATAGAGCAAGTTATCTACTAAGTAAGATTTACTTTATATTATATAAAATCTTACTTAAACTAGATATTTTAGCCGTTAAGATAGTAACAATCTTAATTTGTCTTATAGTTAATAAAGAGGTAGTACTTATATATCTTAATATTTTTAAGATATATCTTGAATATAATATCTTTAGCTAGAAAGTACTCTTATACGTAGATATTAGAGAGTAAGATATTATAATATATTTAATACTTATTTTTAAAATAGTTAATTGTTAGCAAAAGCTTAAATATTAGTATAATCTTATCTTATCTATATATATTAGTATAGAAATTATAGCTAATAAAAATAACTTAACTATACTTTATATAGCTATTAAGCTAAAATAGGCGTCTTAATATAATAAAGTATCTAGATAGTATAATCTAACTATTATAGCTATAAGTATAGTCTCTAAATTATATATATATAGAGAAACTCTATACTCTAAAGTACTATAGCTTAGTAGGTTTATTAATATAGTATACTATACTAAAGTATACCTTATTATAAATATTACTCTTAAGAATATTATATATAAGGTAAGATAGATTATACTAGTATATTTATAACAATCTTATAATCTATAATATTACTTATCTCTATCTATTAGCTTACTTCTTATTAGTAGTAAGTAAAGCCTACTTTTTAACTATTACTATAATTACTTTATACTTAAGCTTTAAAAGCAGTAAATAAGCTTAAACTTAGTATTTAAGGATATTTAGCTTAAGTAGTAGTTTATAGCTATTTAGAAGAAGATTTATACTTAAAATTGATTATAATTAGATATATTTTTACCTTAAGTTATTAGACTTTTTAAACTACAGTCTAAGTATAAATAGAAAAAAATAGATCTCTCTTAATATAGTAATCTATTATATCTCTTCAAATAATAGTATTTATAATAGACTTCTTAGAGCTAGTAGCTCTTTATTACTAGCTATAGGAGTAGTAGAACGTAATAAGAATAGCTAATATAATAGAGATAGTAGTACTTCTAACTCCTTATCGTTATTATTATTACTATCTTTAAGATTTATATTATATATATTATAGTCGTTAGCAATAGCAAGTAGATTAGAGAAAGTGTTTAAATATAAGAAATATTAGTAGTATTAGTTATATAGGTAGCTTTTAAAGCTTATATCGTTATATAGATTATTAAAGTCTTCTTCTAGAAACTCTATATTCTTATTATTATTAATATTAAGATATTTAATTACTAATAAGATATAGAATATACTTTTTAAGACTAATAATAAGACCTTATACTACCTAAGGTTAGATATCAGCTAATTATAACGTTAAGATTACTTGTTGTTATCTATTTATATATTATTACTACTATTTCTATACTCTAGCTTGTCTATAAAGTTATTCTTAATAATAGTTGTACCTATAAAGTTGTCTACTAGTATTAGGTTATTAAATAGTAGTAACTATAGACTACTCAAAAAGAAGCTTTATATAGGCTAGAAATAAGCTACTAAGCCTAATATAGTATTATTATTATTTATATATTAAGACTTATATTAATTAGAGGCAGCGTTATTATTACTTAAGTTGCTAAGACTTTTACTATAGTTAGATAGCCTCTATAGTATAGTACCGCGTTATATATTTCTAAGAGATATTATAAGTAAGGTATTAAGCTAAAAGAATAACAATATATGTAGTAAAAAGAGTATAAAATAAGAAATTAGCTACTTAAAAGTAATTCTACTAAGTAAAGGTATAGAGAAAGATATATAGCGCAACTATTTTCTATATTATACTACTATTAAGTCTCTTAATTACTACTTTAGCCTATAATACTTATTTCTATACTTATTATAAAAGAACTTATTAAACTAAGTAACAGTACTACTAATTATTATTATATTTTTATTTAAATCTCTATTAATTAGTTAGATAGTAGTTATTAAGATTATCTACTAAGGCTTACTACTCTAGTAAGTCTAGGCTAATATACTTATAGTAGTAGTAGAAGTCTATATATTTATATCTCTATTACTTAAAGAGAGTATATCTATTAGTAGTAATTTATTAGCTAGAAGGGTCTTATTATTATTAGTAGATAAAGGCTAATTCTTATTATTAGCTAAAGAAAGCTTCTTTATATTACTAGAATTATATAGATCTATTATAGTAGTCTATCTAGTAATAGTTAGATATATATTACTTAGAAAGAAATAGTATATATCTATACTTATAATATATTTTATATTAGTCTATAAGTATAATTTAAAGTTATATAATTAGTCTATAAAGCTTATTATAGACTTATATAGTAGATTAACTAAAAGAATAGTAGAGAACCTTATATTAAGCTAGTTTTATTTATAGACTAGAGTATACTATAGACTAGCGGGCTAACTTTAGTAATTATACTAGTAGATAAACAACTAATTAAAAAGTATAGAGTACTTATACTACATAGATAAAATAAAACAAGTATAATAAGAAATTTACTTAGATAGACTTATATATGCTACTTATTAAATAATTTAATATATAGTATACTTTATAAGCTAGCTATAATAAGCTTCTTAGACTAGCTTTTACTTACTTAATAGCTCTTTATTAATATTTTACTACTTAATTTAAAGAGTCTTCAAATTTATATACTACTCTTAATATATATACTATAGATGCTTTCTTTTAAAGCTATCTATACCTTAAAATATAATTATCTTACTACTAGTATTATTAGTAGAGTAATAGCTAGTAGTATTATATATTATATAAATAAGTTTATTTAATAATAGAGTAACGCTAAGATAGATAATATAAGGAACGTTAAATTAGAAGCGCTTATACTTTTAATTATAGATATATATAATTTACTAGTATTATTTAGCCTCAATAGGAAAAGAAGGGTTTAAATATAGCTTTATAGACTTTGTAATATTTATACTTACTATATTTACTATAGAGGTCTATTAGTATTTAGTAATAGCCGTAGTATATATTTTATATACTTATACTATTAACTTAAGATAGAAATAATTTATATATACTATTATAGATTAATATCTTAGTAAATTTAATAGGTTATAAAATAAGTATAAATTAAGTATAAAGATAGATAATTTAGATTCTATAATAATAAAGTTTCTATATAGTTTATATATATAATAGCTAATTTTAATATATAAATATATATAGTTTAAAGTAAGGAGTTAAGGTACAATTAGCTTATTATAGAATATACTACTACTAGTATTAACACACTGGGGTCTAATAACGAATCGACTCTAGATACGGTTGTTAGCCTTACAGATCTATACCGCGAACATAGAAAGCTCTTAGAAGCCGAGACAATGTATTACCGGGCGCTAGCTAGCAACAAGAAGGCACTCGCACTAGATCATATATTAACGCTATAGACGATTAGTAACCTTAGCCTCTTATATAATAATTAGAGTAAGCTAGCGGAGACAGAAGCAATATACTAGCGGGCGCTAATTAGCTATAAGAAGGTACTTATACTAAACTACCTGTCAATACTATAGACTATTAACAATCTAGGTCTCTTGTACAGAGATTAGAGAAAGCTAACAGAAACAGAGGAGATATGCTAGCGGGCACTGTTTGGCAGAAAGAAGATACTCGGACAAGAGTATATATCGATACTATAGACTGTTATAATATAGATCTCTTGTACCGCAATTAGAGCAAGCTAGCCGAGGCGGAATTAATATATCAACGGGCACTAGCTAGCAATAAGAAGGTACTCGGGCTAGATTATATATTAACGCTATATATAGTTAATAACCTTAGCCTCTTATATAACAATTAGGGTAAGCTATTAGAAATAGAGTAGATATACTAGCGGGCGCTGGCTAGCTACAAGAAGGTACTCGGACTAGATTATACTTCGATACTTAAAACAGTTAACAACCTTAGCCTTCTATATAGTAATTAGGCTAGACTAGTAGAGGCAGAGACAATATATTAGCGGGCATTAGCGGGCTACAAGAAGGTACTTAGACTAGATTATACCTTAACACTTAATATAGTTAAAAATCTAGGTAACTTGTACTAGAATTAGGGTAAGCTTAATAAAGCAGAGAAAATATTTTAGCGGGTGCTAGCTAGCTATAAGAAGGTACTTACACTAGATTATCTGTACCCTCCTTACTCGGTTCTATCGGACATAAATCCCTACGCTAAGCCGCTTCGGGATTCCTTATTTGTCGGGTACTAGCATAAGCTAGTACCCGACGTATACCCAAAATGGTCGCATACCCGAGATCGATCCTATATATTTTACCTACACGCCGCAAAGAGCTTTCTAAAACTAAACAATCGACTCTCTGATTAATAGCTTAGGCTTAGAGCTTACCTTTAACTTCCCTTTTCTGTAGTTTGTGCGTATCTTAGTGCATACGACTTTCTTTTCTGTCTCTGCTGTATTCCAATTCTTTACTATCTTTCTTAAAGAGAAAGCTAAAACAGCGCTATCCTTCTATATTTAGCGCCTATCTTCCTTCTTGCGTTTAAGCTCCTCGCGCCAACGCGCTTCTAATTAAATTAAATTAAGATTATCTTAAACTAGGTCTCTCTTAGTAATTATACGCTCACCAATATACGCAAGATGCTCCATTCTTGTCTAAAATAGGGCTAGTTCTGGGTAAGCTCGAAGCTCTCTAGCTTCTTGTGCAATCTTATCGACAAATTGGCTATACGATCTTCCTGTTCGGGAAGTTGTAGGCGGCTCTTTACTTTACAGAGTAGCTTCTCTAGATATTTTACCCAAATTGGGTATCTGGTTAAGCACTTTATTGACGTTTAATAGCTAGATTCCTGTCTTTTCGAAGTTTAAGCGTATAGTTGCCTCTTTAAATGTGCTTCTACGTATCTTAGGAAGCCTATCTAGGAAGTCTGTCTTCTTAAACTTCGATACGCCGCTTCGAACTGCCTTATTAAGCTTCTGCTTGTAATAGTGCTTCTCGATTTAAAAAACTAATACGTCGAGTAGTTGCATTAGATGCGTTATATACGCTAGAAACGCAAAAAGCTTAATCTTTTAATCTTCTACGTACTAAACAAAATCGGCAGTTGCTTGTCCTTCAAAACTATCTAAAAGAAGCAATCGATACGTATCTCGTTGCCGCTTTAAGCTCGCTCTATTAAAATACTTAATATATTTAAGTATAATATTGTCGTTTGTGTAGCCTAATTCGGAAAGTGCAAGCATCGTTTCACCTCCGATACTTGTTCGAGCCCAATAAGCTTGATGTACAGCGCCTAGGATTACTACAAGCGGATCAAGCTTCGATCCAGCTGCAGATATTGTCTCGACTAGGGTAACAAGTGTTCGGTTGAGCTGACTTAGAGCTACTGCTTTAGCTTAATTACATCGTACTACAACCCAATTGTTTGCTTCAATCCCAATTCGGAAGCCTGCTTGGTCGATATTTTAGATATTATGCGGGTTGATTGCGTGTTCCTGTATAAGCTCGCCGAGCTTCTGATACTACTTTTGGATAGTGTCTCTGTTCTAAGCAAGATATCGGGTCATTTCTATTGGTTTCTGGCGCGCTAGCTTGTACTGTAGGTATCGCGCTAGCTATCTTCGGCATCAGACAGGTAAGACGCGTTGAGGAGGTTTAGGTGAATCTATAGCTTGAGATCGCGCTAGTATCGAATTAGCCGCAGAAACGATCAATCGACGCGTCGGTGCGAGGTATATTGCGCTAAGACGATCGATATAGCTACACAAAGCTCCGTCTTAGGTAGATGTAAGCCTTGTCGACGCATTTCGACGCGTTCAGAGCGATCCTCGCCCGTAGTACCTTGCATAAAGGGTAGAGTACAGGATCTCGTAATCGCGAGCTAGCTACTTTAGGTCGATTTGCTTCCTTTTTTAGACCTTCTGGAGGATCTTCTGAATCTTAAGCTCCTATTCAGGTAGTTTTGCAGCCATATTTAGAAGCTCTTTGCGGCGTATAGGTAAAATATATAGGATCGATCTCGGGTATACGACCATTTTAGGTATGCGTCGGGTACTAGCTTATGCTAGTACCCGACAAATAAGGAATCCTGAAGCGGCTTAGTGTAGGGATTTATGTCCGATAGGACCGAGTAAGAAGGGTACGGGTATACGTCGATACTTAGTACGGTCAACAATCTCGGTAACTTGTACCGCGATTAGAGCAAGCTAGCGGAGGCGGAGTAGATATATTAGTAGGCGCTAGCTAGCTACAAGAAGGCACTCGAACTAGATTATATATCGACACTTAGTACAGTTAATAACTTAGGCCTCTTGTACCGCGATTAGGGCAAGCTAGTCGAGGCGGAGCAAATATACTAGCGGACGCTAGCTAGCAAGGAGAAAGCTCTCGGAATAGATTATATATCGATACTTATAACAGTTAACAACTTAGATATCTTGTACCGCGATTAGAGCAAGCTAGCGGAGGCAGAGCAGATATATTAGCGGGCGCTAGCTAGCTACGAGAAGGTACTCGGACTAGATTATACGTCGATACTTAGTACGGTTAATAATCTCGGTAACTTGTACGGCGATTAGAGCAGGCTAGCAGAGACAAAGGAGACGTACTAGCGGGCGCGAATGCTGCTTAGAATATCTAAATCGTTGTAAGAGCTTCTAAAGACGCGTATAGACTTATTAGTCGCCTTTTTGTCTCTACTAATTTTATATAATCGTAATGCTGATAGTAGGTTATATTAACTTTAAGTTAGTAAGGCTACCATTGTTATAAGTTACACCAAATAGAAGAGACAAGAGATGTTTTATAGGTGTGTACTCTATTAGCAGGATACTAAACTTATTCTATATGTCCTCTGCGCGTAAGCCTTAAAATACTTGCTGTTCTCTAGTACTACAGAACTACAGCGAGGGTCGGTACACGGGATTAGACTCTAACGCTGGCCGAGCCCCGGACAACAGCTCTTAACGTATTTGTGTATATTTAACGGAGTGTAAAACTCGTACTTGCGCGCCTCTCGGTTTAGACACAGGTTATCCGAGTAGAATATGCACTAAGTAGGCTTATACGGGAGCGGTGCGCCTAGCAGAAGTTCTAGTATGTACAGAGCTTAAGATTGGCTGCTGCTTCTCGACAATTTAGAAAATTGATGGAGCTCTAAATACGGTCCCTAGATTGGCCCGTGCGCTCGCGTTAAATCGTTTTGGCGTACAGAACGCTGAGCGTACCGGCTGGCGACGATAGTGCATTACAGTACAGCTACCCCAACTCAGACTTGATGGTTGCCGCAACCACCGACGTACTTATTATTGATGTCTTTAAATATGGTTCGACTCTAGAATCCCCCTCGCAATAAAAAACTCTCTTTTCTCTCCGTTGAACATTTACAGCGCGTAAGCTTCTAGGCTCTATAGACGTATATAGCTCGACACGGACAGTACCCAATACCCCGTTACTACAGCCTCCGCCTCAGAATAATTTTGCGAGGCTAGTGCTGTCGAGCGCCGCCTCTCAAAAGGCCTTCAAAGAGGTTATTCGGCGCGAGTTTACGTAGTTTAGAGTAAAAGACGGTTTGCTCTATTGAGAAAGCGTACCTGATAGCGATAAGTTTCTACCTCTTAATGTCTGTTTGCGTAGGCATTATCGCTTCAACTTCTAATACCCGTATCTAGAGCGAATCGGGTAGATACTCGGTTTTAATTATAGTAAGAAGCTTGTAACGCCGGTCGCTGGGAGAACCAAACTAAGGCTTACTTACCTTGTGTGCTTGTTAACCTTAGTAGGGGGTGTCTTGTATGCTAGAGACTAAAAGATAGGAGAGGCGAGATAAATTACAGAAGGTAAGAGGGGCTTGACTAAAGTAGATAGAAGGTAAAGTACGTTACTTAAATATAGTTAAGAAACTTATATTTAAATATTAAGTTAATAGACTAAAGTCTATCCTAAGGTCGGCCATTAGTCTAGCTATATAGTCTAAGGTATAAAAGTATGTTCTTCTATATCTAACGGTCTTAATAATCTCTTTGTTATATAGTTAGAATCCTATTGCGATATAGCGACGTTACTAACGTCGCTATATTGAAGTCGTCGGGTATACTATATAATGCTCTAATAAGGCTAGCTGCGCTCAGACTTGTACTAGCCTAATGTAGTAAGATCGTAACACAAGGTCTCTTCTTTAAGGCTAGTTGTCCTTAACAGCCCTAGAGACATTAAAACCTTGTTGTTACTCTATAGTAGATCTAGTTCTATAAGTCGTTATACTTAAAGTTAAGAAGGCTTCTAACGCTAATAAAGCGCTTAAGATTAATACCGTTCTTGCTAAAGTCTATAGTCGAGAAATGCCTCTGTACTCCCGCTGCTCTTATTTAAGTAAGAAGTGTGTTCTAAAGTTTGGAAAGGCTTTGTGCTTTGTGTATACTTACAGCAAGAAGTTGTGTAACGTTCGCCCGTCGTTAGAGGATAGTTAGTTTCTATTCTACGTCTATTTTTTGTGTTAATTTAACTTATTTTAGCTTAGAGTATCTGTTCTCAGTACTTGCGGGTATCGGATACCCTCTAGGGGCAATGCAAGCATTTAGCGGAAGAAAAGGAAGTCGTTCGTACGGCGAAAAGGTAGCGCGAAGCTATTAAAGCGACGGTTATAAATTTAGAGAAGAAGCTTAAAAGATTGCGCGTTTAGATACAAAATAAAATAGATTAGAATAATATATTGTTTAAGGAAGAATAGCTGGCGGCTATGTCTAATAGTAATATTATAGATGTACTAAGTAGTCTAAGTATAGATTTTTGCGACGATCTGTACCTAAAGTTAGGTAGTAGGCTACTAATATAGTAAACTAGTTTGTTTATAGATAACTTAAGTACTAGCGAGGCGCGCTAGATAGTAGATTAGAGTATTAGTATTGCTACGACTAATTAATATCTTAGTTTTAATATCGTTAAATAGTGTCTTTATAGTTAGTTAGGTTTTATTTTGGTTTCTATTAATTTTTATGTTTGAAATATTCTTTCTATTTTATAAGATACTGTCGTTTGCCTCGATATTGTCTATAAGCTCGAATCGTTTCGACCTTATACTCGGGTTCTTAGTTGTTAGAAAGGATTTCTAGGTTAGGTCGTTCTACTTCTTAAAAGTAGACTAGCTTTAATAGCGCTATATAGAATATAGAATGTATTCTTATTGTTTTTAAGAGTTTAAGTTTAAATGTTATAGATCCTAATTACTGTAAGATTTTAAACGGTTTCGTCTTAGTATAGTTAAGTTTCTTACTTAGTTTAATAGTTTTTAAGTTTCTTATAAGCAAGTAAGCTCTTTCTCATTCTTTTATGCTTATAGCTAGAATAGTTTTTAACTTGTTATACTATTTTCTTGTTTATTCGTTAATAAACTCGCTGTCTAACTTTAATTACTGATATAGAGTTTTTATGCTTGTAGCTATTCGCGTAGCTGTCTCGTTTTCTGTATTATTTTACAGTTATCTTCTTTAAAGAGGGTAATAGCCGTATAAGGCATAGAACGGAGTTATTTTAGTTATATCGTTTTTTGTATTATTGTACGCGGCTTGCGCTACTAATAGTAATTGTATCCAGTCGTTTTACTGGTAGTTAATATATACCCAGAGATACTGTTCTAGTGTTTAATTTGTCCGTTCCGTCTGTCCGTCTGTTTACAGATAGAACGACGTAGACATCTTCTGTTTCGTTCCTCGTTGTTATATTAGAGATATTTAAAATCGTAAGATAAATTTTTAGTCTCTGTCTAAGACAATTCTTTATAGTTGACCGTAGTTTACTAGGATAATCTAAAGGAATATATATACTAATTGTTCTAAATTGCTAGCTTCTTTATAAGATACAAAATATACGTACTTTGTTAGTTTGTCGCATATTACTAAGATAGCGTTGTAAGCTACTTCTATAAGTAGATCCTTAGATATTAGTAGTTTGGTAATAAAGTCTAGTAAGACTGTATACTATAGCCTCTTAAATATCTTTAGTAGTTGTAGTTTACCGTATAGTAAATGTTGTAGGTGTTTAGTTCTTACGTATACGTTGCATTCTTAGATATAATTCTCGACATAGTATTAAATTCTCGGGATGTAATAGGTTCGTATAATCTTCTTAATAGTGTTGTCGATACCTTTATGTTCCTTTGTTGGGTTATTGTAGAAGTTATTGATAATATGTCGGATTAGATTTCTCGAGACATAGATCTTGCCTTAGAATTTATAATAGTCTTTGTCGTTTTTAGTAAGTTCTAGGTGTTGTTTCTCGTTTTTCTAATAGGTTTTAGGGTCGTTTAGAATGTCTAGGATTCGGCTCTCTAGTTCGATAATAAACTCGGTTGTTATTGTTAATTGATTGTATCTAATCTCGTTATTGTATTCTTAGAATATTGTGTATTCGACGTGTTCCTTGTTATTAAGGTAATTAGAACGTCGGCTTAGAGCGTCGGCTCTATTATTCTTAGAACCCTTCTTGTAGTTAATAATAAAGTTATATAGAGCTATAGTTTTTAACTATCTAACTTATCTGTAGTTAAGTTTCTTTATTGTTGTAAAGTAAGTTAGATTCTTATAGTCTGTATATACTATAATTGTATAGTTTGCTTCTTTTAGGTAAGCTCGCTATATTTTGAATACTGCTATAATAGCTAAAAGCTCTTTATTGTAAATATCGTAGTTCTATTCTATAGGTAATATTTTTCTTGAGTAGAAAGCTACTGGTCTAAGCTTTCCTTCTTTATTATTTTAACTTATATATACTCCAATCGTATAGTCTAACGCATCTATTTCTATAATAATCGGTAGGTTGGAGTTAAATATTGCTAGTACGGGCTCAATATTAAAAGCTTCCTTAAGTTCTTTAAATACTAATTGTTCTTTTTACGTCTAGAAGAATCCTATTAATTGTTTTGTTTATTAAGACAGCGGTGCTATAATTCGACTAAAGTTAGATATCTATTGCCTATAGTAGTTAACAAAACTAAAAAACTGTTGCAATTATTTTATATTCTTTGATATAGGTTAGATTAGAACGGATTAGATCTTCGAATCTTTTATTTAGAGACTATGCTTAGTAATTATAAATCTAAGAAATTCGACGAATTATTAATAAAACTAGGTTTTCTTAATATTAATTTATAAATCGATACACGCTAATCTTTCTAATACCTTCTTAATATATTTTTTATATTCTTCTAGTATACGGCTGTATACTAGGATATCGTTTAGATAAGTAGTTATAAATATATCTAAATAATTACTAGGTATATTGTTAATTAGTTTCTAGAATAATGCTGGTATGTTTATTAGCCCGAAGGGTATAACGCAATACTTAAAAAGTCTATATTTAGTACGAAAGGCCGTTTTCTATTCTTTACCTTTCTTTATACAGATTAAGTTGTAGGCTCCTTATAGGTTAAACTTAGTAGACTATTGTACGTTATATAGTCGGTCTATAAATTTATCGATATATAGTAGTAGATATCGGTTTTTAACGGTTACCCCGTTTAATTGTCTATAGTCTATATAGAGTCGTAGTTTGCTATTCTTCTTTAGTATAAAGAGTATCGGGTATTCGGCTAGTAATATTAACTTTTAGATAAATCCTTTCTTAAGGTTTTTATTAAAATAGTTGCGGAGTACTTAATTTTCTGCTTCTAATAGAGAGTATATTAAACTAAATATTAGCGTTTTACCTTCTTATAAAGGTATTGTGTAATCCTATAGTTTATATTTTAGGAGAGCTAAGTCTAACTTAGCTTTCTTAAACAAGTATTAGAATTAATTGTATTCCTCGGGTATCTTAGTAATTAACTAAGTACTTGTTGTCGTATAGAATCGTTAGCGTATAGTCGTCTCTTGTTTATACTTATATATAGTTAGCTATAGACGAGATACTACGTTAGACTTCTCTTATAGGATATTTAAGTGTTGGAGTATAGTAGTACTAACTCGTATAAGTTCTTTATTACGCTTCTTATTCTTACTACTAAAAATAGCTTATAGAGTATTTATTCTGTAAAACGACTCTTGTTTAGAGTACTTATACCTAGTAAAGAGGAGTTTTTTAGTTCTTTAATCTACTTTTAGGTTATATTGTTGCAACTAAGGTATACCTAGTACGGCGTAATACTAGTTAATATCTACAATATTATAAGTAATTTCTTCCTAATAGTTTCTAATTGTTATATCTATTAGTAAAGTCTTGTAGTTAACTCTTTCCCCTACCTTTTAAAATTTAGATAGTACGTAGGGTAATTTCTTCTTTTATATTTATATTTGGTACTCCTTAACGCAGCGTATTAAGATAAAGTTGCCTGTTGCGTTTAAATCGATTATAATTTTAATGTTTCTGTAGTTTATTGTTGTTTAAGTATATAGATATATTCTATAAAAAGCTAAGCTTGCGTAGAGCTAGACTCTTAGAGGGTCTAACTGTTAGACAAGCTGGTACTGCTACCCTTAAAGTAGTCGGTCTAGTCTTTTTTCTGTTAATTATCTACGTTCTAGAGTATTTTAGATACTAAAATCTATTGTCGGTTAATTTACTATAAGAATTCCTATATAAGATATTCTAGTACTACCTTTATTATAACATTTAGTTTGTTGTCTACGATCCCTGTCTTAATTATATAACTATTACTACTTAGAAATTGTTGTATTTATAGGTTGTATATTGTTAGTTAAAGATATTAGTACTAACTATATAATTCTAGACCTCTAATAAGGTGGTCTACTAGTCGTTGTAGGCGTAAGTAAATATATTTTAGAATATTATTAATATCTTTATTAGCGCTTAACTTTCTATTGTAGAAGGCTAACTAACAAAGTCTCTATATTATTTCTTTCTAACGAATTAGAGTTTGTTCTTTCTAGTTAATATCGTTCTTAAGCAAAGATTCTGTACTATTAGAATCTATATTTTTATCTTTAAGTCGTTGTCTTACCTATAACGTATCGTAGCTGCTATCTTACTTAGCTTCTATAGTCTATTCTTCCTTAAATTCCTCTTAGGTCTCTAGATAAGGCGATCTAGGTTGTTCTCGGGTAAGACCTAGTTCTTGTATCGAACCTTGTTTCAGAGATATTAGTTTCCTTGGCTACTATTTTAATTCCAATTTATTAGATTTATAGGTTATACAACCGTTATCGTAGCACGCAGTTTAGAATAGTGTTTTGTATAGTGAAACGGTATCTCGGACCTACTGCCTCGAAATAGTGCGGTTAATGTTGTTTTAGTCCTATAGATTTTGTTGTTTCCTTTTTATTTGTCGTTTCTTTGTTTCTTTCTATAACTTACTGTCTGTGTCCTAGTTTTTATATAAGTTAAACAAGTTCTACTCGTTGTGCTTCTCGTTGGACGAAACCCGGTGAGTATTTTTCTGGTCACAGAAGGCATTCTAGTAGATATTCTTTTGTAGGAGACCTAGTTCTTAAAGAAGACAACCCTCGGTTGGGTCCTTCTGTCAGCGGTCAGAGAAAGCTGCTAGTAGTTTTATTGCCTTATTGCGACCGTTGTTCTCTTTTGTCTAGATAGTTATATTGAACTATTGTCGTAGAAAATAGGGTTTCTAAGATCGATTGTTGTGCCCGTTTCGTTCTATACTGTTAAACTATTGTTTCTTAGAACGGTATTTCTTAACTTAATGCTCTAGTTTTCCGCAATATAAGTATAGCTTGTTCTTTATTCTGTATTCTCTTTTCTAGTTGTTTAGTTTCCCTCGGGGCTTGATAAAATCTAACTCTATAAGATCGCCTCGATTCTATCGTAAGTTTGCTCGATTCTTTGTTCTATAGAATCTATTAGTAGAGTTACCCTTCTTTTCTATTGATCTTTTAAAGTTACTATCGTCGATCTCCTTTACTCGTTATATAAAGTTATCGAGATCGTTAAACTTCTCTCTATAAATATAGATTATTTCCTTAATATACTTCTTAAGTCCTTCGTAAAAGGTCTTAATAAGGGGTTTCTTGTTCTATTCTGTTTAATTAGCATACTATATAAATTTAACGGCGTACCTGCTTGCTGGTTCTATTTGCTTAAGGTTCTTAAGCTTCTTAATAGCAACGCGTCTAGCGTCGGTTTATTTAAAGATTTTACGAAGCTTCTTTTAAAAGAAGATAAAGCTAGCAAAGAACTTATCGGTATCCTTACGCCTGCTCTTTATCGGAGTAAACAAGAAATTATCGAGGTAGTACTCAACCTACTTATAAGCATCTCTATCTATATAAGAGGTAGCAAATAGAACTATAGTAGTATCGTTTAAAAACTAGTCTTTATAAGTTTTAAAGTATATAGCTAGGCGTATTAAAAATAAAGTAACTTTAAAACGTTTACTTAAGAAGCTTTTTTCTATCTTAGTATTAATATTTAATATCTTACTCGTGCTAGCTATTCTGTTGGCTAACCTGTCCGCAGCGTCGCGGCTATTAGGTACTAAAGTAGTAAATATAACTAATCTGCTTTCTCTACTTTTATAGCAAGTCTATTAAAGTATAACGTCGGTCGCTAAGAGAACTAAACTAAGGCTTACTTGTCTTATATACTTATCGACCTTAGTAGTGGTTGTCTTATATGCTAGAAACTAAAAGATAGGAGAGGCGAGATAAATTATAAAGGGTAAGAGGAGCTTAACTAAAGTAGATAGAAGGTAAAGTATATTATTTAAATATAATTAAGAAACTTATATTTAGATATTAAGTTAATAGACTAAAGTCTATTCTAAGGTCGGCTATTAGTCTAACTATATAGTCTAAGGTACAAGAGAGGTCCTCTAAGGCCGCTGTAGCTGCTAGTATTCTTATAGATAACCGTGGCCTTCTAGCCCAACGTACCCGCTTTGGCCGCTATTGGCAAAAGAGGTCTTGTTGGTTAAAGATACGCTAGTGCCTATTAGCGTCCTAGTGAGGGATAGATATTAATGCTCGGGGGTTTGCTTAGCCGTTCTAGGCTTAGCGTTCGTAATACCAGTCCTATAGAATTTATTGTTTCTGTTTTATTTGTTGTTCCTTTGTTTCTTTCTATAACTCAATGTCTGTGTTCCAGTTTTTATATAAGTTAAACAAGTTTTATTTATTATGCTTCTTGTTGAAAGAAGCTTAATAAGTATCTTTCTAGTTATAGAACGTACCCTAATAGATGTTCTTCTGCTTCTTAGTTAGTTTAGTAACGTACTTATACCAGTTCTAGATAATCTTCTGTAGAAGACCTAATTCTTAAAGAGGACGACCTCCGATTGGGTCAATATACCAGCGGTCGGCGAAGGCTGCTAGTAGCTCTATTATTTTATTGCGACCGTTGTTCTCTTGTATCTAAGTAGTTATATTAAACTGTTGTCGTAGGAAACAGGGTTTCTAAGATCGATTGTTGTGCCTGTTTCTGCTAGTACTATTGAACTGTTGTTTTTTAGAACGGCATTCTTTAACTTAATGCCCTAGTTTTCTGTAATACAAGTATAGCTTGTTCTTTATTCTATATTCTTGTTTCTAGTTATTTAGTTTTCTACAGGGCTTTATAAAGTCTAATTCTATTAAATTACTCCGGTCTTATTATAAGTTGTGCTTACTTTGAGTTTAGATAAACTTATCTAAGTTAGTTCCTTTCTTTTGTAACTATCGTTCGAAGTTGCTGTCGTTGATTTTCTTAGCTTGTTTTATAAACTTTTCTAGTTCGGTAAACTTTTCTCTACGGATATAGATAATTTCCTTAATATAGTCTTTTAAGCCTTTATAAAAGGTGTCGACTAGAGATTCTTTATTCTATTCGGTTTAGTTAGTATATTGTAGGAACTTAGCGGCGTATTAGCTGGCTGGTTTTATCTAACGAAGTATCTTAAGTTTGCGTACAGCAGTACGTTTAGAATCTGTATTTCTGTACACCTATCGTAGCTTTTACTGAAACGCAGCAAAGCTAGAGAAGAGCTCGTTAGTCTCTTTCTGTTGTTTGTTAGGTGTCTTATAGAGATAGTCTTTAAGATAAAAGTTAAACTATCTATATATCTCGCTATCTATATAGAATGCGGCAAACAAAACTATAGTACTGTTATTCGGGAACTAATTCTTATAAGTCTTAAAATATACAGCTAAGCGTATTAGAAATAAAGTAAGTTTAAAACTTTTACTAAAGAAGCTCTTATCTATCTTAGTATTAACGTCTAATATCTTATCTGTAGCGGCTATTTTGCTGGTTAGCCTATTCGCAGCGTCGCGGCTATTAGGTATTAAAGTAGTAGATATAATTAATTTACTTTCTCTACTTTTATAGCGAGTCTATTAAAGTATAACGCCGGTCGCTAGAAGAATCGAACTAAGGCTTACTTATCTTGTATGCTTATCGACTTTAATGGGGGGTGTCTTATATACTAGAGACTAAAAGATAGGAGAGGCGAGATAGATTATAGAAGGTAAGAGAAGCTTAACTAAAGTAGATAGAAGATAAAGTACGTTACTTAAATATAGTTAAAAAACTTATATTTAGATATTAAGTTAACAGACTAAAGTTTATTCTAAGATCGGTTATTAGTCTAGCTATATAGTTTAAGGTATAAAGGTATATTTTTCTGTATCTAACGGTCTTAATAATTCCTTTGTCGCGTAGTTGGGATTCTATTGCGATATAGCGACGTTGCTAACGTCGCTATATTGGAGTCGTCGGATATACTATATAATGCTTTAATAAGGCTGGCTGCGCTCAGCCTTGTACTAGTCTAATGTAGTAAGATTGTAACAGAGCTACTTACTATACATTTTTCAGCGTATATTCTAGAGAACAAAGATACTTATTGGATTAGCAAAAAGCACGCCCGATTTACTTTTAACGAACATAGCATTCTTATGCTGTACGCAGGCAGAAGGCGCTATGTATAGATTAGCACGCAGGCCATTTCTAAAAATCTGCTAGATGAGGAATATATACTTACTACCTATAGCACGGTTGTTTCTATTGGACCGATGTAGTATATCTTTAAATATCTTAATTAGGGTTGTACAGAGACATACAGGAACATATTAGGGGACTTTATACGAAAGTTACGTTCAGAATAGCAGGTATGTAGCTCTTTTAGTACGGTTAGGAGCGCGGAGTATTAATATCTTTGAGACTTTTCTATTTAGAAGGACTTTGCGTTCGGCAGCTTTAGTATCGTTTACGCTGGCTTATACGAGTAGACTAGCAAACCCGTTGCTATTAAGAAGCTTAGAGGCAATATATTACGGCATCTAAATAAGGCTAAATAGCTCGAAACAATTGCATCAATACAGCCAGCCTACGTACGTAAGCTCTTATACAGATCTTTAAATTCTCTTCTAATATATAAATAGCTATAGATTATTAGATTACTAGACATAAAGCGGTCGACCTATAAGACTATTATCTTTCTCAAGCCCTTGCTCTCAGAAACTTTTAAATAGCTTATTACCGTTTAGTACAGCAATTTTAATTACACTTCCTATATAGAGGCTTCTACTTAAGTTATGCACGCTACTACTTGGCTTCACAAAAATTCTATTATGCACCGTAATATTAATTCTAATAATACCGGCTTAAAGTTACGATACCCTGTTTACGCTACAATCTTTAACCTAGACACAGTAATCTCTTAGCTTCTTTCGTATAACTATAGAGTTAGGACCGTTATATTTTTAGCGCCTAAGATACTTGCGCTTAAGAACAAAATGTCTACAATTCCCTTTGGCCTGGTAGCAGATATGTGAGCGCTAGGCTTAAGCGTTCTAAAATTTATAGGCAGATCTAAAGCTTATTTCGCTTTAAACAATAATACAGAGACTCATAGCGGATCAATTTTTCTAATATTTAGACTGCTATTGATGCTTACTCGCCAGCCGTACGCCTTGTATTACAAATAATAACTGCGAGAACGCTAAGAGAGCGTATTCCCGTACGTCAAGCGACAGACCAACTTAAGCAGCACTAGCAAGATAAAACCCGACGACCCTCGAACTCTAGACGTCGGCAGCACCCGAATAACAATCGTCCGGATTTAAAGAACGACTCAGAATTGCTAGCGATTGGATGCCGCAAAGAGTAACCAAGACTCCAATGTTAAGACTATTCCTCTTTAGCTCCTATTTGCTTTGGTTATATTAATCGTCGCAAGCTTGTTTATTGACGTATAGCGCAACAGCGAAAGTATATAATAGCTAGCGTAGATAGGTTTTACGCCAACCCCTGCGTATTGGCTTTAGCGTCTAATAACAAACACAATTGGATGTTGAGCGGTATAAGCAAGTAACAGTTTGCCTGACGGTTGCCTGATGCCTGCAACGCGACGATAAAAAGGCCCCCAAATCGAATAAAGTTCAAGCTCACACATTAATCAACTAAATTCTTTACGATGCCGCTATCTAACTATTCCTCTAGTTTGCGTGCCTACTTAGTAGCAGAAGAGGTTATTATAATAGCTTTCTTCACCAAAGTAAAGACGACACTGTTCTCAATCTCTTTAGCTTCTAGCTAACCGCTTTCAAGCTACTTGGCCTCTAATTTCTCCCGACTGTCAGCTCGTCCGCGTTTTTCCCGTAGACCCTCTCTTTGGAAATTAAAGTAGCTGTAGGAATCCTACGTTTTCGCTAGATCAAGCTTGTACGGCGATACTAGACGCTAAGGTAATAAGAGATCTAGCTGCACTTTTTGGTCCTCAACGTTGTAACGAACAAAAAAAGTGCAAAAAGATGTTGCAAACCTACATTAAGTCTTGTGTATATCTATTTCGTAAGAACCATTGGCTCCCGTCCAGCACCAAAGACTTCAATCAAGAAGGCGAAGCCTGCATCCTCGCTCGTAGGCTTATACGCGAGGGCCAGCAGATCTAAGAATACAAGGGCGCAATCTCAGTTTTTTAGCGATAAAGAGGTTATCAGCTCTAGGCCCTACTACTATTATAGTAGGTCTACTTCGCCTCGTTAACTATTTATACGAACCCTAACGTTATCTACAAGGCTGCAAGGAAGCAAGCTGCAGTTAAGGCTCTCAGAGATATTCAATCTAATGAGGAGATCCTCGTTTACTACGAATATTAGGTTAAAGACTGTGTGTGCAAGTTATGCCGTCTAGGGTTGAGATCTAACCGCTGAGATATAAGCGGTTGTACAAGCCTAAGACAGCAGCAACACAATCTCTCTGTTCGGCTCCAACAAGTATAGAAACTCCTCGGCGAAACACTATGCGGCTATAAGGGGGTCGAAGGCGAGACAGACTTCCGACCAACTAGAGTTCTGCGAAGCCGAGCGCTGCGCAAATCAACACCGTCTAAAATAGCCAGACCCCGTGATCCTCAGCTTGAGCGACCATTACGAGGATCAGGAATTGGTAAAACGGTTAGTCAGTCTCAGGTAAAAGGACGAAAAAAGGGTCCTCAACGTATTGAGTGCCATTCGCGGCCACCTGTGAAGTCAAGGTCTAGAAGCGTCCAAACAATAGAGGTTCCTTAAGAGCTACAAAAACAACTAGCAACCGCGATAACGCACGTACTGAAGCATGCTCGCAAGATATTCCAAGCACACACGACCTAACATATAAGCCGCACGAGGATATAAAAAGCAGCATTGAGGATCGCAATACATCTGTGTCTTCTATAAATGCTATATTTAGTCGCTTATACTTATCCCCGCACAGCGCGCTAAGAATGCTCAAAGCTAAAACACCTGGCATTACAAGCTGGGACACCAACTTTCAGGAGAGTAATAATCTCACTCACAAAGAAAACAGATTATATATAGTAAGAATAAGGCTACCTGCCTATCGGCTTAGCACTCTCCGTATACCTCTATTAAAGGGCTCCGGTCTTAAAGAATGTATTCTCAATGCTTCTAGAACAGGATTAATGTCCCTCGAGCCGGTATATCGAAATAATATTGGCAATCTAAAAGTAAAGCAGGCGACAAAGGATTATAACGAATCGCAGTACGACCGTAGAGCAAGAAGCATTTAGCAGAAAAATAAGCCGTTTACGAGGGTCTCTATAGCTATATTATGTAACAAAGAAATAAAACCGCTACCGTAGGCGCCTCGGCGTGGTATAAATAGCTTTATATTTCTTATAGGGATCTTTGTATAGCAATGGCGCCTATCTCTACTTACAGCTCTTGCTCTAGTTAAATTATTACAAACATCTAGGTAGAGCGATAATAAAAGGCCAATACAACCGGAACGCCAATAACTGGCCTTATTATATACATAGAATCTCTAGTAAAGGCTCTAAACTTAACTTAACTACTACTTAATTTATTGCGGCAGAAGCGTATTAATTAACCTTAGAGCGAAGAGTACGTCCTATCTCTCTATTAGCGTATATACCTTATCCTTTTAATAATATTGTATACTTCTTAACTACCCAAATACAATCTTCTTTCTAATATTTTTAGGCTTTTGATGTACAATTATAAAGCATTTATAGACTTAATTATACAATTTAACCGCCTTAAAGTATACTTAAGCTAAAAGACGTATATAGAGAACTACTAAGACTTAAAGACTCGAGCTAATTAAGTACCGCGTTAACTTGTTATATAGAGTAAGCTTATTATCTATAGCTACAATAACCTAAAGCAGTTAACTAAATTAACGCACTAAACATTAAGACTGTAAAAGAGTATATACTCTAAAACGACTGCGCTTCTATACTAGTTAATAGACCTTCTAGCTTACCTACTAATTTAGTAAATAATTTACAAGAAGACGCCGCTAAGCATAATAGCCCTTGTAAGCTTCTTCAACGTACTAGTATAAACGACCTACCGCCTTACCGCTTAAGACTTTAAGACGCTGTATATAGAGTTTTTTAAGGCTGTCAACAATCTTTTAAGTGATATTAAAGACGTTGTAATTCGCTGTTAACTAGTTAACGTTCTACTTTCTTTTAAGTTTAACCTCCTTTTACTTCTTCTAATAGACATTAATAAGAGCACAAATAAGGAAAATATTAAGATTTAATATAAAATTAACGAGATGCTCAGCTTTCTTAACGAGCATTTTAATACCAAGCCTGTCTATATTATCTTTAGGGATTAAAAGACCCTTCAACGAGTTTGTTTAATTGTTGCAATATATACTAAGAACGTCTATAAGCAGAACTAGTTTCGGTATCTGTTTCCAATACTTAGCCTCTTTTATTTATAAATAAACCTTGCTTATAACCTAATAAAGATATATTACGGCCTAAATTCAACCTCTAACTCTTCTAAACGCCTACAGTAGGTCCAAGAGAAGCTTAAACGCAAAGATGTCTCTAATAAGGAGAGTAACTACCGAGCGCTTAAGAACTTCTTAACGAACATCTAGAATAGACAATCTCTTGCGTACTAGCTAGTTAATTAAGGGCTTAATTAATTAACAACAATATAGCAAATCTTAAGCTTAATTCGAAGCCTTAGAGTTAAGCGCTTTAAGTATTTAATTAATTTAATAGCGAAGCGTATCGACAACTAAGTCTATAGTAAAGCTACTAACTAAGAGCTTTAGTACTTTATAGGCTTCTTTTGCGACGCTAAAACGTTTTTTAACCTATAGTAGGCTATTAAGTATAGCGACGTTAAAATAATTATTAAATATATACGCCGCTACTACGTTGTAATGCCGATCGCTAGAAGAACCAAACTAAGGCTTACTTGCCTTGTATGCTTGTTAACCTTAGTAAGGGGTATCTTGTATACTAGAGACTAAAAGGTAGGAGAGGTAAAATAGATTATAGAAGATAAGAGAAGCTTAACTAAAATAGATAGAAGATAAAGTATGTTATCTAAATATAGTTAAGAAACTTATATTTAGATATTAAGTTAATAGACTAAAGTTTATCTTAAGGTCGGCTATTAGTCTAGCTATATAGTCTAAGGTATAAAAGAGGTCTTCTAGAGCCGCTATAGCTGCTAGTATTCTTATAGATAACCGCAGCTTTCTAGTCTAACGTATCTACTTTGGCCGCTGTCGATTAAAGAGGTCTTATCGATTAAAGGTACGCTAGTACCTGTTAGCGTTCTAGCGAGTAGTAGGTATTAATGCTTAGAGGTTTGCTTAGCCGTTTTAGACTTAGCGTTCGTAATACAATTTCTCTTCTTCTAGTTAAGTTGTTTCTAACTAACCTTTGCTTCTTACTCTTTTTAATACCGTATAAGTATAACTTACCGCAGTCTCTTAGATTTATTCTGTAAGTCGTTATATTTAAGATTGCTGTATTACTATCTACTACTAATTAAAAATAGGTCCATACCTCCTTAATTGAAACTTATAGCGATAAAATACCTTCTTGCTCTTATCGCGCTTATCTAAGCTAGCGTTATTTTTTAGTATCTAGTCGGTGTATATATATAAGCTGTACTTATATAGAGAAGCCCTATAACGTTCGTTTCTTGTTAGCTAATAGTTAGTTTCTCTTCTACTTACTTTCTATTCTCTTGCTAATACGTTAGTTAGCTAATTCTATTTGTTTTTAATACCTTTAAACATTTAACAGTCTTTAACGCGCTAAGAAGCGTTGTACCGAAAAGAAGCAGTCGAAGAAAGAGGCGAAGAAAAAAGCTCGGATTGCTTTAGAAGAGTAGCTTCGTAAGAATTAAAAAGTCTTGTAGCTAAAGAAGAAGGTAGACGTATTATAAGCGTCTGCCTTAAATAAATTAAATTATAATAAGCTATTAGAGTAAAAAGAGTTGTCTGCTGCTATATCGGGTAGCAATATACTAGATACGTCTAGTAGGCTGTCTATAGATTTCTATAAAGATCTGTTTTCTAAATTAAGTAGTAGACCTATAATATAGTAAGCTGGCTTGTTTATAGATAACCTAGGTATTAGTAAGATATACTAGATAGTAAATTAGAGTATTAGTACTACTACAACTAACTAATATTTTAGTTCTAATATTGTTAAACGGTGTCTTTATAGTTAGTTAGGTTTTATTTTAGTTTCTATTAATTTTTGTATTTAGAGTATTCTTTCTATTTTATAAGATACTGTTGTTTGCCTCGGTATTGTCTATAAGCTCGAATTATTTCGACCTTATACTCGGGTTCTTAGTTATTAGAAAGGATTTCTAAGTTAAGTCGTTCTACTTCTCGGAAGTAGGCTAATTTTAATAGCGCTACGTAGAATATAGAATATATTCTAATTGTCTTTAGGAGTTTAAGTTTAAATGTTACGGGTCTCAATTGCTGTAAGATTTTAAACGGTTTCGTCTTAGTATAGTCGAGTTTCTTGCTTAATCTAATAGTTTTTAAGTTTCTTATAAGCAAGTAAGCTCTTCCCCCCTCTTTTATGCTTGTATTTAGGGTCGTTCTTAACTTGTTATACTATTTTCTTGTTTATTCGGTAATAAACTTGCTGTCAGACTTTAACTGCTGGTGCAAGTATTTTATGTTCGTAGCTATTCGCGTAGCTAATTCGTTCTCTATAGTATTTTGTAGTTGTCTTCCCTAAAGAGGGTAATAGCTATATAAGATGTAGAACGGAGTTATCTTGGTTATATCGTTCTTTGTATAGTCATACGCTACTTGCGCTACTAGTAGTAACTATATTTAGTCGTTCTACTGGTAGTTAATGTATACCTAAAGATACTATTCTAGTGTTTAATTTATTCGCTCTGTCTGTCCGTCTGTTTATAAATAGAATAACGTTAACATTTTTTGTTTTGTTTCTAGCTGTTGCATTAGAAATGTCTAAAATCGTAAGACGAATTTCTAATCTCTGTCTAAGACAATTCTTTGTGGTTAACTATAGTTAGCTAAGATAATCTAAAGGAAGGTATATACTAACTGTTCTAAGTTGCTAGCTTCCTTGTAAGGTACGAAGTACGCGTACTTTGTTAGTTTGTCGCATATAACTAAAATAGCGTCGTAAGCTACTTCTGTAAGTAGATCCTTAGAGGTTAGTAACTTAGTAATAAAGTCTAGTAAGACTATATACTATAGTCTCTTAGATGTCTCTAGTAGTTATAGTTTACTGTATAGTAAATACCTTGCGTGCTTAGTTCTTGCGCATACGTTGCATTTTTAAATATAATTCTTAACGTAGTGTTAGATTCTTGGGATATAGTAGGTTTATATAACCTTTTTAATAGTATTGTCGATGCCTTTGTGTTCCTTCGTTAGATTATCGTAGAAGTTACTAATAATATATCGGATTAGATTTCTTAGAACATAGATTTTGCCTTAGAATTCGTAATAGCCTTTATTATTCTTAATTAATTCTAGGTATCGTTTCTTGTTTTTCTAGTAGGTCTTAGGGTCGTTTAGAATATCTAAAATTCGGCTGTCTAGTTTAATAACAAACTCGCTTGTTATAGCCATTTAATTATATCTAATCTTATTATTGTATTCTCGGAATATTGCATGCTCGACGTGCTCCTTGTTATTAAGGTAATCTAGGCGTCGGCTTAGAGCGTCGGCTCTATCGTTCTCGGAACCCTTTTTGTAGGTAATAATAAAGTTGTATAGAGCTATAGTTTCTAACTATCTAACTTGTCTGCAGTTAAGTTTTTTAATTGTTATAAAGTAAGTTAGATTCTTATAGTCCGTATATACTATAATTATATAGTTTGCTCCTTTTAGGTAAGCTCGCTATATTTCGAATGCTGCTATAATAGCTAAGAGCTCTTTATTGTAAATGTTATAGTTCTGTTCTATAGATAATATCTTCTTTAAGTAGAAAGCTACTGGTCTAAGCTTTCTTTTCTTGTTGTTTTAACTTATATATACTCTAATTATATAGTCTAACGCGTCTATTTTTATAATAATTGGTAGGTTAAGATTAAATATTGCTAGTACGGGCTCGATCTTAAAAGCTTCCTTAAGCTCTTTAAATACTAATTGTTCTTTTTACGTTTAGAAGAATTCTATCAATTGTTTTATCTATTAAGACAGCGGTGCTATAATTCGACTAAAGTTAGATATCTATTGCCTGTAATAGTTAGTAAAACTAAGAAACTACTGTAATTGCTTTATATTCTTTAGTGTAGGTTAGGTTAGGACAAATTAGATTTTCGAATCTTTTATTTAGAGACCGTACTCGGTAATTATAAATCTAAGAAATTCAACGGATTATTGGTAAAACTAGGTTTTCTTAATATTAATTTGTAAATCGGTACGCGCTAATCTTTTTAATACCTTCTTAATATGTTTCTTATATTCTTCTAGTATACGGCTGTATACTAGGATATCGTCTAGATAAGTAGTTATAAATATATCTAGATAATTACTAAGTGTGTTATTAATTAGTTTCTAAAATAATACTGGTGCGTTTATTAGCCTAAAAGATATAACGCAATACTTAAAAAGTCTATATCTAGTACGGAAGGCCGTTTTCTATTCTTTGTCTTTCTTTATACAAATTAAATTGTAGGCTCTTTGTAGGTTAAACTTAGTAAACTATTGCGCGTTATACAATCGGTCTGTTATTTTGTTAATGCGTAGTAAAGGGTATTAGTTTTTAATAGTTACTCTATTTAATTGTCTATAATCTACGTAGAGTCGTAGTTTGTTATTCTTCTTTGGTATAAAGAGTATTAAGTATCTAGCTGGTAATATTAATTTCCAGATAAATCCTTTTTTAAGATTTTTGTCTAGATAGTCGCGGAGCGCTTAATTTTCTGCTTCTAATAGAGAGTATATTGAACCGAATATTAGCGTCTTACCTTCTTATAAAGGTATTGTATAATCCTACGGTTTGTATTTTAGGAGAGCTAAGTCTAGCTTAGCTTTCTTGAACAGATATTAGAATTAATTGTATTTCTTAGGTATCTTAGTAATTAACTAAGTACTTGTCGTTGTATAGAATCGTTAACGTATAGTTATCTCTTATTTATACTTATATATAGTTAGCTATAGATAAGATACTGCGTTAGACTTCTCTTATAGAATATCTAAGTATTAAAGTATAGTAGTACTAACCCGCATAAGTTCTTTATCGCGCTGCTTATTCTTATTACTAAAGATAGCTTATAGGGTATCCGTTCCGTAGAACGACTCTTGTTTAGAGTACTTGTACCTAGTAAAGAGAAGTTTCTTAGTTCTTTAATCTACTTTTAGGTTATATTGTTGCAACTAAGGTATATCTAGTACAGCGTAATGCTAGTTAATATTTATAATATTATAAGTAATTTCTTTCTAATAGTCCCTAATTATTATATCTATTGGTAAAGTCTTGTAGTCGACTCTTTCCTCTACCCCTTAAAATCTAGACAGTGTATAGAGCAATTTCTTCTTTTATATTTATATCTGGCACTTCTTAACGCAGCGTGTTAAAATAAAGTTACCTGTTGCGTTTAAATCGATTATAATTTTAATGTTTCTGTAGTTTATTGTTATCTAAGTGTGTAGATATGTTTTGTAGGAAGCTAAGCTTGTATAGAGCTAGACCCTTAGAGGGTCTAACCGTTGAACGGGCCGGTACTGCTGCCCTTAAAGTAGTCGGTCTAGTCTTTTCCCTGTTAATTGTATATGTTCTAGAGTATCTTAGATACCGGAACCCATTGTCGATTAATTTACTGTAAGAATTCCTATATAAAATGTCTTAGTACTGCTTTTATTATAACGTCTGGTTTATTGTTTATAATCTCTGCTTTAATTATACAACTATCGCTAGTTAAAATCCGTCGTGTTTATAGGTTGTATATTGTTAGTTAAAGATATTAATACTGACTATATAATTCTAAACTCCTAATAAGGTAGTTTACTAATTATCGTAGGCGTAAGTAAATATATTCTAGAATATTATTAATGTTTCTATTAGTACTTAACTTTTCTTTGTAGAAGGCTAACTAACAAAGTCTCTATATTATTTCTTCCCAACAAATTAGAGTTTGCTCTTTCTAGTCAGTATTGTCCTTAAGAGAGAATTTTATACTATTAGAATCTATATTTTTGTCTTTAAGTCGTTATCTTGTCTATAACGCATTATAGCTACTATCTTACTTAGCTTCTACAGTCTGTTCTTTCTTAAATTTCCCTTAGGTTTCTAAGTAAGGCGACCTAGATCTTCCTTAGATAAGGCCTAGTTTTTGTGTTAAATCTTGTTTTAGAGATATTAGTTTTCTTAGCTATTATCTTAATTCTAATTTATTAGATTTGTAGGTCGTATAATCGTTATCGTAGTATATAGTTTAGAATAGTATTTTGTATAGTATAACGGTATCTTATACCTACTACCTTAGAATAATACAGTTAATGTTGTTCTAGTCCTATAAATTTTATTGTTTTCTTTTTATTTATCGTTTCTTTATTTCTTTCTATAAATTACTATCTATGTTCTAGTTTTTATATAAGTTAAACAGATTCTACTCATTATACTTCTCGTTAGACGAAACCTAGTGAGTATTTTTCTGATTATAGAAGACACTCTAGTAGATATTCTTTTGCTTCTTAGTTAATTTAGTAACGTACTTATATTAGTTCTAAATAATCTTCTATAAGAGACCTAATTCTTGCAGAGGACGATTCTTAGTTGGATTTATACACCAACGGTCGGAGAAAACTGCTAGTAATTTTATTACCTTATTGCGGCCGTTGTCTTTCTACGTCTAAATAGTTATATTGAACTATTGTTGTAGAGAGCGGGGCTTCTAAAGTCGATTGTTGTGCTCGTTTCGTTCTATACTGTTAAACTATTGTTTCTTGAAACAGCATTCTTTAACCTAATGCCCTGGTTTTCTGCAATATAAACATAGCTTGTTCTTTATTCTATATTCTCTTTCCTGGTTGTTTAATTTCTCTTGAGGCTTAATAAAATCTAACTCTATTAGATCGCCTCGGTCTTATTGTAAGTTTGCTCGATTCTTTGTTCTATAGAATCTATTAGTAGAGTTACCCTTCTTTTTTATCTATCTTTTAAAGTTACTGTCGTCGATCTCCTTTGCTCGTTATATAAAGTTGTCGAGATTATTAAACTTCTCTTTACAAATATAGATTATTTCCTTAATATAATCCTTAAGTTCTTTATAAAAGGTCTTAATAAGAGGTTTCTCGTTCTATTCTATTTAATTAGCATAATATATAAATTTAGCGGCGTACCTACTTGCTAGTCCTATTTATTTAAGGTTTCTAAGCTTCTTAATAGCGACGCGTTTAGCGTCGATCTATTTAAAGATTTTATAAAGCTTCTTCTAAAAGAAGGTAAAGCTAGCAAAGAACTTGTCGGTATCCTTACGCCTGCTCTTTATCGAAGTAAACAAGAAATCGTCGAGATAGTACTCGACCTACTTGTAAACGTCTCTATCTATATAAGAGGTAGCGAATAGAACTATAGTAGTGTCGTTCAGAAACTAGTCTTTATAAGTTTTAAAGTATATAGCTAAGCGTATTAAGAATAAAGTAACTTTAGAACGTTTATCTAAAAAGCTTTTTTCTATCTTAGTATTAACGTCTAATATCTTACTCGTACTAGCTATTCTATTGGCTAATCTATTTATAGCGTTGCGGCTATTAGATGTTAAAGTAGTAGATATAACTAATCTACTTTCTCTACTTTTATAGCGAGTCTGTTAAAGTATAATGCCGGTCGCTAGAAGAACCGAACTAAGGCTTACTTACCTTATATACTTATCGACCTTAGTAGTAGGTATCTTATATACTAGAGACTAAAAGACAGAAGAGGCGAGATAGATTATAGAAGGTAAGAGGGGCTTAACTAAAGTAGATAGAAGGTAAAGTACGTTACTTAAATATAGTTAAGAAACTTATATTTAGATATTAAGTTAATAAACTAAAGTCTATTCTAAGGTCGGCCATTAGTCTAGCTATATAGTCTAAGGTACAAAGGTATGTCTCTCTGTGTCTAACGGTCCCAATACTTTCTTTGTCGTATAGTCGGAATCCTATTGCGATATAGCAACGTTGCCGACGTCGCTATATCGAAGTTATCGGATATACCGTATAATGCTCTAATAAGGCTGGCTGCGCTTAGCCTTGTACTAGCCTAATATAGTAAGATCGTAATATAAAGTCTAATAGCGAGTTTATTAACAAATAAATAAGAAAATAGTATAATAAGTTAAGAACTACTCTAAATACAAGCATAAAAGAGGGGGAAAGAGCTTACTTACTTATAAGAAATATAAAGACTATTAGACTAAGCAAGAATTTTAACTATACTAAGACAAAACCGTTTAAAATCTTATAGCAATTAGAATCTATAATATTTAAACTTAAACTCTTAAAGACAATAAAAATATATTCTATATTCTATGTAGCGCTGTTAGAACCAGTCTACTTCCAAAAAGTAGAACGACCCAACCTAGAGGTCCTTTCTAACAACTAAGAACCCGAGTATAAGGTCGAAATAATTCGAGCTTATAGACAATACCGAGGTAAACGACAGTATCTTATAGAATAAAAAGGATACTCTAAATATAAAAATTAATGGAAACTAAAATAGAACCTAACTAACTATAAAGACACTATTTAACAATATTGAAACTAAAATATTAATCGGTCGTAGTAGTACTAACACTCTAATTTACTATCTAGTGTACCTTACTAGTATCTGAATTACCCTTAAACGAGCCAGCTTACTACGTTATAGGACTACTACCTAACTTCGGATAGAGATTACCTCAAAAGTTAATAAGTAATTTGCTCGAACATTCGAATATATCGCTACCAGCTATTAACGCGGCAAACTCCTCTTGCTTCAATAATTTATTCTAAGTCAATTTCGCTGCTATCCGCGTACAGGTCTTTTTAACCTTCTCTTTTAACTTTCGAATCTTAGATCGGTTACGCTATATAGCCGCAACTAACGCTGCTATTTAAGCCTTTAACATATATAATTGGCGCTTTGTACGCTGAAGGGCAGCTAACTAAGAGGAATATTAAGAATAAACCAAACGTACTATAACTAAGTTAGTTCTAAGTATTACGGAAAGACAGTAACTAGATATACTATCTCCTATCGATATCCGTAAATTACAACTCTTTCTGTTCCGAGTATATACCGAACACGTCGCCTTTCTGAACTAAACTATACACCTTTCTTTAGTCGATACGTATTTAGAACAGAGAGGCATTTCGATACCACAGACTTTAATTAGTAGGTATTAGCTATACTTCTTGTTAGGATCCGCAGCAACAGACTTTATACGAGGTATAGCGACTTATAGATTAGTTATAAAAGAAAGGGCGATACGTAACTTATAGGTATTTAACAAGCTAAGAGTTAATCGGAGACAATTTAACTAGAAGAGGAGGGATTGTATTACGAGTACCAGCTCTAAACGGTCTAGCGTATATCTAAGTATTAATTACCGCTAGTTATCTTAGCTCTACAAGCATTATTCCCGACTAAGCCTATAAACCCGCTATAGGTATTATTAAACAAGACGGCTATAAAGGCCTATATTCCCTATAAACCCGATATAGGTATTGTCGGATTAACGAATATAGAGGAACTTCTCTATATACCTTAGACTATATAGCTAGACTAATGGCCGATCTTAGAATAGACTTTAGTTTATTAACTTAATATCTGAATATAAGTTTCTTAACTATATTTAGGTAATATACTTTATCTTTTATCTACTTTATTTAAGCTCTACTTACCCTCTATAATCTATTTCGCCTCTCCTGCTTTTTAGTCTCTAGTATACAAGACACCCCTTATTAAGGACAATAAGTATATAAGGTAAGTAAGCCTTAGTTCGGTTCTCCTAGCGACTGGCGTTATAGTATACGTCGTATTCTTGAATATAATTCTCGACGTAGTGTTAGATTCTCGAGATGTAGTAGGTTCTTATAATCTTTTCTATAGTGTTATCGATGCCTTTGTGTCCTTTTATTGGGTTATTATAGAAGTTACTAATAATATGTCGGATTAGATTCCTTGAAACGTAGATTTTGCCTTGAAATTTGTAATAGCCCTTATTGTTTTTAGTTAATCCTAAGTATCGTTTCTCGCTCTCTTAATAAGTCTTAGAGTTGCTTAGAATGTCTGGAATTCGGCTGTCTAGTTCGATAATAAACTTAGTTGTTATAGTTAATTAATTGTATCTAATCTCGTTATTATGTTTCTAGAATATTATATGTTCGACGTATTCCTTATTATTAAGGTAGTCGGAACGTCGACTTAGAGCGTCAACTCTATTGTTCTTAAAACCCTTTTTATAGGTAATAATAAAGTTGTATAGAGCTATAGTTTTTAACTATCTAACTTATTTGCGGTTAAGTTTCTTTATTGTTATAAAGTAAGTTAGATTTTTATAGTTTATATATACTATAATTATATAGTTTGTTTCTTCTAAATAAGCTCGCTATATCTCGAATACTGCTATAATAGCTAAGAGCTCTTTATTGTAAATATTATAGTTCTGTTCTATAGATAATATCTTCTTTAAGTAGAAAGCTACTAGTTTAAGCTTTCTTTCTTTATTATTTTAACTTATATATACTCTAATCGTATAGTCTAACGCGTCTATTTCTATAATAATCGGTAAGTTAGGGTTAAATATTGCTAGTACGGGTCTAATCTTAAAAGCTTTCTTAAGCTCTTTAAATACTAATTGTTCTTTTTATGTCTAGAAAAATTCTATCGATTGTTTTATTTATTAAGACAGCGGTACTATAATTCGGCTAAAGTTAGATATCTATCGTCTATAGTAGTTAACGAAACTAAGAAACTATTGTAATTATTTTATATTCTTTAATGTAAGCTAGATTAGAACGGATTAGATCTTTAAATCTTTTATTTAGAGATTGTACTCGGTAATTATAAATCTAAGAAATTCGATAGATTGTTAATAAAACTAGATTTTCTCGATATTAATTTGTAAATCGGTACGCACTAATCTTTCTAATATCTTTTTAATATGTTTCTTATATTCTTCTAGTATACGGCTGTATACTAAGATATCGTCTAAATAAGTAGTTATAAATATATCTAAGTAATTACTAAGCGTATTGTTAATTAGTTTCTAAAATAATACTGGTGCGTTTATTAGCCCGAAGAGTATAACACAATACTTAAAAAGTCTGTGTCTGGTATAAAAAGCTGTTTTCTATTCTTTACCTTCTTTTATATAGATTAAGTTATAAGCTCCTTATAGATTAAACTTAGTAAACTATTGTACGTTATATAATCGGTCTATTATTTTATCGATGTGTAGTAAAGAATATCGGTTTTTAATAGTTACTCTATTTAATTGTCTATAATCTACGTAAAGTCGTAGTTTGCTATTCTTCTTTGGTACAAAGAGTATTAAATATTCGGCTAATAATGTTAATTTCTAGATAAATTCTTTCTTAAGATTTTTGTTAAGATAGTCGCAGAGCGCTTAATTTTCTGCTTCTAATAGAGAGTATATTAGACCGAATATTAGCGTCTTGCCTTTCTATAAAGGTATTGTATAATTCTACAATTTATATTCTAAGAGAGCTAAGTTTAGCTTAGCTTCCTTAAACAGGTATTAAAATTAATTGTATTCCTTAGATATCTTAGTAATTAACTGAGTACTTGTTATCGTATAGAATTATTGGCGTATAGTTATCTCTTATTTATACTTACGTATAGTTAGCTACAGACAAAATACTACGTTAGACTTCTCTTATAGAATATCTAAGTATCGAAGTATAGTAGTACTAATCCGTATAAATTCTTTATCGCGCTTCTTATTCTTACTACTAAAGATAGCTTATAGAGTATTTGTTTCGTAAAACAACTCTTATTTAAAGTACTTGTACTTAGTAAAGAGGAGTTTCTTAGTTCTTTAATCTACTTCTAGGTTATATTGTTGTAACTAAGATATACTTAGTACAGCGTAGTACTAGTTAATATCTATAATATTATAAGTAATTTCTTCTTAATAGTTCTCGATAGTTATATCTATTAGCAAAGTCTTATAGTTAACTCTTTCCTCTGCTTCTTAAAATTTAAACAGTATATAGAGTAATTTCTTCTTTTATGTTTATATTTGGTACTCTTTAATATAGCGTATCGAAATAAAGTTGCCTGTTGCGTCTAAATTAATTATAATTATAATGTTTCTGTAGTTTATTGTTGCTCGAGTATATAAATATATTCTATAAAAAGCCGAGCTTGTATAGAGCTAGATTTTTAAAGAGTCTAACCGTTAGATAGGCCGGTACTACTACTCTTAAAGTAGTCGGTTTAGTCTTTTTCCTGTTAATTGTATACGTTCTAGAGTATTCTAAACACTAGAACTTAATGTCAGTTAATTTACTATAAGAATTTCTATATAGAGTGTTCTAGTACTATCTTTATTATAATATCTAGTTTATTGTTTATAATCTCTATCTTAATTATATAACTATTACTAGTTAAAATCCGTTATATCTGTAGATTATATATTGTTAGTTAAAGATATTAGTACTAACTACGCAATTCTAGACCTTTAATAAAGTAGTCTACTATTCGTTGTAGATATAAGTAAATATATTCTAGAATATTGTTAATATCTCTATTAGCGCTTAACTTTTTATTGTAGAAGGCTAACTAACAAAGTCTCTATATTATTCTTTTCTAACAGATTAAAGTTTATTCTTTTTAATTAGTATTGTCCTCGAGCAAGGATTCTGTACTATTAGAATCTATATTTTTATCTTTAAGTTGTTGCTTTATCTATAACGTATCGTAGTTACTATCTTACTTAACCTTTATAATCTATTTTTTCTTAAATTTCCCTTAGGTTTCTAAGTAAGGCGACCTAGATCTTCCTCGAATAAGGCCTAGTTCTTATATCGAACCTTATTTTAAAGATATTGGTTTTCTTGGCTACAATTTTAATTCTAATTTATTAGATTTATAGGTCGTATAATCGTTATTGTAGTACACAGTTTAAAATAGTGTTTCGTGTAGTATAACGGTATCTCGTACCTACTACCTTAAAATAGTATAGTTAATATTGTTCCAGTCCTATTAATTTTATTGTTCCTTTTTTATTTGTTGTTTCTTTGTTTCTTTCTATAACTTACTGTTCGTATACCAGTTTTTATATAAGTTAAATAAGTTCTACTCGTTGTACTTCTCGTTAAAAGAAACCTAGTAAGTATTTTTCTAGTTATAGAAGGTACTCTGGTAGATATTCTTTTGCTTCTTAGTTAGTTTAGTAACGTACTTATATTAGTTCTAAATAATCTTCTGTAGAAGACCTAGTTCTTATAGAGAACGACTCTTAGTTAGATTTATACATTAACGGTCGAAGAAGGCTACTAGCAATTCTATCGCCTTAATGCGGTTGTTGTCTTTCTGCGTCTAGATAGTTATATTGAACTATTGTTGCGGAGAGCGGGACTTCTAAGGTCGATTATTGTACTCGTTTCGTTCTATACTATTAAACTATTGTTTCTTAAAACAGTATTTCTTAACTTAATGCCCTAGTTTCCCGCAATATAAGTATAGTTTATTCTTTATTCTATATTCTCTTTTCTAGTTGTTTAGTTTTTCTTGAAGCTTAGTAAAATCTAACTCTATTAGATCGCCTTAATCTTATTGTAAGTTTGCTCGATTCTTTATTCCGTAGAACCTATTAGTAGGGTTACTCTTCTTTTTTATCTATCTTTTAAAGTTACTATTGTCGATCTCCTTTGCTTGTTATATAAAGTTGTCGAGATTATCGAACTTCTCTCTATAAATATAGATTATTTCTTTAATATAATTCTTAAGTCTTTTATAAAAGATCTTAATAAGGAGTTTCTTGTTCTATTCTGTTTAATTAGTATACTGTATAAATTTAGCGGTATACCTGCTTGCTGGTTCTATTTGCTTAAGGTTCCTAAGCTTTCTAGTAGCGACGCGTTTAGCGTCGGTCTATCTAAAGATTTTATAAAGCTTCTTCTAAAAGAAGATAAAGCTAGCGAAGAACTTATCGGTATCCTTGCGCCTACTCTTTATCGAAGTAAACAAGAAATCGTCGAAATAGTACTTAACCTACTTATAAGCATCTCTATCTATATAAGAGGTAGCGAATAGAACTATAGTAGTATCGTTTAGAAACTAGTCTTTATAAGTTTTAAAGTATATAGCTAGGCGTATTAAGAATAAAGTAACTTTAGAATATTTATCTAAGAAGCTTTTTTCTATCTTAGTGTTAACGTTCGATATCTTATTTGTGCTAGCTATTCTATTAGCTAATTTATCTATAGCGTTGCGGCTATTGGGTACCAAAGTAGTAGATATAACTAATCTACTTTCTCTACTTTCGTAGCGAGTCTATTAAAGTATAACGCCGGTCGCTAGAAAAACTAAACTAAGGCTTACTTGCCTTATATACTTATCGACCTTAGTAAGGGGTATCTTGTATGCAAGAGACTAAAAGATAGGAGAGGCGAGACAGATTATAGAAGGTAAGAGGGGCTTAACTAGAATAGATAGAAGATAAAGTACGTTATCTAAATATAGTTAAGAAACTTATATTTAAATATTAAGTTAATAGACTAAAGTCTATTCTAAGGTTAACTATTAGTCTAGCTATATAGTTTAAAGTACAAGAGAGATCCTCTAAAACCGCTGTAGCCGCTAATATTCTTATAGATAACCGTAGCTTTTTAGCCTAACGTACCCGCTTTAGCCGCTGTCGGTTAAAGAGGTCTTATCGGCTAAAGGTACGCTAGTGCCTGTTAGTATTCTAGCGAGTAGTAGATATTAATGCTCGAGGGTTTGCTTAGCTGTTCCGGACTTAGCGTTCGTAATATACGTCCTCTTCTACGGTACCGACGCGTACAACTATACGATTGAATTGCTTTACTTTCTTTGTATCTTTACTACTAGATATGTTAATTCGTCTATACAAGACTTTCTACTACAGATAATGCTTATTAATATTGAAGAGCGTATTAATAGCTTTTTTCCGGTTAATCTTATAAATAAGCACTTTAATGGCCTTATTAAGTAAATCTAGCTTAATAGATATAACAGCCGCTAAACGTTTAAAAACGTTGTAGAGTATAGAACTATTAAGAAGTTATTTCTTAATCTGCTTAATAAGCAGCTAATAAAGTAGCTATTACTATACCGGTCTAATATACATTCTTCTACATATAGAGACTAGAATATCTTTCTTATAGCTATTAGATTCTTACTGGCAGTATAAAATAGTCTAGAGGCTAATTTAATAGCCTTAAATAAGCGTTTAGACTATATTTAGCTAGGTCTCTAGCGCGTTAGTAATAAGATTGTATAGTTTAATAGACTCTTAATACGTCTTAAGCTAGCTTATATAGAGGACAAAACTGTACTTAAGAACCTTACTTAATAGATAAACAAAGATACTATAGAGGACCGTTAGTTCTTTTAGCGTACCGAGCAAAGCTTTTAGAACGTTAAGTATACTTTAAACCCGCTATAATATAGCTTACAGCATAAGTTTTAATAGAAGTTAAATAGTACTTTTAAACAAGATATTAAAGATAAAGACGAGCAGGTATACAATAATATATACATTAATTATATTGTTAGGGTAAAAGTAGCTTTATACAAGCATTAAGTACTTATTAACTGTTTATTAACTATCTATTAACTACTAAATAACTATATATTCAGTAGTATAGTTGTTATAATTATTATTGTTCCGCTTAACTTAGAGACAGAGACGGTTGCTATTATTAAACTGCTGCTCAAAGAAGTCGATGCTACGCCGAGCCTGCTAAATCTATACTTAAGCATTGTTGTTAGACTATATTAACTCTCCTTCTTCCTTAGAGTTAATATTGCTAACTAACGCTAAGTTAACTAAAATATAGATGTTAACTAGACTCGGCTGTAGTTCGTACTAAAACTGTAGGTAAGTACCTTACTAGCGCTAAATAGACGGAATTAAAGAAGAAATAACTACAACGGGGCTAGCGGATAGTTAAGTAAAAGCTGTTTTAATATATATTAGTATTAAGTTAAAGTAAGATTAAATAATTAACGTACCTTAAGAATTAAGAGCAATAGAAGCAACCAGAATAGTAGAGACGGTAGAGACGGTACTAGTATTAAGACTATACTAGGTAGAACGATTAGAGGCAGTATACAGACTATAGTAGCGCTAGTAGATAAGAGCAATTCTTTCTGTTACAAACTTATTTAAGCTCTACTGGCAGCAAATATATATACAGATAATAGATTTGTTGATAGATCAAATTAAGAAAGACTTAAACGTACAGTTGTTTAAGTTAAGACGGATAGACATAGCTACACTAACGTTAATTTAGAGTCGAATATCGTTATTAACGGTAGAAAGAGTAAGAACGCGCTATTAAATAGCTTAAGCAACGCGGCTAGGAATACTAATATACCGGCCGTTATTGTCTTAAATATAGATGTAAATACTACAGATACAAGCTATAGTCTATAAAACGTCTACGCCGACTATATAGTATTAGCTTAATATTAAGCTTCTGAGTTTTAATATATAGTAAACTTACGAAAGACTTTCTAAGTAGTATAATTGTTAAACGGCTATACTTGTATGGCTATATTAATATTAGTATTAATATTAAAGCGAAATTATAAAGATTAGAAGAAGAGTTAGAAGATTAAAAGAGGATTAAGATAGTAAAAAAAGACATTAAAAGAAAGATAAGTAAGAGTAGAAAAAGTTTAGATATAAGTAGACATATAGCTAGACAGACACGCTATATACTACCTTAATAGTGTCTACTTAATTAAGCTATAGTATCTATAAGGTAGCTGTATAGAGTTAAAGCTCTAACAATAATTATAATTAGTATCAACTAGTAGCGCCTTTATTGTTTTAATAAGCGTTTGCCACTTAATTTCTTAGATATAGAGCGTACTAGCGTTCTCCGCTTAGTCTGAACCTCGTTAGTTGCTTATATATTTAGCAATAAAGATTGTAGCTCGCATAGAATGAGCTATACTAGGGGTTAAGATACCTAAATAGGTTAAATAGCAGACATTAATAGTAGTTAATATAATCTCTAAGCGAGAATATATTTTATAATAGCTAAAACTTTAGTACTCTACTTAATTACCTACGCTCAGCCGTTAAACTAACCTTTAATAACAGTATAGATTAATAATACTAGGCTATTTATCTACTTTTTAGAAAGCATTAGCTCGTTATATAGACCTTTAACTAAGTTAAATACAGACCTCTGTAGCTGGATGAGAACCGTCTGCCGCTAAACTTTAAGCTACTTAATAAATTAAGCTTAAAATTAGCAAGCACATTACAGTACTATATATTGTATACTTTTAGAAGCTTAAGTAGCCGAGAATTGTAATAAAAGTATGTGATATTACACTACTCTTAATAAAGCCTTTTATTAAAGTAGCTAAGTATGCCTATACGTACGTAGAGGCTATTCTAGACCTAATATTCCTAAGAATTAGCCTCAAAAAGCTGCTATCGAAATATAAAATCGTTCTTTGCTAACTTTAAGAGCTATTAATTAGTTAAATTAACCTGCTCGTTATCTTAACTTAATTACTCGCTATTAGTATCGCTTAGAGTATCTTAAAAGACCTTAATAGCTAGACTTAACTAGCCGCGTTACTGCTTGCGGGGTTTTATTAACTTCCGCCGCTACTATTTATTAAGGTCTTTAAGCCGCGGTCTAACTAACTTAGCCTTAGCAACCGTATAAAAGTAGCCTATACGCCTGTTATAGCTTATTCGACTGAGCTTCTGCTAAATATTAACTAGACTGTTTTATCTAACTTAGAAAATATAGTTAACGTCGCGAAGATTAACGCTAAAGCTAAATATAACCGTTGTACAGATTACTAAGCATTAATTGCTGTTAAATATAGTTAAAATAGCCTCCCGCGTATTGTTCTATAGTTAGCCGTAATATAGTTAGACAATACTGCTTATTAACTAAACTAACAATCTAAGCTATATTAACTATGCTCGGATTTAAGTAACAAGAACAATAACTTTTAATACCTTCTGTACGTAAATAATTGTCTTTAGTAGCTGCTTGTTAGCTTGTTGTTGAGCTATGTTATATAGTAGTTAAATAATACGTTGCTAGATAGTTAAAAGGCTTATATTAGGCTTTCTCTTAAAGAACAGATTAATATTGCTTAAATTAATTAACGTTTAAATAATATATATACTGTCCGTAAACACAAGCTTAGGCTTTAACTTATAAAATATTAAAATTAAAAGTGTAACTATAGTTATAAAGAGAACAACGTAGTCTAGCAACGAACGTCGAAGCGTACTAATTTTAAGAGACTTAGAACAAAAGAACTCTCTCTATTTACTACAAACATATAGTTCGTTAATAGCAAGAAGTTAGACAGCTTTATAGAAAGAAGGCTGCTTAATTACGTCTTAAAAGAAGACATTACTTAATATAATTTTAGAACTAAGCTATATATATATATACTCTCTATTTATAATCTGTTAACGGCTCTTCTTGCTGTTAGTTAAACCGTTTAATATAAACGGCCGTACCCCTTAAAGCCGCTATATTGCCTTACACTAATTATTCTTAATCGTCTTTAAGAGACTAACAAATAATATAATACTTAAGTTTGTTATATAAAGTAGGCTAAATACTTAGAAGATAAGTATCTTTCTAAACCTATATTTTACGACTAATACAACGTCTTGCTAGACTTTTAACGTCTTTAAAGCTTTAAGCTACTTAACTCTTACCTATTAAATACTAAACAGCTATTTAATTAACTATATAAAGACAGAAGACAGGCGGGTTAGTTAAATAGTATTGGTAGCAGACGCTGCATTAGCGTTCTTAGCGTATATACGCGTTGCTGTACGCGACTAAGGTAGTTCTTAGGCTATTTTAGTCGGAATTTTTGTACGGTTAGAAACGCGAGACATTATTTACTTAGTTAATATACTTTTTTAATTAAATTTTAACGATAGAAATAATGTTTGGTTAACAAGACTTAAAAAGCTGCTATCGGGCCTTAGACCCTTTAGACTTCTACTTTCTAAAGGAGAATAGCGTAGTAAATACGTACGGATGTCTAAGGGTTTAAGCAGACTAAGACTACAATATTCCTTGACACAAAACACTAGCCTCGTATTTAATCTTAATAGAGAAAGTAACTTTAGTAAAGCCGTCTACTAGATAGAGAACTAAGTTTAAGGTAAAGATTCTTCTACTTGTCTCTGCTCTACTTAGGTTATATTAGTCTTTACGTACAATTCTACGCCCTTGTTAAGATTGTCGAAGGGTTGTGCCTCTGCTACAGGCTAGTAGTATTATAGGTGCGGACTAGTATCGAATTGCGATTACGGGTCTATAAACAAGCTAAAAGTAGTACCTTAAGAATGAAGCGTATTCCTTAGTTAAATTGCGCGTCTAGATTCTTAGACTCTTCCGAAGTAGAGCCGTTCTCGGACTACGCCGGCTAAAAGATTATCTTTGTTATTTAGTACCCGATATATAGTCTAAGACGCGTATCTAAGACAACGAGGCTTTATCTTACCTATTGCAGATTGCATCAACGCTGACACCGCACATAGGTAATGCTAACCGGTTTAGAACAAGAGTTTCTTAGCGACTATTGCTCTGTTAATCGCATCGAATGCTATTGCCTATAATTCTAGCCGCATAGATAAGTTTAGCTTTATTGATATACTTGCGCTTATATCTTATATACAGCTAAGCACTCTGCACTATCGTCGATAATCCTTGTAAGCATCCAACGATTCTTAATACTGTTCGTTTAAGATTATTTTGCAGCTCTTAAAGTCTCTATAGTTCTATCTTTGAGTATAGTCCTCTGTTAGACCTCTGAGCTCGATACTCCTTCCGCTTAGATTATAAATATATATTGAAAGCACAAAAGAAGGCTTTCTAAAAACTAAAAAACTATAGTAAGATACCTGATACAATACTCTGTATATAATAACCTATGTAACGTTACGCTCGCTCCCGCATTCGCGCAGAGAATATAGAAAATCTAGGAGAAAAAACTATACCCGGAGCTTAATAAGACATTTTACTATTAACCTTACTTAATAGGAACCTATTCTTGGTTTTAGTTAATAAACCTAAGATTCCTGTTTTTTTTCTTTCTCGACCTAGAAGCATCCTAAGTACCGAGGACCACGTCTATAGATCGTACCTCTGCTGGTATAGCTTATGCGTCCTCCGCGTTGTCGGGGTTAATCTAACTGTCTTGCAACTCTTTCTTATCTTCTACTGTTCTAACTTCAACAGCTTGATCCTGGTCCTTATAATTAGAGTCTGAGACTGTGTTACTAAGTGGCACTTCGTTATTGGTCGCTACAAATAATTTGTAAGCAAGGAGGTAAGAACTAGCAGAAGTTAAGGATGCGTACCTCTAATGCGATAGCGACCGAATCTCTAAAGGATCTATAATCCTTGCTCAAGACTTTTAAGCTTAAACGTTGTACTAGCCCTCTGACTTTAGATGTTTAGGGATTCGCCTGCAATACCTAATAGATCGTTATCTTTAATATTTATAATCGAATCGAATGAAAGCAAGGCTGGCAGGGTGTCGAGAAGGCAGGACTCGCGCATTGTTAGTTAAAGTCTTTATAGCAACCTAGTAAACGTTATTAGCAAGAGACATATAGCAATCTATCGTCTTACTGTATTTAGAAAGGGTCTAAATTAGATTAAGTCTGCTTGCGTACCTTGTAGTAAGCCTCTATACAGCTAGTTAGCTTCAAACAGGTATATAGATCTATATCTTGCTCTGTTCTTAAGGTAAGGGCACTTAGCAGTGCTGTACTTAAAACATGTTTAATCTTAAAGGCCTTAGAGTCCGTATTAACGCCAAAGTAATGATACAATACCTTCTTTAGATCGCGCTGTTGGTACTTATAGCGAGCTTTCTGTACCGTATTTGTAAAATAATGGTTGTACGTAATCGGATGCCCTTGTTAGTAGGGATACAAAAGTTCGGTAGCTTTCTCTAACAGCATCTGTTTAAGCTTGTCGACTTTTGGACCTAGGATAGATCGCTTAAAGCGTGGTAAGTAGCCTTATCTGTAACGTGGGACAGTATCAGCTCGAGACAGTCCCGCACCGCATCAAGGAGCACGCGACAGTGGTTGTCTACTAGAGCCTTCCAAGGTCCTAACTGTTGGAAGAACAAGTCGCCGACGATTACGGGGTTGAACGTGCCTGGCAATTCTCTGCCACGACTTCGTCTCATTCGGTTCTACACTTCTTTAATAAAGGCGTTCCTCGTTATAGTGTTTAGCTTGTTCTCGGCGTGAGATTCGGCAATCTTCTTGTTCTGGCCCTTGCAATGTATCTCGTCGGAAAAGTCCCGGAACGCGTTTTGAACGACTGCTCGGAGGCGTTTGACGTACCCGAGCTTCGTTATGGTATCACTAAAGAACGGGTCGTTGTATGTGCCCTTAACGGCCTTCTACACGAGACGGCCGAATCTCTCAGTGATCTGTAAGAGGTAACGGCGCTGCTCAGAAAGTTCTAACCTCGCCGCGCCCAGCTTTTGAAGGAGCGCTCGACATGCTGTTGCTTCTGTGCTCACTTCTTAGGCTATGTCTAACAAGTGCGAGGTAATATGGTCCGTAAGAATAGCGCTTAGTCGGGACCGAAGGGCAGCAATCCCAACACGATGGCGTGGTGCTGCTGCCTACACACTACTAGCGAAGAACTCGGCCTTAGTCCGGTTCCGCTCCTCGTCGGAGCAGGCGTTTTGATCGAAGTCCCGGTTCCTGATCGCGTGCCAGCCAAGCCGGAACCCACGAGCTTTTTCTAACTGAACAAGATTAACGTAGTTCCTCTCTATCTCTGTGCCCTTGTTAAGCTTGTCGGGCTTCGTAATAATGCTAAGAGTCCGAAGCCTATCCGGGTCGACCTCGCGGGCACGAGACGTAATCGCTTGGTTGGCATAGTCGCTCTTAGCCGATACAACGCAGAGAATAATGCTATGAGGGTTCTCTATATACGATTGAATGAGCGAGGAGACAACTGCGACGTTACTTTTATCCTAATCCTCGTTCTCGGCATAAATAAGACCTAGTAGATCGACAAGTATAAAATTCGGCTGCTTTAGTCCTGTTATATCGACCTTAAGGACATTCCTGCTGAAACGTCTACTCCCGTTAGAAAGACTCATTATATTTTTAGCCTGCTCAGTTAACGGCTTAAGCTGCTCGAGACCCGAGTTAGGTGCTTAGAAGTTTACGAGCTCCGCTTTCTTGCTCTCGGGACGGTCTGGGTCGGGGATAATGCTTACGCGAAGTCGCTCCTGTTCGCTACGTCGTAGCACGAGCTCGGTAGGGAAGCGTGTGCAAAGATTGTCTTTTACTAGAAATTGGATGCTGGACACTGCTTCGAGCACTAAACTCTTGCCCGATGACTGGTTGCCCGTAACGATGAGTTGGGGCAGAGGTATGTAACGGCTTACGCCTTCTGTTTAAAGAGCGTTAATAATATTAAGAAGCTCTCTATGCTCTTTAGATTGAAGAAGGATAGACTCCTTAGTGTCTTGCGACGGGTCTACTATAACTATCTGGCGAAGGCTACGATCTACCCGTAGCAGAAATAGGTGCTTTGCTCTTCTCTAGGCCTGTTTAGACTAGATGCCTACTTCTTACTGAAACTCGGAGTAGATTGACAATAGGGATAGACGGTCTAAGTAAGCAAAGTCTCTCCGACCGTATAGAGAGGAGGGAAGAGCGCCTTGGGAGATCGTTAATTGCTACACAGAAGAGTGAACGAGGTAGAAGTTATGTGGAGCGTTTTTTAATATTGCGGTGTGCTAGTAGAGGCTGTCGTTTACTTATATGCAGTGCTCCGTGTTTGCGCAAACGCGTTATTTGAGTCTTGGTACTAGTAGTACTATGCATTGGACCGGGCTCGTACTGTTCTTAAGTCGCAAGTATCTGCTTTTATATAGAATAAGAATACATTCTTGAAGCTATTATACGATATTAGCAGGTTTAAGCGGCAAGCGAACGGAGAGACGGATCCAATTAAAGAATTTCTGCGTGTTATATAGAGTTATAGAACAAAAAAGCAGGGCTCCAGTTTGTCCGACGGGGGATTTGCTATAGACGCGGGCGCGTGCGTCTGCTATTCTAAGTATATCTTCTGATGCACGCCTCCAAAGCTTGCCTGCATATTTTAAGTGTGCTTTCAGGACACTCTTCATTGCTTGTGTTTGCGCTTTATGCGTCCTATGCTTTTTAGATTCAAGTTGCTGTACGTCTACCGCAAACATATTTTTTTGGGACTCAGAAACTTCTATTCTTTGAGCATCTGCTTCTCCTATATGAGCAAAGGAATCTTGATCCGACTGTGTCAGAAATTGTAGACAAGTGCAGCCCCAGCCTTTGTAGCATGGTAACCACGCTCGCGCCGCAAAGACCTATGCCATAGTTTGTAGATAGTGTAGCTCTTAGCAGAACCACTATTGGTTTGGCTGAACAGAGCTTCTTACACTAGTTCTGCACGCAATGCAATCACCTCTAATTGCCCTCTCTGTTTAACAAGTATACGACTAACCGGGGAAGAGTATTTTCTAGGGCTAAGAATTATAGGGTTTGTAAGGTAAAGCCTTATATAGATTTATAGCACATAGATAGAGTATGCGGTCGGTTCGTTGTATTACGATAAAAATACAGCGGCCGTGTTCGGCAATTCTAACACTGGCGATTGTTTTCTTTAATCTTTCTCTAGATACTAAGGGGACGGACTTTGAATATCCTAAGAGTCTAAACGCGTAATCTCTATTAAGCAATACATTCTATTCCTTAAGCAGCCCTTTGGGCCTGTTTGCAGGCCTTCCTACCCTGACCGATAACGGTTCGCACCTACAACGGCGCCGAGAACGCGCTACCAGCCACTAAAATCCTTCGCGATTCTCAATAGATGGCACCGCTCGGTCGATCTCCCGGTCTAGCAACATCCCCTCTCTACCGAAGAGGCAGCACCTCATTCTTGGCCAGCTTGAGATAAGCTTGTTTGCTCTCGGATCCTGAATGAAGTAGGTCCGGCTTAGTAATAATACCGAGCGTCCTTATGCTCTGACGGTCGTGCTTCTTTGCAAGCTTTGTAACAAGCTGCAGGGCTAGATCGCTCTTTATAGTCATAACAGCTAGAATAATACTCCGCGAAGCTTTTATATAGGCTTCGACGAGACTCTAGACCAGCTGCTCGTCTTACTCAGACTCTCCGGAGTAAATAAGACCCGGCAGATTAACCAACGTTAAGTTTGTCTGCTTCGAGCCGGAGACTTTAATATAAAGGATATCGTAAGAGAAGGAGCTAGCATCTTCTAAAAGACTTATTGTCTGCTTCGCTGCTTCGACGATCTCTGCGATCTTTGCTAATGTCGGATGCGGGAAACTGAAGCTCCGTAGTTTCTGCCTGTCCTCTTTAGTACGGTCTTCGGAAGGTCGAATGTAGGCGGTAACCTTAATAGCAGGTGCTCGTCGGCATACTACTTCTGTAGCGAAGCGAGTACAGAGGGTGTCCTTAGTTAGAAAATTTACGCCCGCGATGGCCTCTAGGACTGAGCTCTTACCAAAAGACTGATGTCCGTAGACTACCAGCTATAGAAGAGCGATATGTTTGTCAACGCCGAAAGAGCAGAGGCTATTAATTGTATCGAATAACTGGGTGTGCTTAACTAACTGAAGCGATGTAGTCTGGCTGTCTGCGTCGTCGTAAGTTATGCTAGCAAGAACCGACGCAACTAACAGTCAAGATAAGAAGAAATTATAATTGGCCTTAAAAGACAAGCCCGATTATAAGATAGAAACATTAATAATAGAGAGAGAAGGAGGGTAAGGGTATTAAAAATTGTTAGCGGCGTAGATAAGCTTGAGCCGTCGTCTGAGAGATGTCCTAATCGAACAGAGAAGGCGATAAAGACAATATATCCCTGATATATTTTAAGAAGGGAGTGGTGGAAAAAATAGCGTAACACATACACACCGCTCTACGTGCAAGTCGCATCTCTGCAGCAGAAATTGGCCGTCGGTGGGGAACCTGCTTATACCGTAAGTAAAGCTTTAAGCAGAGAAACATAATTGAATGCGGAAGGGATGCCTGTATCTGACAGCAGAGCGTGCGGGTTTGCTGTGCATCTACACGAGGCTCGATCTGCGTTGATTCGCTCGTTTCGTTGGCTAAGACTGTAGCAAGCAGCAGTAAGATTTGTAGCATTTATTTCTACTGTTGTAATTATTTGTTAATAAAAGATCGTTCGGTGAAAAGAAGCGCTAGCTTAGCGTTGCCCGGGCCACTAGCCAGACTGGGCAAACTAACGGGCAAACTAACAATAGAGTTGAAAGGGACTCTTTTCGCAGATTAGCGCTAATAAAAGCAAATTATAGGGTCCGTCGACTTTAAACGTTGCTGTCGGAACGGTCAACGAATCGTTCTAACTTATCTAGGCTGCAACAGTATACAGAAGATCTTTCCCTGCATTTAGGTTACATACTAACGTTCAAACCTATATAGTTGTTTGATAGCTGCTTACAAATTAAATAAATCGCGTGTTTGACTTATCTATGTACTGAGCGCCAGTACTTACCTGCTGTCGTTATCCTCCGTATCGTTTCTAGCGTGTCCCTTAAAACGCTGTTCGTAAGTACTATATTCTTTTCTAAGGATCCTAGAATCTATTTATATTGTGCGACGCCGCTATAGATAAATGCCGGCAGGGTGCTAGACAGTTGGCCTAATAAAGAAAGCACTATCTAGGGCAAGCAATCCTAGGCTAGATACTGCAGTAGTACATACACACTAAAGCTAAAAGTATTAAAAAAGATGCAGGGAAGAAGAAGGATACTACTATGAAGAGTAGGAAGACGAGACTAGCTTGGGACTGGTACAATACTTAGGCTTAGTACAGGTACAATACTTAGTAGCAAGGAGAAGCTGTTGTTATATTGTCTGTCTTATTAGCTAGAATCCTCTAGAGGGATTCTAGCTTATATATCTAAGTTTAGCGGTCCGTGCAGGACTTACTAGATATCTGTTCTTTTAATAGAGGCCAGATAACTTATAACTTACTATATAAGACGGTAATTCTGTCTATTTAAAACTATTAGTCTTTAAGTTTATTCTGTATTGTCTTAGACTATAGGCCAGCTGTCTAAAACAGGTCGTACAATGCTTCTTTTTGTCCTAAACTCGGGCTACTAGGCCCGACCCTTTAGATAAAAGACTTGTTCTATTCTAAACCGAGACAGCTGGTAGGACTTATTCGATACTTTGGGCTCCTAAGGGTTTCAGCTAACCAGCTAGTTGGTTAATTTCTAACATACCTCCTTAATCGACTAGTTATTTTAGCCGGATTGTAAGCTAATTTAAGTCCTAAACGTTAGTATTTTAGCTAAGTCGATCGGTTTTGTTAAACTGTCTGCTAATTGTTCCTTTGTAGAAACGTATTTGAGCTCTGTTTAACCTGCCTAAACGTTTTCTCTAATATAGTAATACTGTATATCAATATGCTTAGATTTAGCTCGAAAGGTAGGGTTTTTTGTAAGTTCTTTTGCCGAATTGCTGTCGGTAAGTAACAGTTTTACCGGTAAAACCGGGGTCTCCGGTCTAATTTAACCGGCTTGCCCGGGCAAATATATGCTTGTCTGGTGCGTTAGAACCCGCCGAGTCTTTTTATCTGCAGACTTTTTAAAAGTACCCGCTAAAACGGTAGTAATCGAATTTTTTTCGAAAATCCTAGACAGTTCGATAGCAATTAATCAGATAAATAACTGTTTCTTTATAGCTTCTTTAAGGGCTATATATTCGGCCTTATAAGATCTTAAGGCGACCGTTTTTTATAGCTTTGAATTCTAACTAAGGGCTCCGTTTCTAAGTAGAAAGATATAGCCGGTAGTCGATCTCCTGGTACTAAGGTCTCCCCCCCAATCTGCGTTACAATAGCCGGTTATACTATCTATTGAGGGAGATTTATAGTAAAGGCTAAGATTAGAAGTTTTATCTAAGTAAGTCTAAAGGCTACTTAAAACTCTCTAGTGCTCTTTACTAGAATTCAACATGTACCGGGCTAGTAGGCTAGTTGTAAAGATAATATCGGGTCTTGTCTTTGTTATTAGATACAAAATCGACCCAATTTGTTGCTAATAATTAGAAATATTGGTACTGCTAGCTTAATTAGGATTCGGTGTCAATTTTAAGTCGACGGGTTGCGGTATTTTTCCGGGCATTCGGCCGTTTTTCTTCGAGTATTTAGTTAAAATTTTAGTTAAATAAGTCGACTGGTCTAGGCGAATTGTTTTCGCCGGGCAATCTCGGATAATTTTAATTTCTAAAAACTTACTAACGTCTCTTAAGTCCTTAACCGTAAGAGTCTTGTTTAGTTTCTAGTAGATTCTAGAGATTGTTTTGGTAGAATCGGATACAGCTAATATATTGTCTATATAGGCGATCAAAATTGTCTGCTTTCCGGTTCTTTAAATATAAACCGACTAATCGGATACTAGGGGTTTAAAACCTATTCTTCTTAGTAATTCTCGAAGATAGGCTTTCTACTATCGGTCGGCCTGTTTTAGACCGTAAAGGGCCTTCTTTATTCAATAAACTTTATTAGTTCCGTTAGATAGGCCAGTTAGTTGCTCGATATAGACAACCTCGTCTAACTTTACGTTAGAATAAGCTAATTTTACGTTCTATTGCTTTATTTCTTAGGCTTTCTCTGCTGCTAAGGCTAGTATAAGCCGGTAAATAATTAGATTTACCGTATTTATAAAAGTCTCTATAAAATTGAGGCCGGATCTTTGCTGGCAGCCCTTAGCTACCCAGCGGGCTTTAAAAATCGGCTCGCCCTTTAGAGGGTACTTAATCTTCGGTACTCAGCGCTCTTTTAGTGCATTTCTACTCGGCAGCAGCTCGGTTAATATTTAGATTTCTTAGTTAGCTAGCTCTTTAAGCTCCGACTACATTGCGTCTAGCTAAGAAGGCCAATCCTTAGATACCCTTATTTCTTTTAAGTTATTAGGCTCTTTAGTAACTGCGACTAAGGCCTGCTCGGCGTATTGTTCTAGATTATTGTAGAACTCCTTAAACTAATTTTTGTCGGCGTTTTTGTATATAAAATCTATTTCCTGGGCGCAATCGATATCTACCCGGCCGGGGTCTTCGGTACTTCTATAATCTAACTCGGTAGGAAGGTTAGACTCGTTTAGAGCTCTAGTTTAGTATAGTTCTTGTTTAGATTCGTCCGCTAGTTGTTAAGATATAGGGAGGGTATACTGTTCCTTATACAGAGAACTTCTTCCTTTATTGGAAGGTACCTCCCTATTATCTTAAGATTTAGCGGTCGGATTTAGCTCGTTTTTAAACTTAACTTCTAGTTGTTCTTTAGGCTCTTTAAAAATACTTTTGGTTAATTAATTAACCGTAGATCTCCGTAGATTTCGAACAAATTTTTCTTTCTAGACGTAGACGTCTCTCTCTCAGTAAACCTTCCGGCTATTAAGATCTAAGAGCTTATATTAGTTCGATCTGTAGCCTATTAAGATATAGATAGTTGCTCTAGCGTCTAGTTTTTTTAATTTAGGTTCTTTAAGATTAGTAACTGAGCCCTAGATTTTAATAGTACTGATATCCAGTTTTTTACCGTATTTTACTTCGTACGGGGTAATAAACCCCGGCAATCCGGTATAAGTAGTTCTGTTATAAATATAGATAGCTGCTTTTAGTACTTTACCCCAATATATTTAGGGTAGCCCGGCGGTATAAAGCATTGCTCGAACTTTACTAACAATTGTTTAGTTAAAGCGTTCGGCTCGTTTGTTTTGCTGGGGGGTATACAGTACAAATATCGTTAGAATAGCTCCTTTTTGTTTTAGAAGCTGTTTTACCCGGCCTTCCCGATATTCTTTTGCGTTGTCTAAGTCTAGTCTTTTAAAAGAATACTCGGACTGCGTTTCTTTCTAAATAATATAGATAGATAGTGCGTTAAAAACCTAATCTTTAGACTATAGTACCTTAGTAGTTGTATACCAGGTTTTATTGTCTATAAAGCTAGTAAATAATTGACCTTTAAAAGGGGTTTGCAGTATAATTGGCTCACAAATATCTAAGTAGACTTTTTCCAAATAATTGGTCAATTTGTCCGGAGTTTCTCGGCTAACTTTAGCCGTTGCCTTTGCTTTAAAGCAAATTTAGCAATTATCTCCCGATTTGTCTAAATAATTTGTTCCTAGGGCAACCTTTTTGAGCTGTTTTAAGGTGTTTTCGCCTATATATCTTATCTATTAATGCTAAAGATCAGTTTTTAAAAAAATAGTGTAGAGAGATTGAACTGTATTAATAGTCTAAGCTTCTATTACTATTAGGCCGTTAATATACCGTCTCTCGGGAGTTAGTTGTCCGGTCTAATCAACTTTTAGCTTATTTTAGTTAAGAGTTACCTTACCTCCCCTTTTTCTAAGCTTATTAAAGCTTAGAAGGTTAATTCTAAATTCCTTAACAAACAAAACTTTGTTTAGGACAATTATTTTATTCTTAAAGAACAGTTTTGCTTTGCCTATCTATAAGGCTCGAATTAACTTCCCCCCTTCCCAACGAATAATCCGGTTAGTTGGCCGGATATCCGTTAGAAGGTTAATATTCGAGTAAATATAGCTTATTAAGCCTATATCGAGGATCTAAGAATTAGTAGAGTAATTAACTCTATCTAGTAATGCTGTAAAGTATTGTTCTTCTTGTAGGTTGGAACTGTGTACAGAAAATATTAAAAAATCGGTGTTTTCGGAGCTTTTGTTGGAATTTAGCCGGAGGTTTGGGTATTTTTTCCAACAAGTTGCCGGTTTATGCCCCTTTTTGTTGCAAAAGGGGCATTTTTCTTGGTTTTTACTTAGAGATTTTAATTTTTCTCCGGTCCTTTGCGTCGATTTATTGTCTATTGCAGTAAAAACCTTTTCTGCTGGGGTACTACCGTAGATTCGGCGAGACTCGTTTATAAGTTAACTAAATAAGTTCTGTAGACTTATATCGCTAGTCGTTTGCCGGTAGCTTTGGCTAATAATAGCTACCGTGTGCTTATATTCGGGGGTCAGATTGTAGAGAACGTAGGCAGCTACCATCTTGTTGGGTAGTACTAGTCCTCGGGTTACTAAATTGTCCGTTAATTGCCTAATTTTAGCAAGGTAAAGCTTAAGGTTTTTTACCTTACTAAGTATAGTGCTAAAGAGCTCCTTACAAATTAGAAACTCGGAACTAAAACCTTTTGACTCGTATAACCTTTTTAGACTATTTCAAAGCTCTAGAGAGTTATAAATCTCCTTTATTTAAATAAGGGGACCGTCCTCTAGAGATAGTTGAATAAGGGCTGCTACCCTTGTCGACCGTTTCTAGCGGCTAGCTTCGGTAATATCTCTAGCTAAATAGCCGGAAAAGGGGATTATAACATTACTGTAGCTCTTTTTAGTTAAAAGGGCCTCTATTCAAATCGACCAAATGTCCCAATTAGTCGAGCCCTTCAGTTTAGGAATCTTATAAGAGGAGTTCATAGCCGAATATATAGTCGAAGATTTCTAAAAAAAAGAAAATTCTGTTCTAATAGTTAAATTAAGCTAAAAATTTAGAGTCGATTGGTAATAGAATTGTTTAAAGGTGCCGATAGGTGTTGTAGGGGAAATATTTTTTAAAAAGGAAATTAAAAGAAATTAGTGCTAATTTAGGCTTATAACCTATTAAAAAGGTGCAGGAAAGAAGAAGAATACTACTATAAAGAGTAGAAAGACGAGACTAGCTTAAGACTAGTACAATACTTAGACTTAGTATAGATACAATACTTAGTAGCAAGAAGAAGCTGTTGTTATATTGTCTGTCTTGTTAGCTAAAATCCTTTAAAGAGATCTTAACTTATATATTTAAGTCTAGCAGCCTGTATAGAACTTATTAGATATCTATTCTTTTTAATAGGAGCTAGATAACCTGTAACTTACTGTATAAGATAGTAATTCTATCTATTTAAAACTATTAGTCTCTAAGTCTATTCTGTGTTGTCTTAGACTATAGACCAGCTGTTTAGAATAGGTCGTATAATGCTTCTTTTTGTCCTAAGTTCGGGCTACTAGGCCCGACCCTTTAGGTAAAAGGCTTGTTCTATTCTAGGCCGAGACAGCTGGTAGGACCTATCCAATACTCTGGGCCCCTAGAGGTTCCGGCTAACTAGCTAGTTGATTAATTTCCAACACTATCTTTAGCTTTACTAGTAATATTACTTTTTTTAAAGATATATTAATTTTATCTCTTATATTATATAGCTAATTAGGCTTATTAATATTTATTTTAATTATATACTTATAAAACTAAGTAAGAAACTTAGAAAGCTCTTTCTATTTTTAGTATAAATTATAATAGTTTTCTTTAGTAGTCTTTTTTGAAAACAAATCTCTATATTAATACTTAAGAGCTTAATAGATATCTTTAAGTATTATATTATCTACTTAATTTAGATAGAGTTCTATATATTAGTATAAGAAGATAAACTAATAATAGTAGAGATATAATACTATAAGCTCTATTTAATTAGTAAATATAAAAAGAATTAAATATAGAATAAGAATAAGATAGTAAATAATATCTTTAGATATATTAATAGAATTCAAATTATCTAATTAATATACTAAACTAGAAATAGAAAGATTAGAAGCAATAGTATAGTTTAAAATATACTATTTAATTATTAAAATATAAGTTAGAAATTAAGTTAGCATACTAAAAGCTAGAAAGATCTAAGACTAGTTTATAATAGTAAGTCTTTTTTAAAGAAGATATATATTTATAAGCTAACTAAAGAATTAATTTAATAGATTTAAAACGTTAAAGATACTTAATATTAAACTAAGCTATAGTTTTAAGCTTATTAATAAGTATTTATAGCTCTTAAGTTTATTTATTAGTATTTTAGTAAATAAAATACTAGAGTATACTATAATAAAGATAAAAGTTTAGAACATCTTTAATATACTACTCTTATTTACTATCTTTAGTAATAATTAATAGATATAGTTTAATATATTAACTAAAGAGTAGATTAGTAAGAGCTAAATAAAGCTTAAATAGATAGAAGACTAAATAATACTATATTATTAGAGAAAGAGATAAATAGTAAGTATAGAAACTAATAATCTTCTTTAAAATAAAGAAGTGTTTTTAGAAATATAATAGCGTCTTACTAGAATATATAATACTAAGATTTTTAATACTAGAGAAAATATAGTTATCTACTTAGTATTAAGAATAAGAATTATAGAAACAATTAGTATATTCTTCTTACTTAGTTTAAGTAAATTCTATAAATTTATAATATTTACTATTAACTTATTTTATTTTAATAATAAATTTATTAGTAGAAACTTAATTATAAAGTTAATTATAAGATAAATTATTTTAAAAAGGCTAAAAAGGTTTAAAGAATATATGAAGATATTAATCTAAGTTTATAAAGAATAGAGTATAACTAGTAGTAGTACTTTAGTAGTTATTAATAGTAAACTTAGTTATTAGAAGTTAAAAAGCTTAGTTATTTTGAAAATAATTAATATAAGTATAAAGATAGTATTTGAGACTACTATTTATATTCTTAGTATAACTCTTAGTTAAAAGATAGTATACTATAGAAAACTTATTAATTAAACTTAAATATTAAATTATTTAATATTAGAAAGTAAAGATAAACTAAATACTTTAATTAAAAATAATAGAACTAAAAAGACTATAGAGCTTAAATATATAGATAAAAAATAAATTTATAATAGCTTTTACTAATATATTCTTATAAAGAATAAAGTATTTTATCTTAATAAGCTAGTTAATAATTACTAGATAGTTATAAACTTTTAAAAAACTAATTAAGAAATAGAAGCTAAAAAGTTAAATAATAAAATCTATAGAGATATCTTTTTATTATTAATATAAGACTAAGAGTAAATATAGTTAATTATACTAACGTTAAAGTAATAGCTTAGTATAAATATAAATATAATAATTATATATAAGATACTTAACTACTAAATCGATACTAGGCTATTAGAAAGAATAATAATAAAGAAGGCTTAAAAGTTAAGTAGTACTAAGATTGCAGAAGATAGAATAAATATAAGTACTTTTTAATAAGTATAAGCGGAGCTTATTATTATTTGGAACTAATTAATAATATTAGTAGTAAATAATATTATTTTAGATAAAATAAATAAATAAATTAATATTCTTGTAATAAATAGTACTAAAGATCAATTATAGAGAGTTATTTATACTAAAGATCATCTTGATAAGAGTTAGTTTAGAGGTATATAATCTTAAAATCTTATTTATTAAGATTAAAGATAGTTAATTAAGGTATAGAAGCTAAAAAAGTACTAAAAAGTACTAAACTTAGAATAAAACTTAAAATATTAGTAAAAATACATAGTATTAGAGTTAGTAACTAAATATAAATTTCTAAAATATAAAAAGATAAGCTAAAAACTAAACTCAAACGCTAACTTAGATTAAAGCTTAGAGCTACTTAATAGCTAGCTTAGAATTATATAAACTAGAACTAGAACTATAAACTAAACTAACAGTTTCTAAAAGATTAATAGAGAGTATTAACTAAAGCTAGAGTAGAAATAAAACTAGAATAATTTAAAGATTTATTAATAGCTTTTAAATTATATATATACTATACCTTAATAAGTACTTATTATTAGTAAGTTATTCTTAAGTTTAGAGCTATATTCTTTTCTGTCTTAAAAATAGATTTAGCTTCCTTAAAAATACTTAATAAACTAAAAATACTAGTAATTAAAGATAAAGAAGCTAAGATAAGCTTTTACTACTTAGCTTTCTTCTTTTTAAGTTTAGACTCTAATATCTTTTAAATTTTTAACTTATACTTCTTTATAATATAGTTAATTTACTTTAAATTAGTAAAATTAGAGATATATAGCTCTTCTTTATAGCTATAAGAGCTATTAAGAATAATATAGACCATAGTACTAGTAAATAGAATACTATAATATTAGAAATTAAAATTAAAATAAAGAGTATTCTAGTTAAACTACTAGATAATATTATAACTCTTTAGCTATAAAAGACTAAAAAAGATAAGTTTATTAGAAAAATTAGTAATAATAAGATAGTAATATCTTTTAATATAAGAGCTTACTTATAAAATAATATAGGCTACTTAGTTATTTCAAGTATAAATATAGATATTATTCTTAAAGTTTATTAATATATAGAACTTATAAAGATAGTAGATTAAAAAGTTCTAATATTATATAAACTTTAGATTAATAAATTTTACTAATAAATTACTGAAATTAAGAAAAATAGAGATTAAATAAAGTATATTCTTTATTTAAATTTAGTAGTTAATATAAGCTTAAATATTAGTATAAGTAAGATTAAAACCTCTTTTACTATCTAAAAGAATATTTTTAGCTTTAGTTAATAAAACTTAAAAAAATAGAGATAAAGAAATAAGTAAAGAACGTCTTTATACGCGCTTTTATATAGAAACTAGATATTTTTTAAGTTAAAGAGTAACTTATTTTTGGCCTTTAGTAAAAAAGTTAAGATTTTTTTACTATTAAGCTTATTTAATTAACTAATATTGACTAAATAAGTATAAAGATATTTATTATAGTAGTATTAGTTAGAACTATAAATAAGATAAAGGTCTTATTCTTACTAATACTTATACTTAGTAGAGATAAGTTAATCTTTATTATTAAGATATATAGAAGTAGAACTATAGTAGTCATAAGAACTACTATTTTTATTAATATTGAAAGAGATTAATGAAACTTAGTAAATAGTATAACTCTAGTTAGTTTAGTTACTATTATTAAATTAAAAGATATTAGAATTGAAGTAATAAATAGAGGTTAATTAAAGATACAAAGAATTATTTTTATTTAATTATATAGTATAGTACTAATAATCTATACTAGCTTAATAAATAATAGTAGTAAGATTTTATATAAGCTAACCTAGCTTATAAGAATAGTAAGTAAAATAATAAATATTCTTAAAAGCTTTATTATTTAAGCTATTTATGCGAAGTAACTTAAGTATATCTTAATTAATAATTTAGCTATTATTAATAAGTTTTTAAGACATAGTAAGGTATTTAATAATAGGCTTGTTCTTCTAATAAATAGATATAAGAAACTAATATATATCTTAAATATATATAAAATTGCTAAAATAATAATATAAGAGGTTAAAAAAATTATCAAATATATAAAGATAACTAGCTTAAACATAATTAATAAGGTTTAGAATAAACTACTATAAATATAAGAGAATGAAACTTTTAAGTATTAATAATCTATAGCTAATATAGAATTCTTTAGAAGAATATTAATCTTAGTTAATAATAAGCTTGATCTAGAGTATATCAATAAATTCCTAATATTTTTAAGATTAATAATTATTAAATTTTTTAGAATTAACTATACACTTAGACTTAAAAGTAGATACTTAAGATATAGTAGATAGTAGCTATAAGTAAATAACTATTTTAGAGACTTAGAATTAGTTAGTAGTATTAAAAAGGATTAATACTTAGATATAAGTATTATTTATAGATATAGTAGAGAAAAAATTATATATCTTATAGAGACTATAAGAAAGATTAGACTAGAATATATTTATAATAGTTTTCTATTTAGAATAGAAAAATTTAGAGTTCTTTATAGACGAGAATAGAAGTTAGTACTTAGCTTCTATTTTACTTCTATTTAGTTAAAAGTAGAAGTAAAAATTATTAACTTAATAGAAAAAGAGTTATTTTAATTTTCTTTTACTTTTATTTTACTTCTACTTCTATTTTAGTATTCTACTAAAATAGAAGTAGAATAGAAGTTACAATATTTTGTAAAAAATTATTATATTAAAGGTTTAGAGCTAAAAGTTCTATTAAAAATTAATTAATTAGGGTTTTTAAGCCTAAATATATATATTTAGAGACGCTTAAGAGCTAAAAACTCTAAAACTATTAAGATATTTAACTATAAAAAGATTATTTCAATTAATAACTTTTATTCGATTTATATAGAAGTACTAAAAAAAAGATAAAAGTTAGAAATATTAAGCTCTCTTTTACTTTTACTTCTAATAGGAGTTATAGTAGCTTCTAGTATAAGATAGAAGTTCTAATAATTAAACCCTCTTTTACTTCTACTTCTATTCTACTTCTACTTTTAATAGAATTACTATTGTTGGAAATCAACCAACTAGCTGGTTAGCCGGAACCTCTAGGAACCCGGAGTATCGGGTAGGTCCTACCGGCTGTCTCGGTCTAGAATAGAACAAGCCTTTTACCTCAAAGGTTGGGCCTAGTAGCCCGGGCCTAGAACAAAAAGAAGCATTGTACGACCCGTCTTAGACAGCTGACCCGTAGTCTAAGACAACATAGAATAGACTAAGACTAATAGTTTTAGATAGACGGAATTACTGTCTTGTACGGTAAGTTACGGGTTATCTGGCCTCTATCAAAAGAAAAGATATTTAGTAAGTTCTATACAGGCCGCTAGACTTAGATATATAAGCTAGGATCTCTCTAGAGAATTCTAGCTAACAAGACAGACAATATAACAACAGCTTCTCCTTGCTACTAAGTATTGCACCTATATTAAGCCTAAGTATTGTATCAGTCTTAAGCTGGTCTCGTCTTTCTACTCTTTGTAGTAGTATTCTTCTTCTTCCCTGCACCTTTTTAACAATTATCTCTTATAGAAAACTCTAGAAAAATTCTTAGTTTATAGAACTTAAATAGACCGTTTAAAGCTAATTAATAGTATTAGTAAGCTCTCTTAGTTTAGTTTTAGTCTAGGATATCTTAAACTAAGTATATTATTAAATAACTATATTAAACTAACGTTTTTACTCTTATATAGCTACTATAGTATTGTTATTAAGAAATTAAAGATAGTCTTTAGCGCTTTAGAGCGTATTAATATAAATAGCTTCTTTAGATAATTACTTAGAAAGAAGAGATATAGTAGAGTATAATCTATACTATAGTAAGTATAACTAAGATTTAAATTATAGGACTAGAACTTAAAACCCTTATAAATAGATGTATAAAGTATTCTATAGAACTTAAGTAAAAGAAATATAACTTAAAAGTACTTAATAAAGACTAGAAGATCTATATAACCTAGTATAGCCTTAAAAAGAGGGTTAGTAAGGTAGTTCTATACTATAAATATAGACTAGAGCTAAGAATTAAGAAGAACTAAAATAATTAAACAATAAAAAAGACTAATTACTATTAAAATTATATATAATAGACTATAGTAGCCGCTATAGTAGTTTTAATCTAATTCTAGTATAAGAAGGTAAACTAATAATAGTAGAAATATAATACTATAAGCTCTATTTAATTAGTAAATATAAAAAAATTTAGATATAGAATAAGAATAAGATAGTAGATAATACCTCTATATATATTAATAGGATCTAAATTATCTAATTAATACGCTAAACTAGAAATAGAAAGGTTAGAGATAATAGTACAGTTTAAATATATTATTTAACTATTAGAATATAAGTTAGAAATTAAGTTAGAATACTAAGAGCTAGAAAGATCTAAGACTAGTTTATAATAATTAAGCTATAGTACTATTTAGTTAAAATAAGATATAAGCTAGTTTAGCTTTATTTATTGGATATTAGTTAGTATTAATATATATCTTATTCTTTATATAATATATTTATAACTTAAGTTCTTAGATAGCCTTATTAGTAAAGATAGAAGAATTAAATACTTTCTTTAATATCTTCTTTCTATTAATTTATTCTAAGGCTAAACTGTTATATTTAGTTTTATATAATTAATTAACCTCTTTAGAGCTAATATTATAGTAATAATTTCTATACTAATTTTTTTACTTAGTTTTTTTAGTTTAAAGCTATTATAGTTTAACTAAATTTTTATTATTTTTAGTATAAAAGATAATTTAAAATACTATAAAATCTTCTAATTAATACTTAACTAGTTTAATAATAGACTTATTGTTTAGATACTATTAAAGTTCTTAGTAGAATTATATATTTAGTTTATTATCTTTAGCTAGTTACTTTAGTAATAATACTTAAAATACTATCTTAATTTATTAGATACTAACTATTAAAGCTTTATAATTAGGTAGAATTAATAATACTTTTTACTATAATAGAGTTTATTCTATAAAGTTAAAATATTTTATATCTTTTATTAACTACCTTACTTAGTATCTATTAGTTATATTTTACTAAAGAATACTTAAATAGTTTAATAGATTAGTATTATTATTAAATATAATATAACATAATAGTCTTTAGTAGATATTAATACTACTAAAATCTATCGTATATATATATATATATATAGTTAATAGAGAAAGAGAAGCTTTAAAATAATATTATAGGTAATATTAAAATAAACTTATTAACCATATAGAAAAATGATAGAATTCTAAAGCTATAAAATAACTTTTTAAAAAGCTAAAACTACTATTTAAGTTAGTTGAAACTATTTACTAAGTCTTTATCTTTATTTAAGTAACTAAAAGAGAGTATTAATAAAAAACAAACTTAAAGATAATTTATAATAAAGAATAGTCTTTCTAATATAGTAGATATATTAATAGCTTCTAAATATAGTAAATAGTTAATTTAAGCTAATTTTATAATAATTATAAGATTAGTATAGAGTCTATTAGCTAGATATATAGCTGTAATCTATATAGTAGTTATTTAGTCTAGTATACTCTATAGCATCTTAGAAAAGAGTATATTAATAAAGTTATATAAATTATTAAGATATACTAAGTAAGCTCTTACTAGAAGGTAAAATAACTATCTTTATTATATTATAGAAGTCTACTAGAGAATCTCTATTATAGTTCTTAAAAAGAAAACTAGTATTCTACTAGTAAACCTATATATATACTTTTTAAGTATTTAATATATACTTATACTAATTTTAAACTTTACTAAGGCTTAATATATACTAATGCTTAATTAAATCTAAGTAAGTATAAAGTAACTAGAGTAATCTTATTAAAGGCTCTATATATATTAAAAGAGATTTAGAGTATAGTTTTTTACTTTATAGAAGTATATTAGTAATAATATATAATATATAGTATACTTTAAAATAGTTGCTCACAACGCTTAGAGATAAGATGTCAGCGCAGCCCCTTGCAAGGCTTCTTCAGAGTCTAACGAAAGCATTGAGAGGCAACGCCGGTGCGCTAGCTGCCTGGCAATGGTGTTGAGGCAACAGATCGGAAATTATGGATGTGCGGCTGCTTCAAGAAGCACCTGGTCCTTACTTTTTCGGCCCGACCAATAATGCCTTCTACAGCCAGGTCACTGGCCTCTTTGAAGGAGCGACTAAAGCCTCCCGTCCCATCTGGAACAAGCCAGCTCGGACGCTTAGCAAGCCATCGTGATTCTTACGTGTTTTCTCCAGGCCTCGCCTGTTCCAGTTGTCGTCAGTAGCGTAGGTGGGGGGGCGAAAGGTCCAAAGTGGCTGCAAATAGCATGGCACGCTTCAAAATTTACGCGTTCAGAAGTCAAACATTCGCTACCTGTCTGCAGAGCCACCAAGCCGACGTAAGTCCGAGAACGCTCTACACAGTCAAGTGCACATGTCACCTGGTTTGTCGCAGGAGCGTCGGACGAGATCCTTATATCCAGGTTCCGTGGATGACGCTACGTTTCGTTGAACTTCTCTAACGAAAATCAGAAACAACCATTTCAGGAAAATGGTCATGGAATCAAACATCCACGGAACTCCATCGACACGCGTTCCAATGACAACACCTCATCATTTAATTGTTGCCGCGTGGCATGTGTTCATACGCGGTCGTCTCGTATGCTCTTTCCCTGTTACATACGTTGCATTCCAGGGGAAGACCACCTCATCAGACCCTCACCAGCAGTTCCAAGCTGCTAGACTGACGTAGTCCGTCACCGTAGAACAGGTGTCTCCTTTCACGTTCAGCAGCATCTCAATAGCTGCTTGCCGGAACCTATAAGAATGCCCGTTGCTTCTCTCCTTTCGAGTAGCACAATCACTTTCCTCACTCACATCAACAGAAATCTATCTGTACAGCACCGCGATCTCCCCGTGTTAATAAGCACCTCCGCTTATCCGCCTCCTCGAACCCATGGGTTGCAGCGTGCCTTTCAAGGGAGCGTACAGACGGTGGAGACCAAAGAAGCTACCATCGGCAAGCATCAACAGGTCTGAAACTCTCGACAGTCATATTGACGGTATGGGCGGTATGTTCGACAGCCATGAAAAGCAGGCAGAGCGGAAAGCGAACAGACAGAACAATGAAAAGGTGCAGAACGGTGCAAACACTGGTAAAGGCAGAGGCGGCCTGGGAATCAAGCGCATGATGAAATGAAATAGTACGAACAGGATATCCAAAAAGCAGTGGTTGTATGAAAAACGTGCCTTTAGCGATCAATGTTTGATAGATTGTTGCTGGCTATCTTATCTCTATACATCATAAGCTTTACAAGTATTCTATGTGTTCTATACTTGCTTAGTCACTAAATTATAATTTTCTAGTAGTAGTTTTAATTCTACTTACTCTAAGAACTAGATATAAAAGAGCTATAGATAAGGTAGTACTCTACTATCTAGTATCTATCTTTATTTATTTTAAAGTAGTATATAAGCCCTATTATAATCTATAATAAGCTATTCTACTCTAGATAGAGAGCTTATTATAATAAGTTCAATAATATATATATTACTACTATATCTCTAGAAGTTAGAGCTAGAGACCTTACTACTATTATTAATAGATACTAGTATATAGAGTATCTAGACTTATATATCTTGGATATATCTAGTATATTTCCTTTCTAGTAACCTCTATAGATACTGTTAATAATAGTAAGGTCTATAGATAATATCTAGTAAACTAGTTATATAAGAAGACTTACTATAATAAGAAGTATAAGGAGAGCCTAATATTAACTTAAGATTACCTTAGAGGCCCTCTTAGAAGCTGAGAAATAGTTATAATATAGTTATAAAAAGGTTTTAATATAGTTTTTAGTATCTATACTATACTAATCTAGATTAAACAAACTACTAAAACCAAATTTAAACTAGAATAGTTTCTAAGATAATCTCTATTTCTAGACTAAGTAAAGACTCTATATCTAGACTAAATAAAGATTCTATATCTAGACTAATTAAAGTTATAGATAATATAATAGTATTTATATATATTTATCTATATAAACATATTTAAGATAATATACTAACTTAGATTTTATACTAATTATTTAAATTAGTAGAACTTTTAAGAAAATTATCTAGAAAAGTTCTAGTTCTAGTTATAAAATTTAATTCTATATACTATAAGTAACGATACTATTAAACTGTAGATAAATCTATTTTAGAAAGCTATACTAGGGTTATCTAACTCTATTTAAAAGAAGAAGTAGCTATCTAGTAATATAAAGCTAACTTACTATTTAGTAACGCTAAATAACAAGTTACTAAAATTTTAGAATTTAGACTAAAAGTTTCTATAGAAAGCTATTCTACTATCTATTAAAGTACCTACTAGGCTAAGCTAGATATAGAATAAAAAGTAAAGTTATAAATTATAGATTTTATAACTACTACCTATATTAGAACTAAATAAAAATCTATATAGAAAGCTAAGTTTTAAGTAGAGTTAGACTAATAGCGGATTGTTAGTAAATAATAAAGTTATAATATAGCTATAATATAGTAGTAAAACTAGATTAAACTTTATTTTAACTATAGTAATACTAATAAGAATTATTATAATCTACTTATTAGTAGAAATAAATATTTTAGTAGTAGTAGTAGTTATAAGATCTAAATTTATAAAAATTCTTAGAATTAGTATAAGATAGTCTTTAAACTATTCTAGACCTATAATATAATAGTTTAGTAATAGTAATATAATAAGATTATAATAGTATTCTAGTCTATAGAATAGGCTATAAGAAACTATATTAGAGTTTAAAAAGTTAGGGTAATTAAATACTATCTTACTACTATAGAAACTTATCTAAACTTAAATAAAAAATTAAAAGCTTTTGTATTTACTTACTATCCTTCTAAATAAGGCTAGTATAAGTATCTTAGTTATTTCTAAAGAGAAGATATTATATATATTAATACTATATTTTCTATACTTATATTATACTAGTATAGAAGGATATATTAATTTTTAGAGGTTTACTATCTAGTCTTTTAATACTCTATAGGTTATATCTAAGACTATAGTAACTTCTAGCTATACTATAGATATTATAGTTAGAGTAGATATTAAATAAAGTTCTTTTAGTACTAGTTTTTCTTTATATAGAACTCTAGATAACTAGACTATAGAGATTATTATAAGAGTAATACCTTCTTCTCTCCTTTCTATATATATAAGTACTAATATATTATTAGTAACTTCTAACTAAGCTTTCTATTATATACTATTATTAACTCTAGTAATACTAATATAAAGTACTATCTAGTATACTATATAGTATTAAATACTATTAATATTAGTAACTAAGCTAGATTTTTATTTAGTTTAGTATAACTATCTATATATATAGTAGCTAAAATTATTTTTTAAACTTTCTTAAAAAGTTTTTAAGTTTTTAACTATTTAGCCCTTTTAATTTATATCTATATAGTAAGTTAGTCTTATTGAGCTACTTTTATAGATTTAATACTTAAAATATATACTATAATAGTAGCCTAAGAATACTATATTAAAAGTACTATTAGTATCTTTTCTATATTTTTAAGTTTATACTTTACTGTACTTAAGACTTTTCTTCTATTTATTATATACTTTTTATAATTAAGCGTATTTTTAAGATTCTTTATAGCTCTAGTAAGTTATAGCTAGTTAGCGCTCTATAGTATTATAAGAGTACTTCAAATATAGTTTAATATACTATATAGTCTCTAAGTACTACTATTTTAATTCTAAGTACTTTCTTTATACTATAGAGCTTTACTATTCTAGTTATTTATCTTTATAGACGTAGTATATATATTATATATACTATACGTTTAGTATACTTTTATATCTACTATAATATTTATTTAATATATAATTATATAATAAGTTCTAATTAATTATATACTTCTTATATAAATACGTATACTTATATCTATATTATTATTAAGACTTCTTTTAAAAATTAGAATAAGCTAAAGATCTTTATTATTTAGTTTTAAGCTATTACTAATACTAAGATAAAAGAAGAACATAGATAGTAGTAAATAAAGCTTTATAAGCTTTATAAAGAAGAAGCTATCTATATTAATAATATATAGCTAGATATTTAGAAATATTAAATTATTTATTACTAAATTAAAATAAATTACTACTTTAGTATTTACTCTATCTTCTATATTAAGAGCTACTATATAATACTAAAGAAGTAGCTCTATAACTCTATAGCATATTTCTAGGGTATATATAAGAAAATAAAGAACTAGTAGGTTTAATTAATAGTAGACTATCGTTACTCTATTAGATATAGAGGCTACTATATATACTACTTAGTATATTACTAATACTAAGCTACTTATTCTCTATAAAGATATAATCTATTAATATATACTTAATCTTTATCTTAATAAGCTAGTAGTAATTTAGAAGTAAGAGAAGCCTTTAGTATACTTAGATAAATATATATAGATAATAGAGATATCTTATTACTACTATCTTCTTAAGGTATACTAGATAGATAGTTATCTATAGCTTTCTAACTTTAATTTATATTAGTAGATTAACTACTAGATTGCTTTACTACTACTACTAGTATATCTACTAGAGCTACTTACTATTCTTGAATATAGATAAGAATATATAAAGTAAGTAAAAGAAGAGAGGACTAATACTATATTATAGTATATCCTAATATTAATAATATTAATCTTACTATACCTACCTTCTATACTACTAGTACTACTATATATAGCTATAACTATAATAGTAGCTATAGCTACTATATATATATATATGTATAGAAGTAGAGTTATAAGATAATTAATATAATTCTATAGTATTAGAGCTATCTTAGTAAGACCTTCTTAACTAGACGCCCTTATTAATACTAGTACTAATACTAATAGTAGGCTAGATAGTATATAGACTAATAGTAGTAATACTACTACCCTTTCTCTAGTTATAGCTACTATCTATTTAAAATCTACTTTTAATTCTATTAAGCTAGCTAACCTTTAACTATAGCTAGAATCAAGCGTAGTAAGGATATTATAAAGAATAAGAGTAGTAAGGGTAGTATAGACTATATAGATTATAATTTTCATCTCCTAGTATCTAGAACTTTCTATTTAGATAATAATTATAGGTATATTTAAGTATATAGAGTCTAAATAAAAGAAGTATATTAAAAATCTACTTATTTTAGTATAGCTTTCAAACTTCTTAAGTTTCTAATATAATTTTAATAATATTTCTATTTAATAATTTAAGTATAGATAGATATAGAATCGTACTATATAATATTATAGAATTGAATAGTAATTCTAGCTAGAGGGGTATAGGATTAGTAAAAGGGGGATGTAGCGTTATTAACTCTATACTGTACCTTAGCTTCCTCCGTTCTTAGCTTCTATCAAGACCCTATCAACCAATAAACGTCCTCATAACCCCTGCCACGCTTGGATCGTTCGAAGGACTGTACGTTTCAGGCTAGTGCGTACGACAGGACGAGTTGCCGACCCTTGGGCAGTCACTGTCCGCTCAGCCTCCGATAGATTGCGCACATTGCTTCACATACAATGAGCACTAGCTATGCCCGCCCTTCACAGCCTTCAGGGTCTTCGCGGCCATGTTTGAAGCTGTTCGTGTTCACCTACGTGCTCGACATCTTGCAAGTGTGTACTTCGGGGGTCGGCAACTTATCCTGATGGGCGCAACAGCGGACGTGCACCGAATGGAGTACTCTCCGACCCGTTCTCGTCTTACAAGAGCCTCAATGCCACGGCCACTGCCTCCGCATTATTACCACCGTGAAATGCCGTCATACGAGGTGCAAGCGACAAGAACCAGTTCTGAACAGATGAAAACCCGCTTGCTCTAACGGAACAGTTGCGGACTGCTTGTTCAAGTGAAGGATCGCGAACCCGAGAGTAACGCGGTGGCGCGGGAAAAGCTCTTGAAGACGGTGAGATGGTATTGGTCTAGTCGGATGGTCGAGAGCAGGTAGGCTCTGTCATTGTCTATACCGCGTCACAATACCTGCCTACATTGTCAGGATTCATCGGAAGGCCCGATGATCATCCAAGAGGTCTAAGCAGATGATCAATCACTTAAAACAAGAGCTTGTCAACCAACGAGGCAATAGAACTTTGCGAGCGAGTGATATGGTAGAAATGCATGATATCTTTGCCACGCTCATGTAAATTCATGTGCACTTATCGCTTGGATTAACGACATCCACTCAAGCTGATGTTTACAGAGTGTATCGAAAGTTCTTGTCTCCGTTCTCCAATAGAATCTCTCCCCGCTCAGCCTTCGCATTCTGCCGCTTGAAGCTCAACGTCAACGCAGCGACAGCAATCAAAATCACAACCTGCGCGCCGATAGCGGTGCTGAGACCAGGCACGTAGCCGGGTGAGTCTTCGCTGCGGAACACAGTGCTGCCGACGATACCACCGATAGCGCCCATGCCGACGAGAGTTGCACTGCAGAACGCGCGCTTCCACTGGCCGCGGATGTTGTTCGCTTGATAAGTGAGTACCGACGGTACGTTCGCGTTGGCACCAGCCGTGGCGAGGAAGACGCCGAAGTATCGAGCGCGGTCGTCGTGGTGCGCGAAACCGAGCACGGCCAGGCCGATGATACAAAGCGTTGCGTTGAACGCGACGATGCTGCCACGCTGGCGGTACCGATCGCCGAACCAGCCCGTGGCATACATAACGATTCCGGCAAAGGCGTATGGAGGCGCGATAAGACATTGTGCGGTGCCAGCGTCGTAGCCCAGGCCCTCGTTGAGGATGATGGGGAGAAAGTAGGCGAGGGCGTAACTGACGGTGGTGGAGCAGCCGAAGCAGAGACCGTAGGCCCAGACCTTCCAGTCTGCCCCACCTCCTGCCCATTTCCTCAAAGTGAAGGGCTCAAGGTCCGCGTCACCACGATCCTGGTTGACACGAGCAATGACTAGCTTACGTTCATCAGGGGTGAGGAAACGGATCGAGCGCGACTTCTCATTGTCGGGAAACGAGGTCAGGACCAGGTAGCCGAGGAGAGCGACAAGGCAGGTCAGCTGTCTGCTCGTCAGAAAGCGTCTCGAGGAAGGGCTTTGGGGTTCATCGGCTTACGCAGCCTTCAATGATGAAGATCCACCGCCAGCCGTTGTAGCCACGAAGGCCTTGCATTTGCATGAGACCGTACGCCAGAATACCGCCAAACGCGCTGGCAACACTGCCGATGAGGTAGAAGATGGAGTAGCGTTTTCCCATCTCATCTGCGGACATCAAATCAGTAATGAGACAGTAGTGAACAGATCAGTAACCACTTACAGCGCTTGTACCAGGTGCTTAGCAAATAGACGACACCCGGGAAGAAACCAGCCTCGAGGACACCGAGAATGAGTCGCAGGCCGACGAGAGTCTTCCAGTCCTTGACAAATCCAAACCCGATCATGACGCAGCCCCATAGCAGTGTCAGAGTGCCAAGGAACGTCCGAGGGCCAAAAAAGCGTGTCAGAATGGTTGTGGGTGGCTGGAATAGTACGTAGGTGATAAAGAAAACAAGCGTGATGACGGACTATATGTTCAGGTCAGCGAAAGAGGATTGAGGATCAATAGTAGCTGTCACTCACGTATCGGTCAGGGTTCTTCGTCTTGAGCTTGAGCTCTTTGGTCATGCTGGAAAGCCGTATTAGCTGTTGATTTCCAAGCGTTTGGGCTCACAGTGAGGCTACTCACCCGGCAACGGCGGCATTGGACAGGTTGGTGCGGTCCAAAAGACTGGCACAGTACATAAGACCGCATATTGGGATCAGCCTAATATCGATCTTGCGCACTACTCTCTTGATATCGGCCTCTGTGAACTTCTCAAGGATGGGGTCGTCAGTGCGCGGTGGAGTCAAATCGGCATCAAAGGAAGGGCGGGCCTCGTTGTGCTCAGTAACAATGTCAAGCTTCTCAACATCACCCAGGCGCGTCATGATGACTGTTGTGCAATGATTTGCAAGTGGTACAGGAGGTTTAGTCAACAATGCATACTCTTACAACAGCGCGCGACCTACCAGCATAGATCTTATATGCCGATGTCACCGCAAAAGCACACACGACTGCCGAGCGTATCACACAGAACGCGCAGGCATACATCGAGGTCCCGACCCAATAGCAAGCTGATTCGGCAATCCATCTTGCGGGGTCAAAGTCTTGGGATTTGGCACCGGAGGGGATCTGGAGTGCCCAGCCGGCTGTTGCTGAAAGGGTCAGGACTGAGGCGCAGAGATTGGATGTGAGATGGAGTGCTTGGCTGCAGTGGCATGACTGGAATCTGGGGAGGTGGGAGCAGGGGTTGGCACGTCCGTATGCAGCAAGAGGAGTCTCAAGCTCCTTGGCGACCCGGTCTGGATTCTCGTTGCAGGCCATTCGACCACCCTCGCGGTACGTTGTATCTGTGCGTCCTGTGCGTGACATGCGCGACCTGACTTACCACCTTATTCATGTCCATCGCAATGCACTGTACCAACGCCATCTGCAACAAGCGAAAGGCGATCAAATCCAGCAACAACCGAGGGTATTCGTAGATATTCCCATCGAAATATCCCTGTCTGCTTCTTCAATACTCTGTACGTCTCATGCTGTGGATTGGTTGTGGTCCAGCATTGCCTCGTGTCTCGACACTAGGATCTAGGCGCAAGTGGATCTGTCTGGTGAGTGTCAATAGCTAAGCTTGCTCCGTACTTTGGGGGTACACCTGCAGATCCAGTGTACTCTGTATGCTTTCGACAAATATGCAGTGACTGCCAGCCATCTATCTCTTCCCCTTGAATTCGATATATTGCACGATGTTCCGGGACATGATCGACAGAAGGACAGCCTTCTGGAAAGCTGTTGCCACGCTGTTGGAACGGCGGAGAAAGCACGCTTGCGAATGCGAATCTCTTGGCAACAGTCCGGGGTAGCCGGGGAAAGGTAAATACACCCTCCTCTCCCCATACACCCTCCTGCCCCTATACCCCCCTCCGGCACTAATTACTAGTCTACTATACTATCGCCGGCGCTACTATTTACTATTACTAAATAGTTTTAGACGAGATACATTGTTTAGTATTATTCTTATAATAATATTTCTATACGTCGTTACTATTGTTATTATTAAAGATTATAACTTTATAGCTTATTATAGATACTAAAACTTAAATTATCTTATTTATCCTCTACTATCTCTTTATAAATTTATTCTTTATATAATATCTTATATTTTTTAGAAAGAATATCTATAATATCTTTTCTAGCGTCTATTTTAGTTATTTTATTTATTAGTCTATATCTAGTATATATTTAGACTCTATTTTATAGAGTTAAAATTATTAACTTAGTTAATAGTAATTATAAAGCGCTACTAAGTTACTAAATAATACTATATCTTTTTTTAAATATTTCTTATTTTTATTTATTAAGAGTAAGTCTTAGAATTTCTTTCCTTGTTGTTTTAACTTATACATACTTTAATCGGTAAGTTAGGGTTAAATATTGCTAGTACAGGTCCGATCTTAAAAGCTTCCTTAAGCTCTTTAAATACTGATTGTTCTTTTTACGTCTAGAAGAATTCTATCGATTGTTTTATCTATTAAGACAGCGGTGCTATAATTCGGCTAAAGTTAGATATCTATTATCTATAGTAGTTAGCAAAACTAAGAAACGATTGTAGTTATTTTATATTCTTTAATATAGGCTAGGTTAAAACAGATTAAATCTTTGAATCTTTTATTTAGAGACCGTACTTAGTAATTATAAATCTAAGAAATTCGACAGATTGTTAATAAAATTAGATTTTCTCGATATTAATTTGTAAATTGGTACGCACTAATCTTTCTAATACCTTCTTAATATATTTTTTATATTTTTCTAGTATACGGCTATATACTAAGATATCGTCTAGATAAGTAGTTATAAATATATCTAAATAATTACTAAGTATGTTGTTAATTAGTTTTTAAAATAATGCTAGTACGTTTATTAGTCTAAAGGGTATAACGCAATACTTAAAAAGTTTGTATCTTGTATAAAAGACTATTTTCTATTCTTCGCCCTTCTTTATACAAATTAAGTTATAGGCTCCTCGTAGGTTAAACTTAGTAAACTATTGTACGTTATACAATTAATCTATTATTTTGTCGATATATAGTAAGGAGTATTAGTTTTTAATAGTTACTCTATTTAGTTGTCTATAGTTTACGTAAAGTCGTAGTTTACTATTCTTCTTTAGTATAAAGAGTATTAGATATCTAGCTAGTAATGTTAATTTCTAAATAAAGCTCTTCTTAAGGTTTTTATTGAGATAGTTATAAAGCGCTTAATTTTCTGCTTCTAATAGAGAGTATATTAAACTAAATATTAGCGTTTTACCTTTTTATAAAGGTATTATATAATCTTACAGTTTATATTCTAGAAGAGCTAAGTTTAGCTTAACTTTCTTAAATAGGTACTAAAATTGATTGTATTTCTTAAGTATTTTAGCGATTAACTAAGTCCCTGTTGTCGTATAGAATCGTTAACGTACAGTCGTCTTATATTTATACTTATATATAGTTAGCTATAAACAAGATACTGCGTTAAACTTCTCTTATAGAATATCTAAGTGTTAGAGTATAGTAGTACTAACCTGCGTAAGTTCTTTATCGCGCTCCTTATCCTTACTACTCAAAATAGCTTATAGAGTATTTATTCTATAAAACGACTCTTATTTAGAGTACTTATACCTAGTAAAGAAAAGTTTTTTAGTTCTCTAATCTACTTTTAGGTTATATTGTTGTAATTAAGATATACTTAGTACGGCGTAGTACTAGTTAATATTTATAATATTATAAGTAAATTTTTTTTAATAGTTCTTAATAGTTATATTTATTAGTAAAGTCTTATAGTCGACTCTTTTCTCTGCCTCTTAAAATCTAAACAGTATATAGAGTAATTTCTTTTTTTATGTTTATATTTAGTATTCCTCGACGTATTGTATTAAGATAAAGTTGCCTATTGCGCCTAAATTAATTATAATTTTAATGTTTCTGTAGTTTATTGTTGCTTAAGTATATAGGTATGTTTTATAGGTAGCTAAGCTCGTATAGAGCTAAACTTTTAGAGAGTTTAACCGTTAGACGAGCCAATACTACTACCCTTAAAGCAGTTAGTTTAGTCTTTTTTCTATTAATTGTATATGTTTTAGAGTATTTTTAATACTAAAGCCTATTATCGGTTAATTTGCTGTAAAAATTCCTATATAGAGTGTTCTAGTACTACTCTTATTATAACGTTTAGTTTATTATTTACAATCCCTGCTTTAATTATATAACTATTACTAATTAAGACTCGTTATGTCTGTAGGTTATATATTGTTAGTTAAAGGTACTAGTATTAACTATATAATTCTAGATCTCTAATAAGGTAGTTTACTAGTTGTTATAGGCGTAAGTAAATATATCCTAGAATATTGTTAATATCTCTATTAGCGCTTAACTTTCTCTTATAGAAGGCTAACTAACAAAGTCTCTATATCATTCCTTTCTAACAAATTAGAGTTTATTCTTTTTAGTTAGTATCGTCCTTAAGAGAGGATTCTGTACTATTAGAATCTATATTTTTGTCTTTAAGTCGTTATCTTGTCTATAACGTATTATAGTTACTATCTTACTTAGCTTCTACGGTCTGTTCTTCCTTAAATTTCTCTTAAGTTTCTAGATAAGATAATATAGATTGTTCTCGAGTAAGGCCTAGTTCTTATATTAAACTCTGTTTTAAAGATATCGGTTTCTTTAGCTACTATTTTAATCTCAATTTATTAGATTTATAAATCGTACAATCGTTATTATAGCACGTAGTTTAGAATAGTGTTTCGTGCGGTGTAACGGTATTTCGTATCTATTGTCTTAGAATAGTACGGTTAGTGTTGTTCTAGTTCTATGGATTTTATTGTTTCTATTTTATTTGTCGTTCTTTTGTTTCTTTCTATAACTTACTGTCTGTATCCCAGTTTTTATATAAATTAAATAAGTTTAGTTTGTTGTGCTTCTTATTAAAAGTAATCTAGCAAGTATATTCTTAATTATAGAAGGCACCTTAGTAGATATTTTTCTGCTCTTTAGTTAGTTTGGTAACGTACTTATATTAGTTCTAATTAATCTTTAATAGAAGTTCTAATTCTTAAAGAAAACGACCCCTAGTTAAGTTTATATACCAGCGGTTAGAGAAGGTTGCTAGCAATTTTATTGCCTTGTTGCGACCGTTGTCTCCCTATGTTTAGATAGTTATATTGAACTACTATTGTGGAGAGCGGAGCTTTTAAGATTAATTATTATATTTGCTTTGTTTTATACTGTTAAACTGTTATTTCTTAAAACAGTATTTCTTAACTTAATGTCCTAGTTTTCTGTAATATAATTATAGCTTATTCTTTATTCTATGTTTTCTTTTCTAGTTGTTTAGTTTCTCTCGAGGCTTCATAAAATCTAACTCTATTGAATCGCCTCGGTTTTATTGTAAGTTTGCTCGATTCTTTGTTTTATAGAACTTATTAGTAGAGTTACCCTTCTTTTTTATTTATCTTTTAAAGTTACTGTCGTTGATCTTCTTTACTCGTTATATAAAGCTATCGAGATTATTAAACTTCTTTCTACGAATATAGATTATTTTCTTAATATAATTCTTAAGTCTTTTATAAAAGGTCTTAATAAGGAGTTTTTTATTCTATTCTGTTTAATTAGTATACTGTATAAATTCAGCGGCATACCTGCTGTAACGCCGGCCGCTGGGAGGACCGAACTAAGCTTCACTTGCCTTGTGTGCTTGTCGACCTTGGTAGTAGGTGTCCCGTGTACTAGAAACTAAAAGGCAGAAGAGACAAAACAGATTACAGAAGGTAAGAGGGACTTAATTAAAGTAGATAGAAGGTAAAGTACGTTACTTAAATATAGTTAAGGAACTTATATTCAAATGTTAAGTTAATAGACTAAAGTCTATCCTAAGGTCGGCCATTAGTTTAGCTATATAGTCTAAGGTACATAGAGGAATTCCTCTATGTCCGCTAATCCGATAATGCCTATATCGGGTTTATAGGGAATATAGGCTTCTATAGCCGTCTTGTTCGATAATACCTACGTCGGGTTTATAGGCTTAGTCGGGAATAATGCTGGTAGGGCTGAGATAACTGGCGGTGGTTAATGCTTAGATATACGCTAGGCCGTCTAGGGCTGGTACCCGTAATACCTGCTTATTGTTCCTATTTATTTTAGATTCTAAAGCTTTCTAGTAGTAACGCGCCTAGCGTTAGTCTAACTAAAGATCTCTTAAAGCTTTTTTTAAAAGAAGACGAAGCTAGCAAAGAACTTGTCGGTATCCTTGTACCTACTCTTTATCGAAGTAAATAAGAAATTGTCGAGGTAATACTTAACTTACTTATAAGTATCTCTATTTATATAAAAGATAGCGAATAGAACTATAGTAGTGTCGTTTAAAAACTAATTTTTATATGTTTTAAAGTATATAGCTAGGCATATTAAAAATAAAGTAACTTTAGAATATTTACTTAAGAAGCTTTTTTCTATCTTAGTATTAACGTTTAATATCTTACTCGTACTAGCTATTCTGTTAGCTAACCTATTTACAGCGTTACGGCTATTAGATACCGAAGTAGTAAATATAACTAATCTACTTTTTCTACTTTTATAGCGAGTTTATTAAAGTATAACGTTAGTCGCTAGAAGAACTAAACTAAGGCTTACTTATCTTGTATACTTATCGACCTTAGTAGTAGGTATCTTGTGTACTAGAGACTAAAAGGTAGGAAAGACGAGATAGATTATAGAAGGTAAGAGAAGCTTAACTAGAATAAATAGAAGATAAAGTATGTTATTTAAATATAGTTAAGAAACTTATATTTAAATATTAAGTTAATAGACTAAAGTTTATTTTGAGGTTAGCTATTAGTTTAGCTATATAGTTTAAGGTACAAAGGTATATTTCTCTATATTCGATAGTCTTAACAGTTTCTTTATTGCGTAGTTGGAATTCTATTACAATATAGCAACGTCGCCGACGTTGCTATATTAGAGTCGTTGAATGCACTATATAATGCTTTAATAAGGCTGGCTGCGCTCAGCTCTGTACTAGTCTAATGTAGTAAGATCGTAATACTAGCTAAAATATAGTTAATAAAGAAAATAAACTATAAGATAGCTATTTAAATTAGATTAGTTAATATAGTAAAACTAGCTAGTAAATAGAAGATTAAGTATAAAGATACTATACTAGACTTTTATCTATATAATTATAAGCTAGTAGTAATAGTAGTAGCTTTACTATAGTATTACTATAATAATCTAGCTAAAGATATTATTCTCTATATTAAAGACTTAAATATAGAGAGCATATTAATAAAGCTCTAGTAAATAATTACTATACTTACTAATAAGTAGTAATAGAATAGTAATACTTCTCTACTAGTTAGTGAAAGACCTCTATAATTAGTTAAAGAAGAAGTATTAATTTAACTTTAGCTATATAGTAACTATAATAGAGGTTATATTAGTATAGCTAGTAGCTAAATAGAGGTTATATTAGTATAGCTAGTAGCTAAATAGTTTTTTTTTACTACCTTTCTAATAAGAATAATTAACTTTATATACTATTTATTACTTATAAGAAGTTAATTAGATATTTAAGATAAACTATAATCTTCTTAGTTTAAACTATACCTATAAAATAAACCTCTATAGTCTTCTTCTTCTTAATATTATTAGAATTACTAGTATAAATATAATAATTTAGCTTACTATTTACTTTCTTTTAGATAAGGATAAAGAGACTTTTATCTAAGTACTATAGTAGATACTAAAGATAATTTAAGACTAAAATATTATACTACTAAAAGTTCTCCTTATTAACTATAATTTAACTTATATTAATATCTATAAGAAGATCTTTTTAGATATATCTATTTTTACCTATATTTAGAATTAAAATAAAGATATTATAGCTTATACTTAAAAGAAGCTTCTATAAGTTTAGTCTACTATAGATAAGATAGTAATAATAAAAGAGAGATATAAAGACTAGATTCTTCTTATTAAATTTATATAGTAATTCTATAAAGTTAGAGATTATTAAACTAAAGAGAAATTTAAGAATAAGTAGAAGAAGCTAAGAAATATTATCTATATTAATAACTATAAGTATTTTAAAAGTATATAGTAAAAGCTTTAAAAGCTAAATAACTATCTTAAGTATAAATAGTAGCTATATAAGAAGTATTATATTTAAATATAAACTAACAGCTATAGGTATTTTAATAATATTACTATATTCTAAATTAAAAGCTAGTACTATACTATTAAGAAGTAGCTTATTAATAGCTATTATAACTTACTATCCTTTCTATAGTATCTTATCTATCTTTAAGATTAATAGGTAGATAATTACTATTAAAAGTATATAGTAGAGAAGAAGTATGCTCTCTATAAGTATATAAATAAATATATATATAAGTAGGTGAGTAGTATTATCTACTAAGTAGCATTAATAAGGATTAAAGAGTAGATAGTAACTACTTAGTAAGTTATAAGATTAGGAGTACTATTAATAAGCTATACTAGCCGCTATATTCTTATATAGAGTCTATTCTACTAGTATTAACTTAAAAGTCTTTTATAGAAAAATAAGCCTATTAATCTAGCTTAAATTTACTCTTACTAGTACTTTAATTATCTTACTACTATTAGTAGTATATAGTAATAAGTATAGTAAGATCTACTACTAAGCTAAAGAAGCCTATATAAAGAAGAACTAGTCTAATAAGAGGTATAAGATATACTAATGAAAGTAGTACTTACTAAGAGCCTCTTACCGCTAAGGTAATTAATTAAAATTACCTAGTATAATTATAATTAGTTCTAGTTGCTACTAAATAAGTAAGAAATCTAGTACTAGAAGTATTTCTATAGATAAACTTATAAATATATCTTATATAGATACTTCTACTATACTATCTACTATTCTAGTAGGTTAATAGATATCTTTAGAATATAATAGAGATTATTCTTTTAAGCTAGAGCAATTATAGCCTCTTTTAAGCTTTAATTCTACTATAGTTCTATATATATACTACTAATTTCTATTTCTATTAGACTATACTATTAATAGCTCTAGTATATTAATATTCTTCTTTCCTTTATTAGTAGATACTACTAGTAGTAATAGTATAGTTTGTTCTCTAGAATTTGTAAACTATAGATTATCTAGAAAGCTATTAGAAAGTAACCTATTGATAGTAGTATATATAAGACTAGTATTAGTAATTATAGTACTAATAGTATAGAAACTAGTAAGAAAGATACTACTAAGTATATAGCGATTAGTTTTAGATCTATTAAAGTTTAGTTTTAATATTATTTCTAATATATAAATATTAATTTTAAGATAATATTAATAGTAAGGTTATTTAGTATCTTTCTAATACCGTACTAACTTATATTAAGACTCTCTATATAGCTAAGAACACTACTAACCTTCTTATTATAGTTACTTATTAATTAGCTTAGTACCAAGCTTACTATTCTTATTAGTATTATTATTAATAAAAGTAAAACTTACTAATTAGAAACGTCTACTAAATATATCTAATACTAAGACTTTAAAGTATTTCTATTTAAAAACTACTACTAAATATTTAATATATAATACATTACTAATATAATAAAATATAAATAATCTAACTATATACTAAAAGAGAGTATAACTTATTAATTATAGAGAGCTATTATTTATAAGAGATTATATATTAGAAGGCCTTTAGAAATATTACTATTAATATTAGTATAGTAGTAGTATAGATATATAAATTTAGTATAGTAGTAGTATAGATATATAAATTTAGTAAAAGAAAAAGTTCTCTAATTAATAAAATTTTATAATTAAGATAGAAATTAATAATAATAGTAGTAAGTATATAAAGAAGATATAGTATATATACTATATTTAAGATAAGTCTAAATTAAAATTCTAATAAATTTAATCTAGTAATAGCTATTTTACTATCTATAGGTATAAGCGCTATAAGATCTTATTATCTTTATAAACTATATATAGTTATTACTTAAGCTATATCCTATAAGATAGTATAGTATAGGTAGCAACTATCTAACATAGTTAATAGTAGTAATATACTATTAATATAGATAACTACTATTATATAACTATATACATCACCAAAAATATAGTAAGGTCCTCTAATTAGCTTTAAACTTTGGCGGTATATATTGCGACGCTAGGTAAAGCGGCGTACCTAATTGGGCGACGGTGGCGGAGGGGGGTGTAGGGGCAGGAGGGTGTATAGGGAGAGGAGGGTGTATTTACCTTTCCGCGGGGTAGCCGAGGCTATGTGGATCCTCAAGGCTGATGGTGTTCCAGATGGCAGGCGCGGTACAGATGGGGTCCGAGCGCATCAATAATTGCATTATTGTGGACTCGATTGAATTTGTTCAAACCCGCACATTCCCGTTCGGAGAGGGCGGCAGAGGGCATCTGTCTATGTAAGTAGGCACAACCTTTCCACGATCTTGCCGCGGCCCGTCGTTCTCTCGAGCAAGACCTCACGTGCCCGTGGCGGTGAGGTAGCCACTATTAATAGCCGTTGAGATATTGATTGCTAGCGACGAAAAAGATGCCGTTGCCCATGTCACGGTCATTGCCTGGGCGCCGCGCCAGCACCTTGCCTTCAAACTTGTCCTTTGCAATCTCCTTCTTTTGATTCTCGTCACGTCACTGTCCCCTGCTGTCATCTCAGACGGATAGACGCCTGGCGGGATGCAATTGACACGAATCTTCCACCCATTGCTGGCGATATATGAGGCCATCATCTTGTTGAGATGGATGAGTGCGGCCTTGGAGGCGTTGTAAGCAACATCATGCTGCGCAGTCCTCACGCGTCACCGGGCAACGGGATGGGTTGGCCAGGCACGTTCTTGCCATACACCTCCGCATTACGATCGAGCTTTTCTTGGTTGCGGCCTATGATGTAGACTTTGGCGTCGTTGACGACGAGCGCTGACACCCGTCAATGGCAGTCCCAACGAGGCCTTAAAGGCACACCTCATAACACACCTTGAGTAGCCATCGAGCCAATTCCAGAGCCACACAAGCTCTACGTTTAGCATGGCGCATCCCTTCGAAAACACCACGCCGGTGATGAGGAGCTCCAGTGATTCAATTTCGACGACGGAAAGGGTACCTGACTGCTGTGCAGTGTAGGACTCAATGCTCAGTTGAACTTGCCTACTGTCGGAAACGATGGCGACCTTGTCCTTGTCATTGAGGAGGTTCTGCAATTTGAACCGGTCATTGTTGTCTGGTGACTGCATCTTGTGAGCTGGATAGACTACGAGTGCTAATGCTAGGTGATCGTGATGGCGTACTCAGGTGGTTGAGCTGTTGTCTCAGTCTACCAGCGGTTCGAGACGCCGTGATCGCGGAATTAGATCTATATGCCTGAGAAGGTAGAGTATTCGCAAAACGTGCGGGTCTCATAGACATTGACTCCGCTCGCGAGATGCCCATGGTGGGGCCACGAGGAGCGATGAAGGTAAAAGACATTCTGTATTCATGACCTTGACATCGAGAGGCGATTAGCCTTCCGCAAGATTCAACCAACATCTGCCGATTGCAGTTTGTGCAACTCGAGCGACTTGTCCTCTGCGAGCTTTGTCAATAGTGGGATGGGAGGCAGTCCCCAAACTTGTTGTTCTCTGTGCAGCTGCTCTCATGCAATCATGGTGCGGAGCTGGACTCAACCGGCAATCCTTTCTTGGCCTAGCGCCCCTCGCCGCTCAACTCTGCAATAGGCCTTCCTCCTGGAGTATGGGCTTCCGCCTTCGCTCAAGGTATGTACAAGATATTTTGCGATCTCCGTGCTTCAACGATCTGAGGGTCAGAAAGGAGAATCGGAATCCTAGTCAGAGTCCCGCGCACTCGACTGGCCACACCGGCGATCGTTGACATGTCGGAATAGAGACTGTTGCCTTGTAAATGTCTTTGCGCATGCCGCGCATCGATGCAATACTAGCTTCTCCTCCCGATGCTGCTCGTTGTTGTGTCGGAGGAAGTTGGAAAAGGTCTGCGGAGCAAGTGTCAGCACAATGTCTTCTGAAAGTTGTTTAGGTTTCAAACAAAGCGTCCGGGGACAACGCCAGCACGCTAGCTGCTTGACGAAGGTTCTGAGGCAACAGAAGGGAATGCCTGAAAGCTCTGAGACTTACCGCGAAGCGCTTCGGCCAGCAGTCGAAATGAGTACAAGCGTACTGAATGCCCTTCTCGCGTCGTTCGTTAAAACTGTCAGCGGTCTCGCTTTCGGCGATGCTACAGCATGATCAGCATATCCCCAACGATACCGTCATGATCGTTGACCCTCACCTCACATCAACAGCCCGCGCAAAGAACACAAACGGCAGCGTCTCCAAGTGCAGAGCATACGACCCAAACTCTTCTGCTGTGGGATCCCGCAACATGGTGCATATTCTCCGGGCCTGACAGTTGAGCAAATCCCGCCTCTCTTGAGACAGAAAATGCACAGATACGCAGGTCGCTAACGGTGCAATCAGAGTGCCTGGGGCTTTGAAGAACATCTCTTGCCACATCTCACTCATCGGCGTCCAGCCAAGAACAAACCGGACTTGCGATACTTCCATCGTGCCGACCCTATTACCTAAACGGAATGGTATCGTCGCATAGATGTCGTCAATCATGCGCAGTGTTGTCTCTTCGTACTCTCGACATTGCTTATCGTATTTCTGCACGCGCTGAGGGCCCATCCAGTGCAGTATGTGCAGTAAAATGACGTTGAGATGAATGCGCACCATACGAGCGCAGTCCCATAGACTCACAGATGCCAGATCCGGGTAGACGTGCACGCCATTGGGATACTGCGAAGCATCTAACCACGGGATTGTGACAGCGTCTACGACGTGGTACTGCGGCACCAGACTGTTGGTGGTTTGCCAAGCTTTGAGCTCATGATCTGTAGCCATCGCACTACGGAGGATCGACCTGGCCTGTGTGAGTGCTTCCGGAGATGTAGGACTTTGCCGGAGGAGTATTTCAGCTTGTGCTTTCAATTCCGGAGCTTCTAAACTAATGCCGGTCAATGTAGTGCCGTAATCACTCTGATCGCAGTTTACTACATGTGAAAATTTTCCAATACGGGCTTTGAGTGATTCGGAGCGGGCGAGACAGAGATGCAACTATTGAGTTGTGTCAGCCCCAACCTTGCGACTTTGTTGTACTCCGCGGACTTGCCATTTGCGTCTGAATGTTAAAGAAGATTCTCTTCGACTGCGCGTTCTCGAATTGCTTAAAGCCACGCATGCTGAGGATTTTGGGAATTACGTTCTGGTGGATGTCATGTTCTAGTGTTGGGTAGTGCCTCTCTATATGCTGCCGACGGAATGAGTATGAATCACAACGCTTCATGTGTCAGTGACAGCACTCAACATACCTCGTACAGGGTCAGAAGCACAATGCTTATTAGCATGTCGTCGCTGGTGATGGCAGAGCGCGAGTTGAGAGCTTTTCGTGTCAGCGCCAGTCCGCGACCGTATAAGCGATGAGACTCCTCAAGCAGGCGGGGAGACCGCATTGCGATGCCATATGTGAGATGTGCGGCAGCCAAGGTCAAGGTAGAGAGCTGTGATGAAGGTCCAGCTCTAGCATAGAGCACGTGTAGCTCGGTAGCGTAGCCACGGTAAGGAAGATCCGATGCTGCTCGAGAGCAGACGGTTCCGAAGAAGAAAGCCAGCGCCTCTTCTGGTCCAGAAGGCGGAGATGTGAGGGCCACGATCTTACCGTCGCCCTGATGAGAGGAGTCGAACTGGGTGGTGTTTGACTGTGCTTTGCGTTCACGTCTTGGATCTGCAGTGCGTGCTCTGCGCGGGCGTTTCTTGTTGGAGCGATGCCTCCACGCAAGGGAAGATGGCTCTGACCTTGATCGTGGAGTGGCAAGCAGGGTGGTGGATGAGTAGTCGCGGGCGCTCATGCTTGAGGAAGCCTCCGCCCTGTATATCAGACCTTTTAAACAGACCTGGTGTTATACGTGGTCCTGCTCATCTGTATCGCATCTGCCTGATAGCCCGTCGTATATAGGCTGCTTCCGGCGAGGAAAGCGATGTATGACATTGAGACAAGTTGGCTGTGGAAGAAGCTCCACAAAGATCCGCCCGAGGGCTTAGGGCGAGCGCCGGGATCATGACTCAACGCAACACAGTATATGAGGTTGGCACGTGGTTGGGTATATTGATGGCAGATTTCCGAGGAGCGGCAGGAGGTGGGCAAGCTACCATTGGCGCCTTCGGACGAGCGTTTCAGCCCCTGCAGGTGTTTCCCTGGTGCACTGGCTGGTGCAAGTTGCAACGGGCTATTTGTGTGTAGGCTGCAGCATTATTATCATTCGCTTCCAATCCGGAACACATACGGAATACTCGAAGCAACGATGATGAGAGCCACCTTCCACGGCACATGCTCATGGTCCCAAACGGCCACGTGTGACACTCATACTGCCTCTGGACACTGGGCTCTGGTGTGACCGTGGACCGCGGCATCAGCGCCCACAACGCGCACCCTGCTTTGAGTGACGTAGTATACCGCTCTCATGTACTCCATTGTTTTTCCAAGGATGATCACCGAGCTCCCTATATACATGAGCCATGCCGCGCATTGCTCACCAGAGTGCCAATGGAAATTCCGCGCTGCTTCCGTGGCATCCAGATGATGCTCGACTTGCTTGCTCAGCGCATCGTCTCCCGACCGCGTGGATCATCCGTTCATTCTCGTTTCCGTCACATTCTTTGGCACTGTAGCGGAGCGCGCGGACAAATGAAGGTCCGCAGTGGTGCTCAGTGAATGCTGTCCCAAGGTGCAACCTAAGCCTTTCTGCAACTTGCTGCCGCCGGCCGGCGCTGGGGTCCGGTCTCGGCCGAAAGAGCAGATGGCGCTAAAGCCCAAAGTGGTCAGATCTACGTTTCATCCGCCACCACGTGTCGCCGCTCCACCTTTGCCGTGCTGACCCTGCAGAACGCTGCGACCACTCTGCTTGTCTTGACTACTGTTGAACGATGCTGCCGTCCGATTCCGCATGGTAGGCAGAGCTGCTTACCTTCCGCAGGGTTTCTAAAGCCTTCCACGCATCTTCCAGAACATGGTTGATGAGCCGCGTCTTACCGTGAAGGATACAGCGGATTCACACTTGCCTTGATGTTAATGTGCTTGGCGCTGGTTGACAACAGGGCCATGATAAGCCTTCACAAGATTACTGGCGGCATGCTGAAGTGAGCTGATACGAATGAATGGCCTCGCTCAGATTTAACTCACATCAATACCGAATGACTGGCGAAGGAGCAACGGGTCTGGTCGTCCAGCTTACCTATGCTGTGTACAGGCTCTGCAAGAGACTTTTGCGCAGTAGATATTGAGTAGGAGCCGGCGGCAGTCCTCACGCATCTTGTAGCGAGGTTGACTTATTGCAAAGCTGGCATTGGTACGAGCACTCGGTCTGCACCCGAACCAAACACCCTCCTCACCTCAACATACGTCACATGAGACACAATCGCCTCGATTGTAACACAACGCATGGTTGTAAGGACTTGAGAGTCCAGTTGGCTTTACATACGATTACTTGCTGCTCGTACACGCGGCTGGGGGTATCTTTGACCCAAGTCTCCGTCACCTGCCGCTCAGAAGCGGAGAGTGCTTGATTATCCATCCCATCCTCTGCCCGGCAGCTCCCACTATACCAAGTAGAGCAAGCCCGAGCCAGGGACCGATGACCGAACTTCCATGTTGGGGAATTCTGAGCCATATGGGAGCTGCCGGGCAGAGGATGGGGTGGATATGCTCGCGTGTTCTGTGCGTTCTGCGCTTAAAGGAACAGTGCGACTAAACCAGCAAGACCTCCTGCGACAGCTGGGAGAGCCTTGTTGGCGGCAGCAGCGCCGGTGTACATTGCTGGACTGCTGGCAGGAGTCATGGGAGTCGCAGCCGTGGCAGGCGCTTGCGGCTGGTTGTCAGAAATTTGGGTCACGGCCGGAGCTCCAGTGGCAGCTTGTGGCTGATTGTCAGAAATTTGAGAGACTGGCGGGGCAGCAGTCATAGCGGTAGGTTGGTTGTCCGGCTGCTGAGAAACAGCTGAAGAGCCTCCAGTCATGCCGCCCATCATCATGGTCGATGCAGGCGCAGGAGCCGAGACCACGGCGTTGTTAGGATATGCCGCGCAGGTGCTCATTGGATCCAACGGGCAACTCTGATTCTGGCACATGGACTGCAGCTGTGAGCCTTGCTCTGGGATGATGGCAGTGGGTGGAGAGCAGCGGTAGTTGAAGGCCTTGTTCAGACTTGTAGCGACGGTCATAACATCGTCGTCGGTAGCACCGAATGATTTAGCTGCGAGTCCGACCTGTTGGATGAACCACGTCATCTGAGCGTGGTCGAGGTCCATGTACTTGTGCACATTGAACTGATTTGGTGCGCCGGCGTAGGACGGAAAGCCCATCATCCCGTATTGCGAACAGCCAAGTAGCTTGCCAAAGTATTGATAGAGATGCGTAAACAGTTTGTATTGGTTGGATCCCTCTGCACCCGACGAGGTTGGGTCAGCAATGATAGCCTTGGCACCACCGCCATCAATGAAGTTGACGGAAGCTGGCATGCCATTACGGTTGGTTGACATGAGCTCGCCGGAGAAGTAAGGCAATAGATTGACCTGTTCGCCTTCGGCCATGCCAGGGGCGAGGATTCCAGGTACGTTGACCATGGAGCCCGGAAGGTCTGGGTTCATGGTTCCTGGACCAGTGTAGTTTCCAATGCCCGCTGTATTGACAAGGAGAGTCAGGAGAGTGTATTGATTCGCAGCATTATTGTCCATCAGCAACGCTGTTGTGTACTTGTCACTAGATACACATGTCAGCACTGAGGCGATGAAGAACCAAGAATTAGTTTCGACTTTTAGACACACCAGATGCTTTGATCCTGAGCATAGGCGACGCTGGCAGCCGTAGCCGCAAGTGCTAGAATTGAGCAACGCATCTTTGTAGAATGACTTCTCGATGGTATGAGCGTGCGGATAGCTGAGAAAACGCTGGATTAAACATACGCGTGAGCAATAGGCTGACGACAGAGGTTTTCGTTCGGGGACTCGGACTATTTTATGCTCTGCTGGAGCCCGGCCCATGACTGTGAGAGTTCTTGGGCACGCATTCTTCTACCAAGGCTGCGGATTCAGACTGCATCATTGGCTGTATCGTGCCTGGTCGTGAGCCCGCGCAGGCTCGCAATCGCCGGATAATGATGGTAGACAGTCCAACCTGGCATGGTGCCGAGGATACAAGCCGTAAGTGGAATGGTCGGCCTTAGTACCGAGTCCTCAAACAGAGGGTAGTCCTTGCAAAAGGAGGAGCGGCCAATCAGAAGCGATGCGATTACCCGTTGGAATGCCCGATTAGGAGCGCACGGCACAGGATGTTCCAGGCTCTGAGTCGATCTCACCGTTATGATGCAGCCCTGGGGCGCTCTTGAGCGTAGCGTCACGGCAACCTCATCTCCCGGTACAGTATCAGAACAATCTTGACCGTCATGAAACGTGCACGTCATGAGAAAGCAAGCCACGGAGGTAGATGATGCTCCAGTACAAGCTTCTCGAGAGTCAAATCCCTCTATTTGTCGACAAAGGCTTCTGTTGCAAGTCGAGCTTCCTCCGCGGCGAGCTGACTGCTGGGTAAGCCGCAGGGCCTCCGTTGCAATCGGCGTCTGTGACCTCGCGCTAAGATTAAGCTTAAATTTAGCACCGATGCTACTCCACTTTGGCGCCCGTGTCACATGATGCTTTTTGCGCTCAAATCGCGTTGGATAGTGCAACCTGCCTCGCTGGTCCCGTTCTGGACGAGCACGATCAGGCTGCGCCGGCGAATTGATGTGCGAAACGGCCGCGAGCCACGCCGAGTGCGTCATGGCGCAGCTGTACCGTCGCCTGACGCAAGAACAACGGGTATCATGGCGTCTAACAGAGTGTACCAGAAGTGTAGATTGAGCCGCTCGTTGGAAAAGCATCTGACAATTCGTCTCGCGGCATCCCTCGCAGTATTTGTACCCACGATTGAACCCACATTCTCAACAAATAGTGCACAAAGTACGTCTTCGGCATTGCGTCGGGTTCGAGACTGTTCAATTTGCGGGCGAATTGGAGGTGGTGGCCGGGCCTGTCCGTTTGGACGTAGAGCTTCCCGCAGCAAATCGACGTATTGCGCGAATTTCGACGACGTGGTTAGCTCAACAAATGCGTCCCGCACACGTCGTTCGACTGTACCGCCGAGCAGTTGTTGCAGTACAATTACCACTGCTCGTCCACGTAGCCAGTTGTTCCCAGATCTAGGCTGGAAGAGGCTTGAGAAGCATTGTGCAATCGGAGCAATGAACGTTGTCTTTTGTAGCGATTTCGCCGACCGTCTGTGTGAGAGGACATCGCTATCGCCGCTTTCAGTACCGCCTTTATCGAATGCCGCAATCTCAGCTTGAGCTTCCGCGGCACTGGTAGGATTTGCTCTTGCAGTCGATAGAGACTCAGAGCTCGTCGAAATGAGTGAGGGCGTCTTGCCATTCGCGAGAGAATGATTCGGGAGGGTGGGCGCGCCTGCAGCTGTCGCCTGTGCGATCAAGTTTTGACCCGCAAGGGACAGCTGATCCAGCACGGATGCGTTTCCAACAAAATCTTCAAGTCCCTCGGATAATGCTGCGTAAAGTCTGGACACAGTGTCTCGTCTTGTTGATTCAGCGGATGATCGATGTTTCGGCAGGCGGATTGGCTGTTCCGAGAGAAATGCGCGTAATTCAAGGCTTTGGCAGAGAGCGTTGTCGTCTAGGAGGTGTCGAAGATACTGCTCGAGTGCAGCGCGCCGCCGTTGCACCAAATCGGTTTGTAAGGTAAGGACGACCTGCCGTTTCGGAAAGGGAAGATCACGAACGTACGGGAATCTTGATCGAAGCCGCCTGTGAAGGTTGTGGAACTCACTGTAACGCCGCGACGCAACCCAAGATGCCCGTGGCATGTTTGTGTGAACATGCCGCGCCATGTGCACCTCGTAAACCGCGAATTCGCGCCCGTCATGCTCCCTGCCGACCTGCACCGAAGTGATTGAGAGTTCAGTCTTTCTGTACAAGTTATTGTCACTTGATTGAACAACGTACTGCTGCCGCTGCAGCTCTCGCCGGCGCAGATCTCGCTCTAGTTCAGACAAAGACTTGCGAAGTATCTTCATCTCTGCGGAATTGTTCGTGAGCTCTGCTTTACCTGTGGCAAGAATGAGTCAGCTTGATCGACCTTGACGTGCTATGTTGAGTTCTCGCTTCGATCAAATCCCCCATTTTCAGATCTTGAGTTGGAGACGCTATCATGGCGCTATGCTATGCGGTGTACTCACTTGCAAGCCCCGTCAATATGACCTGCTGCGTCTCGAGCTTCTCAATCTCTACATTCAAACTCTGGAGCGCCTCCGGCAAGCCAAGGTCGCCGGCCTTCGCTTCCCGAACCTCGTTGTCGCGATCAACATCGTGCTGGGAGTCGTCATCCTCCCATAAGTCCTCACCTTCCCCGAAAAGATCATCAGTGGTGAAAACGGTCCGCTTGGAGGGTGTGCCAAGCAAACCGAGCGAATCTAGACTCAGCTTGTTCGTGTCGAAGCCGAGTGGTGTCTTGGACAGGGATTCCGCTCCAAGCTGCGCTTCTGACAACGATCTGTTCGCCTCTGCAATTGGAGGTCGGACAGGCTTTGTGGCATGTCCTTCTCTCACAACGCCTTGTCGGCTCGACGAGTGGATCATGCTGGCGTCATGGTCGAGACTCGCAGCTGAGTTGGACATTGAATCGCCATCACTGTCATCATCGTCACCAAACAAAAGGCTGCGACGAGTGTCCTCATCAAGGCTTCTACGTACGCCACCCATGAGCGCAGACTTTCTAGCGTCGTTGACAATATCAGTCGACGAGGCAGACTCTTTCAACCCATTCAGAAGGCCGCGCGAACTAGGGTGAGGTGAAATTTGCGGCACACGAAGTGGTTTCGGCTTCGAAGGTGCTGTGAGAAGTTGCGTAGACTGGGAGGACCCTCGCGGGCCGTCGATCACTGGGCCTATCCATTGCCGGTGAATATCGGAGTCTCGAAATTGAGGAAAGTACTTTGTGTCCATTTCTCGGTAAACACTTGCTTGTGCGTCAGACATTGCAGCCAAAGCTGCCCGATATTGGGCAATTGATGCCGAAGGCCCTGCTTCCAGGAATGTTCTAACTCTTGGTCTTTGCTCTGCAAGAGGAGCGATTGACGGGTCCAAGAGAAACTTCTGATATAACCTCTGAATCATCTGTCGATCTGCATTTGACCACGCCTGAGGCACTGCTTGCAACGGATCTGAGCGGTCTGCGAGGTTGGCTCTCTCGATTGAAGTTCGGAAGCCATCCACGGTGATCCAGAATTGAACATAGCTTACTAATCCGCCATGTGTATCCATATATTCCATGAAGTACGACAGGCCTGCGACGTCATATAGCGTATCGTATAAAGTCGTTGTTGCTGGACGTGATGTCCTGCTCTGCTCACCCGGACTTTTGCACGGCTGAGCGACACGGGTGTGATCGTGATCGCCTATGCTCGAGTCTGAAAGGCGTCTCTGAGGTGCTCGACGCGCCTGAGGCTGCGTTGACAAAGTTTCTGACCCAAAAAGCTGAGCTTGCCCCTGCCAGAATTAGCTACAGCCAATGTAGAGCGAATCCGTAAGCATACATGGATTTCGACTTGCTGAAAAAGAAAGTCGGGACCCGAGAGCGTCTGCACGATTGGACAGATCACCGCGCAAGCCACAGTCTCCCTGATTAGTGCTCTCACCGAGGGGCTTTCTACCATCTGAGGAGCTAGATGAGGGAGAATAACGCCTTCAACGAGTTTGCGCAAATGGCGTTGTTGCGGTGTCACACTCTTTGAGCTTGCCAAGGACGCAGCTGGATGAAGCTTCCCAGATTTGAACTTGGTGGTAATTTCGAGACTCACGGCATCCGCAAACGAGCGTCGGTGATTTGACGCTTGCTTGTCAGCTCCCACCGCTGACTCTGCCTTTAGAAATGCTTCAAAGTGATCATTAAAGACGGGCAGCGCGTGCGCGACGAGAAGGCGTACCAAGTCCCGGTTGGCCAACTGCTTTGACAAGCGAGACAACACTACATGAAGAGCGTAACGGACTTCATCTGAGAACAACTCACTTCCAGTAATTTTGTGTAGCCACACGTTGACATTGTCTTGAATAATGAGACTTAGCAACGCGTCCAAGGACCTCGACAACGAGACGGAAACCTCAGCTATGGGCTTGACTTCTCGCAACCGACGAGTGCGCAGGCTCGAGGTTTGGGAAACAAAGCTGGCGGGATTGGAAAGATATAAAGCCGAGTTTGAAGGCAGAGATACCGTCTTGATCGCAATGTTCGCGCGTGCTCCCCATGACTGGAGTAAGAACGAGGCCAAGATTCCAGCAACAGTGCCAAAGAAGAAGACGTAAGGGAGCAGATGTAGGAGCGGCGCATGTTGTGCGCTGACCACGAAAGCAATCAACGCAGCGATGCAGCTCGGAAGCACTACACTGGAATGATGAATGGCCATCTCTGACGGTATTGTCGCGACTGGTTGTTTGTAAACATCTCGAAGGCGCTCGTCACTAGGCAGCGACTGCGTGTCTGAGCGAATGCGAAAGACGTATCATGCAAGGATTTGCTTTGGTTCGTCGCGGGATGGAAGGTTGGCCTGAAGGAGGAGGTGGAGCCTAGGGCAGTCTTTGAGGACTCCTTCGACACACCTCGATATAAGGATATAGTAACCTCCAGCTCCCTTGCTCGTGACTTTATAAAGCTGACTCTTCAATCCTGACATTCAATCTCAATGTCTTCTCACACACGACCCATCTCGTCCGAGCGGTTCGCGGAAGCATTGCAAGAACTGCCACTCTCAACGCTGCACAACACCGCTGCAGAGATACGCAACAGCAAAGCTCACTTGCAATCGTCAAATCTGGAACTCAACCCTCATGCAGAGGCGGGTGATGCAGTCTGCAAAGAAGCTATCCAAGAGAACGAGCAAGTGATGGAGCGCATGGATGGGCGACTGAAGCTGCTAAAGACTGAAGTCGAACGCAGAGGCATGCCATGGGTTGAGGAGGAGATGGAGGTGGACGGTGCAATGAACGGACATGCTCAGGAGTCATCAGAGGGCAACGACGCAGGGAGTGGCTCGCTTTCGGATGATGAGCTGCGGAGGCAGATGGAGGCGCGGCTCAGATCCGCTGAGCACACAGGGGATGGGGACGACGGAGACGATGATGACGGCGTGCACTTGTGATGACGCTCCAAGAAGCGGAAAATTGTAAAATTTATCTTCATGATGATCGTACACGCGCTTGACTAGCAATAACCTTGAGATTGTGGTTCCTATTCTAAGGAGCTCAAATCCAAAGGGACGGTGCTGACCCTTCCAGCACGGTACCTTTTCGGCACTCCCGTAAAATCGCGAGGCTTGGGCAACTGACTATCATCTTGGAATTTCCATCTCGAGTCGTTCACAGGCAAGATGCCGCCTTTGCTCGAAAAGCTCGAATTCTTGCCTGGACCCGCACCGTTTGTCAACGTATAGGAGGCTGGTGCTGCTATCAAAGTGGTAGACTGTGACGTGGTCCTGTTAGGCGCACTTGCCGGTGACGGAGGGGCGGCAGACGGTGCTTTTGGCGCGTTGCTTGGCGGTGGAGGAGGTGCTGACGGGACTTTTGGTGCCGAACTTGGTGGTAACGGCGGTGGTGTGGGCGCCGCAGCAGGAGCTCTAGCGGCCGACGAGGGCGGGTCCGCAGGTGGCGGTGGCGGTGGTGTAGGCGCCGGAGAGGACCGACCATACGCGTTGCGAGCAGCTTGCTGGGCGAGTGAGGTTGGGGGACCGTCGTTCTGTGGTGGTGTGGGAGGGGGAGGTGGTGTGGAGCGTGCTGGAGGTACCTTCGGAGCCGCCTGTGGAGGCGGCGGCGCGGAGATGGGCGGGGTCGGTGCAGCGGAAGGTGGTCGAGGAGCTTGCGCTGGTAGAGGTGGTGCTGAAGGGGGAGGTGTTGGACTCGATGTTGGAGCGGAGGGGACTGCTGGCGGTTTGCGTGATGCTGGAGGTCGAACAGGAGGTTTCTTCCCAATGGGAGGGGGTGGTTTTGCTCTTGACGATGTAGAGTCCGAGGAAGCCGCCGATATCAGAGACGTTGGGCGTAAATTGTTTTTCAACGTGGACACTGCTGGATGTGTTGGTATGACCGGTGCTGAAGGTGCGGATATGTTAGGCGGTCTCGGTGCGGCTGGGGCTCTTGCAGCCGGAGGCTTTGGCGCAGATGAGCGCGACTCGGGTTCTGATGAATATGCAGCCTCGTTGCTGGCTCCAGTGTCGACGCCGCCTCCTGTCTTCCGTAGCTTGGGGATGCCGCCGGCTAATATCCCCCCCAGCTGTGGGGCTGCAGACGCTGTGGCTGATGAATCACCGCCCGCCTTGTTGCCAACGTCGCTACTCGCTCTTGCTCGGTTGTTTGATGCGGGGAGCATGCCAGGCACCGGTGGCGCACCACCCACAGCTGGCCCTGATGGACCTTTGGATTCATTGCCGACAATGGGCGCGGATCTGTCGTTGGTGACGGCCTTTTTCAGCCTTGCGCCCTTCTCAATGTCTCCCAGCAGTGCGCCCTAGCTCGTGTCAGCTCCAAACTCGGCACATGTTGCAATCATTCGTACTCTTCCTTTTGTTGCAGCCGGCGGCGCTCGATTTGGGAGGGCACTCGAGCCGCCTGGCATAGCTGGAGGAGGTGGTGGACCCGCCAATGATGGCATAGGAGGAGGAGGAGGGGGTGGACCACCCATCGCGGGCATGGGAGGAGGCGGAGGAGGTCCAGGCATCGTGAAATGAAGGCTGCAGCAGGAGCAGAGTGCGACTTAAGTTGACTGCATCGGTCGCAGTGAACATGTGCTGGTGCCTTCAAAGGCGTCCAGTCAGGTGTGTTGACTCTATACGTGTGATGTATTCGGAAATTCCGACTTGCTTGCGTTTGGCAGTGGTGAAGATGGCCGCAAACCTTTTGAGCTGTATTTGCTGTGATCGAAGAAACCTACAGCCGCGAAACACTCGCTGATATTGAAGCCTGCTGGTACGTAATGCTTGCGCCACACCTCAGATAAGCTGGAGTGCACCGCCACTTCAGAAAACACATCAAGGACGGCCTCCCGACCTCCTCTTACGTTTCTTCCTCTGATTTTGCTTCACCTGTGCTCAAGCGAACACTAAAATGCGAGCCGCACTCCAGCTGCTGCAGAAACCACTTCGGGTGACACTGTTCACACGTGCCAATTGCTCGCTGTGTGACATCGCCAAAACTTCCGTAGCTCAAGTCCGTCAGAAGGGGCGCGAGTTTGCATACGAGGAGATGGACGTCATGCAGGATGGTAATGATAGATGGAGGAACATGTATGAATTCGACGTGCCAGTGGTATGCTCTTCTTCAATTAGAGCCTTGCCCAATGATCTTTGCTAATGCCATCCAGCTGCACGTTGACCGACAGCCTGCAGATGGCTCGACGCCTGCGTCTCAGAAGCTAATGCATCGCTTCTCCACCTCCGACGTTGAGACATTAATGGACAAAATTGCAGAGAGCTGACTGCTGAAGGCAACCTCGCTTGCCTTGTTCTGCGATTGCCATTGCTAGACACCCTCCTGCCAGACACCCCTCTGCGCGTTCTTCTCATCTATTCCGACGCACTCCGAAGTATTTCTCATCTGCCATACGGACCAGTCGCTTTATTCGCCAGGCTAGCGGCACCTTGTACAGCAGCGTGCGTCCACGAACCTTTCGCATCTGCCAGCTGCTGAGCAACGTGGTTCTGTAGAGCTAGTACATCACCCGTCACTGAGATCTGTGCGCATTTCTTAGTCGAGGTCCGCATCGGCGAGGTTAGAGTATTAACACATACCATGTTGAAGCCGGCATCGGCGTAGCTGCGACCTTGGGCGCCGCTCGTGCAATACATGGCGCTGAATTTACCCGCCTCCTTCGCGGCGACCCGTATCTTCTCAATGGCTGCTTTCAGCTCTTCGTCCATCTCGCCGAGGATTGGATGGCCTATGCTGTTGCCCAGATCAAAAGGACCTACCAGCAAGATCTGCACAATATCAGCGATTCGAGAACCAGCTACCTCATCCTCTGGATCTACGGAATACTTACATCAACACCATCAGTGCCTGCAATAGCCTCGACGTTGGCCAGAGCTTCTTTGGTCTCGATTTGTATGATGGTCAACAGCGTGTCGTTGGCTTGCTTGAGGTAGTCGATGGAGGTCGGCACTTGGGAAGTGCTGGCGAATGCATTCATACTGAATGGGCTTCCGAATCCTCGGATGCCTCGTGGAGGAAACTTCGCTGCTTGCTAAAGGGGCAGTGTCAGCACAAATCTTTCTGTACAGCGTTTAGACCAGTAACATCCTCATCCGAGCCGATTGATCCAGAGCGGTGCCGGCAAATGGGCCGCTGAAAGGACTATAAAGAGACCCAGACGCAAATCTGCAGATGCTCTGAGACTTACCACAATTTTCTGGGCATCGGCTGGCGTACGGAGGAGAGGCACGATTACACCGTGTGCTCCGGAATCGAGAGCGCGTTTGATCATCCAGCCCTCGTCTCCTGCGACGCGGACGATGGGCGATATTCCCGTCGATGCGATCGTTTGGACTGCTTCGTGCATATCGCCGTCGTCGATGTTTCCGTGTTCAGTATCAACACAGATCCAATCAAGGCCGGTTCGGCTCATGCAGCGCGAGAGGTTTGTGCCTGCCAGCATCTGCATGGACTCATCAGTGCCATGCCACCATGCTCAAATGTCGATGTGCAACCGGCCGCGTCTCACCTGCCATGCTCCAAAAGCTGTCCCACCTTTTTTGAGCACGTTCTGTAGCCGGTTTGCTGATTGCATGTTTCCTGTGACCTTCCGCAAAGTCGACTCTTCCGCGCTTCAGCCAATATGGAACTTCGACCTGCATGAACATGCTATCAAACATTGCGGAGGGGCAACAAACGGCATCACCGATCGGGCGAGTTGTCACCGAACGCGTCTTTACATCAAAATTATCATGAGTCTCAGCTTCTGTAGGACGCTCAATGTTGTGAGGATGCAGGCTTGTGAAGTCAAGTAAGGGGCAAATGCTAATAAAGAACTCTGGTTCGGCGCTGGATATTCGCAAGAGGCGCGTTACATGCTGCTGGCGGTGAGCACCGAACGAAGTTTGTCAAAGCAGAGGATTCACCGAATCATGCCAATACAACCTATTCTTGGAAACGTAGGCATGGAAGACTGTGAATATCACCTTCGTGCAGTCTACAAACATGGCGAAAGAACGCATGGGCGCTCGCGCCTGTCAACGAGGATATCCCAGCGGTTGGCCTCTTGGGACCGTGCAATCTCGAGACAGGATCGTGGTGCACGCTGTTAGCTAATCAATATCGCCTTGCAATTCCTCACAGTCGTCATGCGAACAATCGTCTTGCGATAGCGAATCGCAACAAACGACGTTGAGACTTGTTTCGCTTCCAGGAATGGTCGACTGACCGGTGGCGAACTCAGCTGCTCTGTAAAGATGTACATAGCGATCTTGCTCAAACATTTCAGGTACGGTTTGGAGACGACTTGGGCCAGTCTCGATGAGCTGCCGCAGTGACTCTTCGCGGGCGCACACAAGACCGCCGATGACAGGCGCACGTGTGAGACATGGGCCACAACGCGAACGCGGAGAAAAAAGAAGGAAGAGTCAAGACGGCGCCAGGTCAGGGGCAGGAGTGCGCCTCGGCTCACCAGGGCCGCCAGGAACATGACCAATCACACCGCGGCGAGAAAGGAGAGACCACGCGCCAATCGGATGCATCCAAAAAGTGACATTTCCAGGAAACGCAGAACAGGCAGCGGCTTGGGCTAAGGCTAGTTGACCAGCACATTTCATGGGATGTGAGTTGTCGGCCACCACCAGCACGCGTCTTCTCTTCACAGCCTGCGGCATGGCTCATGCATGGATAGCGTCACTGTGCAGAGTTGTAGACCGCTTGCGTCGTCTGCAGAGTACACGCTGCACTTGCGGGCTGCAAAGATTCCTGCTGATGGTCCAAAATAGTGTATGACGGCGGTCCTTGGAAGGGCTGGATGTGGATGAGAAGTGGTCCCTGACAATGTGGCAGTCAAAATCGAGATGTTGAGACGAGGTGCCTGCTATCATCTTATGTACTAGATCGTGCATTAGCGGATCACTCTGGGTCTAGCTGCAAAGCTTGGACGCGTCTCAGTTATTCGCGTCGCCGGGAGAGGCAGAGCCTGCCAAAGATCCTCCTCTCTGCTCTCGCCGTGGTACGAAGTAGGGGAGGGTGTGCCTGCAAACGCGTGAGCGCATACGTGCATAACACGGGACAGAGGCTCTGGCAGGTGGTCGAGCAGGCAAGTGCCGCAGGCGCAAGGAAGACGTTGCAAGGTGCTGCTAGTCGACTGCAAATCAGTGGGCGCGGATGACCGATGCATTCCCCGTTTCCCCCCTTGGTTTCTTTCCTGACCTCGTAAGCTGCTCTGCTCTGCTCTGCTCTCCCGGCGCCCCTGGGGAGCATCGGCGCGTCATGCTGGCAATAATCACGTCTGTGCCTGACTGTTCTGCTTGATCCCGGCCGGTCAACGGCATCATTCCCTTTCCAGCGGTCGTGCATGCTCCAAGCTTCGCGCTCACCGAGACACCCTCATCAGCCGCCTCTTCCAACCAACTATTCTTCTACCAACCACACCATCACCACCCCCTCATTACCTCACTCACGCCTACAATCGTTTGCGGCACCAAGTGACGCTGTTTGTTATTGATAATATCGACCCTTGAGCCTGAGTTGGGACAGGCTTGGGTTTCAGTACCGTCTCATTTCGCAATCTCCGCCGATGCCATCAATTAATGTCCTGGCTTAATTTGATCGGCCCCGTTTGATATCAAAGCAGAGCGTCAACACCACCGTCGCCCTAGCCGTCCACACATCCGCCAACGGCATCGTCCTGACTGCCGCGCGCAGCCATTCCTATCCCGTCCGCCCTTCACCTCCCTGGATACTCTCTGCAGTCCGGGCTCAGCCCTTACCCCTTCGTCATCAGCGGCCTCTGGAGCCCTCAGTCAGCGCCCTTCGCATCCCAGAATCGCTCCCACCGGTACTCATCCCGCGCCGCTATTTCACACCACGCGGGCGCCGGCTCCATCCCTACGGCGTCCAGACAGAGTTCAACACCCCAGTCCAGAAACACGCGAGCTCAATCTTTTTACTCTAGCCTCAGATCGCTGGAACCTCCTATCAAGTCCCTGGCCCTCACCTTTCCATCATCTCAGCGCCCGGCTCTCGAATTTTGAGGAGCGTTCCGTCGACGTCGATTTATTGGTTCCATCCCTTGGACAGCAGCCTCGCCATGCTGTTTGCATCTTGATCCCGCCGTCTCCAACTCTGGGTCTTGGACGAGAAACTTTGCCGGATCACTACCGAATCACCCGCTGGCTTACCAATTTAACACGTCAGGACGCGGCCAGTTACACTCAATGATCTGATTTCAGCTTCAGGTTTCCTTTTTTCCACGCAAGCAAGGAGTCAGTGTCCAGCCTGACTTGATCAGAGACTCTCGAGCAATTGACGACGGACGTGACGGATCCTGTGGACGTTGTGGCTCGCCCCCAGCAGCAGCGAACAAGATGACGATCGCACACGATGTCTCGCACCGAGGCTGGTCTCAAGGATCCACGCATGGAGCAGCTACACTCCAAGACAAATTCGAAGTCCTCAAAGAGATCGGGGATGGCAGCTTTGGCAGCGTCGCACTGGCTCGTGTTCGGGGAGCAGGCTCGAATGTTGCAAGAAGAGGGACGATGGTGAGCAATGTTCTCCTCGCACTTGAAGGCGTTGATACTGATCTTCTTTCTGTAGGTCGCCATTAAAACGATGAAGAAGACTTTTGAATCATTTGCGCCATGTCTCGAGCTGCGAGAAATCATCTTCCTTCGGTCTCTTCCAACTCACCAACATCTCGTTCCAGCTCTGGACATCTTTCTCGACCCGCTCAGCAAGAAGCTTCACATTGCCATGGAATACATGGACGGCAATTTATATCAGCTTATGAAGTCTCGTGATCATAAGTGCTTTGATGTGAGCAGTGTTAAGAGCATCCTCTTTCAGATATTGTCGGGGCTGGATCACATCCATCATCATGGCTTCTTTCACCGTGACATCAAGCCAGAAAACATTCTGGTCTCCGTATCAGCACAGCAAGATTACAATGGTGCCTTCAAGAGATATTCACAGCTTGTCACACCGCCGTCAACGCCGCCATCGTATACGATTAAGATTGCTGACTTTGGTCTGGCACGAGAGACCGGCTCTAAGCTGCCATACACTACGTACGTCTCCACCCGATGGTATCGAGCTCCTGAGGTTCTTCTTAGAGCGGGCGAGTACTCGGCACCTGTGGATGTATGGGCCATTGGCGCTATGGCTGTGGAAGTGGCCACGTTGAAGCCACTGTTCCCAGGCGGCAATGAGGTTGACCAAGTCTGGCGCATCTGTGAGATCATGGGCAGTCCCGGTAACTGGATCAACAAGCAAGGCGAAAAAGTGGGTGGGGGCGATTGGAAGGACGGCGTGAAGCTCGCTCAAAAATTGGGCTTCTCGTTTCCCAAGGCAAGTCTGCTCATGAATCCGCACACCCTGCATCATAGCTGACTCTCACGCAATTTAGATGGCACCACATACACTGGACACGATCTTGCAGCCACCGCAATGGCCGCTGGGGCTTAGTAATTTTGTCACCTGGTGCCTGGCGTGGGACCCGAAGACCCGTCCAACTTGTGCTCAGGCTATGGCACACGAATTCTTCTCTGATGCCTACGATCCGCTACGCCCCAAGTCGTCGGGATCAAAGCTGCTAGGCCGCAAACACTCCTCAATCAATGAAACCAACACGCCTGACCCCAGCAGTACTCTTTCATCTAAGACGTCATCGTGGTTCCGGAGGTCTCTGATTGCCCGAGAAAGCGCCCCAGTTGCACCTCAGGCTGTGACCCACCAGCAACCACCGCAGCCCATGTCGCCTGGGATGCCTCCAATGCGACAAGATTCTCCCCAAGCAATACACAAGCAACCTGGCAAGGGGCGCCCAGCTCCGTCAAAGCGAAGTACGTGGACAAACGGCGCATATAACAACGGTGCCCCGATGCCAATCTTGCCTTCTATTCGGCCAATTTCCCCACTGTCACACGCGGTCACCGCACAGGCACAATCTGGGACTCAAGTACCTCGCCAAGATCACTTCGATGCACAACAGGCTCACCAGAAACCTCCTAAGAAACTAGGCCGGCAATTGTCGCAAGCATCGCAGGGCAATCACTATGCCGACAGTCATCGACTAGAGGCCGAAAAGGCCTTGAACGGTCAGAGCGGATTGGTTTCACCAACCGGTGCTCAAAAAGAAAGCTTCTTCTCACATCTTCGAAAGCGAGCAAGACGCTTATCCGGCCGCAACCAGCTCCCAGTGTCACCAAGAACGGACGATCTAGAGGCCAGTGCTGGTTGTGGGCCTTGGGCAAACCCACGAAGTTCCATCACCGATACTCAAGGTGGTCAGGCATACAATGCTTCGAGCAGCAACTTCATGGATCTGGACAATGCTTTACAAAACGTCCGATACTCCCTTGAGACGAGTTCTAACACACCAAGTTCTACTCATGGCGCTCCTGCCAAGCCACCTCAGAGAGTAGCGAGCACCCCGTCGTTGAAGAGACATCATTCGTTACCGCAAGCTCAATCAAACAGCGGAGCTATTCAGACTCCGCCAGGGGGCGTGCATCCGCCGCGATCGACGCGTCGTGTCGCTCAGAAACCAAATCTCGCTCCCAATGCCTACGAGGCACCGGATGAGCAAGAAGAGCTACTCGATGAGGCATTGAACTCCGCTCAAGCAGCGATGATGCAGCTAGACCGTCAGCAGCATGGCCAGCCGCGTGAGAACCAGGATAATGGGCGTTCTGGCAAGAATGCGCGGCCCCGAGCTGTGCAAGTGGCTGGAGAATCGGTTCTACCTGCTCCCTACCCAACACCGTCTCCATCGGCCAAACGGAACAGTGTCGTGTTCGGCGGTTCAGAATCAAACGCACAGCCAATGCAAGCCTCGAAACCCATCGACATCCATCAAGCCAAACAGCCGTATCAAGGGACGGCCTTCCCGTTCCCGACGCCGCCGGACGAAAACGAGTGGGCTGCAGCCGCTGCAGCCAGCCTCGGCCTTGGCGAGCAGTGGAGGAGATAGTCTGGCTGGTCTTCAGCACGGTCGAGATGGCTGTGCTGTGCTGAGGACATCGTCGAGAAGTATGGTCAGGCGTTTATCTAGGGTCAAAAAATTTGGGATCTGACGGCCGAGTCTCTGGCGTTTCGTTTCTATACCCGCAACATTTTATCTGATTGGACATTTGGCAGTGCCCAAGACACATTGCACATGATACAGGGCTTGACGGCGAAGGCTGTACAATACATTTTGGCATACTAATACAAGATACTCTCGTTCAGAAGAGGAGGAAGGAAAGTGTCTGAGAGGAGCGGTGAGAAGAGGAGTCTCCTATGTCAATGCTATCTACTCTGTATCATATGGGAGAGATAGAGGCTCAACAAGCATGACTGATCGTGGTCGCGTACTCCAAAAAAGAGAGTTCAATGTCTCTTCGCCTGTGAAATCTTCAGACGAGTGACCGGCGTGGTGTCGTCGACTATCTTCATTTTCTTCAAAATCGGTAGGGCTGTTAGGGTATCTTTAACCCCACTGCGATCTGAAAGTGCTCGTCAACAAACCCCTTCGTCTTTTCTCTCCGTCTCGCTTGCTCAGGCCTTTGTCCATTGTCGCTCCCTTCACACCCCCACGACATCGGAGGGCAGAGTGTCAAGGGCGACCGCTCGCATTCCAGAGGCAAGAGTTGAGCAGCGGTCGGAGCCGCATCACCAGACTCCCGATCTGAGACCCTTTTTCCCACGCTAGCGGCCAATGTCTCCCTAATCTGTACTTCCGCTCTTCGAACACTCGCAGCTCTCGTTTCTCTTCCCACTCTCGCAGAGGGTCATCGTTCGGCATGGCCTACCAACAGCAAAATCCTCAAGATCCACGCAATCCAAACAATCGACCCCACCTCACCTTCGGCGCCAACGAGCGTGGGTTTGCTGCTGACGCCGGTCGCGCTTACCCCACGACCCCGTCAACCTTTCCGCAGCCTGTGTACCCCTCGCAAAACGGTCAGCAGCCCGAGATCTGGGGCAACCAGCAAGTACCACCCAGTCAATACCAAGGCGGTCCTCCCAGCTATTTCGTTCAACATGTAAACCTTCAACAGCCCAGCTTCCAGCAAAACCAGCAAGCTGCACCTTCCGGCTCTTCGGGCTATAGACCCGCCGGCGCTGGGTACAATGACGGTACTAACGGGCTTGTGCACCAGTTCTCTCACCAGAACCTTGGTGCGGCTGCCTCCTCTCGCTCTGGGAGCCCCTACGGCCGTACAGGAACACCGACAGGAAGTCGTCCAAGGACCCCGGGGAACCAGAACATGCAGCAACAACAGAGTCATCTTTCGAATTCCTTGGTGCCTGGCCAAGGTTTTGCCCAGGATGACGAACTCCCACCCAGAAACCCAGACAAGTACGCCGACAACATCTACCGCCGCGCGAAGCATTCTACGGAGCAAGTCGGCAACTTCTTCCGAGACAACGTTCAGCGTGCAAAGGAGCGGAACCAGAGGTATGTCCACAAGTCTTCGAAAATCCGACTTGTGCATGCTGACCAGCCGGCTTGCCGACAGAGCGAAAGATCTTGAGCAGAGCTTGATGGCTCCAGGTATGGACGAGCGCAAGAAGGGCCAGAAGAAGAACGAGTTGCGCAAGGGCGAAGCTCGCTTCTTGCGCTTCTTGCGCACAAAAGAGCGACCGGAGAACTTCAACACACTCAAAGTCATTGGCAAAGGTGCCTTTGGCGAAGTCAAGCTGGTCACGCGTAAAACAGACAACAAGATCTACGCTCTGAAGTCGTTGGTCAAGTCTGAGATGGTAAGCTTGCGTTTACGCCTCTTCTCAGCTGTTCCGCTGCTGACAGATATCAGTACAAGCGCGACCAGCTGGCCCACGTCCGCTCAGAGCGTGATATCCTGGCTGAATCTGACAGTCCCTGGGTTGTCAAGCTGCACACAACATTCCAAGACAAGACCTTTCTCTACATGCTTATGGAGTTCTTGCCTGGCGGAGACCTGATGACGATGCTCATCAAGTATGAAATCTTTAGTGAAGATATCACCCGCTTCTACATGGCCGAACTGGTCCTTGCTATCGAGGCCGTCCATAAGCTTGGCTTCATCCACCGGTAAGCTAGGAGGTGCCTACAGCTAACTTGTAACCCTACATCGTTAACACGTCTGAACCCAGGGATATCAAGCCGGACAACATCCTGCTCGATCGTGGTGGTCACATCAAGCTCACCGACTTTGGGCTTTCGACGGGTTTCCACAAGCAGCATGATCAGTCGTATTACCAACAGCTTATGAGTGGCAAGGCCCCGAAGGCAAACCGTGAAAACCGCAACAGCATGTCACTAGACCAGATTCAGCTCACTGTCAGCAACCGCAACCAAATCAACACGTGGCGAAAGTCTCGTCGACAGCTCGCGTATTCCACCGTTGGCACGCCAGACTACATTGCACCAGAGATTTTCACAGGGAAGGGCTACGATTTCGCCTGCGATTGGTGGAGCGTTGGTACTATCATGTTCGAGTGTCTCATTGGCTGGCCACCATTCTGCGCTGAAGAGAGCACCGACACGTACCGGAAGATCGTGGACTGGCCGCGACATCTGCACTTTCCGCCAGACCAGAAGCTTCCAGACACTTCTGAGCACTTCGTGCGACGGTGGGTACAACCGGTGCACATACGACGACTGTTTTGCTAATGGAAGCTACAGACTGATCACCGATGCTGACAAGCGCCTGGGTACCCTGGGCGGAGCCACTGAAATCAAGCAGCATCCCTTCTTCCGTGGCGTTGTTTGGGATGACCTTCGTCGGATTCGTGCTCCTTTCGAACCGAAGCTGACGTCTGCGGTCGACACTCAATACTTTCCAGTTGACGAGATTCCGCAACAAGACACCTCGGCTGCCATTCGCGCGCGTGATGATGCTGATCGGCTTGCGGAGGGAGAAGAAGGAGCAGCCGAGATGGACTACCCGTTCGCTGGGTACACTTACAAGCGATTCAACGCTTTCCAAAGCTCTTGAAGTGCCTGTCGATGGAGAGCAATCAACCCAACAAAAGGTATGTCATGTGGCTTTTACAGCCTCGTAAGCCTACGTGACTGCCCTTTCGCTTGTCGTGCACTCGTCGATGATACGCCCCGAGAGCAAGGTTGTGTGGAGATGGATGACTCAGGCGGTCATTTGAGCGGAGGTTCTATGGAATTGCTCAGTTTATTAGCGGGAGAGGAGCTGGGGATACGCCGATGGAAGGAAGCTGTTCATGTCGTCACGAGGACGCAACTAGAGTTGCTGGGCAAAGCAAACCTCCATTGATGGTGTCCTGATTACGGAAAGACTGGGAGTAACAGCCCTAGCAACATGCCCTTGCTCGAGAAGCGAGATTTTGCACAAGTAATGCAATGCACAGCAAGTCCACATGCCATCTCGCTGTTTGTATTCTGCTCACCCATCGTCCATGTGAGGCTTCACCCTTATATCGAGGTGTCGGAGCTAGTTCCATTGCATAGCACTTGCGAGGATAGCTGCCTGCATGTTGAAAAACACAGCTTTCGACCATGGCTGCTACGGAGCGATACGTGTGTCAGCAATGCTTACGCACGATCACCAGAGCAGCATCACGTCAAGGTCCAGCTCGAGCAAGGCCCTTCGTTGCGTCGACAGGTGTCAGTCCGGCAAGACGGTCGTCAACATCACGCTTCTATGCTACATCTCGAACACCGCCTCCGCAGAGCCGGACTAGAACCGCGGAAGAGACGGTACAACGGACCCTCGACCAGCCTTCTGTACCCGCAGAAGAGCAGGTCAACGAAGCTTTGAAGACAATAGAAGCAGCTGCTCTTGATCTCCACCATCAGCAGAATCCTGAAAGGCCAACCAAGAGCGCAGATGGCTCGCCAACGTCCGCAATCTTGTCGCTCGGTGAACAAACACGGCGCAGAGCTTCGCAAGCCACTGTAGGCGCTCATCATGGCGAAGCGGAAAGCCTCTCGTATCTCGCCTACAGGCTGCTAAAGCATCCGCGCATCTTCATTTCCCCGACAGCGATCGCGCTCTATGTGACGATACAGACGCTTCTCTCACGCCTCGACAGTATCCCCGAGGCTTTCAATCTCTACGCGACGAAACCACAACCCCAGACCTCGAAGGCCACGTCACAGGACGTGGCCTACGAGGCGCCTAAGCCCGACGCTGCGGCCTCAGCGATCCCCACCGCGGCTGCCAACCTAGCTCTAGACGCGGCCATACAAGTCCGGAACTTACCTCTCTCGCTCTCAATCATTGCGATGTCATTCGAGAAGCCGGCGTTCAGGAAGAACAAGTTCATAAGGAAGGGTCTTCCGCCGGTCGTTGGTGCGGGCCTCACACCGCTCGCTGCGTGGACGTTGGCATCGAACATGTCGGAAATACAAACGGGTCTGCCACAAGAGACGTTTACAAACATCGCATTTGCGGGCATAGCTACCTACGCGGCTGCTGTCGGGACGATCGGCTACGTGGCCCTCACGTCCGCGAACGATCAAATGAAGAGAGTCACCTGGGCCGTCGGTATGCCTTTAAGAGAGCGCTGGGTGCGTGAAGATGAGCGGGCGGCTGCAGACCGAGTCGCATGTGCTTGGGGATTCAAAGAGACGTGGCGCTGGGGTGAAGAAGAGGGGCAGAATTGGGAGGAGTTGAAAGAGTGGATTGGGATGCGTGGGATGGTACTTGATAAGGTGGGCTTGATGGAGGGTATGGAGTGAGCGGTTGTGGAGCCAGCATTTGCAATATGCCTCTCGACGTCGACTTCTACACGCTGCTACTGAGGATTCCCCTCACCCTCTACCCGCGGCAACACCAGCCTGCCCACTCTGGATGATTTGACCCATGGCATCTTCATCAGAGCGTAAGACGGGCCATCCCAGCCCATCGGCTTTCGCCAGCGTCAAATCAAGCTTCGTCCCCTTGATGATGAACGCGGACTTCTGCGGATCAACCTTGCCATACAACGGAATGTCCGTCTGATATCGCTTCGAGTCCGCCGTCTTCAGATCGAGCTCCACCTTGGTCCCGTCCTCACTGAAGTGTACGTGGCTCTTTTCCTTGTCTATCTTCTTCAGATACAGGCTCGCATGGACCTGGCTTGTGGTTTGGTAGAAGTCGTTCTTCACCGTTTCGACCTTTTCGTAGTCGTTTCCAGACCTGCCCTCCTTCCGCTTGGCGCCCTTCTTCCCGATAAAACAATGTCGAGGGCGCTCTTTGCAGCCGGTGATTTTCATGAATTCGTCAAACTCCAGCACCCGCTTCTTGCAGCACGTCCAGCCTTTGCTGCCTTCGTGAAAGAGCGCCTGGCCTGGATGATATACACATTTCTCGCTGTCGCGCGAGTGTGATGACGTGTCTTCGGGAGATGTGTAACCGCACCCTCGTCGCTTGCAGGAAGTTTTAGGTGGAACCTTGACGTCTGGCTCGTCGGAGTCAGACTCTGGCGGCGCAGGTGATGCGGTTGGTCTGGCATTTGGTTTCGCGGTCGGCGCTCGAGGAGCGGGTGTGGGTATGGGTGCGTCTGGCGCAAGACCGCTCGACACAGGCTTCACCTTCGGGTCCTCTTTCGCTTCCTTGGGCGGCTGTGGGGTATCGTCGACAGTGGAGTGTTTGCCGGTGGTGCATGGTGTGATTTCCAGGAACTCGTCGAAGGTCAGCACGCGCGGCTTGCAGCATTTCCAGCCTAGATTGCGGCGTCCAGTCAGCGTCTTATGCAGAGGTCGGGCAGTGGTGGGGTGAAAGCACCTTTTTGGCCTTCATGGAACTCTGGCGGACCAGGGTGGTAGTTGCACTCCTCGTTCTCGTCTGTAAATGTTTTGCCACAGCCTTTGTGGACGCACTTCTGTGCCATTTCGTTGGTCGCAATCGCAGGCGGGGGACATTTGATCAAACCTGAAGCAGCCTCGTATTGTGCAAGAGCACGGCGGAACGTTCCGGTATGACAGGGTACGCGGGACGTGCATGAAATGGTACGATTGACGACTTGAAAATGATTATAAAATATTACCAGGCATTTGATTCATCTCGTTGTTTCGCGGGACGATGAGCAATGCCTGCTTCCACACGTTCCATCGATGCGCACTGAATGTAACAAACACCACTCTGCCTCATGTCAACGCCTACAGTGGCTCGTCTATTTTCCGATCGCTCACTGGACAGCAGGGCTGTCTTCAGCCATTCCGAGAAAGCACATTATGGACGAGCGCGAAGCAGCAAAGCTACCTCCGCAGACATTTTCACAGCAGCCCCGCAGTCAACGCTTCACATCCATCATCACAGCGTCCGCAAAGGCCAGTCAAAAGGTCGCCGAAGTCCACAAGCCCTGAATACTTCCGTGACCTGAGCCGAACAGATATCAAGAATGCATTTGGGAGACAGCTCGACACGGCTGGGGGCAGTCGGATCCTTCGAATACTGCAAAGCCGCCGCGTGAACGGATCACTCATCGAACATGGTGTGCATATCGAGGACGCCGGCATATCCGAGGACGGACTAAACCAGGCCCTCCGATGGCTGCGTAAGCGCTATCCCGTCGACGAAGAAGCGGCGGCGGAAGCCTGGGCGGACAGGGCGGCTGCAGAGCTGGAGCAAGACTACGACAAGCGCGCGCGGGAGCTTGGGTTAATTAAAGGGAGCGAGGGACAGGGGAGGACGGCGGAGCAGGATGTCTACTCGCGTCCTGGCAATCGAAGTATGCTTGATGATATGCGGATGTACAATGAAGAAAAAGCGAAGAAACAGGAAGAAGCGCGAGAGAAGTCGGGCGAGGCGCAGCGGTCTCGAGACATGCAGCTTGCGAAGACGTCGGAAGCGGAGCAGCAAGCGAAAGAGCGCGCCGTCGCCCTTGCAGAACGCCGTCAGGAGCAGACAGAGGAAGGGTTCGTCTTCAAAGGTCCAATCCCTGAGATGGCCCTCTGGCGCCGTCTTGTACCCTCAACTCTCTTCGCAATCTGCTTCATGGGTGCTATGGCGTATGTCGCCGAGTCTTACAAAGCGCCGACTGCAGCTCGACGAATGTGGAGTGACCTACCACCGACAATAGCAACCTTGACCGGCCTTGGAATGCTCATGACGCTCATCACATGCGCGTGGCATGTGCCTAAATTCTGGCGAATGATGAACACTTACCTTTTGTCCGTGCCCGCTTTGCCAGAGCCGATCAGCATGTTTGGCAATATCTTCAGTCACCAAAATTTCAAGCACCTGACCGCCAACCTAACTTTCATGTGGCTGTATGGGATCAGCTGTGAGTGCTTGAGTATTCTGCGTGTTAAGCTCTACTGACTGCAGATTACAGTACACGAAGACATCGGTCGTGGCAATTTTATGGCACTCTTCTGCGCTGGTGGCGTGGGCGGATCCATCACATCGCTATACTACCACGTCTTGAAGGGTAACCTATCGGCAACCATGTCAGGCGCGAGTGGAGGCGTGGCTGCACTTATCTTCGCCTGGATGTACTTCAACGCTTCGTAAGCTCATTACAACCTGTCCCGTGATGCAACGAGTTGCTGATCACTGTAGCAAACCGGAGGGGCCGTTTCACGCCTCTTCCAAACTTCTGGAAGTCCTCAAGTTTCTGGGGTTTGCCTTTGCCATCGTTCAGATACCCTTGCACTTCGGACCTGGTGTCATGGAGCGGATCGATGTCCTCTCTCATTTCGGAGGAGCGGTCGTTGGACTTGTTGGAGCGTATGCCCTGAAAGCTAGGATTGATTGGAAGCGACAACAGCAGATGTCTAACAAACATACGATCATCAAGACGCCTACTTGACAGTTCTCGGTCATTGCCACATCCTTTGAGAATGTTTTGAACCACGCAAGCACGTTGCGTACGTCCAGCACAATGGCTGGCTTTGCTGGCTTTGTGGATGATCGGATAAGACACCCAGGGTGCTGGCGTCACAAGTGAAGGAAGAAGCAAACACGCTGACGTGCTTGCTCCTGTGCTGCAAAGTATCCATTGTTCGCTTTGCATCAACAGTGGGCACTTTCACCATAACAAGAGGTGTTTGACGGAAAGCGACGCGCTTTCAGGCTTTCAGCAATACCGCAGCAATGATCAGGACACTTCATACACCTTGGTTCAATATCGGTCAGCCTCTACTGCAGCATCGTCCACCTCAAGAGACTGCAGTAGCCAAAATCTCAGTGGCAGGTACAACACAAGTCTTGAACGACAAAAAAGACGGCATAGCAATTGCCGTCCACGCGTCTTATCGATGAGCATCTTCACTAACGGCTACACCAAGGCTGACAGGCACGCCGCTCTTGCAGCCCTCAAGCAACGCCGCGAGGAGCGACGAAGCGCCGTCACCACATCCCAGATCCACAGCATGCGAACCTCTCAGAAACCCACACTAAAGACACGGCCAAGGGGAGAACAGCCGCTCGACTCTTCACCTGGGACCAAGTTCACGGCCAAGGCCACGTCGATCTCCACCAAAATGACCATTCACACCATAGCCCATAATCCAAAGTGGCAGCGCAACCAGGCTGAAAGAAGGCAGTCAATGGACAGGAAGACGAAAGAGGTGTACGGGCTCGATCGATATAGAGTGAACAAGAATTTACTGGCCGGGAATGGTAGGCGAGCACATGCAGCGAAGGTGAAGGTAGATAGCCACGGATCAGAGCAGCAGATCAGGGTGTCGAAGTGATGTTTGGGTCCAGAAACCTTGGTTGAAGTGACGGGCTGTAGAATCGAAGAAGAGGGGAGAATTGAGAGCACAGCAAGGGAGACACGTGCTTGAAGTGTCTGGCAAAGGTTGACGAGAATTAGAAGGCACGCGACTGTCCTCGTGCTGAAACTTGGACCCCTCATTGGCTCCCTCCGTAACAGATGCGTTGGAAGCACGCGACACTTGAACTTCCCTCCTCCCTCATTCTTCATCGTAGAGTTCGTTGAGCAAGAATGGCGCCTTGTCACCTTGCTGACTCTGTTGATTCCTCCGTCCCTGCCTCTCTCGCTTCCTTGGTCATGTCCCGCCCTTCTATGCGCGGCATGCCACTCTGCGCCCTTCATATGCAGCTTGACCACCGTTGAGGCGATACCGCATGACACATGAGCTGAGCGATCATCTGAGCTCCTTCAATCCCGCTGTCTTACCGATGCCGCCAGCAACTATGCCGCCTCCAACTCTGCCACCGACTCCGGCGGCATCCACTGAGATCGCTGCCAAAGAGCACCCAACCCTTCCACAGCTCCATCGCTCATTTGACCTGCCTCCGTCTGCATTCCCGGAACCCCTCGACACTACTGTCAATGACCCACACCGCAGACCAAGACCTTCTACCAAGAAGCCCTCATCCGCTCATGCCTCTCCCGCACAGCCGTCCCAAACACCAAAAAGCCCAACACGGAAGCGGACTGCCTCCCAAGCAGCGCTGGTACCCGATGATCTTTCATTGCCCCCGCCCCCCTCAAGATCGCGTAAGATCATTCATATGAAGCCTCGCAAGCAGGACGAGAAGACGACCTCGGCGCACGATCGTGATGAGAGATCCGCAGGTGCTGAAAAGGCAACAGGCGGCGCAGGCGGGAAGAAGAAGCCTGCTGGTCCCGCAGCTGGACGAAAGATCGCTCGGAAGACTGCACACAGTCTCATCGAACGCCGCAGGCGTTCAAAGATGAATGAAGAGTTTGGCGTCTTGAAGGACATGATTCCGGCTTGTGAAGGCCAAGAGATGCATAAACTGGCGATCCTTCAAGTGAGCACCCTTACATTGACGCACGGTATGGCCTAGCCTCACTGACAACGTCTTTCGTAGGCTAGTATCGAATACATGCGCTATCTGCAAAATTGTCTGGCCAATGTGAAGAGCGGCAAGCAGCCAGCCAGCTCGGCGACCCCGTCTAACCCGACTCGCCCGCAGAGCGCCGCGACGACACACTCGAGCTCTCAGCTCGTTTCCCAAGACGATGAGGCTGACGGGGCCGAACGCCCTTATTATCAAACACGATTTCCTCCTGAACGCCCCGAGGCGTTTGGCTCAACACAGACATCACCCGCCATTTCCGCCATGGCTACCTCGCCAGCCTTCGGCGGGACTTCATATAATCATGCAAGGCATCGCGGCTCAACCGCGCATTTCGAGCTCCCGTCCCCAGCGTCTGCGCAGGTGTCGTCAGAGCGGGGGTACGCACCCTACAGTTCAAATGCCATTCGTCAGTCTTCGTACAGCCACTCTAACCAAGCGTCGCCCACACTGCTGCCCCAGTCGAGCCATTCCAGCGCCCCGTCGGAGCTCGATCAGGAAGCTTCGGCCGCATTGCTCATGCTCAATGCGTCCGACAGGAGAACCAGCGGCTCAGGCAGGAACAGTGAGGGTCTGGCTTCGAAGCAGGCAGGGCAGCTGAGGGCGATCAGTGTGAAAGATTTGTTGAGTAATTGAAGTGGTTATCTAGCTGGATACCGCAGCCATCTGTAACCAGAATCCCGCAGTGTACCTTGATCATATATTGCGGCATATTCCCGGGCGCTCACGGTCCCTTGCATATGCTTTGATTATACCCAATGTGGTAATGCGTATGGAAGCTAAGCCTTACGGCAGCCTCACGGATACTTCCTTGCTCGTCTCTCTTTCAACTCTTGTCAACTTTAGCTCATCTTCTTTCGACTACGGCCGCCGCTGTGACGTGTGCTCTCCTCGAGACCTGCAACAATATATCTCATTCCACTGTAGTATCACGGTATTGTTGTGCGGGCGGCTGAAGTCCCGCCGCTGTGCAGTTCTGCCTCATCGTGCGGTTCACACGCTTTTTACCAATCTTTGGGCGACGTTCTGCCCTTGTGGATCTTTGCGTACTACCTTGCAGCAAGAGTGTAAAAGCTCAGTGCAGCTTGTATCCCTGACCCCAGCTTTTCAATTGCCGCAAGATTTTACGTTCAAGGAGTGCCAATCCGTGGTCCGCAGGCGACGGCTACAGGCTCCTGTCTACCGAACCAAAAGACAGCAAAGCTCCTTGTCCTCCAAGTGACGTTGTTTAAACGTTTGGAGGGCCAGGTTTGCGGTCTTTGGTTATTCAGGCGTTCAGCGATCCTGCGAAAGATATTTCCGGCCCTTCTTTTTTCTTCTTCGTCGTCACAGCATTCCTGAGGAGCTAGGCTTGAGAGTGACAGCGTCATGTCACATACTATGACTCACGTAGGCCATGGGCCTCCGTCTGCCTCGCTCAGCAGGCAAGATGATCTCGAGTCGGCAAAGCCGTACAAGGTCGTTTTCGAGAACATCACGCAAGAGAAAAAGCAGCTGCAGATGATTGTGCGTTTAGTGTGTACCTTGGCCATAGCTTCACTAATCTAGCGCAGGACTCACATCACCATAGGCCGCCGCACGGTTACACATACGTGCCGTTTGGCTATCCAGATATCACGGAAGGTTGCAAAGAACACTGTCGGCAGCAAGGCATGCCAGTATATACAGTAAGTTGCACCGACATGCGCTATTGACATCGTTTCCGCCTGACCCGGTGATGTCGAAGAAATCCGATCACTATGGAATTGGGCAGCTCGCGCGACAAGTCGGACGCATAGGATTCCACTTCCCCACGGAGATCGTCGGTAGAGTACACAATGTTCACGGTAGCGGGTCGAGGTATTCCGGTATCTTCCAGACTAAGCAAGGCCCTGAGTACAGAGATGACGGGGTGGTCAATGCATCACAGATTGAACGCCGCCTCAACGACCACGCAAGACGCCTTCGCAGTGGTAGAAACATGAACGAGACCCAAATTCAGATCGGTCAAGTGAAGAGCACCATCCAGGAGCTCTTCCCAAAGATACCTGAAATCGATCTGCAAGCGATCACAGATCGCGCATTCGCTGAGGTTCTTTATCTTCAAATCGTTTCCATGAATACTGCTGATCATTCCACAGGGTGCTAAGACAGTTGGCAATGAAAGAAACATGCCGCTGGCCCAAAGAGTCCAGCTCGCAGTTGGCGCGCACGCTCGGCATACCTACACACATTACGACCAGTTGCTGAAGGTCGTGGATTGGGACAGAGCGCGCTCAGAGATTCAAAAAGAGGTACTGGATGTTCTCCTTCGTTGGCGAGGGGAGAACATCCCTGAAAACAACGCGACTGAGCTTGAGGACATCCTGCGTGAGGTGATCGTCATCGATTCAGATGATGAGGGCGAAGAGCGTGAAGATGAGGAGTATGAACCACCAGAGACTCTTGCGCAGCCCCAGCGCGAGTCAGATGAGGAGTACGTCCCTGCAGAGCCATCTGGCCAGGGCGCAGGTGGCGAAACGCTGCGCAGGCCAAATCATTACGGAGCGCGCGGGGATCAAGTGCCTCATCAGCCGATGCCCCGAGGCATGCCACACGAGCGACGGGAAAATCGGTTTCAAGCTGAGATGTATCGCCGAGTGGAAGAGTCGATGAACCGCCACAACCTCATTGCGCGGCAGACCGGGCACCGTCCGCCTCAAGTGGATCCCGATGTATCTACAGCTTACCAGCCAAGGGATCGCGAGATTCATCACGTTCAAAACGCGCTGCCCGCTCCAAATTTCGAACAGCGTCCGATGTTCGTTTCTTCGGCACGCCCAGAAGAGTCACATGTGTATGAATCCATTGAGAATGGAGGACTAAAAAAGAGAAGACAGGAACACATTCTCCGCTCCCCGGCGGGTACTCAAGGTGACCGCGGACCCACCGTCAAGCGGCACCGCTGTAATGGGCTCGGGCCCGATACTTACGTATACAGCGGGGATGCATCTTCTCGAGAGTTTCGACACGTCGATGGCGAGGATCTAGAAGTTGTCCACCTTCGCTCAAACGGAGACAGTGCCGCCAACCAATATCCAGCGCGACTCGATCGTCATACCCGAAATGGACATCAACACCCCATACACGACCATCGCCACCAGCCTCAGCCTCAATTCGGACTACCCGCCTATCATGCCTTTTACCAGCAGCCGTATGAGCAGAACGGCTCGCAGGAACCTGCCACACATGGCCTCCGACCACGTCGTCAACAGCATATCGATGCCTACACCGGCCAGCCCGTGCAAATGGGATATGACTACGAGCTGGTGTCGGGTTCACATGGGACCCGCTATCCCCCGCCTCCACCACCGCCTCTGCCACCAACGCACAACTTTCACGCAGGGACGTACCGCTATTGACGTAGAGACACGAGATTAGGAGAACGAAGATGATTATGTACGATTATCACTAGAGCGAGGCACGCTATGCGGCTCACGCCGCTGCCATGAGAGGCGGCCTTGTGCTGTATAAATACCGCGAAGAACCAATGTGAACTCCAAAATGACTCTCTTTCACTCTTCAACTCACCGTAATCCGTGAATACTTTGGAAGCTTTACGCCTCAGCGCAGCTACGGTAAGTTTAGAGCATTCCCAGAACGCGTGCTTGAGCTCGCGTTAGACAAGCATCAGCACGTCCAGCTTGCGACTTCTTGCATTACAACAGTTGCATACCGAGGCATTCACAGCTTTTGTGCACGGATACAGACGCATTGACAATTGGGGTAAATGTCGTCACTGGACCGTACTTATGTCTGAGGAATGCGTCTTCGACTGGGGATGGATACATTGAGGAAGCCTCTGCGATGGGTTGAGGTCGATTGGTGTGATCATCCCTGCTATTATCCGGACATGTAAGGACGGTGACATTGCAGACAACACTCATTTTCTGGTAGATTCAATCGGTAGCTTTGCCTCAGCAAGCAAGATCGGTCAATCCATCCGTTTCCGTGACGAATGGCACGGCGCTGCTCCATATGCTCCAATACATTTGGCTGATCAAGTCAACACTTGGCTCGAAGAGAGCATGGCTTTGGGCGAACTTGTATACGTACCTGCTGTTCGCAAGTTCCTTGACCTCACTGGGCTCGTACCGGCTTTCTCTCGATGTCCTACCGCGATCTGCGCTGGGCTGTGCGCGCATTCATGTTCTTCAAGCAGACTGCTAGCCTGAAGTCTGGCCATCTTCGAGTCACCTCGCTCTCATTGTTTCTTTGCCCCTTCTCACTCACTCGACCCATATCACCGCGATGGCCCTCGTCAGGTTTCTCTGCTCGGCAATGCCGAGCCTCTGACCTCAAAGCACACTTCGCAATCGCACGTCATATATCAACCAATCTCCAATCGTTGCTCTGAGCACTCCACAGCTCCATCACACATGCTTCGTCCCACCAATTGGACCTCCCTTCACCTTCCCCCAATCGATACTCGCATCTAGTTCCTCGTTCACCAGCCCGACCATGCACACGTTGTCGCCGCGCACGAGGTAGAGGCCGTGCTCGGTGGTCTCTGAGGGCTCGGGGTCGTCGGCCGGCCGGATTATGCGCTCGATGGTCGAGGAGAGGACGAGGTTGGTGGATTGGTCGAAGGTCTCGAGGACGCCGAGGAGCGTGCGCGCGTCGATGGTGAGGATGAGGATGCGTTCTGGGGGTGTTAGTGATGTGGGGAGGGGGAGATCTGGGGCGTTGTAGGTATAGGTTTGGCATCGAGGAGGGTTAGGGGATGGGACGCACTGTTCACGTAGTCTTTCAGGTTGTAGGACATGATGATGTGGTGGGATGTTATCGGCTTGTGTCTGGTGGAGGTGGTTGACCAGGCTTGAGACTATGTTTGGAGGATGTGTGAACAGGAATGAAGCTGCAGCGCAGGTGGATAAGCGAATGAATTGCGCTACGCCAGTGAATTGAAGTTCGTTTGCGACGAGCAGCGCAGGCAGAAGCTCTCGTCTTGTGCTTTTCAATTCGAAAGCTTCCGGGGCACAACCCTAAGCAACCATACCATGAAACCTTGAGTTTCAACCTCTCCGCCTCTCGACGTCAACTCGCAGGACCACGCGCGATGTCGAGGCCTTTGCCGCCTCCAAGCGCTCGCGACATCCGCACCGCCTACCGGCACCTCACGCTCCTCGCCCTCCGCGCCGTCTCCCACACCCACGGCCCCGCGCGCCACACCATCCGCACCAAGCTTCGCCTTGCCTTCCGTCTTTCTCCTCCTAATGACTGGGACCCCAAGCGCATCCACAACACCTGCCAGTTCCTGTACAACGCCGCCAATCACATGTCGCTCGAGCACAAGGTGTTCCGGACGCTGCTTTATACGTGGTGGTGGGACATGGGCACGGGAAGCGTGGCCGGCGGCAAGCAGGGGCGGGATTTGAGAGTGCTTGGAGGACGGGAGAGGGAGCGGAGGCTAGATGCGCGGTCGAAATTGGAGAAAGAGGCGAAGACGAGGAAGGGCGAGGATTTGAGGGTTTGGGAGGGCAGGATGGATGGGTTTAGGACTATGGTGAGGGGGTTGAATGAGAGTATGGGGTTGTGTTTGAGATGAGGTTTCGTGACATATGAAACGAATGAGCAAAATAAGACAAGAGAAGGTTTATCATGCCTTGAATATGACGATCAAGTGAAGGTTGGTGTGCAATAAATTAAGCGGAGCACACCCGGGGACTTCTGAGATGAGGTCGCCTAGGATCCCTCGCTCAGCGCCCTTCAGCCTGGACACGTCCGCATATGAGCGAAACTCGAGGGCTCATCACGAATCCTCGCCATCCCGTCCTGGCCTTCACCGTTGTCTCGGATATCACCTCCCAATCATCCTTGCGCCATATCACCTCGGCGCTCTTCGTGGTTGGGTCGTATGCACTACGATACAGGTCAGCATGAATACCATCATAAGCAGAGCACATGCAGTATCCACGACAGCGCCTGAATGAATGGCTTACTCAACCACGCAGAATGCAACACGCGCCAGCCTCAGCTCATCATTGAGCCACCAGGATTCCGCATGTCTGTAGATACCTGGAAGCAAACACTTCTTGGCCCAATCCCGGCTGCCGACGATGTCTTTCTTCACCCAGACCTCGTAGTGTTCATGGTAGCTATCAGTGTTTCTGAAAATGTGGTAATAATCCTGAAGAGGGAGATTTTGGGTCATCTCTACGTATGGTAATGACATGTTGAAAGGCTAGTGAAAATGAGAGGCGTGATTTAGAAATAAGATGTGCGACGCCAGCGGTTTGTAACAGGCAATACAAACGACACAAGCCGCTACGTCGCCGCTGTCTGTTGGCAATTTGCCGCACATAGAATATTCACGATGTACCGAAAGACGTCTAGGGACCGACTCATCATTCCTCATTCCTCAATGCATCTACCCGGACAAGATCATCAAACACGGGTAGAAGACACAGCAAAGGCAATCCCATGGAAACCCGCCATCTGCGTCTGATAACGCCGCTCGACACCTCCCCTTTGCTTTCACCGATCCGTACAGCAGCGTGCGCCCGTTCTCGTCGGCCCATGTCACTGTGGCCATCCTCGTCACTTTGTTGTAGTCGCTGTCTGTCGCATCAGCTCAACTCAGAAGCCTTCCTACTTTATTGTTTCGCAAAGAGGAGAGTATACTTACTCAACAAAACAACATTGCGAGCTTTCCAAGTCGGCCAAAGTGCTGCGCTCCAGCTCATCAATCTCCCAGCGCGTGCACTTGCTTGCTCGACGCCTTCGCTTTGTGGCGCTCTTTCGTATCTGCTTCTGACAGTCCTTGTAGAGACGGTCCAGAAGACGTGCCTCTACCCATTCTCGACACTTGAAGCTTTCCTTTCTGACCCACACGCGTATTTGAGGAGCCTCTAAGTACAATACATGGTGAGCATTTGGGTCGCGGTACTTCGGGGGTGCATTCTGTTGTAAAGAAGTCATTTCAAACGAGGCGAATGACAGTGTAACGAGAGAAAATAAGGAATGTGTTGATGTAGGATCTATCGAAAGTTTGCGGGTGTTGAATTGTACGTGAATATATAGGCAACGCAAACGAAAGAGGAGTCCACGAGCCTGACCCCAAATATCCGGACGCTCGGCTAGGTCGGAATGGTTCGTGCGACCGACGATGGCCGTTGTCAATAGTATGTGCTATACAAGAGCTTTGACGGGTTGGGGGAACGTTGAGGGCCATCAAGATGACGCTGAGGTCATTGTAGCCGCTACTGTCTGCCCTTCTCGCTCCCCGTGCTCACGCTTCAAATCAGGTCTGTATCAAACGACCTACTCTCGTGCACCGACGCAAGTCAAGCGTTACTTGACCCGCAGCCGCAAAGCTTCCCAAGGCCAAACCATGCCCTTCTTCGAAACTCATGCTGACCGACCGGCTTCTTCGTTCTGACCGCTTCAGACAACCGCGCCGATCCGCTGAAGTCAGACCACTCGATATCCACAAAGTTGGCTCGGTCGTCGCGTTTCCTGCACCTGACTGTCAGCGATTGCAATTGGCTTTCGCCATGACATTTCCAAATTACTGGGGACACGGACACATGACCGTACTTACAGGACAAAGCAGAATCGCACCTCCGCAAATCTGGTCGGGTCGTCATTCTCCTGGTTCTGAGCCTCCTCCTGCACACTCGGCAAGACGTATTTCTTCGCCCAAGACCGCCTTTTTGCGATGCTTCTGCTGACCCAGATTTGATATTGATGTCGCTGGGGATCAGTCCCTTTGGTCTTCGTAAAGATATGGAAACTCTTTGTGGAAGGAAGCTGTTCAGGGACTGTTATAAAAATTTCAGGTGTTACCATCTTGAATGATCAGGGTAAAAAAGAACAAATGTGACAAATGACGACAGAGAGCACAATCGACTTTCATGCAATGTCGCCATATAGCAGGAGTAACATCCGAATATATATGCTGAAGGAGCCCTAGAAAAAAACGTGTGACCGTAGCAGACCGTCGGTGTTGCACGGGGGAATGGGGCATGGCTGACATTGTGAAACATCAAACACGTTTGTAAAGCGCTGCTTGCCGAACAAGCGAACAAAAGTCATGAATAGCGGAGCGTGAGACCGAGACTTGTGGTAGTGGCGGAAGTCTGCGGCTTTCATTTGGAAAGGCGTCAATACCGCAATGTTTGGGGAGTACTGGCTCGTTCTCATATGATGAACCCTCACATGAAGTCGTCCTCCCAGTCTTCTCCTCGATTCTGATTGCTGGACTCTGCAATGGCGTCCTCCGAGTGAATCTCATCGTATGCATGATCTCGCTGCCACGCCAGCTCTTTCCGCTCTTTCGCGATCCGGGCCTCCTCCTTTTGCCGCTCCCTCTGCGCTGCGACATCAACTTTGCGAGATTGTCGTAGAGTCTCGTCCTTCTCGGCTCTGAGGTCTGGGTACTTCTCAACTTTGGTCTTGTTCAGGCGGTTGACGATGGGGTTCTCGCGCTGGGCGACGTGGACGCGCTTGACCTGGTGCTGGTCTTAGCGAATGCTTGAGATATGAATGCTTTAGAGATTTACCGTCTTGTCTCTATGAAACGAGACTTGGCCAGTCGCCATACTACCGTCCTTCTTCAGGTTTAACCACGGTGTGTATATGATGGTGATGTTGTCTTTCTTGTTGCCCTCAATGGAATTGGCCTTTGTCAATTGTGCGCAGTCTTGTAGAAGCTCTTCAGGTATTTTATCCCATGTATCGCCTTCTCGCATCCGGAGGTAGACATGTGCGCTCGAGAGCTTGTCGACGTGGAACTACGCATCGGTGTAAGTGGAGATGACGCCACTAACGCAAGGCCGATGGACGCATACCCTGCGAGGAGGTACATAAGCTTTCGAAAACAGTCGGTGAGGTTCATTCCCGTGCTCTTACCACACGTCTTGCTCCAGGCCGTATTTGATCAGATCCTCATCTACGAGCTGTCAGATCAGGGAACACCGAGCAAGGATGCGGACGGCGGACTTTCGAACTTGTCTTTGCCAACGTAGATGTTAGCCGACGGCGTGACCATATTGCTGGTGTAGTAGAAGACCATGATGGATGATGGGTAGTGTTCAATTTCGTGGGAATTGTTAAGTCGAGTAAACGCGTCCCAGGTTGGGCTCGTGGGGCAAAAGTGGCATGTGCGGAACTCTTCCGCACTAGCGGTTGGGTGTCGATAAGATGAGTCCTAAAGATCCGAAGGCGGCTTGAGATGGTGAAGTTGAAGTTCGTGTATTGTGAGAAATACGACATCAGCATGTTCCAGTTGTCTCGCGTAATGGAAGGTTCGCATAGTCTGCGCTGTCACTGCGTTTGAGTCCGAGTCCCTGGCGTTCCCTCTGCTTGGGTCCGCAACTGTTTGATGACTTGCTGATGGCGACCATTAGCTTACAGAGGGCTGAGAAACCTTGAACGGCACATGTGATGATACATACCGCCAAAGCTTCAGGGTTGACACCATTCTCGATGAGCGACACACATAAAGACAGCTGCGTGCGATCGAGGTGTGTATTCTATCCTTCGTCAGTACGAGAAAACCTCCAGTCCGTTACTAGAGCTGTGCGACACGGAAGACGCTGCTTATGAAAATCAATGGCTCCATTCTTGACCTACTAGAAGGGTAGAGATCTCATGCAGGATGTCGATGACTTCACGAGCAGCCTGTCGCTTTTCTTCGGCTGAGGCTGACATCTTGAGATCTCTAGTCGGGCCTTCAAGATTCCAGAGCACTCGTCAGACTATCAGGCTATCCAAGCGTAGAGGTTCAACAAATAGATCCAAGGTCTTGAGGACGCGACCTCTTCGCGGTCGCGTTGATATCTGGCCCAAAGAAGCTAGCACGCCAAGCTTTGATGCAGCAGTCTCCGCATCAAAATGACGATCAGGAGACGCAACATCCAGGGACTCGCTCCTTGTCAAGCTTTGATGTGATGCTCGATTGCATGACACTTGCCTCTCTCAGAATGGTCGCTTCTCGTAAAGCACCACGTTTGGTTACTGACCCAAGAATTGTCTCATCCTTGGGGTGGACTCTTTAATGGCGTGAGTACCTACACTCTGCGTCTGTACATGAGAGCACTTCGAGCTAACTCCAAGATGCGAGTCTGCCCTTCTGCAATACTCGTCGCTGGGCTGTGTGTGCTTGCAGCAGCCCAGCAGGACGTCCTACGCTTCGTCGATCCTTTGATTGGGACTGCTAACGGAGGTGAGTGTGGAAGGTTCTTTCCATTCTCTATTGCATAGCTAACAGTTATAGGCCATGTGTTTCCAGGCGCGACACTGCCTTTGTACGCCGCCATCGCCCTTTTGCGTGCTGCACAAGCTGATGCAAAAGCAGTGGCATGGCCAAAGCTGTTGCCGACGTAGATGGTGAGGATCAGGGGGGTTATGCCTCCGATGGATCCAACATCAATGGCTTTAGCCATATGCACGACTCTGGCACAGGTGGTGTGAGTAACCTATGCTCCTCGCGGCATTGTTTATTAACATGATGACCATCAAACAAAATTACAACTCGCTGAGAGCTGCTGTGATATCAACCTTTATCCATCTGATTGCATAAATCCTTGAATCTGTCATTGAAAGATCGCGAGCAATACTGATTGTTCGACAGTCACCATCTCTGGGCAATTTCCCCTTGTTCCCGCAATCTGGTTGTGTAGGCGACGATGTCAACGGTTGCGTGTTTCCGATCGCCTCGAGATCTGTTCCGCAGGTGAATGGATCAGTAGTGGCCACGCCCGGCTACTTTGCAGTCGATCTGTCTACTGGCATAAAGGCGGAAATGACGGTCTCAGACCGGACAGCGCTGTACCGCTTCACGTTTCCCTCCGTGCCCGTGGGCATTGACGCACCGCTTAGTCCAGTGATTCTTGCAGATCTGATTGATTTACCCAGGACCCGCACGTCCGGTGCTGCCTTTGTCGACTCTGCCACAGGGAGGATCACTGGAAACGGCACGTTCGAGCCGAGCTTCGGCATTGGAAACTACAACTTGAGCTTCTGCGCAGATTTCCAGGGTGCCAGTATACGAGACACAGGAGTCTTTGTGGACAGTCGTGCCGGGCCCGACTCTTCTGTATCTGTAGTAGACGATGGCGTCGATTCGTTTCCAAGTATACTTCCCGCAGGAGCTTTCGTCCGCTTCAATCCGCCAAACGCTAATAACCAGATCATTGCCCGCGTTGGTGTCAGCTTCATCAGCACAGAGCAAGCATGCTCAAACGCTGAATCTGAGATCGCTGACTTTGACTTTGATGGCACGAAGAGCTCCGCAGAGCAAGCGTGGAGGGAGAAGCTCGGTGCCGTCTCGATCTCTCCGGGTGGCGTTGACGATTTGTTTCAGACGACTTTCTGGAGTGGCGTATACCGTTCGCTCATCAGTCCTCAGGACTACACAGGAGAAAACTATCTCTGGCAATCAAGCGAGCCTTACTATGACAGCTACTATTGCATCTGGGACTCGTTCCGTAGCATCCACCCCTTGATAACCCTCTTGGACCCGGAGTCACAATCACGAATGGTTCGCAGCCTTGTGGATATCTACCGCCATGAAGGCTGGCTCCCCGACTGCCGCATGTCGCTGTGCAAAGGATTTACGCAAGGTGGCTCGAACGCAGACATTGTGCTGACAGACTCGTATCTGAAGGGAATTACTGGCGTTGACTGGGCGACAGCATATGAGGCGCTGGTGAAAGATGCTGAGGTTGAGCCACAGAATTGGAATTTTGAGGGTCGTGGAGGCCTTGCGAGCTGGAAGACTCTCAATTACATTCCGACTGAGGACTTTGACATTCTGGGCACCGGTACTCACACTCGCAGTATCTCGAGAACCGTGGAATACGCATACGACGACTTTTGCATCGCCGAGATGGCTCAAGCACTAGGCAACGCAGCGGATTATGAAAAGTACATGGAACGCTCAGGCTACTGGCAGAACATGTATAACCCGGACCAACCCTCATCGATCAACGGTACGGACACAGGCTTTGTTGGCTATCTGCAGCCAAAGTACCTCAACCAGACATTTGGCGTGCAAGATCCAATCTTCTGCTCTCCACTACTGAACTTCACAAGCTGCTATCTGAACCCGCAGGGGCATGAGACATACGAGGGGAGCAGCTGGTTGTACACGTTCTTCGTGCCCGGCGATATGGCGAAGCTTATCATGACACTGGGTGGCCCAGAATCGTTTGTCAACCGCCTTGACTACCTTCACGAATCCGGACTGCTCTATATTGGAGATGAACAAGGCTTCCTGCCTGTATACCAGTATCACTACGCCGGACGTCCAGGCTTGTCTGCTAACCGATCGCACGCTTACATACCGAGCCAATTCAATACTACTGTTGCAGGCATACCGGGCAACGACGACAGCGGAGCTATGGGCTCATTCGTGGCTCTCAACATGATGGGTCTATTTCCCAACCCGGGTCAGAACGTCTACCTGATAACGCCTCCCTACTTTGAGGAGATGAACATTACCAACGGCCAAACTGGCAATGTTGCTACAGTACGCAACATCAACTTCGATCCCACTTATCAAGCAATTTACATACAATCTGCTACGTTGAATGGTACCAACTACACCAATAATTGGATCGACCACAGCTTCTTCTTGGATGGTGGCGTGCTCGAGCTGGAGCTTGGGTTGAACGAGAGCAGCTGGGGCACAAGAGACGAAGACCTTCCGCCAAGCTTGTCCACAACCGGGATACACTTGTCATGACTATTCGCTGCGTAGGTAAGCAGCTTGAAAGTAGGTGGTCCAGATACTTGAAGCTGCATGCGTTACTTCGGTACCCCGCGACCCGAAGCTCGAACATCTTCAACATGACGTTACTACCCTGAAGACTGCAGCTCATTGCCATGACACGTGAGATCGTTCGTGAGCCAGTGATATCCAAAGCGTCCTTATAAATGGTGCAAGCTGCCAGATTGTGCAAACAACAGTCTTATATAACAGAGTTCGACCTGCGCAAAAATTAAAGGCGCGGTATAAACTGTCTGTCCACCATCATGGAATGTATCCGAGAATTCTACGAGCTAACCATTGCAGTCAAGCCACGCCAACTTATCACCACTTCACGTTCAGCGCACACGTCAAGATACGACAGACAGGTTCTGTCAGACCTACCACCACGATGCAAGACACAACGTCTACAGCCGTAGACCCGCTACACCAGCAATCCATGCACAACAAGATAAGCGGATCGGCGCCTGTCGAAAGCGGCTCGCATCCACCCGTCGAAGCCGAAAAGGGCGAAGAAACGCACGAGACGAACTTATTCGAGGAGAAGTTGGACAAAGCGTTCGGACAGGCCGAGCATGACAAGGAGCAGTCGGGTGCAGGCGTGGGCAACCACCCCAAAGCCTGAATGACACAGGAAGCACATTGATCAAGTATTCATACAACACGTCATACACGAGCGTTACGACATCAATGAACCAAATCCCTTCCTACCTCCCCTTCCTCCCCACCCCACCCCATCTCACTCACCCCATCGCAAGCCTCTTCAACCCGTCCTCCCCTCCATTAAACACATCCGAATCGCCCCCGGCACTATAACTATCATCATTCTGCCAGATCGTCTGATAGCCCCACCCGCCCGGGATTGTGCCCGGGCTGCTCCCATACCGCGCCAGCACCAGCGGGCTGTTGTCCGCGAACGCCTTGCTGTTGCCCGTGCACTGCGTCCACCAGTCGTTCGTGCTGTAGATCAGCGGGTACCGGCTCGTTTTGGTGTGGTAGGCGTCCACGAAGTCGCTGATCCAGGCCACCATTTGGCTGGCGCTGAGGCCGTAGCACGTGGACCCGGAGGGGTTGTATTCGATGTCGAGCATGCCCGGGAGCGTGATGCCGTCGTTGGACCAGCCGCCGCCTACTGGTGTTAGCGTTGCTTCTCTGCGATCTCTGGGAGTTTGCCGTGTATGCTGGCGTTGTTGTGAACCAGTCAAAACTGGAGAACTAGGATAATGCGATGCTACTCACCATGCGCAACGAAGTAATCCGCCTGCGCCGTCCCGCTCGAGTCGTCCGGATGCGCAAAGTGGTACGCCCCGCGGATGAGCTTGGCGTCCGTCGCGCCGCCGTAGTTCTTGGAGAAGGAGGAGTCGGTGTACGTGGTGGACTCGGTGGCCTTGATGATGACGAAGCGAGCGCCGTTGGCGTAGGCGGCTTTGAAGTCGACGTTGGGCTGGTAGTGCGAGATGTCGAAGCCTTGAACTGTGGCGCGTTTGTCGATGGGCGTGGCGGCCGCTGCGCCGGCCAAGGCGGTGGTGAGGAGGGTGGATGGTTTCATGGAGGTTATGGGGGCAGTGCTGTGGTTGTGGGGTGGGGTGTTTGTAGAAGCTGGTTTGTTTGTAGATAGTAGTCATCCTGTTCGACCGTAAGGAGTCTTATATAGCCTTCGGGGTCTAACAAGCTCCACGATCTCCTGAACGTTATAGCGGACCGAAGCGCACGCGGTTCCCTCGTGCCGTCCACACGTGCAGCGTCCATCCTACGTCAGCTCACCAGAGCGGCAACTCGGTGGATTATGATCAATGAGAGCTCAGTATAAGCGATGCAAGGTCCACCGGAGTGACATAGCGGCAGCCGTCATCTTATGAGCGGCAGTTCGGAGCGTGGTGATGGACGGGGACAGAGTGAATATCAATGAGAGCGGAGCATAAGCGAGGGATAGGCCAACCTGAGTCCAAATCTGTATAATAGAATGGAACATGGGCTATCATAGCTACCTGATAGGGCGAGGAGTGCTGTCGATTAGGCGGGTTCATGCATGCTAAGCATTGAGGCTGTCGATCATCCTGTTTCAGGCTGGCGGCTCAAAATGCCCCTGGTACGCAGGTCCTGGAAGAGTCGCACAGATCGAATGTCTCTGACAATACTTTGAGAATGAAAGCTACCGTCTTGCACAGTAGTAGCATTGATTGACATCTAGTCAAGGATGTAAGCGAATTTAGACAGCGCCCCAAGGGCGGGATGTGTTTCGCTCATGCCAGCACACCATGACATCTAACTCGGAGTCAATGTGAGTCTTCGTTGCCCCAATACACATGTTTTGCCGTAACGAGAGACCGTGCGTCCGTGTTCGATGGGCAGCGATACGCTCAAGGCTGACCCGATGGAAGCCAGCGTCACGCCGCATCAGCAACGAATTTCGCCTTTACGCTCCACGACACCGTGAGCTTTCCCGGCTCAAGGCTGAGCTCTTCCTGAACGCGACCTCCCGCCGACCCAAACAGGGAGCCGGGCGCTTGCGCCGTCTGATTTGACATGGCGCCAAACGCGCTCCATCCGTACCCTCCGTTTACGTCATTGCTGCCCGTCTCCACGAAAGTCATTCGTGCCGTCCGCGAACCCGTTGCGGCCTCCGCAAAGTCGTTGGCCTTCTCCATCGCATCTCTGACGGCTAGCTTGCGCATCTTCTTCTCCAGCGCCTCTCGCGTGGGGTCGAGTAGGTGCCACGTGATGTTTGTGACCTCTGCGTGTGGCGTGACCGCAACGGTGCTAGCGACCGAGCTCAGCACTGAGAAATCTTGAAACTTCATGGTCAAGGTCGTAGTGGCGGTGTGTCTGCGATGGCGCTCTTCTTCCTCGGCAACCTCAACTTCGGTCCACGGTTCACCCAATGTGCTTGACGGTTTTGCTTGTGCTGACTGCGCATTGCCAAACAACCCCTGAGTTTGCGTTCCACGTAGTCTTTGCGTGACCTCATGCGGGATGAAGGTACTGGTCGTCAATCGGCCCATATTCCAATCTGTAAGAGGAGCCTTGAGCGGTCCGCCGGAGGCCACAGCACTAGAGCCTTCTAGTTCCACACGGAGTTTCTTTGCAAGCTCTTGCAGCTCGCAGGAGGATTTTGTGACGTCTGCGAGTGACTCTTGCTTGGAAGACGTCTCTGATGTGACCTTGATATCTATGATTGCGCGATCGGGATGAGAGGTACATTCTCCTTTCCCATTCCCGTGAATGATGAGCTTCGTAAGATCTTGCGAGGCCGAAGAACCTGCGCTCGAGGTCTGTGAAGCCATGATGCTATTTGATGTCGATATACGTCCTTGAATGGTGCTGCGATACAGCTGCGGTGCGAGTGACGCATTGCAGTAGTTATATGTTTTCCGTTGGGGGCGGATTAGCTAGCGCTGGCTGTTGCCTGCTAACAATAAAGTGCCTTTTACTCAAACAAGATGGAGCGAGAAAAAGCGCTGTAGCGATTCCATACTGAGCTTCATTGCTCAGCGTATACACAGACGAAATGCGCTATATCACGGCTTGTGGCGGACCCGACAAAGACTGCAAACAGTAGTCGTACCTCGTTGAGACTGCTGGGCTCAAGAGGCATTCAAAAACAAATGAGATTTCGGAGAAGGGTGAAGAGGCAAAATTGTAGAGATGAAACACCAGGAAGGGCGAGAGCTACTAGGCGACAGCAGGCTGTCGAGGAAGCGTCTCGACCCAGGTGGAAGCTCAGGCTTCGATCAGGCCACACAGCTCGTTTTTGCTCTTACTTTGGTCGAAATCAAACATGCTCATCATACCTTTGAACGGAGGGTTGAGTTGCTCCGAGAGAGGGAGAGATGGCAGAAAGAAGCCTCGGTGGAAGAGCCGACAGCGCTGATCGTCTCGTAGGAGGCTCTGTATGGGATGTTATTACCTTATTGGGCCATGAATGACCTAACGGCATGCGGGTTAGCAAACTGCTAGCGGCTGCTGTCTCTTCCCCAGATCCTCATACGCCGCGGCTGCTTTCTAGTCTACCTTCTCGTATGCAAGTCACTTTGCGTATCCGCTCCACGCGACGGCTGCCAATAGCTGGCTCTGATCCCATTCGGCATCTGTCACAGACTGTTAGCCTGCCCATCCTATGTTCTGGATGCCACGTGAGAGCCCTGAGCAAGGTGCTGCCTCCACTCATTCTGCTGCACCTTCCAACTTCCTCGGAGTCTATTCGAGCCTCGATGACATTGCCTGCGCCTCCGTTGGACGACAAGATCGGGCGATCACGGCCAGAAGGTTGCCAAAATGGGTCAAGCAAAGATCAAGCTTTCGCTGAAATGGTCAATACCACGTTGAACCTCGACTCCCCCTGCCACGGCCGTGCCTTAGCTTTACCACTCAGCGCTTGCCCCAGAGTTTAGCACGCACTTTGACTGCCTGTCTAGCATGACTATGTTTCTTGTAGCTGGGATGGGATGCCCGTGCCCCAACCCACATGATACTCTATCTTGAAGCTGCTGCGATCCTGCCCAATGCGGACGCAAGCGTGGTGAGCCTGTAGTCCCCTGCTTTTTTCAGCTGTGTACTTGTGCTTACAAGTGCTCAGGCCGAGGCGGTCTGCTCCCCAGGTCGCCATCGGCGATCCAAATTAGCTTAATAGGTGCAACAAAGACCCAATCTGCCTGCTGTAGTTGGCCGTGTGATGAGCAGTACTCACATTAGCCATCTGTGGCGTCCATTTTGCCTTTGTAACGTGACCATATCCAGTAAAGCTTGACTCTCTAGACCTGGCTGGCCACCAGCTGTATTGCTTCCGCTGTGGTCCAAGAAATCCAGCATCAAATAGCATAAGTAGTGGACACGCGAGATGCTGATTCTGCCCGACTTTGTCCATTGTAAGCGTTGTTTCGGTATAGTTCAGATCTATCACAAACGCTACCCGCTTCGCCATGTATACTCAACTCTTAGCCATTGCGTTCATTGCGCATGAGGCAGCTGCTTTCCCTTGGGTCGCTGATATCACTGGCACTGACAGAAGCCTCTTGAAGCGTGGAAGCCTCGAGGCGCGCCAGCAGCCAGGTTCAGCTGTGAGAGTTTCGGAGAACGACTCTGTGATCATTTTACTGATCATCGTACAGGCCACTTGCCCAAGCAATCCAGTTCATCCGGGGGTTTGTTTGTCGGAGACACATACTGACGCTGTACGACGTTGACAAAGGTACCAGGCGAAACCAATCACTGCAAAGTATCCTTATTGCGGTGCGATTAATGGAGTTCCTGGTAAACAAGCCTGTCCAAACAACCTGGTCCCGGCAAAGGTCAGCAGAGCTTGATCATCCTTTGAGACTGAATGTTCAACAACGCATCGCAGGGAGACACAGCTCATGCATATGTGCCACCTGGCCGTCTCGACATACGTGGTCCTTGCCCTGGCATCGTAAGTCAAATAAGCCTAATGTCGATTGTTTAGCTCACTGACAGACCAGTGTAGAACACTGCAGCAAACCACAACTTCATAAGCCACGATGGCATTACCACATTCACCGAGCTCGTCGACATGCAACAGAACGTCTACGGCGTGGGCTACGACCTCGCAGTCTTGCTTGCCACTCTCGGTGTCGGCCTCGATGGTGACCCAGTCACCGAAAAGCTCAGCATCGACTGCGACGCCTCCAGCCGCACATCACCACTCGGTATCACGAGCGGCGAGCTTGGTCTCGACGGCCACAACAAGTTTGAAGGCGATACCTCACTTACCCGCAACGACTACTTCCCTGCCAACGGCAACGACTTCAGCTTCAACGCTACCCTATTTGCCATGATGAGCGCCACGGCCAGGAACAACTTCGGTCGCACCCAGCTAGCGGATTACCGTTACCAGCGATACCAGCAGAGTCTTCGCGAGAATGGCAATTTCTACTTCGGCCCAAAGTCAGTGTTGCTGTACGGTGCAGCGTCTTTCCTTTACGAGTTGTTCCCGTCAAATGGTGAGAAGGGCACGCCTGACCAAAACACGATGAACTACTTCTTCGTGCCGGAGATGCTGCCGCCGAACTGGCTCTCTAGGTCTGATCCGTACACCATTCCACTCGTAGCCAACGAGATCTTTGCGCAATATCAGCTACACCCAGTCCCGTTCGGCGGCAATACCGGAAAGCCCAATACATTTGTCGGTATCGGCGAGACCGGTCCGTACATCTCACCCAACAGCCAGTTCAACGGCACTGCCGACGGTATTGCATGCCTCCTCTACCAGATCGCGACCGAGAATCAGCCGTCGAGTCTGTCAGGTCTATCCAACATCCCACTCGCCAACCTGCAGTGGGCGGCTGGGAAGCTGAACCCAGTCTACAAGGCAGCTGGCAGTCCTTGTCCGCGTAAGTCGAAAATGAAGGTGAGTACGCTTTCACTTGCTGACCAACCCGTAGTCAACTTTAATGCTGCTTGATACATACGCAGAGCCACTCAGCAAGGCTTGATAGGATGACGACAGACGCACGAGGCCAGAGACGCCCTGGCATGACTCAAGATGTCCATGCCAATGCATTGTTCTGATCGATGGATGGCCTTTTTCATTAGCTTCGAGTTGATGACATCGCTATTGTCTTCTCTTCTTGACTTCTTCCACGCTTGCATGCTTTGGCAGACCGTCTCTCTCACCCATCTTCCAGACCTTGGTCGCCATCTCCCAGCTGACATACAGCCAGGCTAGACTTGTGATCCAGCTCATTATTGTATTGTAGACTAAATGCGGTTAGTAGTTACTCTCTGAGCGTTCACCAAAGGCGGAGCTAGTAACAACGGGGAACGTGCTACTTACAAGGCCGGTCGCGCGGCGTACTCGCCCATGCGCTCCCTTTTATAACCTCCCCCCAAAGTCCTTGCGTCGACACCATCCCCCTGCCTCTCTCCAACCCACTCATCGCGCCCTTTGCCGCCGCCTCCGCTGTTTGCTGTTCGTCGCCTTCGTCCAGCATCTTGGTGACTGGATGCTTGGTCTTGTTCTCCTGCTCATACCCCGGACTCAAGATCGTACCTGGAATTATAAGGTGCGTCTTGATCTGGGGAGGCTGCGGAGATGGCATCTTCGAGAAAGCGGCGTTGTAGAAATTCAGCTCTGAGGTTAATCCATCATGAAGAGACCGCATCGCAGCTTTACCGGGTGAATAAGGAACGTAACCTGCAAGAGACACGAGTGCTGCGATGGATGCGGTCATGATGAAATGCCTACTCCGCTCCTCCTCAGTTGGCGCCTTGCCACCCTTACCTTTCATGGCTGTAGTTGGATAGGCAAGCCACGTTCGAAGGGTGGAGCGAGCAAGAAAAGCAGCTGCGAAGTAGTTGATGTCCATCTGTGCCTTCATAATCTCAGGCGTAGAGTCCAAGAACAGTGAAGGGACCGAGGAACCAGCTAGGGCCCAGATGATGTCAGGTGGCGTGTCGTCGTTCCATTCGGTGGCTCTAGAAAGCATCTCATCGTTGGCTTCGGCCGTCGTGAGGTCTACGGATATGGTGAAGAAGCGTTGAGTGTGGGGGTGAAGTGCAGCGGCCTGGAGAAAAACATCAGATAGTCAGCATGATGATTGGAATATACAAGAGCATCTTCGATAACGTTGAGCAGCAAGATAAAGCGTTGCGACTCACAGCGATTTGCTGAATCGCATCGTCAAGCTTCAGCTGGTCTCTTGCAGCAATAATAATATTTGCTCCCTTCGAACTCAGTAGTCGAGCGGTCTCTAAGCCCATGCCCTGAGACGCTCCTGTAAGCAGAACCGTCTTGTTTGCCGTCAGCCTCTCTTTCTGCAAGTGAAATCGTCCAACTAGGCTTACCCTTCCCTCCACCGGCATTTGATTCTTCTGCGTCAACATTGACCACGCCATGACTATAACGATGGTGTTGACTGTAACCACAATGCTCACTATGATGTTCTGATCGAGCATCCTTCACGAGCGCTTTTGGGACCCCGAGGCAACGAGTGCAAGCTACGGGATCGAGTCGATGCTGACAGGACTGATGGATACGCTCATGAATATTCCGTGCTGGCGCTCGCTCGCTCCTTCATCTCGCATGAACTAACTTCATCCGCGACGCCGGCCCAGCTTTTTCCATTGTGATCCACTATTTCCCACGAGTATCTAGCAAGCTATGACCACCCGCCTTGTGCGGACTTATGGCTCAAAGATCTACAATCTCCGAGCCAACACATGTCCGCCGGCAAGTGACTGTGCAATATCGTGAATCCACACAGCGCAATCGAATTGAGTAGCTTACAGTATGGCGAAGAGAAAACGAGGCGCCCCGAGGGGAAAGGTGTGCGAGCATCAAGGCCCGTTAGATGATCAAACTAATGATACTTGCAGCAGGACGAAAAGCCTTCCGAGTTTGAAGACCGTAGCGCCTCCAAGCTGCGGATCAATACCCATGAACATGTTGCAGACTCTGAGGTGCGTTTACTCCGAGCATTAACACAGCTCTTGCAACAGCTCTAGAAGGGGTTGGCCTCCCTCGAATTGCTAGAGCTGCAAGAATCAGCTGTGGAAAGCCTGCAGCAAGCGTGACCGGGATGCTGATCATTGGGTGTAGGATGAGTTCATGTTCAATCGCGATAAAATCCTCCTCGCAGATGAACCAGCCAGTAAGAGGAGTAAGCGACAGGAAGAAGACGACTTCTTGCAACACTCCGACGAGGAGGTGCTGGGAGCGAGCTTCTCTGAAGATGATGACGATGCGGTAGCGGATGCGGACGAAGCTCAACATGATGACTTGTCTGGCGATGAGGCCAAGGGCGACGGAGAATCTGAAGACGAGATGGCTGCATGGGGAGGCTCCAAGGCCGCATACTACAACACTGATAAGATCACGAACGAGGAAGAGGCATTGGCTGAAGAGCAAGAGGCACGGCGACTGCAAAAAAAACGATTGAAATCCTTGCGGGAAGCAGACTTCGGGTTCGACGAAGCTGAATGGGCTATTGGAGAAAAAGAGCCAGACGACGAGGACGCTGTGCAGGACGGTGACCAGGCTGATGGCGTTGTGCGCGAAAAGCTGCCACAAGTCCATATCACGCCGAATATGAGCGACGCGGAAAAGTTGAAGCTCTTGAGAAGACGATATCCAGATTTCGAGGGATTTGCAAAAATAATGGTGGAGCTGCAGCCTGTGTGGGACGATTTGAAGAGGGACTTTGATGCTTACCAGAAGCAATCAAAGCCAGGCAGACAGCAGCTGCCAGTGTCAGTGACTCAATTTCGAGCATTATCTGCGTACCTGGGCGCATTGACAATGTATTTCGCTATCCTGACCTCACCCGCACGACAGGTTGCAGACGGCTCGTCAGCACTACCTATGCAGCCGCAAGAACTTCGAGAGCATGAGGTCATTGAGTACGTGCATCGATGCAGAGATGTTTGGGAAGATGTGAAGCAATTCGATGACTCCATGCTTGCCGCCAACGCTACGGATGATGACGAGTCGATAGACGAATTTTATGGTATTGGCGACACGACGCTCTTGGAGAATACATCCTCGCAGAAGATTAAAGGTGCGGCTTCTCCTGCAGAAATTGTGGCTTCGAAGCAGCAAGCGGCTGAAGATGCCGTTGCCAAACGTGCCGCCGCATCAGAAGCTCGTCGTGCTGCTCGAAGAGCGAAGATTACCGCGTCGCTCGATCAGACGAGCGCGCAGCTCGCAAAGCCTGTAAAGGCCGTACACAAGCCATCTGCGACTACGAATGGCGACCACGACCTCGCAGATGAAGCGCCACTCGACGAGCGAGAAGCAGCTGAAAAGGCACGCAGGAAGAAGTCGCTGCGCTTCTACACCTCTCGCATCGCGCAGAAGGCTAACAAAGACACGCGCATGGCCGGTGGCGCTGGCGGGGATGAGGATCTGCCGTACAAGGAGCGCTTCAGAGACAAGGTGGAGCGACTGAACAGAGAGGCTGAAGCAAGGGGCAGGAAAGGCGGTGGCGATGACCTCAACGAAGATGAGGGCGATGGACGAGACGATGGCCATGAATTGACCAACGCCGATCGAGAAGCCATGGTTGAGGACGACGACTACAAAGAGCTCATTGGTCGCGCTCAGGGGAAGAAAGAGAAGAAGCGACAGCGAGAAGCGGCATTCCAACAAGCGAAGGAACAGGGTGGACGAGTGGAGCGTGTCGCTCAGGAGAAAACTGGTCCTGACGGCCGCAGGGAGATTTCGTTCGCTATCAAGGCCAACAAAGGTCTCACTCCTAACCGTCGAAAAGAGGTCCGGAATCCGCGCGTCAAAAAGAGGAAGCGTTTCGAGTCCTCGCAGAAGAAGCTCAAAACGATGAAGCCTACATACAAGGGCGGCGAAGGAAGAGGAGGCTACGGAGGCGAGCTGACAGGTATCAAGACTGGCCTGGTGAAGAGTGTGAAGCTGTAGCCGACACGATGCACGTTCGCCCTCCACAGTCAAGGTATGGTCTTGGAATCCTGCATGCTCGATTGTCGACGAGTGCAACAATGTTACTGCAACCGCCAGCTTGCCTACGTTGCGTATGACATCCTTGCTCGATAATAGGCTTCTTTGACTGACTTGCTGCGCTCGACTGACTCTGTTGATATTTGGTGTCTGAGCGAGTCAACTAGAACATTCTGGCTGGGTTGAGTCATCATTACACATTGATCGGAGCCCTTGCCCTCGAAGCTGTTCTAGCAATGCTTCTACATCAACGTACGAGCTAGATTACACTAAAGGAACTTTTAGAAGCTCGCTTAGCTACCCTACCATCTTGGCGGACTGACACCCATATTCATAAAAGGGAAAGACCTCTCATAGGACATACTAAGCCCAATGGCGTCCGCAACACAGATCGAGCTCTTGGCTGATGACAGGGAATTTACACAACGTTACTCACTATCTGTGCGTATGCAACCTGCCGGCGAAGCGCAAGCACAAGATGATGTGGCCGAAGAGCCATCGCTGGTCGCCACTAAAGAGCAGCGAAAACAGGCAATAGCAAAAGCGACTGCAATCAACGCATCCAGAGATTGGACGAAGCATGTTGAGGCTCAAGGGCCATGGGACCCAATCAAAGATGCAGTTTCGCTCAAAGGTGCTAGCAGTCTGCCTATGCCTGTCAAGATAGCCGAGAGCGTCGACCTGGAGCCATTGTTCGCTCATCTGGAAGCAGATGGCAACCACCTCGGTGCCTCAACTGGCGTATCTGGTGTCGAGTCTGCGACCAACCCAGTACCTTTGCTCGAGTTTGGCAAAGGAGTGGTATACCAGGACGCGCGGATGGATCTCTGCAAAATGGTGGTCGGACCTACGCACATTGATCGCTTGCTCAACAGTCTCGACAGCAGCAAGTTTGTCCGTCACTTTCTACTCGGGAACAACATCATAGGCCCTCGTGGTGCTCGCCGAATTGCACGCTTCGTCCATCAACATCCTGAGCAGATGGAGACTTGGTACCTTGCTGGAAATTGCATTGACGCCGAGTCCCTCCATCTACTTGTCAAGGCCTTTATTAGCTCACCAGCTATTACCAACGTCTGGCTTAAACGGAACCAACTCACTCCGGCTGTGGCTAATGACCTATTCAAGCTGATCACCAAGAGCCCTAATCTGCGCACACTCGATCTCGATCAGACATCTCTCGGTGACGCTGGTCTGGCCAATCTTTTCATTAAGTTGGGGGATCATGCAGGGCCCATACCTCTACGCAATCTGTACATCAACGCAAATGGTATGGGCGTATTTGGAGCAAAACAATTAGCATCCTATCTTGCGTCTCCTCAATGTCAGCTTGAGTCGCTCTACATCAGCCTCAACCCTCTCGGAAACGCCGGCGTCGAAGCCATTGCAAAGAGTCTCAGCACGAATCGAAGTCTCCTACGCCTCTCAATGGAGTCTGTCGGCGTGTCAACTACCGGCGCGAATGCTCTTTGTAGGGCGCTCACCCACCACCGAAGCATCAAAGCCGTGAATATTGGCACGGGATATCAGACCGGAGACCTTGGTGGGCGCTTCAACTATCTCAACGACGACGTAGCACCTGCGATATGTGATCTGATCACCAAATCACGGTCCCTGCAACACTTGGACCTGGGCTACACAGCCATGTCAGCCACGGCGTATTACAGCATTCTACTCGCAATCGCCGGCTCAGTGCCAAGGCCAGAACTTGGAGAGGGTGCGCAAACAGGTGCGAGACCCACGAACGCCGGGCTTGTGTCCTTCTCAGCGAGACCAGGCAGCGTGGACCCGAGCACTGCCGTCGCGTACCGTCGCGTAATAAATGACCAGATTTACCACATCAAAGACCGGGTGTACGGCCGCCTGCTTGCCAACGTTCGTGCGACGTACGGTTGACATATGACATACGAGCGCTTCCAGAGAGAGGAGGTGCGGTACTTGATGAGTCCAAAGGACGTCCGGCTCGTTGACAGCGTCTACCGCAATCGGGATGCTGGCCTTGCGCGCAGAGGGTTGAAACATTTGGAGAAAGATTGGGATGAAGCGGATCAGACACTCGCGGAGGTCATGGCGGCTTGAGCGGCTTTGCTCTGGTAAGCACACTATACCTTCTTGCCTCTAGAGCTCTCATCGAGGCGTACTCAAGTGGGAAGACGGGGTCAGTAGTCAATCACCTGCGTTGCAACGATAAAATACAATCACCGCTGTCAAAGCGCCTGAAGTTTCAGGCATCCCAGCTGACGTACTTTGCCAACTTCAACCTGACCTTTGCACCTTTACTTCTGTTTCATCCTGTGCTCTTCAATACTCCGCTAAAATTCTCGCTGAGACTTACCGTGCAACAAGTCTCGGATCCAAACACTACACCAACTAACCGAACTCGCCTCCGCTACATCCTCCCCCAATTACCACCTCACTCCACCCACCGTAAGTGTCAGAGCATCCACGCATTTGATTCTGTACCGATTTATAATCCTTTCAGCGGCTCTTCTGCTGGCAGTATTCTGAACCAATCAACGCGGCTGCGATTACCACTATCGTCAACACTATACAGAAACCCAAGCCTTAGAGCATCCAGCATTCCGTTCCATTGCCTCACACGCATCGCCAGGCAGCTAGCACGCCAAAGTTGTCGCTCCACGCCTTGTCTGGAACCCGAGTGCTGCCTGAATAGGCTGTGCTGACACGATGTCCACCGCCCGCCCCGCCGCCGATAACACCACCACCTACGCCTACGCCAACACAGCTTACCTCCTCACGTCCTCCATCACCCTCCTCACCACGACGCTCTACGCCTCGCCCTCCGAAAAGAGCGCCGTAATCCTTCAAATGGGCGCTTCGATCCTTTTACTTCTCTTCGGCGCCTTCAACATCCCCCAGTTCTTCCCGTACACCTGGTTGCATTGGACACTTGTTATCGGCTTCCATACGATTTCGTTTCTGCGGGGCTACACCGGATGGGTTGGAGGCGGTGAGGGAGGACTTGGCAATATGTGGGAGGTTTGGGGGAGCGGGGTGTTGTGGTGTTGGGGTGTGGGGTTGCTTGTTTTTGCGGGGGAGGGGAGGAGGGCGAGGAGCAGTTACCTCTTCACGCCGGAGCAGAAGCGGAAGATGAAGATTGAGAAGCGGGAGAAGCGGTTTGGTAAGTTGGAGGGGAAGATGGGGTGATTGAGGGGATGTGAGCGGACGATGTGCTATGGATGCCCTTAGATTGAGGGACTGTGCAGCGGTTGTGCCGCAGCAAATGCAGCAGTGCATAGAGCGCAGATGATAAGTGCGCGGAAGCACATGCGTCGTTGAGCTCATAGATTCATCAACCAACCGAGTGGAATTCCAAGGCGGGCTCGCTAAGCCTCTGAAGCCAGCAACTCATCATCAGCTTCTTCAGTCTCATTCCCGTCCACGTCCACGTCCACGTCCATACGGTCTGCCGAGTCGACTTGCTCGATGCTGCCATTGACTTGCATCGCTGGCAGCGCACCAGCAACACGACGTCGTTCCATCTTCCGATACCAAGGCTGTTCACCTCTCAACGGCAGGCTCGCGGCCGCCTCCTCTGCAAACGCCTGGATCTCTCGCACTGCCTTCGACGGCAACCCATCTATCACGCCTTTCTGCTCCGCTTTCGCCGCCTCGGCCTCCATCAAGTTCGCCAACACAAGCTCCTTCTGCGCCCACTCCTGACGTCGTCGAGTCTCTGCTTCTTCTGCCTCCTGTCGTAACATTACGGCGTCTTCCTCAGCCCACCTGATCTGTCGGCGCAAGAGTTGAAACAGCTTGTCCCTCGGCATCCCTGCCTCCTCGCTCGTGAATTCGTAATCCGTGGGGAAAGGGCCGAACACCTCATCCCGCCGACTCGGGCTCAACGGACTCTGCGGCACGCTACTCCCTCCATTCGTGAGGTCCGGCGTGCTCGGCGCAGAGCTCTTGTTCGCGTTTGCGTTCAGTACAAGCTTGAGCTTGTTGGTAGGCGCCGCCTTCGCGGGTGTCGCACCCTCGTCTCCTCCTACCTCTACTTTCGGCGCAGGGCTCTGCACGCTCGTAGGCGTAGCCGTGGCCGCGCTCGCCTCCTTCGCGTGCATCTTATTCATCTTCGCATACGGCACGGAGATCACCGGACTCTCATTCTCATGCACCGTGCGCATATGCTTCGACAGCGCGTCCGACCGTGTGAAGCTCTTGTCGCACTCGGGCAAGTCGCAGAAGAACGGCTTCTCCTTCGTGTGGCTGCGCATGTGCGCGCGCAGGGCGTACGCGCTCATCTGCTTCCTGCCCTTAGACTTACAGTCGTCCCACTCGCACGAGTACTGCGATTTTGGTTTCGCCTGGCCGGCGTGGAGATCAAGCACGTGCGCCACGAGCTTGTCCTGGTTGCCCAGGTCGCCGGCGTCGCAGCCTTCCCATTTGCAGACTTTGGCGAAGTCGTCGGCGATGGATGGTTCGTCTTTGGCTAGGTCGGCGAGGTTGGCGTTTTTGGGCGATTGAGGGGCAAGTGAAGTCTCGGAGTCCGAGGAGATGTCCGTGTCGGGGGTTTGGGCGCGCTGTTGGAAGATGGGAGAGGAGCGGGAGACGGGTGTGCGAGGGCGGGCGATGCGGCGACGTTTGGCTGGACGTGCTGAGAGGAGATCTTCGTTCTCGTGGTCGGAGATGGTGGCTTGTGAGCCTGGGCTCTGTGGAGAGGATGGAGGCATCTCTGATGGGAATTCGTTGTCGGAGTGAGAGGAGAGGTCGGAGGAGACCGAGCTGGGTGTTTCTGCCATGTTGGACTTCAGAGCTAGTGTGAGTACTATGCTGTGAGGGGCAAACAAGCTCGCTTTGTTTTGCCGGTGGAGGCGTGTTTGCTGGGATTGGAGCAGAGATGCGATCGCAAGGAGCGAGCGTGGTTGCTACTTCGAGGTCCGCACTTGGCTGATATTTGTATTAAGGGTTAGGGTTGATATGACGCCGTTTCTCTCTAGGACATCTTGGCAGCATGTTCCTCAAAAGGCTACAATTTGAAGTCGTACTGGACCTTCAACTTGCACCCTAGAGAGTTTTCCTGTTCGCCTCTAATCTACAAAGACGCCTGAAATTTGACAGATCTAGTACCCCGGCCATCATGGTACGCGCTCTTCAATTTCCTGTTCCACCGCCCTCGCATCACAGCTAACCCCACCACAGGCCACCTCCAACCCAGACACGAGAAAGCGTCTTGCCCTCGCCATAACCGACTATCTACACACATGTCTCACAGACGGCACACTAACTTCCGAAGACACTGAGTCCGTCGAAGTCGCAACCTCATGCATAGCCGATGCCTTCAAGATTGACCCCTCCAACAAATCCGCCGTCTCTGCCGCGCTGGGCCCAGGCCAGAACCTATTATCAATCTACAGCGTATACGAGAAGCTCAAGCAGCCGACAGAGAGCGAACAGTCGAAGGCAAGCGCTGGTGCAGCCGCTCCAGGCGGTCCAAGCAGCGGACCCAGCGGTACTCCAAACCCCGAAGCAGAGGCGCTCAAACAACAGGGCAATGTCGCGATGCAGCAGCGAGACTACCAAAAGGCCATTGAGATGTATGGGCAAGCCATTGACGTCTCGCCGACGAACCCGATCTATCTGAGCAATCGCGCGGCGGCGTATAGCGCGACGAAGCAACATGAGAGTGCGCGGAACGACGCGGAAATGGCGACGGCAAGCGATCCAAAATATACGAAAGCGTGGTCGAGACTAGGGTTGGCGAGGTTCGCGCTAGGTGATGCAAAGGGAAGCATGGAGGCATATAAGAGTGGTATCGATGCGGAGGGGAATGGAGGGAGCGAAGCGATGAAGAAGGGTTATGAGACTGCGAAGAGGAAGGTTGATGAGGATGCGGATGATGATGTGACCAGAAGTGCGAGTCCGGGCGCGGGTGGTGGAGGAGGTGGTATGCCTGATCTGAGCGCGCTGGCGGGCATGATGGGAGGGGGCGGCGGTGGAGGTGGAGGGATGCCAGACTTAGGTGGGATGATGAATAACCCAATGTTCAGGAATATCGCGAATCAGGTGATGAGCAATCCGAACATGATGGAGGGACTGATGAACAATCCGCAGCTGAGACAGGCCGCAGAGAGTTTTGGTGTTGGCGGCGGCGGCGGCGGCGGCGGCGGCGGAAGTGGTGGGCAAGAAGGTGGTGGACGAGGAGGCGGCGGCCAAGGAGGTGGCGGCGGTGGCATGCCTGATCTGGGCGCTATGATGAATGATCCAGCAATGAGACAGATGGCACAGCAGTTCATGGGTGGCATGGGAGGTGGTGCTGGAGGTCAAGGCGGCCAAGGCGGTGGGGCTGGTGGAAATGCCGGGTCACAATAGCATCGCGGCCCTCGGTGAAGCCTTGGACTGGGAGGGTAGATCATGATATGGCATGGTGTTGGTGATAGTCCTCAACTGTGAAATCGGGAGCTTCATTGGCAGAATGGCTTGTCCTCTCTGTTTTCATCTTCATTATCCAGTCCCCACAACTGCAAGAGCCAGGATGGCATTCGGGAGATCGACGGCTAGTGTGACAGCTGTAGGCCTGTGGCTCGAGTCTATAATTTTGTGCATGGCGTGATCAGCATCGATGTATCTTCAACGTTGTATCTTCGAAGTCAGTAAAGTCAGCCAACATAGACTTCGTGGCTCGACTCGAGAGAGTTGCTTGATTGAGAGCTCATAGCGCTGGGATAGGGATACAATACGGAAAACCAGAGCAATAGCGAGACACCATATCGTCAACCAGAAACAGCCTTCCAGCATATCATGGCAACGTTAGTGTCCTCTCGACTCCTTGCAAGCAGTACTAAATAAAGACCAGGAATATAACATGGCACCCCGGCCTCACGCGCTCTGAGCGCTTCGACCTCCGCAAGCAAAAAGGCTTCACCATCTGGTTCACAGGCCTCAGCGCATCCGGCAAAAGCACGATTGCAACGGCACTTGAGCAGCATCTATTACATTTAGGTAACGTCCCTTCCATTCTCTCCATGCCCTGACCCGCCTCGGCTTGCTAGGCGTACACTCTGTCACACTAACACCACAGCCCACAGGCCTGGCAGCCTACCGCCTCGACGGCGACAACGTCCGCTTCGGCCTGAACCGCGACCTGGGCTTCTCCGAGCGCGACCGCAATGAGAACATCCGGCGCGTCGGCGAGGTCGCGAAGCTGTTCGCCGACTCAGGCACCATCGCCATCGCCTCGTTCATCAGTCCCTACAAAGCGGACCGTGACTCTGCCAGAAAGCTGCATGAGCAGCCCGAGCAAGGGGGTCCAGGGGCGAAGGAAAGTGAGGGATTACCCTTCGTGGAGGTCTTTGTGGATTTGAGTGTTGAGGAGTGCGAGAAGCGTGATCCGAAGGGGTTGTATCAGAAGGCTAGGGCCGGAGAAATTAAGGAGTTCACGGGGGTGAGCGCGCCGTATGAGCGGCCGGAGAGGGCGGAGGCGGTGATTGAGAGTGAGAAGAGGAGTGTGGAGCAGGCGGTTGGAGATCTTGTGCAGTATCTGAAGGGAAAGGGGTTAATATCATAGCGGGGCTGGGGAAGAGCGGACGCGATGGCGGGGCGGACGTGTTACAATTGCAGATGAGGTCGCGCCAGTGGATTGACCACGGTGATTCTATGAATAGTATGGTCTGGGAGTACTAAGAAAAAGCGAAGTGTAGTTTGAGCATCTGCGAGGTGCCATGTATTGCATGTCACATGGTCAGATCCGGGCACGTGCGAGCCACACCTGTGCATACTGTTTACCTCATGAATGAGTCGCTGAAAAGTAGTCATCCGCTCCATTAGCAATACTTGAGTACTGAAGGCTGAGCCGTGAATGTCGTTGAGCTCGCACGCTCTTCACTTCAAGACAAGATGAAGGTCTGCCAAGACCCACTCTGGCTGCTCAAGAGCGGTTCAGATGCTCAGACAACCGCGTCATGTATTCGTAATCATGCTTTCACACGTCTGAGCACCAGCGAATACTTCATCATGTATTCAACAGCAGACATAACCTTCCCGCACCTGTTTACGAACAAGACAAGCCTTGAGTCGCACCCGACCAGAGTATCAAGCCTACTCGACGTCAACATAGAGATTGTACCCAACAACGTATCCAACATGAGCTACAAGGATACCCGCTCTCCGCTTTACAGCCCTGTATACAGCAAACAGCCACAAACAATCGCCAGTTCACCTCTCTACCACGTTGCGCAGTACCCGACACCCTTACCGCTCACAACAAGCAACAATGCAAACATGGTGTCGCCGCCTTACTTCCCTCCAGCCGTGAAACAGCACTTAACGCCGAGCACCTCGTCCGCAAAGAGACGCCGAAGCAGCGCATCCACCGGAGCAGAACACTTGTTTGCGGGCAAACGCCGCTGCAACTCGCGCAACTCACCTTCAAGCGGCGCTTCAGCGGCGACGGCACACAACGTCGGCGACGCAAATGATCGATTAGCTGCCTCTTACCTTAAATCCAGCCCGACTACTGCGATGACTGCCGGGCCGTCGCTCAGTGCTGGCCATGTGGTCATGAAGCCAACTCGACGACTCGGTGAAGACGGTGAGATCCAGAAGCCAGGTGCCACAACCGTCTGGAGGCCAACACAGGCCGCGTCTTCCACTTTGAGTCTGCTGAAGCACTGTGATGTTGCATCTCAGCCGATCCCAATTCGGAGTTCCAGCAAAAACGTACCGGAGAGCTACCGCGTCCGAAATTCAATACCAGCACAGGTAGTATATGGCAAGACCAAGCTGTTGTCGGGTCAATGTCTGGGTGGCAGCCAAAATGCGCCGCTCAACTCCAAGTTTCCACACGTTGGGTGGCCATTCAAGGACGACGCAGTTGAGTCGGAACTGAAGAAGGATGCTTCCGAACCTATACCGGACCCTGAACCATGCTGTAAAGACGCTAAGAACGGGAAACCCTGCGACTATCTGCACGCTTTTGGGAAAGCACTGGAGATAATACCAAGAGCTTGCGAGGATGGCTGCGACTGCTGCTCTGTGCTGATCGACGAAGAAGAGGATCTGGGAGAGCCATTGGACTTCATGCGTAATCAACACGGCCGAGATATAGAGCTAAACAACACAATGTGGCAGCTTCGATTCATGCAAGAGGAATACAGGTCGGTATTGGAGGATCTCGAGGAAAGAACTCAGACGTCGAAGGTCCAGAAGAGGAGAATGAAGATTGCTAGCAGGCTAGGAGAGACAATGATGACGAAGGAGATGATGAAGGGAAAGGCTGAAGAAGCTCGAGAGTTGTGGAATGAGATCGACGACCACCAGCCTTTTAATGTGATGCACGACCGATGTGTGTCGGTAAAAGAGATGAAGAGATTGTTGGGCGACAAGATCGTGGACAAGAGCGCAAATGGAACTGCTCTGGGATGATTGATTGAAGGAATTTGTCAGTGTCAGCGGGGTTGGAGAGCATTGGAGTCAATGTAATTTTAGAGTAGCATGTGGGGTTGGAGATCCCGTTTCTACCCATGGGCGTCTGCTGGACGTGTCGCTCCAGACGCCGGACGGTGTGATTGACTGTCATAACACTGCATTTGAACTAGTTTCAGGAGTGTGAGGCTTTTCTTCCGACGTGATGAGTTTTGCTCCTAATCATGTATCATGATGCTCGTCTCCAAATGCCTGTAAGTATCTGTCACGGGATGATTGAGGACGTGACCGGACGGGCAAAGGATGCCGGCGGCACAACTGAGGTCACAACAGTGCGAGACTCTGCTCTTCATGAACAACGTGAGGTGGCACGCTGAGTAATATGTATTTGCCGAAGATTGAGCTGAAAGGATAGGAGGAAAGGCAGATGAAGTGGGAGGAGAAAAGCTTGGCAAAACTGAATCGCTCCGATATTCGCGCCCGACGTCCGTGCACGGTCCATGTGGTGATCATTGGGGCTGACTACATGTTTGAGGTGGACGGCAGCGATGAGGAATCCTTCCTCCTCCCGCTCCTGTCCTCCACACTCCTTCCCCAGCAAGACCCGTTGCATAGCCGCAGTCTCCGGCGCTTCCTCGCAAAGTGAACAGGTGGCGGTATGCAGCTGTATACTCCACAAGCCTGACGCAAGTCGCCATGTATTTTTGGAGGTGCTTGAGACGTCAGGGATGATCATGCAAGAGCAACGGACTGATCGCCATATAACACGTTCCGCCACGTGAAGATCAACTCTTCAGCTTGCGTTCGCGCCTCGACACCAAACCAGGATGTCGTCCGGTAGCTTCGCGGCGGCCGCCCCCGAGATCACGCTTGCCAGTTGATTTGAGTCCTCATACGGAGAATGGCCGTCAGGGACGGGATGTTGACCCCTCGACGCTGATTTGCTTATCGTCAGCTCCTCCGCTCAGTCCTCTTCCGCGGCAGATGGCTTGGCCTTCCAGAACTGGGCTCTTCATTGGTTGTAAACGGCTGCGAACTCGAATCTCTAACAGCCAACAATGTGGCGACAGACCCACTCACCTTGTCAGGCACCGGCGAAGACCCGGTCATGCGAGATGAGCATGGGTGCGGGCCTGGAAAGCGTGCAATACGCCTACTTTTCTTTTGATCGTCTCATAAGCTTATATCGACCAACACGCCAGTGTCTTGCGCCAGCCTCCGCGCGTGCCATCGTCGGCGGATTACACTCTTTTGACTTCTCTGTCTTCCTCCTAGCATCTGTTGTTTGCACCAACGCTGGCGTCATGTTTATGCTTCATCGCAGGTAACATCGCCGTTGACACCCTGGTCGCAGGCTTCGTTCTTTCTTGTTTAGTTGGGCCTCTATGGCTTCACAGTCACTCATTCAAGTGTTGTTTCTAGTTTTATGTTCTCTTCCACCTGTTTCACAAGCGCGAGCTGTTGCGCAAGTTGCCAGCAATGGAGACGCGAATGCAGGGCCACCAGGTCTCAACATTCCACAGACCTACGGCCTGGGTTCAATAACAGTGCCGACCTTCACAGCGACGAATTCCTCGTCTACTGTTCAGATCACAAATGCTGCTGGGACTAACACTCAAACGTACGGAGCTACCTTGGTCGACACCTTACCATCAACTGTTACAGCACCCAGTGTGCCAGTTCCAGTCGTGCCAGAGCAAGCGAGCACAACGTCGAGCACCTCAACTAAGAACATTATACCACCGTCTACAGACCTTCCATATGTGCCACAGCCCGCAAGTAGTGTGCCTGAGGGTTCAATGTCAATCCTTCCCGTATCTACCAATAACCCATACAGCGCGCCAAACAGTCTCCCACCGCCAGGCCCGTATCAGAGCGTTCCCAAATCTCTGAACCAGTCGCCTAATCCTTACTCGCCTCCGTTCCCAACCTTCCAGCCGAGTGACACACCCCAGCCGACCACCACCTACTCCTCAATAGCTGTAATCACTCCTGTCACCGGCTCGACTCCATCCAATGGCCCCTACGTCCCAGCTTCCTCCAACACCGCTCAGCCAGCGTCCTCAATTTATACGTCACAGCCGCAGAACACTTCCTCCAACTCGTTCCCGTATCAGCCTTCTGCGGCTAATGCCACGTCTACCAAGCCGCCATACATGCCGACTGGACGACCCTATCCCTACGCTCCCAATGGTACACTTCCCTCTGCTCCCTATGGAACCAACGGATCCAGCAACGGATCCAGCAAGACGTACAGTCTCGGAGCTCAAGTTGTACAAAGCTCAGATATCACTTTCAAGCCGCTACCTGGTTGCCACAACTGCGCTGGGGTTCGTAGTTAAACATCTTGTCTTCTGTTTGAATAACCGTGCTGATGTTGCTTTTAGGTGCAAGAAGTCGATCCCACGGACTTTGGTCCACTGGAGACTAATGGTGGAAAAAGCCTTGGACAGTTCAGTGACGGCCTTCCTAAGCAGCTGCCGGTATGACCAACGTCTAAATTCAAATCACTACTTCTTCATCACAAAGTGTGCTGACAACAGTCTCTAGGTGCAAACTGAGGCCGTGGTTCCCTTCACAACTGCTCAGCCAGCTCCCGCACAGACGAGCAACCCGATTGTCAATCCCCAGCGACCAGTACCTCACATCAATCTACCTGTCGGCCAAAGCCCAAGTCAGCCAGCGCCTGTCGCAGCTCCAGCTCCGCCTCCAGCGCCTACAGAAGATGGCATCATGTCTATCAACTCTGTCAACAACGCGCCTGACCCGGCCGCAGCAGCTCAACAGGCCAATCCAGTCCCCGCTCCCGCGCCTGTGCCTGCTTCTCCACCACCACCAAGCGGTGCTCTTGGTCTTGGTAGTCAACAACAAGCGAACCCTGCGCAGGCACCCAATCCCCAACCTGTACAAGCGGCGAATAATCCGAATGTGCCCGCGCCAGCGGTTCCGGCTCCTCAAGCTGCCCAAGCAAACGATCCAGCCCCGAACAATCCTGTGGTCCCCCCGCAAGCACCTGCGCCAGCATCTGCGCCAGCAAATGACAACGCAGGTCCTGCTTCAAACGTGGGTGCGTTAGGACTTGCTCCAATCCCAGCTGCAGCACCAGCCCCAGCTGCTCAACCTATCGCCGCTCCGCCGGTTGCTCAGCCAATTGCTCAAAATCCAGCACCAGCTGCAGTACAGCCTCAACCTCAACCTCAACCTCCGGCGCAAGCTGCTGTCCAGCCCGCCATCCCACAAGCCAATCCGGCGACACCGAACGCTCCGGCTCCGCAAGGTGACACACAAGCTGGTCCGGCTAACATTGGCAGCGTTGCCAACCCAGCGTTACCCAACGTTCCGGCTCCGCAAGGTAACAGCCAGGCCGGCCCGGCTAACATTGGTAGCGTTGCTAATCCGGCGATACCCAACGTTCCAGCTCCGCAGGGTAACACCCAAGCTGGTCTGGCTAACATCGGCAGCGCTGTCAACCCAGCTCCAGTCGCTGCAAATGATGCAAACCCTCCACCGGCTGCGGCAAACGGTGCTGTGAATGCTGCTGCACCTGCACCTGCACAGCAGCCTCCTCAAGCTGTGATTCCCCTTGGTCCATCATCGTCTGCAATCGCCGTTCAAGCACCGGCAAATGTTGGTGGCCAGAATCAGCCAAACGCAGTGCTTATCGGTTCTAATACTCTCGTCCCCGGCGGACCGCCGGCCACCATTGGTGGGCAAGTAGTGAGTGCTGGGCCATCTGGCATAAATGTAGGCGGCACAACGAACATCCCATTGGCCACACCCGCTCCAAACACAAATTCTGGCTCTGTCGGCGTGCTTCCGCTGCAACCAGCGGGTCCAGGCAGCGGAGCAGTCCAAAACCAACAGATCAATCTCAGTCCATCTCAAAACATTGCAGCTCAGATTCAACAGCCGGTGGCACCTCCCCCTGGCTCTCCACAGCAGGCAGCTCAGCCTGCCGTTGCAGCCTTACCAAATGGCGTTGCCGCCACTGCCGGTGGGCCTGCAGCTTCTGTGGATGGCCATGCTGTTTCTCTTGCTGCGGATGGACGCAGTTTGGTGGTAGATGGTAGTATGACACAAGCTGTTACTGGTGCTCCTTCCGCAGTCCCTGGTGTCGGGCCTGCTTTACCGCTGGGAAACAACGCTGTGCAAGCCGTTACCACCACGGGCAATAACGGCATCGTGACCACTGGCCAGGTAATCCAAGGGTCAACACTGCTCCCAGGGGGCCCCGGTGCTGTTGTCGACGGTCACTCGCTCTCAGCCGCGACAGATGGCGGGGTGGTGATCGATGGTCAAAGTACTGCCCGCCCGCTAGGCTCTGCCCTTTCTAATGGCGCTTTCTCGCTCACCCTAGCACCCACTCAAGGCGCCAACTCACGGCCTCAGCTTGTGCCGGATCAAGCAACGTCGGTCATTGGGAATGACGGTAGACCAACGAGTGCTCAAATAGTAGCTGGACAGACCATTCAAGCTGGTGCTCCGGCTGCCACAATCTCTGGTCATCAAGTCTCGGTCGCTCCAAATGGCGCTTTGCTAGTCGATTCCACTCCAGCTTCCGCGAACCCTGCAGGCATGATCACGCTCGCACCCAGCGGCGCCGCACCTCAGCTTGTTGCGGCTTCCCCGACGGTGATCACCGGCGCAAATGGGCAGATGACACAAGCTCAGGTCGTCGCTGGTCGGACAGTTGCTGCTGGATCGCCACCAGCGACGATCTCAGGCCACGTAGTTTCAGTGGCACCTAATGGCGGTCTCGTCGTCGACAATGCGCCCGCCGCAACGAACCAGGCCGGCATGGTCACCCTCGGCCCGGCCGCACCACCTCAGCTTGCTGCCGCTTCTCCGACCGTGATCACAGGCGCTAACGGCCAGACTACGCAAGCTCAGGTCATCGCTGGTCAGACGGTGGCAGCGGGGTCGCCACCAGCGACAATATCAGGCCATGTAGTCTCAGTAGCACCTAATGGCGGTCTGGTTGTCGACAATGCGCCCGCCGCAACGAACCAAGCCGGCTTGGTCACCCTTGGCCCAGCAGCACTACCTCAAGTTCTTCCCGCAACTTCACGTATCGTTACAGGCTCCAATGGCCAACCCACAACCCAGCAGATCGTCGGCTCACAAACTCTAAGTCCAGGCCAAACAGCACAAGTATCAGGGCACGCCGTCTCCGTTGCACCCAATGGCCAACTCTTTGTCGACAACGCGCCCACATCCGCTCTCGCCGGCTCCCTCACCCTGGCACAATCTACACCTCCCGATATCATCTCCGCCAAACCCACCCTCATCACAGGTCCTGACGGCAAGATGACCTCTGCCGACGTAATCGCGGGCTCGACGCTCACACCCGGCGCCACCGCCTCCATATCAGGCCACGTCTTCTCCATTGCGCCCAATGGCCAGATCGTAGCTGACGGCGCGTCAACACTGGCTCCCAACGCTGCAGGCCAAATTACAGTGTCCAATAATGGCATCCTCGCTGGTCAGCAGACAATCACGACCGGTGTCGACGGGAAGACGACACTTCAGGACGTGATCGGCGGGCGCACGTTGAAGGCAGGGGGACCCGCGGAGACGATATCAGGACACATGGTCTCTCTCGCCTCGAACGGCGCGATAGTGGTAGACGGCACGCAGAGTCTCAAGCCTAGCGGCGCACCTATCACTGCGAAGCCGCTGGCTGCCACGTTTAGCTTGGGCGGTGTTCCTGGAAGTGTCACCGCCAGCAGTACGGTCGTCACAGGAAAAGATGGGAAGACTACATCCGCCGACATCGTCGCTGGTCAGACCCTCCTCGCTGGCGGACCGAAGGCCACTGTCTCCGGTCATACCCTCTCACTGCAGTCCAATGGTGACCTCGTCATCGACGGATCCTCCACCGTCGCTGCGGCCGCGGCAAGCGCGACATCACCCTTCACTTTTTCCTTGTCTGGCGGGAAAGGCCCGATCACGGCGAAGCCCTCCAGTACCGTACTGCCGGACGGGAGCGTTGTGAGCATGGAGGTGGTGGACGGGCAGATGTTGACGGCTGGAGGGATGCCCGCGACGGTTTCAGGACACGTATTGTCGTTAGATTCAGCGGGGCAGCTGGTGGTCGACGGGACGAGCACGGTGACGCCGAGTAAAACGAGTGGGAGTGTGGATGCGCTGGCGACGGGGACTGCGACCGGGCAGAGCAGGCCGAGCGGAGGCGCAATTGCGAGTGGGGCGGCGGCGACTATTGGGGATGCTGGTGGACGGGTGGAGGTGGAAAGTAGGAGTCTAAGACTAGGGGTAGTGGTGGGATTGGTGGTGATGGTGCTTGGGTGATGAAAATGTGTGGAGCGTGATGTAAAAAAGAAAAGGAGGGGATGAGATTTGGGTTATGCCTTTTAATGATAATGGTGATAAGATACCCTTTATGAACATTCTATCCTTTGACCAAAACCAGGGTTTCGCTGCTCTGGCGCATGTTCCAAAGTCGAGTGGTTTGAGGCTGAATTGAAGTAGTCTCCTAAGGGGAAAAATACCTGAGGAACTGCTGCCTTAGCGACGTAAGTATTTACGAAACCATGTCTTGCCCGTTATAAATATATCCTCAAAAATCCTAGCGCCTCGGTATGTTCTGTTTCTCGTCTTGCTCAATTCCCCTCCCAAATCTATAACCAGACCTCCCCTATCAATACCCAACGCCACGCTATGCAAAAGCCTTCCCACCTCTTCCCCACTCCACACCACGACTCACGTAGCAGCCTTATAAACCCTCCTCAACATCTCCGCGTTCCTCGGACTCACAAACAACCCCTCCGCCTCACACATCACCACCTTCCCCCCCTCGTCCCTCACCGCCCCCTGCCCCTCCACATCCACCTCCTCAATCCACCCCCGCACCCACGCCTTCCTGCCCTCCACCTTCGTCGTCTCCGCCCTCAGCGCATAATACCGATCCGCCCGCACCGGCTTCCGGTAGTTCACCTTCAACTCCGCTGTCACGCCTACTTTCCCTGGGAGCGCGGGGAAGCAGCAACGCGCTAAACCCTCGTCCAGCAGCGTCGCTAGCAGCCCGCCGTGGATGATGCCGGGGTGCCCGCATAGCTGGGGCCCGAGGTGCATCAGCGCTGTCAGGTGCTTGCCGCCGTCGCTGAATAGTAGTGGTGGCACTGTGATCTTGCCTGGACCCGCTAATGTGCCGCCGGTGAGATTCGTGGGCTTGAGCGCATCAGGGATCTTGAGGTGGGGTCGCGCTTCTGAGAATTGCCCAGTGCTGCGGAGTTGCTGCGCGAGGGTGCAATTTAGAAGCCGGGTGTTTATGAGGGAGGAGGCGGCGTCCGGGGGATTGCAGAGGGAAAGGGACTCGGTGTCGGAGACGGGGGGCGCGGTGAAGAGCGCGAGGAGGGCGGCGCGGTTGGGGAGGTAGGAGAGGGCGATGTAGGCGCCTGTGAGGAAGGCGGTGGAGGTGATGGCGAGGTAGAGGAGGGAGGTGCGGAGGATGCGGCGGGGGAGGGTGGCGTGGGGTGGTGGTGCTGGTGGGTGTTAGTTGGGGTTGCGTATGGTTGAATGGGTTGGAGAGTACGGACGGTGGGCGTAGGTTGATTGGTGTCGAGGGCGAGGGGTGCCTTTGGGGAATATAAGCTGTGCTTTCGGCGGTAGTGGGATGCGCTTTGGTGGGAAGAAGACTCGTTGGTAGGCGAAATTGTGGGCGAGGTGAGCGCCGAGGGAGCGGGTGGTCATCATGGTGTAGATCGAGAGTGTGGGTGTGAGGTGCTCAAAGGCATGGAAAAAAACCCTGTGGTGGAGCCAGTAGGCCTGCAAAATCAAAGAGGATTGGGAACGTAGAGTAATCAAAACTCTAGCAAATGCGCCGACCGCAGTAGAAAATTGTTTTCGTGGATTAGCAACTCTGGTTCTCATCTTGAAGAACGTTGTCGGCTCTCGGAGAGTATCCTAATAGCGAGACTCGACCGCCGAACGATGCGTATCGATGAGTTCGACAGGGGCAATGACATTTAGCGTGTGCAGGATGTGATTGATATGGCCCGTGCGTCCCAATTTCTTAGCGACTTGCCGCAATTTTATAAACTAGTCTTTATCTTATATTGTCGCCGTCGTTATTCTATCTATATTTGCTTAAATTAAAGCTAGTCTTTAATGTATAGCTACTTAAATTATAGTAGTAGTAATATTATACCTCGCTACAGCTAATATCTTAATTAAGCGTTGATATTAATAATCGTACAGTTACTTTAGTATAACTAGCGGCCTATAGCAATTACTTCTAAGTACTACTATAGTTACTAAACTATTAACTATATTAAGAATAACTTTCTTATATTTAGTATAGCTTATTGTATATACTTATATAAGCTAAAAGCTTTTTAGTAGTTAACAACTATAGTAGTAAATAATATACTAAACTATTATACTTACTATCTATAGATTTACTAAGATAAGCTCTATATCTTTATATAAAAGAAGTATAGTATTAATATTTTCTACTTAATAGTAAGTCGACTACTAAAAGAGATATATATATTTAATAAGGTCGCTTAGTGTTGGAAATTAACCAACTAGCTGGTTAGTCGGAACCCCTAGAGGCCCGGAGTATCGGACAGGTCCTACTAGCTGTCTCGGTCTAAAATAGAATAAACCTTTTATTTAAAGGGTCGGGCCTAGTAGCCCGAACTTAAGACAAAAAGAAGTATTGTACGATCTATTCTAGATAGCTGGCTTATAGTTTAAAACAATATAAAATAAACTTAGAGACTAATAGTTTTAAATAAACAGAATTACTGTCTTATATAGTAAGTTACAGATTATCTAGCCTCTATTAAAAAGAATAAATATTTAATAAGTTCTATATAAGCCGCTAAACTTAAATATATAAGCTAAAATCTCTTTAGAAGATTTTAGCTAACAAGACAGACAATATAACAACAGCTTCCCCTTACTACTAAGTATTATATCTATACTAAGCTTAAGTATTGTACTAGCTTTAAGCTATTTTCGTCTTTCTACTCTTTATAGTAGTATTCTTCTTCTTCTCTGCACCCTTTTAACACTTAGCAAATTAAACTATATAACTAAGAGTTATAGTAGATATAGAGAGTAAAAATATAATACTATACTATAGAGTAGCTTATATTTATTAATAAGTTACTATTTAAATAGATAACTAGCTAGTAACGCTATATATATACTCTTATTAGTTATATAACGTAGTATTAAGGTAATATTAGTTATAGCAATTTTTAAAGTATTCTATTAGTACTCTCTACTAAGAGCTATCTACCGTATATTAGTATTTATAAGAGATACTATAATACTAAGGCGATTCTATAGTAGATAGCAATAAAGCTAATTTCTTATCTATACTTCTACCTTAAAGAATAAAATATAGTATATTTTAATAATACTTTATCTTATCTAAATTATTATATTAAAGACGCTATTAAGCGTTATAGTTGCTATATATTACAAACGCTAAGCCTAGAATAGCTAAGCGAACCCTTAAGCATTAATACCTACTACTCGCTAGGACGCTAACAAGTACTAGCGCACCTTTAGCCTATAAGACCTCTTTTATCAACAGCGGCCAAAGCGGGCACGTTAGGCTAGAAAGCCGTGGTTATCTACAAGAATACTAGCGGCTACGGCGGCCTTAGAGGACCTCTCTTGTACTTTAGACTATATAGCTAGACTAATAGCCGACCTTAGAATAAACTTTAGTCTATTAACTTAATATCTAAATATAAGTTTCTTAACTATATTTAAGTAACGTACTTTACCTTCTATCTACTTTAGTTAAGCTCCTCTTACCCTTTATAATCTATCTCGCCTCTCCTACCTTTTAGTCTCTAGCACACAAGACAACTACTACTAAGGTCAATAAGTACACAAGATAAGTAAGCCTTAGTTCAGTTCTCCTAGCGACCGGCGTTATACTTTAACAGACTAGCTACAAAAGTAGAGAAAGCAGATTAGTTATATCTACTACTTTAGTACCCAATAGCCGCGACGCTACGAATAGGTTAGCCAATAGAATAGCTAGTACGAGTAAGATATTAGACGTTAATATTAAGATAGAAAAAAGCTTCTTAGATAAACGTTCTAAAGTTACTTTATTCTTAATACGCCTAGCTATATACTTTAAAACTTATAAAGACTAGTTTCTGAACGACACTACTATAGTTTTATTTGCTATCTTTTATATAGATAAAGATACTTACAAGTAGGTCGAGTACTACCTCAACGATTTCTTGTTTACTTCGATAAAGAGTAGGCGCGAGGATACCGACGAGTTCTTCGCTAGCTTTAACTTCTTTTAGAAGAAGCTTTATAAAATCTTTGAATAGACCGACGCTAGACGCGTTGCTATTAGAAAGCTTAGAAACCTTAAGTAGATAGGACCAGCGAGCAGGTACGCCGTTCAATTTATATAGTATGCTAATTAAACAGAATAGAACGAGAAAACCCTTATTGAGACCTTTTATAAAGGACTTAAGGATTATATTAAGGAAATAATCTATATTCGTAGAGAGAATTTTAACGATCTCGACAACTTTATATAACGAGCGAAGGAGATCGACGATAGTAACTTTAAAAGATAAATAGAAAAGAAGGGTAACCCTACTAATAGATTCTATAAGACAAAGAATCGAGCAAACTTACGATAAGATCGAGGCGATCCAATAGAGTTAGATTTTACAAAGCTCCGAGAAAAACTAAACAATCAGAAACGAAAACATAGAATAAAGAACAAGCTATGCTTATATTACAGAAAACTAGGGCACTAAGTTAAAGAATACCGTTTTAAGAAACAATAGTTTAACAGTACGGGACAAAATAGGTACAACAATCAATCTCAGAAATTCTATTTTCTACGACAACAGTTTAATATAACTATTTAGACAAAAAAGAAGATCTACTGGAGTACCTTCTGTAACTAGAAAAACACTCACTAGGTTTCGTCTAACGAGAAGTACAACGAGTAGAACTTATTTAACTTATATAAAAACTAGAACACAGACAGTAAGTTATAGGAAGAAATAAAGGAACGACAAATAAAAAGGAAACAACGAAATCTATAGGACTAGAATAACATTAACTGTACTATTCTAAGGTAGTAGATACGAGATACCGTTACACTATACAAAATACTATCTTAAACTGTGTGCTACGATAACGATTGTACGACCTATAAATCTAACAAATTAAGATTAGAATAGTAGCCGAGGAAACCAACATCTCTAAAACAAGATTCGACACAAGAACTAGGCCTTACTCGAGGACGATCTAGGTCGCCTTATCTAGAAACCTAAGAAGAATTTAAGGAAGAATAGACCGTAGAGGCTAAGTAAGATAGCAGCTACGATGCGTTATAGATAAGATAACGACTTAAAGACAAAAATATAGATTCTAATAGTACAGAATTCTCGCTCAAGGACGATACTAACTAGAAAGAATAAACCTTAATTCGTTAGAAAGGAATAATATAGAGACTTTGTTAGTTAGCCTTCTACAATAGAAAGTTAAGCGCTAATAAAGACATTAATAATATTCTGGAACATATTTATTTACGTCTACAATAACTAATAGACTATCTTATTAGAGATCTAGAATTACGTAGTTAGTACCAATATCTTTAATTAACAATATACAACCTATAGATATAATAAGTTCTAACTAGCGATAGTTGTATAATTAAAGTAGAGATTGTAAACAATAAACTAGACGTTATAATAAAAGCAGTACTAGAACATCTTATATAGGAATTCTTACAGCAAATTAACTAACAATAGATTCTAGTATCTAGAATACTCTAGAGCGTATACAATTAATAGAAAAAAGACTAGGCCGACTGCTTCGAGGGCAGTAGTACCGGCCCGTTTAACGGTTAGACCTTTTAAAAGTCTAGCTCTATGCGAGCTCGGCTTCTTATAGAATATACTTACATACTTAGACAACAATAAACTACAGAAACATTAAAATTATAATTAATTTAGACTCAATAGGCAACTTTATCTTAATACGCTGCGTTGAGGAGTACTAGATACAAACATAAAAGAAGAAATTACCCTACATACTATTTAGATTTTAAGGAATAGAGGGAAGAGTCGACTACAAGACTTTATTAATAGATATAACAATTAAAGACTATTAGAAAGAAATTACTTATAATATTGTAAATATTAATTAGTACTACGCTGTGCTAAGTATACCTTAGTTGTAACAATATAATCTAAAAGTAGATTAAAGAACTAAGAAACTTCTCTTTACTAGGTATAAGTACTCTAGACAAGAGTCGTTCTACAGAACAGATACTCTATAAGCTAATTTTAGTAGTAAGAATAAGGAGCGCGATAAAGAACTTATACGGGTTAGTACTACTATACTCTAATATTTAGACATTCTATAAGAGAAGTCTAACGCAGTATCTCGTCTATAGCTAACTACACACAAGTATAAATAAAAGACAACTGCACGCTAACAATTCTATAGAACGACAAGTACTTAGTTAATTACTAAGATACTTAAGAAATACAATCAATTTTGATATCTATTTAAGAAAGCTGAGCCGAACTCAGCTCTCCTAGAATAAAAACCGTAGGATTATACGATACCTTTATAGAAAGGTAAGACGCTAACATTCGGTCTAATATACTTTCTATTAAAAGCAGAAAATTAAGCGCTCTGCGACTATCTCAATAAAAACCTTAAGAAAGAATTTATTCGGAAATTAACATTATTAGCCGGATACCTAATACTCTTCGTACTAAAAAAGAATAGCAAACTACAACTCTACGTAGACTATAGACAGTTAAACGGAGTAACTATTAAAAATTAATATTCTTTACTACGTATCGACGAAATAACAGACCGATTGTACGACGCGCAATAGTTTATAAAGTTTAATCTACGAAGAGCCTATAACTTAATCTATATAAAGGAAGGCGAAGAATAAAAAACAGCCTTCCGTACTAGATACAGACTTTTTAAGTATTGTGTTATACCCTTTAAGCTAATAAACGTACTAGCATCGTTTTAGAAACTAATTAATAATATACTCAGTAATTACCTAGATATATTTATAACTGCTTATCTAGACGATATTCTAGTATATAGCTATATACTAGAAGAATATAGAAAATATGTTAAGAAGATATTAAAGAGATTAGCGCGTATCGATTTATAAATTGATATCGAGAAAACCTAGTTTTACCAACAATCCGTCGAATTTCTTAGATTTATAATTACCGAGTACAGTCTTTAAATAGAAGATTTAAAGATTTAATCTGTTCTAACCTAGCCTATACTAAAGAATATAAAATAATTGCAACAGTTTCTTAGTTTTGCTAACTACTATAGACAATAAATATTTAACTTTAGCCGAATTACAGCACCGCTGTCTCAATAAACGAAACAATTGATAGAATTCTTTTAGACGTAAAAAGAACAATTAGTATTTAAAGAGCTTAAGAAAGCTTTTAAGATCGGGCCTATACTAGCAATATTTAACTCTAACCTGCCGATTATTATAAAAATAGACGCGTTAAACTATACGATTAGAGTATATATAAGTTAAAATAATAAAGAAAGAAAGCTTAAACCAGTAGCTTTTTACTTAAGAAAAATGTTACTTATAGAACAGAACTATAATATTTACAATAAAGAGCTCTTAGCTATTATAGCAGTATTCGAGATATAGCAAGCTTATCTGAAAGAAGCAAACTATACAATTATAGTATATATAAACTATAAAAATCTAACTTACTTTACAACAACAAAGAAACTTAACTGCAGACAAGTTAGATAGTTAGAAACTATAGCTCTATACGACTTTATTATTATCTACAAGAAGAGTTCTGAGAACGATAGAGCCGACGCTCTAAGTCGACGTTTAGACTACCTTAACGACAAGAAACACGTCGAGCACGCAATATTCTAAGAACACAATAACGAGATTAGATACAATCAATTAGCTATAATAACCGAGTTCGTTATTAAACTAGACAGCCGAATCTTAGATATCCTAAACGACCCTGAAACCTATCAGAAAAACGAGAAACGACACCTAGAATTAATTAAGAATAATAAGAGCTATTACGAATTCTAAGATAAAATCTACGTTCCAAGAAATCTAATCCGACACGTTATTAGTAACTTCTACGATAACCCAACAAAAGAATATAAGAGCATCGATAATACTATAGAAAAGATTACAAGAACCTACTACATCCCGAGAATCTAATATTACGTTAAGAATTATATCCGAGAATACGATATATACGCAAGAACTAAACACCTAAAGCATTTACTATATAGTAAACTACAGCTACTAAAGATATCTAAAAGGCTATAGTATATAGTCTTACTAGACTTTATTACTAAACTACTAATATCTAAGGATCTACTTATAGAAGTAGCTAACAACGCTATCCTAGTAATATACGACAAACTAACGAAGTACACGTATTTTGTATCTTATAAGGAAGCTAGCAATTTAGAACAATTAGTATATATATTCCTTCGGATTATCCTAGCAAACTATAGACAACCCTAAAGAATTGTTTTAGATAGAGATCGAAAATTCGTCTTACGATTTTAAACGTCCCTAATACAACAACTAGAAACGAAACAGAAAATATCGACGTTATTCTATCTGTAGACAGACAGACAGACAGAACGAACAAATTAAACACTAGAACAGTATCTCCGAGCATATATTAACTACCAGCAAAACGACTGGGTACAGTTACTACTAGTTACATAAGCTACGTATAATAATACAAAGAACGATACAACAAAAATAACTCTGTTCTATGCACTATATAGCTACTACCCTCTTTAGAGCAGACAACTATAGAATACTACAGAAAATAAAAAAGCTACGCGAATAGCTATAAACATAAAAACCCTATATTAGCAGTTAAAGTCTAACAGCGAGTTTATTAACGAACGAACTAGAAGATAGTATAACAAGTTAAGAACAACCCTAAATATAGGTATAAAAGAGGAGAAAAGAGCTTACTTACTTATAAGAAACTTAAAAACCGTCAGACTAAGCAAGAAACTCGACTATACTAAAATAGAACCGTTTAAAATCTTACAGCAATTAGGATCTATAACATTTAAACTAGAACTCCTAAAGATAATAAGAATATATTCTGTATTCTATGTAGTACTATTGAAACTAGTCTACTTCCGAGAAGCAAAACGATTTAACCTAGGAATCCTTTCTAACAACCAAGAACCCGAGTATAAGGTTAAAACGATTCGAGCTTATAGACAATACCGAGGCAAACAACAGTATCTTATAAAATAGAAAGGATACTCTAAATACAAAAACCAATGGAAACCGAAACGAAACCTAACTAAATATAAAGATACTATTTAACGATATTAGAACTAGAATATTAATTAGTCGTAGTAGCATTAACACCCTAATTTACTACCTAGTACGTCTTACTAATACTTAGATTACCTATAAACGAGCCAGTCTACTATATTATAAGTCTACTACCTAATTTAGAAAACGGATCTTTACAGAAATTTATAGACAGCCCGCTAAGCGCATTTAGTATATTACTACCTAATATAGCAGCAGACAACTCTTTTTGCTCTAATAGCTTATTACAATTTAGTTTGTCTAAGGTAGACGCTTGCAATACGTCTATCTTCTTCTTTAGCTGCGAAACTTTTTCTTTCTCTCGAAGCTACTCTTCTAAAGCAACCTGAGCTTTTTCCTCTACTTCTTCCTTCGACTACTTCTTCTCGGCACGACGCTTCTTAGCGCGTTAAAGAGTATCGAATATTTAGAGGTATTAAGAGCGAATAGAATTAGCTAATAGGCGCGTTAGTAAAAGAATAGGAAGTAGGCAGAGAAGAAACTAACTATCAGCTAACGAAAAACGAACGTTATAGAGCTTTCCTGTACGAGTACAGCCTGCATACATACACCGACTAGATACTAAAAAACAACGCTAGTCTAAACGAACGCAACGAGAGTAAGGAGGCATTTTATCGCCGTAAGTTTTAATTAAGGAAGCACGGACCTGTTTTCGATTAGCACTAGATAGTAATACAGCAATCTTAGGTATAACGACTTACAGAATAAATCTAAGAGACTGCAGCGAGTCGTACTTATACAATATTAAAAAGAGTAAAGAGCAAAGGTTAGTTAGAGACAACTTAACTAGAAGAAGGGGGATTGTATTACAAACACTAAGCCCGGGATAGCTAAGCGAACCCCTAAGTATCAATACTTACTACTCGCTAGAACGCTAACAGGTACTAGCGTACCTTTAGCTAATAAGACCTCTTTTACCGACAGCGGCCAAAGCGAATACGTTAGACTAGAAAGCCGCGATTATCTATAAGAATACTAGCGGCTACGGCGGCTCTAGAGAATCTCTCTTGTACCTTGAACTATATAGCTAGACTAATAGTCGACCTTAAGATAAACTTTAGTCTATTAACTTAATATTTGAATACAAGTTTCTTAACTATATTTAAATAATATACTTTACCTTTTATTTACTTTATTTAAGCCTTTCTTACCCTTTATAATCTATCTCGCCTCTCCTATCTTTTAGTCTCTAGCATACAAGATAACTACTACTAAGGTCGATAAGTATACAAGATAAGTGAGTCTTAGTTCGGTTCTTCTAGCGACCGGCGTTATACTATATTAAATTTCTATCTTCTTACCTATTTAACTATAGTTTAATTAAGCTTATATTTAATATCTTAAAGAGTTAAATCTATTATTACTTTTAAAACAATTAGCTATTCTTTTAGAGCAACTTTAAAGCCTTTCTTATATATATAGTATAGAAATTTAGCTACAATAGTTATATAGTTAAGTAATTTTACTTTAGCGTTAATAGCTATATATTTAATAAAGATATAAAGGCCTTTAAAAGAAAGTTAAATAATAAAATAAGAGTAGAATAGAGAGTAACTTTTTATCTTATATTTATAATTTAGTATCGTAGTACAACTTTTTTATAGTTAACTTAATATACTTACGTACATTGCTTTTATTTTAGTATATTTATTATACTAAAGAAAGTATTAATCTTAAATCTATTTATTTTTTATTTAAAACAAATCTTACTCTTATCTTATTAATCTTCTTAGTTGTTACTACTACTACTACTATACTAACTAGTATTTAAATTATATAAAACCTTATTTATATAATATACTAACTTAAACTTTCTTAAATTCTAACTTAGCTTATAAATTCAATTCTTTAAAAGCTTTAAATCTATTACCTTTTAAAAGAGATTTAATATAGAATTAAAAAATAAAGTAGATATTTATTAAAGACTATGTTTTATTAAGAATATATTACTATAAGCGTATATAGCTAGTACGCTAATACTCTATCTTAACTTTATATATATAGTAAATAAAGTAGATATTAAAAACCTCTTATTTCTTATTCTTTAGAGCAATTAGGCTTAATAACCTTATAGCGACTAACTATAGTAGTAGTAATCTTTATTTATAAGATAACTCTACCGCTATTAAAGTAATAGAAGTAGAAGTAAAAGTAGAAGTAGAAGTAGAAGTAGAAGTAGACGTAGAAAGAAGTATAAATATATACTAAAGAAGGCTCTTACTAAATTAATTTATTATAAAAGCTATCTTCTTAGTTATCTTTAATTTAATTATATACTTATAGCTATTAAAAATTTAATTAAAGCGGTTATTACGCTTCTTATACTCTATCTTTCTACTTAGATACTTTGTTTTATAGTTAATAGGCTTTTACTTTTAGGTTTAATAGACGTATAGAGCTTATAGTAGATTATTAAGAGTAGTACTTTAAAGACTACTAGATACAATAGCGCGGCTCTATTATAAATTTTATTTCTAGATAATAGTGTAGTACTAACCTTAAAAGTTAATATAGTAGAAGCTATACTAGTTTTTATACTTATTATTAAAGTAGCGCTACTAGCTTAGTAAGGATTTTACTATATTATCTTTCTTCTTATACTTATCTTAATAAGCTTACTTATACTCTATCTAACAATCTATATAAGTATTATAGTAGCGAGATAAAGAGTTAAATATTAATAATATTACTATAGTAGGCCGATTATCTCTTATCTTTAATAGAGTCTTCTTTAGTACTAACAGTACTACTATCTTAATTAGTATATTAAGAGTCTATTTTAAATACTTATAGAATTTCTATAAAAAGATAAACTCTATAATATTATTCTTATTTTAAATTAATATCAACGTTACTATCTACTTATATATAGCTTTATTATTTAACTTAATAATAGTATATATCTTTATTTAAGATAAATTATAATTAAGCTAAATAAGATACTTACTAATTACAATTTTTAAAGTATTTAGCTTAAAGTAATTATATAGCTAAAACTCCTTACTATTTATTGTTGGAAATTAACCAACTAGCTGGTTAGCCAGAACCCTCAGTGGCCCGGAGTATTGGACAGGTCCTACCAGCTGTCCCGGCCTAGAATAGAACAAGCCTTTTACCTAAAGGATCGGGCCTAGTAGCCCGGGCCTAGGACAAAAAGGAGCATTGCACGACCCGTCTTAGACAGCTGGCCCGTAGTCTAAGACAACACGGGATAGACTGAGACTAACAGTTTTAGATAGACGGAATTACCGTCTTGTGCGGTAAGTTACGGGTTATCTGGCCCCTATCAAAAGAACAGATATCTAGTAAGTCCTGCACGGGCCGCTAGACTTAGATATATAAGCTAGGATCCCTCTAGAGGATTCTAGCTAACAAGACAGACAACACAACAACAGCTTCTCTTTGTTACTGAGTATTGTACCTGTAACAAGCCTAAGTATTGCACTAGTCCCAAGCTAGTCTCGTCTTCCTACTCTTTGTAGTAGTATCCTTCTTCTTCCCTGCACCCTTT